>OV928061.1:2880000-4320000 GCA_931315375.2 Opisthograptis luteolata
GTA
Source organism: Opisthograptis luteolata (assembly GCA_931315375.2). Taxonomy (NCBI): domain Eukaryota; kingdom Metazoa; phylum Arthropoda; class Insecta; order Lepidoptera; family Geometridae; genus Opisthograptis; species Opisthograptis luteolata. The sequence continues at coordinate 2,880,004 of OV928061.1, forward strand.
GCCATCGCTCAAAACGGTGAAGGAAAACATCGCGAGGAAACCGGCATGTCCAAGAACTGCAACATTCAAGGGCATGCGACGTCTACCAACCCGCACTGGGCCCGCGTGCTGGATTACGGCCCGTACTCTCTCTCTGAGAGAAGGCCAGAGTAGAGTATAGAAAGATTACGTAAGATTAGTAAAAATAGATAGTTATATTAAATCCAGTTCATCTATTAAAGCTCCATTTTATTACTAAAAATTGACATTTTCCTACATCTTGTGACATTAATTAACATTTTCTTTATATTAATAAATCTTTGTGACATTTACTTTAAAGACAAATCTATCTAATTATCGATACAAAACAAGATGAATAGCGAAAATGTGTTGCTAAGCGCAAATTTTTAGGGTTCCGTGCCTCAAAGGGAAAAGGGGAAGTTTACCCTTTATAGCGGAAAAGTCTTCGATGTGCGAACTATATAACATGTACCTACTTAGATGCCATACGAACAAGTTAGTGCGGAAATCTCGGTGCGCAGTCCAACTTGCACTTGGCCGGTTTTTTTCGAATATTCCTGAAGTCCTAGGAAGCTTTACAAAAAGCTGAAAAATTGGAAAAGTCACCCAGAAAAAATTTAAATCCAGAAAAATCTTGAAAGTGTTTTTTGTATACTATAATTTTTGTAAGATACTTTTGTTACGATAAACTGCAGTCCACGCGGGTGAAATCGCGGGGCAGAGCTAATAATGATCTAATGATTATAATTAACTTGACATTGGCTAAATGCACAATCCATGCGAAGCAATAAATTAAAAAAAAAGTCAAGATATAGAAATAAAACAGCAGCTGTCGATTCTAGACTCACTTGACAGCTGTAAATCAATCGTCTAGTCTGACGCAAATGAGAACCGATATACATGTGTGTGTGATAAGCACGAATATTTGTTCCTGGGTCTTGGATATATCTATCTATATAGGTATGTACGAGTATATCGTTGTCTAGTACCCATAACACAAGTTTCGAGCTTAATTTGGGGCTAGGTCAAATTGTGTGCAATGGTCCCTCGACTAGCTGAGCCGGCGAACTTCGTATCGCCAATAAAAGTCACCTTTTAAACCTTCCCTGAACTTCCACATATATTTCAAGATCAAAATTATCCAAATCGGTTCAGCCGTTCTCGAGTTTTAGCGAGACTAACGAACAGCAATTGATTTTTATCTATAAGATTTATATATATTGTATTCTGTGACATACACTGAGAAAATAAATCTGACTTTCCATCTGAGTCTTTACCTACCAAGACCGATTCCTTCCTTATTTTACCTTAGTTTTCCTTCTAAATCACAAGTCCTTCCCTTTTGACTCAGAAGGAAAACGGTATTTCGGAAGGTGATTTTTCTCCGTGTAGGCTCCTTTTGTCGCGGAAAAATGCACGGTTCCTGTGTAAATTACCTACAGGGATAAAACCGCGGAGCGCAGCTAGATTTCTATTAATACATACCTGTCTATTGTTACGAATTCGCATAAATTATTAATAATGGTGACCAAAAATTGCATCTCTGATGTCATCGGTTGTTACATAAAAGTTTACTTTCTCTACATAAAAGTCTTGATGAAACTTTCAATTTCAAATGCATCTACATATGTATATACTTAAATACATAAAATAACTGAGATGGCGCAACGCCCCAAAGTGAGTGTTGTCCTCCGATAACAAAAGACGCCACTCCGCTCTGTCCCGCGCCACCTCCCGCCAGTCCTCCGCCTGCAGTGAGCGCAAGTACATAGTGACTTCGTCTCTCCAGCGATACCTGGGACATTAGTTCGAGACCTGACCTTATCAGTCTCATTATTTATAATTTTCCAAGTTGCCATTACTACATAATTTTAGGCTTGAAGTTGAAATAACAAGACTGCAATATGACAGACGGTCTTGAAAGTCTTTGAATATTTTTTAAATAGTGTTTTTAAACTCATCACAAGTCTCATCACAACTATCATCCCTTGTGTAACATCATCATCATCAGCCTGTATCAGTCCACTGCTGGACATAGGCCTCTCCCAAGGTACGCCACTGAGCCCGGTCTTCGGCTCTTCTCATCCAACTACTGCCAGCCACTCGGCGCAAGTCGTCGCTCCACCTAGTCGCAGGACGTCCTACACTACGTCTGCAAGTCGTCGCTCCACCTAGTCGCAGGACGTCCTACACTACGTCTGCAAGTCGTCGCTCCACCTAGTCGCAGGGCGTCCTACACTACGTCTGCAAGTCGTCGCTCCACCTAGTCGCAGGGCGTCCTACACTACGTCTGCAAGTCGTCGCTCCACCTAGTCGCAGGGCGTCCTACACTACGTCTGCAAGTCGTCGCTCCACCTAGTCGCAGGGCGTCCTACACTACGTCTGCAAGTCGTCGCTCCACCTAGTCGCAGGGCGTCCTACACTACGTCTGTCAAGTCGCGGTCTCCACTCAAGAACACGTCTACGGTTATCGGTTCTGCGGCTTATATGACCAGCCCACTGCCACTTCAGCTTGCTAGTTCTGTGAGCTATGTCGGTGACCTTAGTTCTCTGAGGTCACCGACATTGATTGCCTCATTCCTGATTCGATCCCTCAGAGAAACCCCAAGCATAGCTCTCCCTTGTGTAACAATGTACAATATATAACAATATATTATCCCTTCGCTTGAGTGTTTTATAAAGTCAACATTTACTACTTTATTTGTCAGGTGATTCTTCACAGAACTAGAATTGTAAACGACCAAAAATGTCCCAACGGCGTGACTCAATTATGACCTAAATAGGAACCCTACCGTAAAGTTCATTCATTCGTTCGTTCGATGGACCTTTTCGATGACGTCACGGTTCGTTCAACCGTGAATACGGTGACCTTTTTGTGAAGAGCCGTTTTTGCTGCAGATTTTTTGCTAAAATATAATAAATCATAGTGTTTATGGTTAACTGTACTCCTTCCGATTTAATTTTAATTTCAGTCATCTATTGCATTCATATGTTAGTTTTTTATATGAGATGATCGCACGTCACTCACGTCCGAAATTAATAATCGATCCTGATCCGTTATCCGCGGTTTTGGATCGATATCTCATGTCATATGTCATTTTGGTAGTAAAGCTTGACGTACCAGTACTAAAATTACATTTATGCACGGAGAAAAAAGAGCTTCCGACATACCGTTTTCCTTCTGAGCCAAAAGGGAAAGAATTGTGATTTAGAAGGAAAACTAAGGTCAAATAAGGAAGGAATCGGTCTTGGAAGGTAAGACTCAGAAGGAAAGTCAGATTATTTTTCTCAGTGTGATAAGTATGACATATCGATCCAAAACCGCGGATAAAGGATTAGGATCGATTATCAATTTCGAGCGATATGGACCCGATTAGGGTATAGCAATGTAGGAGATAGTCATTTTGTGAAGTCGTCATTCCACCGTTTTCCTCTCGCTCGTAGATATAAGTAGTGGAGGAACCTCGTAAGCTGTCGGTCCCGGTTATTGTACAGTCAACGACAAAAGTAGTTGAACATAAACACATTTTCCGATTCTCTTTATCATCTTAAATGCCCACTTTCGACCGAATCATTACTTAACATCACGTGTGATGTGTATATGGTCAAACGCAACCTTGTGAGTTGTAAGGAAAAAACAAACATTACCGATCTAATACGCAATAGGAATATAGAGTATGATCAGTTACTTTTGTCGTTGACTGTACACTGAGAAAAATAATCTGACTTTCCTTCTGAGACTTACCTTTCAAGACCGATTCCTTCCTTATTTTACTTTAGTTTTCCTTCTAAATCTCAATTCCTTCCCTTTTGACTCAGAAGGAAAACGGTATTTCGGAAGGTCTTTTTTCTTCGTGTATCTTTTTTTTAATACTAGCATTTGTATAAGTCACCTGATGTTAAGTGACGATGTGGTCGAAGATGGCGCCACGCTACACCTGGACTGGGAACTGGCTCTCAAGCGAGGCTGCCGGAACACACCGATAGGTGCTTGGCGACAGATTCTTAACTTGAGGGTGGTATAGCTAGCCAGGCGAGCACTAGGAATAACGCTAAGGGTTAAAAAGTACTTACATCTATAATTTCATCAAGTGTACTCAAATTTCAACTATCGTAAATATTTTACAGTAGTTTCTGACTTTGCCAATTTAATCTTGTTAAATCATCCTGTATTGTTGAGCGGGTTGTGAAGAGAAAACACCAAAATCCACTTGAACCGGCGTTTATTTGTGCTCAACCAAAATTAATTATAAAACAAAGATATAATAGAGACCATATATTATGAATACGACCGTACGCAGACAACCCGAGAGATCAGTGTTACCAATTTATCCTCATATAATATTCCTACCAATAATTGTGTTGGGTTGCCAACAGTATAACATCCAAATCTAACACATTAAGCAACAACAAGCAATTTCTCAAAACTACAGGATGCTCAAAATTATTAATTAGACAGATAAAGCTAATTGCGACGAAGGTTCTACACCTAATAAGGTTTATTGTGCAACTGATGTTACCAATTTGGCCCAGTTTTGATGGTCACTATGATGAAGTGTTTATTTCTGCTAGATTACTACTAAAATGACATGACATATCGATCCGAAACCGCAGATAATGGATCAGGATCGATTATTAATTTCGAGCGTAATGGTTTTTAAATTCCGGTCTATTAAAAAGTTTTTAGTTTAAAGCGGCCAAATCTGTCTCAGCGATAAGTACGCAAACAAACCATTTCATTTATCCGTTGAGACAGCAAGTGCTGTAACATTTGTGATGTGGTTGCAGCGTCCACGTTCGGGCGGCGCGCTTCCGACGGCGGCGCGCATTACCAACACCATGTATGTCATCATAATAAGAAGATATTTATAGATTTTCATTAAAAGTATTAAGTTTATGAGAGAAATAAAATGATTCATCTGGCATACGCATAACCTTTATAAGTAGATCAGCTTAATGCCACGTCTGTCCGACCTCGAGCTTTAAGTAAAATCTGTCGCAAAAGAGAACCGACTTGCTTGTAATGGAAACAATGGATCCATTTACTATTTTTATTATTTACCGGTACAAAAACTGTTTTCCCTTCACTGGGTCGGCTGGTCGGCTATGCCAGGTATCGCTGGAGAGACGAAGTCACTATGTACTTGCGCTCACTGCAGGTGGAGGACTGGCGGGAGGTGGCGCGGGACAGAGCGGAGTGGAGTCTTTTGCTATCGGAGGACACACTCACTTTGGGTTTTTGCGCTGTCTCAGTTAGTTCTTTACCGGTAACGTGATCAAATGTCCCAATTTAAGCTAGACCTCTATATCTATTCTATGGCTAGACAGTTCAGTCCCTCTCCTACACGGAGAAAAAAAAACGTCCAAAATACATTTTCCTTCGGAGTCAAAAGGGGACTTTTGAGTCAGAAGGAAAACTAAAGTAAAATAAGGAAGGAAAAGGTAGCATTTTGGAAGGATCGGTCTTCGAAGAGGATTTGGATTTTTTTTGGATCAGAATTTTTTCTCAGTAAACGTCTTGCTAGCCCCAAAAACTTTAAAAGCAAAGTAATTTTTCAATTTTTTTCTCTAAGCTCATCATAAATCATTTTATTACTAAGGTACTCCCACGCTCTTATTCCAAATAGCTTCTAATTTGCGTTAGACTAAATAATATTCATATCGGTAGGTATCTATTGGAAACTAGATCGATTTAAATAAAACATGAACTTGGTAAAGTGGCACCTAGATATCTCAATTAATAATAGCTTACTTGAGAGCCAGTTCCCAGTCCTGGTGTAGCGTGATGCCTACGTCATAACATCTACCTGCATGCCGAATTTCAGCCCGATCCGTCCAGTGGTTTGGGCTGTGCGTTGATAGATCACTATGTCAGTCAGTCAGTCACCTTTGAGTTATATATATATTTAGATGATATATTATGACATGACATATCGATCCAAAACCGCGGATAACGGATCAGGATCGATTATTAATTACGGCCGTTATTGCTTACCTTGTAGCCAATCTATCTCTAGAACGAGTTTAGGCTCCGTTCAAGTCAAGTCTAGATCAAGTAGTGACGTAACGATGGAAATGTACTGGCTACACTGAACTGATTTCGTTGAGACACAGAGGAGATATGAAACAGAAGTTCAAACTGAGCAACATTAATTAGGAAAAAACGAGGCATTCTCTTACTGAAACCGTTTTGAAACTTAGATACCCTCTGGGTATTGTATTACTTATCATATTGAAGATACTAACAAGTATTACTGATTTATAGATTTGGAGAAAATACGTAGTTATAACTTTTAACAAGATTATACATTACAAAAGGAACAAAAAATCTGACTGCGCCAAAATAAAGTAACCTATGTCACTCGCACAATAAAGACGAATCTAATGACACCTCATATGTTAAAATCCGTCAAGCCATTAAGGCTACAGGTCGTGCCAAAGAAATATACATATATACATTCGAAAAAACATAGCCCTCATTCATTCGCAGTCGGGTAAAAAGAAGCCAGTTTGCACTCTTTTTTAATTAGCTATGAACATAATATATTTTTTCAGATTCACTATCCTAAGTACAGAGAAGAATGGTTCCAATTAACAGTTTAATCGGAATAGTCCTCTTAATCCAAAGTTGACCTTCTCTATTTAACTCAACTCTTAACTGTGACACCTTACTACCGTTGAACCATAACCCATTGTAATTACCTGGTCACAACCACAAGTAACTATATTCAGAATGGTTATTGTAGTGAAACCATTGTTTAACGCGTGGAAACTCATTGTTATTAATACAATAAAATTTAAAAACGTCGGCGACCTTTTTCTGTCATTATGACGAAAATATTGTAATTTATCATCATCGTCATCTACCTGTGTCAGTCCACTGCTGGTCATAGGCCTCTCCCAAGGTACGCCACTGAGCCCGGTCTTCGGCTCTTATCATCCAACTACTGGCAGCCACTCGGCGCAAGTCGTCGCTCCACCTAGTCGCAGGGCGTCATACACTACGTCTGCAAGTCGTCGCTCCACCTAGTCGCAGGGCGTCCTACACTACGTCTGCAAGTCGTCGCTCCACCTAGTCGCAGGGCGTCCTACACTACGCCTGTAAGTCGTCACTCCACCTAGTCGCAGGGCGTCCTACACTACGTCTGCAAGTCGTCGCTCCACCTAGTCGCAGGGCGTCCTACACTACGTCTGCAAGTCATCGCTCCACCTAGTCGCAGGGCGTCCTACACTACGTCTGCAAGTCGTCACTCCACCTAGTCGCAGGGCGTCCTTCACTACGTCTGCAAGTCATCGCTCCACCTAGTCGCAGGGCGTCCTACACTACGCCTGTAAGTCGTCACTCCACCTAGTCGCAGGGCGTCCTACACTACGTCTGCAAGTCGTCGCTCCACCTAGTCACAGGGCGTCCTACACTACGTCTGCAAGTCATCGCTCCACCTAGTCGCAGGGCGTCCTACACTACGTCTGCAAGTCGTCGCTCCACCTAGTCGCAGGGCGTCCTTCACTACGTCTGCAAGTCATCGCTCCACCTAGTCGCAGGGCGTCCTACACTACGTCTGACGTCTGCAAGTCGTCGCTCCACCTAGTCGCAGGGCGTCCTACACTACGTCTGCAATTCGTCTCTCCACCTAGTCGCAGGGCGTCCTACACTACGTTTGCCAAGTCGCGGTCTCCACTCAAGAAGACGTCTACTCCAACTGTTATCAGTAATTTATCATCATCAGAGAGAGACAGTATGTGCCGTAATCTACCACGCGGGCCCTGTGCAGGTTGGTAGATGTCGCATGCCCTTGAATGTTGCAGTTCTTAGACATGCCGGTTTCCTCACAACGTTTATGCCAACTATTTATGCAACAAAACTTAAGGTAGGTACTTTAATTTTAGTACTTTTTTTAATGCTAATTGGGTAAACATTAGCATAAACTAATAAATTATACAATTCGCATTCCCAGACTGCTAAACTAGTAATCCGAACTACTAATCCGTGCCAAATAGGAAGAATTACGTACCGTAGCTGACTAACTGTCTTTAATTACACGTTGCAATGTTTTTAACAGGTTTAAAATGAGTTTACAGTTTGTCGCAAAAGAGAACCGGCGCGATTGAATCGTCAACTGAAGCTCGGGTTGTTTTACTTTGATTCACTTATGGGATCACGATCACGGGTGAAACAGCGGGGAAGAGAATCAGATTTGCTAAAACAGATCCGTGCGCATCCTTTTTTTTGCAGTGCTATAAATTGATTTCATTTTAGAAAAATTATGTTTTAAGAATTCAAATAAGATATAATATGGCAAAACAACAAAATATATACAATTGGAATTATATATACACTTAGACCTATGAAGTATAGTTCAAACAGTACACAGTATTTTTTGTTTTGGTGTAGCTCTCGTAGTTTGCTAGATATTACATTAGAAAGTGGAAAGTGCACGGAAAATTGCGAAACAAAAATCGAAAAAAATGCACGAGAACGAGCGCTTGAGTGGCTAAATGCTTGATAATGTGTACTAATTTCATGACTATGACCTAGGCTGAAATTCGTTAATAAAGCGCCCCCGCTCGCCGCGCCGCTTCTCATTTTCGATAGTCCATTTTTTTATTACAAAGGCTTCACTATCTTTGCGGAACTTCCGAAAAAACGTAACAATGAGCTGACCTTATGTCTAGGGTCATATTATACTGCGGTTAAGCATGCGTGAAAAGTAGGTAGGATATCATATTGAGAGTAGGTACGAAGTAAAAACTAGTATATTGCAGTGGAAATATACGGGAGGTAGTTCTGGACGCGACTGCCTAGGAAGCAATAATGATTTATCAATATTCTTTAGTAATTGGTCAAACAGTTTGAAGTAAAAGATAAATATACTAGTTTAACTCAACAACTTTATTATTCACATAAACAAAGGTTGGAGCGTGTTTTTTTTACAAAATACAATTATACAACATGAATTTATCGCGAGCGGTCTGCGACCGGCGGTTGTCCAGACTGCTCTCGCGCGTCATTTGCAGGGCGCGCGGGCGGGTGTTCACCATAGGTAACTAAACTAGTGTTGCGTCCTGACAATGCCCGCGCAACACTAGTTAGATAATTTATTTTATATATTTATTGACACAATATTATAGTGAGAATGTTTTTTCTTCCGTGGGGTTTGTAATATGGCTTAGAAAATTTTAATCTTTTTACTATTTCATTTACAAATTGCTGAGTTTATAAAATAAACTAGGAACTTCCGGCTTTATATCGAGGTTATGAGGAAAACAATTTAACAATATATGTATTTATTATGTACTTGGAAAATATTTAAAAAATTCGCCATCCTCTCAATAATTACGCTCAGGAAAAAGTAATAAGTATCTAAAAGAAATTTGTTCATAATCGACGTTATTAGAAAAGTTTATCGATTTAACGCAGCAGCTAAAACAAAATTTAGTCCCGTAAATTTTCAATTTTTGATGTCCTATTTTTTTGCTATATGTTCTCAAATAACGTTTTAGGTGAATTCAATTTAAAAAACTCCGTATTTTTAATTACATGCTTTGTTTGTAGACTAGGTAACAATTAAACATGTACTAACTGTAATTGAATCATTATTTTGTGATAGAAACACTGATTTATTTAATTATTAACTGCCTACAATAAGAAGTTTGATAAACATCACCCCATTTGCATTTACATAATGTAGTTTGTTGCTGTAATTTAAATTTATTATTCATTTACAGATCATTACGAAAATTAAAGTCGAAAATAACTAGATATAGAACGAAGGAACTGATAAAGATTTATGGCTGCGAAACGTAGATAATGGTGTCGTTTAGCGTGTCTAAAAGTATTGCCGTCCTTTTCTGACCACGAAAGTAAAATAAAAAAAAAAATAATAATAATAAAAAAAAATTAAAGATAAAAAAATCAATTATATAAAAATAAAACAAACACTTTGACTTAAATTTTTAAATTTAAGTCCTGTAAAATTTAGTTTATTTGTAGAAAATGCACAACACAATCGATACCAATGACCAAGAAGGGCATGGAAAGATTATAAGCATTTGAGATGTGGTTATGGATGTGGTTCTTCAAGGTAAGTATATATAGGTACAGTCAGCAACAAAAGTAGCTGATCATACTCGATTTTCCAAATGCGCTTTAGATCATTACTGTTTGTTATTTCCTTACAACCTACATGGCCATAACATAACACACCTGATGTTAAGTGATGATTCGGTCGAAAGTTGGTGTTTAAGATGATAAAGAAAATCAGAGAATTTGTTATTGTTCAGCTACTTTTGTCGTTGACTGTACGTCGTTAACTATTCGAAAAGATGCAATTTTTTTGTACATTTTAATAAAATTACTCAGAGTAACTTATAAAAGTGTAGTTTGGCTATAAATAATACAAACATTATCTTATCTTTTATTACTTTAAAAAAGAGAGTAGGTAAAAAAATCGATTTGTTTTTTAGGGCGAAAGTAAAAAAATCGATTTATCAATAATCGATTTTTCATATTTAGACAATCGATAATTAAAAATCGATTAAAATAAAAAAATAATCGATTAATATAAAAATCGATTATTTTTTCACATCCCTAATTGTGTAAGGTTTGATATGAATTAAAGGGGAGTGAATGAAGCGATGACGGCTGATAGGGGAGAGTGGAAGAAGAATACATGCTGCGACGACAACAAACAGATGGGACCAGGGCAAGAAGAAGACACATTAGATAATGCCATTTGAACCTGGACGAGAAGTAATTTCCTAGCTAAAGTAATTAAGAATGAAGCACTTATTCTACTTCTTAAGTAACCGCAAAACTATTGCATGCACTATTGTTGCAACTACAGTCGTGGAAAAAATACTTGGAAACAATGCATATTTTTTTACAGATTATACATCAGATAGGTACAGATTAATGTACTTTACTTATACAGTCTATAATAGGGATGTTAACACTAATTACAAAATAATGTTTAATCTTACTTTTATGTTAGTTTGTATTATTAGGATATCGAAAAACATATTTTTGTATTTAAATATAACTTAATAATATAAATAAAAATGATTTTAATAGCTATATTTATAATCTTTTGTCACGTGACTGCAAACGCCAAAAAGAGCTTCTTACGTCATTACGAACCGCGACCATCGTGTTTTTCGGTCAGTGACGTCATGTCAGTCACGTGACAGTTATTAGTGTTTTGGCGGAAAAATTCATAATTACTCTAATTTTGTATATTTCCTCATCGAAAATACTAATAATTTTAATTAAAATATTTTTTATGGTAAACAAGAGTCAATCTATAAAATAAAAGCAATTCCGAAAAATGGTTAACATCCCTATATTGTACTAATTGCTTTTCAAACTCTAAGAAGTAACTTGATGTAACATTCTAAAGGGCTCAAGAACAACAAAAAATAACTGAAATAATTTTACAAAGTAACCATTTTTTGTGAATCTATAAGAAAGAATAGAATAGAATTTACGTTTATTTGCGACAAATACTTACACTCATGGAAAAAAAAAAAAGAGGATTTTAATTTTGTCCAAGGCGATTTTTTAGCTCGACTGTTGCTAAAGTTTAATGTTATCTTTAGAATTAGGTTTTATAACGGTATAATTACCATGTATTTGTTTTTGTTTGAGTTCTCGATATTTCGGCACTGTTGCAAGCGCCATGATCACGAGAATTCTAAAAGTTTCTGCGGGTAGGATTGTTGATGTTATAACGGGCAGACGTATCTATCTACCCGCTTCCTCGCACGTAAAAACCTAATTCTAATGTTTTTGACCATGGTAGTTTAAAACAGTATAATGTTATCTTTGTTTTACATAATTGTAATATGTATTCAAAAGTCTAAAAGTAAAATAATTAAATAACATTCTGTCTATTGTCACTGAAAAGATCTATTTTTAAAACACTTTTAATATAGCTTGATTTATAACCATATTTTTCCGAAAAGTTTTGTTGCCACCATTAATAACTTAAGTCCCTTTTTTCTAGGGACTTAATTACTTAGGGAATTTTAACTTGCTGTATAATATTTAAGAATAAGAATCAGAATCATTTATTTGCAACTAGTTATACATTATAATATAGAAAACGAAAAAGAAATAATAAAGAATAAAAAAATGTATGGTCAGTCACAAACCGGCCTCAACTCAGCGTTGTGCTGCTCGTTTGATCAGCGCTGGTCTTCCGTTGAAGCCGCTTTTGTTGACGTCACGTCACGTATTTCCAATGTAGGTATGTGTCACAAATTTTTCTGACAGAATACGTCTCTAAACTCGTAAGTATTGTATTTGTCTGGTTAACCAGACAAATACACTTGTCTAACCGACGCTACCAAGAAGCGTTCACTTTTGTTATGTTATGTGTTAGTCATATTAAGAAGAGGAAAAGAAACGTGAATTGTGATGTCTAGTGAGAATTGATTAGGTAATTTATCAACACTTCTTGGTAGGTCAAATTTCAACGTTATCCACCTATATAAATAGCTAGCTATTCCCCGCGGTTTTACCCAGATGGGCTAGAGTTTATCACGATAAAAAGTAAGCTACTTACATCCTTTCCCAGGCTCTAGACTATCTCTGTGCCAAATTTCATTTATTATTAATCGGTTCAGTAGTTTAGGCGTACTGAACGGATCTGAATGAAAGGATTGTAAGTAAGTATATAGCTTATACCCTGGATGAACACATAGGCTACTTTTTATCCCGAAAAAAGGTTCCAGCGGGATAACGGGAAGACGGTGAAATCGCTGGGCGCAACTAGTGACAGTGCATATGCCAGAATAATAATCACGTTCACTTTTCACTGACCAATAATGGTCGGAGACCTGTTTTTTAGATACACCGCACAACCAACAGCCTCACCCCATAATTTTTTGCTTAGACCAGCATCGTGTATCATGCATCTTGCCTTTTCAGTAATAGTCCGTATAGTCCGCTCTGCTATACCATTTTGCTGAGGTGTATACGGTACCGACGTCTGATGCTGTATACCATGCTTCTTCAGAAAATCTCCAAATTCATGGTTCACGTATTCCGTACCATTGTCAGTAGGTACGTAACTTTTTGATTTTCTTACCCGTCTGATTTTGAACTAGCGCCATAAATTCCTTGAATTTTAATATGTCCAATAAAAAGTTCATGACGAAATATTGGTTGCTCTTATTGTCTCTTGAAAGCATGCACTGAACAGCAGATTTTGTTGTTGCGTGACGTAAGTCAAGCCTCATGTTTATGCATTGCTTATTTGGCATGCAGGTAATGTTGGAGAAGTAAACTGCTTACCGCAACTTGGACATTGTCGCATGAAACGCCCGGCAGGTAATTTTTTCGGCGCGATCCCATTGACAATTTTATTCTTATTACTAACTAGTCGCGGTTTCACCCGCGTCTCCCCGTTATCCCGCAGGAACCTTTTTCCGGGATAAGAAGTTACCTATGTGTTAATCCAGAGTATAAGCTATCTCCGATCCAAATTTCATTCAGAACCGTTCAGTAGTTTTTGCGTGAAAGAGTATCTAACAAACATCCATCCATACTCACAAACTTAACGTTTATAATATTAATAGGATAGGATAGAATTATTAGCGCGTAAAAGTGTGTTTTAACCCCCGACGCAAAAAAGGGGTGTTATAAGTTTTTTTTTTTACTATTTACAGGGTAGCTTTTGACCACAAGTCACCTGATGTTAAGTGACGATGTGGTCGAAGGTGGAGCCACGCTACACCTGGACTGGGAACTGGCTCTCATGTGAGGCTGCCGGAACACACCGATAGGTGCTTGGCGACAAGAGGGTGGTAGCTAGCCAGGCGAGTACTAGAAAATACCCTACCACCAAGCTATGGTTTCATCACGATGTTTTCCTTCACCGAAAGCTCAAGCTCATTGTAGGATTCGAACCAACGTCCTACGGATCGCAAGCCGACGTCACTACCACTGAGCCATCATCGCTATAAGTTTAACGTGTCTGTTTGTTTGTCTGTCTGTCTGTGGCACCGTAGCTCGCGAACGGATGAAGCGATTTCAATTTAGTTTTTTTTAAGAAAGGTGAGTTACGTCACGGGCCAGTATTTTTAGCTAAGTTTGATGAAAGTCGGTCGAAATGTCGGGGGTTTTTGAAATTTATTTAGTTTTTAACACTATCAATTTCGCCGACTGTACACGAACTACATAAAAACAATGAATTATTCAAAGCGAACACATGTTATGAGCGGAAAAAAACTCCAAACTAGTTTTTGCATAACAAAACTAGAGTTTAGTTCTAATAGACGACTTTTATGTAATCTGAGTTCGACGTTGTGAGTCATAGAGCCATAGTGCATGTCTCATTTGCTAAATACTAGATAACTAGAAAGCTCTTAGCAACAACGTTTCTTGAATTGAATCTCTTATGTAGGTACATATTGTAACTTTAAAATTGTTCACTAATAAGTATATTAATTTTGTTCAGGTGTGCTTTTTCCACTTTAATTATCATCATTACTAAAGTAAGTTTGTAAAAAAAAATTGGTTGTCTGTAAAGTCGGTTTACTGACGATAGTTGAACGTGACAACGTCGATTGGCCGATTGTGCTTCTTTGTCGCTCGTTCCGCGCTCTCGCTTGCACTTCAAGCCTCACATGGAACGTTCACGAGTTGACGCATGTGCCAGCCATTGCTCTCCTCGACCATATGAGAGGGAAGAGGGTGCTAGACTGCTAGATTTCATTTTGTGGTGAAAAATTTTTGCTCTTTTTTCGTTAATTTCTTCCCAGCAAACCATACAGCCCATCGCTCTTAATTTTAAAATACCCAATCCACTAGTATCCTTGACATCAATGTCTAAGTACTTCCATCCATTGTGTTACTTACATCAAAATAAGTTTTAACTAGCAAACGCACGCGCCATGAAATTGCCACAAAAAATGCTCGCCAAATTTTTGTCGGTACTGTTTCAATCAATCAAGTTGAATTATTTTTCTCGTAACTTTTGTTTGTAAAAATGCCATTATGGGCAAAATAAAATCATCGGTTTCTACTTGAATGCGAGTGGGCCTATGACCACTGCTGAACGGCCTATGTTCCTCTTTGAACGCCACCATGAACGGCTATTAGCCATTGCATCCATCGGCTCCCCACAATGTCCCCGCTCAACCTAGTGGGACGCCTACCTACAGATCGTGTTCCGGTTCGTGATCGCCGCTCGAGAACCTTTCTTCCCCATCGGTTATCGGTTCGTCGAGCGATGTGGCCTGCCCATTGCCACATCAACAAATTCTGAGCGCTATGTCGGTGATTTTGGTTCTTCTGCTTCAGAGTTTCAAATGTGAAAACCTAGCTGATAATCCTACTAATATTATAAACGTGAAAGCTTGTGAGTATGGATGAATGGATGGATGTTTGTTACTCTTTCACGCAAAAACTACTGAACGGATCTGAATGAAATTTGGAATGGAGTTAACTTATACCCTGAATTACCACATAAGCTACTTTTTATCCCGGAAAAAGTTCCTGCGGGATAACGGGAAGACGCGGGTAAAACCGCCGAGTGTAACTAGTGATTTATAAAGTGCACGATAATGGGCTAGTCTGACAGGATAGGTGTTTAAATACCTACTTGCGCAAGGCACGGGTCCTGCCTACTGATGACGTCACAGCTTTCTCCTCCACTTTCAATTGGATGGTCGTGACTCACATCGAGGCTATAGAATTAGCGATTTTTTATGAGCTGAGTGAAGGACTGCCTTAAGGTGGGGTTTCCCCGGATTTGTCCTAGTTTGGTCTGGGTCTGGGTGGATTCTCGAGAGAACTTAGACGCGAATGCGTCATGCTCGAGTTTTGTTCGAGCTATTTCAGAGGAAGAGACGGGAATTAAGCTGGAAATTGGGGTTAGGTAATAACAACCATTTCTCCCTGTAAAAAAAATATGTTATTCTTCATGATCTAAAGCAGGAAGAAATAAGAAGAAGAAATAATGCAAAAAATGTTTTTTTAATATTGAAAAAATATGTGCATAGTGGTCAATCTAAAAAGTGACTTCGAAAGAATCAACCTTAGGTACATGGGGCAAAGGTCTTAGATAAATAGATAGAATCACCACAATACTGACAAATTTAAAAACGAAACAACAATATAACATAACTTACATTGGTAATAAGTGTCACAAAGAACGGTGTTATCGCTCAGAGCGATCTCTTCAATTCAAATTCAAATTCATTCCGAATTCAGATTAATGAATCGCGTCTAAAGAATTCTCAAGGAAACTTTTCCGAATCCGTGTCGGAAGATTTTCCGAGTGAATTAGAATCGCTCTCCATGTGGAGGACTGGCGGGAGGTGGCGCAAGACAGAGCGAAGTGGCGTCTTTTGTTATCGGAGGCCAAAACTCACTTTGAGTCGATGCGCCATATCAATATTTATTGTGGTTCATAACCGCTAACTTTATGACCACATATTGTGGCCACACGCTGTTCAACTACAGACGTCTAGTCTGTAAGATCTCGCAATGAATTGCTTTTGAATCGAACGTGGGCGATGTGTTTTGTTTCGCAATTATGGCGTGAGATATGATCATAAAATTGGTCGTATTTCATGATTTCAGAGAAGTTTCAATGATTTTTTTAGTGTGGCAATAAGTACAACAATTTTTATAGTTTGAAAGTTGAGAGCAAGTTCCCAATCTTGACGCTTTTCGGTGCCATCACAACAATAACATCACATAACACCTGCAGTTGTCTAAAATAATAATTTTATAAAAAGTTTACTGTAGGTACATACCTACTATTACCTATAGGTATGTATGTAAGATTTTTGTTCATTGTGTATTTTTCCCTTAGAAACTTATTTACTTACCTACTTTGGATAAGCGCCATCTAGCATTTAGTGTAAAAAACTTTTCAATCTGACATCCATAAGTTATAAAAATGAAATGATTATGTATGTATGTACATACATTTTAACATATTTATTACATTTGAAGTGTTCAAAAATTACACTTAATGTTTAAAAAAATGATTTATTTCAGATAAAACAGCAAAGCCATGATTTTGAGTATGGTCACACTGCTTACTGAACGTCAAAGTCAAACGTCAACGTTTTGTGTCGCGATGTTGGTACTACTGCGTGATTGCTCAACAACTCCCCCCTCTCTCCACTTCTTTTACTATTGCCATTCAGCGAGACGAGAAAAAAGTGCCGTTGCGTCCTGCATTCGCGTGTATCTGTCATCCATACGAATATAGATTAATCATATAATAACATTTTACTCACAGTTTCCAGTTAGATTTATTGCACAAATTAAAGCGAGGCAGCCGTAGGTACTTTTTCAGTGAACTTTACCAGTGTATTTGTGTTACAAACCTGTGAAAATACCGAATGTTTTTTGTTACAAAAGTGAAGTGATACCAAAATGAGTAATTTCACGAAGATTATCAAAACTACGCCCATTATCGAAGACTACGATATCTCCAACACGGTCCTCGGCCTTGGAATCAATGGAAAGGTGAGTGCTTTTTGTCTTAACGTTGTTGAAAATGAGATTTCTGTGTCGCATCAGGTTATTGTTTACTAAATGACGTAAAGATGTAAAATTAGCTACATCGATGCGCTGTTTTATCATTACAAGGTCCGGATGAGATAAACGCGAGAAATTTCGTCTTAGTCATACGGGAGTGTTAATTGAAAATGTTTCATAACATTGCAGATGTCATACCTTCATGTAATCAGTCTCTGTAAATTCTACGTAATGCATAATTATAAATATATATGTAAATATTGACCCGCCCCGGCCTCGCACAGGTAGGAAATAGGCGGGTCTGAAGTTCATACAAAAATCACAAACAAGAAAGCACCAAATTTTCTAATTTATCTTGGGACTTTACAATACATATTTCAAAAATCTTCCATACAAACCATAGATAGAACAACTCACCCAAAAAAAAAAATTAAGTTCCGTCTAGCTAGTTTTGAATTTTAGTAAAACTATTTATGTATTTATTTTGGTAATAGGCGAGCAGCCCAGAGGCTGATGTGCCTATATCATGCTGTGTTGAATTATAGCAATGTCCAAAAGTGCAGAGAAAAGTCAATTCTGTAGCAAGGAAGCATTGTTCGTTCGCAACCACTTGTCCAGTCTGTTTTTAAAGGAATTCACTAACAAATGATAATTGATTTTTATAAGAGGAGAAGAAGAATATGCACTGAAGAAGATAACACTGGATGTTAAGGTAGCTCCTAAGTTATGTGCGGATTTACCATCGCTCAAAACGGTGAAGGAAAACATCGTGAGGAAACCGGCATGTCCAAGAACTGCAACATTCAAGGGCATGCGACATCTACCAACCTGCACTGGGCCCGCGTGGTAGATAACGGCCCATACTCTCTGAGAGAAGGCCAGAGTCCCAGCAGTGGGAACAGAAAGGCTGATGATGTTTAGGCTCCAGCTACTCAATGCTTTGCTGCAGTTCAGTAATAGTCTAAGACCTTTACTAGTATAGACGTTTTTTTTAGAATAAGATTAGTAAAAGCATAGTCTGACTGAAGTGTAAATGATTCATAATACTTTCTGATGATTGACTCATCGATAATTTGGTTTCAAAAGTATGTGGTACATATTTACCTACCAAACCTAAGGAAAGACTTTTTAGGTTTAGTTTGTTCTTGTTTGCCCACTGCAATAGTTGGTACAGTCAACGACAAAAGTCGCTGAACAATCACGCTTTTTTCTGTTATCCTCATCATCTTAGACACCAATTTTTGACCTGATCATCACTTAAAATCAGGTGTGTTATGTTGTGGTCAAAATGATACCATGTAAAATGAAAAAAAAATGAATCGAGAATGATCACCTACTTTTATTGCTGACTGACAGTAGTTTTGAGAAAAAGCAGAGTAATGTCCGAAATTAATAATCAATCCTGATCCATTATTCTATTAATTACGTGAGGTTTTGAGTATTTTTCAACCTCCCCCCCCCCCTTTTGATGTCCGTTACAATATCCAAGTTATCTGCTATAATCATTAAGATCATTTTAAAAATGTTAAATTTTTTTGAGTTACTGGTATTATAATAACGGGGGCAGTATTGCGGTCCATATTATTATGTTCGCTAATCTTAACCACTAAGATCGCGGATTACGGATCAGGATTGATTATTAGTTTCAGGTGTAAAAGAATTTATAAACATGTACACATGTTATTGAAATATCTTAGCTACCTATTTGTTACTGTACTAGTCAATGAGAGGGTAATGACCTATGCAGTCACCTTGTCACCCTGTCACTTATCAAAGTGTCGATGACTCATATCTTTGAATGCTAAGAACATTGTATTAAAAATAAAATTGTACATGGTACAGTCAGTGACAAAAGTCGCTAAACAAAAATACTAATTCAAAATTAAAAAAAAATATATATTCAATAGGATACATTGTGATCACTTTAAAACGTCAACTTAAAACTAGCTACGCCTGTTCCAACCTCATTACGCCGGCAAAAGAACAGGCAAGAAACGCCCGGCAGGTAAATTTTTTGGCGCGATCATATTCCCAATTTTATTCTTATTACTAATTGATTGAATTGGAGCAAGTTTACTAAAATCCCAAGCTTTTTTTTGTCATCTAATAGTCGAACACTCACAGGTTTCCAAATATGTGCCAGATCAACCAAGTATAGAGTGCAAAAGGCTTTGGAAAATTGGAAAAATGGGTATGTACAGCTTTTGTTGCTGACTGTACATGATACAGAACCTATTAATTAGAAACGAGGCGCGTTGGGATCTTTTTGTGAAAAAGTTATTGAATGTACAAAACCTTTCTATATTCCGTGGTACAAGGTCGTATGAAGGAACTTAACAGGTTTTTGTGTAATTAGTTAATTTACTTTAGTCAAAATTGCTTGTAACATGGTCACTATTTCAACAACCTTTGAGCACATTGCCACTCCAACTTGCAAATTCTGAGATGTTGGTTATTTTGGTTCTTTGGCGGATTTACTCGTTTTGGTATTTTATATTTACCTAGCTACATTTCCTTCTAAAATGTAAGGATAACAAGGCCAAAGTGTGTTTGATAAGTACTTCTTTATTTAATATATATATATATATATGTGTATTAATACTCTAAATTAGACTGCCAAAGCCAACTAAGAAAATATTAAGAATCTATCGCCGTGCTCCTATCGGTGTGTTCCTTCAGCCTCACTTGAGAGCCAGTTCCCAGTCCAGGTGTAGCGTGGCGCCACCTTCAACCACATAGTCATGACCTAACATCAGTAGACCTGAAATAAAAAAAGTTAGCTGGATCGCCTAAGCCGTGCGCACAACGTCATCAAAAACTATGACGTCATAAAACTCAATTCCGCATTGGGTATGATAGTTTTGTATCACGGTTAAGTAAATTGAACTTCCTATATTTATATTGGCTCTTTGATTCTTTGACGCATTTCGGTGACGTCACCAGCGTTTGTCGGAATTATTCCTTGACAATATCCGGTATATTTCAGTTGTAATCCCCACCTTATCAGCCTTCCATGTTCCCACTGCTGGGACTCTGGCCTTCTCTCAGAGAGAGAGTATGGGCTATAATCTACCACGCTGGCCCAGTGCGGGTTGGTAGATGTCGCATGCCCTTGAAAATGTTGCAGTTCTTGGGCATGCCGGTTTCCTCACGATGTTTTCCTTCACCGTTTTGAGCGATGGCAAATCCGCACATAACTTATTGAGTCATAGGTGCGAGGCCGAGAGGATTCGAACTCGGTGTCGGCGTCTTGTAAGTCGCACGCCAAACCGTTCGGCCACCATCGCTCTGCCAGTTGTAATATTTCACAGATACTTATAATACAAAGTTACATCGATCCGTTACACTTTTACGTCACCCGGGTCACTAGATATGTAATGGTCCCTTCCGCTTGCTACCCTGGTCCATTTTTGTTTTGTGTACGCCGAATTTGGACAAAAATAACCGGGTGACCTTTTCCAAAAAGGTCTTGCGTCCTTTCATGATAATTCGGTTCAATGGAGATATATTAACAAAGATATATATTAAGTTTACTGAACAATGAGGTTCCATCTTTCCATTTCTAATATTATTTTCAACGCACTTCTTCGTAAATTGACCTTTAAGGCCATGTGTTTAGGTTCATAATTCAACTAATTACACCATACCAAATGTCATTTAGATATTTAATGTTAGACCTCTTTTAGTTTGGACGCTTTTGCGCGAAGGACCCGAAGTCGCGGCTCTTGGTACGTCAATGTTCAAGTCATACAAAGTTTCCTTTCGATGCGACAATTAGAAGTAGGTTGAAATTGACATATTATGACATGACGTATCGATCCAAAACCGCGGATAACGGATCAGGATCGATTATATTAATTTCGGGCGTTAGACAATAACCGGGACCGACGGGTAAACGTCACTGTCATCGAGACATGGAACTTTATGATAATAATGCCCGCACAATCACATACATAGGCTCTGACCCCTAACTAGGTTTCCCTGTATCTAGGGTATCAGAAACTACGAGGATCGGGGATCCACAACACCCAGACACAGAACAAATACTTGCGCTTTTTTTTTTCAATGCACAAATATTTGTCCTGTAGCGGGAATCCAACCCGCGACCTCACGCTTCACAGTCGGCTATCCGCCCATTGCGCCACATCGGTCGGTGAGGATGTATAGTTAGTACTAAATACGCAATTCACAAATCATTGTACAAACTGATAATGAGTTTGTTATCACAAATCAAACACGGTGGGCGCCGTGCGTCGAATGACGTCGAGTGCTAATTTATGAAGGGGCAATGCAAGCACTCGATAGAAATTCCGAGCTAAAACTGTTGTTTACTTACATTATTAAGGCGCTGGTTCCCAACCTAAGCTGAAAAATGGGGTTAATTAAAACTATCTCTCTGTGTAATTTTGGTCTAAAAAAGGCCATTTTTTGATAATACTGCTTTAATTATTTTTTATGAATTTTTACGTATTTCATACTCGCATTTCGCCACGTCAGTCTCTCATAAAGTCAATGCGGGATGCTTTCACCTGATCAAGCAAGGTCAACGGCGTATGGCAGGGCCTTAAGAGGTAGACTCCGAGATTAATATGAAAATTGGAGCTAATCCTACTAATATTATAAACGTGAAAGTTTGTCAGTATGGATGGATGGATGGATGGATGGATGGATGTTTGTTACTCTTTCACGTAAAAACTGCTGAACGGATCTGAATGAAATTTTGAATAATAATAATAATAATAATGCCCGCACAATCACATATAGCTCTGACCCCTAACTAGGTTTCCCTGTATCTAGGGTATCAGAAACTACGAGGATCCACAACACACAGACACAGAACAAATACTTGCGCTGTTTTTTTTTTTCAATGCACAAATATTTGTCCTGTAGCGGGAATCGAACCCGTGACCTCACGCTTCACAGTCGGCTATCCGCCCATTGCGCCATCAATGCACCATCAAATGGAGATAGATAGTGGTTTCACGCGCGTCTTCCCGTTATCCCGCAGGAACCTTTTTCCGGGATTAAAAGTAGCCTATGTGTCAATCCAGGGTATAAGCTATCTCCATTACAAATTTCACTCAAATCCGTTCAGTAGTTTTTGCGCGAAAGAGCAACAAACAAACATACTCACAAACTTTCGCGTTTATAATATTAATAATTTCTAAACGCAAACTTAAATAAGATTAATTTAGATTCTACTAAATTAATCTTATTTAAGTTTGCGTTTAGACTGGCGGTGTCCAATCATGGCTAATTTTCATAGTAGAGACATTCACTAATTACCAATGATAGATTATGTTTGATGTCACGTGCTAATTGTAATCTTATCGAATTAGGTAGGCAGGTAGTGAACTTGCTCCAATTCAATCAATTAGTAATAAGAATAAAATTATCAATGTGATCGCGCCAAAAAAATTACCTGCCGGGCGTTTCTTGCCTGTTCTTTTGCCGGCGTAAGGAGGTTGGAACAGGCGTAGCTAGTTTTAAGTTTGACGTTTTAAAGTGATCACAATGTATAAAGAAAAATTGACGTTTGACTTTTGACTTTTGGTATCGATACCGATTCAATTCAGGCTAAAATCATGTTAGAGCGCTTTAGCAGCTTTATCTGAATCCATCAAGAATCTGTCGCCGTGCACCTATCGGTGCGTTTCGGCAACCCCACTTGAGAGCCAGTTCCCAATCCAGGTGTAGTGTGATGCCACCTTTGACCACATCGTCACTTAACATCAGGTGACTTGTGCTGAAACGATTTGATTGATACATCAAATATTAATAAATTGTGGTTATCTATAAATTTTATTTAGTTATTGATAAAACGCCCCTTCGGTAATTGTCTGAGGAACGATAAATAAATACCTAGAAATTGTCTACGTCAATAGAGAATACTTGTTCGTACAGTCAACGGAAAAAGTCGCTGAACAAAGAAAAATTTTCCGATTAATTTTGTCATCTTAAACACCAATTTTTTACCGCATCATCACTCAACATCAGGTGCGTTGTGTTTTTGTCAAACGCTAACTTGTAAGCTGTAAAAAAACAAATATTACTAGTCCACAACACATTTGAAATATTAAATTTGATCAGGCAGGTCATACTCGATTTTTCAAATGCGTAGCTGGTAATACTGCGTCATTAGATCAGTAATTTTTGTTTTTTTACTACTAAAGTACTTACATGTATACTCTTATTTGGGACGACCAACTGTCCGTAGGCCGGTCGGACGCGCTAGATACCGCTAGAGGGGCGCGGTGGATGCGGACCTGCGCGAGCTCCAGACTCTGAACTGGGCTGAAATCGCTCAGGATCGAGGAGTGGCGCTCTCTCGTTTCGGAGGACAACCCAAGACACACTATGGGTCGCTGAGACATCGGAGTTAGTTAACTGCGTTGGCTTGGCTATGTAGTGCGCATGGGGGAGGATCGGGCGGCAAAGCGTGCTTATTTGAGACGAGCGAGTGGCCGTAGGCTGCAGGACGCGCTGATACCGCTGGCGGGACGCGGTGGATGCGGACCTACGCGAGCTCCACACTCGGAACTGGGCTGATATCGCTCAGGTTAAGTGATGTTGTGGTCAAAGGTTTGTACAATGATAAAAGTAATCGGAAAATTTGTTTTTGTTCAGCAACTTTTGTCGCTGCCTGTACCAGTATATTAAGAAATACCCAGAAGGCCTTCAATTAATTTTTCCAACTTCAGTTCAGTTCTACCAAGAAACATGAAACAAATTATATTGTAAACCAAATTATAATTAGGTTTATCTACAATTACGTGAAACATGGAGGAAAGCGGTTTTATGCATTCAAGGAACGACGGTTATTTACACAAGATCTCAAAGGCTGAATTTGTTTACAAAACAGTTCGAAGAAACGTGACTTAGCTTGTTGAAATGGCGGAATCCCAACACTAGTAAACGTAGAATATTGAAACTAGGAAGCGAAATAACGGTAAATGATGGTATCGATAACGAAAAATAACTAACTGTTTCAAACAAAAAAAAGTTTATAACCAAACCTAAATTAAAATGAAAAATAACCCAACGATCATTACTTAGAACACTTTTCACCTTTCAAATAGAAAAAAACGAAATCAAAATCGATTCATCCATTTGAAAGCTGCGATACCACAGGCAAGCACCCTGATACACAGATGCTCACTACAAACGTATAAAACACCTCTTTTTCGTCTAGAGTAAAAATAAAAAGGGTTTTAAAAATAACGTTATTTTATTAAAGTACCGTTAAATGTCAGACGATAATCGATACTCTTTGATCACGTATCGTTATCAGTCTCCAACTAGGGATTTTGTGATCAATGTTCACGATATAAAAATAACGGTATTTTGAAATATCAGAAAGTTAATACGTTACTTTTTGATCACGATATATCGTTATCAGTCGCTGAATAGCGATTGTGTAATAAAATTTCGCGCGTCACCCTTACAATGCACACCTTGGGCGATTGATTGTATGCGTAAGCTGACTCGTCATTAGCATCGTCAGTCATTAGTCATCATAATCAGGGCTTGCTTTACAGAAGACTAGCAACCCGCCACTAATATAGGCAAAGACTTTGACAACCGGAAGATTTCTTAAAACCATTATTCATAAAACATACGAAAATAAACCACTCACACAAACACACGCGGCGTCGTAGCGTAAGCGTATCGTAAGTAGCGTAGCCAAACTATCGATAGTTTTACTATTTACTTTTCATCTGAAAAAGCCATACTAGCGATAGGCCTATCGATACTGTCGATATTATCAATACTACCGATAGCTCAAAACAAGGCAATACTATCGATTGAGTGCATTAATATCTATAGTATCGATAGTGCTGTTCCTCTAGAAGAATAAACTATCGATAGTTTTCTTTGTTTACGAGCAGCAATATTATCGATAGCATCGATTATTTTAGACTGTCGATAGTCTGCCAATTTGCAACCTGCAACAATAGGATAGAACATTGGTAAAGTATCGAAAGTCTAAGACAAACGATACTATCGATAGTGTTTTATTCCCAAGCCATAAATAAAAATACTATCGATACTTTCGATAGTATTGCACCCGCTCGATATTAATGACTCGTTTTGCGCTATCAATAGTGTTGGCTATCGATAGACTATCGATTAATCATCGACTATGGATTGGCAACTTTAATTCGTAAGACGCGCGTAGTACGCTGATGAAGCATTGTCGCAGAGAAGCGTATACGCTTCGTCTGCGGACTTGTTTGAATATGCTCGTATTGCTCTCGTACTACGCGCGTCTTACGATACGCTTGCGCTACGACGCCGTGTGCGAAAGGTGTAACAAAATCCAATGGGCAAGTCGCTTGTGTCATCATCAATCTTCATCATCATCATAAAAACTGAATGAAACACTGTTTAATGCCACTATGTCAAGGTCTTATTTAATTTGACACGAATCTGTTTTGTTATGTCATAATATAACCTTCATGCATCAGACATAACGAGGGCTGGTTGCGTCAGTTGCAGTCTAGTTTTAAAGACCATCAAATTTATATTTCACTAGTTGCGCCCCGCTGTTTCACCCACGTCTTCCCGGTATCCCGCAGGAACCTTTTTCCGCGATAAAAATGCCTATGTGTTAATCCAGGGTATAAGCTGTCTTCATTCCAAATTTCATCAAAATCGGCTTAGTAGTTACGGTGATACGTGGTAACAAACATTTACACACACAAACTTTCGCATTTATAATATCAGTAGCATTTTCGTTCTATTTTTGGTCGGTGGGTTTCAAATGCTTGCCTGGCTAGCTACCAACCTCATGTTAAGAATCTGTCGCCAAGCACCTATCGGTGTGTTCCGGCAGCCTCACTTGAGAGCCAGTTCCCCTATGGTTTGTCACTATGTTTTCCTTCACTGAAAGTTCAAGTCCATTGCAAGATTAGAACCGACCTAGGTCTCAAACCGATGTCACTACATCGCTTTCATTATTATCAGCCTTTCACGTTACCACTGCTGGCACTCTGGCCTTCTCTCAGAGAGAGAGAGAGTATGGACTTTAATCTACCACGCTGGCCCAGTGCGGGTTGGTAGATGTCGCATGCCCTTGAATGTTGCAGTTCTTGGGCATGCCGGTTTCCTCACGATGTTTTCCTTCACCGTTTTGAGCGATGGCAAATCCGCACATAACTTTTAAGTCATAGGTGCGGGGCCGAGAGGATTCGAACTCAGTGTCGGCGTCTTGTAAGTCGCACGCCCAACCGTTCGGCCACCATCGCTTTACAATACTTCAATGTCTGTTTCCAAAAGTCAACAATCTCAATTCCAATTTTATCATTTCCAGGTGCTAGAATGCAAAGACAAAAAGACTGGCGCCAAACGAGCGCTGAAGGTTCTGCATGACAGCATGAAGGCTCGACGGGAAGTGGAACTCCATTGGCGGGCCCGTGGCTGTTTACATATTGTTGAGGTGACTATTATACTACGCGATATACTTCATTACTTCCTTCTCTGTAACCTTACCTCACTACGAATATAATATTATCCGTCCTCACTAAGACTTTTCCTAATTCCCTTTGTACCTACCCTATCTCTATCCCTACAAAGACTTTCCTACTTCCTTTTCTGTATCACTACTACCCTATCCCTACAACACTATATCTATCCCTATTAAGACTTTCCCTAATACCCTCTGTATCCCTGCTACCCTATCTCTATCGCTAAAATGATTTCCTACTTCCATCTCTGTATCCCTACTACATCACTTTATCTATCCCTAATGTTTTTATTTGTATAAAACATACATTAATCAAACAAAACATATTTTACAAAAACATCAACAGCAAGAAAACCAATACATATATATAATTATATGACTCACTACTAACCTCTGTATCCTTACTTACCAATCCCTGCATCCTTATCCCTGGTTCTCTCTCCAAGTCTATATCCCTGCTTTATATTATATTTATCTGAGTCGTATACAATCTTGTCAGAGTGGTCGTTGTTGCTGTGATGTGTTGTTGATGTCCTCGGCTTGGGCACCTCTGATGGCAATGTGGCGCAATTTTTGCCTATTAATGGCGTCACGAGAGTATTGGGTCATGGATGCGTCAGTGGCCTTTTTGATGAGATTGGTCCAGCGAGTCGGAGAACGTCCTCCGGCTCTCTTCCCTTCAACCGAACCCTGCACGACAAGTAGCTCCATAGGCAGCTCTTTTCTTGAGATGTGACCAAAGAACTTCAAGATGCGTATCTGCTACCCTAACTCTTTCCCTACAAAAACTTTTCCAACTTCTCTCTTTGTTCCCTACTATTATCCCTACCTCCCTATCTCGGTTCCTATTATAGCTTTCTCTACTACCCTCTCTGTATCCCTACTTCCCAATCCTTACATCACTATGTAGAGATAGATCTACTTGCCTATCCCTATCTCACTATCTAGGGCGAGCGGAATTTGTTTTTCCTGATTTTCAGAACTGTCGATCCACATTCCTGACTTCATGGAACCTAGTAGTGGGTATATATTTTCTTAGTAAAAGCTTGGTTTGAACGCAACATTAGGCAACAGACCTCGTTCATTACACAACAATAGGCCATTAAAATGGTGTGTCACTGGTTTTCTGAGATTAGGTTAGGCATTACATATATGTAACACACATACGCGATAGCTTTATATATTAGTGACTAGCTGCGGCCCGCGGTTTCACCCGCGTCTTCCCGTTATCCCGCAGGACCCTTATTCCGGGATAAAAAGTAGCCTATGTTTTAATCCAGGGTGTAAGCTATCTCTATTCCAAATTTCATTCTGATCCGATCAGTAGTTTTTGCGTAAAAGAGTAACAAACATCCATACATCCATGCCTAGAAACTTTCACGTTTATAATATTAGTAGGACTAGCTGTTCCCCGCGGTTTCACCCGCGTGTGCTACAGTTTATCGCGATAAAAAGTATCGTATCATAGGTCCGTCCTCAGGGTTCAAACTATCTCCGTACAAAACGTTTAAATCGGTTCAGTAGTTTAGGCGTGAAAGCAAGACAGACAGACAGACAGACTTAGTTACTTTCGCATTTATAATATTAAAATTAATGTAATAATAATAATAGCAGAAAAAGACAAATTAAGTAAATATCTTGACTTGGCTCACGAGGTGACCGCTATGTGGGATGTTGACTCAACGATCATCGTCCCGATAGTTGTTTCAGCGAACGGCCTCATAGCGAAGAGTCTCGACCAACATCTCAAGAGGCTCTCGCTGGACGGTTGGATCAAGGGTCGCATGCAGAAGGCAGTACTTGACACGGCGCGTATCGTCAGGAGGTTCCTCACTCTGCAGCCCTAACCACCGGTAGCTTGAGTCCTGCCCCGCTACCGGTGGCACTCTAGGTTTAAGTTTTTATAGTAATTTTGTTTCATATTATTTTATAAAATTAATGTAAAAAACTTTTACTTAAGAAAAGAAATAAATAAAGAAATAATAGTAATACATATATATTTATTAATTTTTTAGGATAGGGATTAGCAATAATATGCTATAGTTGTGCCCCGCAGTTTCACCCTAAAACCATATCAATTTCAAAAAGAATCCGATTAATAATTTTTTTAACCCCCGACGCAAAAAGAGGGGTGTTATAAGTTTGACGTGGCTGTCTGTCTGTCTGCTGTCTGACGCGCGAATGTTTTTATAATAGCTATGTTTTATGGTTTGATGAAAATCGGTCGAGGTTTTTTAAATTTTACTATACCTTTGAGCTTATTTTTAGCTTGGTTTAACTTTTACTTAGATAGTTTCTTTGTCACAATTTCAGGTGATAGATGTGTACGAGAACACGTACGGCGGCCGCGGCTGCCTGCTGGTCGTGATGGAGTGCATGGATGGAGGCGAGCTGTTCCAAAGGATCCAGGACAACAGGGATGGCGCTTTCACGGAACGGCAGGCCGCTGAGGTGACGATTCAACCACCCCTAGGTTTTTGAAATGAAATGAAATATATTTTATTTGTTCGAAACACGGTTTAGATGTTAACTTTGTGCTCAGCGTGCTTCACCATTGCTGGCATACAAAATTCATGCAAAAAACAACACAATTTTTATTAGATTGATTTATAGTAATAATACTTAATTATAGTACCAGTCTTTTTGTCTTTTCATTCAAGCACCTGGAAATGATAAAATTGGAATTGAGATTGTTGACTTTTGGAAACAGACATTGAATTGACATTGATTGTAAAGCGATGGTGGCCGAACGGTTAGGCGTGCGACTTACAAGACGCCGACACCGAGTTCGAATCCTTTCGGCCCCGCACCTATGACTTAATAAGTTATGTGCGGATTTGCCATCGCTCCAAACAGAACTACAGCATGCGACATCTACCAACCCGCACTGGGCCGCGTGCTAGATTACGGCCCATACTATCTCTAAGAGAAGGTCAGAGTCCCAGCAGTCGAAACGGAACGCCTGATGGTGATGAACTAAAAAAAGTTTGAAAAAAAGTCGTTGTCAATCCCCCAGATAATGCATTCGATCTGCGTCGCTGTCCGCCATCTGCACGACACGGACATCGCCCACCGCGACATCAAACCCGAGAACTTGCTATACACCAGCACGGAACCGAACGCGGCGCTCAAGCTGACCGATTTCGGGTTCGCTAAAGAGACACTATCCCCAGCCGACACGCTGCAGACGCCGTGCTACACGCCGTACTACGTCGCGCCAGAGGTAACGTGACAAAAACAACTAAATACACAAGCTGCCCTATTGGTTGTATGTGATCTCAATAGTTTACACAAGCTGCCTCATTTGTTGTAAGTGATCTCATTAGTTTACATAAGCCGTCCCATTGATGGTAAGTGATCTCAATAATTTACACAAGCGCCCCTATTGGTCTTGTGTGATCTTAATAGTTTACATAAGACTCTCTTTTGGTCTTGTGTGATCTTAATAGTTTATACAAGCTGCCCCCTTGGTTGTAAGTGATCTCAATAGTTTACACAAGCTGCCCCATTGGTTGTAAGTGATCTCAATAGTTTACACAAGCTGTCCCATTGGTTGTAAGTGATCTCAATAGTTTACACAAGCTGCCCCATTGGTTGTAAGAGATCTCAATAGTTTACACAAGCTGCCCCATTGGTTGCAAATGATTTGAATAGTTTACACAAGTGATCCCGATCGTACAACAAATAGAGATAGAGATCGCTTATACCCTGGATTAACACATAATATGCTACTTGTTATCCCGGAAAAAGGTTGCTGCGGGATAACAGGAAGACGTGGTTGAAACCGCCGGGAACACGAATCTAGCTAACATGAATCTAAATTACGTTTTGTATATTTTCAGGTCCTAGGTCCCGAGAAGTACGATAAATCCTGCGACATCTGGTCCCTCGGCGTGGTGATGTACATTCTACTGTGCGGGTTCCCGCCCTTCTACTCCAACCACGGCCTCGCCATATCGCCTGGCATGAAGAAGGTAAGTGTAGTAATAAAAAATTATATAGTTTAAAAAACACAATCAAAAAAAATACAAACCGCTGGGAACAGCAAGTGCTATAATAAAGCTCTTGATATTAGTGTAATTTGAATACTCAATTCACAGCGTATCAGACTGGGCCAGTACGACTTCCCCGAGCCGGAATGGTCGAACGTGTCGTCGGACGCCAAGAATCTCATCCGCGGAATGCTCTCAGTGGATCCGGCTAAACGTCTCAGCATACATCAAGTGAGTACAAGAATAATAGTTACTTGTTATGCAAGGCTGCAAAGTTGTATTTTGGCGCGAGTACTTGTATTGAAACCTGAGCAAGCGAAGGATTCTAATATTGAACCATGAGCGAAGCGAGTGGTTCAAATATAGAATCCTGAGCATAGCGAGGGTTTCAAATGTACGAGACGCAGAATAACTTTGCAGCCGAGCGAAGCACGCAACTTTTCACCTCACTACAGCGAGGAAATTGCTAGATGCAAGAAAAACAGATAAAATAGGTTTGTTTGTTTTTTCATGCAATATTCATGCTGGCCAGTGCGATTATTCCAAAAAGAGGTTGGAACACTGACATGAAATAAGTATTGTTGCAATTTAGGTGGACTGGCGGTATGGAAAATTATATTATTGAATAGAAAGTTTCGAAGTTTAAAAATACTTTCCACGCTAGCGCGCACAATGCGCTTTTGCACTCAGATTTCGAATGACAAACAGACTCTTTCCGAGCTTGTGAGGTGAAAATAATTATTTACTTAGTACTACGCTGTAACCTCGATATATTTGTCTTTTATCTTCACTTATTTATAAAAACTAGCTGTCCCCTGCGGTTTCACCCGCGTGGGCTACAGCTTTATGCATGCAAAGTCTCAGCCCGATCGGTTTAAAATTGACAAAGTTTCATACAAACTTTCATCCCCTATTTGATCCCCATTGGGGGTAGAGTTAATCAAAATCCTTTCTTAGCGGATGCCTACGTCATAACATCTACCTGCATGCCAAATTTCAGCCCGATC
This sequence comes from Opisthograptis luteolata, assembly GCA_931315375.2. Lineage (NCBI taxonomy): Eukaryota > Metazoa > Arthropoda > Insecta > Lepidoptera > Geometridae > Opisthograptis > Opisthograptis luteolata. The sequence goes on from OV928061.1 coordinate 2,911,969, forward strand.
CGTCCAGTGGTTTGGGCTGTGCGTTGATAGATCACTATGTCAGTCAGTCACCTTTGAATTATATATATATAGATTAATCACTATTTCCCTTGGTCACAGCATCACGCGTGAACGGCTGGACCAATTTCGCTAATTCTTTTTTGTTGTGTTTATTGAAGTCCAAGGGAGGTTCTTATAAAGAGAAAAATTGAAAGAGTTCGTTTTATTGCGATAAACTGCAGTCCGCGCGGGTGAAACCGCGAGAGCTAGTTCCCAGTCCAGGTGCAGCGTGGCGCCACCTTCGACCACATCGTCACCATCAGGTGACTTGTGGTCAAACGCTACCCTGTATGTAGTAAAAAAAACTACTAATCTTGTGTATATATAAAAATCAATTGCTGTTCGTTATATACTGTTTTAAACTACCATGGTCAATAATAACATAAGAATTAGGTTTATAACGGGATAATTAGCATGTATTTGTTTTGATGGTATTTATCCCGTTATAAAACCTAATTCTTATGCTTTTCGTTAGTCACGCTAAAACTCGAGAATGGCTGGACCGATTTGGATAATTTTGATCTTGAAATATTTGTGGAAGTTCAGGGAAGGTTTGAAAGGTGACTTTTATTGGCGATACGAAGTGCGCCGGGCCAGCTAGTGACAAATAAAAGATTTGTTCCGCCCCCAGGTGATGTCCTCCCCCTGGATCCGCCAGTTCACGCAGGTGCCCCAGACGCCGCTGTACACGCACGCGCTGCTGCGCGAGGGCGGCGAGGCGTGGGCGGACGTGCAGGACGAGATGACGCGCTCCCTGGCCACCATGCGCGTCGACTACGATCAGGTGACCGCTTGCGTGCGTCATGTAACCCTTCACTATATAGCAACTACCCCTCTTTGTGAAAAAAAGTTAAAGCAAAAGTTACAAAACTACCCCCGTTTAAAAAAATATAAAGCCAAGACGCACTTTGGTTCTCTAAGCCATTGGAGGTTGTTTATAATGCGACTTTCGGTCAAATGCTACCCTGTAAAGGTTAAAGAAAAAAACAGGTTAGATTACTTTGTTTTTACCACATTGTCATGACAGTTCTGTCTGCAGTTTAGGCGTGAAAATGTAACAAACATACAGACAGATGGCATATATGACACTCGGGGATAATGTAGCTTTCTCGCAGTAAAGAGTTTTCAAAATTGGATTAGTAGTTCCTGACATTACCTCGTACATACAAACTTAATCTGTTTTAATATCCCATTTGAAATTTCATCCAATTACACTATAATGATCAATTAATATCATGTTAACCGACAGAAATAACCTTGCAAAAGATAATTAGCAATACCTCACAATGCTTAAAATCTGTCGCCAAGCACCTATCGGTGTGTCCGGCAGCCACACTTGAGAGCCAGTTCCCAATCTAGGCGTAACGTGAAGCCACATGCGACCACATCGTCACTTAGAATCAGTAAAGGTCGATTATTATGTAAAGCTGGCACTGGCACGGTCACAATACTTACATCAAAGCAATTTCATTATAAAGCAGTAAAAACAAAACAATAACCACCTCTGTCGCGCTCGTAACCTTGGCCGCGTGCGAGAGAGACGGAGAGACTTCTCATGTTGTGTATGCAGTGCCGCGTCATGCCGTGCGCTCATTCACAGACACATGTGTGAATGTGTGTGTGTACGTGCCAGCTTCAGATAACCGACCTATACTAATGATTTGTGGTGAAAAAATGCATCTCAATTTATTTTTATTTCATCATTATGTTTATTATAATAAAACTAGTTGTTTCACCCGTGTCTGCCCGTTATCCCGCAGGAACCTTTTTCCGGGATAAAAAGTAGCCTATGTGTTAATCCAGGGTGTAAGCTATCTCCATTCCAAAATTCATTCAGATCCGTTTAGTAGTTTTTGCGTGAAAGAGTAACAAACATCCATCCATCCATCCATCCATCCATACTCACAAACTTTCACGTTTATAATATTAGTTATGATGATTAAATGTTAATGTTCTTAACCAATTTTTTTATTTACAGGTACAAATCAAGGCGTTGGAGCAGAGCAACAACTCTCTACTTAACAAAAGACGTAATAAAGTAGGTGCTTGAACATAACTTAATGTTAAATGCAAAAATGTTATCAAAATTGTAACAGTTTGGTTTTTGTATGTTGCTAAATTACACGGTGTCTAGGAGAGCCCCTCTAAGGGCTCTCACAGAAAACTACAAATTCGCATCGCATCGCAATAATCTACGAGCTCGCACGAAGGCATTCGCATCGCGCCGCATCGCATCGCAGTTTTGTGTCTTTTGTGGGAGCCCTAGGGAAAGTTGCTAGGTAATCGCGTCGAATGATTCAATGTTTCTATGCAATTGAATCGTCCCAAGTTGACATGTCAATTGAACTGTATAAAATAGCCGCCATGGATAAGATTCAATTGAATTGGATTGTAGATTGAACTGCGTTAATCGTCGAATGTAGTCATGTTACACGTCCAATCTTGCTAAAAGTAATTTAATTGAAATGAGTTGAAAGATAAAGAATGATTCAATTATACCGCTAACTAGTTCAATTAATTTTTCGATTCATTGCACATTAAAAGTATATTGTGTGTGATACGAATACTAAAGTGACATTTGATGGTTCAATGTTTCAATTCAATTGAATCGTCAAAATTGAACTGTGTAAATCGCAATTATAGTAGATTTTTATTGAAATGAGCTAATAAGACAGTGATTCAATTATACGTGTAAATGTTTCAATCAATGGTTGATTCGTTACAACTAAATTAATTGATTCAGTTCCATTGAAATGCAAAATAGAACCGTGTAATTTTATTAACAGATACCTACATGCTTTATGTTAGTTATACCATTTTCGATGTGACGAAATCTAGATAGAAGATTTCAAACGTTCCTGAAAATGTATGGAAAACTCCGATTTAGACGATTTCCTTTCAAAATTATTTTATAGAGTAAGTTTCTACCTATCTACACACTCGTGTCATATTAAGTGTTGTAAATGTTAAAAAATTCTACCATTTTGGTAGCTTCTTTACAAATGTTAGAATTCTTCAATTATTATTGTAGATGTTATGGCATGTCTAGAAAGTAATTTGGTAGATTTATGTTAATTTTTTTTCAATGTTTTATATTATACTAAGGTTAATAATACATAAAATTATGTATTTTTGCACTCATTAAGCCTTCAAAAGCTTTTGCAGTGACAGCCTATGCTCTTCAAGATTTTTGTCTTAAACAGCTTGAAGAATTACAAGTCAAATCAAATGTTTTTTTTTATTTAATAGGATACATTGTGATCACTTTAAAACGTCAACTTAAAACTAGCTACGCCTGTTCCAACCTCCTTACGCCGGCAAAAGAACAGGCAAGAAACGTCCGGCAGGTAATTGTATTAAATATTGCTCAAAAAAGCAGTAATTATTAATATTAAATATATAATTATACTTAATACAATAGATATACCTACTATCTGATAATTTCGTTCCTATAACCAGGTCAGTTATTTCAACTTTATATTGTACTCATAACTTATGAACAGTACTTAGGAGTCATAAGTACAGATATGTGCAAGCGTTTTGAGCGTTTATACAACTACTGTGTGTTCTGTTTTTACTCGTTTCTAAGAAATTATAAGTAGCTATGCTATATATAATGGAATACCGTTAAGTCACTGTTATAAGCTGTTTTATTTAAGGCCGGTTTCAATAACCGATCTATCCACCGATTGCCCTACTCTATAGTTCTTCAATAGTATTTCTATAGTTCTATCAAATTTGACATTATTTCTATGGAGTTTATGTCAACAAATTTCTATCTTCAGTAGGGTCGTAAACCGTGGATGGATTGGTTATTTGGGAACGGCCGTGAGTTTTTCATCTATTTCTTTAACGTCCTAAGAGACACTTTAAAAAAATATTTTGTAGATTGAAATAATTGGTAGTGTGTTTGCAATAACATCACATAAAAGCTAAATTCAATTTGACGACCGATGTGGCGCAATGGGCAGATAGCCGACTGTGAAGCGTGAGGTCGCGGGTTCGATTCCCGCTACAGAACAAATATTTGTCCAAGTATTTGTTCCGTGTCTGGGTGTTGTGGATCCCCGACCCTCGTAGTTTCTGATACCCTAGATACAGGGAAACCTAGTTAGGGGTCAGAGTCTATGTATGTGATTGTGCGGGCATTATTATTATAATTAGGTACATGCATATGTAGTACATATTTATACGTAAACGTTTATAAGTGTCATTGTAGCTAAATAATGCCCAACTGTAATGATTTTAATCTGTATCTATGTGTGTGATTCTTGATACTTGAACTTTGCACGTAGTAAATAGGACACGGTTCAAAATGGGCCACCCCTATGTACAATATCTCAAACAAGATAATACATTACAAAAGTAACAAAAAACCTGACTGCGCCAAAATTAAGTACCCTATGTCACTCCCACAATAAAGACGAATCTAATGACACCTCATATGTTAAAATCTGTCAAGCCATTTTGGCTGCAGGCCGTGCCAAAGAAATATACATACATACATACATACACTCGAAAAACATAACCCTCCAAAATTCAAAATTCAAATTCAAAACTGTTTTATTTAATAGGATACATTGTGATCACGTTAAAACGTTAACTTAAAACTAGCTACGCCTTTTTTTTTTTTTTTTTTAAAAACCACCTAACGCCTTATGTCGGGGCTACGGGTACGCGTTGGAACTCTTCCGCGGCCCCGACGGCGATGAACCTGCAATGGTTCCCGTCTCAGCTGGGTGATTTCACCCTGGTTTTCACTATGGCGCGCTGATTTGCACGCGCCACCTCGGGACCTATGACATCATCGGCGACGAACCTCCCCAGGTCCGTCGCCTAGGCCCCAGTTATGGAGGACGAGGGAGGGCGAAGATGGATGCTCTCCTTCGCCGCCCCGTCCTTCTCCTGCGCATCGGGAGAGAGGAAGTGATTTCTCTCTCCCTCTCCGCATTTTCCTTCTGCGACATGACACGTTCGCAGAAGGAGACCGCCTCCTCCCATGACCTCTCACTTTCCAGCATTGATTGGATCAATGCCGGTAGCGAGAGGTCATCCCCCACGACTGCGACGAGGTCGCGGCGCTCGCTGTCCCAAGCCGGGCACAACTCCAAGGTATGCTGCGCCGTGTCCTCGTCGCAGCTACAGTGGTGGCACTCCGTTGTCGGCTCCCTTCCGGCTATGCGGCACAGGTACTTGCCGAAGCAACCATGCCCCGTCAACACCTGTACCAGCCGGAAGGTCATCGACCCATGCTCCCTGTCCAACCAGTCTTCAAAGACCGGCCGTACTGCCTCCACAGTCATGCTCCCTGCCCGGGGTTGGGCCAGCCGCTCACTCCACTTTCTTAGGAGAGACTGCCGCGCCTGCATTTTCCAGATATCTACCTCCCGTGGAAGTAGCTACGCCTGTTCCAACCTCCTTACGTCGGCAAAAGAACAGGCAAGAAACGCCCGGCAGGTAATTTTTTTGGCGCGATCACATTGACAATTTTATTCTTATTACTAATTGATTGAATTGGAGCAAGTTCACTAAAATCCCAAGCTTTTTTTTTGTCATCTAATAGTCCGATATTTTTTAATTAGCTTTACTAATAAGAAGATTTCTCTTGTTTGGTTGTACAGATTGGGATATGGGAACATGAATATTGATGAGTTGCGGGATCACAACCAAAGCAGAGCAGACCCCACAAGCAGCACCCGTTCACGAGTTGACGCATGTGCCAGCCATCGCTTTCCTTCTTTCGCAGTCGTGTAAAAAACCGAAAACATTCAAGGCATTTGTAGTTAGCATTAATATGCACTTTATTGGTATAAAATATTATATAAATCGATTTAAAAAACATTTTTCAATATGGCCGCCGCGTCTTCCGCTAGATACTCTATGGGTAAAGATTACTTTCGTTATCTGTAGGCGACTGTGTTTTGTATTATAACGCCATCTAGTGTTTTGAGAACTAAAAGACATGGCATCTTACCGCCATGTCCGCCATGATGGATTTTATGTTGTGTATTGCTATTCTAAAGATATGTTTTTGAACCACTCAAATAAGTTATTTCGAGTTTAATTTGGGGCTAGGTCAATTTGTGTGAAATTGTCCCCCGATATTTATATTTATTTATTTTATAAAAATAGGATTGTACAAAACGTTTTTTTTTCACTATAATGTACAAAGAGGTGGCCCAGATGATATACATTTCTGGACGTGTATATAGTATAATAGTAAGTTATATCTACTATGTTTAATATACTATGTGGTAAACCATTGCTGTATTAAAATCGTAGATCATATCTATTTTTCGACGAATTTAGTATACATAAAACAAAATCAAAATATCAAAATATATGCTACGCGAGTGCTTTTCAAAAGACACAATTCATATTTAAGAAAGTAAGTAATTATTTTTGTATAACTTTAGTTCTTACCTGCTGCTATCATCGCCCTTTTTGGTTAGGCAGAAAGAAAACACCTCGTCCTTTATGAGAAGTTTTTTGACAGCTGAAGAAACGTAGTACCAAAACCATGGATAGATGGCGCTGACGTAACATGGACCTATTTTTGCATTTGTTCAATCAAAAAGCAAATAAATCCGAGCCCATACAGTCAAACACGTTTCTTATTAACATAACAGCATAGCGCAAGGATGAAAATGAATTAATTTAATAAATGCGGTTAAAGTTGTTTTTTATTTAACCATATTTCGAAATCATGGTATTAAGGAAACCGGCATGTCCAAGAACCACAACATTCAAGGGCATGCGACTTCTACCAACCCGCACTGGGCCAGCGTGGTAGATTACAGCCCATACCCTCTCTGAGAAGGCCAGAGTCCCAGCAGTGGGAAATGAAATAGGCTGATGATGACGAACCTTGAAATCGCCATACTCATGTATCGTCAACGCCATCTACCAGATTTTTATGAACTATTTCTTTTGTTATTGACTGTTATAAAACTTTTCATTAACTTCAAACAATACTCCTATTCCGTTCAATTCTATAGGGAAGTATTTTAAAGTAGGTATTAGAAATGAAAAAAATTAAAAATAAGGAAAAAAGGTTTCGTAAATATCACAGCTTGTGTGATTTGTAGTCAATTTAAATACTTATATTCTAGGTGCTGTCACAAATTAGTTCTTAACATAGATTTTTGTATGATATAAACGCTCGCTTAACGATAAAGTTGATCGTTGAAAGACCTTTGCGCGCGAGTTGGTCGTTTCTGTGAACATAAATAGTCATAAATGTGGTCGACGGTGTATCACGCATGCCTAGAAGGTACCTGTTCACTTAACATATTTGGACAACGATGGTTGGTCGATGAACGACCATTGGGCATGATTTGGTCGTTTCTGTGAAGATAAATAGCCATAGATGTGGTCGCCGGTATGAAATTTTTGCCGCTCCTGCAGACTTCTACAATTAGATACACTGTTTACGGGGGCGTTATCGCACCACTTTGAGACAGGCTGATTTAGTTCAATACTAAATCTTTTTTGGACTTAAACGACCAAGTTAGTAGGGAAAGCGCATAATATGTTTGGTTTAAAAACGAACAGAGCTATTATAGATTTATAGGTATCCAATTTAGGATAAGTCATTAGTAGTTTGTAATCATTTATATTTACGTATATTTGTTCAAAAAATATATTTTTATAGAAAAAATTAAGTTTAGCTTTACAAAGATGCAATAGAAAAATTCTATAAATTTTGGATGCATATTTATTTTGTATAAAGAAACAGGTTATTTTCATAATTTACTTTTTACCGTCCATTTAATATTAATTAGAGAGCAGTCAAAAATATATTTGTAAAAAAAATTGCAAAACTTTTTTTTTAGATTAAAAATGTAATGTGTGTATTTTTAGAAAGTAGTTAGTAACGCTTCCATTTTGAAGTAATAATAATAATGTAATTAATTAATGTAAATAAGTACGTACTACGTTCATATTATTCTAAGTTATCTATAAGTTTTGTAACATTTATAAGTCCTTTATTTTTTTACGTTCGAGTTACGATACGAGCAGGACGTCCGCTTGGTGGTTAGCGCTACACTTGCCCATAACGATTGCAGTGTGATCTATTACTTGGCTTTGCTAAATCCTGCGGGGCACTGCAATTTTTTCAATGCTCGTCGCCCTGAGACAACACTGAGAAAAAAAATCTGACTTTTCTTCTGAGTCTTACCTTCCAAGACCGAATCCTTCCTTATTTTACCTTAGTTTTCCTGCTGAATCACAAGTCCTTCCCTTTTGTCTCAGAAGGAAAACGGTATTTCGGAAGGTCTTTTTTCTCCGTGTAGTTAGTGAAATTACTGGTCAAATGAAAGAAATTAGTACCCTTTAAACTGTTGCACACTACTACATACTCACTTTTTTAATGCATAAATATTTTTTCTGCTACAGTAATCGAAAGTTTTGCAATCGGCTATTCACCCATTTTGGGACAAATATTTTTACTTAAGAAAGCGCAAGTTTCTGATACCCTAGCTCACCTAGTTGTAGTTCAGAGATATGTAGATAGCTGTGTGGGCGTTATTATCATTACTTTTTAGTTCATAATGAAACCTTAAATACCAATGACATCACATTGCCTCTAACTTTAAGTTAATAACTTTTAACAACAGGAAAAACCGACTTTAGACAGGAAACTAAAGGTCCCCTCGTTTTTTCTGGACGCCATCATCAGATCTGGTTTCCTTATCACGGCACCACTCTTGGGATATCTCCTTTCCAACAAAAAAAGAATCGTCAAAATCAGTTCATAAATGACGGAAGATATCCGCGAACACATAAAAAATATACGCATATACGGTTGAATTGTGAACTGCCTCCCTTTTTTTAAAGTCTGTTAAAAATTACTAATTAATTTGCGAATATATCATTTTGCTCGTCAATATTGTGACGCGTATTGCCGTCTCTATTTCCCCACGCGGAAGTAGATAACGCTATCTCTTTCATTCAAGCCTGAATTGCGAACTCTTGAGAACGCAAATCAAAATGTACCCTATGTTGAAATCATTTACTAAGACTGAAGGACTGACGCAATAAGGTTTGCTCACGGAGGGTTATCTAAATCTGGAACGTCCACAGTACTCACGCCAAAGCAATTTCATTAAACAGTAGTAAAAACAAAACTGCAACTATCTCTGTCGCTCTCGTAGCCTCGCCCGCGTGCAAGAGAGACGGAGAGACATCTCATGATGCGTATGCAGTGCCGCGTCATGCCGTGCGCTCATTCACAGACACATGTGTTGTACGACGGACGTGCCAGATTTAGATATGAACCTGTCACAGTTACAAATCTTATTGCGACATGGTTCTAGTCACAAACCGTTTGTCTTTTGTCTGCAACTTTTACATACTAACAAGAATGCATTTTACTTCACTTTTGCCAAAATGTATTGTATTATTAAATGTAAATTTACAATTTTTGGTGTGATTTAGTTTGTAAGAGTAATGACTATGTGAATTATTGATTAAAAGTAATTATTAACTCACTTTTATGTTTTACTTCTACTACCCAGATTAAATACAACCTATTTTAGTTTTTTTCTCTCTTACACTCGTTTGACCACAAGTCACCTGATGTTACGTGACTATGTGGTCGAAGATGCGCCACGCTACACCTGGATGGGGAACTGACCCAATTCTCGTGACGTGATGTTCGATAAATATAGCAATAACTGTCAAAATACAAATGATAAATTTGTTCTTGTATCTGTAATTGCAAACAATCATTTGTTGAAGAATACGGTGTAGTACATGCTATGTATCAGAGATGGCGCTGTATGTGAAAAAGATTTTCCCGCTTTTCTGTTGAAATTTTTCCTGAATTTTCTTTGCTATAAACCTCACGGAGCCCGACACCTTTCCAACGAATGCAAAACCGTGGAAATCGGTTCGTGCGTTCTGGAGTTATAGCGTCAGGAAGGAAAACCCGACTTATTTTTATATAGTAGATTATTGCAATATTGAATGTGACAATAATATTGATGTGTGTGTGTTATATCACGCCGCGAGAATCGGGCCCCTGGTTTTCGAGTGGGGCTGCCGGAACACACAGATATATGCTTAGCGATAGATTCGTTTGTAGCTAGTCAGGCGAGCACTACAAAATGCTCTATGGTTTCATCGCGATGTTTTCTTTCACCGAAAGCTAAACTGAACTACTGAACCGATTCCGAAAATTCTAATACTAATAGGAAGCTACATTATCCCCGAGTGTCATAGGCTATGTTTCATTCTGATAAAGTAGAGTTATCAGTAAGAAATCACGATATTTGAAAAACAAGTTGCGAAAAATGAGACTGCTTTATCAGCTCACGCTAGCTAAACGGTTTGATTAGAGTTGATGTAATGTATGAAAGAAATGTAGGCTTCCTGTAGGTCTAATAAAAAGTCAGCAACATTAAATATCTAGCTTTTATATTTCACGATTTTGAGATAACTTTCTTTTGTCATAATCTTTGACTACCCCATGAGAAGCAGGGGCGGGTCGCTAGTAATTATTTAAAAAGGTATCCACAATAATAAAACCCACAGTCTTTTTTAAAAAATATTTTATTTAAAAAATGCCATACCCATAGGAATGTAAAACAGTGGAAAATGCAAACAAAATAAAACAATTAACTAATTAGTACTCAAATTAATAGATTACACTTAAAACTAATTTTTTTCCCACATTTTTGACTTTGATTAACTTTGACTGCGAATTAAGACATTTTGTTTACATTAATTACATATAAAAAAATACTCAACGAGATTCAAAATTCAACATTACTGTAATGACAAAATTCTTATACCAAAACTTATCAGCTCACGCTGCCTAAACGGTTTGATTAGAGTTGATGTAACGTATGAAAGAAATGTAGGCTTCCTGTAGGTCTACTAAAAAGTCAGCAACATTAAATATCTAGCTTTTATATTTCTCGATTTTGAGATAACTTTCTTTTGTCATAATCTTTGACTACCCCATGAGAAGCAGGGGCGGGTCGCTAGTAATTATTTAAAAAGGTATCCACAATAATAAAACCCACAGTCTTTTTTAAAAAATATTTTATTATTAAAATGCCATACCCATAGGAATGTAAAACAGTGGAAAATGCAAACAAAATAAAACAATTAACTAATTAGTACTCAAATTAATAGATTACACTTAAAACTAATTTTTTTCCCACATTTTTGACTTTGATTAACTTTGACTGCGAATTAAGACATTTTGTTTACATTAATTACATATAAAAAAATACTCAACGAGATTCAAAATTCAACATTACTGTAATGACAAAATTCTTATACCAAAACTTAAATGAGAAAGAGAAGAAGAAAGTAAGAGAGAAAAAAAATTAAGAAAAGAGAAAGAGAATTAAGAGTTGTCATAGTGAACCCAGTAAAACACGCGATATTTGTAGCTTATTCTATCGTTTATGTAGCTTATTATCTGATTTATATAGCATGTTCTCTGATTTATGTAGCTTATTATGTGGTTTATATAAAAGTGTACAGTGCATAGACTATGTGCGCAAACCCCGACCTTCGTGTCATGTTTTAATCAACCCTGTAAGACATAACAGACAGATTTTTGTAGCTAATGTGTGATTTAAGCTTACTACATGATTAATATAGCCTGTTATTTGGTTTGTGTAGCTTGATATGCTGTTTTTGTAGCTTATTAAGTTATTTACGTAGCTCATTATGTTATTTATGTAGCCTTTTGTGATTTATGTAGCGTGTTATGTTTTTTTTTATATTAAGGTTAACAGTACATAGACTATGGGCGCGAACCACGCGCTGTGCGGCATAGACAAGCCCGTGAGACATGCGAATAGGAACCACAATATCCAGATGATGGCTAGCTGCCAGACGACGTGGAGCGCTAGAAGCCTGGAATGGGAAATAAAATAATTTTAACAATCAGGAAAGGATTAATTAAGACAAAATTTAATTACCATCAAATGAATAGAATAGAAATATTTTTGACTGTTACACAAGACAGGTCGAATTGGATTTTCAAACATTAAAATAAAAAATAATAACATTAAAATACAATTAAAAATCAATCCTCCTTGGATGTTTGTTACTCTAACTACCGAACGGATTTGAGATCGAATTTTGAAACAAGCCTAAATAATTCAAATTGAAATAATGGTAAAAGGAAGAAGCTGTCTAAAAGTGTGAATGTTTGTTACCACGTAACTACTAAACCGATTTTGATGAAATTTGGAATGGAGATAGCTTATACCCTGAATTAACACACGTAAATACATATTTTGGATTGAATTCAATTTCAATTTGCTTTTTAAGAAGAAAATAAAATTTAGTTTATTTTTCCATAGGTGAAAAGTAAAGTAAGGTATAAAAAGAGCTATAGTTACTTACACAGAGTCCTTGTTCCTGGCGGCAGGCAGAGTCTTTTCAGTTTCCCTGTTGAGGTACCTTCTCACGCCAAGATGGAGTTTCTTGAAGTAATCTTCCCACTGTAATAAGAAATAATGACTGAGCATATATTTTCTATATATTGCTCACACAAAGAAAATAGAGCAAACCTTTTGCGTAATTAGATGCAATTTCAATAGTTGCAGCTAATTACGCAAAAAAAAATGTTTTCGCAGATGCAAAATGTTTCGGACCCATGTCCGAGGACAATTGTATAAAACATACAAAAAAAAAATAAGAAATAATAATTTTATTGATCATCATTAGCCTACAACGTTCTGGGACTCTGGCCTTCTCAGAGAGTAGGTACGCGCCGTAATCTCCCACGCGGGCCCAGTGCGGGTTGGTAGATGTCGCATGCCCTTGAATGTTGCTGTTCTTGGACATGCCGGTTTCCTCACGATGATTTCCTTCACCGGTTTGAGCGATAGTAAATCCACACATAAGTTGTTAAGACATAGTTATAAGTTAGAGATAAAAATAGATTATTTACTAATCGATTATTTTTTCCTACAAGTCACATTCCTACCGTTCAGTAGTTGTTGCGTGAAAGCGTAACAAAAATCCATCCATCCATACATACTCACAAACTTTCACGTTTATAATATTAGTAGGATTTTGAGCTAACTTACGTATAACGTAGTGATGTCAATGCGAAACAGTTCGCTGTCAGTTTCGTTTAGCTTCTTAGCGAGCGCGATAGTGTTGGGGTTGTGGAACAGCCACTCGGTGAATATGAACCTGTCCAGCCGCCCCAGAGAGTTCCACACGTTCTTGTGGAGGCGGATCAAGCTGTCAACAAAAAAAAAAACAAGTGTTCGCGCCACTTACATCGGCACTTTTTATTATACCTTCCCTCATCTTTCCCTTATATTTTTCGGCGACGACCTGTGTCGTCACATAAGTAGATACAAGCAGCTGCTTGCCGCGACAAGTAGTCTGCGATCGACCCTCGTCCGTTGTGACTACCGCTCCGCTTTAAAAATATCACTTCCGCGCCGCGCCGCAAATACAGCCCACTTACCATCCATATTGAAGACCGCTCTGGTGAAGAGATAAACCTGAAGAAGCCGTGATTGGAGACCGAGCCACCTACAAGGAGGAACCCCAACCCGAGGTGATTGTAGTGTGCCTTGTACAGTGCCAGTGGGAGACCAGGTTAGTCGTCATCATCCCTTATTTAACCAGCCATCCTTCCCCCGCTATTTGGAGACGCGCTCGGCTATAATACTTAGCTGCCGCGTTAACAACAAGCATATTTTAAATAAAAAAACCAGCTTCGGCAGTGCGATTCTAATTCACACGGAAACTCTTCCGACCACGGATTCGGAAAAGTTTCCTCGTTATATTTTTTTAGACGCGATTCATTAGTCTAAATTCGAAAACTGACATTTAATTTGACAGACCAGCTGCTCAATCACGGAAAAGTTTCCGCCACCTATTTGCTCTCGGAAAACGTTTCCGTGAAGCGAAAGTGACGTCGAATCCGACACGGAAACTTTCCGAGTTAATTAGAATCGCGCTACAGGTGACTTGTAGCCTTGACTTGTCATCATCATCATTATCAGCCTTTCACGTTCCCACTGCTGGGACTCTGGCCTTCTCTCTGAGAGTGAGTACGGGCTGTAATCTAGCACGCGGGCCCAGTGCGGGTTGGTAGATGTCGCATGCCCTTGAATGTTGCAGTTCTTGGACATGCCGGTTTCCTCACCGTTTTGAGCGATGGCAAATCCGCACGTAACTTATTAAGTCACAGGTGCGGGGCCGAAAGGATTCGAACTCGGTGTCGGCGTCTCGTAAGTCGCACGCCTAACCGTTCGGCCACCATCGTTAATACCATCGCCCTTGAATTGTATCTGTGAGTAAATACTTACATAGGCTTCCCTCCCGTCACTCTCAGCATCAAATCGAGCAGGAATCCAGGGAAGAAGTGCACGAATATCGCCGATACGCGAAACATTAGCAGCGACGGCATAAACTTTAGGTGTGGGTACCTGGGGGGATAAAAAAACAATGTTCATCATCATCATCATCATTTTTTTTTTACTTATTACAGGGTAGCGTTTTACCACAAGTCACCTGATGTTAAGTGACGATGTGGTCGAAGATGGCGCCACGCTACACCTGGACTGGGAACTGGCTCTCAAGTGAGGCTGCCGGAACACACCGATAGGTGCTTGGCGACAGATTCTTAACAAGAGGGCGAGTACTAGAAAATACCCTACCACCAAGCTATGGTTTCATCACGATGTTTTCCTTTACCGAAAGCTCAAGCTCATTGTAGTATTCGTACCCACGTCCTACGGATCGCAAGCCGACCTCACTACCACTGAGCCATCATCGCCCCATTACATTAATACGTCATATAGCTGAAATCATTATTGACTAGTCGCGCCCCGCGGTTTCACCCGCGTCTTCCCGTTATCCCGCAGGAACCTTTTTCCGGGATAAAAAGTAGCATATGTGTTAATCCAGGGTATAAGCTATGTCCATTCCTAGTTTCACACAAATCCGTTCAGTAGTTTTTGTAAGAGAGTAACAAACATCCATCCATCCACAGTACACTGAGAAAAACATTCGGACTTTCCCTCTGAGTCTTACCTTTCAAGACCGATTCCTTCCTTATTTTACCTTAGTTTTCCTTATGAATCATAAGTCCTACCCTTTTGACTCACAAGGAAAACGGTATTTTGGAAGGTCTTTTTTCTCTGTGTACCCATACTTACAAACTTTCACGTTTATAATATTATACTTATCACAAAATAAGAGGCCCGTTTTGACAGTTCACGCCCATAAAGTTTGCTATTTTTTACCGTTGAAATGTTCTGAAGGTACTTACATTTTTCATTGTTATTCATTACCCCACTCGGCTAGTGCTGTCCATAACGATTTTTTCATATCGTCCACAGACGAATAATCGGTTAAAGAAAAAATCAATCGATCAAGATAATTTTTTTAAGGCCGACATGCACTTGACCCGTTTTATTTATTTAAGTACTAGTGTTAAGAACAACTAATTACTGAATTTCACCAGCTGTGTAGTGATCTTTATTGAAAATTATGAGCTTGGAGGACAAAGCTGTAAATTAAAGAAAATGATTGACTGAAGATTCACGTTTTCTCGGTTTCGTCTTTTGTGATTGAGTGAATGTTATTGTAACAATCATATTAAATAAAAGAAAATAGAACTTCCGTATTTAAGTTCTGATACAATGTTGTATCAGAACTTTAATCCAATGCACTTTACAATACATATTCAAATCGATCAAATACTCATGCAAACTTGAATCGATTTATTGCGAGTGTCGAGTACTGAGTCGTATGGTGCAGTCACTATTTACGTCGAAAAGACATGCCAAAACGGGCATTTTATTTTGTGATTAGTATAGTAGGACGTACCATACAGCGCTTTTCAGCGGGTATTTGTGCAGCATTCCATTGACGGTGTTCTCTATAAGTGACCACACGAAGGGCTTCTGGGTGGACGACGTGCAGTGGTACACTTTTAGTCCTGACCTGTTGAGAAAAATAGTTATTTGCTATGCAAGGCTGCAAAGTTGTATTTTGGCGCGAGTACTTGTATTGAAACCTGAGCAAGCGAAGTATTCTAGGATTTAACCATGAGCGAAGCGAGTGGTTCAAATATAGAATCCTGAGCATAGCGAGGGTTTCAAAAGTACGAGACGCAGAATAACTTTGCAGCCGAGCGAAACACTCAACTTTTCACCTCACTACAGCGAGGAAAATGCTAGATGCAAGAAAAACAGATAAAATAGGTTTTTTTGTTTTTTCATGCAATAGTTATGCTGGCCAGTGCTATTATTCCAAAAAGAGGTTGGCACACTGACATGAAATAAGTATTATTGCATTTTAAGTGGACTGGCGGTATGGAAAATTATTGAATAGACAGTTTCGATGTTTAAAAATACTTTCCACGCTAGCGCGCAAAATGCGCTTTTGCACTCAGATTTCGAATGACAAACAGATTCTTTCCGAGCTTTTGAGGTGAAAAAGTAATATATAAAAATCAATTGCTGTACGTTAGTCTCGCTAAAACTTGAGAATGGCTGGACCGATTTGGATAATGTCTCTTATGTTGGCCGCTGCAGTAATGTACTATTCTATGATTGTTATTAGGATTTCATTTAAACCTAGCTACTATGATATGAATCTTGTATCTTCTATATATATATTACTAGCTATTCCGCGTGGACTACAGCTTTAGGCATGCAAAGTCTCAGCCCGATCGGTTTAAAATTAACAAAGTTTCATACAAACTTTCATCCCCTATTTTATCCCCTTGGGGATAGAATTAATCAAAATCCTTTCTTAGCGGATGCCTACGTCATAACATCTACCTGCATGCCAAATTTCAGCCCGATCCGTCCAGTGGTTTGGGCTGTGCGTTGATAGATCACTATGTCATTCAGTCACCTTTGAGTTATATACATTTAGATTTCAAAGATGCGGGATCCTGCGCGCTGCGGGATTGCAATCTCTAGATGCAAATATATGGTTCGATTTGTTTTGGACAAAAACGAATACATTGTAGATATCCGATTTTAAAAGCAGGTACTAACTTGGTTTGCGCGGCGTCCCACCCCGCTACTAGGAGCTGGTTGACCACCACGTCCACCGGTATATAGTCCGCTATATTGTCCTTCGCTAGCGGCAACCTCCGCACCACACCTGCGAGTCAGAACGGGACTTTAGATATGTTGAAATGTAGTACAGTCTGTTTAAATTAAAAACAAAAGTTATTCTTGGGTTTATTGAACTTTTTTTTTTTTTTTACTATTTACAGGGTAGCGTTTGACCACAAGTCACCTGATGTTAAGTGACGATGTGGTCGAAGATGGCGCCACGCTACACCTGGACTGGGAACTGGCTCTCAAGTGAGGCTGCCGGAACACACCGATAGGTGCTTGGCCGATAGATTCTTAACCTAAGGTTGTAAGCTAGCCAGGCGAGTACTAGAAAATACCCTACCACCAAGCTATGGTTTCATCACGATGTTTTCCATCACCGAAAGCTCAAGCTCATTGTAGGATTCGAACCTACGGATCGCAAGCCGACGTCACTAGCACTGAGCCACTTTTACAACATTTAGATTTTTTTATTTTTTTATTTTTTATTTTTATGATTTTTTTATTTAGGTTATATTATTGAACGTGCGATGCCGAGCGTCGGTTCGCAGAGTGTAGTCAGCGGGTCGCGGGCGGTCAAGCGCTCAGCTGTTCACGCCCCCGCACCCCGCGCCTCATCTTCATGCGCTTTTCTGCAACGTCTGCGTAGACACAGTCAACGACAAAAGTCGCTGAACAATCACAATTTTTTTTTTAAGAATAAGAATAAGAATCATTTATTTGCAACAAATTATACAAGACAAATTATTATGTAGAAATAAGAAAAAAGAAAAAGAAAATGTATTGTTGCAAACGGCCTCCGGAACTCACCGAAAGCTCAAGCTCATTGTAGGATTCGAACCCACGACCTATGGATCGCAAGTCGACGTCACTACTGAGCCATCATTGCTTCATAGAGACTTGTATTTTGGTAGAGTATTTTAGTTTTTGACGTGACAACGTCTTATAATTCGATAGAGCCGGCTGCACGCACGAAAAAACATGACTCATGCGGCGTTACCTCGATCTGAGGCGTTCCATGTAAGGCTTGAAGTGCAAGCGAGAGCGCGGAACGAGCGACAAAGAAGCACAATCGGCCAATCGACGTTGTCACGTTCAACTATCGTCAGTAAACCGACTTTACAGACAACCAATTTTTTTTTGTTTTATCGTTTTACCTTTAGCAGCTCCCATGAGGAAGCCTTGAGGTCCGACCTTCGAACAGGTCCAACCTGGCATCGGCTCCTTCCATGATCCTACAACTGGAACAAAATTCGAAATTATTCTATATATTGAATAGAATATTCATGTTCCCATATCCCAATGTGTACAACCAAACAAGAGAAATCTTATTAGTAAAGCTAATTAAAAAATATCGGACTATTAGACGACAAAAAAAAGCTTGGGATTTTAGTGAACTTGCTCCAATTCAATCAATTAGTAATAAGAATAAAATTGTCAATGTGATCGCGCCAAAAAAATTACCTGCCGGGCGTTTCTTGCCTGTTTTTTTGCCGGCGTAAGGAGGTTGGAACAGGCGTAGCTAGTTTTAAGTTGACGTTTTAAAGCGATCACAATGTATCCTATTGAATAAAAAAGATTTGAATTTGATTGATTGAATTGGAGCAAGTTCACTAAAATCCTAAGCTTTTTTTTGTCATCTAATGATCCGATATTTTTTAATTAATCCCTTTGATCAGGTACTTTAAGCGCACTTCCCAAGCATGAAACATGAAAAAACTATTTATCACTCACTCATAGAAGGTCTGACTATGGTGCAAGGGAACAAATCAGCACATTTCACCACCTCATGCTCGGCCAAGTGTTTAGTGAAAGTGTAGGTGTTGGGATGGTCCTTCAGGAGTCTGGAATAAAATAACCATAACATTATTAATCATCATCATCATCAGCTCGTATCAGTGCTCGGCGACAGATTCTTAAATTGATTAATTAATTAATTAATTAATTCTTAAATTAGCTAGCCAGTGGAGCACTAGAAAATGACCTTGCTTCGTGCCAAATTTGATGAGCACGAATATTTCTCCCTGAGTCTTGGATATTTCTGTCTATATAAGTATTTATTTCTCTATATAAGCATGTATATCGTTGTCTAGTACCCATAGCACAAGTTTCGAGCTTAATTTGGGGCTAGCTCAATTTGTGTTTTTTTTCAATCAATATATAATATTATTAATAAGAATAAAATTGTCAATGTGATCGCGCCAAAAAAAATACTTGCCGGGCGTTTCTTGCCTGTTCTTTTGCCGGCGTAAGGAGGTTGGAACAGGCGTAGCTAGTTTTAAGTTTGACGTTTTAAAGTGATCACAATGTATCCTATTGAATATATTGACTATTGTGTGCAATGGTATGATGATATGGTATTCTAAAACAAACCCTAATGTTACTTACTTTGGTTCAATTTCGTCTAAAGCCTCGTCGGAGAGCGTTCCGACGAGCGATATGACCTTTTCAGCGTCTTCTGGCGCATCGTACACCTTCTCATGAGTTTCAAGGAGGAAGGAGTTCACATATGCTGATGATACGTGCACCATTACCTAAGGGGAACAATAGTAAATCTATACTAATACTACTTTTTATCCCGGAAAAAGGTTCCTGTGGGATACACGGAGAAAAAAGACCTTCGAAAATACCGTTTTCCTTCTGAGTCAAAAGGGAAGGAATTGTAATTCAGAAGGAAAACTAATACAAAATAAGGAAGGAAACGGTCTTGCAAGGTAAAGACTCAGAAGGAAAGTCAGAATTTTTTTCTCAGTGTAACGGGAAGACGCGGGTGAAACCGCGGGGAACGGAAACATACATGAAACGAAAGGATTTGATTGTTTGTTTGTTCCGGATAACCCCGAAAACTATTGAAGCGATCTTGGTGTTTGGTATGGAGATATTTTGAACCCTGAGCAAGGACATAATAATGCTTTTTAACTCGACTGAATTTCAAGCGAACAGAACCGCTATTATTAGCGTTGGCGATCGATAGTTAATCGATAACCAACAAATCGCAACACTATCGATATGCCTATCGATAATATCGATAACTTAAAACCAGGCAATACTATCATAGTAAAGAGTAGTAGTTCAGCTTCATACAAATCGGCGCCGGTTTGAATGTGTGCGAGAGTAGCGGCGCCGTGTACGCACGCACTTTTCACGCACACAATCACAAACAGGGCCGCGGACGGGGCCGCGGCCATGCACTCAGTAAGGAATTTTACCTTTAAATCTTTCATCCGCTTGCAGAGGTCCACGATCCTTCTTGTTCCCAGCAAATTGATCTTCACTGTCGGCTTCAAGTTATCCTGTAAAGCAGTACATATAGTTACTGGAAAAATGCTTAACTTCTGCATTTGTAAAACATAATCAACAAGTTTCGTTCTATGTCTTTTGATAAATTAATCATTATTATTTTCAACACACTTGCTTGTAAAGTGACTTTTATAGCAAAGCGTTTAGGTTCATAATTCAGCTTATTATAACACTCAAATTTTACTTTACATTTTATTTTTTCAATTTCCGCTTAGACTTTGTATTATGTCTTTTTAATACTCCTTACAGATTGGCGTTTGCCAACAGCCCCAGATGTTAAGGCTGCGCCTAATGCTGGAAAAAAAAACAGACGGCCCCTGTGTTTAATATTTTATCTACGTTACTTTGTTTAGAGTTGAAAATCGCGTGACCGCGTACAGTTGACGACAATGATGGATTCGAGCTCCAAGCTATAATTTTATTTAATTATTCAAAATACAAGCATGAAATAAAAAAACTAATCGATTTCTCGAGTAGAACATTAGCTTGGCTATGTAATTCGTAAAAAAATAATGTATGGTTGTCGTTGATAATTTAGAACATTTGAACTAAAACAGTTTATTTTTCGTACAAGTTTTGTATTTTTTTTTAAAGACACCAGTTTTTTTTTTAATTCTATTCGATTACTCGGCTTCTACGGATTCTACCCCTACCTATAGTATTTTTTTAATTTCAACATTTACATTCTTTACCATTAAACTATGTGTTTAAAAATACACCTTTTGGGATTGATCGCCCCCTTAAGTGACGGTATGATCAAAGAAGGCGTCACGCTAGCTTTTAAGTAAGACAGAATCCTGAGGAAGGCAGAGTTACTACTAGAAAATGCCCTACCATCAAACTTAGGTCACATAATGATATTTTCCTTCACCAAAAGCTGAAGAAATCAAACCCGCAATCCACATTTAACAAGCCAATTTCACAACCGCTAAGGGGGCGTCCATAAATTACGTGAGATGTTTAAGGGGGTGAGGGGGTCGAGTCAAATCTCATCTAATCTTACGTTGGAGAGAGGGAGGGTCTCGGCAAATATCATGCAATTTTTTTGCAGAGCACAGGCGAGCAGCCCACATTGCACCAGCTAAGCAAGCCCGTATGTTCCGCAAAGTGCGACCCTCACGGATTGTCCACAAGACGAGCTAATGAGTTACTGTGCGCAAGCGCCAACGGCTTAGAGTGGCTAGATCAGAATGAGCAGATGATTTTACTGAAAATCATATGGACATGTTGGTTCCAATAGTCTCTCTTGAGGGACAGATAATTAAAAACACCTCACGTAATTTATGGACGCCCCCCCCCCCCCCCCCCCCTAAGCTACGATCGCTGTGAACGATTAGCAAACGTAATTTGCGGAAACGCAACGGCATCACTTCACTTCCTTATTTCTGCATGCCATCACAATTTCATAAGGCTTCATTCTACGGCTTTTACTGGCACAAATTAAAACCACAATAGCACGATGTTTGTACAGTCAGCGACAAAAGTAGCTGATCATACTAGATTTCCTAAATGTGTTTTAGATCAGTACGGTGTGGTTTTTTTTTACATTTTACAAGGTAATGTTTTGACTACAAAAGTCAAAAGTCAATTTTTCTTTATTCAATAGGATACATTGTGATCACTTTAAAACGTCAAACTTAAAACTAGCTACGCCTGTTCCAACCTCCTTACGCCGGCAAAAGAACAGGCAAGAAACGCCCGGCAGGTAATTTCTTTGACCGATTACATTGACAATTTTATTCTTATTACTAATTGATTGAATTGGAGCAAGTTCACTAAAATCCCAAGCTTTTTTTGTCATCTAATAGTACGATATTTTTTAATTAGCTTTACTAATAAAACACATACATAACACACCTGATTTCAAATGATAATGTGGTCAAAGGGATGTGTTCAAGATGATGATGGTAATGTCTTGTTGTTCAGCGACTTTTGTCGTTGACTGTACAAGCCTTAACTTTACGTTGAAAATGTCTTATTTTATAGACTCTTAGCAGTTAACGATCGTAACTAATAACTGGCTATAGTAACAATAGGTATGATGTATGTAATATGCTATATTTACGGTAAGCAATAACTATGTGTAACTAGATGCGCGATTTCACCCGCGTCTTCCTGCTATCCCGCAGGAACCTTTTTCCGGGATAAAAAGTAGCCTATGTGTTAATTTATTTATTTATTTTGGTAATAGGCGAGCAGCCCAGAGGCTAATGTGCCTATATTATGCTGTGTTGAATTATAGCAATGTCCAAAAGTGCAGAGAAAAGTCAATCTGTAGCAAGGAAGCATTGTTCGTTCGCAACCACTTGTCCAGTCTGTTTTTAAAGGAATTCACTGAAGGAGCTGACACAACGTCTTCTGGTAGTCTATTCTAGTTGTGCACCACTCTAGAAGCCAGGAAGTGGTGCGCAGTGTTTGATTTAGATGGTGCACGTATTATCTGCATATTATTTCCTCTTGAAGATTTCATGCTCTCCTTGCATATGTACAGGTTGTGGATGTCTGGTAGGTTATAAAAACCGCCTAAAATCTGGTACGTCTCAATGAGGTCACCACGAAGGCGTCTTTCCTCGAGGTTAATCCAGGGTATAAGCTATCTCCATTGCAAATTTCATTCAGATCCGTTCTGTAGTTTTTGCGTGAAAGAGTAACAAACATCCATCCATCCATACTCACAAACTTTCACATTTATCATATTAGTAGGATATATTCTTGGCTTACACAGAAGTTACATTCCGTTGAGTAAAGGTTCGTAAAGGATAGTGTTTGACTTCAAGACGCCTGATGTTAAGTGAAGATGTTGTCGAAGGTGACGTCACACTACACCTGGAGTGGGAACTGGCTCTCAAGTGTGGCAGCTGGGACACACCAAGAGGTGCTTGGTGACATATTGACTTGAGGGTGGACTTGTGTGGTGGGTAGTTTTATTTTATCTCATACAATATTATAAATACGAAAGTAACTCTGTCTGTCTGTCACGCCTAAATTACTGAACCGATTTAAATGAAATTTGGTACAGAGATAGTTCAAGCCCTGGAGAAGGACACAGCATACTCTTTATCGCGATAAAGTGTAAACCACACGGGTGACACCGCATGTAACAGGTAGTCACACATAAACAGGTACGACATTGAGCGATGTCAGAAATAGGTCCCCGCTCAGCATACAACTGATACTGATTTTCAGTCGGCAATCAAGCTTTTGATTTTCGCTACCTATATATATATATAACTAGCGGCCCGCCCCGGCTTCGCACGGGTATTTAGCAAAAACGCAAAAATTATAATACACACATTATTGGAGTTTTAGTAAGGATCCCTAAATTTATTGAAAACAGACATCAATATTTATACAATACTAACGTCACTCAATTGTTTTGCCTTCCCGGAACCTCTCCACTAACACTTGAACTTTATGGTATGGTATTAAAGTTCAAATTGACTTAAGTTATATTAAGAATTGTTTGTATGGGGAAAAGAAAAGGGCTAATTTTAGTGTTTTCCCGGCAATTATTCGATTTTTCTCACCGTAAAAACCATTATTGGACTTCAACGAACATTTAAAAAAAAGAATTGGTAAAATTGGTCCAGGCGTTGTTGAGTTATGCGCTTACCAACATATTTTGCGATTCATTTTTATATTATAGATTCAAAGGTGACTGACTGATGACTGACTAACATAGTGATCTATCAACACACAGCCCAAACCACTGGACGGATCGGGCTGAAATTTGGCATGCAGGTAGATGTTATGACGTAGGCATCCGCTAAGAAAGGATTTCGCGATAAACTGTAGCCCATGCGGGTGAAACCGCGGAGAACAGCTAGTTGGATAATAAATTAATCTGAATCTTAAAAAATATATAGGTACTGTCAATTTACTTGAAAGTCCAATGTGGCCGCCGAGTGTATAACAACGTTGACGTTATCGACCAGCGTCTTCTGGTCTTCGGGACTGAGCCCCAGGTCATCTTCCCCAACATCACCTGCTACAGGCACCAGCTTCTTGAAGACATCAGTGGTGTTGGTTTCCAGAAGTTTCTCGAACACCTGCAAAAAAAAATTACTCAGTTGTGGTTGAAAGATGTTCGCCGGAAGTTTATGAGTATTGATGTACAGATGTTTGTTACGCTTTTATGCAAAAACTACTGAACGGATTTGAACGAAATATGGAATGGAGAAAGCTTATACCTTGGATTAACACATAGGCTGCTTTTTATCCCGGAAAAAGGTTTCTGCGGGACAACGGGAAGACGCGGGTGAAACCGCGGGATGCAGCTATTTATAATACTAACTTTTTCTTAGTACCTAAACTGTAAGGTTCAAAGAACATTATACTGCGTTTAAATTCCAATGCAATGAGTCACGTAGTTAGGTAACTAAGTCGGTACATACTTCGTGAAAACAATTATTATCTACCGGCGAAAACATAGTAAGTTGCATCAACTGTATTTTTAGACGTTAAAAAGTACTTACCGGGTTTTTATGAAATTCCGCTAGCCTCTCGATGATTTCCTTGCCCTTCTTAGGCCTCATTAGTAGGTATACTTTACCCACATCGGGAATTGAGCGAAGGATTTTCTCAATCAGGCATAACCCAACGAAGCCTGTTCCACCGGTAATGAAAAAGTTTTTGCCGGCGTAAAACGCGCGAACTTTGGATTCTTCTGCCATTGTTCGTACTGGTTACAGTTGGCGTTTGTATTCTGAAAAGAAAATGAAACGGTTTTCAAAGAGTTTTCTTTACAAATGAACATGAAATAAAATAATCTCAACAAACAAAAACAAACACCGCGGCACCGCGGGAGACTGCGTGCGACAACGATGAATAACTGTCAATGTCAAACTTTAACTGCCAACGTCACGGCAACGCCAATGTCAGAGAAATAAATACTTATAAAAAAAAATAGGGCGTTCCCATAGGTTCCATTGCAACAGATAATGTATTTATTAATATCTAGAACGCATGCAAGAATAGAATGCGTTTTAGAAATTCAATAATATGATTTCTGATTATCATAAAAAAATTCCATAATTAATGTTTTATGTAGGTGCAGTAAGTACGCGTTGAATGGAAATTTTCGGTACAAAAGTAGCTGTTCATACTCGATTTTCCAAATGTGTTTTAGATCAGCAGGTAATGTTTGTGTTTAATTTACAACTTACAGGCTAGCGTTTGTCCATAAAACAACACACCTCATGTCAAGTGATAATGCGGCCAAATGTTGATGTCTAAGGGTATTCGGTAAATTTGTTTTTTTTTTGTTTTTTTTTATTGTTCAGCTACTTTTGTCGCTGACTGTACCGACATGTAGGTAGAGGTAAGTATAAGTAGCGACTTTTTTGGCGGCAATTGGACTGTCAACATGAAGATTTTGTTTTTATTTCCAAAACTTGTGTTTCTTCGAGTGATAATGTGTAATATTGGTGGATTATTAACCATTATGTGTTCGTTAATGTGTGCGAGTGTGGGAAATTGAAATAAAGTTGTGAAAGGGACTTTTCTAGTTGCTCCAAAAAAGTCCGTGTAAAGTTTAAGTAAAGCACCACTACTTTACTTAAACACTATCCTCATCCCATCATCTCATCATCATCATCACCATCATCATTTAAACTTGATTCAACTCTCTGAGTTTGAAATCTTTTATACTTGACACTGGCAAATACACTAATCGTGTGACGCCATAACAAAACAAAAAAAGTATAAGTAGGTACGTAAGTTCATTTAAATTACTTTTTAGAGTTTAAGGGGCTCTGAGCTTTACGTACTTACTTATTTACTCCCATAACTGAAATTGAAACCCAAGGGCCTAGGCCATATCGTTCATTTGGTGCACATTGACCTAAAAACATAACGAGGAACAAAGTAACTTTTTTAGGATAGCTGTTGATCACAAATCGCCGATTTATGTATCACATTTGTGACTAGCGCAAGCCTACTGTTTGCGATGGCATGTTGTCAATACATATACAATAGCAAATAGCTAGTGGCTACTCGATTTAATTATTGACATCCGCTGCATTCAAGGCAAACTAGCAAAGTCAAGGTAAGCCAATCATTATGGTAAGTATGATCATCGTGCGGCTCTGATTTTGGTACTACTATTTAAATAAGTTATTTTTTATAAGTTCGAGCCAAAAAAGACTAGCGTAAAGTCGTAGTTTACTATAACCTTGATATCAACTCTAAAAATAAGCAAAAAACAAAAATCATTGTACCTACGTAAAACCTGACATTCTTACTTTAAAATTGACAGTAGTAGCTTGTTGTTTATGCTTGAGCATTTGGTTATGGAAATTTGGAAAACATCCACCATTGATCAATTGATCATGTCTTTATCTCTGAAACCTACCCATTAGCGTATATAAAAATAAATGTACCATGGCATGGTACCCATAGAAAAATCCCTCAATTCACTCTTAAATAGGTATGGTATACTGCCCTTCACAACATATACCACGTGTTTAAAATGTTGAAACGATAGGTTCTTCAGTGATTCGGCACAACATTAAAAGGATAAAATATGCGACATCTACCAACCCGCACTTCGCCAGCGTGGTAGATTATGGTCTTACTCTCTGAGAAAAGGCCTGTGGTGATGTTAAATATAATAATATTAAATATAATGCTTTATAAAACTTGCTTTTCTCCGAGTCAAAGACCTAGGAAAGGCAGAACTTTCTTTAGAACTATAATAACTAACTAACTAACAAACATAACAACATAACTATAATAGTTAGACATATGCTCTCGCGGACTTTTTTGTAGATCTTAATGAGACCTACAAACCCGTAGTACATTGTTTTGGTCTAGTGTCAATAGTTTTTGCAGCGCACGCAAAAATTGATTTTCGATTTCACACCTTGGGTTGCAAAATAGCAATTTTCTTATGGATCCCTAATTTTTTTGGAAATAAAATATAGCCTATAACCTTCCTCGATAAATGGGCTATCCAACACTGAAAGAATTTTTCAAATCGGATAAGTAGTTCCTGAGATTAGCGCGTTCAAACAAACAAACAAACAAACTCTGCAGCTTTATAATATTACTAGCTGTTCCCTGCGGTTTCACCCGCGTGGGCTACAGTTTATCGCGATAAAAAGTATCCTATGTCCTTCCCCGGGGCTCAAATTATCTCTATACCAAATTTCATTTAAATCGGTTCAGTAGTTTAGGCGCGAAAGCGTATATATTCCGTATACTCCAAAATTATTCCCGCACTTCGGTGCCCCCTCGCCGCGTTACCTGCTGTAGGTACCCATTATCCTATTTTAATTCTAAGTTAATTTTTCTTGGACCGCACGTTTGAACCGCGCAGGTAAAGGTCTTCCTGATCCGCGACCGCACTTTACCTATTTCATAGATTCCCCCTCACCACACCGCGTTTCCCGCTGCGCTGCGGTGCGGCGGTTTTATTTTTCTACTACTACTTACATTTTTAAACTCGTGATATCTTTCGAATGGAATGTCCGAATTGAATGATTCAAAAAGTTACATAAAGGCATTGAAGCAGTTTTGAATAAGAAGTAATTTATTTTGATAAGGATTAATACCAAGATACAAATAAAGAGCCTTTTCTAGCGGTGGCATTAAAAATTAAAATTTTAAAACAAAAGATCACTTATTGTGGCATAACTATAATAGTTAGACATATGCTCTCGCAGACTTTTTTGTAGATCTTAATGGGACCTACAAACCCGTAGTACATTGTTATGGTCTAGTGTCAATAGTTTTTGCAGCGCACGCAAAAATAGATTTTCGATTTCACACCTTGGGTTGCAAAATAGCAATTTTCTTACGGATCCCTAATTTTTTTGGAAATAAAATATAGCCTATAACCTTCCTCGATAAATGGGCTATCCAACACTGAAAGAATTTTTCAAATCGGACCAGTAGTTCCTGAGATTAGCGCGTTCAAACAAACAAACAAACAAACAAACAAACAAACAAACAAACAAACAAACTCTGCAGCTTTATAATATTAGTATAGATATTGTTGGCGCGAGCCAAGCGCCCGAGCAAATATAAGGCGGTGCGGACGCGCTTTCGCCCACTTCTCCACCGACCGTCGTCGAGGCAACACCTCCTACCTGACGTTTTTTTATTAGTTGATGATGTCATCCTGTCAGTTTTTGCATTTTGTTAAATTAATTGTTTTGGTTGTTTTTGTTGGTCATGATTTGTTTTTAAAAAAATAAATTCGTGTCAAAAATACAAATTCAGAAGTGGGATAGGATCTATGCGATTCTATCTTACTGTCCACTGTTTTTTGTATCACTTTTTGTCGGTTAAAAATAGAAAAAAGTTAGACGGTGTATGCCACGGCGGTAGACATAAAAAAGTAATCGTGAAAAAACGACGAAGCAGATGGCTGTGTTTGTGCGTTTAATTGTGTGTGTCTTAGTGAAAAGTGAAAATGTGTGTGTCTTAGTGAAAAGTGAAAATGTGTGCGTCTTAGTGAAAAGTGAAAATCGAATACATGCTCTCGGTCTCGTGAGAGGCGCACATGAGGCCTGAGAGTCTAGGGCCGTTGTTCATGAAGCTGATCGCGTCACATTGCGATAGTCACCGTTGTTATCGTGACCGCTGTAATCGCAGTTATCGTGTGATCATCATTGCAAGCGAAGTCACAACGGTGGTCGTGACCGCTGCAGCGGGCGCTTACGTGCTTAGCCGGCGCCAGCGCCAGACCGGGAAGCGCCACCGCTTCCGCTCAGCGACACAGTCGTCGCGTCCGCGTCGTGTCGGCGAGGCAGCCGTGCGTTTGGTTTGGATGACGCTGATGGGTCATGCGTTGCAAGTTTGAACCTGTCTGAACCTATTACTGAGCCTGAACGTCGAAATGGTTTTGGGTGAGACTATACGAGTCAACACTGCTATTTTGGTAAGATCAAACCATGTCTATTTCTAATCCCGATGTCTTAGGATGATGTTAATGTGTGATACGGTGATGTTATCATGTTCCTACGTGCAAATAAGTGTGACGATTGCCTACTTGCTTAACGCGTATAGGTAATTGCTGAAAAAAAGTGACTCATAGCTGTAGTTAAGTTAGTTTTGAATAACGATCGCAGCTGGTCTCGTATCAAACTCAAGTTCAAAGCGCTGTGATGGCGTACATAGTTTAGACATTGCTAATATTTTATTAGATGTTTAGAAAATCAATTCTGACAACTACCCTACATAGGTCGGTTGTGTCCGACGTTTTCTGTTTCGCTTACTCACGTATTGTTAACTAATGAAGTGACGAGTTCATTACGGTTTTGGTTAGTGCATTACTGGTTTAATAACGCTCACATGCGTGCAGATGGTCTTGTAGAATTTTTGTTCATTAATGCGGAGTCTGGACAAATCACCCCGTCCCGTGCTGAGCTACGTTTTTACGTAAGCCGCGTGCCTTTCATAAGAATGGTGTTCAACTTAATTTAAACGTAAACATGAACCTGTTGATGTTATTAAGAATCCGATGCTTTTATTTTGTTGATGTTGGATGGTGATTTAATGATGCTCGTTTCAAGTTCACGCGTCTGCCGTGAACGACAAGTTATTGCCGGATGATTTCGTATACTTTTGCGATTAACGGGAGGCCTGTACAAATTACGCTGGTTCGTGCCAGGCCACGTGGACCGTGGTATGTTTCAGATCTAGCACATAGGATGGACGATCAGTAATGGTCAGGTGAAGCCGAGCGGTGCATTGCTGATGCAGCGCTACCGCATTGCTGTTGTAGTGCTCCTGCATTGCTAATGTGGTACTTATGCATTACTGTTCCAGTGCTATTGTATTGCCAGAGAAGTTGCTGGCGTATCGCCTGTGTACTGCTGGCCCATGCCGATGCAGTGCTTGTGCGCTACCGCTGCGTGTGTGCGTTACTACTGCGCTTGTGCGGTGCTACTCCTGCGTGTGTGCGCTACCGCTGCGTGTGTGCGCTACTACTGCGCTTGTGCGCTGCTACTCCTGCGTGTGTGCGCTACCGCTGCGTGTGTGCGCTACTATTGCGCTTGTGCGCTGCTACTCCTGCGTGTGTGCGCTACCGCTGCATGTGTGCGCTACTATTGCGCTTGTGCGCTGCTACTCCTGCGTGTGTGCGCTACCGCTGCGTGTGTGCGTTACTACTGCGCTTGTGCGGTGCTACTCCTGCGTGTGTGCGCTACCGCTGCGTGTGTGCGTTACTACTGCGCTTGTGCGGTGCTACTCCTGCGTGTGTGCGCTACCGCTGCGTGTGTGCGCTACTACTGCGCTTGTGCGCTGCTACTCCTGCGTGTGTGCGCTACCGCTGCGTGTGTGCGCTACTATTGCGCTTGTGCGCTGCTACTCCTGCGTGTGTGCGCTACCGCTGCGTGTGTGCGCTACTACTGCGCTTGTGCGCTGCTACTTCTGCGCTTGTGCGCTTCTACTACTGCGTGTGTGCGCTACTCCTGCGTGCGTGCACCACTGCTGCGCTTGTGCGCTGTCGGCTGCGCATGTGCGCTGTCACTGCTGCGCTCGTGCGCTGCTACTGCCGCTGCTGCAGCGCTTGTGCGCTGCCACTGCTGCGCTGCCGCTGCTGCGCTTGTGTGCTGCCACTGCAGCGCTTGTGCGCTGTCGTTGCTGCTGCTGCATGCCGGTGCGCAGCCGATGGTGTGCTATCGCTGTCGTGCTGCCGATGGCTCTTGCGGCGAGTCAACAAGCCACGAGGGAGCACATCCCGTGATGAAGGGAGTGGACTACTGGTATTGTTTGTGTTGTGTCGTGCAATTGTTGGAACACGCCTCACGTTGTGCCTTCCGCGCCACGTGCGTCGTCGTTCTTTAAATTGCAAATTGTGATGAGGATGTTAAAATAAGCGTCACGTCGTGCCTCTATCTTAGCATCCTGGCAGGTTACGCATCACGTAGTGCCTCTGTCCTTGTTTGCAATTGAGAGCGCGGATGCGTCGTGTCACTGTCATGATCTAAAGGGTGTCGGGGATACGCATCACGTCGTGCCTCTGTCTCGGCACCTGGTTAAGTTAGGCATCACGTCGTGCCTCTGACTTGCCATCAGGATATGTGACACGTCGTAGCCCTGTTCTGGGGGTGTTGAGAATGAGATACGCTTTATGTCGTGCCTCTTTCTCGGCACCCTGCCAAGTCATGCTCGTTATGCCTCTGACTTGATTAGGTGTGTTTCTTTCTGTAATCTGATCACACATGTTTGTATGTTTGCATACGTATTTTTGTGGCGGTTTTTTTCGTGTGTTCTGTGCAGATGAGAATAACAACGAGGAGTAGTCTATCTTGGAGCGCAGAGCTGTCTACAAGGTGAAGAGTCGCCGACCAGAGCTGCTGAGCTGTCTACAAACGAGGAGCATCAGCCTGGTTCATCTGGGACGCAGAGACCTGCTGACGCCTACTTGAAGTGCAAGAGAACGCAGTTTCCATGAAAATGGAGGCTGATCTTCACGAGTTTATGGAGTCCGAGGACGGTCTCCTGTCAGGAGAGGCCGTGTTGGCGCGAGCCAAGCGCCCGAGCAAATATAAGGCGGTGCGGACGCGCTTTCGCCCACTTCTCCACCGACCGTCGTCGAGGCAACACCTCCTACCTGACGTTTTTTTATTAGTTGATGATGTCATCCTGTCAGTTTTTGCATTTTGTTAAATTAATTGTTTTGGTTGTTTTTGTTGGTCATGATTTGTTTTTAAAAAAATAAATTCGTGTCAAAAATACAAATATATAGTATAGATTAATCCTTATCAAAATAAATTACTTCTTATTCAAAACTGCTTCAATGCCTTTATATAACTTTTTGAATCATTCAATTCGGACATTCCATATCACGAGTTTAAAAATGTAAGTAGTAGTAGAAAAATAAAACCGCCGCACCGCAGCGCAGCGGGAAACGCGGTGAGGTGAGGGGGCACCGGGAGAATCTATGAAATAGGTAAAGTGCGGTCGCGGACCAGAAAGACCTTTAATAATGGATACCTACAGCAGTAAACGCGTTGAGGGGGCACCGAAGTGCGGGAATAATTTTGGATTATACGGAATATATACGCTATCGCGCCTAAACTATTGAACCGATTTAAATGAAATTTGGTATAGAGATAATTAAATTTGAGCCCCGGGGAAGGGACATAGGATACTTTTTATCGCGATAAACTGTAGCCCACGCGGGTGAAACCGCGAGGAACAGCTAGTGGTAAATAAATAAAGAGGCAGACTTCGTGATGACTGACGCTGAAACATGAGATTAACACAAAAAAAAAAAACAAAAAAAAAAATTAGTTAACCTACATACATTGTAGACGTTAAATATTCTAGTTTGTAGAGGGTTAGACTAGACGGATGTGAGCATTTATAGCAAAGGCTATTTTTACAACACAACAACAACAACAACAACAAAAAAACAACAACGAACAACGACCCAGCGTGTCAGATTCAGGTAGGTATGTATGTATGTATATGTAGGAATACCTAGTCGTCGCGTGTAGAAAATCCTAAACGACCGGCAGTGAAATGGCATGACCACGTACCTACATATCCAGTTATCCATGACAAAATTACAGATTATCTTCGGAATTTTCTAAAGCGATTAAAACAATAAAATAGTAAATAAGTACCTCATACTTTTAGGCTCTCTGCAGACGTAGGAAACTTTGCTTGAAGCAACTGTCAACTTTTTGAAGCATCTTTACCTAATACCAGTGTCGGATTAACCACGTAGCAATTGCTACGGGCCCGCACGAAAGGGGGCCGAGGCCCTCCGCAGAGCCCACTCATTTCTGCCTTAGCGTATTTTTTTAAGTGAAACTTATTATATGTGTTATACCTATTGAATTTACTTGATGCCACAAAAAAATCAAACGTTAAAATTTTTCCTATTAAGACAATCCACATTTTAAGTATACTTAAGAACCCATAGTAAATCAATCAATCAAATCAAATCAAAATATATTTATTAGTCCTCACAATTAGAAAATTACACAAGTAGGTACAAGCAAGATTGACAAGATGATATCTAACTGTATGAGAAGCTGGTGCCTGAAATAGGTTTTGAAAAACCTGTCCTACAGGTCACCAGGTCACCAGATCAAGGGCTCTTTGAAAGAATTTACTACGGGCACCACGCTTGCTTAAGCTGGCACTGCTAAATGGGGCTTGCCTAGTCGTTCTTAACCAATCAACTGGGTTAAGCAACGTGTTCTGCGGTCACTACTTGGACTGCTAATTGACAACTGACCGACCGCTTCTGAGCTTCACAGGGCATGTAGAGCCATCGGTGCCGGTTGTTGATTTAGCGTAGCAGTCTTGGCTATGTCAGAGGCCTTCAGGCGGTCTGAAAACTCCAACTAGGGCTGGCCAAGTGGCCACTAGTCTATCCGCCAACCCGCACTGGGCCCGTGTGGTGGGTTACAGCCCATACTCTCTCTCTAAGAGAAGGCCTGAGTCCCTGCACTTTTCTTACAAGTTGCTAGATATAGCAACTTAAATACTTAAATACCTATATTACTAACAGTGCAGTTTGACTACCAATTTGTTATTACAATCAGTTGTAAGGTGGCAAATTGCAGCGTAAGTTGAGCCGACGACTTGCGCCGAGTGGCTGGCAGTGGTTGGATGAGAAGAGCCGAAGACCGGGCTCAGTGGCGTTCATGGGAGAGGCCTATGTCCAGCAGTGGACTGATACAGGCTGATGATGATGATGATGACGTGTACTTACGTTGCAATTTGTTGGCCCATAAAGTTGCGTATTGCCGAAATGTAGAGATTAAATTGCTCCGTCTGTGGTCCGCCTTATGCCATATGGCCGTTATTATGGCGGCAGTTTCACAACTAGTTGTCAAAAGTATTCATGTACATGTTTTGTTATGTTTTACTACCGAGTCTAATTGCACGACGTGATGATGATTCGAATGATTTTAGTGCTGTGAGAATTTATTTACAACTCTGGTCACTGTGAATGTCTGAAGCGCAGTATTAATGTTTCCATATCCCAATGTGCACAACCAACCAAGAGAAATCTTATTAGTGAAGAAAAAAACAATTCCATTCCGTCGAAAAAAGTTGTTTTGATCGATTGGCAGATTTTTAAATTGTTTTATTATCTCATAAGTTTAATTATCGACAAGATGTGGAATAGTTGCGGTAGGTTTGACAAATTTATTTAATTATTTAATTTTTTGAGATGCATTTCATATTGTATTCCGATTTGGCACAAGATTATGGAATGACGCTCAAGTGTAGATCAATATTTGGGTAGCGATTAAGTGACATATTTGTATGAAATTGCAGACTCAAATCTGTGCCTAGGTAAAGATTACTGGTTGAGCATCATTCTCGACCTTAGTAAATGACCAATCAATCAATCAATCAAAACATTTATTTGCCAGTATAAATGGGTACATTGTAGGTGTTAGTACATAGTTTTAAATCGCCAAAACTGCTCCGTTAGGAATGCAAATATTAAAATTAATTAGTATTACATATTATATGACATTATTACATTTAATTATATATATTATCATTTTATTACATCACATTTATTATTATCTTTTTATTGAATTACATTAATTATTAATATAATTTATATATTCATTTATTGAGTAATATGCCTTGTCAATTAAACGACGTCATAGATTTTTTTAAAACGTTTTGGGGCAAGTAAAAGGGTCACTTAAATAACTTTATTTTGAGTTTCTACTATATTAACGAACACCTAATGGCAAATAATCTACCAATATCACATACCTAGTATCGCTAGAAGAAATACAAGTTATGGAAATAAAAATAAGTTTTTCCCGTAGACAGTAGTTCAAATTGCCGCCAAAATCCAACGTCAACCTTAAAACTAGCCTCGACCTTTTTAAACCGGCAAGAAACGCCCCACAATCAAAAACTAACTAAAGTAGACATAAATCATTTTCATAGCAAACTTACCACAAAAATTGTAACAATATATCATACACAACTTCTCAAATACCACCAACCCGACTGAACAGTTAAAAACAATATATCTGGCTTTTATCAGTCGTAAACACTTCACCGCGTACGAAGCGCGTATTCTCCTAGACGGCGGAGAAACTACTAAATTTCGAATAACTCGTATCTTTTAAGACTATTCTATTCTAGGAGCGAGTGGTCAATGTTCGTACCGCTACGGAGATGACTGTGTGCAGTGGACGGACTTAGGGCGAAAGGAGGCCGGGGGGTATTGGTAGGTACATGCAAAAATAAAAAAACTCAAAGGCATCTTCATCATCAGCCTTTGTTTTACGTTCTCACTACTGGGACTCTGGCCTTCTCTCAGAGAGAGAGAGAGAGAGAGAGAGAGTATAGGCTGTAATCTACAGAGTTGGTAAATGTCGCATGCCCTTGAATGTTGCAGTTCTTTGACATGCCGGTTTCCTCACGAGGTTTTCCTTCACCGTTTTTAGCGATGGCAAATCTGCACGTAACTTATTATATTAAGTCTTAGACCATAGGCTATTTCATTTCATTTCATTTCTAGCTACCATCTCTGGGCTCCTGCAAGTTCTTACGGGTAAATATATTGAGCTATTCGGAGATATGTCTTGCAATATGTATATTATATTATAGCCGCCGTGTGTAAGGGTAGTTAGAGATGGCGTGTGTAAGGGTAGTTAGGTAAATTTGAGATTCTTTTCACCTAAGCCAATCTATTAAATATTCATTTTCTCGTTACAAGTCAAGCTAATAAAAGTGTTTTAAAATGAGAAGCATTTTATTCAGAAGAAGAAATAAATAAATGACAAGTGAAACTCCACCGTTGCTATCCAAACCGCCATGTTGAAGGGGGGGTCTTGCCCCCAGTTTTCCTAGGTCCAGTCCTGTTCTTGACAGACCGGTTATGTGTTTAAATTACCTAATGTATATTTAACGTCAACATTACGCTGGCATGGAATGAATGTTTAAAGTAAAGTAACTCAGAGCTAGCCTAAGCATTATGAGTAGGAAATCAGAAAAATGGCAAATTTTAGTAGGATATTACATAGGACAAATATATCTTTTGACGGCGACTTCGGTCGCGTGGATTAGAGAAAACGTTCACTTTGTACAAAACATTAATAAAATAGTATATTACAATTTTGTTATTTAGGGTACCTTAAAAGGAAAATCGGGATCCTGATTGGATCGCTTGGTCATCCGTCTTTCTGTTTATCATTTCATGGCCCATTTAAGTATTATTCAAGAACACGTTGAGATATCAAGTTGTTACTTATATAAAATACTCGTCTCTACGATCTCTCTCACCTGTGCAAAAATCAAATTTGCAAGTCGATTCAATCAAAAGATATGAGCGTTTATGTCGCATACTTTGCGATTTCACGAGGGAACCAAAACTCACTGTTTAAGCGTGTCAAAAGTTTGAATAAATATAGACAGACAATTTTTCAGTGTAGAAGTTTCTCGTCGTTTAAATCTTACAACGATGATTTTAGTATAAAAATACTTTCAACATCATCATCAGCCGGAAGAAGTCCTCTGCCGAACATAGGCCTCCCCCTTTGAACACCACCATGAACAGCTATTATCCATTTGCATCCATCAGCTCCCTGCGACTCTTACAATGTCCCCGCTCCACCTAGTGGGACGCCTACCTACAGAACGTGTTCCGGTTCGTGGTCGCCGCTCGAGAACCTTTCTTCCCCATCGGTTATCGGTTCGTCGAGCGATGTGGCCTGCCCATTGCCACTTCAACTAGCAAATTCTGAAAGCTATGTATAAATGTATAAAAAAATTACTTTGTTGTTTATCAAATCCTACATTTATTCAAAGACTTCTTTAGGCATATAGGTAGGTAGTTAAGTTTTATCTATTGTTGATGCTTAACAGTTTTTTGTAAGGTTAGTTTACCTTGACGTATATAATTACATTATTATGCACCTAGACGTAGTTAATTACTTACTAGTAGCGTTTTGATTGAGTCGTTGAAAATAGAAATAGAAAACAATTTCATAATCATTTATCAGCCTTTACGTTCCCACTGCTGGGACTCTGGCCTTCTCTCACAGAGAGAGTGTGATGATCCGTAATCTACCACGCTGGCCCAGTGCGGGTTGGTAGATGTCGCATGCCCTTGAATGTCGTGGTTCTGAATCTTGAGCAATAGGTAGTGGCTGAACGGTAACCGCGTGCGCTTTACAACGCGCCGACACCGAGTTCGAATCCTCTCGGCC
This sequence comes from Opisthograptis luteolata, assembly GCA_931315375.2. Classification (NCBI taxonomy): domain Eukaryota; kingdom Metazoa; phylum Arthropoda; class Insecta; order Lepidoptera; family Geometridae; genus Opisthograptis; species Opisthograptis luteolata. Next base: position 2,949,545 of record OV928061.1, read on the forward strand.
CCGCACCTATGACTTAATAAATTACATTGTATGGATTTACCATTGCTGAAAAACGGTGAAGGAAAACATCGTAATGAAACCATAGCTTGGTGGCAGGGTGTATTCTTTGTGTTTGCCTGGCTAGATAAATAAAAAATCAGTCGTGAAGCATCTATCGGTGTGTTCCGGCAGCCTCACTTGAGAGCCAGTTGCCAGTCCTGGTGTAGCGTGATGCCATCTTTAACCACATCGTCGCTTAACATCAAGTGATGTGTGGTCAAACGCTTCACTGTAAAACCTAAAATATAAGGTGTAAAGAATTTGTATTATGTATTATAAAATTACGAGCTGTTCCCCGTGGTTTCACCCGCGTGGGCTACAGTTTATCCCGACAAAAAGTAACCTATGTCCTTCCTAGGCTCTAGACTATCTCTGTACCAAATTTCATTTAAATCAGTTCCGTAGTTTAGGCGCGGACCAACACACAGACAGACAGAGTTACTTTCGCATTTATAATGTTATAATATAGTAGGGATTAAGAATTTGGCTTAGGTAAATTATAGGTACAAAAGTTCAAAAACCTTAAAAACCAATAAACCCATTGCCTCATTACTCACACAGCCAAAAAATCACACACACATGTATGTAAAAACAGTTATCAGAATGTTGTCTTTGTATCCAAATAAAAGGTGTCCAAGGTTTGTAAAACCTTGTCAAGTTGAGGAGGTTTGCTCGGTTAATCACGCATGTTTTATGAAATATAGCTTTTTCCCGCAGTTTTACCTGCGTGGCGTAATATCGCGATAAAAAGTATGTCCTGTATCCTTCCTCAAGGTGAAACCATCTCCGTACCAAATTTTATTCAAATTGGTTAAGTAATTTAGGCATGAAAGCGAGACAGACAGACAGGCAGACAGAGTTACTTTCGCATTTATAATATTAAATTAAGTAGGTATACCTGTTCCCCGCAGTTTCTCCCGCGTGGACTACAGCTTTTCTTATAAAAAGTATGTTATGGCCTTTCCTAGGGTTTTAGACTATCTCTAAATAAAATTTCATGAAGATTTGTTTAGCGGTTTGCGGCCAATTTCAATTACCTATCCACGGTTTGCTACTACTTCTATGGAGCTTATGTCAAATTTATATCTCCCGTTGGGCAAATCGTGGATAGACAGGGTTACTTTCTTATTTATAATGTTACTTGCTGCACCTTTACTTGATGACAGTAAATAGTTATTTGTTATGCAAGGCTGCAAAGTTGTATTTTGTCGCGAGTACTTGTATTGAAACCTGAGCAAGCGAAGGATTCTAAGATTGAACCATGAGCGAAGCGAGTGGTTCAAATATAGAATCCTGAGCGTAGCGAGGGTTTCAAAGGTACGAGACGCAGAATAACTTTGCAGCCGAGCGAAACACGCAACTTTTCACCTCACTACAGCGAGGAAAATGCTAGATGCAAGAAAAACGGATAAAATAGGTTTGTTTGTTTTTTCATGCAATAGTCATGCTGGCCAGTGCGATTATTCCAAAAAGAGGTTGGCACACTGACATGAAATAAGTATTGTTGCAATTTAGGTGGACTGGCGGTATGGAAAATTATTGAATAGAAAGTTTCGAAGTTTAAAAATACTTTCCACGCTAGCGCGCAAAATGCGCTTTTGCACTCAGATTTCGAATGAATAACAGACTCTTTCCGAGCTTGTGAGGTGAAAAAGTATTTAACATCCTTCTGCAGTGTTCGAACTATCACTACACCAAGTTTCATTGCAATCGGCTCAGCGGTTTAGTCGTAAAATGGTAACAAACAAACAAAGTTACATTCCGTTTTATAATATTAAAGTATGGCTGACAATATGAATAATTCGACAAGGTCGAAGTAGTAGTACCTATTTCCTACATACCAAGTAATCTACTAGAAGTGGCTATCCATATATTACAAGTGAGTACAAAGTTCAATCGACATAAAAATGCTAATACCGGATCTATACGAAACGTAACGCACTGACGGCGTGTGAATCACCTCAATATTTTATCTTCTATTTTATTGTCTTATATTTTACATCTTACAGAGTGCCCGGTTTTTGTCTTAGGCTCTTCTTTTGCAATTTGCATCCATCGGCTCCCTGCGACTCTTACAATGTCGTCGATTCACCTAGTGGGGGCAGTGGCGGATTTACACATTTGCCGCCAGTAGGCTAAGTTTTCAAATTTTGCCGCCCCTACCAACCTCTATAACCTCTACGGCCTCTGCCTTTCCTTTTTAAATGTGACATTTTTTTATGCATCAGACAAAAATTGAAGAAAAATCAAGTGGTGTGCACATAATAATATTTAAATACATATATATATACGACTCTTTTAATATAATTAAAACATTTTTTTTAAATTGACATTAAATTTGCCGCCCCTAAAATCTGCCGCCCTAGGCTCCAGCCTACTCAGCCTGCTGCTAAATCCACCACTGAGTGGGGGGCCTACCTAGAGAACGTCTAGCTAGTATGACATACAAATAAAACAACGCTTTAACAGCTACAATGTTTATTCTGTAATTCTTACACATTACACATTTGTGGACACCAATGATAATTAAAAGTTAAATATAATGATAAATACCTACTACGTACCAAAACCCAAAAACGTATAGATCTACCAACATTTCTGTGTATACAAAATATTAGCTTCGCAAGTAGGCACAGAGTTTTTAAGCTGCGTACACAATAAAACGAAGCTTCGTTGGCTAACGAAGAGGAGCGAAATTTCTTTGTTTATAGTTTTCAAGCCTAGTTGATCTGCGCAGCAACTAAAAACCAGCGGCAAATCGTCTTCGTTCGCTTGCTCTGTTCATTTGTCTAATATATTTTTAAACGAAGCCAAATTTGTTAGACCTCTTGCAGCTTAGAGGTTTCAAGGCATGCGAGGTCAAACTAGTCGAGCTTTGATTTGTCATGTCGGTAGATCTATCAGTAAAGTTTTATACAAAATGGTCAACACTACAAAGTTACTTTTCTACTTAACTCCTAAGCAGTTGAGATTGTCGTAATTTTACAAAAACGTTACATCTCTATATTTTATAATAAACAGTTATATTTAATTGATTGAATACATATTTATTATAATCTACGTAAAGCTGAATTCATCTTGAAATACATAAGCTATGTTTTGCATTTCGTAAGCAAATTTCCTGTCAAATAATGAGCGAAGCGAAGACGTAATGAAGCGAATATAACTTGAATTCTACGTAGTCGTTTAAACTGTCACAGAGACGAATGCGAAGCGTGTTGACGCTTCAAAATGGCGTTGAACCTTCGCCTTCGCTTCGTTGTCTGCTTGGAAATGTGATACAGTTAACAAATAGCTTAGATTAGCTTAGCAAATAGCTACTCATAAAATTATGGCAAGACTAATTATATATTATTGTGATTTTACAAGCATATTCTACAACAACTGCCAAACAAAAAAAATACTTACGTACATGTACAGTTTTAGACTGCACTGTACACATTTTTCAAAATATTGTGCAATAAATTGTGAAAATCGAAGTTTATTTTTTTCCTTCGTCTTTCTTATACCTAATTAAGTACTGGCATGGAATGTAATATAAATTTAATAATAAGTTATAGTTTCCGAAAATATAGCACAATTACATGAAACGTCATAATTATTATAATGTAATTTAAACTATATAATAAAAATTAAAATAAATCTTCAGTGATATATCATTTTAATCATGACACTATTCGAGAAACATAAATGAATTAATTGTAAAATAATATAGGTATAGGTACTTAAATTATAAAAAAATAGCACTGTAAAGTGATATGGCTCAATAATTTTATAAAAATAATAATATTACTAATTTCTTACTGAGTATTACACTTATATTACTTAAAACTATTACGATAAAATAAAGCTGCGAAATACTTTTTAAATAATTTTCAAAATATGTACTAATACAAATAGCTACCACCTTCGTCTAACGACTACATTTGAATAAAAAAAAATCAAACAAAAAAAATAAAAATAAAACCAATTCCTTTAACATAATTGTAATAAAAACAAGAAAACATATTTTATTTACAAAATAAAAATTAAATTTAATTTAAAAAAAAATGAGATTGTTTATTATTATTTGTGTTTTAAAAATAAATCAAACATGGAACACTAAAAATTTGGTAAGCCTTCAGAAGACGGTAAGGTGCCCAAAATGCTGGCAGCATTGCCTCGTTGAATGGAAATGCTAATTTTTTGACCAAAATATGAGCCAGCATTTTGGTCACCCGTCACGTCAAATAGAAGCTTTGCCAAGTCCCCAAATAATAATGATAATTTGTGTTTTGACGTGACAACGTCTTATAATTCGATAGAGCCGGCTGCACGCACGAAAAAACATGACTCATGCGGCTTTACCTCGCTCTGCGGCGTTACCTCGCTCTGAGGCGTTCCATGTAAGGCTTGAAGTGCAAGCGAGAGCGCGGAACGAGCGACAAAGAAGCACAATCGGCCAATCGACGTTGTCACGTTCAACTATCGTCAGTAAACCGACTTTACAGACAACCAATTTTTAATTTAACTAGCGGCCCGCCCCGCCTTCGCACGGGCAGGATTTAATAAAAAATTCATTCAAAATTATACACACATTATTGGAATTTTAGTGAAGGATCCCCAATTTTATTGAAAATAGACATCAATATTCATACGATATTAACATCACTCAATTGTTTTGGCTTCCCGGAACCTCTCCGCTAACACTTGAACTTTATGGTATGGTATTAAAGTTCAAATTGATTCTACATATTAGTTAGAAAACGTTTGTATGGGAATAAGAAAAGGGCTGTTTTTAGGGGTTTCCCGGCAATTATTCGTATTTTTCTCGCCGCAAAAACCGTTCTTGAACTTCAACGAACATTTAAAAAAAAGAATTGGCGAAATTGGTCCAGGCGTTGTTGAGTTATGCGCTTACCAACACATTTTGCGATTCATTTTTATATTATAGATATTTATTTGTGAATAGTATTAAAAAGCACTGGGTTGCTTGACTGAGATTTAATATTTCCAGTCATGTGTTAGAGATTCGACAAGTAAAGCTCCATTTGGTACCTTCTAGGCAAGCTTTCCACCATCGACTGCATCATCACTTAACATCAGATAGGTTTGCTAGAGACAAAACGTTACAATTCGTTTCGTTTGCCCCTGACCATTTATTTAAAAAATAGACTGGTTTAATTTTTTGCCATTACGGATCAAAAGACATAGATTCAAAGTAAGTAGATCATAACATGGACATGCCCATAAAAAAATCCGGGATCGCGGAATTTTAAATTGTAACGTATTTACAAATTTTACATACGCATCTTCCATACAAATATTAGTAACAAATCATTTATTACAAAAAATTCTGAAGTCCTTTTTATCCATCCCGGAATTCCCGGGATTAAAAGGCCTCGTTATGAATTTGCCATCATTTGGTATGTAAAAACTCTACCTATTCAGACGACCCTTATGAAAAAATAACATTTCAACTAGTCAAGCTATTGCTCTATGGGTCTTGTCATTAATTGATTTAATTTAATTTATTTATAACTTTTTATTATTAATAGTATTGTTAGTTATTAATAGTGAGGACGGACATTGACATTATAATTGCACTTGGAACTTGGAATGTATTTATTAACAATAATAATGTTATTATTGCTTTATTAGCACATAAATTCTACTAAACATGCATAATAATTATTATAAGAATTAAGACTACAAAATATTGTTGTTTAATATTAATTATCTACAGTATCTACTCTACTATTCAGCAAATTTAAAGATTCTTTACGTAAAATTGTGATCTCAAAATTGTGATTTTAATAATCTATTACTATTGTTATAATAATCATAACATTACCATAATAATTGATAAAATTATAATAATAATTGATATGATACATTAATTATTATTATAATATTACAATCTCATTACCATTATTCTTATTACAATATCTTCTAAAGAATTAAGAGAGAAACGGGACTTTTGTATTATTAAAAGGACTGGACACATTATTTACAAGACTGCCAGTCTTGTGATACAGAGTTAGCATTATTAAACTAATAATAGCACTATTACGTATTACTATTATCATATAGCTTTAAAACATACATGCAAAAAAAACATTGTGACGTTTCGTATATTCTGACATATTGTAGACCATTCCCGGAATCAAGTCTCGTTTTTTAAAAACTTACAGATTGGTGACGTGAGCTGTGACAATTTTTAAGGAGGACAATATGCAGGTGATCATCATCATCATCATCCAGTGTCAGTCCACTGGACACAGCATATTGCTTGCTTGGTGATAAGGTATTTTCTATTACTCGCCTGGCTAGCTACCATTCTCAAGTTAAGAATCTGTCGCCAAGCACCTATCGGTGTTTTCCGACAGTCCCACTTAACATCAGGTGACTTGTGGTCGAACACTACACAATAAGTAGTAAAAGTAAATTAGGTTAAATTGTTTAGTTTAATAGGTAGCTCAATTTTTAAGTTTTATTTATTTTATTTTCAATATAAAACTATAAGCTTAATCTCATTTGTCCTCTTAAAAAACCAGTACGACAATAATGTCATAATATTAAATTATAATGAGTGTAAACGTGTGTAATTTATATAAATTATAAAATATGAAGAAAAAAGAAGTTTGGAATCATAAAATTTTTTAGTAAGTAAATTGCTACTGTTCACGTCACCATCTGTATAAAACATGCTTAGCCATTTTTGATAAAACACTGTTTAAGATTTAGTTTTGACAATGCCTGTAAATACGAATGTTGTATTCCACGAACGGAATTTTGGGTTCCGGCAAGTTGTAGCAGACATCCTGTAAATAAAAATTGTAGACTGTTAAGATCAAATGATACAAACTGGCGTTGCGCTAACCATTCGGTGCAAAACCAGCATTAAGTGACTAACGCACGAAACGTGACTGACTGACATAGTGATCTATCAACGCACAGCCCAAAACACTGGACGGATCGGGCTGAAATTTGGCATGCAGGTAGGTGATATGACGTAGGCATCCGCTAAGAAAGGATTTTGCTTAATTCTACCCCCAAGGGGATAAAAGTTTGTATGAAACTTTGTCAATTTTAAACCGATCGGGCTGAGACTTTGCATGCGTAAAGCTGTAGCCCACGCGGGTGAAACCGCGGGGAACAGCTAGTTAGTAAAATTATTAGGGCTATTACTTACCCTATGCAAGTAAAGTAGTTTCCCCGTAGTGAACACCGCTCTTATCTTCATCGTCCTATCAATGTTGCAGTCCAGTTTCATTTTGAACGTGTAAGTGTCAAGAGGCGGTAATGGTTTTGACATTTCTGTCCGTTGGCAGCTCTTCGAGGGGTCTTCGTGGGTGCAGTGCAGGTCGCAGAGGCGGAAGTCTTTCAGTTTTGACGTCCTGTTGAAATACCAATAGGAATACGTAATATCCTCGTTTCGGATTTATCACGCAACGAAACTCCAAGCATGGCTCTCTCCATGGCTCGTTAAGTGACTCTGAGCTTATTTCAAAGGGCCAACAGGTAAAGTCTACCTTTATTTACTTACTTGAATGTGATGTCGATGTGTTGATTGTTCAGACAGTGTGAGAGAGGCACGGTGTAGGTGAAATTGTGGACCTTATTAGCGCAAACCGTCTCGGTGAAAAGAGACTCATTGGTGCTAGACTTGCTCTTTATGCCGAAGCGGACAGTGTCGCATTCTGTGGAATATAAAAAAAACCTTTGAAGCGATGATGGCTCAGTGGTAGTGACGACAACTTGCGATCCGTAGGACGTAGGTTCGAATCCTACAATGAGCTGGAGCTTTCGGTGAAGGAAAACATCGTGATGAAACCATAGCTTGGTGGTAGGGCATTTTCTAGTGCTCGCCTGGCTAGCTACCACCCTCAAGTTAAGAATCTGTCGCCGTGCACCTATCGGTGTGTTCCGGCAGCCTCACTTGAGAGCCAGTTCCCAGTCCAGGTGCAGCGTGACGCCATCATCGACCAAATCGTCACTTAACATCAGGTGACTTGTGGTCAAACGCTACCCTGTAAGTAGTAAAAAAAAATAAAAAAAAGACCTGAAAAAGTTTTCTGACAGTCACCCTCAAGTTAAGAATCTGTCGCCTAGCCCTATCGGTGTGTTCCGGCAGCCTCACTTGAGAGCCAGTTCCTAGTCCAGGTGTAGCGTGGTGCCACAACGTCATCTGACATCAGGTGTTTTATTTGGCATTTAAAACATCCTATCCTTTTAATATTATAAACGTGAAAGATTGTGAGTATGGATGTATGGATGTTTGTTTCACGCAAAAACTACTGAACGGATCTGAATGAGGAATGGATATAGCATAAACCCTGGATTAATACATAGGCTACTTTTTATCCCGGAAAAGGGTTCCTGTGGGATAACGGGAAGACGCAACTAGTACCAACTTAAGGACTACCTACAGCGATTTTATCAAGGATCATGGCACACAGATTAACGTCACAAAAAATGAACGACTTACCTCCAGTCAACTCCCTCGACTGATCACCCAACCCCATCTCATCCGAGCTCATCTCATCTGCATCTCTCCTCATTCTCACCTCTCTAATTATCCTTACATTCTCAGTCCCGTTCTGTTTAGACTCCAGATCATTCAACTCTCCATTATCGTCGTTTATTTTGAAAGAGTCATTTTCTTTTTGTAATGATTCGGAGTTGTTCTTCTCTGGTGGAATTATTGGTTGCTTGTCATGTTGGATTGGTTCTAGTGGACGCGTGGAGGAATCGTTGAGCTCTTTGACTGGGTTTATCCTTTCAAGGGGTTGTTGGTTCTCGTATGTTGGGGGTGGATATAGGCCGCACGATAACTGTTGAGAAATTTGAACATTTTCAGGCCCAATTCCACCACGCTCTGTTACTTATGCCCGAAATTAATAATCCATCCTGATCCGTTATCCACGGTTTTGGATCGATATGTCATGTCATAATACGTCATTTTAGTAGTAATATGGCAAGCCCTAGTACTAAATGACATTATATGACATGACATATTGATCCAAAACCGCGGATAACGGATGAGTATTGAATCATTTCGGGCGCTAGTCCCTTTGTCAATGAGTTAAGTTAGCAGATCGTTAAAATGTATATAACGTTAACACTATGCGTTAATGTTAGACTGATTTGAGTGAAATTTGCAATAGAGATAGCGTATTTACCCTGGATTAACACATAGGCTTTTTTTATCCCGGATAAAGATTCCTGTAGAAACCAGGCATCCAGTGTTGTACTTTATTAAAGTGCATATAAGATATGTATATTTTCTTACCAATAACGTGTAAATCCGTAGAGATATACGTTTGAAATCCTTCAAAGCAGCATGCGTAATTTGTAAATGTTTGAAAGAGTAATCATATAATATAAATGTTTACACTATAAGATAAATTATGCATTTTTTCAGTTTTGCATTCTCTAAAACTAAACAGTAATGCTGTCCTTTTCTTACTTCAGTGGTTAAAAAAAGACAGCAATACCATTAGATCTGTCAAACTTAGTTTAGTTTTGGAGAATGCAAAATCGAATCGACACCATTATCTAATACTACAAGATATATTTGGCGATTTTTAAAACAGAATGCTTTAAAGGGGTTTAACTGTCAGTCCCAGCTGAATAAGGCCTTTTTTTTGTATCCACCAAGGGACTTGTTTCGGGGGTAAGGGCACGCGTTGGCACTCTTCCGCGGCCCCGACGGCAATGGATCTTATACGGCCGGTTTCAATAACCTATCAATCATCGATTTGCTCTACTGGGGATAGAAATTTAACATAAGCCTTAGAAGTAATGTCAAATTTCTATCTCTAACTAGCTGTTCCCCGCGGTTTCACCTGCGTGGGCTACAGCTTTATGCATGCAAAGTCTCAGCCCGATCGGTTTAAAATTGACAAAGTTTCATACAAACTTTCATCTCCTATTTTATCCCCTTGGGGGATAGAATTAATCAAAATCCTTTCTTAGCAAATGCCTACGTTATAACATCTACCTGCATGCCAAATTTCAACCCGTTCCGTCCAGTGGTTTGGGCTGTGCGTTGATAGATCACTATGTCAGTCAGTCACCTTTGAGTTATATATATTTAGATAGGGCAAACCGAGGATAGATAGGTTATTGAAGCCGGCCGTTAGGAGAGTCCCACTTCGGCAGGGTGAAGGTTTCCACCCCAGTCTACTCAAGGGCGCGCAGAAATGCGCGTGCCACTTTGGGACCTAAAACATCTTCGGTGACGGAACCCAGCAACCTATCGACTCCGCCAATACAGTTTGCCAAACGAAAGTAGACCTTCTTACCTGACAATCAGGATCTAGTTCATTGTTAGTTTGGGCAAAGTTGCATTCGTTCCCGATCACCTCGGCTATTCTGGACCGTGACACAGGATGCTCCATTTGCGGCGGGGGTAATGTTTGCGCCGTTTCTGTTTGAAAATTTTTTTGGAGTTATTAAAATTGGTAGGGGATGTGTTATTGAATCGACAGGCTAATTTTTTTTCCTCCGAGCAAGTGACTTTTCTGATGGTAAGCGTCACGCTTGCCCATTACACTACGCTCGTCACCTTAAGATATGTAAAATCTCTTTACAGCTGGTTTATCTAAAGCTGGCACTTACAACACATTAACTTCGGAACCTTGCCTAAAGTCGAACGTCAAACGTCGCACTGCATACGCATCATGAAAAGTCTCTGCGTCTCTCTCGCACGTGGTCAAGGTTACGAGCGCGACAGAAATGGCTATTGTTCTCTTTTTACTACTGTATAATGAAATTGCTTTTGTGTGAGTACTGTGAACGTGCCAGCATTAGATAACTGACCTGCTTACTTGACAGTTTGTTCACACTGCATACGCATCATGAGAAGTATCTCCGTCTCTCTCGCACGCGGGCGAGGCTACGAGCGTGACAGAGATGGTAATTGTTCTCTTTTTACTACTGTGTAATGAAATTGAGTTTGTGTGAGTACTGTGAACTTGCCAGTATTAAATAACTGACCTGTTTACTTGACAGTTTGTACTTACTGATGACAGAGTTACTGACGTATTTCCTATTTGTGAAAAGGGTCGTTGACACGTGAGGGGGCTCCGTTGGCATAGTGGTTGTGTATTCTTGGGTCGTTTTGGGAGGTCCTTTCTCTGATCAGAAAAAAACATTAATAAGTTATGGCAGCCTTTCACCCTTGATGGCTTAACTTTGTCAGGCCAGGCTAGACTCCACTAAGTCATCATCATCATCATCATCATCATCAGCCTGTATCAGTCGACTGCTGGACATAGGCCTCTCCTAAGGTACGCCACTGAACCCTGCCGGTCAGTAAGTCCTTAAAAGCGTACGTTTCAACAAAATCCCAAGTGAAACCTTCTTGACGATAGCTACATTTCAAGTCCGTATAAAACTAAATCTTGTTAGAAAAGTTGATGACAAATATCAGTCTACACAAACAAAATAGCTTCGGATTGTAGTAGCACCAATTCAATTACATAGCTAGATACTAATCAGAAATAGGTAAATGTGATAGCTCCTAAAATGACCTGCCGGGCGTTTCTTGCCTGTTCATTTACCGGTATAAGGAGTTGGACAAGCCGTACCAGTTTCAAGGTTGACGTTTTAAATTGGTCACATAACATCATAATTATTGAATAAGTATATTTTTGATTGATTTGCTATATCAGTCGTAATAAAGAACCCGAGGACATTTTATGAGATGTTTATTTTTTACCTTTCGCTGTTTTCTTTGCAGGGGCATGTTGTGATGGTTTTGAATTCTGTGAAAAGCAAACGTATGTTTTATATCTGTCGACAAAGAAATTGTTGAAATACGAGAAGAGTAGATAGATGTACGCTAACAGTGCGCAGTTTTCTCCAAATTGTATATAAAACATCGAGATAAAAGCATAGCTTGGTGGTAGGGCATTTTTTAGTGCTCGCTTGGTTAGCTGCAACACTAAGTTAAGAATATGTCACCAAGCACCTATGGGTGTGTCCAGCAGCTCCACTTGAGAGCCAGTTCAATGCTCACCATTGAATAATTTCATCTTTTTTATGCAGATTTTAGTATTCGAATAAGATTTTGAGAAATTCAGCGTCAACATCTTCCTCAACTTGAACTTATTACTTCGAAGGGGGAATCTAATTTTTAACACCCTAAAAACACATGAAATGTGGTGAAACATTTTGATATTTATAAAATGATTTTTTTTAAATCTGACGTGTGACGTCACACACATCTGTTGCACAGATTAGGTACAGGTTAGTACGCGCAGAGAGATCGTGATTCCAGCCTACAATTTTGTATTTTGTGTTAATCTCAACGGTATCAGGAAAGCTTTGGGTATGTTTATTTAGTATTGCAGTTATATCGTGCTTCATTTGTTAACGTTAGGTGCCTTATCGTCAAATGTTACCCTGTAAAAAGTAAAATGAGTTTTACCTGTATTTGATTTTGGTCCGGCGGCGTTCGATGCATCGCTGCGCCATTTGACTTTCCATAATGTGGGTAGTTGGAGATCTTCTCGTGCATTCGTATCTCTTTCATGTTTATTAACTCCTGGTGCTCTCTAAAGTATAGTGCTGACATTACTACTAGGCTGTGAAGAAAAAAAAATCCATCATCATCATCGTCATCATCACGAAGGACTTGCGCTCACTAGTGTTGCCGATCGATAGTCGACTACAGAAAGTTAATCGATAGTCAATCGATAGTCAACCAATCGCAACACTATCGATAGTGTTGTTGCTTGTAAATCAAAAAACTATTGATAGTATCGATTATTATCTGAGAGTATCAACATTACATTATACCTGAATATGGTATACATTGCAAATTGGCAGACTATCGATGTTGTATATTAATCGATACTATCGATAGTTTTATATTAACGATCAACAATACTATCATTAGAATTGATATTATCGATAGTGTAACTATCGATAGTTTGGCAGCACTAGCACTCACTCCAGGTGGAGAACTGGCAGGAGGTGGCGCAGGACAGAGCGAAGTGGCGTCTTTTATTATCGGAGGCCAAGACTCACTTTGGGTCGTTGCGCCATCTCAGTTAGTTCAGTTATTTTTACATCATACAGGGGGTGTTTGACTATAAGTCACCTGATGTTAAGTGATGATGTGGTTGAAGGTAGCGCTACAACTGGATTGGGAACTGGCTTCAGTTGAGAAATAGCTCATCATCATCAGTCTTAGGGCATTTTCAAGTACTCGCTTGCCTACCTACCATTCACTGTCGCCAAGCACCTATCGGTGTGTTCCGGCAACCTCACTTGAGAGCCAGTTTCCAGTCCAGGTGTAGCGTGGCACCATCTTCGACCACATCGTCACTTAACGTCAGGTGACTTGTGGTCAAACGCTACTGTGAGAGCTAATGACTAAACTAAATTACTCACCATACTGCCATTATAAATATCAAAATGGTTATAACGATTTGCAGAAACTTATTGGAAATCAATTCACTGCTTGCGTCGGAATACTCCTTCCTTCTACAGCAAAACCCGAGTTTATTATTGCCATATGAAAAATTGTCATCGCTCCTCATCCATAGACAAGTGTCTTTCTTTTTAATCGTCTCTTCGGTTTTCGCCGAAGGACTTTCGGTGTCCACATAGGTCGGGTTCTCTCCGTCTTTTTTGTCGACATCCTTGTTGTATCGGACACAAGTTTTGTTGTAGTTGTAGTATTTGCCGTACTTGGAGTGGGTGTGGCAGTTCTTGCACTGTTTCCGGGTGTACTTCGGGGAGTGGTGGCTGAGTTTATGGCAACACTCGTGCTTGCGGATGTTGCGCGCTATCTCGCGGATCTGGTCGATGGAAATGTTGCCATCGCTGTAGAGCGATTTGGACGAGTTCGAGGCCGCAGAGTATCGGGAGTCTGGAAAATTGAGTTTTTAAATCATCATCTTCAGTCTTTACGTTCCCACTGCTGGGACTCTGGGCTTCTCTCAGAGAGAGAGAAATATATCACTGGAAAATAAAAGAAGACCAGCCAAGTGCGAGTTCCGCCGCTGCAGGCCGATGCTACACACCTTCTTGTTGACCCTCGACTCCAAGTTACGGGTCACCTTGCACAGCTTCTTTAAATTTACTTACCATTACTGATGCTGGACCTGGAGCTGTCCCGCCGCTGCAGGCCGATGCTGCATAGCTTCTTGTTGATCCTCTCGAGCTGATCAATCCGGGACTCCAGGTTACCGGTCACTTTGCACAGCTCCTTGACCGCTCCGAGGTTCTCCATGAAGATGCGATCCTGGAAGATTGTGAAATTGTAAATGACTTGCCGGGCGTTTCTTGCCTGTTCTTATGCCGACGTAAGGAGGTTGTAAATGGCGTAGGTAATGGTTATAAAGTGATCACATCTTGTATACTACGAAATAAGTAGTTGAATCAGCGGTCATCTCAGTAGTTCATCATCATCATCAGCTAGAAGAAGTCCACTGCTGAACATAGGCCTCCCCCTTCAGCTATTAGCCATTTGCATCCATCAGCTCCCTACGACTCTTACAATGTCCCCGCTCCCCCTAGTAGGACGCCTACCTACAGATCGTGTTCCGGTTCGTGGTCGCCACTCGAGAACCCTTCTTCCCCATCGGTTATCGGTTCGTCGAGCGATGTGGCAGTCAGTCAGGTCTAGAAACAAAACCCACCTTGTTCACTACAAGGAACTTGTTTATAGTGTCTCCATTGGGCAGTGCGACGTCTCCAGCCTCCCGGACCGCCTCGGGCAGCACCCTGCGGACCTCTTGGGCTATGACCCCCGTGTCCAGCGCCGGCCGCGGCCCCAAAGGGTCGTAGCCTACAAGGCCGGAGTGTTCCGCGAAGGACGGGTCGTAATTGAACCTGGGGAGAGGAAGATTCATTAGTGTTTGATGTCCAGCAGTGGACTGAAATGGGCTGATTATGATGATGATGATGACATTTATGATTTTAAGATGATAAAGAGGATCGAAAAATGATTTGTCGTTTGCCGTACTCACTTAACCACCCTGATGCTCTGAACGTTCTTTAGCTGCTGCGCTGTATCCAACTCTTCTATGTTGTGTTTTGCTCTCGCATCTGACGGGTGTAGTATTTGTCCCATCACTTTCAGATTACCTGGAAAGAAATACCTGTTTAGTACTTTAGTTTGACCGCACGATCCTCTCCCATTCTTTCAAGGTGGCCGAGTCAACGAAGTTTGTGCGCTTTCATCTCGCCGATGGCATTCGGCGAGCATAAAGTGTCAAAAGTCAAAAGTCAATTTTTATTTATTCAATAGGATACATTGTGATCACTTTAAAACGTCCTTACGCCGGCAAAAGAACGGGCAAGAAATGCCCGGCAGGTAATTTTTTTGGCGCGATCACATTGACAATTTTATTCTTATTACTAATTGATTGAATTGAAGCAAGTTCACTAAAATCTTAAGCTTTTTTTGTCATCTAACGGTCCGATATTTTTTAATTAGCTTTACTAATAAGATTTCTCTTGTTTGGTTGTACACATTGGGATATGGGTGGACGGCCGAGTGGCCGTCGCCCGGTCGGCCGTCTAAGGTATCGCTGGAAAGATGAAGTCACGAAGGATTTGCGCGAGCTCCAGGTGGAGGACTGGCAGGAGGTGGCGCAGGACAGAGCGAAGTGGTGTCTTTTGTTATCGGAGGCCAAGACTCACTTTGGGTCGTTGCGCCAGCTCAGTTAGTTTTTTTTCGACGACGCGGTAGCCGAGTTGGTAGTGACCCTGCCTTCGAAGCTAGCGGTCCTGGGTTCGAATCCCGGTAAGGTCAGATATTTGTGTGATGAGTACGACTGTTTGTTCCTGAGTCTTGGATATTTCTATCTAAGTATTTATTTCTCTATTTAAGTATGTATATCGTTGTCTAGTACCCATAACGATTATTTTATAGCGATGATGGCTCAGTGGTAGTGACGTCGGCTTGCGATCCGTAGGACGTGGGTTCGAATCCTACAATGAGCTTGAGCTTTCGGTGAAGGAAAACATCGTGATGAAACCATAGCTTGGTGGTAGGGTATTTTCTAGTACTCGCCCTCTTGTTAAGAATCTGTCGCCAA
The DNA here is from genome assembly GCA_931315375.2 of Opisthograptis luteolata. Lineage (NCBI taxonomy): Eukaryota > Metazoa > Arthropoda > Insecta > Lepidoptera > Geometridae > Opisthograptis > Opisthograptis luteolata. The sequence goes on from OV928061.1 coordinate 2,965,627, forward strand.
GCACCTATCGGTGTGTTCCGGCAGCCTCACTTGAGAGCCAGTTCCCAGTCCAGGTGTAGCGTGGCGCCATCTTCGACCACATCGTCACTTAACATCAGGTGACTTGTGGTCAAACGCACCCTGTAAATAGTAAAAAAAAAAATTAAAAAAAAATAACAAAGGTTCGAGCTTAATTTGGGGCTAGGTCAATTTGTGTGCAATGGTCCCCTATATTTATATTTATTTATTTTAATTAGTACTTTAGTTGGAGCAAATTGCAGTAGCATCTCAATGTTCACAGTGCACGGTAGGCTTGCCGCGTGTCTCTATGTGTGTGCACGATGTGTGTGTGTGTGCGACCGATGACCGCGCTCGCGCTGATTGGTTCATATACACGTATGTGTGAAACGACAAAATATCCTGAACATACTATTTGCTTTAGAATTGAATACCTACTTATAAGTATGTCGGAAACGGGTTCGAGATTTGAAATGGATTTGACGTAATCGGAACGCCAGTGCCACCTAGTGGCGCTCGTCAGAGTCTTGATGGCATGACTCGACGGGAGAAACTACACAGTTTGCTTGCGGCGGTCGAGGAAGCATCTTGGAACTGTCCCGCGTTCCGTATTACCTAGTGATTGTGGAATATTCTAGATGTACCTACATTGTTGAATCGTCAAGAATACAGTGTCAGTTTAATTTGTAATGGCCTTCTATTATTGCAACCAACACCTCCCTCAGAACGCCCACGTGATATCTGCATACCATGGCAGACAGTAACGGAGTAAATCCAATAGTAAGGAAGGATAGAATAGACCTGGATTCGTCAAGTATAACGTTTTACTTTCTGATTTAGAAAATGTTTAGCTAATTTCGTATTGAAACGTGTTTAGGTAATTTTAAGTTGTTGATGTTCTGTAAAAATACGATATTCTTTTAATTTTGTCGCCTTCAGCTATTTTTAAGCCCCGACTCAAAAAGAGGGGTGTTATAAGTTTGACGTAGATGTCTGTCTGTCTGTCTGTGGCACCGTAGCTCCCGATCGGATGAACCGATTTTGATTTTGTTTTTCTTTTTTGTTTGAATGGTGATTTAGTGTTCTTTGCTATGTTTGATGACAATCAGTCCAACATGGCAGGGGTTTTTTTAATTTTAAATTTGTTATTGTAAAAAATGTTGTATAGGTGTTATGTAACGGTGCACATGTTCAGCAATTTTTGTCGCTGACTCAACAATAACGATAAATGTGTATTTCTTTTTGTATTTATGCGCTTACCATTAACGACGCAGGACTCGTCCGGTCGGTCGGTGTTGATGCCGACTCGTCCGTTGAAATGTACACTGTTTTCTGACACTCCTCGCTGCCACCAGTTCTCAGGGCAATCTGACTCGAACTGACCCGGGTTCGATGCCTGCAGGGAAAAAATGATGAATTGAAGGAAAATGTGCTAAAACTAACCGTGTATCCTGCGTGAAAAACTATCCTATGTTCTTAATAGGTTTTACATACTCGTTAGATAAATTACGAAAATTTAATGTAAATACCAAATGAAACTAAAAATTTAATTTATTAGACGACCGATATGGCGCAATGGGCGGATAGCCGACTGTGAAGCGTGAGGTCGCGGGTTCGATTCCCGCTACGGGACAAATATTTGTGCATTGAAAAAAAAAGCGCAAGTATTTGTTCTGTGTCTGGGTGTTGTGGATCCTCGATCCTCGTAGTTTCTGATACCCTAGATACAGGGAAACCTAGTTAGGGGTCAGAGCCTATGTATGTGATTGTGCGGGCATTATTATTATTATTATTGTGATAAAAACGATACACACTAATTACATTCCTAACAGAGAAAAATTAAAAATTAATATTTATCATGTAATAATACAGAATTAGAACGCAAACGAGCGCAGATTAATTCATTTATACTAAAAAACTCAATTATACCTACTAAAAACACGCATTGAGAAAAATCTCACACGAAATTAAGGAGGGCAAATCTCACAAATCTCTTGGTGGGAACCAAAGGGGGAAAAGGGGGTCAAAGCCACCAAAACGGCCTCCCGTAATGAATAGTCACCTTATTACTCACCCGGACAATAATTCGGTCGCTAGCGTGCGCGGCGATCATAAACTCGGCGTGCGCGGTGTGTGCCCTCAAAGCGACAACAAGCTGGAAATGTCGCTGGTCCGGGTTTGGTCGACCTTTCTTCCGCATGTTGTTGTTTGTCGTTTCCGCGAAGTGGAGACGACCGACCGTGATCTTTGTGCCTTCCCGACGGTGTTCCACCCTGGAATACCATGTTTGTGATACAAAAGAGAGCTATAGATGTTCGTGGTATCTAAAACATGGGCTGAAAGAGAATCTCTAGCGACTGAATTGAATGAAATTAAAATAATGGTAGTTGTTTGAAAATGTTATGTTAGGAACCCTGCTCTACTATTAAGTATTTTTCATTTCTTATACTTAGAAAGTACGCTTGTAACTACAAGTTACCTGATCAGAGGGATGAAAACAGTACTTTTCGTCCCTAGGGATGAAAAGTTCAAAACTAGGTAACCATGTCCCAAATTTTTATGCAGACACTCTGTTGAATCGCGGCGTAAAATTGTAATCAAAAGATGCCGGCTGGTAGGATGCCACAGAAAAAGAAACATAAAAAAGGAAGCAGACAGAAGTAGAGATCGATCTTCTTACAATTTTTTTTATAATGTTTTGATGAAGTATTGTTTATTAAAATAATCAGGTTTTTATTCACTTTTCTCATATTCAAAATGAAAAGTAGAGTGTTAATCTCAGGTGAAAGACACACACACAGACAGACACATGAACACAACACACCACACATATGCACACCACACAATCTCGTGCCTAAATAGTTAACTTTCATCCCAAGGGATAAAATTCAGGTATACAACACAAGATAACAAGATATAAGTATAAATAAAAATCTTCGTTTTCTATTTTATTTCTATCTAGACACGTGGCAGCGTGTCAAGCCAAGGAACTGGCAAGCCAGCGCCAAGTGTAATATTACACGAACCACTTGGTGCCACCTTTGACCCTTCTCTAATGGTTTACTTGTATTACTTACGGTACAGGATGGAATGGCTTTTTTGTCCGATCGGACTGACTCTGTTCAACCCTCACCTCCTGGGTTGGATCTTCCGCCTGAAAAGGTCCAGTTTCATGATTTACTTCAGCTTTTGCTCGCACCTTCGTACGCGAGTATCAAGTGTATCAAGTATCAAGATATTTTCCCGCGGGAAAATGATAGACAGACAAAAATTAAATATTAAAAGCTCTCTTACTTGAGAGCTAAACTTTTTTTTGAAAGAATTACCTGAAAATTGTAAAATTCAAGCAATACTGAAAGCGTTTATACTAATGGGAAACTGGAGTGGGTAGCTGCTTAACAATAACTCCTTTACCTTATGGAAACTGTTATAAGTAGAACTAACCTTAACTCCGTAGAAATGTAGGCAGAAATTGCTGATCTTCTTGAATCCATCGCTGGTCTTTACGTAATGAGGATCACCTACCAGCTGTATTTGACAGGTGACCTAAAAGTTTTGAAAAACAATTTTGTTAACCACATTATATTTACGGTTTTCAGACCTTTTCCTTTACATGAGCTGTACGACCTTGCTTCATGCCAGATTTCATGACTCTAGGTCAACGGAAAGTACCCTATAGGTTTTGATTCCCATGTGAAATTGCAAAATATGCAACATATATACGGTCATATCTTTTGATCGTGTTGACTTACAAGTTCAATTTTTTCACAGCTGAAAGAAACTGTAAAGCCAGGTACTTGACATAAATTTCAGTTTGATACCTCATCGCCTTCTCGTGGAAAAGGTTCTTGACAGACAGACAGATAGACACCAAAGTAATCCTTAAGGGCTTTCGTTTTGTTTTGAGGTTCAGAACCCTATAAAGTAATATAATTATAACTAAAACCTTACCTGAAAATGGTTCTTCTTCTGGCACACGAAGGCTTCATCTATCTGTGAGTAGTTGAAACCTTTATCTGCTCCCACTACGTAGGAGGGGGATTGTCTGAAAGTAAGCACTTCATAGCTGAACCCGAAAGTTTTTCAAAGATGATTTGACGATTTTAAATTGTTGACCCATTTTCTGAGTAGGTACTAGTTCAATGATTTTTGTGATAATAACTCGTTGACTCCAAATGGTCTATTGACGCAGTCCACCGATTTTTGTTATGTGTAAACATCATTGTTTTACTGGTTCAAGAAATTCACCGTTTTTGCTCTTTTGATTCTGGCTTACCGATTCTAAGTGGATTACCGATTCTAGAACAATAATTTGTCTGCTCTGTGGTTTGCTGGTTTTCAGTTGCTTTCAGATTTTAGTGGTTTACTGATTCTGAAGCTAGCTGATTAGAGGCAGCTCCATGATTCTAGGGGCTTACTCATTCTAAGTGGCTTACTGATTTTTAGTGAGTCATTAATTTTGAATGTCTTGCTGATTTTAAGTACCTTGCTGGTTCTTAGTGATATAGTGACACAGTTCCGAAAGTCTTACTGATTCTAATAGGCTAACTGGCTGGGAGTGGCTCACTGATTCTAGTGGCATACAGATTCTAGTGGCTTACTGATTCTAGTGGCATACAGATTCTAGTGGCTTACTGATTCTAAGTGGCTCACTGATTCTTAGTAGCTGTTTGACGTGTACCTGAGCTTATGGGCAATTCCTTTGATTCTGTCTCTATACTCACAGTGGTTTCAGGTTGCAGTCAAACAGCGCGTGCCAGGCTGGCTGCTGGAACGACGCGAACCTGATGCATTGCATCGGCACATCGTCCCCAGCCTCGGAGCCATCGACGGAGGGAGGTGCAGGCCGCGGGGCATGGTGGGTCCCTGATTCTGGTGATAGGGCCGCTGGGACAAATAGATTTTATTTATCCTACTATATAATATTAAAAACGTAAAAGTTTGTGAGTTTGGATGGATGGATGTTTGTTACTCTTTCACGTAAAAACTACAGAACGGATATGAATGAAATTTGGAATGAAGATAGGTTATACCCTGGATTAACACAACGGTCATTTATATCTGGAAGACGTGGGTGAAACCGCGGGGTGCAACTAGTTTACTATATCTGTTACAACGTTTAACCACATTGCGATGTAAAATGACAATGTAGTTGAAGGTGGCGCCATGCTACGCAAGAGATTCTTAACTTGAGGGTAATTTTATTTTTTTATTTTATTATTTATTTATTAGGGACAATAAACAGTAATACACACACACACACACAAAACGCTCTTTTTTTATTACTTACCTACCCTTAATTTAGATTTTATTGTAATTTGTGTAATCCTATTTTGGCCTTAATGTATAACAAATGTTTGTCTACTTTTATAATTAAAACGCTGTTGGATTACCTAGATAAATAAAATAAAAAATAAAATAAAATACAGTACTACAGTAATAATAAGTAATATTTGATACATAATCGAGATAACTGCATCACCCACAGCATTATCCACCGTTTACTATAATAAAATACAATCTTTGCTGGGCGATTAACAAAAAAAATTAAGGAACATTACGTATTTATATAAAGAAAAGAAAAGAAAAGAAAAGAAAAGAAAAGAAAAGAAAAGAAAAGAAAAGAAAAGAAAAGAAAAGAAAAGAAAAGAAAAGAAAAGAAAATATAAGTAATCACATTATAAACGCGAAAGTTTGTGAGTATGAATGTTTGTTACTCTTTCACGCAAAAACTACAGAATTGAATTGAGTGGATTTTGGAATGGAGATAGCTTATACCCTGGATTTACACATAGGTTACTTTTTATCCCGGAAAAAGGTTCCTGCTAGAAACTACGAGTTTAACCACGACGCGTAGCCAGTTGAGAATACATTAGAAGATTTTACCTGGCTCGCATTTCACGTTGTGCGAATCCTCATGTTTCCTTCTCTTTGGAGCTGGCTCCTGGAGACTGGTGTACACTGGAGTCAGGGTCTCGTGCCCTAGCGAGACCAGCTGTGGGCTACAACAAGAAGAAATCATCATAATAAGAAGGCATAGACTGTTCGCTGCGACCCCCCAGCCGCACTGTCGCGCGAGCTAAAGGTAGGTATCTACATCGCATCTAGCTCATTGTAGGATTCGAACCCACATCCTTCGAATCGTCCCACGTCCAAGCCGACGTCACTAGTACTGAGCCGCATCATCGGTATATCATCATCTCCATAATCATTCACCATCATCAGCTGGAAGAAGTCCATTGCTGAACATAGGCCTCCCCCTTTGAACGCCACCATGAACAGCTATTAGCCATTTGCATCCATCGGCTCCCTGCGACTCTTACAATGTCGTCGGTCCACCTAGTGAGGGGCCTACCTACAGAACGTCTTCCGGTTCGTGATCGCCATTTTAGAACCTTTCTTTCTTCCCCATCGGACCTTTCTTCCATATCGGACCTTTCTTTCCCATCGGACCTTTCTTCCAATCATTATCACCGCAAAGAATTTCGAAGTCTTTCACGAAAAAATTGGATTAGCTTAGGTATAACAAAACGGTACCTTATCATGCCCTGTTCCAATCCAAGTGGGTACCTGTTCTGGTACATCCCCTCCAGATCCAGATCATGGCGAACTGATCTGATGCCCAGTTCCACTATATTTGGATCCTGTGGGAGATACAATTGGAAATTGGGTATATCTTTTATCAATCATCACCATGCTGTCACTGTCTTGGTCCTACCATTACCCACACTGTACACTGAGAAAAAAATCCTGACTTTCCTTCTGAGTCTTACCTTTCAAGACCGATGCCTTCCAAAATGTAACTTTTTCCTTCCTTATTTTACCTTAGTTTCCTTCTGAGTCAAAAGAGATGGAAATTTCTTCTGTATTTCGGAAGATTTTTTCTCCGTGTAGCTAGAGCTAGGTATCTCAGCCATCTCCATCCCTACTTTAATATTATGAATGCGAAAGTAACTCTGTCTGTCTGTCTGTCTTTCACGCCAAAACTAAAGAAACGATATAAATGAATTTTGGTACAGAGATAGTCCAGAGCAGGGGTTCCAAATCTTATTTTGTCCACTGCCCAATTTGAGCATAAATTGTTTTTAGCGCCCTTATTAAGCGTCTACACAACGCTCCCTTTTTTCTGGGTCTCTTACCCCCTTTAGGCCTGCAGCGCCCACAAGGGGGCGTTATCGCACACTTTGGAAAAGGATGGTCTGGAGCCTGAGAAAGGACATAACCTACTTTTCATCGCGAGATTTTAGCTAGATGTCAACACAAATCTTACCTGCGGCAGAACCACAACATCATTCAGGTTACTTCTCAAGACATCATCAGACTTAAGCTCCTGATATATGTAGTCCTCATTTTGCGTCAGGATCTCGTGTGTAGGTAAGTGGTCATGTACCAGCATATAGTCTGAGGTGAGCACTGTTTGGGGGACGGATATGGCCTGAGACATCTGGGCCTCTGACGGGCTGTAGGGATTCTCTGAGCCAGAGTCTGGGGGACTTTCCGGTAGCTGGTGGCCTCTGAAAAGTATGGTTATGGATTATGAAGAGTGTAGACTTTAGCTGACAGCGTCAGATACTGACAGCAACTGCCTTAAAACTTGCGATAGGAAAGGAAACCAAAAATCTGTCGCTAAGCACCTATTGGTGTGTTCCGGCAGTCTCACTTGAGAGCTAGTTCCCTATCCAAGTCGCCATCTTCGCCGCATCCTCATTTAACATCAGGTGACTTGTGGTCAAACGCTATCCTGTAAAAGAAGTGGAACTAAGAACTTCTTCACTGAATGCTCAAGCTTTCTGTTGGAATCCATACATACACATCCACACATCCTATGGATCGCAAACCAACGTCATATCTATTGAGCTATCATCGCTTCAACACAGTTATTGAAGTAGCTATCCACGAAAATATGCAAGGTAACGAGCTTGGAAAACATCAACCAATGGCATCGTTCTTATCCTATCACGCCATAATGAAGCGATCTTATTGGTTGCCAGTTCTAATTCTCAGCTTTAGTAAGCTGACTGCCTTTTGGCCATGCTCGTGATTGGTCTAGCCTGAAATTGATATCGTTAGCTTCTTACCCAGTCCTTCGTGCCTCTACTGACTGTGGCGGGTACCCCTCCCCCACGGGGGCCATGTACGCTGCGAAGTCCAGCTCTTCGATGAACCCTGGGCCTGTAAAAAGATGAGGGCGATGTTTAGTTTCTGATTACCTCCCTTTCTTTGGCCGGTCGAACGTGCTACTAGTATTGAATAAAACTCCACGCGTTAACCTAACCTCAGAACAACAAATCAATACGTTTTCGTTTTCCAAGACGTTGCACGTATTTGCGCTAATAATGCATGCTTGATACAGTGCAGTCTTTATTACCTGTGTTACGTCACAAATATCCGTGCCCGTTGAAACGTGAACAGCTATCAGTGTGATGCTCGGTCAAAACGCAAAAAACCGTTCTTTAAAAGATGAATGTAGAAGAATCCTTTCAGCTACTTGTTTCCAGCTGCGCCCCGCGGTTTCACCCACGTCTTCCCGTTACCCCGCAGGATCCTTTTCCGGGATAAAAAGTAGCCTATGTGTTAAGCTATGTCCATTCCAAATTTCATTCAGATCCGATCAGTAGTTTTTGCGTGAAAGAATAACAAACATCCATCCATCCATCCATCCATCCATACATACAAACTTTCTCATAGTAGGATTCAAATATTTGTAAAGCACACCGTTAACAATTTAAGCAAACACATTAATTTATTGTAATGGCAACATTGACTAAACATCTAGCTGAGTAAACGGTTGCCTTGTCCACAGCGCGTGCGTGCGAAAAAAAAGTAAAAGCGTGAATCGGAAGGTTCCGTAGATATTCAATTTTTGTTGCATGACATGACATCGCATTTCTGGGACTGTTTCAATCAGAAATTGTAATTATTAGATCGCGTCCGAGACGTCTACTAACCCGCACTGGGCCAGCGTGGTAGATTACGGCCGATACTCTCTCTGAGAGAAGCCAGAGTCCCAGCAGTGGGAACGTGAAAGGCTGATGCTACTACTGATACTACTACAGCTACTTAACATGAAATAGGTATATCACTAGTAACTAATGGCTAATTAAGAGTTTTCTCATATATATCGATAGTATTGTTATAAAACTATCGATAGTATCAACACTATCGATAGTATTGCCTCGTTTTAAACTATCGATAGTGTAGCGATTGGTTGGCTATCGATAGTATCGATCGGCAACACTAATGTAGTCCGCGCGGGAGATACCGCGTGTGACAGGTAGTATGTAACTAAATAAGTGCTTTTTTGGTTTACGTATCCCCAAAAACATTATAATTTTACGGTTCCCCATCGCATTTCACGGATCACCGATCGCTACCGGCACCGGGCAGCGGTTCACACAATTATTACAATTACGTATATCGATAGGGCACTGCTCACTCAACCAAGTGATTTGCCATTAATACTTAGGGTGCAGGTGGAAAAACCACCCCTTTTTGTCAGTATGAAAACTCATTGGTAAAAAATGTATAAGTACTAGCTGTTCCCCACGGTTTCACCCGCGTGTGCTGTAATTAATTGCAATAAAAATTATCCCATCTTCATTTTCCTGTGTTTGAACTATCTCCACGCCAAATTTTATCAAGATCGGTTCAGTGGTTTAGTCGTGAAAAGGTAACAAACAAACAGAGTTACTTTCGCATTTATAATGTTAAGTGTCGACAATATATTTGAAGTAATGATATCACGGTTTTTAAACCTGCAATGAGGTTGAACTTTCACCGTCCTAATACAAAAAACTAAATAAACCTTGGTTTAAACCTGGCCTAAAAAGTCCAGGCTTATCTACAGAACCATGGTCTAAATTTGTCCGTATTACAAAACTTAATAAAAACCGTGGTGCTCTTAGTGTCGTCATTTGAACCATGGTCTTTAATATCAACCACGGATTAGTGTCAAAGTCTGGCTAGCCACCCTCAAGTTAAGAATCTGTCTCCAAGCACCTATCGGTGTGTTCCGGTAGCCTCACTTGAGAGCCAGTTCCCAGTATACCTTCGACTATACCGTCACTTAACATCCGGTGACCAAAGGCACTGCAAGGTTAATAAAAAACTAAACGAGACAAATATGGAGGAAAAACATTAGAACCAGAATCACAATGTTTTAAAAATAAAACGTTATAGAATTATTCGTCTCATCTCTATTAGTCACACATTCCAGTGTCATTAACTCATCACACAAACATTACACTCGAAAATGTTATCGGATATCGGTACCAGGTTTCAGAACGATACCAAGTTGTGACGTTATAACGACGCAAAGAGTATTGTCCGAACTTTAAACTGTATTTTCTGTACGTCATCATCATATTTATCAGCCTATAACGTTCCTAGTGATGGGTCACATACCTTCTCTCAGAGAGAGTAGAGGCTATAATCAACCACGCGGGCCCTGTGCATGTTGGCGGATAGGCTAGAACCAGCCCTAGCGTCGGGTTTTCAGACCGCCCGAAGGCCTCCGACATAGTCTAACGACTGCTATCCTAGGACAACAACCAGAGCCAAAGACTAAGGCCCAGGTATAAACAGTCTCTCCCCGAAGGCGACAGAGAGCATACCTTATGCTGAGATGTGTATAAAGAAATCTTTTAAAAACACCGCTAACATAATAATCAAAATACATAGTGTATTAAAAAAATTGCCTAAAGTTCTAAGGGTATCGTTTTTTTAACCATCATCATCATCATCAGCCTGTGTCAATCCACTGCTGCTATCCTACACTATGTCTGCAAGTCGTCGCTTCACCTAGTCACGGGGCGTCGTACACTACGTCTGCAAGTCGTCGCTCCACCTAGTCGCAGGGCGTCCTACACTACGTCTGCAAGTCGTCGCTCCACCTAGTCGCAGGGCGTCCTACACTACGTCTGCAAGTCGTCGCTCCACCTAGTCGCAGGGCGTCCTACACTACGTCTGCAAGTCGTCGCTCCACCTAGTCGCAGGACGTCCTACACTACGTTTGCCAAGTCGCAGTCTCCACTCAAGAACGTCTACCCCAACGGTTGTCGGTTCTGCGGCTTATATGACCAGCCCACTGCCTCTGCAGCTTGCTAATTCTGTGAGCTATGTAGGTGACCTTAGTTCTCTGTCGGATCACCTTATTTCAGATTCTCATTTCTTTTTAATGCTGACGGTATTAACAAGTATTTACATCGTTTGCTGTTGAATGTTGTGATTCTAGGACAAGCAGGTTTCTTCAAGCGATTAAGGTCACCTCAAATAAGTGACCGAAAAGACAAAAATGTAGACAAGTTAGAGACAAAAACAACGAATCGCAAAATTTGCAGAAGTCAGTGATGTCAAGAATTAAGAAGATTAGGTTTGCGCTAAAATAAACTAGTTAGGCATCATATATCCCATACTACTAATAAGTATTATAAATGCGAAAGTTTATGTGTATGTGTGTGCGTGTGTGTGTGTGATGTGAATGTTTGTTGCCACATATCACCGTAACTACTAGCCGATTTTGATGAAATTTGGAATAGAGATAGCTTAAACGCAATTGCAGGCCGCTTTGACAGCAAGAGGAGGTAACACTTAAGGTCGCTGCATACGTAACGAGAAAATGTCTCGGACGGGATGTGAACGAGACAGGGACGTGACTGCCTCGTTCAAAACGGGATCGTGGTGTAAATGCAATGCATACGCACCGTGACAGTGACTCGGATCTAACATGCTACCGTTGTGAAGGCGGGACGGGGCACGCGCAGGACGGGACGTGCTACATCGGCGGCGACGATGTTTTTCTCTCTCCGTGACTGCCACGTTCCCGTCCCGTCCGTGTCTCCGTGACATATGTACATCATGTACATTTTGTATGAAACGATATTTCCAAAACTTCCCGTCCCGTCCCGTCCGTATAAAAACCCGTCACGTATGCAGCGACCTTTACTACTAAGTGTGCCACACATAAAAATATAATCAACCGTTTGAACACTATTCAATTTGCGAGACGATAGGATACAAGTGTTATTTTCCTTACAAATACTGCATTAAGATAAATTGTCACTAAATTGTTTTTTTTCAATCGAGTTTTGTCCAAGAACTGCAACATTCAAGGGCATGCGACATCTACCAACCCGCACTAGGCCAGCGTGGTAGGTTACAGCCCATACTCTCTCTCTGAGAGAAGGCCGGAGTCCCAGCAGTGGGAACGAGAAAGGCTGATAATGATGATGATGATGAATCGAGTTTTTTTAGTTTTGTTAAAAAATGTTCATTTTATTGATCAACCCTATTGAAAGTCAAAGACAAACAACCATTTTTGTAAAAATTTGTCTTCTTTCAGTTGCGTTCCTCTTTTGTCCATGAGTGTAGTTTATCAAATAACAATGTTATAGACACTGGCGGCATCACGCTACAATTAATAACTAATGTACCGTCCTAAAGAAACTAGTTAATAACCACTTGTCAGGGTTCCGCGAGAAAAAATAGATTTTCTAACTACCTACGACTTATTGGTAGCAATTGAACCAGTGTTGTCGAACTACGACTTTATGGTCGCACCTAGCTGTTCCCCGCGGTGGGCTTCAGCTTTATGCATGCAAAGTCTCAGCCCGATCGGTTTAAAATTGACAAAGTTTTATACAAACTTTCATTCCCTATTTTAACCCTTTAGGGGTAGAATTAATCAAAATTCTTTCTTAGCAGATGCCTACGTCATAACATCTACCTGCATGCGATAAATATTGCGTTAATTATTAACGCAATTATGTGAGCGTCTACACTTGAACGGTCAATGTGAATGCACTTGAGTTTTCGGCTAACGTCAAACGCCAATGTGGATGACGTTGTCAAATGTCGTGGCCACACTTATGTCAAACGTCAGTCATCGCGCTATTTAACGGCATCTAGTATCAACATTATATCATACAGTACCCCTAGTACAAATTTTGAAAACGATAAAAGTTTTGTAAACGTCGACGTTTACCACCGCCGCCTTTAAAATTTTTTTTTTTTTTTTTTTTACTATTTACAGGGTAGCGTTTGACCACAAGTCACCTGATGTTAAGTGACGATGTGGTCGAAGATGGCGCCACGCTACACCTGGACTGGGAACTGGCTCTCAAGTGAGGCTGCCGGAACACACCGATAGGTGCTTGGCGACAGATTCTTAACAAGAGGGTGGTAGCTAGCCAGGCGAGTACTAGAAAATACCCTACCACCAAGCTATGGTTTCATCACGATGTTTTCCTTCACCGAAAGTTCAAGCTCATTGTAGGATTCGAACCCACGTCCTACGGATCGCAAGCCGACGTCACTACCACTGAGCCATCATCGCTATGGCAATCGCTGTGGCAATTCGATCTGCTTAAATTCAAAAAGTAACACAATAACATTGTTGGAATATGATTATAACGATTTAAAATAACCCGTATTAACGATTTCAGTTTCTCCAAGTCTCTGTAATATTCACTGAAAAAAATATATATGGATGGAAACGAAAACTTTTATAGTTTGTGTAAACTATCAAAAACTGTAGGTACTAGGGGTACTGAACCCTCACGTCTGCACTAACACTCGAACTTCACCGTTTATAATTGGATTCATAATTCTAAACGAAAGTGCGTTGAATGCACGCTCCATTTGTCAACGAACTGGGTGCTGCTGAAACGACGCGTTGTGACCAGAGGTGACCACTTACCACTTTCTACCGTTAGGCTAGAGCGGTAGGAGTTCGGACATATTGCGTCAACTTTTTTGATTAGAACTGCAAAAGAGTGGAATGCCCTGCCTTGGTCAGTGTTTCCCGAAAGATACAACCCGGGGGTGTTCAAGTCAAGAGTGAATAGGTATTTACTGGGCAAGCGTGCTACACCTTCGACCACATCGTCGCTTTCCATCAGGTGAGATCGTGGTCAAACGCTAGCCTAGTTAGATGTAAAAAAAAAATATTTAAAAAAAAACCAGCCCAGTACGAGTCGGACCCGCGCACGAAGGATTCCGTACCACTATCCACAAAAATGGTAAAAAAATCACGTTTGTCGTATGTGAGCCCCAAATCTATGTAATATTCTATTTTTTAGTATTTGTTGTCATAGCGGCAACAGAAATACATCATCTGTGAAAATTTCAACTGTCTAACTATCACGGTTCATGAGATACAGCCTGGTGACAGACGGACAGACAGAACAGACGGACGGACAGAGGAGTCTTAGTAATAGGGTCCCGTTTTACCCTCTGGGCACGGAACCCTTCAAGGTAAGTAATTCCGATGGCTCAGCGAATAGAATAGAATAGAATAGAATTTATTTGCGTAAAATGTCGGTTAGTAAAGATGGAATTAGTACAGAATAGTGCCAGATACATTTTGCCGCACAAGGCGGCGTGCAAATATTTTTTATACAAAATTATATTATATTAATGGCCATTACATAATTCTAAAATAATATTAAGTTATCAGCATTATGATTGAGCGACCAAAGTGTGTCTTGGCTTCCGAAACGAGAGAGCACCACTTGTCTCTATCCTGAGCGATTTGAAAACGAATCATATGAGCCCAAACCAGAATAACTTTTTTTACCTTTACATGGTAGCATTTAACCATAAGTCACCTGATTTTAACTGTCTAAGTGACGATGTGCATGGAGTAAAAAGACCTTCCGAAATACCGTTTTCCTTCCGAGTCAAAAGGAAAGGATTTGTTATTCAGAAGGAAATCTAAGGTAAAAAAGGGAAGGAAATGGTCTTGGAAGGTAAGACTCAGAAGGAAAGTCCGATTTTTTTTCTCAGTGTGGTCAAAAGTGGCGTCACGCTACACCTACAATGCAGGACTACGGTAGCTAAGTTGTTTATCTTGAAGATGGATGCTGGCTTGTAATGAGATTTTGTGGATAATTAATTATGAACACGTACTATTTTACATTTATATCAATATATTTATATTAGGCAATTATTCTGGAGAGACGACATTCTTCTGACATCGTGACAGTTGGACCGTAACCAAAGAGTCTACACTACCTTAACAGTTTAGAGCACTTGATTGGTATTCTAAAAACGTAACTTGACTAAATTCTATTAGCTGCGTCCCGCGGTTTCGCTCGCGTGCATGGACTGCAGTTTCTTGCAATAAAACGTAACCTACAAAAAGCCTATAGAAAAAATCACTAACTGTTTTATCCATATTTGAATACCTTGCTGGCAACTTTTTCAATTTTTCTCTTCATAAAAACCTTCTTTGGATTGCAACGAACACAACATTAGAAAAATAATTAAAAATTTCGAAATTGTTCCATCCGTTCACGCGTGATGCGATGACCAAGGGAAATAGAGATTCATTTTTATAATATAATTATATAGAATAGATTATAGAGATTATATATTATATTTACCGTGGTTTCTCCCTTGAATCCTGGCTGATCTGACGTTAGACTCAGGATCCTCCATACTATGCCATGTGTATTCCATCTTCACTCTAACAACTTGTCATTTTTAATCTATGTCCAATGTTATGTCACATCTAGAGATCCCAAATGACACATTTCGCGGGAAAACGTTTTTTTTTTTAAATTCCGAAATTTAACACTCGCTGTTTTGTTTTTAAAAGACGGAACTGCATGGGTAACTATTAAAAAGGTTAGAAAGAAAAAAGTTGCAAGCGAAAAAGTTTTAACGCGTTCACTTTTTTTTTAAGATCGAAGGAGTTTCACTTTTATTTTACTGTTTTAGTATGCAAGAGGGAGCATCGAGCATTTTATAAATATGTAAATCTTTAAAGCCTTTCGATTTTCAACGTCTCTTTTCCTGCCCGTTTTTTTTTTTCAACACTTGTTAATTATAAAATCACTACTCGATGTTATGAATTCGATTACACAATTGTTTGTAAAACACTGGCCGCTAACAATGGGGGGACAGCGCGTTCTTTATTTAAAATAAAAACCTTTATTTGTTCAATAAACGTCCGTCAATAGTTTAAACTTGAAACACACTGGCGTCGATTCGTAGTGACGTTTCAACCCCCGGGAGCGAGCGAGACAGCGACCGTGACAAATCACGCGACGGAGCGAGACGGCAGTACATTACGTTTTCAGTTTTCACGAAACGCATTGGCGGGTAAAAGAAAATTTTCGACCAATCGGGGAGGGTTGTTTAGAATTTTCATGCGAAGGTAGTTCTAATTAGAATAAAGGGTAGCAGAGGGCAGTGAAATATTTGAAGAAAAACCAACTCTTCGTTTTGATTTGTAACGCGATAGAAATCTTATAATTAATAAGGGAAAATACAATTTATTTTGATGAGAAACATGTCTTGTGCTAATTATAAGCATCAAGTTTGCCCATTACAGTTAAAATTTTGAACTGTTTTTTTTTACTATTTACAGAGTAGCGTTTGACCACAAGTCACCTGAAGTTAAGTGACGATGTGGTCGAAGATGGCACCACGCTACACCTAGGAACTGGCTCTCAAGTGAGGCTGCCGGAACACACCGATAGGTGCTTGGCGACAGATTCTTAAGATGAAGAATTGGCAATATTGGCTGCAGGGATCTCCTTTTTTCTCAGCAATTACAAAACATACATAGCTAACCGATTTAAAAGTTGATTTTTTTTGTATGGTATGTACACATTATTCAAAGAACTACAGGTTTTGTTCTATACAATTAACAATAGTTTTCATTTTAAACGAAAAAAACCTTTTTTTGAATACGACCTTACGGCATTAGTCAGCTTGTTTGCGTTTTTGTATTTCAGTTTTATTGTTTATCACGGTGTCCTTTTAACAAGAGGGTGGTAGCTAGCCAGGCGAGTACTAGAAAATACCCTAACACCAAGCAAACTTGTTCAAAATCCCGCGCGGCAACGCACTGCGTCGTCATCCTTAGATATTCTCAAACATGCTTGGAAATAAATTAGTTTAACAACTTCATTTAAGATAAATCGAAATTGCTGGCCAAATACATGCGAGCAGCGGCCGGCAAAACTTGTATGAGAATCCATATCTGTCGTGTTTTTGTAAACAATCAAAACCTAACCGAAACTTGGTGGGTCTAAAATCGGTAATATGGGTTATTTTAAATCGTTATCTAAATATAATATTTATATAACTCAAAGGTGACTGACTGACATAGTGATCTATCAACGCACAGCCCAAACCACTGGACGGATCGGGCTGAAATTTGGCATGCAGGTAGATGTTATGACGTAGGCATCCGCTAAGAAAGGATTTTGATTAATTCTACCCCCAAGGGGATAAAATAGGGGATGAAAGTTTCTATGAAACTTTGTCAATTTTAAACCGATCGGGCTGAGACATTGCATGCATAAAGCTGTAGCCCACGCGGGTGAAACCGCGGGGAACCGCTAGTTGATTATAGAATTATCTATATATATGTATATGTTATTGATAGCAGCTGTAAAACCTCCCTTGTCACAGTCCATTGGCGCCACCTGACGATACCTAATCAACCCTTGAAGCGCTCCATTGCATATATCCTACTTCCTACTAATATTATTATAAACGTGATTGTTTGTGAGGACAGATGTATGGATGTTTGTTACTCTTTCACGCAAAAACTAAAGAACTGATTTGATTGAAATTTGGCATGAAGATAGCTTATACTCTGGATTAACACATAGGCAACTTTATATCACACATACACCGCACTACACTCACACACACATCCAATTATACTCCGCACGACACCTGTGAAATGAATCTTCTTTAAAAATTTATTTACCTACCCACATACAAAATTATTTTTGTTTAGAATTTAATTTATTTTTGTTATGTTTAGTTTTTGCATGCTAGTTTTAAGTGTTATGTCAGATCCGTGGAGTAGGGCCTGGTGACCTGTGACACAGGCTATTATGCCTACTGCAGGCACCAGTTCCTTGCAGAACGGGTGCTCAACATAATAATATTTATATTATATTGTTTTTATTTAATCTTTTACATTGTACCTTTGCAAGGAAAAATAAATGTATCATTTATTTATTTATTATTTATTTATATCCCGGAAAAAGGTTCCTGCGGGATCACGGGAAGACGCGGGTGAAACCGCGGGGCACAACTAGTATAATTTAATATAATATAATAGTAGTATGTAGTATAATATATTTGATAGCGATGATGGCTCAGTGGTAGTGACGTCGGCTTGCGATCCGTAGGACGTGGGTTCGAATCCTACGATAAGCTTGAGCTTTCGGTGAAGGAAAACATCGTGATGAATCCATAGCTTGGTGGTAGCTACCATCCTCTTGTCAAGAATCTGTCGCCAAGCACCTATCGGTGTGTTCCGGCAGCCTCATTTGAGAGCCAGTTCCCAGTCCAGGTGTAGCGTGGCGCCATCTTCGACCACATCGTCACTTAACATCAGGAGACTTGTGGTCAAACGCTACCCTGTAAATAGTAAAAAAATAAAAACTATATTTATATATGCAAACGCAAACACGCTACACCTGGACTGGGAACTGGCTCTCAAATGAGGCTGCCGGAACACACCGATAGGTGCTTGGCGACAGATTCTTAACTTGAAAGTAGCTAACCAGGCGAGCGCTAGAAAATGCCCTACCACTAAGCTATGGTTTCATCACGATGTTTTCCTTCACCGAAAGCTCAAGCTCATTGTAGGATTCGAACATAAGCATTTAGGTATACTTACCTTAAACTCCTAACTTAACTAATAAGGAAGTAAACAGAACCTAAACTTTGATCTCAAGGCCTTCCTAGCTCTATAAAACAATATTACTAGAACTGCTTTAATAAGCAGGGATTGTATAACCTAAATATTTTCCCATCGATAATAGACATGTGACGTCATACCGCTTTTTTAACTTTCAAGTTAATGTAAAATTGTGAATAATATACACGGTTTAAGAAATTATTTCTCAAAAGAAATTCACTTAAAGACAGAGTAAAGTTTAAAGAATTATAACTTTTAAATAAAAATCGTGAGTAAAACTGTAGCGGCAACAACCGTTGTAAATAATTTTATCTCTATCTTTCTTTCTCTTTTTCCTCTTTGCATTTTATAAAACAAATAGCATAATAAATAACTACAGTCTCCCCTTATAGTATGTGATGACGAGGTCGATGATTGAGGCAAGCATTGCCTAGAAGATACCTATTCACCCTTGACTTTAGGGGTCGCAAATTATACCTATCGGGAAACAAAGACGCTGGCAAGGTGTACCACTCCTTCGCCGTAAAGTAGATAATATTTACAAGCCGTTTTTCCGGTATCTCACAGGAAGTTTTTTCTTTATAAAAGTAGCCTATGTATTATAAAGGGGTATAAGCTATAACGACTCAAAGTTCCAGTCAAATCTGTTAACACGCTCACTCAATTTTGCATATTTATTGCTAGTGTGATTTATCCTGTTAGTCTCCAACATAAGGTACCACGAAATTTGTCATACCGCATAATACCGGTATGTCTCTACCTAAAACAATCCCTGATTCTCGAATGTTCTTTACGTGATAGGAGAAAGGTCGATGAATCGACCTAACGACAAAGCGCCTAGGTAACCAAGTTACCAGTTCGGTAGGTACCACTAGCGGTGACGTGGCTTTAACGAGAGTGGGGGCTCTGAAATATACAAGAACTAGTTGCGGCCCGCGGTTTCACCCGCATGGAATACACTTTTTCGCAACAAAAAATATCCTATGTCCCTTTCCAGAGTCCGAGCTACGTCCACACCCAATTTCATCAAGATCGGTTTAGCGGTTTAATCGTGAAATGGTTAGAAACAAACAGAGCTTCTTTACCCGCCACGCGGTTTCACCCGCGTCTTCCCGTTATCCCGCAGCAACCTTTTTCGGGATAAAAAGTAGCCAATGTGTTAATCCAGGATATAAGCTATATCCAGTCCAAATTTTACTCAAATCCGTTCAGTAGTTTTTGCGTGAAAAAGCAACAAACATACATACATAACAAACTTTCGCGTTGACGACGCGGTAGCCGAGTTGGTAGTGGCCCTGCCTGCGAAGGTAGCGGGCCCGGGATCGAATCCCGGTAAGGGCAAATATATGTGTGATGAGCACGAATATTTGTACCTGAGTCTTGGATATTTCTATCTATGTAAGTATTTATTTCTCTATAATTATAAGTATGTATATCGTTGTCTAGTATCAATAACACCAGTTTCGAGCTTAATTTGGAGCTAGGTCAATTTGTGTGCAATTGTCCCCCAATCTTCATCTATACTAATATTAATAGGAAGTAGGATAATGTTGTTTATAGAAAGGTATCTATTCTGTCAAGCTCCATTTTTGATGCATTATTAGCCGAGATTTTTGTTATATCAAAAACTGGCAGTTTTCCTTGAGAGCCAGTTCCCAATCCAGGTATAGCGCGACGCCACCTTCGAGCACATCGTTACTTCACAACAAGTGACTTGTGTTCAAACGCTACCTACCCTGTGAGAAGTAAAAACAAAACGAAAAAATGGCGAGAGTTTGCGAGCGACTGTGTATTTTTATAACTTCTTCACACTGTAACGACTCCACGGATTTGAATGAAATTTGGAATGGAGATAGCTTAAACTCTCGATTAACAGTGACTTTTATCCTGGGAAAAAAACCGGGCCTAGAAAATTATTAATATCAACCAAACGGAACTGTTATTTAATATTGTCCGCGGATTCACGCTTTTTAAAAGGTCGCGAGACTGACCTTTGCTGCACTTACTTCGATGATTAATTTACATTTATTTCGGGTTTCCCACGGAAATATTGTTCACCACGTTTGTTAATACATAATACAAGTTTATTCTTATTACTAACTAGCTTTTCCCCGCGGTTTCACCCGCGTGGGCTACAGTTGCAAAGCATGCAAAGTCTCAGCCCGATCGGTTTAAAATTGACAAAGTTTCATACAAACTTTCATCCTCTATTTTATCCCTTTGGGGGTAGAATTAATCCAAATCCTTTCTTAACGGATGCCTACGTCATAACATCTACCTGCATGCCAAATTTAAGCCCGATCCGTCCAGTGGTTTGGGCTGTGCGTTGATAGATCACTATGTCAGTCAGGCAGTCAGTCACCTTTGAGTTATATAATATATTTAGATAGGATTATTGCCGAAATTAGGTGCTCTGTTTTTAAAGCCGTTTAAAAAAGGTTCGCATGTCATTTCTCACGGTAGCAATTACCAGTAATTACCATCCAGCGAGGGTGGGCAGTGATCGCCGACGACCTTTGCCGTCGCAAATGGGCGTTTAGCGTAATTACAAGTTTGTTTAATATTGTAATGTTGTGTGCGCTGGTTGCTGAGTTAATTTGGATTAGGTTGGAGGGTGGTGAAAGGAATAAAAGTAAGTTTTGTTTACCTTTTATGGCGCTGATTTCAAAATAAAGCTTAAATTATTCGGATGTATTTATTTCAAACTAAAAATAATTAATAACAAAGAAATAAAAAAAACAAATAAACCTAAACTAATAACTAAAATACATTATTAAAAGAAGTCCCTTTAGGCAAGGTACCGAAGATACTGGCAGCGTTCCCCCTTTGGATGGCTAGACTAATTCTTTGTCCGAGGTAGCTGCCAGCTCTTCGGTCTCCGGTGATGTCGGACTATTAGATGACAAAAAAAAAGCTTGCGATTTTAGTGAACTTGCTCCAATTCAATCAATTAGTAATAAGAATAACATTGTCAAAGTTATCGCGCCAAAAAAATTACCTGCCGGGCGTTTCTTGCCTGTTCTTTTGCCGGCGTAAGGAGGTAGGAACAGGCGTAGCTAGTTTTAAGTTGACGTTTTAAAGTGATCACAATGTATCCTACTGAATAAAAAAGATTTGAATTTTGAATTTTGAATTTTAACACCATTATACCTTGAAAGAATGGGAGAGGATCGTGTGGTCAAACAAGCATATTACATGGGACGGCCGACCGGCGGCCACTCGGCCGTCCCAGGTATCGCTGGAAAGACGAAGTCACGAAGGATTTGCGCTCACTCCAGGTGGAGGACTGGCAGGAGGTGGCGCGGGACAGAGCGGAGTGGCGTCTTTTGTTATCGGAGGCCAAGACTCACTTTGGGTCGTTGCGCCATCTCAGTTAGTTAGTTTTTTAACTACATAACACAAAGCATACACTGAGAGAAATAATCTCCTTCTGAGTCTTACCTTCCTAGACCGATTCCCTCCTTATTTTACCTTAGTTTTCCTTCTGAATCACAATTCTTTTCCTTTTGACTCAGAATCTACCACCCTCTTGTTAAGAATCTGTCGCCAAGCACCTATCGGTGTGTTCCGGCAACCTCACTTGAGAGCCAGTTCCCAGTCCAGGTGTAGCGTGGCGCCATCTTCGACCACATCGTCACTTAACATCAGGTGACTTGTGGTCAAACGCTACCCTGTAAATATTAAAAAAAAAAAAAAAAAGAAGGAAAACGGTATTTCGGAAGGTCTTTTTTCTCCGTGTGTTATAAATTTGACAAAAACGATGTGTTTTGTTGTTTTTTAGTAACTGTTGTTAGAGCGGCAACAGAAATACATCATCTGTGAAAATTTCAACTGTCTAACTATCACGGTTCATGAGATACAGCCTGGTGACAGAGGGACGAATAGCGGAGTCTAGTAATAGGGTCCCGTTTTACCCTTTAGGTATGGAAACCTTCAAACCACGTGGTGTTTCTACAACAAAGCTAGTGAGGTTTTCTGTTCCGTTAGAAGCATCAAAACAAAACTATTTTCACTTTCCAAAGTCCTTAGCTACATCGATTCAACACATTTCTTGACTACAAGAGGGATTGTACCTACCTATTCGTCATCGACAATGCCGAGAACCTTGTCAAAGAAAACCGCTTTGTCAACTGCTACGACACGTCTTGAAGTTCCGGCAACGATTTTCTGTGACAAAGTTCAATAGTGGTATTTCAGTTACCTATAAGTAGATTATGCGTATACGTTGTGCCTGTAAAATAAGTGGGAGGAGCCAATCAACCCCCTCTTTTCTCAAGCTATCGACCAATCAGAGACCTGGGATTTAAATTAGGAACGCGTGCTGACGCGTCGCTTCGTTGTAACGTCAAATTTTGACGTATTGTCAAAGCAAAACATTAATATACAGGCTGCTCATAAGTTCAGACTCAAATGTTTATATACATAGGATACATGTGATCATTTTGAAACATATTTGATCGCATCGACATACAAGTTCAATTTTTTCGTAGCTAAAAGAGGCTGTAGAGCTGTGAGTATTTGACATAAATTTCGTCTTGATACCTTAGCGCTTTCCCTAAAAAAACACACACAAACAGATAGACAGACAGACAGATAGACTGACTGACAGACAGACATACAACAAAATGATCCTTTAAGGGTTCCGTTTTTTTTTCAGGTACGGGACCCTAAAAAAGGTCATTATCATCATCATCATCAGCCGGAAGAAGTCCACTGCTGAACATAGGCCTCCCCCTTTGAACGCCACCATGAACGGCTAGTAGCCATTTGCATCCATCAGCTCCCTGCGACTCTTAAAACGTCCCCGCTCCACCTACACTGAGAAAAAAATTGTGACTTTCCTTCTGAGTCTTTATCTTCCAAGACTGTTTCCTTCCGTATTTTGTATTAGTTTTCCTTCTGAATCACAATTCCTTCCCTTTTGACTCAGAAGGAAATCGGTATTTCGGAAGGTCTTTTTTCTCCGTGGGACGCCTACCTACAGAACGCTAAGAAAGGATTCGCGATAAACTGTAGCCCACGCGGGTGAAACCGCGGGGGACAGCTAGTTACAAATATTTCTCACGATCTAGAAGATTTCAAGTTAGGTAAAGTACAGTAAAAAAGTCAAGGTGAACTGCTTAATAAATATGCAAGCATGATTTTGTTTGCAGAGATGATTTTTACAATTTTATTGCTTTAAAAACATACATTACATTCTAGAATGATTCTCAAGTGTTGATCAATGCTTTAATAGCAATTGAGCGACACATTTGTATGAACTGACAGCATCAAATCTGTGCTCAAGTTGGTACTGATTATTCCTTAGTTAGTTAGGAGGACTACTTATTTTTTTTGACGTGACAACGTCTTATAATTCGATAGAGCCGGCTGCACGCACGAAAAAACATGACTCATGCCGCGTTACCTCGCTCTGCGGCGTTACCTCGCTCTGAGGCGTTCCATGTAAGGCTTGAAGTGCAAGCGAGAGCGCGGAACGAGCGACAAAGAAGCACAATCGGCCAATCGACGTTGTCACGTTCAACTATCGTCAGTAAACCGACTTTACAGACAACCAATTTTTTTGCTAGCACTTCCGGGTTTGATTTTTGAAAAACTACATTTAATCATATTAAACATATCCCTATCCCTACTAATATTATAAATGCGAAAGTAACTCTGTCCGTCTGTCTCGCTTTCACGGCTAAACTACTGAACCGATTTAAATGAAATTTGGTACAGAGATAATAGTCTAGAGCCTAAGAAAGGACATAGACTACTATACTTATACCGCGATAACCCACGCACGTGAAACCGCGGGGAACAGTTATGTACATATATATGTTTTATACTGTGAACGGGTTTGTTTTTTATTCATCATCATCATTATCAGCCTTTTGCGTTCCCACTGCTGAGACTCTGGCCTTCCTTTTTTTATTCGTCATCTCTTAATACAGCGATTTTTTGCGTTTTGACCGTGCATAAGCCTTTAAGAGCACCCTGTATCCAAAAAAATCATGTCATTTGCCCATTCCTTTACCCTGTCACGTGACGGACGCTCTACTAGTCACGAAAGCGCATAAATTAAACAGTTAAAATAC
The DNA here is from genome assembly GCA_931315375.2 of Opisthograptis luteolata. Taxonomy (NCBI): domain Eukaryota; kingdom Metazoa; phylum Arthropoda; class Insecta; order Lepidoptera; family Geometridae; genus Opisthograptis; species Opisthograptis luteolata. The sequence goes on from OV928061.1 coordinate 2,990,377, forward strand.
GATTTGATTAGTTATTAAATGCATCATAATTTTTTAATTGGTCGTTTAACGACTAATTTTGGACGAGTCGTTTTGTTAACAAGTATTTTAATATATCACCGGCGGGGAATTGCTGATGTTTATCAAGTTAATGTTGAGCTTAAAATAGATAGGAAGACCTTTTCACCGTCGCTGCTTGGTTTGTGTTATTTGCCATCACTATTTTTAGTTGCAACTCCTCAGTAGGAAAACCAAGAACCGAATCTATAAGACTGTCATCAGGCCGATCTTGATATCGTACGGATGCGAGACTTGGACACAAACACTCAAGGAGGAGAACAAGCTTTTAAGACGAGGAATTGGCAGTATTGGCTGCAGGGATCACCTTTTTTCTCAGCAATTACAAAACATGCACAGCTAATATTTATGTAAGTACATTAAGCCCTTAGCTGCCTTTATATCAAGTTTCATCCTAATTAGTTTATTAGTTATATTGCGTCAAATGGTATCAAAAAAACATTGATTTAGCTTTTCCTGCCTGCCAACTCGAGTTGATTTAACTCGAGTTACATGGAGAAAAAAGACCTTCCGAAATACAGTTTTCCTTCTGAGTCAAAAGGGAAGGAATTGTTATTCAAAAGGAAATCTAAGGTAAAAAGGGAAGGAATCGGTCTTGGAAGGTAAGACTCAGGAGGAAAGTCCGAATTTTTTTCTCAGTGTAAGTGGATTTTAACTCGAGTTGAATTTATCCCGAGTTGGCCCATCACTAGCAAAAAGTGTCGTTACAACTTTTGGTCTTAATTTTTTCCGTCTCCCTTTCGTAACGCGCGATAAAGAAATTCATTCTAAAACTTCGTTCCAATAATAATCAGTCAAATCTAACATCATGTAAGCATCGACTACACAAAAAGTAAAACTAGCTATGTACCTACTTAATTCACAAATACAAGGCCTTCGCAATAATACCCTTCAATTACAGGTGAAGCCGCGGCGACTGTGGACTTGCACAATTTTAACAAATTGGAGGAGTGCAACAGTGCAGTAAATTGCGTTTTTTTATCGATAGAGGTCGCGTTTGAATCGATTTTTTTGTCGGTGTAAAATTTGCTGGACCGTTTTAGGTCGTGCTTTGTGATTAGTGTCGGTTGTGTTAAAACTTGTATTAGTGTGTACAAGGTTTTAAAAAAAATTGATCATGAGTTCCAGACTTTTTTATTGATCTAATTAATGAATAATATTTATTGAGAAAAGAGAAGTAGGATATAAATAACAAAATAAAAACACTTAACTAAACATAAAAATGTAAAATAAAACTACCTATCAAACTAAACAATACAATTACTTAATATAATAAACCACTACCAGTTGGCAACGTTCCCAAAATGCTGGCCGCATTGCCGCGTTGCACGGCAATGCATAATCGTTGCGCAAAATAACGGCCAGCATTTTGGTCATTTTGATCTAATTTGTATTCAGTTTTTGAAAGTTGAAAGTCTTGATGGGATATTGTTTAGGAGGACTAGCTATTTCAATAATTCATTAGAAGTATATTATTATGACAATTAAGTATACCTACTACCTACCTATAGGCGATATTATTATGTAGTCACCTACATAAATAATATACATAGATAACACTTTATTGTTTCAACACAACAACATAATAGGAAAAAATTTATGAAAATAACGTTCAAATCCTATTTAACGCAGTGAGTTTTTGAAACACAATATTAAGTAAGTAAGTACCTCACTAAATATGTTAGATAATATACTAGTTCTGTTTTTTTATTTGTTGATTAGTGTTTTTTTTTCCGGCCCATGACATTTTGACAGATTGATTTAGCAAGCCCTAAAACTCTCATCCGTTAATTTGGTTTGCGGCCTTGCGGCGAATACTATTAAAAACCTAGGGCTCATAATTTATTCCCTTGCATGTCATCTAAAATAATTATTTATTATTATTTTACATCAAAAATTATTAAAATCTAGAAACTGATCTTCAACCATCAGCAATTACTATGAATTAAGAACCAACTACATACTTTTTACGCCAATTTTTTTCACTCGAATCTACTCGAGCGTGGCCGACGCAAGTCAAGGTCAGTTAAAATGTACATAAGGCCAGTAATTTGTAAGCGGCAAAGTCGTCAGTTTCAGTGATCTAACTGTGGAGACCACAATTCGACACAATCTGACGTTACTAGAATCTGGTAAAGAAATGATTCCATAATTCCACTGCGGGCTGAATTTTAGCCCGGAAAATTTGACAATAAGATCTAATTTACCGAAATTTGTAATGACTTTTAACTTACGGACGGTTATAAAACCGGCCCTAAGGCCCTATTCAGTGCGACGCGGACCATCCGCACGCGGACTAGGTTTTGCGTCCGTCGCGGATGAATTTATCGTTCAGTGCGATGCGGATCGTAATCGAGAGTGGTACAGTGTACCCTCTCGGTTTGCACATTTGACGCAGCCGCCATGACAACGACAGTACTTTACGTCCGCGCGACTGTCCGCTGAGCACTGAACAAATACATTAGAACCAAGCACCGTCCGCCCGCGGACATCCGCGGCGCGGAGGAGCAGCGCGGAGCGATTTCGACCGCGCGCGGATAGCTCTCCGCGACACGGACAGCTCCGCGTCGCTCTGAACGCGCTGTAAGATTTCATACATTTTACCGTCCGTCGCGGACGTCCGCGTAGGTCATCCGCGTCGCACTGAATAGGCCCTAAGGCTCTTTCATCATCTTAGGAGTAAGTTTTGATTTACTATGTGCCGATTAGTTCGTTAAGGTGACTAAGGGCCGGATTTATAAACGTCCGTAAGGTAAATCTCATACCAAATTTCGGTAAGTTTTACCTTATTGTCAAATTATAGTACGGAAAATTTTACATAAGTTCAAATTTACCGCAATTTGGTAAGGTTAAGGTTCTATGTTACTGGTACTCTATAATTATCTTCTAGATATATATAACTCAAAGGTGACTGACTGACATAGTGATCTATCAACGCACAGCCCAAACCACTGGACGGATCGGGCTAAAATTTGGCATGCAGGTAGATGTTGTGACGTAGGCATCCGCCAAGAAAGAATTTTGATTAATTCTACCCCCAAGGGGATAAAATAGGGGATGAAAGTTTGTATGAATCTTTGTCTATTTTGAACCGATCGGGTTAAAACTTTGCATGCATAAAGCTGTAGCCCACTCGGGTGAAACCGCGGGGAACAGCTAGTATAATATAAGTTAGGAAGTTGGGATATACTAGTAGGGATAGGTATAGGATCGATACAGACACTGGCAAATACACTAATCGTGTGACGCCATAACAAAAAAAAAAGTATAGGGACTTGTTACTATATGATGATGAAAGAGGGCCATAAGGACTTTTTTGGCGGCAATCGAATTGTCAACGTGAAAATTTTGTTTTTATTTCCAAAACTTGTGTTTCTTCAAGTTATGTGTTCGTTAATGTGTACGAGTGTGGGAAATTGAAATAAAGTTGTGAAAGTGACTTTTCTAGTTGCTCCAAAAAAGTCCGTGTAAAGTTTAAGTAAAGCGCCACTACTTTACTTAAACACTATCCTCATCCCATCATCTCATCGTCATCATTATCATCATTTAAACTTGATTCAACTCTCTGAGTTTGAAATATTTTATACATGACACTGGCAAAAAACTAATCGTGTGACGCCATAAAAACCAAAAAAAGGGCCTTAGATTGGTATTCTAGATTGATGCTCAAGCAGTAGATTTGAGTCTGTCATTTCATACAGATACGTCACTCAATCGCTAACCTAACTCAAGTATTAATCTATGCTTGAGCGTCTAGAATACAAGAGTTACTACTGTCTTGCCTAACCAACAATCACCTTTGCTAAGCGCATAGGTAACGTTCCCACGCGCTCTTTGTAGGAAAATCTTGAGACAATAGCACAAAATGAAATAACTGACGGTGTAGCGACGCCATTGTAATTTCGACGCACCTGTGGTTGTGCCTAGCTCGCTTCTCTACGAGAATTTTCTCTTTATTATGTGACAGTGTGTGAGGCAGGCTCTAAGATCAGGGTGAAAATATGGGACTAATTACAAACTTTTTTCTCTGTAGCTAATTAACTATGATAGAAAGAAATCTAATAGTTATTAGTTATGCAAGGCTGCAAATTTGTTTTTTGGCGCGAGTACTTGTATTGAAACCTGAGCAAGTGAAGGATATTAGGATTTAACCATGAGCGAAGCAAGTGGTTCAAATATAGAATCCTGAGCATAGCGAGGGTTTCAAAGGTACGAGACGCAGAATAACTTTGCAGCCGAGCGAAACACACAACTTTTCACCTCACTACAGCGAGGAAAATGCTAGATGCAAGAAAAACAGATAAAATAGGTTTGTTTGTTTTTTCATGCAATAGTCGTGCTGGCCAGTGCGATTATTCCAAAAAGAGGTTGGCACACTGACATGAAATAAGTATTGTTGCATTTTAGTGGACTGGCGGTATGGACAATTATTGAATAGAAAGTTTCGAAGTTTAAAAAATACTTTCCACGCTAGCGCACCAAATCGCTTTTACACTCAGATTTGAATGATAAACTGACTCTTTCCGAGCTTGTGAGCTGAAAAATTGTATTTGTAAATCAGAGTGTGAGAATTCCTAGGCCTATATGTATTTTATCCCATATACACACACACATTACGATGTCACATCACGTAGCGTACGTACATACATCGTACATCGGCTATCAGACAGTACAGTTACAAACTCTACAATGTCATTGAGTAGGTACTAAATATAATAATAATAAATAAAAAAAATAAAAAAAAATAAAAATCGTTTATTTCAGGCAATAGATAAAAGTACACATACAATGACATTCGAAACATTTTACAAAAATACAATAAAAAGGAAAAAAAAAATGTTTATAATATATTAATTGTAAGTATGTATATAGCAGCAAAATAAATATATAATATATATACATTTAAAATTAAATTAAAATAGAATCACGGTATAATATAATATTGGTCACACATTGTCTGTACACTGACCTATAAAAGCGAAGCGATGAGAGCTCCGACGTCGTGGGCTCGAATCTACAATCATCAAGCCTTTACATACCCAATGCTGGGAATCTAGCCTGAGAGAGAGAGTACGCGCCGTAATCTAGTAGGTACGCGGGCCCAGTGCGGGTTGGTAGATGTCGCATGCCTTTGAATGTCGCGGTTCTTGGACATGCCGGTTTCCTCACGATGTTTTCCTTCACCGTTTTGAGCGATGGCAAATCCGCACATAACTTATTAACGAAAATGAATTTTTGTTTGTGCTCTTCTGGCTAGCTACCACCCCATTGGCTTGCCACTTCAATGGGATTCGTGGACTCTGCCATGTAGGCAGCAACTAAGTTTGTTTTATTTATATATTTAGATTTATTTAATATTATAGCGATGATGGCTCAGTGGTAGTGACGTCGGCTTGCGATCCGTAGGACGTGGGTTCGAATCCTACAATGAGCTTGAGCTTTCGGTGAAGGAAAACATCGTGATGAAACCATAGCTTGGTGGTAGGGTATTTTCTAGTACTCGCCTGGCTAGCTACCACCCTCTAGTTAAGAATCTGTCGCCAAGCACCTATCGGTGTGTTCCGGCAGCCTCACTTGTGAGCCAGTTCCCAGTCCAGGTGTAGCGTGGCACCATCTTCGACCACATCGTCACTTAACATCAGGTGACTTGTGGTCAAACGCTACCCTGTAAATAGTAGTATATGTAAAAATGTAAATCTATGAGATACGCTGATAAAAAAATTATTTTCGTTATTTATCTTTTTCCATAAAAAATAACACTTTTATCGCCTTGTACAGTCAACGACAAAAGTCGCTCAACAATAACACATTTTCCGATTACCGGCATCATCTTAAACACCAACCTTTGAGCACGTCATCACTTAAAATCAGGTGTGTTATGTTGTGGTCAGAGCGCTACCTTGTAAAATGTAAAAAACCCACGCCATACTGATCTAAAACACATTTAGGAAATCTAGTATGATCAGCTACTTTTGTTGCTGACTGTACATAGAAATAACATAAAATGTTTTTTGTATACCAAGTCAGAACTGTCAGCGCCATCTTTTGAAAAGTTCCTGTACTACAAGGATAGCTTTATTTTCACAACAATGAGGTTGGTGCTTGTAATAGCTATAACCTCTTTGGTATCGATACCGCTAACTAGTGGAAGGGAGACAGCGCTAGAGCTAGATAGTTCTATCCCTTTCTACCGCCAATGATGCGACATTTTGACTGTGTTGTCCTATCACTGGGTTACAAGGGGACAGTGGGGAAATATGTACCACTATTAATAGTAATTTATCGTTATTTTAATCTATTAGTTAGCATTAATTAAATATTACTAGCTTTGACGACGTAATCTAGAATTATAAGAACCTTGACCGTTGACCAACTTATGCAGGGTTTGAATCCTGATAAGATTTTATTTATTTACAATAATAATAAAGTTGTTTCTCGTGATTTTAGCCGCGTGGGCTACAGTTTATCACGATAAAAAGTATCCTATGTCCTTCCTTATGGTTCAAACTATCTCTAGTAGGTAGGTATATCAATTTTAATCACGATCGGTTCAACATTTTTTACGTTTATCTGGAACAAACAAACAATCAAATCTTTTTTCGATAGATGTGTATAGATAGATATTGGTAAGTATAGACAATTTATGACTATGTAAAAGTTTAGATGTTTTTTTTTTTTGCTGTTAAACGGATCGACAGATTTGGATGAAATTTGGTACCGAGTTAGAGAAGAATAAACATCGATGTTGGAAAAATGCAGAGATAAAGATTCGAATTATTTGATTATCGATTCGATAAGAAGAAAGATTATAATATTATGAAAAAATGTACATAAATAAGACTGCTAAATGTATTGCAGTTATTTATATATTAAGTAGGTATATAATTAAGGTTTCGTGTTTTTTTTTTGTGGTTATCTATATATACCTCGCTATATATATACGTAATCATATCATATTCGTCGTCTCTTTTGTAATATTATAAAATATACCGATCTGAATATGTTACGACTTAAAATGGTTAAAATATTTATATATACTGTTTGAATCAAACAAATTAATTATTCATTTAATGTATTAATTAGCTATACATGAAACAAAAATTCAAGGCGAAATGTCAACGCGTGGATTTAACTTACATAAGATACGCCTTGCATTTTTTCCTTTATCCCGCAGGAACCTCTTTCCGGGATAAAAAAAGTAGCCTATGTGTTAATCCAGGGTATAAACTATCTCCATTTCAAATTTCACTCAAATACGTTGAGCCATTTCAGCGTGTAGAAGTACCAAACATACACGCTCGCTCGCAAACTCTAAATGTGTTTTTTACTAGATACAAAACTCGAAAATGGCTGGATTCATTTATCAATAATTTTTTTCAAACATATTATTATGAGAACGAGCATTACGTCCTAAGTCACAATATAACTTTAAAAAACATGCTCAACAAATAGGCTTTGAAACTACTGAACCATAGCGATGATGGCTCAGTGGTAGTGACGTCGGCTTGCGATCCGTAGGACGTGGGTTCGAATCCTACAATGAGCTTGAGTTTTCGGTGAAGGAAAACATCGTGATGAAACCATAGCTTGGTGGTAGGGTATTTTCTAGTACTCGCCTGGCTAGCTACCACCCTCTTGTTAAGAATCTGTCGCCAAGCACCTATCGGTGTGTTCCGGCAGCCTCACTTGAGAGCCAGTTCCCAGTCCAGGTGTAGCGTGGCGCCATCTTCGACCACATCGTCACTTAACATCAGGTGACTTGTGGTCAAAACGCTACCCTTAAAATAGTAAAAGAAAAAAAAAACCGATTTGAAAAATTATTTCACTGTTGGAAAGCTACACTATCTGTGACGGGCTATATTATATTGCCAAAAAAATTAGGGATCCGTATTTTGTTGAAATCCTTAACAGTTTTTATGAAGAGTAAGATTAGAAAAGGTGCCTTATAAACATCTACCTAATAGGAAAAAACTAGAGAGATTTTTACAATGGGATTTTGGTAGAATACTTTTGATTTACTTTTGATTGCGACTTTTAATATTAGTATGATGTGTGTGTGTGTGTGTGTGTGTGTGTGTGTGTGTGTGTGTGGTGTGTGTGTGTGTGAGTGTGTGTGTAAGACAATATTAATATAGGTACTAACAAATGACTCCAATGAATAATGGAGTATTAGTGATCTAGAGTACATCAAATGGGCTGTTTAATTAGCAACCGATAATGATTTCGCTATTTACGCATTAGTTTTAGCTATTGGGTCAAGTTTCATTGCAGATTTGATAACTCGCGTAAATGTTAAAGCAATTTCTTGATTTTGATTTGTTTTGTTACATATACATATATAATAACGTTTCTACAAACTTGTGTTTGATCACTTTAGCAATTACTAGGGTTGCAAAATTTCTGTTTTTTTTCACTACTTAGGTACAGGGTAGCGTTTGACCACAAGTCACCTGATGTTAAGTGACCATGTGGCCAAAGGTGGCGTCACGCTACACCTGGATTGAAAAAAAATACTGTCCTATTTTTACTTCCGTGGTCAGAAATGTACAGAAATACTTTTACGCCCGAAATTTATAATCGATCCTGATCCGTTATCCGCGGTTTTGGATCGATATGTCATTTCATAATATGTCATTATAGTAGTAATCTGTCAAGCCCTAGTACTAAAATGACATGTTATGACATAACGATCCAAAACCGCGGATAACGGATCAGGATCGATTATTAATTTCGGGCGTTAGACCTGTCAAATTTAGTTTAGTGTTAGAAAACGCACAACAGTATGTCTAAATATATATAACTCAAAGGTGGCTGACTGACTGACACAGTGATCTATCAACGCACAGCCCAAACCACTGGACGGATCGGGCTGAAATTTGGCATGCAGGTAGATGTTATGACGTAGGCATCCGCTAAGAAAGGATATTGATGAATTCTACCCCCAAGGGGATAAAATAGGGGATACAAGTTGGTATGAAACTTTGTCAATTTTAAACCGATCGGACTGAGACTTTGCATGCATAAAGCTGCAGCCCACGCGGATGAAACCGCGGGGAACAGCAAGTACTAAAATAAAGCCAAATTTAGTGGAGAACATATATTGTACCTCTTGACCTTCGCCCCGTCACACTAGGTAGATACTAAAATATGTACAACAGACGGTCAGATAAGCCAATCCAATACCATCCAATACGATGTTCGGTTACGGTACCGGTCATAAGCGAATATTCGACACAGGGGCGTCCGTCGGCGCATTGTGAAGCGCACGCGGCTATCGTTCGGCCACCATCGCTCTATGACTAGAGCCGGATTCAAATTACGAAATTAGTGGCTTGAAATTAGTTTTATAACACTTAATTTGACCAGTAATTTCACGTGGAAACGTTCAGTTTTACAATGCATGCATTACTTTTGTGCAACTGGAGTAGTTTCGTGCTATGCGCATATTTTTTGTAAAACTAATGTCATGCAACTAATTTCATAATGTAAATGCGACGCGAAACTAGTGTCGCGACAGCACCTGCGCAGAGTGGACGTGTGGACGTAAAATACAGCTTTGATTTTGACAGGGCCATTGTCTCCGCGATACTGATAATTTCACGACACTATAATTTAGACGAAAGAAGTTTCACATGTGCTAAAATTAGTTTCACGAAACTAGTTTTATCATGCATAACACTTGTTTCGTAATGTAAATCCAGCTTAACGCTCGAAATTAATAATCGATCCTGATAAATTATCTGCGGTTTTGTATGTCATTTTAGTACCAGGGCTTGACATATTACTACTAAAATGACATATGACATAGCATATAGATTCAACAAAAAAATTCCCGCGTTAAAGTGATCATTTGTTTTTTTTTTCAAACAGGTTTCTATGTGCTTTGATAAGTTACCTTCTTGGTTGTCATGTTTCGGAGCAAAAATCGTTCCATTTTTTAAAAACACGACAGATATGAGTTTACTATGTAATTATTTGGCCGCTAAACACGACAGATATGAGTTTTCTATGTAATTTCATTGGTCGCTAAACACGACAGATATGGATTTTCATACAACTTTTGCCGGCCGCTGCTCGCATATATTTGGGCAATGCAGCAAGTTCGATTTATCTCGAAGAAGGATGTCAAAATAATGCTCATATTTCCAAGCATGTTTGAGAAAACGTTATTTTTTGCTCGTTTTCATAGACTCACACTCGAGTGGTTTTTAACCCCCAAAGCAAAAAGAGGGGTGTGATAAGTTTGACGTGTCTGTCTGTCTGTCTGTCTGTGGCACCGTAGCTCGCGAACAGATGAAGCGATTTCAATTTAGTTTTTTTTTAATGAAAGGTGAGTTACGGGCGATTGTTTTTGCTATGTTTGTTATAATCTTAACTTAGGATCAAAAATATCTAATTCATTTTTTTTATAGATTTTGAAATACCAGCCAGCGCCTGTGTCTTGCACCGCCACCCAGCCTCTACAATGGTGACAGCAAGTAGATAATGGACGTTGGACGTACACCCAGAAACGAGCGGCATTGTGCCCTCATCTAGGGCTGAGCTGGACCTTCGCTCCTTGGCATCATTCTCATACATTATCCAATTGTCGCACGATGGACGTACGGGCCCCAATACGTCATTTTATATGGACGCTGATAGCGGTGCGGATTGGTTCGGATTTTTGTGGATCCAGTTCACAGAGTGACTCAAGAATCAAATATATATATGTGTATATATATTACTAGCTGACCCGGCAGACTTCGTACTGCCTCAATCGAAAAATCAAAAAATCAATCATATTTATTAAATAGCTATAAAGTTCAAATTGACTCTACATTTATTTTATTTAAAGAAAGCGTTTCTATGGGAATAAGAAAAGCGCTGTTTTAAGGGATTTCCCGGCAATTATTCTATTTTTTCTCACTTTTTAAACCTTCCCTAGACCTCCACGAACATTTCAAGACCAAAATTAGCCAAATCGGTCGAACCGTTCTCGAGTTTAAGCAAGACGAACAAATCACAATTGATTTTTATATATGGATAATAGACTAGTTGCGCCCCGTGGTTTCACCCGCGTCTTCCCGTTATCCCGCAGGAACCTTTTTCCGGAATAAAAAGTAGCCTATGTGTTAATCCAGGGTATAAGCTATCTCCATTCCAAATTTCATTCAGATTTGTTCAGTAGTTTTTGCGTGAAAGAGTAACAAACATCCATCCATCCATACTCACAAACTTTCACGTTTATAATATTAGAAGGAAGAAAGATAGCCATGTGATCACTATAAAACGTTGATTTTTTTAGGGTTCCATACCGCAAAAGTAAAAAAACAGAACCCCTATAGGATCACTAAAGTCAAAGTCAAAGTCAATTTTTCTTTATTCAATAGGATACATTGTGATCACTTTAAAACGTCAAACTTAAAACTAGCTACGCCTGTTCCAACCTCCTTACGCCGGCAAAAGAACAGGCAAGAAATGCCCGGCAGGTAATTTTTTTGGCGCGATCACATTGTCAATTTTATTCTTATTACTAATTGATTGATTGTTGTTGACTATGTTGTCCGTCTGTCTGTCAGTCAAGACCTTTTTTCTCAAGAACGCGTTGAGGAATCAATTTGAAATTATTATCAAATACTTGGCACTACGTTCTCTGTCAGCTGTGAAAAAATTAACTTTGTAAGTCAAAGGTATCAAGAGATATGACCGTTTATGTCGCATATTTTGGCATATTTTGCGATTTCACAAGGGAATCAAACCTATAGTGTACTTCCCGTTGACGTAGAGTCATGATATTTCGCACGAAGCTAGGTATTACATCACATATAAAGGCAAAATTCTGAAAACTGGAAATGTGTAAATAGATAACAAAAAAAAATACAAATTTAAACGGAACCCTCGGTCGCGAGTCCAACACACACTTGGCCGGTTTTTTAGCAAGAACCGCCATTTCCATTTTATTTATACAGTTGACCGTTGTTTAGACTAGAAGATTATTTGTAGAAAGCGCTTTAGCGCGTGAGATCAATTATTTATATATTGTTTGAAAAAGTAGTAGGTAAATGATTAGAATACAAATTTCTGCCAAAAAGTAAGTAGACACTTAAGATTTTTGCCACACCATACTTTACTACTACAATCATCATCAGCCTTGCCAGTCCACCACTGCTGGACATATGCCACTCCCGTGGCCGGCCCTCGGCTCTTCTCCCCCAACTCCTGGCAACCACTTGGCGCAAGTCGTCGCTCCACCTAGTCGCAGGGCGTCCTACACTACGTCTGCAAGTCGTCGCTCCACCTAGTCGCAGGGCGTCCTACCTACGTCTGCAAGTCGTCGCTCCACCTAGTCGCAGGGCGTCCTACACTACGTCTGCAAGTCGTCGCTCCACCTAGTCGCAGGGCGTCCTACACTACGTCTGCAAGTCGTCGCTCCACCTAGTCGCAGGGCGTCCTACACTACGTCTGCAAGTCGTCGCTCCACCTAGTCGCTGGGCGTCCTACACTACGTCTGCAAGTCGTCGCTCCACCTAGTCGCAGGGCGTCCTACACTACGTCTGCAAGTCGTCGCTCCACCTAGTCGCTGGGCGTCCTACACTACGTCTGCAAGTCGTCGCTCCACCTAGTCGCAGGGCGTCCTACACTACGTCTGCAAGTCGTCGCTCCACCTAGTTGCAGGGCGTCCTACACTACGTCTGCAAGTCGTCGCTCCACCTAGTCGCAGAGCGTCCTACACTACGTCTGCAAGTCGTCGCTCCACCTAGTCGCAGGGCGTATTACACTACGTCTGCAAGTCGTCGCTCCACCTAGTCGCAGGGCGTCCTACACCACGTCTGCAAGTCGTCGCTCCACCTAGTCGCAGGGCGCCCTTCCATACGTCTGCAAGTCGTCGCTCCACCTAGTCGCAGAGCGTCCTACACTACGTCTGCAAGTCGTCGCTCCACTTAGTCGCAGGGCGTCCTACACTACGTCTGCAAGTCGTCGCTCCACCTAGTCGCAGGGCGTCCAACACTACTTTTGCAAGTCGTCGCTCCACCTAGTCGCAGGGTGTCCTACACTACGTCTGCAAGTTATCGCTTCATAAAAATATGTTCTATGGTCTTAGGAGCTCTCTAAGTAGGATTTTCCCTCTTCTTTGCTCTAGATCTAGACCTAATTTGAAAACACTACGTTGAGTTAGCAGCATCCTAGTCTACCTAATTGATAAATAGCGTTTACGGCTTGGACTTGTTGGTAATAAACCTCTTTGATGAACGGATGAATTATGGACTCTTGCGTTCTTAGCTTGCGTTATAACTACGAGGTTTCGTGGACTGCTTGATGATGATAATTTGATTAGAGAAGACTCTGAGAATAAAATACAATATACTAGTAATAGCGTTTTTTAAGGAGGTTACAGCTAGTGACGTTATAGAACAACGTTGCGACCTCTATACGTATTGTTAACATCCTCTTTGATTTCTTTTTCTCAAACATGCTTGGAAATTTGCGCATTATTTTGACAACCTTGCCCAAATTGCTGTACGCGTTCGTCCTTCAATGCCTCTTTTGCTGGCCGCTGCCAGTAATGTACTGTTTTCCTGCTTTCTTTTTCTATAATATCCATTATAGTAGTCTTTTATTTGGTTAATCCTACTAATATTATAAACGTGAAAGTTTGTGAGTATGGATGGATGGATGGATGGATGTTTGCTAGGTACTCTTTCACGCAAAAACTACTGAACGGATCTGAATGAAATTTGGAATGGAGATAGCTTATACCCTGGATTAACACATAGGTTACTTTTTATCCCGGAAAAGGTTCCTGCGGGATAACGGGAAGCCGCGGGGCGCAACTAGTAATATAACAATCAAACGTCGTGGGAATGGTAGACAGGTGCAGTAAAACTAAAGCCAGTCTCAGTATTTACTTCGTTAGCATATTATTTCTATAGATTCAACATCACAAATGTCAGATTTCGCAAATTGATGCAAGGATCGTCACGAACCGGCTTTGGTCACGACTTGGTGAGGCTAAAACAAACAACTACGTTTCGACTCGTGTTATTATTTTGATACTATGTAGTTACGCCCCGCGTCTTCCCGTTATCCCGCAGGAACCCTTTTCTGGGATAAAAAGCCAGGGTATAAGTTACATATCTCCATTCCAAATTCAATCCAGATCCGTTCAGAACTCTATATAAATTAAGTACACTCGTACACATTCACGAACACATTGGTTATTAAATAATCCAACCAATACGTATCACACATCATCACTCGAAGAAACACAAGTTTTGGAAATAAAAACAAAAATTTCAGTAGTGGCGCTTTACTTAAACTTTACACGGACTTTTTTGGAGCAACTAGAAAAGTCACTTTCACAACTTTATTTAAATTTCCCACACTCGTACACATTAACGAACACATAATGGTTAATAATCCACCAATATTACACATTATCACTCGAAGAAACACAAGTTTTGAAAATAAAAACAAAATTTTCACGTTGACAATTTGATTGCCGCCAAAAAAGTCCATAATCCAATATTACTCGATTGTGGTTTTACACCCAAGGCGGTTTGTTTGTTCTGAGTTTGTGTATTAGCACAAAACACATAATTTTAGCTACTCGACTTTGTCGTGTACACAGACGTATTGAATCGACATTTTTGTAATGCTAATACGTCGTAGAAAAACAACTTGGGATATATTTTTTATTGCGATAAACTGAAGTCCACACGGGTGAAATCGGGAAGCGGGGCACAACACAACATTTCATAAAGTAAATTTATTTACTCAGTAAATTTACGTAATAAGTGATCTCTTTAAACATCATATTATACACACATTATGACATGTGTTCAGGTGCGTATGAGCCAAAAAACATTGTTTCCGAACTAGATAAATAAGATATTTAACATAACAATTAAAAGCATAATACTCTACATTGTTTTTTTGAATACTTTGTACAGCCAATACACGTTCTGACATTTCGTTTCGATAGTATTCTGCGTCGTTTTCTAGTCTTTCTCTATATTTTACTCCTGATATTTTCTTTTGCCGGCGCAAGGAGATTGGAACAGGCGTAAAGTATAAGTTTTTTTTTATTAGTTTCACTTAGAGTTGGATAAAATTAAATAGAAAGAGTACTTTTACAAGTGCTTCCCGATATTATAAACCTTGCCCCAGTCACACACAGCCGCTATAATATTATATAGTAACATACATTAACACAACACATAACTCAAAATATTTTGCCCAAAACCCTGAAGAAGACACGGCAGCGTAATATTAATATATGTTTATATTATCATATATTATAGCTGCCATGTTTGACAGGGTTTACTTATCTACAAATATCTCAGTATTTAACTTCCTTGTGCATTATCTAAAAAATATCAAAAAAATAAAATATTGAGTTTGGATGTCTAAAGTGATCTCCAAAACTAAAAATCCTACTTTGAAAATTCTTTCACTTATAAAAAACTACACGATCCTTGAACATAACAAGCTATAATTTCTTGTGATAGAAATTCTTTAGGAATCACCAGTCACATAAAATCGCAAGGAACACCTAAAGTAAACAATACAAAAACAAAAGTATTGAAAACTTTGTGGCAAAAAATGTAGACATAGAGTTTTCGTCACCTAAGCAAGGGCCTTGTTTAGCCCCCTCTACTCTGCCAGCCCTCCACAGGCAATAGAAAGTAAAAAGTACTTACTAAAAGGAGACAAATCCGTAATCACATCCATATTTTCACAATCACAAAAGTAAACGTTTTTATTTTCACTTTAAATGGATGCTTCCATCTATCACCCATTTCTCAATTATTTCTCTTTAACAACGTACACGGCAGAAACGTAATGATGCATTATATAGCTCTTGATCACAAACGAGTGTCACTGATTGCACATTTTTTTCCGTATTTATAAGCACTATCAGAGTTTCATTTCATTCACCCGACTATGTCTCCGATGACGAAACTAAACACTTTTAAACAAAACAATCTGCACTCGCCACTGTCAGTCTGGAAATGTGTAGCGTTATTTATGGATTTGAGACGAAAGTTTGTGCAGTTTTCCGTATTTTAGCACGAAAATAAAAAGCACTTCTTTACTCCGGGCGAAACACGACATATAAAAACACTGACCGACGTGACTGAACTAAACAGGTTTTGTTTTTTTTTCCTCTCGCGACAGGTCGTTCCATCGATCTGGAAGACGTAGTTCGCGCATTTGCCACTAGGTGGCGCTGAAACAAATAGTTTGGACGAATTCATAATTAAATTCTAGAGCCTGATTATTTTTCGCGTGAAACTAACCGTGTAAAATTTTATTGGCATTGTGAATTTTTGTATAAATTGAATTTTATGTTGATTAGAAGCGGTTGGCAGCAGCTGTATCGTTATTTTGCTTCTTCCAGCAATATATTATCTGGGTTACAGCATTGTACTTGTTTTATTAATGTTTTTAGGCAAGAAATCTTTCACAATTTTGTTGCGTACCCACTTTATATGTACATAATTACAAAATTATCATTTTTCATTCAGTCTATGAAGATACTTTTAATAACTATCTATTGAAATAAAGTTTTACGTAACGTCGTACTAGATTATACATATACTATATTTATTCATAGCAAACCGTGCACAATTTCTCAAAGGGTTTAAGTTACCCCGCCATCCCCTTCACACCTCTGACATTTCAGCAAACGTTGCCCTTGACAACGTTAATTGTAAACAAACGCATTTCGGGTTTTTTTAACTTTCCATTGCTTTCCATTACAAGAACGTGGTGTTTAGATTTTATTTGTGAAAAAGTGCATTGATAGGTTTGATATGAGCTTATACTATATTAATTATTCTCTACTCATTTTTGAGTTACGATCGGAACACGTTCTGTAGGTAGGCCCCTACTAGGTGGACCGACGGTATTGTGAGAGTCGTAGAGAGCCGATGATGCAAATGGCTAATAGCCGTTCATGGTGTCGTTAAGACGAGGAATAGGGAATATGCATCGATTTTTTTTATTTGTTTAATTCACTTATTACTTCGTTATAACATAGTAAAAAATATAAATACTGTTAAAATCGTTCAAATTAATTTTTAAAATAATATTTAAAGTACCGATTAAATTTGACCTGTTTGAACGCCCTTATTTTTCGCGCGCTTTTGATGACGTCACATCACTCGTCCATTACTGTTTTCTCTATGTAATGACAGCTAATATTTAAGAATTTTCAGTTGATATCGCTATTTCGACCATGGAAGAAGCTAAAAAACCATTTTATAGATACTGTCTTGTACCAGAATGCCAAAACACTGTTATAAGTGCACCCGATAAAGTGTTTTTTGCTGTTCCAAGATGTATGAAAATACGTAAACAATGGTGTAAGGTTATGAGAAGGGATGAAATATCTCCATTATCGAATTCACACTGTTGTGAAGATCATTTTGATGTAAGTATATTGTATTTCGATAGCTAACATGGTGTGAATTGGTAAAAGTTAAGTTTTGTAGGCATAAATATATATAATGTCAAGAAACTTACTCTGTTTAAACCAAGTTATACCTGCCTGACCCAAGTTACAAAAGCCAAAGCCTTAATCTAAAGAACTATAGGTAACTACCATTTCTGACTTTTCTGCGGTGATCTCGTAGTACATGTTGAATTTATTTCAGATTGAGGAAGATACCATGAATTTTATACAATATAACATTATGAAACAGCAAGGAGCAAAAGTTATGCTACGTTTAAAGCAAGGTGTTCTGCCACATAAATTTTATTGCCAGAAACGGAAAATGCCGCCACCAGAGAGAATGTGTGCAACTAAGAGAGTAAGATTATCAGTAATAAATGAAGCTCTCACTGAGTTTGATGTTAAAGGTACAAAGACTATAGAAATTAAAAATCCACAAACAAGTCACCATGAAGCAAGGCCCAGTACCTCTCACATGGATGTCTCTGGAATGGAGCGGGTTGAACCATCTAGTTATACAGAACAAGTAAACTGTGACAAAGCTGTGCAAGTCAAAATAAGATTGAAGTACAAAAGTAAAGGGGTTAATGTTAATTTACCCCTTGAAAAGAAAAATGTAGCTCTATCTCCTTTTCCACTTTCTTCACAAAATATTGCAACTTCACCAATAAAATCAGCTGTAACTGCAGTTATTGTAAAAAGAAAGTTATTTGCAGATAACCCAGTTGATGGTACATCTATTTCTTCTAATTGTTCAGTGTTATCCCATGATTATGAACCATCTAGCTCATCCGAATTAAGTTGGGTGCAAGATGATTCGGAAGATGAAAAACACTTTAAAAATGTAATGCGAAGTGGTATGTTAACTGCTATAGAAAAGGAGCCTAAAATGTTGCTAGGATTACCCAAACAATCATATCATTTAATTAAGCTTTTAAGTGATAACATCCCACTTCCAACTATAGACATACTAATAACATTAAAGAAATTGAAATTAAACGATTCATTCAGCATATTAGCATTACATTTTGGATATTCCCAGAGCACTATTAGTAGAATATTCTCTAAAAGTTTACCACTTATTGCATCAAAAATGAAAGATTTGATTGTGTGGCCAACACCAACAGAGATTTATAAAAAATTACCAATATCATTCAGGGCTAGGTATGCAAATACTGTTTCCATCATTGATTGCTTAGAAATTCAAATTGAGAAACCATCAGATGCAGTCCACCAGTCACTTACTTGGTCACAGTACAAAAAATGTAACACATTAAAGTATCTAATTTCATGTACACCTGATGGGTTCATTAATTTTATTTCTGATGGATACGGTGGAAGAGCTACTGATGTTGCTATTGTGAAAGACTGTGGTTACCTGGATGGTTTACCCCCTAACAAAGCAGTGATGGCTGACAGAGGATTCAAAGACTTGTCATGTTTGCTAGAAGCCAAAAAATGTACTCTCGTACGACCACCTACTGTTTCAAAGTCCTCCCCCAGCACCAAAGATGAAGTAAAGCAATCAAAGCGGATAGCCGCACTGAGAATACATGTTGAACGAGTTATTAATAGACTAAGAGAGTTTCATATGTTGCTTCCTCATGCTTGTGTAGACTATAACTTAATTTCAATCATGGATAATGTAATAATAATAGCCTGTGGTATGATAAATATGCAGAATGTGTTAATAAAAAAATGAATTAATTATACCTTAGTATTATTTTTAACTAGTTGCGCTCCGCGGTTTCATCCGCGTCTTCCCGTTATCTCGCAGGAACCTTTTTCGGGATAATAAGAAGCCTATATGTTAATCCAGGGTATAAGCTATCTCCATTCCAAATTTCATCAAAATCGGTTTAGTAGTTACGTAGTAAGTATAGGTTTGTACATTTAGTTACTAAATCAAGAAACTTGAATAGCAAAATATAGACTCAAACTAAACCTTAAAATATAAAATAAAACTACTGTTACTTAAATTAGGTCTTACCTACCTGCCTAGGCCTGAAGGGTAGTTTAGAAGTATACATAAAATATAAAACAAGTTTTGATGCTCAGGTTTTTATTACAGGTCTGTGTTATGTTCTATTTCTAAAACTAAATATCTGAATTTAACATTATTAAGAAATACAGAGAAGTGCCAGTTATCCCTGCGGAGGGCTGGGAAAGTAGATTGTGAATGATCAGTGGTTATGTCAATATTCTTAAATAACTACTGGGGGCTGCTAAGCAGCACAGAAAATGTGTAATAGTCAATAGTACTTTATTCAATAGGATACAATGTGATCACTTTAAAACTAGCTACGCCTTAAGATTTACTTTGACCGGGGGGTCCCTGTTGTAAATATGCTTGTACAAGTGTGGATTAGTGCATGAACAGTAAATGAGGTTTGTATGCTAAGATTACAATATCGAGCTACTACTAGTATTATCTTGTAAAGGAAAAAAACCAAAACAAAAATCAAGTTGTCTTCGATCGGTACCAACTTGAAGTTTATAAAAGCAAAGGATATTTGCAGTGCACCTGCATAACCTAGTGCCAAAAACTTTAAGCACTGAGAGTTTTCTCTCAGTTGTAGAAAATACAAATAACAAATAATCACCTATAGAATTTTTTCCAAGATCCAACAAACATCATAGAAAAATTGACAATTCATCATTCAGGTAATTATTGAAAGCAAAGAAACATCACTTTCAGTTACTTATTTTAGGAAAAATAGCTTTTTGCCAAAACAGTATGCATTTTTCCAACAAAGTTTCACAAAGTTGCTTGTCATAATTCACATCTATTATATGTACCCTTTTAGATGTTTCGTAGTCATTATGAGCAACACAAAAAAGGCCCTTTGCTTTGTTTGAAAAATGCATTTGTAGTTGCAGTTGTGCCATATATTTTGGAGCCACTTCATCTTTCAAGGTTATGTAACGGCTCATAGCTTTTTGTGATGTTGGGCATTTTATTTCGATGCTGTACTCAGTATTTTCCCCATCAGGAGAAGCACCCATAATAGGATAAGCAGCATTTAATTTTAATCCACATTTATTTATTTTGATACATTTTATTTTCTCAACTTCTTTTAAGACTTGCATTTCTAAGTATCGCCCCCTTTTCATAGCCTCTGTATCCCTTAATTTACTTGCTCCCAATATATTCTCAGTTAAGGAACCATCAAGAACATTGCAATGCGCAGCCTCATATGCCTTAGAAGCTGTGATTCTTCCATATCTGAGCTCGTGCCATAATGGACAGTCATTTTGTTCTATAGTCGCTAATGCAGCTTCTTTGCATGCTTCTGTACTCATCACAAGTTTACAATGCTCAATAAATTCAAAAGGGTTGGTGGCTTTGCTTTCAACCATTAAATGATGAATTGACAATTTTTCTAAGTTGTTTAGATCTTGGAAAAAATTCATTAAGTGATTATTCGTATCACCAACCACCTTACAATTATTTTTTACCACTGAGAGAAAACTCTCAGTACTCAAGGTTTTGGCACTAGCTTATGCTTAGGCGCACTGCAAATATCCTTTGCTTTTATAAACTTCAAGCTGCTACCAACAGAAGATAACTTTGATTTTTTCCAATAGCACTCAATACTAGTACATGATGGATCTTCACTACGTCGGTGTAGCCAAGCCAAAAATGCAATTGAATGCTTGCAACCTCCTGAAACAAAACAAAAAAATAATAATAAGTAAGGTGTGTATGTTACTTTAGTATAATTATATAATATGTATTAAAAATGTCACTCTAGTCGTAGTATGGTTGACCTAGTTCTCCTAACTTATCACTAAGCAGTATTTTGATTACAAGTTATATTGAGAATATCTATGGCAAAGCTAAGGTCTCCAACTCTGCCCTAGTGTTTTGCTTAAAAAACATCTAACAGTAGCCCAATGAGTGGAAGAAACTAAAAAAATCTTACCTAAGTGTGCCGCACAATCTTCACATTGAACTGAAGTAATGGTTTCTTCAGTTTCATCACAGATTGCTTGTACAGCATAACATTTGTGACGCACATTGTGCTCTGGTGTGATTCGAGCTTTCACTATACATAAGTTCCCATCTCTTTTTACTTGAACATAGCCTACAGCTGAATCTCCATAAGATTCACGTTCAGATCTGTAACAATCAATAATTTTAGATAAATACATATAAAATAATATATTGGTCATCTACTTCGTGAGTATCTGCTTCATGATCAAAGATTTTATACAAAATTCGCTATAATCTATTGAAACATACAAGGCTATGTGAATGTTAACAACGTTTGAGGTTATGTTTAGGTAAATACTGAAGGAAGTGCATGCATGAAAACTTATGTAGTCAATTGCAAAATATCATATTTTAAAATAATTACCTTGCAGCTTTCACTCCTTTGACCTCAGCGGACGTAAAGTCTGGATTTGATGCAAAATATGCGGTCATCATAAATGCATCTATTTTAGGCAAATTGTCCGATTGAGCTTTCACAAAACCACTTTCAGTCATTGTTCTTGATGTATATAACTGTCACTATACACCAAAACCGCACTAGGAAATTGAAAACACGACAGAAAACTATTTTTAAGTATTTTTTCGTCTTATCAGTATGAATATCGAAGCCGATAACAAGTTCATTGCGCCGTGTGACGTCATTTTTCGAATCGACCAATGGTGAAGCGATTCGCAAATTTGAAATTCCCACGCTTATTTTGCACTTTTTGATTAAATTTTTAAGGTATTAATTTCAAATTAAATAAGAAAATAATTATTTAGGTGTAATGTTACGACCATAAAGTATCATGGAAAAAAAAATCAAGTAAATCTAAATCACATGCATATTCCCTATTGGCAATATTGGCTGCAGGGATTTCCTTTCTTCCCAGCAATTACAAAACATACAGAGCTAATATTTATGTACATTACAGATCATGTTTTTGATATCAAATTGTCGGAAGGATAACACGATTGGTTAACTTTCATAGCAGACAAACAAAAATCGAAAACTGCCATCAAAAAAAAAAGATTTTCATTTTACAGGCATACAAAACCGATTTAAGAGTTGAAACTTTTTTTGTATGGTATATATACACATTCTTCAAAGAACTACAGATTTAGTTTTATAAAATTAACGATAGTTTTCATTTTAAACGAAAAGAACCCTTTTCTGGCGCATACGAACTTACGGCATTAGTCAGCTCGCTTGCGTTTTTGTATGGAGCTGATTTCAGATTCATTGTTTATCACGGCGTCCTCTTAAAGGCCTTTGATCAATAGAGGAATTCCGGTGAATAAATATCAAAGAATATCCCTGAAAACCCACTCTTATAATAGGCTTACGTTTCTACTGCTAGGACTTTGCCCTTCTCTCAGATAGAGAGAGTTTGGGCCGTAGTCTACGACACGGTCCCAGTGCGGGTTGGTAGATGTCGCATGCCCTTGAATGTTGCGGTTCTTGGACATGCCGGTTTCCTCACGATGTTTTCCTTCACCGTTTTGAGCGATGGTAGTGATATTTGATCTTTGTATTTTCAGGAGGAGCTAGGACCAAGATGCCGGAGTTACTGGAACAGATGTACTGTTCTCAGCAGATCGTCGTACCTCCCAAGTTTCCTTACATTCTGAAGAGGTATTGCAAAGGTAACCGCGACCAACCAAAAATAAGAGTTTTTTTGTAATAGTACCTAACTTCGCTTTCTTGTTAACCTACTAATATTATAAACGTGAAAGTTTGTGAGTATGGATGGATGGATGGATGTTTGTTACCCTTTCACGCAAAAACTACTGAACGGATCTGATTGAAATCTGGAATGTATATAGCTTATACCCTGGGTTAACACATAGGCCACTTTTTTTATCTCGGAAAATGGCTCTTGCTGGATAACGGGAAGACGCGGGTGAAACCCGCGGCGCAACTAGTTTTGTTTTAATATCTATACTTGATACCTCAACGCGTTTTTGACCGATCTATCCACGGTTTGCCATACTGAAGATACAAATTTGACATAATCTTTATAGATCATAGTAATGTCATATTTCTATCACTGGTAGAGCAAACCGTAGGGATGCACAGACTTATTAACACTAGGGGCCACTCGGGCAAATAATGAACTGATGGCGGGCCGCCAGAAGTATAGGTAATTAAAGACAATAAAGAAATGATAATAATGTATTAAAATTGAAAAATAATTTATTAATTTGAAGCGTGGCACTGCATAGTGCTTACAATCTTTTTTATATATGAGATTCAAATTCCTTTTCGAACAATTTTTTTTTTGGTTTTATTCTGGAATAGAATTTAATATTTTTCGAATGTACGAGAGTATTAACTACGGCGTAGATAGATCGGTTCGGCACGATCTGTAAAATGATCATGACATACAGACAGACATTACTTAAATACATCACTCCTTCCAGCTGCAATCAAAACCCAGCCATACGACATTCTCCGCTGGTCGTACGAGTACTTCAACGCGCTGGCCCAGCATCGCCCACCACCTGTCAAACTGAGGCTGGAGTATCCCGTGTATAACACCGAGGGAGGCCTCACCAGGGGCTGTTTGAAGGTGCTGGCTAATCAGGTTAGGAGTGAAAGGTCGATTGACTACACCAGATTGTCTTCGACAATAACGAGCAAACAACTATTTTAAATGCGAGATAGTTTCTTTGAACCCAGAGCGGATTCAAAGACACATAAAAATTAAAAAGTTATGTGCGGATTTACCATCGCTCAAAACGGTGAAGGAAAGCATCGTGAGGAAACTGGCGTTTCCAAGAACCGCGACATTCAAGGCACACCGCGACATGCGACATCTACCAACCCGCACTGGGCCCGCGTGGTAGATTGCGGCTCATACTCTTTCTGAGAGAAGGCCAGAGTCCCAGCAGTGGGAACGTAATAGGCTGATGATGATGCTCTCTAAGCTCTGTAATTTCATTGGAAATGATGCTCTTCAATGCGGAAAGCAGTAATGTATAGTGTCTATATTAGTTACACAGGTCGGTTTTGTAAAGCTGGCACGTTACAGTACTCACACCAAAGCAATTTCCTAACAAAGTTGTAAAAACAAAAAAAAATATCTCTGTCGCGCTCGTAGCCTCGACCGCGTGCGAGAGAGACGAAGAGACTTCTCATGATGCGTATACAGTCCGACGTCATGCCGTGCGCTCGTACACAGACACATGTGTGAATGTGTGGACGTGCCAGTTTTAGATACCGTTTCTCCCAGTTGTCAGGTATGGCCGGGGGTTCGATTCCAGCGGTGAAGGTGGAGTGGGGCAGGTTTTACTTAAATCCTAAGGAGTTGAAACGCATCCTATGCCTGTGTGAGATCTACTTGAGAGACTTTTCATGATGTGCAGCGCGACGTCATGTCATACGCTCATTCACAGACACTTGTGTGTGGGTGTGTGTGTGTATGTGCCAGTTTTAGATACCCGTTTCTCCCAGTTGTCAGGTATGGCCGAGGTTCCGATCCCAGCGGTGAAGGCGGCGTGGGGCGGGTTCTGCTTGGATCCTCACGAGTTGAACCGCATCCTGTGCCTGTGCGAGGTCTACTTGAGGTCTGAGACGGTGCCGTTCTTGCATTTCATCGCGGTGGCTGGCGGGCTGCTTACTAAGGTGACTATCACATCACGCTTAAATTATAAACTTACATACATTCATCCAAATTGAGAACCTCCTCCTTTTTGGAAGTCGGTTAGAAACGCCTAGTTTCCTGCCCGCAGAGTCTGACGCACACAATGATCCTGGTCTGCGATTCGCTGACGAAGGAACCTGATGGTGGCTCCGCAGCTATCCCCGTGAAGGATTTCCTGGTCATGTACAAGTTCTTGGCCAGCATGGACGCCTCTAAAGACGTCAGGTACTTCAATGGATACCGTGAGGGTGAGTTACATTTCATCATCATCATCATCATCAGCCGAAAGAAGTCGTCTGCTGAACATAGGTCTTCCCCTTTGAACGCCACCGTGAACGGCTATAAGCCATTTGTACCTATCGGCTCCCTGCGACTCTTTCACACTGAGAAGAAAATTCGGACTTTCCTTCTGAGTCTTACCTTCCAAGACCGATTCCTTCCCTTTTTGAGAAAAGCCGAAGACTGGGCTCAGTGGCGTATCATGGGAGAGGCCTATGTCCAGCAGTGGACTGATACAGGCTGATGATGATGATGATGATAAGGACTTTGTTTTATAATACTGTAGCGATTACCTTAAAAATGAAAACCGAACCCTGACCAATCTAAATTTGACAGGGCAAGCTCCAGAACCTGAACCGTTGATAGAGGAAGAAGAAATGGAAGAAATGGAGCAAAATTTAGAAGAGGTGAGTTTATTGGCGTACCAGGAAATGGACATCGGGCTCTTCGTTGAAAAGGGTCCGAACCAAAAGAGGGCTCATCACACCCCAGTCGCTTGGTCACGCGTATGTGACGCGGTCATTCGAAGCTGCACAAGCTAATGAATTGTTATAATAAACCTTCACTAATTTCCTCAATCCCTTATTCTCTCCTTAATAGAAGGGTACAACATGTGATCACTTTGAAACGTCAAACTTAAAACTGTCTAAGCCTGCTCCTACCTCTTTACACCAGCAAAAGAAAAGGCAAGAAATGCCTGGCAGGTCACCTTATTTTATTCCGTGTACTTTACTAAGTATTTACTAACTGACTAAAATTCCAAATTCAATCCCTCATTCTCTCAATCCCTCATTTTCCCAACCCCTTAATTTACTGTCGCCGCACTATCGATACTAAAACTATCGGTAGTTATCATCTGAAAAAGCCATACTATAGATAGTATTGCTGCCCGCGAAGTATACACTATCGATAGTATCAATACTATCGATAGTTCTTATTTATGAGAAACTAGTAAATAGTATTGCCTCGTTTTAAGCTATTGATATTATCAATAGGCCTATCGATAGTGTTACGATTGGTTGGCTATCGATAGACTATCGATTAACTATCGATAGTCGACTATTTATCGGCAACGCTACCCCTCATTCCCTTAACCTCTCATTCCCTCAACCTCTCATTCCTTCAAGCCCTCATTCCCTCAACCTCTCAACCCCTCAATCCCCCATTCCAGCCAGATTCCGATGAAGACTTCTGGGCAGACGTAGATGGTCCGAAAGAGCTTCAGAAGCTAGCCCTCATCGATGCGCATGTCGCCAGGAACGCGAGGCTTAGTACCAGAATGAACGCACCAGCTCTCGGCAAGATAGAGAGATCCCCCTCTGTGGAGAGAGCTGGCCAGATTGAGAGGGAGAATTATCAGAGAGAGAGGAAAGGTTATGCTGTGCTTCTTTTTATGAATAACTGCATCTTGCGGCTTTAATCACGTGGATATTGTCATGGGAAATTTATTAGGTACCTGGCTGCGAAAGAAGGGGGTTTTTCGATGTATGAGTCTATTCAATAGTGTTTTATTCAATAGGATACATTGATCACTCTAAAACGTCAAACTTAAAACTAGCTACGCCTGTTCCAACCTCCTTACGCCAGCAAAAGAACAGGCAAGAAACGCCCAGCAGGTAATTTTTTTGGTGCGACCACATTGACAATTTTATTCTCTCCACTAATTGATTGAATTGGAGCAAGTTCACTAAAATCCCAAGCTTTTTTGTCATCTAAATATAAATATATTTCTTTGGCACGGCCTGTAGCCTAAACGGCTTGACGGATTTTAACATTTGAGGTGTCATTAGATTCGTCTTTATTGTGGGAGTGACATAGGGTACTTTATTTTAGCGCAGTCTGGTTTTTTCGTGAGGAAACCGGCATGCCCAAGAACTGCAACATTCAAGGGCATGCGACATCTACCAACCCGCACGGGTCAGCGTGGTAGATTACAGCCCATACTCTCTCTCTGAGAGAAGTCCAGAGTCCCAGCAGTGGGAACGTGAAAGGCT
The DNA here is from genome assembly GCA_931315375.2 of Opisthograptis luteolata. Classification (NCBI taxonomy): domain Eukaryota; kingdom Metazoa; phylum Arthropoda; class Insecta; order Lepidoptera; family Geometridae; genus Opisthograptis; species Opisthograptis luteolata. The sequence continues at coordinate 3,017,767 of OV928061.1, forward strand.
GATAATGATGATGAGGATTTAATATTTTAATTAATGTTTCGTTCACAGGTAGAGCTACGAGAGACGATGAAGTTGATGTTAGTCAATTTATATTATACTAGCTGCGCCTCGCGGTTTCACCCGCGCGGACTGCAGAGTTTATCGCAATAAAACGTTTTTTTCTTTCATAAGAATCTTTTCCTTGCAATAACAAACAACAAAAAAAGAATTAGTGAAATAGGTCCAGCTGTTCACGCGTGATGCCGTGACCAAGGGAAATAGGGATTTTTTTTATATTAAGAAAAAGATTCAACTGTTTAATTCGTAGCTTATAGAATAGAATAGAATAGAAAACTTTATTTGCTAAAAATGTGAAAACAACACATATACCAATTGAATGGCATGCAAAAATTTAACAATTACAAATTATATAAAAAGTAACATGCACCTGAAAAAAGCATAGTAGATTCACAATAAATTCATAAATTACATAGATTCATTAAATTACAATTTTATAAATATATATATATGTCAAAAAGTATTACATTTAAAAAATTCATTCAGGTCATAAAATACATTGTCAATAAGCCATTTTTTGAGGGCATTTCTAAATTTTGATTCATGTGTGTCCTGGATATGAGTCGGCAAATGATTAAAAATACGAATACTGGAGATGTAAGCACTTTTTTCGTAAATCCTAGACTTAATGACTGGGAGGTATAAACCGTCGTGTTGCCTCATTCCAGTTTTCCTGATTCGCATCTCGGATTTTCTTTTGTACAAATGGACATTATTTTTAACAAAAAGGCATAGCTCCAAGATGTATATACCCGTGACCGTGAGGTATTTTTTATCTTTAAATATTTGTCTTAACGACTCGTCACTTTTCAATCCATAGATGATTCTTAGACTACGTTTCTGGAGTATAAATGTACTGTCTACGTGCACAGAGTTACCCCAGAATATGATGCCATAGTTCAATATCGGAAACACACTTCCGTAGTAGGCACTTCTGGCAACATCAACTGATGAAACGTCGACCAACACTGATAGAGCGTAGCAACAACTGGAAATTTTGTTGTTAATTTTGTTAATATGTGACTTCCAGTTTAGGTGTTCATCGAGTGATAAGCCCAAAAAATCAGCTACTGGCACAGTGGCAACCTTAGTGCCATCTATATTTATGCCAAGGTCAATTACGTGTGCCTTATAATTCCTAAATTGCATGAGCTTGGTCTTTGTGAGATTGGTTTTTAAATTTAGGCTTTCTAACCAAGACCTAACAAGGCAAAGTGTCTCACTTATTTCATTTGTGTATTGAGTTGATGTCAGACCATCGTTGCTAATAACTATGGTAGCATCATCAGCATAGAGAACGCAATGGTGTTTTGTTAGAGTTGGCAATTCATTAATGTAAATTAAAAACATCAGAGGACCCAGTATACTGCCTTGAGGAACTCCTAGTTGCGTTTTCTCGTGATTTGACTGAATTATTTCAATGCTTCTAGTATTTTGATTAAAGTGAGTGAGTATCGTAGACTGCACCCTGTTTTGAAAATAGGATCGGCAAAGTTCAAGAGCTGGTCCTCGAATACCAATGGCTTCCAATTGTTCAATGAGAGTTGATGGAACCACACAATCAAAAGCTTTGGACATGTCTAGCAATAGGGCTGTGCATTGCTTTTTTTGATTGATTGAGTCCCAAATTTTGCCTAAGGTTGCAAAAACGGCCATTGAAGTTGACCGTCCTTCGCGAAACCCAAATTGCTGACAATTCAAGACATTGTTTTTATCTAGGAATGTGATGATTCTGTTATAAAAGGCACGTTCAAAAATCTTCGAAAAAACTGGCAGCAAAGCTATTGGTCGGTAGTTATTTGGATTGTCCTTAGCCCCTTTTTTATGCAGTGGTTTTATTAAACTTACTTTCAGGCTTTCAGGAAAGCATCCTGTCTCAAACATCATATTTATTAAGTAGGCCATAGGTTTAGCTATAAAGGCAATACAAGACTTTACCACTTGCATTGTAATACCATCCGCCCCGCTGCTTTTTTTATTCTTCATTTTTTTTACAATTTTAACTATTTCATCTTCATCTACAGGTGTCAGGAAAATACTGTTACATATTGAGCGTAATGATGGCTTATATGTAGAATTATTGCTGCTATTAATATTTTGTGAAATAAATAAATGATTAAAATAATTTGCTATGTCAAGTTGATTTGTGATTATTTTATTGTCATTATTAATGGAATCAACAGTCTGTTTGATATCATTTGTAGGAGTAGTGTGCATCTTAATAAGACCCCATGTCGCTTTGGATTTGTTGAAGCTTTTGTCTATAAATCTCATGTTCGCCAATCGTTTAGAGCAGCGAATGTTCGATTTTAGTGTTTTTTTATAAGATTTGTACAACATTACATTTTTTGAAGATCTGCATTTTTGAACTTGCAGATAAAGTAAGCGTTTTTTCCGACAAGATTTGACTATTATATTATATTATATTTATATAATGTATATAATGACAAGATTTGACTATTATATTATATTATATTTATATAATGTCTTTAGTGAACTAACTCAGGCAATAAGATACACGTCTGTTCACAGATAATAATTATGCCCGCACAATCACATACATAGGCTCTGACCCCTAACTAGGTTTCCCTGTATCTAGGGTATCGAGGATCGGGGATCCACAACACCCAGACACAGAACAAATACTTGCGCTTTTTTTTTCAACGCACAAATATTTGTTCTGTTGCGGGAATCGAACCCGCGAACTCACGCTTCGCAGTCGGCTATTCGCCCAGTGCGCCACATCAGTCGTCGAGATAAACAAGTCCTACTATTATCCTAGCTCCTTTTAATATTATAAACGTGAAAGTTTGTGAGTATGGATGGATGGATGTTTGTTACGCTTTCACGCAAAAACTACTGAACGGATCTGAATGACATTTGGAATGGAGATAGCTTATATTCTGGATTATAACACATAGGTTACTTTTTATCCCGGAAAAGGTTCCTGCGGGATAGAGGGAAGACGCAGGGCGCAACTAGTAATTCATATTTATCTCTTGAAAAAGCCATCTCTTGTGGACAATATCGATCAAGCTGAAGCTGATGTTTAATTTTGCTTGTTCACAGAAAAAGTTGCGCCAAATGAGCGCCGCAAAGTTGTCTTCACAATCTCTGCATGAAAAAGAAGGTATGTGAAAATAGATGTTATGAATAGGCACCTCATGGCCCAGCGTGATTCACTTTCGACTGCATCGTCACTTACCATCAGTGCAGGTTTTGATAGTTTACAAAAACTGTAAAAGTTTTCGTTTCCATCCATACATATTTTTTTCAGCGAATCTTACCGAGACTTGGAGGAACTGAAATCGTAAATACGGGTTATTTTAAATCGTTATAATCATATTCCAACAATGGTAATGAGTTACTTTTTGAATTTAAGCAGATCGAGTTGCCACTTTGACAAGTCGGCGGTGGTAAACGTCGACGTTTACGTAAACTTTTATCGTTTTCAAAACTTGTACTAGGGGTACTGGTGAGATGCGGATTGCGAAAAAACGAAAGACAAAAACTTACATGAAAAAAAATAAAAGTAGTACAAAATTATATAGTAAAGACATATATATTCTATACAGTGGACTGAAAAATGCTTGTGATGATGAGTGGGTAACCTCAGGGCCTACAGGCCTTCGTCGATCTTAAATATGAAACGCATATGGTGGGTGTAAGGCAATTTAAGACCAAAAGGCGTGTCAAGAAGGAAGGTGTAGCGTGGCACCATCATCGACCATATCATCACTTAACATCAAGTCACTTGTTGTCAAACGCTACCCTGTAAGTAGTGGCAACAAGTGAAACTAAAAATTACGAGCATTGTCACTTCACGCAGGTTAGATCACGCGTTTACTATCATGTCATGTAATTTTTTAAATACGATTTTAATGATTTTTTTTAATTTATTAACACTATTTAACTGTTTAAATAAGTAATAACAGTTAACTCAACTGTAAAATATAACTACCTATCAAACTTAAGAATTTAAACTAAAAAAGAACATCAAAACCTACAATTATATCTATATAAATAAATTGGTAATATTCTTAAATTATTATATCTGAAATTGTACCTACAATAAAATAACACAAAATAAACAAGTATTACGAGTACTTACATGTCAAATAAAATTATCTAAATCAAAGGTTCATTGCCATTCCACGGGGCAATGCGGCCTGCATTTTAGGAACGTTGCCAAATGGTAGCGTTTTATTAGATTTGGTATTTATATTGTTTTAGTTTGATAGGTAGTTTTATTTTAAGTTTTAATTCAGAATACAATGATCTAAAATTACATTGCCAGTAGTTATCACTTAGGACAGCGTCGTAGCAAACTCAAAAGTTGTGAAATGAAATCTTAAACATTTAACTTTATCTCAAAGATGCACCATCGAAGACTGCTAAAGAAGAAAGAGTTGTGGAAAAGAAGACGAAACGCGGTGGTTTTGAAGTATATGTATACGACGAGGATAACGTTGAAGTGCCCTACGAGTTTTACGGTTACGTATTAAAATACTAATTGTGACAGAAGATTATGTCTATTGCTGTCATTGTCAAGCTTATTGCTGACTTTTTTTTTGGTATGGCGTCTCACGTTTAGTGTATTTGCCAGTGTCAAGTATAAAATATTTTAAACTCAGAGAGTTGAATCAAGTTTAAATGATGATGATGATGATGATGAGTAGATGATGGGATGAGGATAGTGTTTAAGTAAAGTAGTGGCGCTTTACTTTTACACGGACTTTTTTGGAGCGACTAGAAAAGTCACTTTCACAACTTTATTTCAATTTCCCACACTCGTACACATTAACGAACACATAATGGTTAATAATCCACCAATATTACACATTATCACTCGAAGAAACACAAGTTTTGGAAATAAAAACAAAATTTTCACGTTGACAATTCGATTGCCGCCAAAAGAGCCCTTGCTGCCTTTGTCGTGACGGGAAGAGCAATAGACTTAATCTGATGTAAAAGTTAGCAAACGTTCTAGAAAAACACAGTTAAAAATAAATTAGTTGTAAAATACTGTATGTTTATAAAAGTATGTAGTATTTTATAGTAAAATATTCTATAGAAAATATTGAGTAGTTAAGACTATTATCCATTGTTAAAGTTAACAAAAGTTCTAGACAATCACAGTAAAAAAGTTTAAAATATTAGTTATGTGTATTGTAGGTTTATAAATTAGTATTTTTTGGTAAAGTATTAGTTAGTAGTGATTTTAATCTTGTGACTAAACCTTATAATGAACTCAGCAAATGTTCTAAAAGTTCACAGTCAATGTTAGTTGTACAGTACTTTTATGTATAGTGTAATCTTTAGAATAAATTATTAAATAGTATGTTATGTTTTACTAGTAATAGTAGTTATTTATGTTGTTGTTGTTTATGTATTATAAAACTGTTGAAGCGGTATGGACTTCAGTATTCTTATAGAAGTTAACATTGTCGTATATGTTACTGTATCAGTCATTGTCGTGACAAAAACGGCATTAGACTAATTAATTATATTCTGTTGTTAAACTTAGCAAAAGTTCTAGAAAAATTCTGTAAGTAATTAAATATTATGTATGTTAAAAATATTAGTTGTATAGTATCTTTGTGTTTAATTTAGAATTTTATGGTAAGATATTAGTTTTAGCAGTATATTATGTAGTAGGTACTTTTAGCACAGAATAGATATAGTACTACGCATTTTAGTTAAGTTAATTAGCAAGTAATTAATTACCTATTACAATATTAAGGCATGTCAAAGCGTTCACCGTGGGTCACAGCTAGTAATCTATACAAATAAATAAAATTGGAGTGTCTATTTGTAATTTCAAATTAAAAGCTTTTAACTAAATGCATATGAAAGTATTAAATACGGTACTGTTACATTAAAATCGTTTTTTTTAATTTAGTTTGTCTGTATGTCTGTTTATTCCGGCTAATCTTTGGAACGACTGGACCGATTTTAACGGGACTTTCACTCGCAGATGTTATAAGGAGTAACTTAGGCTACTTAAATTTTAATTTTTAATTTTAGAGATCTGAACCCTGAGGAAGGTCATAGGGTACTTTTTATCGCGCTTTACTGTAGTTGGTAAAACCGCGATGAATGTTATAATAATAAAACACCTCCAGGTGAGCCACAAGCCTTAGGCAAAGAAGAAGCAGAAGAACCGGACTTAGAAGACGATACGAAAGAAAACACGAACGACGATGAAGTGGTGCTGGAAACTGAGAGGGACAGAATAGACCTTTATGTTGCTGAAGTAATTGAGTACTTATTTCCCTTATAATAGAGTAGCAATTGGAAGCCTGTAATGGGTGCGCCTTACAAGGCGCGGATACCGAGTTTGAAACCTCCCGGCCCCGCACCTATGACTTTCGGATTTTCCACCGCTCAAAACGGTGAAGGAAAACATCGGGAGAACAACGGCATGTCCAAGAACCGCAACATTTAAGGGCATGCGACATCTACCAACCCGCACTGGGCCCGCGTGGATACGACCCGTACTCTCTTTCTGAGAGAAGGTCAGAGTCCCAGCTGTGGGGTAATGGGTAATAGGCTAATGATGATGAAAGTAGCAACTGGCATACAAGCAGACAGTCCTAATAGTGGGCAGTTCCCAGTCCAGGTGTGGCACCATCTTCGTCCATATCGTCACAACAACAACATCAGGTGACTTTTAGTCAAACGCTACCCTGTCATACGAAATGTCACTGAGGAATGAGAGGTATTAGTTTCAGATATACCCTTATTGACCCATCTTAATGGATCACCGTATTTTTCCCAAAAAAAGAATGGGAGAAGATCATGCGGTCAAACGAGCATACATGGGTCGCCCGGTCGGCCGTCCCAGGTATCACTGGAGAGACGAAGTCACTATGTACTTGCGCGCACTGCAGGCGGAGGACTGGCGGGAGGTGGCGCGGGACAGAGCGGAGTGAAGTCTTTTGTTATCGGAGGACAACACTCATTTTGGGTTGTTGCGCCATCTCAGTTAGATTAGTTAGTTATTTTTCCCAACCTTTCCTTTATTTATTATTATTATTATTTAATATCTTCCATCCTTTTCCTTCCCAGTGTTACCGAGTGAGAGAGGAACGCCTAGAGAACTTGGAAACAGTGTTTGATGAAATCGCCGCCCTTGTTGATAGATTTAACACTGCTAATTATGATCTTGGTTAGATTTCAAACACTCTTTTTTCTATTATCCTCATCATCTTAGACACCAATTTTTGACCTCAACCTGAGCAAACTCAGAGTAGAATCAAGTATTAATGATGATGATGATGGGATGAGGATGAGGACTTATTGGAGCAACTGAAAAAGTCACTTTCACAACTTTATTTCAATTTCCCACACTCGTCTCGTACACATTAACGAACACATAATGGTTAATAATCCACCAATATTACACATTATCACTAGAAGAAACACAAGTTTTAGAAATAAAAACAAAATTTTCACGTTGACAATTCGATTGCAGCCAAAAAAGTCCCCGTTGCCATATGAAAATCGCTATTTATTAAACTTTTTTTTTGCCATCAGATCCTGGTAGACCTATACATACGTATCACACATTATCACTCGCAGAAACACAAGTTTTGGAAATGGGAACAAAATTTTCATGTTGACAGTTCAATTGCCGCCAAAAAGTCAAAAGGGTATTTGTTTGTGTTTATAATTTTTGACATTAACTTTCAGGTATGGTGGCCGGCCGTCAAATGTCGACCACCAGTGGCGAATACATTGTCCAACACATCGAGAGAGAGATCATGGCGTACGTAGATGACCAGATCGCTATCCTACCCGATCCTGATCTGAAGAAGAAAAAGGTAGAAAAAGCTCAAAAAAAACCAAAGTGAAATTCAAGACTTGACGACTTGACTTGGTGATAGCTGAATTTTAAGTCAATATAAAACAAAAACCCACTAACATCATAAAATGCAAAAGTTTGTGTGTGCGTGTGTGTGAATGTTTGTTACCACGTATCACCGTAACTACTGAACCGATTTTGATGAAATTTGGGATGGAGATAGCTTATACTCTGGATTAACCGGGAAAAGCTAGTTCCGTTCCAGCGGGATAACGGGAAGATGCGGGTGAAACCGCGAGGCGCAGCTAGTAATATCATAAATGCGAAAGTAACTCAATCTGTCTGTCTGTCAATTACGCTTTCACGCTTAAACTACTGAACCGACTAAAATGAAATTTGGTACAGAGATAGTCTAAACCAGAGAAAGGACATAAATGCTACTTTTTGTCGCGATAAACTGTAGCCCACGTGGGCGAAACCACGGGGAACATCTAGTTTTTACATATCAGAAGATTAACCCATTTTTCTAACCACCGTACCAGGCTAAGCCGGAAGAGGTGGCGATGGTCCGCAACTTGCTCGAAGCATTCTTGGACGAGAACATGGACGTCATCGCACCGGAAATAGAAGAGGTAGAAGAAGAGGAAGCACCTATTCCTGAGGTGGGTAAATGAACTGTATACATAAAATACCTAAAATTTGATTTTTCCTCAATATTTTTAGTCCCATTTTTTTTTTTACTTCTTACTGATTTACTTTTGACCAGAAGTCTGATGTTAAGTGACTATGTGGTCGAGGATGGCGCCCCACGCTACACCTGAACTGGGAACTGGCTCTCAAGTGAGGCTGCCGGAACACACCGATAGGTGTTTGACAGATTCTTAACATGTGATAGCTAGCCAGGCGAGTACTAGGAAATACCCTACCACCAAGCTATGGATTCATCATGATGTTTTCCTTCACCGAAAGCTCAAGCTCATTGTCTTCCAGGTGACCCTGGTCTACGCAGTGCCTGGAATCGGTCCTCCGGTGGATGAAGACATCATCAATGAGTTTGAGGAATACGCTAATGACGTGTGCAAGGTAATTAATACCTCATTAGAATAACATCACCTAAGCTAAATTAAAACATAAAAACGATTGACAATCAATCAATCCTTACTCTATCTATATATATATAAATCAATTGCTATAAAAACTCTTGGTCCGTGGGGTCCTGCCGCTCTGATACTTTTTAAAGAGCTCTCCAAGCGCCTCGTTGACGCCACGGGTGACCAAAGGGCTGGCGCTTACCTCGGTCAACGAATCAGCCTAGCCATTCAAAGAGGTAATGTCGCCAGTCTCTTGGGCACTCTACCTGCAGGCAGCGACCTAAATCAGGTTTTTTATGTGTAGATGTTTAGTTTTATATAGATAGTTTTAGCTTTAGTATTTAGCTTAATTTTTTATCCAATTGTATAAATATCATATTGCTATTTGTTAGTCTCGCTAAAACTCGAGAACGGTTGGACCGAGTCCTCCACCAGCGCAAATCCTTCCTTGTAGGTGTCCTATTAAATAAAACCTTGAATTTGATTTTCGCCTGCAATAAACACTTCTACTGGTCCCGCTCTAGTGAATAGTAAAGGTAACACTTTATTTTATTTTAAGGTACAAGCCGATTTGTTTATGCCGAGGAACGTGAGGCACTTCCTCTGCCCACCGTTGGAGAAGTGAGTGGCTTTTTAAAACACTTTTATTAGCTTGACTTGTAACTAACTAACTAACTAACAATGTAATCAAATCTTAGAAGTAAATTTTCACCTACTTCTAATTGTCGTATCGACTTGAAACTTTGTATGTGTATGTAATCTCGGTGACAATGCAATAATTTGGTATCATTGATCTGATCTGATGATGCAGCCGGAAGGTGGGTAGGGGATCTCTGCAGTGGCTACTAGTAAACCCCTCGTGTTTGGTCTCATATGAGTCGTCTTGATAAGTCTAATAGATTGAACTTGGTAACAAAAGACTAAAAAGTAAAATAAAATAAAAATATATAGTTTAAAAACACAAAAAAAAAAACACTTTAAAAACGCACTGAAAAATATAAAATAATAAAATTGACTTGTATTAGTTACGATATAATGGTTAATTCAAAAAGTGTGGAGCGCTTCTTTTACTGGGTAAATAAAAGTACACACAACCAAAAAGCGCTCCAGCTTTAGCTTTTTGACAGCAATGCTTGAGGATTTCCGCTGCGGACAAAGATGTCATGGCCCCTTTTGGGTATAGGCCTCCTCCAGTTACCCCCATTTCTTCCTGTCGTTGGCTGTTTTCATCTAGTCTCTTCCAGCCAATTGAAGTATGTCGTCTATCCAGCGAGCTTTTGGTCTGCCGCTTTGTCTTTTGCCTCCCGGACCGGTCCATTTTGTTACCAGTTTAGGCCATCTTTCTTTTGGAGAACGGGCGATGTGTCCTACCCATTTCCACTTCAAACGCTGTGCGTGTTGAAATGCATCCATCACTTCGGTTTTGTGTTTAAAAAATCCATTCCATATTTCATCAAAATCCGGTCAGTAGTTTTTGCGTGAAACAGTAACAAACATACATTCATCCTGACAAACTTTCACATGTATAATATTAGTAGGATAGTGTGATTAACTGATTTACTTGTTTTCAGATTCGAAGAGGATGATTACGAGAAAAAAGAGAAGGAAGAAGTGGTGGCAGGAGGTGTCATCACTGATTAGTATCATTGCTTACTAGCTATTATCGACAGTTTTTCCTGCAATGACAATATCCTACAATGAACTCGGGCTTTCGGTGAAAAACCTCGTGATGAAACCATAGCTTGGTGGTAGGGCATTTTCTAGTACTCGCCTGGCTAGCTACCATTCTCAAGTTAAGAATCTGTCGCCGTGCACCTATCGGTGTGTTCCGGCAGCCTCACTTGAGAGCCAGTTCCCAGTCCAGGTGTTGCGTGGCGCCATCTTCGAGCACATCGTCACCTCATCAGTACCCCTGATAGTTTAGAAAAACTATAAAAATAAATTTTCTCTACGCTTTTTATTGATGTACGCTTTAAGAGCTTTCACTGGTTCCTAACTTTTATTAGATGATTATAAATGCAATTTATATTAAAATTTGTGCAATAGGTACATTAAATTAATCATTACATTTCTTTGTTTTATTAAATAGAACCTGAGGATTTCATATTTGCGCCTTCGGTGCGTATCGTAGGGTAGCCCTAGTGTGTTGTGCTATGAGTCAACACGTTTTAACGCGTTAACGCGTTGTAGCGCGTAAACGCGTTTTTTTTTCTAGAAAAATGTACATTATGTTCAGTACTATCTATCTACGAGAACATCACCTTATTCCGGGACAGCAAGCCTAAGTGGGTTATAAGCTGAATCCTATCGGTGTGTTCCAGCAGCCCCACTTGAGAGCCAGTTCCAAATTCAGGTTGCGTGGCGCCACATCGTCACTTAACATCAGGTGACATGTGGTGAATAGCAAATCTGTTAGAAAAAAAGTACTTATTGGTAACGTAATGAAGCCACTTCACTTGGAGTAGCGTATTTGCGTAGCGGTGCTTCTTCTGAACTCTGACACTAGGGCTGGCCACTACTATCCGCCAACCCGCACTGGGCCTGAATGGCGGATTTCAGCCCATACTCTCTCTCTGAGAGAAGGCAGGAGTCCCAGCAGTGGGAACGTAATAGGCTGATGATGATGAACCGGCCAGCGAGCTTGTCTTCTCGTATTGTGAAGTGTAACTTACGGAACACGATTTAAAGTTCACATTTCGATGACAACCTTTAGATGTAAAAAGCCTTTGAAAGCTATATTAAAGCGTCATAAACACGAGCAATACGCTATACCACTTAGTTGACACATGCTTTCTTACAGCGTTTTTTGTTTCGCGTTTTTTAATCGCTAGTGGAAATGACGCTTCGTTTTAGTAGATGTTCAGGAATGTAGGAATATTTCAGGTCTTCAATGAAACATTAGCTTAACTTTACATCGTTTTTATTTTTAATAATTATAATATGGAATAATAAATAAACCCCCCACATGTATATACCGTCCTATCACCGAATCACGTTGTCTGCACACTATCGCCGTCTCTTTTTAGCTAAAGATTGCGTGTGTGGTGCTATCCCTTTCACACCTTTCGTTCTACCTTCAAAAGTTTATTTTTTTTACCTAAAGTCGCTTGATTCTTTTACTGTGTCATCGAAGTAAATCCAGTTAGAAGACACTATATTAGTATCTTTAAGTTTATGGTTGACTCGAAATCTGTGAACCTTATTACGAAGGCACTAATTATCAAATTTCGATGTGCAATTCCAAAACTCTATCTGCTGTATGTTGAAATGCGAAGAGATTCACTAAAGAGTACTTTATGTTATAAGAAGTACTTTATGTATAATAAGATATGGGATCATGACGTTAAGGAATTGGAAATCAATGCAAGGAGGCCTTCGAAGGTCTGGCCAATTACAATGCCCACCAAATGTATTGTATCGCATCGTGGGATACCGCGACACAAAACAACACATAAACGTGCCATTATTTAGCCTTGACGTGTAACAAGTGCTCGACCTATTTGACTAAGCTATTATCTCAGGGCCTGATCTTAGGGTTTCTAATCGCTCAACTTTCATGTAAGCTTATTAGACCCATTAAGAACAAGGCTATTGTAAGGTCCTCCAATAACTTTTAGGAGTAGAACTAGAAGGGAAGAGGAAGGTATAGAACAAGGCGAAGGTAAAGATATAGATCTATCAGACTCCTACAAAAATAAAGACGAGAATAGCAAAGGTGAGATTGTAGAGTAAATAGAAGACCTATTTGAAGAAGAAAATCCTATGTAAAAGAGCAGACTACAAATGTAGTACGAGAATTGTCTTTAGAAGACTACAAACATGCTATGTTAAAATACGTTGAAGAACTATGAGCCTTATTTCTTGCGTACGATGAAAGAACACTCATTGGTGTCGATTCGGTTTTGCATTCTCTGGAACTAAACTAAGTTTGACAGGTCTAATAGTATTGCTGTCCTTGTCTGACCACGGAAGTAAAAAAAGGACAGCATTACTTTCAGACCTATTAAATTTAGTCTAGTTATAGAAAATGCAAAACAGATCACCATTGTCTGTGAATCAAAAGTTCAATAATGCTATGTTTCCGTGAGCTTATTTATTTATGTCATAATAATAAAATCATGAATTAATATTGAGGCTCTGGGACTGATTCTAGAAAAACATTAAACACAATCTTAGCTAAAAAGAAACTTGGACCATCAAGCATTGAGCATTTAACCGACCGGCACTAAAATTTTAACATCCCACCAAGATTTCGCGGTTTTCACCATTTGTATCATTCGGCTTAAGCAAAACAAACTTTATTTTTAAAGCATTATTTTTTTGTTTTATTAGGTTTTCGAACGATCATCTTTGGCCCATAACCTCTTACACTGGAAATGAATAAGCCTATCTATCCACCGTTTCTCCTACTACTCTAGAAATTTGATATTACTTCTTGGAGCTCAATAGTCAACAGTCAATAGTAATTTATTCAATAGAATACATTGTGATCACTTTAAAACGTCAAACTAGCTACGCCTGTTCCAACCTCCTTACGCCGGCAAAAGAACAGGCAAGAAACGCCCGGCAGGTAATTTTTTTGGCGCGATCACATTGACAATTTTATTCTTATTACTAATTGATTGAATTGGAGCAAGTTCACTAAAATCCCAAGTTTTTTTTTTGTCATTTAATTGTCCGATATTTTTTAATTAGCTTTACTAATAAGATTTCTCTTGTTTGGTTGTACACATTGGGATATGGGAACATGAATATTAACGAGTTGCGGGATCACAACCAAAGCAGAGCAGACCCCACAAGCAGCACCCGTTCACGAGTTGACGCATGTGCCAGCCATCGCTCTCCTCGACCATATGAGAGGGAAGAGGGCGACCCGACACACGAAATCTAGAAATTTGATATTAGGGGAACCTGTTGTACCTTGACACCCTTTGTACCTAGAGCCACTTAGTTTTTTGAAATGGTCGCGCCTTGTTTTCGTCTCTTTGTGTATGGTATAGTGAACTTTGACAAGACTAATCAACATGCAGTTAGTTGCAGGCGGCTATTGCATCGAGTTTGCATGCGAGGTCACTTTAACGTTTTCGGTGCAAAAAAGTAAGATATTTCATATTTTTGATTTCTCTGATTACTTCTGTTATTTACTACATACATTTTTAAAACCATTTGATTTAAACAAGTACTTTAGCCAAGTTTAGAATGTAGTATGCTTATTTGAGTTAATCATAACCCCCATATTTACATGTGCGAATAAACATAAAAGGGTAGGGGTGTTGTACCTTGACCATAGTAAAACAGTTGTACCTTGGTCATATGGTCAAGGTACCTACATTCAAATGTATTCTTGTTAATTCAGTTTAGGAACGCACATACTTATTATTTTGTTGTTTTTTATACAGGTAAAATGCCTCGTAGCAATAACAACATCAAACGGACTCCTATTGCTAAAACAGCACTTTCTAGTGCTACTAAACTAGTTAAAGAAAAAAAAATCTGTGGAGCTGCCAAACATTTTAACTTGTCAAGGTGTACTTTAAAGAGGCATTATGAAAACTACTTGAAGACTGGTAAACATGCGAGCAACCTTCATGATAATTTAGCCGTGAAAAAAGTTTTTAAAATGTTTAAGTTAGGTGTTACGAAAAATATTGATTTCATTCATTTAAATTCTGTTAATTAATATGTCATAGATATTAGATAAGATTATAGACGTGTTGAAGCTGGAAATAATAAAAATATTTGCTATTTGTAGAGAAATATGGATTTTATTTGATGAGTTCTAACTATGACCAAGGTACAACATAGGCGGATCTAGGTACATCACCACTGTACCTTGATCAACATTCCAAACTTTTTTTAGTTCATGTAAAAACTGTAAAAAGGATGTTCTATGCTTTTGTGTAATTTACATTATGAACCACATTAGTTCGTCTAACAGCTAAAATTTGTTTCATCGCAATAGTTATAACCGCTGTTTTTCAAAAAATCGTTGAATGAAAAAGTGACCAAGGTACAACAGGTTCCCCTACTTCTTGGAGCTAATGTCAAATTTCTTTCATTAGTAGGACAAAACGTGGATAGATAGGTTACTGACAGTTTATAAAGCCTGGTCAAATAGAAGGCATACCGTGGCATACTAACGCTGCGACAGAACATCACGTAGAATCTATCGTGCACTCAGTGTGATGTTTTTAGTATAAAATATTAACTGAGCCTAAAGTTTCAACCTTGTGGAGATGTTAGAATTAGGTTTTATAACGGGATAATTACCATGTGGTTGTGGTTGTGTGACAGCAGAAAAAGCACCTGTCATAGCTCGCGAGGGGGTACCGTGAGTTTTGTGTGTCGAGATTTGAATCGATTTGCGTGTGACTTGTGTGAAAATGGTAATGTCATCGTAAGCAAAAAACGTGCGAGGAAGCGGGTAGATAGATACGTCTGCCCATTATAACATCAACAATCCTACCCGCAGAAACTTTTAGTATTCTCGTGATCATGGCGCTTGCAACAGTGCCGAAATATCGAGAACTCAAACAAAAACAAATACATGGTAATTATCCTGTTATAAAACCTAATTCTAATGTTTTTGACCATGGTAGTTTAAAACAGTATCTTGCGGAGATGATTTTCAAACGGTTTTATTTAGTTCGCTCTGTTTGTTTTTTGTTTAGGTCAAATTTAGTACCTGATTGAAATTTAACCTTGTTCCTGTTCATATATCGATCTGATATTTGGTACACACCTTTAGTTCTGATGGCAACACAGTCAAATATATTCAGAATCATTGTAAATCCAAGATGGCCGTCGCCTCAAAATGGTGGATTACTATCGTAATTAAACATAAGTAAGACACTAAGGAATGGTTTAGCTTTTAGACGGTAAAAGAGTTCTTAACATCAAATCAGTAGTTTCAAAGAGTCCTTTCTCATCAAAATTGTATCACCTCTTTATAATATATGTATAGACTGATATTATTACAGCACATCACATACAAACCACACTGCGATGTAATTTATGCTTTAATGCGCAGTTGATACGCGTTCTATTTGACTGACCTGAACTGATGTGATCAAGTCGTGAACTTAGTTATCGAATTCTTCTATTTATATTCATTGGTTTTGCTGACCACATCGGTTCTTCTACTACTAATTTTTACAATAATACTTCTGCAGCATCAGTGTATCCTGAAATATTGTGTCCTATCATTAGAATCTACTGTTGCAATATTGCAATCTAACGCTACAACATTGCAAATACCGCAATCGGTTGCAGCAACATTACAACAGATTGCTGCAATATCGCAATCCATTTAATTTTTATCACAAACGATGCCAAATAGAGATGTTCGTTCAAAAACCACCAATGACCAAACAACACCCCGAAACATTCCTACCACGTACATAAATACATTGAAATAAATTAAATAAATAATAAATACTTTCGCATCAATGTATTTGGATTTAACTTTGGGCAACTAAAATCTATATACAATAATAAATACAATGTTAGCGCAGACATCATTTTTTTCCCGCACTCCGACGTTTCCCAAACAATGTGTATTACAATCTTAATTAAAAATACAAAAAGCATTCATCAACGCAAAATCTTTACAAGCTTGCTAAAATAAAACAATTGAAGACAGAATTTCCTTTTTTTTCAAAATGTACATATAATAAATACTTACATGCGAATGATATCGCTTACATCCTTGACTCGATTGAGTCAATAAAGAAACTAATATATCGGGATCATTTTACAGTTTTGTCACTTTAGTTAGTTGGTAACAGTTGGAGAAATTAAATTTAACATTAACACATTTACAATTTTGACCTTACTTACCTTAGTGAGAACCACTGAGATACGTAAGGGCTTTAGCAACTATAGAATATAGTTTAGCTTCGCTCAGCTAAAGTGATCAAACTACAACCCCAAGGAGTAAAAAGTTAGTTTATTCATTGACTCAATATCAAAACATGACATTAATTAATCATTCCCGCTCAGGAATCTCTCTTAACACCAAACAAACAAAATATACAACACTGGAAGTAAACAACGGATCTTTCAATGACACTTAAAGAAAAAATCACAAGCTGTTTATTGCTAAAATTAATAACAGTTGTAATGGCAGTAGCACTAAATAAAGATAACAAATCGGTCATGAGTGTGTTGATGTTAACAAAATAAGTAATGAGTTAGAAGATTTTAACGATGCGAAGATGTCTAAGGAGAATTATCACTTCATAGATGATGATAACACAAAGTGGCATCCATGTAACAGTACATTCCATCATTATAATATTTCACGCGACTCGAAGAGCGAAAGCATCCCGCTTTACACTTAAACATTAAGAAAAATGCTAACACTTAATTAACACGTCGTAAAAACTTAGGCGTTACTTAAGAAGTAAAACTTACACCAAAACTTGTGTAGGGACAAAAATGAGGAAGCATTTTTTTGGTAGACAATAAGAGGGAGCATTCAAAAACCATGGAAGAAGTCAAAGGAACGTTGGTACAATATGTATCGATATTCCATAAAGTTACTTAAGCACACCTCTTAACAATAACCTATCAGGTTAAAAGTACGTACGTATCTAGCGTTTTAGAAAATAGGTAAAGTATTAAAAAATCAACCGTCGTCAAGGCCAGCATTTCAAAATTTCGCTAATAAAACGTACCTAGCGTAAATTTCTAGAGTCCAAAAGTTTTTTTATAAAACAATACCTACTTTACTAGTAAGGAAGCAACGTTACAGGAAACAAGATTGAATCGCCTATAGTATAGAGAAGCGAATTATGAGAAACAATGTTACACATTATCCGTTTGTTTAAAAAATAATCTCAACCAATTTAGTCAACATTATTAAAAAAAATCATTTCAAGAACATGTCGAATGTGGTAAGGACCAATTTGATAGTGTAGTCTTGTTTTATTAACTCATCTGACACGAACGAAAACCTGTTACAACTAAAAACAACGACAGTCCTACGTTCAGTAGTTTTTACTTCCTAATAAAACAACTACATCATCTAAATAAACGAAACCATAAAAGTTTACATATTCGTATTACATAACTTTATCGTGATGTTGATTATTAATTTGTTATTTAATGGTTTTTTTTACTATCTACCTTTATTTATTTATATCAGCTTTTGACACTTATTTCCATGCTTTGTTCAGCAAGCAGCACCTCGATTTGGAGGAATCCTTACGATAGGTCAATCATAGTAACATTATTGCGATTTGTCTTAGGAGAATAGTTTCACAGAACAATTGGAAGAACGAGAAGTTATACTCTCAAACGATACAGACTAGTCTAAACAAAATTATGAAATTTTTACGATTGAGCTTAGAGTGATGTCACATCAAGGTGTATTTTCAATATCATTTTTGCCAAGCATCTTATTTCTTTCTCTTACTTTTGTGGTCTTGCCAATACATTATCAAGTGGTCAAGCCGTTCAAAATAGCATGATAACTTGATAAGTGTTTAACTTAAGTAATTTTAAGAGGGGATATTCGTAATGCCTTCACCTCGGTGTGAGTCTCACCTTTCCAACCTCAGTTTACCATAACGCCACAAACACTACTTTATCTAGTCTCTAAACGTTGCACTCGCGCAATCCAAAAATGTCATAAAATTTGTTTGATTGTCACATCATCTTATTTCAACTAATTGATGAATCAGGCTGAGCGCACACTACGACTTGTGTTGACTTGATTACATAATATAAAGATTTAACAATAGGAGGTTTTCTGACAGTTGAAGAAACGTAGTTCTAAAACCATTGACAGATGGCGCTGAGGATACATGGTCCTTTTTCGCATTCGTTCAAAGAAAGCAAAGGGATCTTTGCTTCTTTTTCACAAGAACAAAGCGCAAAGCCAGTAAAAAAAGATTTATCAATCAGCCGCCTCATTTTGCCATCAAGCAACTTTCACTTTGTGTTACGTTATACGGCAAAAGGTCGTTCTTAAAAAAACTTCCAATGCACGGTGGAGGAGGAAGACACAAAAAGTATGACAGATAAAATTGATTTTTGCTATCGATCTTGCATTTTTTGGTCCTTGCTTTGCTTGTCCTATGTCAATGGACCATCTATTGGACTTTCCTTAGCTTTAATTTTTTTTATTGCATGTAAGGAAATCTCCCATTCTATTGCACGCATTTAATGGCATTCACCGCAGCTTCACAAATCTGTGGTGTGCGCAGTAGAATTGAAATTAGATACATGTCGTTCGCGAGCTAACGAATCAAGGAACTGGGTCTCAAGATCCGCGCAATTGATAGGGTCACTCCGAATTATTTTATATGATTCGATCGTTCGGTCGAACCAATGAATGAGAGAGACGCATGTGCCTCCGTCCGCCAATCACCGATCTTGGTTCATGAGTTGGACTCCTTCGATGAACCAATCAATCAATTGGACGGGCGAAAGAACCGGATCCTTTCCGAAACAAGTCAGTATAGATCTTAATCTCTAAAATTGAACGAACTACACATATCTAATTGAAATCTCTATGTTGCAACACTGCGGTGCGACATTATGCCAAGTTGTTTTGCTGTGCGACAAAAAATAACGCGCCCGCAGTTATGATAAATCAGGCGTTCTGAATGTTTTCGTTTACATATATTTTTAGTTTAATACTAAATATTGCTGGTACATTCTAATGTGAAAAGATGATGTCACAATTTAATAAATTAAAACAAAAATTATATAAGTAACAATTTTAAATTTCACTGTACTTTACAAGAGTGCCTAGTTATTAAAATTAATAAATTTATTACATCAAATGATTTTCTGACTAGTTTTTAGTATATAATGTTTTTTTTGTCTATATTTTGAGCTCTCGAAAAATTACAATGTTCGATAACAAATGTACGGACGAAATCAGGCGTAAAGGTTATTTATTAATATAAAATAAATAATTTCATTCAACTACATAATTCTAACAATATCAGAGTAAATAGACCGTGTGAAATCAACTTTTTTCATTAATTTTTTTTTGCAATTATGTCGTTGTGGTAGACTTCTCTCTTACACGACCCAGTTCCAATGCTCAAATCAAAACTGTCATAAATTCAAAATGGCCGCCATTCAAAACTTATCTCTCTAGAATGAGCTGGAACAGGCCTGTCACAATCATTACTTCGTTCAGTAAAGAAGTGTAGCACAAAATTAGCTAGCCTAAGTGTTTATAGCATTACACTATGGTACAATTTTATAAACTATGCGACGTCAACAGAGTTTTGAACTTTTTACCATATTATTTTTTTTTTATTTCATTAATAATATTTTTAGATAACCATTGAGCTGTAATATTGGTACAAAATTATTTGGAATCACTATTAGGTACTTAATAACAATTCGTAACAGAATTATCTTAGTCAACTAGCATTCGGGGATTATATCACGCGATATAAAAACAATCTTAATTTGTTACAACAAAAAAAAAACCGCATAGTTGCAATGGGAAGCGTAAATAGCCCCGTGGAAGCTTGAAGGAAAAATGTTTCTAATATAATCTGTCTTATAACCTCTATTGGTGTTTATGTATTTCCCGCTCTTTGACAAACGTCAGATTGTATGTCAACGTCAAAATGGCGGCATTCTCGATCTCGACGCGTTCTATTTTAAATTGGCCCGAAATACGCTAACAATTCCAGTGATCTGTATCAACTTTAACATTTCTATCAACAACAATAAAATTGTTTCTTCATACTTGTCTAATAATAATAATTACAATTATTTCATTACGCAACTGTCTGGAAGAACTCTTTGGAAATCGAGCGCGAAATCTAACTCAATCACCAATCACAAACACACATTCGCATGTCATCAACTGTGTTTAGTATCAAACCGAAACGTCGCTACCTACGAGTTAACATTAAAATTAACTTATTGCTCTCAGCGCTGGTGAGCACGTCATCCAAATAGGCGCTCATCGCTCAACTCACCGAAATTAGCAATTCCGAAACCGGCAATGCCGCCATTTTCGAACCGGAAGCGTTTGAACGGGGCTACGTCAACGACAATGTGTTGTTAGGTGGCGAAGCGTCATCAGGCGACGGCGAGGAGTCGTGCGGCCCTCGTTAACAGGTCCAGTATGCGCTGCCACAGGTTGCGGAGTGTGTTCGAGCGAGAGAACAGAAATCTCCAGAGGAAGAATACGGCGGCCACTTGCGTCAAGATATGGACTATGTGTAATCTGAAATGAAACCATTACATCATCATTATCAGCCTTATACGATTCCACTGCTGGGACTTTGGCTTTCTCTCAGAGAGAGCGTACGGGCCGTAATCTACCACGCGGGCCCAGCGCGGGTTGGTAGATGTCGCATGCCCTTGAATGGTGCAATTCTTGGGCATGCCGGTTCGCTCACGATGTTTTCCTTCACCTATTTGAGCGATGATAATTCCACACGTAACTTATTAAGTCAAGGACTCAATGTTCGTGACTTTAAAGAGAAACATCCGCCAATGACAATCATGACTAACATCCTCAGCACGGTTCTGGACGTGGGCAACGTGGCTGGGCTCTCTATGAACAAGAACCTCCTGATGCCCTGCACTTAGGACTCGATGTACGCGTCCCAGTCGATGTTCCCGACGTTAAAGTCGAACATCTACCAATGACAATCATGACTTACCTCCTCAGCACGGTTCTGGACTTGGGCAACGTGGCTGGGCTCTCTTTGAACAGGAACCTCCTGATGCCCAGCACGTAGGACTCGATGTACGCGTCCCAGTCGATGTTTCTGACGTTGAAGTCGAACATCCGCCGGTCGTCCGCGGAGAGGGACGCGCAGAGTGCCTGCACGTTGTCGTCCGCGAACGACCACTGGCGCGTGGTGAAGTACTCGAGGCAGGCGGCGGCCTTTTCCAGCTTGTTTTGGACTCTGACCATCCTGTTGTGGGAAAAAGTGTTCAGTTAACATGCTCAACATTTTTACGAATGCACGGAATGGCACGCACTACTGGTCCATGCACGCACTACTTGTCCATGCTACTACGTCCATGATGCGACCGAGAACCAAGGTCGCCGACATAGCCCCCAAATTACAAATTCAAAAAGATTTATTTAGTAAGATACATGAAGTGATCACTTTAAAACGTCAAACACAAATGTAGCTACACCGTTCCCAACCTCTTTACGCCGGCAAAAGAACAGGCAAGAAACACCCGGCAGGTAATTCTTTGCGTGCAATCATATTTACATTGTTATTTTTACTGCTAATTGCTTGAATTGGAACTATTTCACTACAATCCCAAGCATTTTCGTCATCTAAATATTATATATACTGTTTTAAACTACCATGGTCAAAAACATTAGAATTAGGTTTTACACAAGTCAAGTTTTGAATCGAGTTGCGAGTGACTTGTGTGAAAATGGTAATGTCATCGTAAGCAAAAAACGTGCGAGGAAGCGGGTAGATAGATATGTCTGCCCGTTATAACATCAACAATCCCACCCGCAGAAACTTTTAGCATTCTCGTGATCATGGCGCTTGCAACAGTGCCGAAATATCGAGAACTCAAACAAAAACAAATACATGGTAATTATCCCGTTATAAAACCTAATTCTAAATATTATAGTCCGATATTTTATAATAAGCTTACAATACAAAAAGACCCAAACGCATATTCCGTCTCCGTTCCGCCATGGGTAAAAATATCTCTCTAAATAGACTAGAAACTTAGTCATCGAAGAGTCTTGGATTCCACTTGGGATTTTGTTGAAAAAACGTACACTGACTTTAGAAGGAGTTGCTGACTTTATGGAGCCTAGTAGTGGCTACAGCAATATATTATATTCTAAATAATAAAACTGTGTTAATCGCTTTTCTTCTTAAAGTTATTAATATCACATTGATTAGTAAAGTGTTCACATACATAGGTTTCCTCCCGGAGATGCGCGCCGCTAGGTCCATGACAACGGCTGGCGCGCGATGTTGCACCAACGACAACGCTCCGTGCTTCAACCTGTTGTTGGTGATGTCACCGCCCGGGTACCACACCACCTCGCCTAGAACGATGATATGACGTTATAACAGAGGTAATAATACCAAAAATGTAAAATAAAACTGAAAAATAAACACACGAGAGTCATAATATTACATTACATCGCTGCTTGTCATCAGGGCCCTAAATCTTTAATATGCTATTCAATAAGAATCTACGCTCAACCCGTAATAGCTGATTATGACACTTTTGGAAGTCTACTACATTATTTTTTTTATTATTTAACATAATATACTGTCCCACTGCTGGGACTAGGTCTCCCCCATTTATTTCCAGATATCTCGATCCCCGCAGCCTCAGGCCACCGCTCTTCAAATGAGTCAAGGTCATCACGCCATCTTTTTCGGGGCCTGCCTCGGCGACGTCGCCCGTCCTCAGGTACCCACATTCTTAATCGTACATATTAAAACAATCTCGGATTCCAGCACAGATTAAGTAATCGTAAGTACCATTTGAATAAGCTCAGAGTCACACAACGAGCCATTGAGAGAGCCATGCTTGGAGTTTCTTTGCGACATAAATAAAAAAATCCGATACAATAAAATTCGCCGAAGAACCAAAGTCACCGACATAGCTCTCAGAATTTGCAAGTTGAAGTGGCAATGGGCAGGCCACATCGCTCGACGAACCGATAACCGATGGGGAAGAAAGGTTCTCGAGTGGCGACCACGAACCGGAACACGTTCTGTAGGTAGACGTCCCACTAGGGGGAGCGGGGACATTGTAGAAGAGTCGAGGGGAGCCGATGGATGCAGATGGGTAATAGCTGTTCATGGTGGCGTTCAAGGGGGGAGGCCTATGTTTAGCAGTGGACTTCTTCCAGCTGATGATGTGCGTGATTTTGGTACTTCTGCGAATTTCTTCATTGCAGATTTAGCAGGGGGGGGGGTAAAGTAATCCAAGTGGTACTCACTGAAGGGATGTTTCCGCATGTACTTGAAGCTGGTCCGGACGAACCGCTGCCACGTGATCGGATTTTGCTGACCGGTGCAGCAGTTGTACACGATCACGCCTTCACCTCTGCAATAATAAAACGATGGTGGCTCAGTGGTAGCGACGTCAACTTGAAATCCCGCACACAATCATCAGGTTAATGACCGTGTCTACAGGACGAGGTCAATGTCTTGTAGTATCCCTTCAGCACCGCTACAAGCGCTACGCCGTAGCCACTCACTGTCTAAGATGCGTCCGCCACGCGCAAACAATCATCAGGTTAATGACCGTGTCTACAGGGAAGAGGTCAATGTCTTGTAGTATCCCTTCAGCACCGCTACAAGCGCTACGCCGTAGCCACTCACCGTCTAAGATGCGTCCGCCACGCGCACACAATCATCAGGTTAATGACCGTGTCTACAGGGAAGAGGTCAATGTCTTGTAGTATCCCTTCAGCACTGCTACAAGCGCTACGCCGTAGCCACTCACCGTCTAAGATGCGTCCGCCACGCGCACACAATCATCAGGTTAATGACCGTGTCTACAGGGAAGAGGTCAATGTCTTGTAGTATCCCTTCAGCACCGCTACAAGCGCTACGCCGTAGCCACTCACCGTCTAAGATGCGTCCGCCAAGCGCACACAATCATCAGGTTAATGACTGTGTCTACAGGGACGAGGTCAGCGACCCGAGAGCCGGTCCCGAGCATAGTTCTGAATATGCCTTTGCCGACGGCCGCTATGATGCCGTTGGGGCCGTTCCAATTGTCCACCCATCCTTTGACAGGCTCTCGGACTGATGAGAGCACTGGAATAAGAAAGATAAATAATTATAGCATTTTTAGGGTTCCATACCCAAAGGTTATAGCGACGAAGGCTCAGTGGTGGTGACGTCGGCTTGCGACCCGTAGGCCGTGGGTTCATCGCTTCAAAATAATCTCTTATTGAAATTAGTTACGAAAAACAATCGGTAATCTGTTTTTTTGTACAAACTTTATCAATGCACTTTGTATGATCAAATTTTGATAAGATTAAAGGCGCTTATCACCACAGTCTCGTGATAACATATTTATCTAATCTTATCAGAACATCACATGCATATGTAAGTCAGTGGATTTCCTTATCGGTAGTGAGTTTTTTTTTACAAACAATTATATGCCACAGGACATTTACATTGGACATTTATCGTCATTTATTAACCCCCGACGCAAAGAAAAAAAAAAAAAAAAGAGGGTTGTTATAAGTTTTTTTTTTACTATTTACATGGTAGCGTTTGACCACAAGTCACCTGATGATAAGTGACGATGTGGTCCAAGATGGCGCCACGCTACACCTGGTCTGGGAACTGGCTCTCAAGTGAGGCTGCCGGAACACACCGATAGGTGCACGGCGACAGATTCTTAACAAGAGGGTGGTAGCTAGCCAGTCGAGCACTAGAAAATACCCTACCACCAAGCTATGGTTTCATCACGATGTTTTCCTTCACCGAAAGCTCAAGCTCATTGTAGGATTCGAACCCACGTCCTACGGATCGCAAGCCGACGTCACTACCACTGAGCCATCATCGCTATCATATCATATAGTGTGACGTGTCTGTCTGTTTGTCTGTCTGACTGTCTGTCAGTGGCACCGTAGCTCGCGGACGGATGATGCGATTTCAATTTAGTTTTTTTTTGTATGAAAGGTGAGTTAAGGGCGAGTGTTTTTAGTGTTAGATGAAAATCGGTCCAAGGTGTCGGGGGTTTTATAAATTTTGTTTTATGTTATTGTAGTTTTATTATATAATGCATTTTGTTTTGTTTTCAGTGATGATGGCTCAGTCAGGCTTGCGACGCGTAGATCGTGGATTCGAATCCTATAATGAGCTTGAGCTTTCGGTGACGGAAAACATCGTGATGAAACCATAGCTTGGTGGTAGGGGATTACTTTCTAGTACTCCCTTCTTCTACCCTGATGTTAAGAATCTGTCGCTAAGCCCCTATAAGCGTGTTCTGGGCGCCTCACTTGAGAGCCAGTTTCTGTCCAATAGTACAAGTTTTGAAAACAATAAAAGTTTTCGTAAACGTCGACGTTTACCACCGCCGACTTGTCAAAGTGGCAACTCGATCTGCCTAAATTCAAAAAGTAACTCAATAACATTGTTGGAATATGATTATAACGATTTAAAATAACCTATATTGACGATTTCAGTTCCTTCAAGTCTCGGTAAGATTCGCCAAAAAAAATAACCAGTAAAATAACCAGTACCCCTAGTACAGGTTTTGACAGTTTACAAAAACTATAAAAGTTTTTGTTTCTAATACATATTTTTTTCAGCGAATCTTACCGAGACTTGGAGGAACTGAAATCGTTAATACTCATTATAATCATATTAAATCGTTATAATCATATTTCAACAATGTTATTGAGTTACTTTTTGAATTTAAGCAGATCGAGTTGCCACTTTGACAAGTCGGTGGTGATAAACGTCGACGTTTACGAAAACTTTTATCGTTTTCAAAACTTGTACTAGGGGTGACTTGTGGTCAAACGTGTAAGGAGTAAAAAAAAGGTATTTTTGTTGCAAAGAAATGATTCTTATTCTTATTCAATAGAGATCAAAGCCACTCACCAATCGATGGTCTAACGATGGCTACCGGTAGGTTCCCGCTCTCCTTGATCAGCATGTCTTCCGCCAGCGCCTTGGTAAAGGTGTAAGTGTTGGGCCTATCTCCTGAAAACGGAAATTGGTTACATTACTTTTAACACACTTGTTTGTCTTGCCTGTTCTTTTGCCGGCGTAAGGAGGTTGGAACAGGCGTAGCTAGTTTGAAGTTTGACGGTTTCGAAGTGATCACAATGTATCCTGTTAAATAAAAAACTTTTTAATTTTGAATTTTGTAAAGTGACCTCTATGGCGTTTAGGTTTTAGATTACTACTAAAATGACATATTACTGGCAAATAAATGTTTTGATTGATTAATTGATTGACATATCGATCCGAAACCGCGGATAACGGATCAGGATCGATTATTATTAATTTCGGGCGTTAATCAGCTTCGTCAGCCATTCTCGCCGACTTACCGACTAGATCCGGCGTGATTCTGTCGACCAGCTCGTCCGGCAGAGTCTGCACGAGGGTGACCACGTGTTCCGGCAGCGCGGGCGGCGCGTACACCGTCTCCTCAACGCGCTCCCTCTCGCAGTTACAGTATGCCGTCGAAACGTGGACAAGCGCCTGAAAAAAACGGTTATAAGATAGATAAATATCTTTTATAAAAAAACGAAGTTACAAAAATAAAAAACAACAAAGGAAAAAGAAGAAAAAAAAATTATATCTATACAGAGTTATTTGAAATTAGCGCATCACCTCTTGCAGGAAGCCTCTCTACATCAATATCAACAACATTTTTTCTACGACTTTTTGTAAATCTTGATAAATAACATAAAAACAAAAAAAACGAAAAAATCGTCCAACTCTGTTATTTATTACTCTGTATTTTGTTGTTTGTATCCACTTTCCCTTCATACTTTAATCAGGCTTGGTAGTAAAGAACAGGCAAGAAACGCCCGGCAGGTAATTTTTTGGCGCGATCACATTGTCAATTTTATTCTTATTACTAATTGATTGAATTGGAGCAAGTTCACTAAAATCCCAAGTTTTTTTTTTGTCATCTAATGGTCCGATATTTTTTATTTAGCTTTACTAATAAGATTTATCTTGTTTGGTTGTACACATTGGGATATGGGAACGTGAATATTGATGAGTTGCGGGATCACAACCAAAGCAGACCAGACCCCACAAGCAGCACCCGTTCACGAGTTGACGCATGTGCCAGCCATCGCCCACCTCGACCATATGAGAGGGAAGAGGGCTCTCTCTCTCTCTCTATATTAAACCTTCAAAAAAAGGGGAAAAATACAAAGTTGCTCTCACCTCCAGCTTCAGCATACGATGGCACAGCTGCACCAGCTGCTGGGTGCCCAGCATGTTTATGGTGACGGAGAGCTTCAGTTTCTCGTCAAACTTGACAGTGGCAGCCGAGTGAAATACTATTGATACCTGAAACGGGATATCATGTCTTTGAAGATCAATCACTTATATGCATTTTTTTACTAATTACAGGGTAGCGTTTGACCACAAGTCACCTGCGCCCCTAGCCAAGATGCATTCTGCAATCGTTGACGCTAATAGAAATCAAGAAAAAAGTATTGGTTTGACATATTTCAACCCTAAGTCACGTGGTCAGAAATATGTCAAACCTATACTTTTTTTTGTCCCCCCCTGGTGAGATGTCGTTAGATTTTATTCTACCCCCTCCCCCATCCCCCAATCTCACGTGAGATTTTTCAAAATGTGGGTTTCTTACGTAAACGCGTTGGATTGTTATTGAAAAAAGAATAAAAAATGCTTCGTGGTTTTATTTACACTAGTTAAGACTAGTAGGTAATCAATATTGCTGAAAATTGCGTGATATTTGCCGAGACCCCCCCTCTCTCCAACGTAAGATTAGATGAGATTTGACTCGACCCCCTCCCCCCCTTAAACATCTCACGTAATTTATGGACGCCCCTTAGGCAGTAGATAGGATGTGTCTTACCATTTGACACAGCATGGCCTGGTCCTTCGCACTGATGCCCAGTTCCGGTTCAGTTATATCGCCCACTATAGGCACTATCTTGTTGAGCTCCTGTAGCCGATCTTTTCTCAACGTCTCGAACAGCTGGAGATAAAATACAAACGTTACAATAGCAGTAACACGCTCGTGCATTGACGCATGCCCTGACGTATTCGAAGATACGCTAGCGCATGCTCGGTGAAAGAAAAGCTAACCTTTTTGGAAAATATGGATTTGAACCTCAAAGCTGAACCTCAAAGCTTTCGTTTTTTTAATTATTTCTGGCCAGTGTTTGATTAATTATTATATATTAGGTGACAATGTGGTCGAACGGATTTGTTCCCGATTCGTCATACTCCTAATTGGTCATATTCCTAACTTGTCACATTCGTGATTCGTCATACCATGTACATTTGACTGCTCAAACTTATTGTAGAAATCTTCTGTGGTAAGTAGAACCTCTTAAGTATATTTTTTTATATGAATTATTTTCTATGTGGAGAAGCCTTGGTTATTCTAATACGAAAAAAGTGTGCCTTTATTATTAAGTTCAGTTTTATCTTAAAAAATATTTTAACAAGAAATAAGTATAAAAAAAGGTAAAATATGTATCTGTTAATTATTTTTTTATTTGAGTTATAACAAGTTCGATAAAAAATGTAGCATAAGTGTGCACATGTTCGCGATTTCATTTGACTGTACAATGACGAGTTAGGAATATGACCAGTTAGGAAAGTGATGAATTAGGAATATGACCAATTAGGAGTATAACGAATCAGGAACAAATCGTCGAACGTAGTGCAAATGACTTCGACTTAATATATCTTATTTTAAAAGGGTTTATAATTTTTTTTACATCGTAAATGTGTTCATTTGTATCCATTTGAAATGTTGTAAATTAATAGTACAGTGGATCATTCCCGCGTAGTAATCTTTTTGGGAATACAAATGATTGTTTTATATACCAAAACGAGATAGAATCTTACTTAAGAGGGTGGATTCGAGAAATGTTACGTAGGTAAGGGGAGTCAAAAATCGCCAAAATCTTTCATAAGTAATTAATGCCGCTTAATGAGAATGTGTTATGTTAATTATGTATTATTTAATTCAAATGTTGCCTAGAATGACGTTTTAAAGTGTGGACATGTATTTTTTGAAAAAATTGTCTAATCTTTTTCTTTTCTAAATAAATGAAATAAATATCGAGGGACCATTGCACACAAATTGATCTAGCCCCGAATTAAGCTCGAAACTTTCGTTATGGGTACTAGATAACGATATACATACTTATATAGAGAATCAAATACTTATATATAGATAGGAAAATCCAAGACTCAGGGACAAATATTCGTGCTCATCACACATATATTTGCCCTTACCGTGATTCGAACGAATCAAGAGTAATATTTAGGTAGGTAAGTAATAAGTGCCTATCTACTAAGATTGTAAATTCATAGAATAATTTATTATGTATTCTCAGTTAAGCCTAAAATTGTTTTTATGCAGCAAATAAATTTTCATTTTTCAATGCGTTATTGATGACAAAGTTATGTTTTTAAAGATGAAGATATACGTAGCTCGTTTTCTATTAATTCGTACGAATTAATAGAAAAAATAAAAGTAAAAGAAAAAATAGAAAAAATAAAAAATAAATAAAATAAAAGCTAATCACGGTATGTTCCTATTTATTTTACTTAAGACATATAACCTGTGAATCACAAATAAATAATTTATTTTAAATATTTTCCAATAGAGTTAAACTTTTTCAATGTCCACATTTTCAACTGAAATCGAAAACGCAGATGTAGGTACTGTGAATGGAGGATTTCGTGGTGCATGGTGGTTCATGGGCCAGCGCGAAGGGACGGGGCGGGTGGGCGGCCATGCTAGACTCCCTCAGACACCACAAAGGTTGGTTGGTACTGCGAAGTGACGTTGTGAACTTCCCTAGAGCATTAGACACAATATTCATTAAAATCTTGAAGATACCACTTCGGTGTTTCTCGGATAACATCGTTTCCAAAACGAAAACTGAGAGTTAGTGATAACAAATCAAAATTTCTTTAAATCTGACAGGGCAGCGTTTGATCACGAGTCACCTGATGTTAAGTGACGATATCGTCGAAGGTGGCGCCACGCTACACCTGTTTTTGGATTTCGCACAGTGTTACTTTTTGCTGTCCAACGGCCTGTTCCAATAACCGATCGATCCACTGTTTGCACATACTGAAGCTGCCTTATTACCCTATAATTAATCAATAGATAAGTAACTGAAACATAATATAATGTCAGAGCGATGGTGGCCGAACGGTTAGGCGTGCGACTTACAAGACGCCGACACCGAGTTCGAATCCTCTCGACCCCGCACCTATGACTTAATAAGTTATGTGCGGATTTGCCATCGCTCAAAACGATGAAGGAAAACATCGTGAGGAAACCGGCATGCCCAAGAACTGCAACATTCAAGGGCATGCGACATCTACCAACCCGCACTGGGCCAGCGTGGTAGATTACAGCCCAAACTCTCTCTCTCTCTGAGAGAAGGCCAGAGTACCAGCAGTGGGAACGTGAAAGGCTGATAATGATGAATATGATGTCTGTGTTAAAGTGGCAATAAATAGATTTTTTTTTCACATGAGATAGAAATTTGACTCAAGCTCCATAATAAATAATTTTTAATTAAATTAAATTTAATTAAATTCTGTCAAACCGTGGATTGATCATTTTATTGAAATGGGCCATAAGACTGGTTTTAAGTATGACGCTCAAACGATAAAATCACTGCTTAAGCACAGATTTGAGTCTGTCGATGTGAAATCTACAAGATCTATATGGATGTTTCCTCTTCCGAAATACCTCAATATTTAGGTACTTTTTAATTGTAAAACGATGGATAGGTCATACCGGTGATTGGGTGAGTTCGGTCAGTCTAGAGGCGACGTCTTGTCCACGCTTGGGTCTCATCAAAAGGTAGATTTTCTTGATTTTTGGACAACTTCTCAGCAGCTTTTCTACTAGCACCTGAAACAAGCAAAGTTCAAAAGTACATAACATTTTAGGCTTAATGATGACTCATGACGACTCGGAATTTATTTATTTTTTTACTATTTACAGGGTAGCGTTTGACCACAAGTCACCTGATGTTAAATGACGATGTGGTCGAAGATGGCGCCACACTACACCTGGACTGGGAACTGGCTCTCAAGTGAGGCTGCCGACAGATTCTTAACAAGAGGGTGGTAGCTAGCCAGGCGAGTACTAGAAAATACCCTACCACCAAGCTATGGTTTCATCACAATGTTTTCCTACACCGAAAGCTCAAGCTCATTGTAGGATTCGAACCCACGTCCTACGGATCGCAAGCCGACGTCACTACCACTGAGCCAACATCGCTAAAATCAGCTGATTATTAAGCTATTAAGCTGATTATTACAACCAATATTTAGAGGACGAAAAGCTTGGAATTGTAGTGAACTTGCTCCAATTCAATCAATTATATCGATAGCGATGATGGCTCAGTGATAGTGACGTCGACTTGCGATCCGTAGGACGTGGGTTCGAATCCTACAATGAGCTGGAGCTTTCGATGAAGGAAAACATCGTGATGAAACCATAGCTTGGTGGTAGGGCATTTTCTAGTGCTCGCCTGGCTAGCTACCATCCTCAAGATATGAATCTGCCGCCAAGCACCTATCGGTGTGTTCCGGCAGCCTCACTTGAGAGCCAGTTCCAGGTGTAGCGTGGCGCCATCTTCGACCACATCGTCAACTCATATGGTCTCTTCCCTCTCATATGGTCGAGGAGAGCGATGGCTGGCACATGCGTCAACTCGTGAACGGGTGCTGCTTGTGGGGTCTGCTCTGCTTTGGTTGTGATCCCGCAACTCGTTAATATTCATGTTCCCATATCCCAATGTGTACAACCAAACAAGAGAAATCTTATTAGTAAAGCGAATTAAAAAATATCGGACTATTAGATGACAAAAAAAAGCTTAGGATTTTAGTGAACTTGCTCCAATTCAATCAATTAGTAATAAGAATAAAATTGACAATGTGAACGCGCCAAAAAAATTACCTGCCGGGCGTTTCTTGCCTGTTCTTTTGCCGGCGTAAGGAGGTTGGAACAGGCGTAGCTAGTTTTAAGTTGACGTTTTAAAGTGATCACAATGTATCCTATTAAATAAAAATGATTTGAATTTTGAATTTTGAACGCTACCCTGTAAGTAAGTAGTAAAAAAAATGACGACGCGATCGCGCCGAAAAAATTACCGCCCGGCCGTTACTTGCTAGTTTTAAGTTTAATGTTTTCAAGTGATCACAACATCCTACAAAATGAATATATTTTGAAGTTTGAGGTATCTAGGGCGTCCGACAGGCCACTCGGCCAATCATATATGACATAAGGTATTAAAATTAAACAGTGCCAACTTTCATATACGATGACGTAAATATCTCGCTGCCTTCACCAAGTTCAAACCAGTCTGATGTAACTCTGCTTGGCAGGAAGCAATTATTCTGGCACTATTAACACACTCGGCCCCGACGGAAGACCCGAGCTGGTCGCACAGTCAGCGACAAAAGTCGCTGATACTATTTTACGGACTGTATAGAGGTCAATTACCCAAAATTATTTTTCCCCAATATTTTTAGTCCCATTCGCGTCTTTTTTTTTCTATTTACAGGGTAGCGTTTGACCACAAGTCACCCGATGTTAAGTGACGATGTGGTCGAAGATGGTGCCACGCTACACCTGGACTGGGAACTGGCTCTCAAGTGAGGCTGCCGGAACACACCGATAGGTGCTTGGCGACAGATTCTTAACAAGAGGGTGGTAGCTAGCCAGGCGAGTACTAGAAAATACCATACCACCAAGCTATGGTTTCATCACGATGTTTTCCTTCACCGAAAGCTCAAGCTCATTGTAGGATTCGAACCCACGTCCTACGGATCGCAAGCCGACGTCACTACCACTGAGCCATCATCGCTATAAAATAATATAACATTTTTCCCCATTTGCTTTATTTTCCACACGATACTGCGACCGATAGATAATTTTCTCACACGATTTAATTTCTACTCGCTCTTTTCGCTACACGCATCCTTACCTATGCATTGTTTTAACCTTTCCGGATCATTGACAGAAAAGTTGAAAGGGAATCGTTTGGGTTATATGAATGTTGATGGATGGATGGGAAGAGGAAGACCAAAGAAAAGATGGATGGATTGTGTGAGAGTTGATATGAATGAAAGGGAAGTGAATGAAGCGATGGTGGCTGATAGGGGAGAGTTTCCACTCTCCCCTATCAGCCACCATCGACGTCGGCTTGCGATCCGTAGGACGTAGCTACGAATCCTACAATGAGCTTGAGCTTTCGGTGAAGGTTAACATCGTGATGAAACCATAGCTTGGTGGTAGAGTATTTTCTAGTACCACCCTCTTGTTAAGAATCTGTCGCCAAGCACCTATCGGTGTGTTCCGACAGCCTCACTTGAGAGCCAGTTCCCAATCCAGGTGTAGCGTGACGCCACCTTCGACCACATCGTCACTTAACATCAGGTGACTTGTGGTCAAACGCTACCCTGTAAGTAGTAAAAGAAAAAAAAAGAAAAATATAAAAAAGGGTATATAAACTATCTCACAAACTTTCATATTAATAATGTTAAGAGTGATTTATTGGCTTTTCATATAAGTTGTTAGATTTTGTCTAGATATTATAGAACGCGAGGGAAACACGAAGGAATATCGCTGGGTAATCGGCGCGCGTCATCGCTCTCAACTCGCGACCCTTCCGCACTCGAGGACTATCGTAGATTCAATCTGAACGCCAAGCCAATCGGGCTAACGGGGTATTTTTCAATAGTTTAGAAAAAAACTTAAGACTGTCAAAGTACGAGCAAAGCCAGAGCAACACAGCTAGTCAATCTCTATGTCCTACTAATATTATAAACGTGAAAGTTTGTGAGTATGGATGGATGGATGGATGGATGGATGGATGTTTGTTACTCTTTCACGCAACAACTACTGAACGGATCTGAATGAAATTTGGAATGGAGATAGATTATACCCTGGATTAATGCATAGGCTACTTTTTATCCCGGAAAAAGGTTCCTGCGGGATAACGGGAAGACGTGGATGAAACCGCGGGGCTCAACTAGTTTATAATATTAGTAGGATTAACGAAAGTTACTTTGTTTGTCTGTCTCGCTTTCTCGCCTAAACTACTGATCCGATTTAAATGGAATTCGGTACGGTGATAGTTTGAACCCTGCGGAAGGACATAGGATACTTTTTATCTCGATAAACTGTTGTTATCTATAAAAACGGCAAAGTAATCACGTTTGCTGTATGGTCTTACATATTTATTTTATTCTGTTTTTTAGTATTAACTGTTGTTATAGCGGTAACTGAAATTCATCATCTGTGAATATTTCAACTGTCTAACTGTCACGGTTCATGAGATACAGCCTGGTGCCAGACGGACGGACGGACAGCGGAGTCTTACGCCCGACATTATTAAATAATCGATCCTGATCCGTTATCCGCGGTTTTGCATCGATTTGTCGATCAATATGTCAAGCTTTACCCCTAAAATGACATATAAGTATGATAATGGTGTCGATTCGATTTTGCATTCTCTAAAACTAAACTAAGTTTGACAGGTCTCATAGTATTGCTGTCTTTTTCTAACCACAGAAGTAACCTGTCAAACTTAGTTTAGTTTTAGAGAATGCAAAACCGAATCGACAACAACATCACATAAAACCGCGTAAAACGGATCAGGATCGATTATTAATTCCGGACGGTACCTAATAGGGTCCCGTTTTTTACCCTTTGGCTACGGAACCGTAAAAACAGCGTCTTTATACATAGAAATGTTTAAAAACTCACCTTTCCCATAAAACCAGTGCCGCCAGTGACAAAAACACTCTTATCCGCGTAGAACTCGGCAACGGGTACGTAGTCCTGACTGCCAGGCCCAAAATGGCTGCCAGCGAAAACGGACGCCATCTTGTTTTAGTTCAAACTCTTTGGCGCGAACTGTCACAGCATGCGCGTGCGATGTGGAAGAAGTAGATTTTGGAAGGTAGGTAGCTGTCAGTATTTCTTGGTCGCTAGCATGGCTGCCTGGTTTCACCTGGAACAAGGAAATTGAGCTGTTAATGATTGAGGCCAATGATCTCGCGGCAGATGAGTTAGCGCGAGTAGGATGAAAATTGAGGCTAGCATTTTCAACAGTAACACACGAAATGTAAAAAATATGTTTTGTACACGATTTGATTTTAGATAATCAAAATCTTTATCTCTTTCACTATATTTTTAACGTCAATAGATAGGTACTTAACCTATACTTAATTATAAATTTTCTATTTTTGTAAAATGGTTTTTTGTAACGCAACTTAAAAAAAAATACAATAGTGTGTCGTTCTGATGTGCATTTTTATTAATGTTTTACTAGTTGCGCCCGACGAATTCACCCGCCTCTTCCATTTATCCCGCAGGTATCTTTTTCCGAGATAAAAAGTAGCCTGAGTTAATCCAGGATATAAGCTATTTCCATTCCAAATTTCATCATCAAAATCAGCTTAGTAGTTACGGTGATCATCATCATCATCATCATCATCATCAGCCGGAAGAAGTCCACTGCTGAACATAGGCCTCCCCCTTTGAACGCCACCATGAACGGCTTATAGCCATTTGCATCCATCGGCTCCCTGCGACTCTTACAATGTCGTCGGTCCACCTAGTGGGGGGCCTACCTATTACAGAACGTCTTCCGTTTCGCGGTCGCCACTCCAGAACCTGACGGTGATACGTGGTGACAAACATTCACACGCACACACACAAACTTTCGCATTTGTAAGTAGGAAGACCCCCCATAAACGGACTCTCAAACAAAAGTAGGTGAGAAACGTGGGGTTTTCCCAAAGTAGGTCTGCATTCTTTGTACTTTCGCTTGCGTACCGCGCCGCGCACGCAAGCTGCTCGCATGTCTCTTGCCCATAATGTAAAAGTCTAAAGACCCGAGCAAGTGCGTG
Organism: Opisthograptis luteolata; assembly: GCA_931315375.2. NCBI lineage: Eukaryota > Metazoa > Arthropoda > Insecta > Lepidoptera > Geometridae > Opisthograptis > Opisthograptis luteolata. The sequence continues at coordinate 3,054,309 of OV928061.1, forward strand.
TACTTGTAGGTACGTCAATATTAATGAGAGAGAAAGAGAGGACACTTTACGAATCTGTCTATCCTGCTCTATTTTCTAAACCATCTACAAAAGATGTATTGTTGCAAACCGGCCTCAACTCAGCGTTGTGCTGCTCGTTTGACCAGCGCTGGTCTGCCGTTAAAACCGTTTTTGATGACGTCACTGGCATGAAGGTAAATTTAAATATCAAAATATTAAACATTGATATTAGGACCAACTCGCCGGCAAAATGGTACGTGGAGGATCCGGAAAACCAAGAGATCGAAGACCTAGTGGGCGAGCCCAACGTGGTCGGTGAAATTAAATCGCACCGACTGCGTTGGCTTGGCCACGTAGTGCGCATGGGGGAGGATCGGGCGGCAAAGCGTTCTTATTTGGGACGAGCGAGCGGCTGTAGGCTGCAGGACGCGCTAGATACCGCCGGAGGGACGCGGTGGATGCGGACCTGCGCGAGCTCCACACTCTGAACTGGGCTGAAATCACTCAGGACAGAGAGGAGTGGCGCTCTCTCGTTTCGGAGGCCAAGACACTTTGGGTCGCTAAGCCATCGGAGTTAGTTAAAACAAATACATAAGTATATTAGTTTACTACTAGGTGAACGACCTTCCCATCTCCTCACTCAGTTGTACACTAAAAAGATCAATACAATATTCAAATTGCTGTCGTAAATCGTTGTTTATGATCATTCAAGAAGACTGTAATATCGCCGTTCGTAGTGAAGAAATGTTGATATTATGTAATGCGATTTTAATGTATTTTGTTAAGTAAGTATTACCACAGAATATAAAGAACAGTAGGTTAGCTAAGGCCGCTCGACGAGTTAACTGCCTACTCTTACGGTGACGCATAGGCGGCGCGTTCCGTACTGAGTGCATTGTCGCGGCCCCGGCCGCCTCCTTTCGTTTATGTGGTTGTGAATGGTCCACTCTGTGCAAGTCATCGCTCCACCCAGTGCAGGGCATCCTACACTACGTCTGCAAGTCATCGCTCCACCTAGTCGCAGCGCGTCCTACACTACGTCTGCAAGTCGTCGCTCCACCTAGTCGCAGCGCGTCCTACACTACGTCTGCAAGTCGTCGCTCCACCTAGTCGCAGCGCGTCCTACACTACGTCTGCAAGTCGTCGCTCCACCTAGTCGCAGCGCGTCCTACACTACGTCTGCAAGTTGTCGCTCTACCTATTCGCAGGGCGTCCTACACTACGTCTGCAAGTCGCGGTCTCCACTCAACAACACATCTACCCCAACGGTTGTCGGTTTTGCGGCTTATATGACCAGCCCACTTCCAATTCTGTTTATCCTTAGTTCTCTACACAAAGACACATTCACTGCAATTTCAACATCGCGATCAGAAACTAGGCTAAGAAAACAAACTCTTACCGCTTGTTTTAGTAAAAAAATCGCACTTTTCTATAGCAAACAAACGTCACTATATCCGTTCTCAACAATTGTGGAGTATCTTAAATTTCACCGGCAAATTCATGGTGATAATCTTAAGTTAGGTAACACTTTCTGGCGCTGACTTTAAATGCGTGAATCCTTACGGTTTTATCTATTACTTTTGGTTATTTTCGTTGATTTCCCGATATCAGATACGACGTGACATAATGACGTATGGCCAACAGTCGGTCACATACCTTTTTCTAGATTATAGCCAGTTACGTAAGCGTTATGTCTGTCTTTGGTTGGTGTGTGAAAGAGGTTTTTAAGTATACCAAGAAGATTGGATTTCTATGTTTCTAACCTCTTTGAATCTAGACTATCTGGAGCATAGATAAAGGAGGTTCTTGAGCGTTGTCTATGCTAAATCATTTAATATTCTTATCGGTGATTTTTTTTTACACTAGCCTTTCACCACACAACAAGTCAGTGACGAATTAACGATGTGTTCAAAGGTGAGAGCACGCTACACCTGGACTGGAAACTAGCTCTCAAGTGAAGATTCTTAACTAGAGAGTAGTAACCAATTTATGATTTCATCACCAAGTTTCTCAGCGAGAGAGTATGGGCTGTAATCCACCACGCTGGCCCAGTGCGGGTTGGTAGATGTCGCATGCCCTTGAATGTTGCAGTTCTTGGGCATGCCGGTTTCCTCACGATGTTTTCCTTCACCGTTTTTGAGCGATGGCAAATCCGCACATAACTTATTAAGTCATGGGTGCGGGGCCGAGAGGATTCGAACTCGGTTTGCCAAGTTTGCTTTCATCGGACAGCTCGATCCCATTGCAGGATTCGAACCCATGACTTCCGTGTTGCAAATCGATGTCTCTGACCACTGAGTCATCCTCGTTTTAAAGTACTTGCGAGTAATATCGCTGTTATCATACATTCTTATAATTTGATAAGGCTTACATATAAAAAGGTGTGACTGTACAAATATTTTATTTCCCTGATTACAAAATTCGTTTAGGTTTCGATAATAGTGAGGTTTTATACTAAAATAGAGCAGAATCAATTCGTGCATGTAGAAAAAAATAACTAACTAACTAAGTGAGAAGGCGCAACGACCCAAAGTGAGTCTTGGCCTCCGATAACAAAAGACGCCACTTTGCTCTGTCCCGCGCCACCTCCCACCAGTCCTCCACCTGGAGTGAGCGCAAAAAAAAGAAAAATAGAAAAAAGACACAAGAAAAAAAAAACAAGAAAAAAGATCCTCAAAAATACCTTCCTTCCTTTTCCTTCTGAGTCAAAAGTGAAGGAGTTTTGACTAAGAAGGAAAACTAAGGTAAAATAAGGTTACATTTTGGAAGGAATCGGTCTTGAAAGGTAAGACTCAGAAGGAAAGTCAGGATTTTTTTCTCTGTGTGGTCAGACGTTTAAAAACCGGCAAGAGCGTGTCGAGCTCCCGTGGAGAGGGTTCTGTACGATTTCGTTTTCTGTAAAAACCTTAAGACTCGTAATTTCGTTTAGGTTTTCCCCTGTAATCGATAACACATCCCATCTCGGTGGGTCCAAGTCCCTACGACTTTAATTTTGAAACTAGCTGTTGTTCGTGGTTTCACCTGCGTGGGCTATATCGCAATAAAAAGTATCCCATGTCATTCCACAGGGTTCAAATTATCTTCGTACCAAATTTCTTTTCGATCGGTTCAGTAGTTTAGGCGATAAAGCGAGACAGACAGACAGACAGACAAACCGAGTAACTTTCGCATTCATAATATTAGTAGGGACTTAGTATCTACCTATAACTTTAATTTAATATCCTTTTGTAAATATAATTTTTTTGTTGTTATTGTAATAAATATAAATGATTAATACAAGGAGCAGAAGTCAAAGGGTACGAAGATGTATCGTTAAACGAAAGTGTGCGTAGAAAGTCATTTAGGTATAAATTTTAACTGCTAACTGTTAATACTATAGTTATCCTGCTCTCTCATCACTTACTTTCTACATGCGAAAAAGAAAGAAGAGTATTTTTATAGAGTCCATCTGACCTACTGGGGTAATTTAAAATTACGGTCACTTTCGATTCTTGGTTACGCAAAAACGAGTATTTCTTAGACTTCGTAAGTACATTGGTTACCCACGCATTGTAAACTAGGTGGAGCCGATGGATGGATCCTTGGCCTAGACGACGGTGGCCGTCAGCGAGTTTCATTTCTGACGACCCCCACGGGGGGGATGTTCGAGGTGATCGCTATAAAACACCGCAATATCTTCCTGAAGTGATATTCTTCTCTTTTACTCTCTTTCTTTCTTCTTTATTTCTTTTTATCTTCTTCTCAGGGGGATAATAGTGGATATCTATATCTATACTAATATTATAAAGAGGAAAGATTTGAATGTTTGTTTGTTTTTTTCGTTTGTTTGCATTGAATAGGCTCCGAAACTACTGAACCGATTTGAAAAATTCTTTCGCTGTTCGAAAGCTACATTATCTGCAGCGGACATAGGCTAAAACTTATTTTCAAAAAAGTTAGGGAGCCTTACTAAAACTACAATAATGTAACCCAAGGTGTAAAAAAATTACCTAACATATTCTTTACATCGCGTGCGCTGCGAGAACTATTGATGATAGAATATTACAATGTACTACGACTTTGTAGAACACATAATTATTTACAAAAAGTGTCGGGACAGCATATGTCTAACTATTATAGTTATGCCACAATAAGTGTTTTTTATTTTAAAAATTTAATTGTATTGCCGCCGCTAGAAAAGGCTCTTTATTTGTATCTTGGTATTAATCCTTATCAAAATAAATTACTTTATATTCAAGACTGCTTCAATACCTTTACATAACTTTTTGAAATATTCAATTTGGACATTCCATTCGAAAGATATCACGATATTAGAGGGGTTGGGTGGTAGCCGCTCACACTGCTCGGCTAGCTAGGCAGCACCTTATGCAATGTAGGCGTCACTGGGGCACGTACGGGATGAAGGGTTTATGTGTCTGTATTATAATTTTTAAATTTGAAATACATATTTGTAATTACCCGTGCGAAGCTGGGCGGTTCACATAGTAGAACATATCTTTACAAGAATTCAATAAATGTTACTACAGTTAACAATTGAAGAAAGGAGAGCGGTCATCAGACGTAACAAAAACCGGTACGGTTAGTCATTGACCTTGGAGAGAAAGTGGCGGCGCACGCGCAGCTCTCAGTACCAAGTGGTACGCAGTGAGTGTTACGAGTGGAAGTCGGCTGAAGCCACTAGTCGTGAGGCCATCACCTCAGCTTGCCACCCCATCATATTCCTACTGCTGGGACTCTGGCCTTCTCTCAGAGAGAGGTTTTTTTTTAAGTTACAGGGTAGCGTTTGACTACAAGTCTCCTGATGTTAAGTGACGATGTGATCGAACATGGCATCACGCTACACCTGGATTGAGAACTGGCTCTCAAGTGGGGCTGCCGGAATACACCGATAGGTGCTTGGCGACAGATTCTTAACCTGTGGGTGGTAGATAGCCAGACGAGCACTAGAAAATGCCCTACCACCAAGCTATGGTTTCATCACGATGTTTATTTGTTTGATGTTTAGCATAGGACGAAATCCACCACAATGGCCCAGTGCAGGTTGGTAGATGTCCCATGCCCTTGAATGTTGTCTTGGACATGCCGGTTTCCTCTCGATGTTTTCCTTCACCGTTCTGAGCCATGGCAAATCCACACATAACTTATTAAGTCATAGGTGCGGGGCCGAGAGGGGCACGCGTTACCATTCAGATGGCATTTTATGCAGATGAATAATTCTATTCTATTCTAAAATAACTTAACTGTGACACCTCCAGGATGTAACATTGAGTCCACCAAACGTTCAAATAATAAACGATAGTAAATTCTTGTCATACACAACAAATCCTGACTCACAAAGCTTTCTCTTTCGTAATATAAATAAACGATTTGAATCGAGTTACATATTAGTAAAATGTACTTGTAGCTCTCAGAATTTGCAAGTTGAAGAGGCAATGGGCAGGCCACATCGCTCGACGAACCGATAACCGATGGGGAAGAAAGGTTCTCGAGTGGCGACCACGAACCGGAACACGTTCTGTAGGTAGGCGTCCCACTAGGTGGAGCGGGGACATTGTAAGAGTCGCAGGGAGCCGTGGTGATGGTTACTAGCCGTTCATGGTGGCGTTCAAAGGGGACGCCTATGTTCAGCAGTGGACTTCTTCCGGCGATGGTGATGGTGTAATAAAGATTATTGTGATGTTGTCTTTTTTTGATGAATTACGAGACAAGTTAGTCTATCGCCCGATGGCAAGCAAGCATCATGCCATTTTCGCTAGTCACAGGGAAGCGTTTGATCACAAGTCACCTGATGTTAAGACGATATGGTCGAAGGTGGCGCCACCTGGCCTGGGCACTCAAATGACGCTGCCGGAACACACCGATAGGTGCTAAGTGACAGAAATTGGGGCTGATTACATTATTATAATGCAACCATTTTTCTCTGTAACTACATACTATGTTTATGATGAAGACTTGTTTATCATCATCATCACCATCACCTTTGAACGTCACCACGAATGGATATTAGCCATTTGCATCCATCAGCTCCCTGCGACTCTTACAATGTCGTCGGTCCACCTAGTAGGGCACCTACCTACAGATCGCGTTCCGGTTCGTGGTCGCCTCTCGAGAACCTTTCTTCCCAGTTATCGGTTCGTCGACCGATGTAGCCTGCCCATTGCCACTTCAACTTGCTAATCTGAACTGTAAGCCTTTGTGAATTTGTGACTATGTATGACCTTAAATGTAGACAAAATATAATTGTTTCAATTAGGTACCTAAATTCCTTAATTAATGCCGCGCCCGAATTGTTTTGTCGCGTGCCATTGGTGCCACGCGTGCCAATGCTGACTTATAGCGATACACTAGTTTGTTAGATACGTGATAACAAAACGAAAAAATAATTTTAAAAACTGATAGGGGAGTTTATAAAAACACCCGTAGAGTCTGGACTGTTTGGACTCCTAAGCTTAAATAAATAGGCGAATAATCAAATAGCCAAATTTTGTGAAAAAAAGTTGAATGCGATGATGGCTCAGTAGTAGTGACGTTGGCTAGCGATCCGTAGGTCGTGAGTTCGAATCCTACAACGAGCTTGAGATTTCGGTGAAGGAAAAAATCGCAATCGAAAAACTTCATTTTCCTGGGTAATTTAACAATTCAATTCAATTTCAATTTATTTATTTATTCAATAGGATACATCGTGATCACTTTAAAACGTCAAACTTAAAACTAGCTACGCCTGTTCCAACCTCCTTACGCCGGCAAAAGAACAGGCAAGAAACGCCCGGCAGGTAATTTTTTTGGCGCGATCACATTGACAATTTTATTCTTATTACTAATTGATTGAATTGGAGCAAGTTCACTAAAATCCCAAGCTTTTTTTTGTCATCTAATGGTCCGATATTTTTTAATTAGCTTTACTAATAAGATTTCTCTTGTTTGGTTGTACACATTGGGATATGGGAACATGAATATTAATGAGTTGCGGGATCACAACCAAAGCAGACCAGACCCCACAAGCAGCACCCGTTCACGAGTTGACGCATGTGCCAGCCATCGCTCTCCTCGACCATATGAGAGGGAAGAGGGCGACCCGACACACGACGCCGCCGCAAGCAAAGTCACTTTCGTGAGTATGACTGTTTTGGCTGTTTACCGAAAATGGTTAGAATAGGGGAAATAGGGAGAATAGGTAGATAGAAAGAAAGATAGATAGATTAACTACAATCCCAACAATTCTGTCTGTTAATTTTTTTTGAGAATTTTAATATTACTTTTTTGTTACGTTTCTACCTAACTACTAATTGAAAAATTTTAATTTGCATGTGTGCATGATAAACTAGTTTTACTTAGTTAAGATTTTTAATTTTGCATGCCATTTCATTGGTAAAATGTGTCAGATCTATATATTTATGTCGTTGTTACTAACTGTTTCACTCACATTTTTGGCAAATAAAGTTTCTATTTCTATTTCTATTTACGATAAACTGCAGTCCACGCGGGTGACACCGCTGGGCCCAGCTAGTGATAAAGAAAGTTGAGCGAAAGTTGTCTTCGTTCTTGCCCAGGCATGGCCTTGCACTTGAAGTTGCAATTACTAATATATAGGGATGGACAACCTTTATATATCTTCGTGTCATTTTATCGCTAGACTAGCTGCGCCCCGCGGTTTCACCCGCGTGGACTGCAGTCTATCGCAATAAAACGTCTTTTTCCATTTCTTCTTTCATAAGAATCTTCTCCTTGCAATAACAAACAAAACAAAAAAAGCGTTTTAAAAAGAATTACACGGAGAAAAAAGACCTTCCGAAATACCGTTTTCCTTCTGAGTCAAAAGGGAAGGAATTGTGATTCAGAAGGAAAACTAATACAAAATAAGGAAGGAAACGGTCTTGGAAGGAAAAGACTCAGAAGGAAAGTCAGAATTTTTTTCTCAGTGTAGTGAAATCGGTCCAGCCGTGCACGCGTGATGCCGTGACCAAGGGAAATAGGGATTTTTGTATATAAGAAAGAAAAAAGATAGATTATCATAATCATCATCATAGTTTTCAACTCATCATATATAAAAAAACACTTTTTGGCCGTCTTCAAAAAAGGAGTTTTGTTAATTCGACCGTATATTATACAGGATCCATTGCTTACTAAACACTCGCAATGGCGTCCCAAAGAAGTCCAAGTAGGCCTTTTTTATAGAGTCAGACGCACTTAAACCACATTTTCGAAATATATAATCGTCACAAAGAGCTCAAAAACTATTTGGATCGTTTAAGGAAGTTCTTCTTAATGAAAAAATATCAGACTATTAGATGACAAAAAAAAAGCTTGGGATTTTAGTGAACTTGCTCCAATTCAATCAATTAGTAATATGAATAAAATTGTCAATGTGATCGCGCCAAAAAAATTACCTGCCGGGCGTTTCTTGCCTGTTCTTTTGCCGGCGTAAGGAGGTTGGAACAGGCGTAGCTAGTTGTAAGTTTGACGTTTTAAAGTGATCACAATGTATCTCGTAAATAAATAAAAATTGACTAATTGACTATAATGTAGACATATCTGCTGACGGCCCGCCTGATGGAAAGCGGTCACCGTCGCCTATGGACATCTGCAACACCAGGGGAGTTGCCGATGCGTTGCCGACCTTTAAGAACTCTTTTTTTTCTCAATTTTTTTCTCTTTTTTTCTCTTTTTATATCAATTAATTTATGAAATTTAATAATTTTTTGCACAAAAAAAATTTATTAGCAAGCCATGTAGCGAAATTTTAAGAAGTACCTGATTCACACCAAACTAGAGATGCTAGAAAAAAACGACTCATCAGCGAACTCAAATAATAAACAGTTTTAAAACTTCATAAAACAAAAAAAAGAGTTAAATTTTGTTGACCAGTGTTATAAATGCGAAAGTTTGTGTGTGTGTGTGGATGTTTGTTACCACGTATCACCGTAATTACTCTACCGATTTTGATGAAATTTGGAATGGAGATAGCTTATACCCTGGATTAACACAAAGACTTTTTATCCCGGAAGAAGGTTCCTGCGCGATAACGACAAGACGCGGGTCTTTTTTTCTACGAGTATAAGAAATCGACTGTATTTTGTTTTGTGTATTCATTTTTTTATTTCCTTTGTAAAGCGTTTTGTTTTTGGCCTGGCTAGTTTTCATTTACAAAAATACACACGTCGAATTGAGAACCTCTTCGTTTTTTCGTCGGTTAAATAACATTCTTATCATCAAGCAACATAAAAGATAAGCCAAACGCAAGTCATTATATAATCAAACCGGTATATCCATAGATCCGGCATGCGACATCTACCAACCCACACTGGGCCAGCGTGGTATATTACAGCCCGTACTCTCTCTGAGAGAAGGCCAGAGTCCCAGCAGTGGGAACGTGAAAGGCTGATAATGATGAAGATGATGATGATCCATAGATCTTCCTTACAACATTTTAATACGAAAGTTCCGTCTGTTTGTCATAAAATTTGGTATCAGACTAATCAGTAATTGCACTAAATATCGAACATAGATATAGGATCTAATCTATGTTCTTTTAAATTCATAACTGAGATGGCGCGACGACCCAAAGTGAGTCTTGGCCTCCGATAACAAAAGACGCCACTTCGCTCTGTCCTGCGCCACCTCCCGCCAGTCCTCCACCAGCAATGAGCGCAAGTACATACATGAAGAAAAAAGACCTTCCGACACACCGTTTTCCTTTTGAGTCAAAAGGGAAGGACTTGTGATTCAGAAGGAAAACTAAGGTAAAACTAAGAAAGGCATCGGTCTCGGAAGGTAAAGACTCAGAAGGAAAGTCAGATTTTTTTCTCAGTGTAGGGACTTATAAAATACTAGCTGTTCCCCGCGGTTTCACTCGCGTCGGCTACAGTATATCGCGATAAAAAGTATGCTATGTCCTTCCTCAGGGTTCAAACTATCTCCGTACCAAATTTCATTTAAATCGGTTCAGTAGTTTAGGCGTGAAAGCGAAACAGTGTTACTTACATGGCCGATATGTAGTTTATTTTAATATTAGGTGATTTGTACTGTGTACGTTTATGAGTCGCTAGCTGTTCCCCGCTTTTTAACCCGCGTTGGCAACAGCTTTACGCATGCAAAGTCTCAGCCCGATCGGTTTAAAATTGACAAAGTTTCATACAAACTTTCATCCCCTATTTTATCCCCTTGGGGGTAGAATTAATCAAAATCCTTTCTTAGCAGATGCCTACGTCATAACATCTACCTGCATGCCAAATTTCAGCCCGATCCGTCCGGTTTGGGCTGTGCGTTGATAGATCACTATGTCAGTCAGTCACCTTTGAGTTATATATATGTATTTAGATTATAATATCTATACGAGCGCTTGAACTAAATAAGGATAGTTAAAATGTTATTAAAAATAATAAATTATCTATCTACGCAAATAAAACTGAAATATTTTTTTTTGGAAATATACATAACATATATCCAAATATTTTTTTTTAATTCGGCAAATTTAAAAAACATAACAAGAATAAGTAAATAAAAATGAAATGGCAATTTTTGTTAAGAAATAACAAAAAGTTAGTCCGAAACATATAAAAATTCGGGAAAAAACGCCAATCGAGTTTTTCCATAAATTTTTTGTATAAATAAAATAGATCAACTTTAGATGGCTAAATTTTGATATCATAGTTCAGACTTGACTTTGACAGCAAGTGAAAACTAAAAAAAAACAAAAACATACGCAACCTCATTTTGTTCCAAATAAAAAGTAGATAAAAAACAAAACACATACCAGTTTAAAAGAAAATCCTTGCCGTCCCGCACACACAGCCTACAATATGGATACTATGTTATCACTGTCACATCACCCCGATATTATTATCTTATCGCCACAATCGCGGTAACGCTGCCCACCGCGAGATTGGAGGAGCGGTGTTGGACTGAACACCCGGTGCGGTACACTGGCCTTTTAAAAAGATGTTGGCGGTCTAATTTGTAGGCGATAGCGGGCGAATACGTATAAAAATTCGATTGCAACAAATTGTACAAAAATACTTAACAACAAAACAAAAAAATGTAGTAACTACGAAAGATGACAAGCACCTATCGGTGTGTTCCGGCAGCCTCACTTGAGAGCCAGTTCCCAATCCAGGTGTAGCGTGGCGCCATCTTCGACCACATCGCCACTTAACATCAGGTGACTTGTGGTCAAACGCTACCCTGTTAATAAAAAAAAGGTATGTAATAAGTGGCCATTTCATCTGGAAGGACAAAATGTAGTAATTCTAAGACAATGAGACGAAATAGCATTCATTTTCCACACAACTGGTCGCCGATTAGTCCTTTATGTAAATCCCTTTACGCGAATCGAGAGCTGTAGTGACGTCATTAGAAAAGAGGTTGTTTTGATGAGATTACAAGTATATCGTCGTAACCAATTTACTCGGCGAAAATCTGTCCGAGCATAGGGCTACTTTGAAAAACAGCACTGTGTTCAATAAATAATTATTATGTGAACACGACATAATATACTGATTACCCCTTTACCATTTATATAAAACTAACTGACCCGGCGGACTTCTTATCGCCAATAAAAGTCACCTTTTAAACCTTTTTGTAAGTATTTCTATGTTTTTGCTAATGATGATCCTCCTACAAAGCGGGCGACTTGCACTGCCACTCTCAGCCGGCTGCCCAGTGACGGGGCCCCTAGTCGATGCGGGGCCCCTAGGCAGCTGCCTCATTTGCCCTATGGATAATCCGGCCCTGATACCATGGATTATCATCACATATGGTACTTTTTATCCTGGCAAAAGTTACATACAGGTAACGGCGCAGCTTGTAAAATATATTTATATCTGACATAAATCATATTTATCGGGAGAAACAAAAACCCTGAACGAATGTTCCATTCCATTTCTTCGCCGTTTGCATTGTAAATGTGGAAGCGTAACGTACCCGCTGTCGCTTATAAACTTGACCCGCGCCCACAAATTATGATTCCCATTGATAAAAATAGACCTTAATATGACAATTGGATTATACTTTTACTAGCGGACCGGAAGTGACGACCTAAAAAGTAAGTTTCTATTGCTGGGGCCACACTAACGGGAAATGCCGTTCCATAGCGCGATGATTGACGTTTGACATAAGTGTGGCCACAACATTGGACAACGGCATTCACATTGGCGTTTGACGTTAGCCGGCCAAGTGCGAGTCGGACTCGTGCCTGAAGGGTTCCGTATCATTCTACTAAATATTATAAACGTGAAAGTTTGTAAGTATGGATTGATGGATGGATGGATGGATGTTTGTTACTCTTTCACGCAAAAACTACTGAACGGATCTGAATGAAATTTGGAATGGAGATAGCTTATACCCTGGATTAACACATAGGCTACTTTTTATCCCGGAAAATGTTCCTGCGGGATAACGGGAAGACGCGGGGTGCAACTACACAGATAGAGAGAGAAATTGAGGTCAATGTGCAAATATCATTGACTTGAGTTTGGCCCTTAAATTAAGCTTTCAAATCAAATCATTTTTATTCAATAGGAACATTGTGATCACTTTAAAACGTCAACTTAAAACTAGCTACACCTGTTCCAACCTCCTTACGCCGGCAAAAGAACAGGCAAGAAACGCCCGGCAGGTAATTTTTTGGCGCGATCACATTGACAATTTTATTCTTATTACTAATTGATTGAATTGGAGCAAGTTCACTAAAATCCCAAGTTTTATATTTTTGTCGTCTAATAGTCCGATATTTTGTTTTTAGCTTTACTAATAAGATTTATCTTGTTTGGTTGTACACATTGGGATATAAACACATTGGCTTAAATTACCTATTAATGTAACTAATATGAGTGCGTCCTGTATGCACGTATGTATGTATCCTTGAATTCTATCAGCATAACTGATGTTATTACAAGTGTCTATCTATCCTACTAATATTATAATCGCGAATGTTTGTGAGTATGTATCAGTATCTTTGTTGCTATTTCACGTAAAAACTACTCAACAGTATTGAGTGAAATTTAGAATGGAGATAGCTTATACCCTGGATTAACACGTAGGCTACTTTTTATCCCGGAAAAAGGTTCCTGCGGGATAAGAGGAAGACGCGGGGCGCAGTTAGTAATAAATAAATAAATATCAGGGACAATTGCACGCAAATTGACCTAGCCCCAAATTAAGCTCGAAACTTGTGTTATGGGTACTAGACAACGATATACATACTTATATAGAGAAATAAATACTTATATAGATAGAAATATCCAAGAGTTAGGAACAAATAAATATTCATGCTCAGCCCGGTTCAGTTCAGCTCAGTTAATTAAAAAATATCGGACTATTAGATGACAAAGAAAAAGCTTGGGATTTTAGTGAACTTGCTCCAATTCAATCAATTAGTAATAAGAATAAAATTGTCAATGTGATCGCGCCAAAAAAATTACCTGCCGGGCGTTTCTTGCCTGTTCTTTTGCCGGCGTAAGGAGGTTGGAACAGGCGTAGCTAGTTTTAAGTTGACGTTTTAAAGTGATCACAATGTATCCTATTAAATAAAAAAGTTTTGAAATTGAAATTGAAATTGCCCGTCCTTCCTATCCTACTAATTTTATAAACGCGAAAGTTTGTATGTATGTATGTATGCATGTATATTGGTTGCACTTTCACGCAAAAACTACTGAACGGATTTGAAATGGAGATAGCTTATAGCCTGGATTAACACATAGGCTACTTTTTATCCCGGAAAAGGGTTCCTGCGGGATAACGGGAAGACGCGGGTGAATCCGCGGGGTGCAGCTAGTCAAACCAATAATTAAGTAGTAATTAATATCTACTTTTCAAGCGAAAATCTTTTGAATAGTACCTACACGGAGAAAAAAGACCGTCCGAAATACCGTTTTCCTTCCGAGTCAAAAGGGAAGGACTTGTGATTCAGAAGGAAAACTAAGATAGAAATAGGAAGGAATCGGTCTTGGAAGGTAAGACTCAGAAGGAAAGTCAGAATTTTTTTCTCAGTGTATTAAAGCACCGCCGTAAATAATCGACGTTAAAATTATAGTGTTAAACGTTAGTTTATATGAATATAATAAAGTTTAAAAAGATTAAAAAATTAACATAATTAAGCAATAAGACAATTAAAATTTAATATTCATGCCTTTTTTTTCGTATAATAAAGTATTTTTTGTTTCATTCACCTCAATACTGGGCCTGTTTAGACAAAACCCAAAAGGATAGCCGAAAAATCGAAAAAAACGAATTTCTTCCTATAATATATATCGGGGGACCATTGCACACAAATTGACTTAGCCCCAAATTAAGCTCGAAACTTGTGTTCAATGTTCATCTATTGTAAAAACAAAATGAATATAAAAGTTTTTCATTCTCTACAATGTCCCATAGATTTACTACCTTATGCAAAATAATTAGCACAGACAAAAAAAACGCCATATTGATTTTTAGAATAACCCTTCACTATTTGTCGGTTACCGGGCACAATGCCAAGGTCCCGTATAATAACTCCGTTAAAGGTATAATTCCATTTATACCGTATATAATATATGATAACAGGAACCGCGATCAAATCTAGTCATTTCCAGTGCAGAAAACGTACGACAAATTTTACGTAAGCCCTACAAACTACAAACTAATTTCAACTTTGTAGTAAACGGAATAGAGATGAGTTTCCTACGCGGCGCTTTCTCGGATTCGGGGTTAGGCCGAGAGATTTTTCACAAGCGAAAATTATCACCAATTTTCTAAGACGACCATGAACGCACCGCGCATGTATACCGTCCATTCAGGAAAGCGCAAGAAAGGGACGGATGCTGCGGGAGCGAGAGGGACAGCGATACGATTCCCGAAATTCTGGGAAAGCCACATTGATGATCATTGAAAATTATGTATTACGTAGCTACATGCATTATGTCACAATGCTTTTTTTTTCGACAAAAAAGTTTAGCCGATTTTAGGAATGCGCGGAATTCGACGTTTCGAATTTGATTTTTGTTTCTTTCTTTTTTAATCTGCACGGCTTAATGCGGTCTGAATAAAAAAACTGCAATATTCCGATACATTCTATTAGTATGACACTGTTACTAACTGCATTAACTCCAGATTTTTAGGTCACGTCAGAAACTGACTAAATCGCTAGGCCGAAAGTACTTACCGATACTGGCTGCAAACTTAAACATTGACGCACTTGAATTAAAACTAAAGCTCATAATGTCTATTGCACATTAAAACAATTCGAAAAAGGAATATTAGCGTTTTTTTCTCATCTAACACGGCATCTGTACACTTCAGACATTCGCTCACAGGTTATGTATGTATGTTTGTAACTGGTACTATTTATAAACGGCGCGCGTCTTTCGTCTGGTTATAATTGCGTTACGTTTTTTGATTAGGATTGCTGTTACGCGGTTTTGTTTTACAGAAAACTGGTTTGGTTGTAAAAAAATCAATTGCGGGGACGCCTCAGTTAGGAGCCATCTTGTGTCTGGCGAGAAGCAGGGTGGTGTGTTGTACGCATGCGTGGGAATCCGTCGCCGCCCGAACGTCTAGCCTGGACGTTAGAAATGTCATGTGCCGATTCGAGATTTCGGAACGGAACAATTCCGTTCGGAATTCAATGAAAACGTTTTTGAAACTTTAGTGCTGTTTTTTGAAAAGTATTAAAATCAAAAACTGGGCAAGTGCTAGCCGGTCTCGCGCATAAAGGTTGCGTCCTATCCCTACTTATTAATATTATAAATACGAAAGTAACTCTGTCTGTCTGTCTGTATATTTTTCACGCCTAAACTACTAAACCGTATTAAATGAAATTTGGTACGGAGATAGTTTGAACCCATAGGATACTTTTTATCGCGATAAACTGTAGCCCACGCGGGTGAAACCGCGAAAGACTGAAGTATGGAAGCCTCCTAAAATATTTATTTTATTCTATTTTTTAGTATTTGTTGTTAAAGCAGCGACAGAAATACATCATCTGTGAAAATGTCAACTGTCTAACTATCACGGTTCATGAGATACAGCCTGGTGACAGACGGACGGTGGAGTCTTACTATGTACTCGTAATAGGGTCCCATTTTACCCTTTGGGCACGGAACCCTAATTAGAATCAGCTGGACAGAAAAGAAAACCAACCAAGAAGTTTTGGATAAAAAATTGGAGAGAGAACTTTACTAATAACAGTACAGATAAAAAGTTTCAAGTCGATACGACAACTAAAAGTAGGTGAAAATTGACTTCTAAGATTTGATTACATTGTTAGTTAGTTAGTTAGTTACAAGTCAAGCTAATAAAAGTATTTTAAAAAGAGAAAAGATGTTTGGCCACTTGGTATGTACGACATGACGAATATAACTAATAAGCTTGGGATTATGGTGAACTTGCTCGAAATCAATCAATCTATACTAATATTATAAAGCTGCAGAGTTTGTTTGTTTGTTTGTTTGTTTGTTTGTTTGTTTGTTTGTTTGAACGCGCTAATCTCAGGAACTACTGGTCCGATTTGAAAAATTCTTTCAGTGTTGGATAGTCCATTTATCGAGGAAGGCTATAGGCTATATTTTATTTCCAAATAAATTAGGGATCCGTAAGAAAATTGCTATTTTGCAACCCAAGGTGTGAAATCGAAAACCTATTTTTGCGTGCGCTGCAAAAACTATTGACACTAGAACAAAATAATGTATTGCGGGTTTGTAGGTCTCATTTAGATCTACAAAAAAGTCCGCGAGAGCATATGTCTAACTATTATAGTTATGCCACAATAAGCGATCTTTTATTTTAAAAATTTAATTTTTGATGCCGCCGCTAGAAAAGGCTCCTTATTTGTATCTTGGTATTAATCCTTATCAAAATAAACTACTTCTTATTCAAAACTGCTTCAATGCCTTCCCATAACTTTTTGAATCATTCAATTCGGACATTCCATTCGAAAGATATCACGAGTTTAAAAATGTAAGTAGTAGTAGAAAAATAAAACCGCCGCACCGCAGCGCAGCGGGAAACGCGGTGAGGTGAGCGGGGCACCGGGAGAATCTATGAAATAGGTAAAGTGCGGTCGCGGACCAGGCGCAATTCAAACGTGCGGTCCAAGAAAAATTAACTTAGAATTAAAATAGGATAACGCGTTGAGGGGGCACCGAAGTGCGGGAATAATTTTGGAGTACATATACGGAATATAATTATACGCTATCGTGCCTAAACTACTGACCCGATTTAAATGAAATTTGGTATAGAGATAATTTGAGCCCCGGGGAAGGGACATAGGATACTTTTTATCGCGATAAACTGTAGCCCACGCGGGTGAAACCGCGAGGAACAGCTAGTTAGTAATAAGAATAAAATTGTCTATGTGTTCGCGCCAAAAAATTACCTGCCGGGCGTTTCTTGCCTGTTCTTTTGCAGGCGTAAGGAGGTTGGAGCTGGCGTAGTTAGTTTTAAGTTTGACACAATGCATCCTGTTGAATAAAATACTATTGATTTTGATTGATTGATTGATTTTGATTATATGAAAACATCATAAAAGGAAAAGTAGAAGGGAAAATAGTGAGAGGTAGACCAAGAAGAACATACATAGATCAAGTCAATATCATAAACTAAATCCGATACTCCGATGGCTCAGCGACCCAAAGTGTGTCTTGGCCTCCGAGACGAGAGAGCGCTACTCCTCTCTATCCTAAGCGATATCAGCCCAGTTCCGAGTGTGGAGCTCGCGTAGGTCCGCATCCACCGCGTCCCTCCAGCGGTATCTAGCGCGTCCTGCAGCCTACGGCCACTCGCTCGTCCCAAATAAGAACGCTTTGCCGCCCGATCCTCCCCCATGCGCACTACGTGGCCAAGCCAACGCACTCGTTGCAATTTAATTTCACTGACCACGAACCAAACGCTGATTTTCTTTTTATTACTTACAGGGTAGCGTTTGACCACAAGTCATGAACAATATGGTCGAAGGTGGCATCACGCTACACCTGAAACTAGCTCTCTAGTGAGGCTTCCGGAACACACTGATAGGTGCTTGGCGACAGATTCTTAATCATGATGGTGGTAGCTAGCCAGGCAAGTACAAGAAAATTCCCTACCACTAAGCTAGATGGTTTCATTATTTCATCACGATGTTTTCCTTCACCGAAAGCTCAAGCTCATTGTAGGATTTGAACCCACGTCCTACGAATCGCATGCCGACGTCATTACCACCGACCCATCATCGGTATGAAATTTACAGTTTCACGCAAAAACTACTAGACGGATCTGGATGAAATTTGGAATATTACATCCTAGATTCTCGCGATAAACAGCAGTTCACGCGGGTGAAACCGTGGGGAACAGCTAGTAGGTTATAAAATAACATTTATTTGATAGAAGTGTCCCATTTAAATCAGAAATAACTACAAAATTACAGGATAAATCAAGTTATTATCCTGCTTAGTCAGACTTGGGTATCGTTTAGGGTGACCATGATTGAGGTAATTGAAACGTTTTAAAATTAAATTTAATTGTATCGTAACAAGTATTATAATTTTTAAAAGACGCCGACACCGAGTTCGGATCCTTTTGGCCCCGCACCTATGACTTAATAAGTTATGCGCGGATTTGCCATCGCTCAAAACGGTGAAGGAAAACACCGTGAGGAAACCGGCATGCCCAAGAACTGCAACATTTTCAAGGACATGCGACATCTACCAACCCGCACTGGACCAGCGTGGTAGATTATAGCCCATGCTCTCTCTCTGAGAGAAGGCCAGAGTTCCAGCAGTGGGAACGTGGAAAGCTGATAATGATGATGATGATGAAGTATAATTTTTAACATAAAAATAACCGACTTCTCTTTCCCCTCGACTTCTTTGGAACACCACCATCAGATCCTGGTTTCCTTACCACCCTTGGGATATCTCCTCCCAACAAAAAAAGCATCATCAAAATCGGTTCATAAACGACGAACAAACATAAAAAAGCATATATACCGTCGAATTGAGAAACCGCCTCCTTTTTTGAAGTCGGTTAAAACGGAATAAAATTAAAAAAATATGCTCAAAAATTTTGCGAAAAAAAGAGAGTATGTTTTTCGAGTGTAGGTATGTATGTATGTCTGTATGTATATTTATTTAGCACGGCCTGTAGCCTAAATGGCTTGACGGATTTTAACATATGGGGTGTCATTGTTAAGATTCTTATATTTCTCACAAGGAAAGGAATTACGTGTCATGTCTTCATACATCGAATTGTTCAGGTTTGTACTTCTCTAATACTCTCTTCATGGTCTTGGCGATGTGTTTAGGTCTACTGTAGAAGTTTTTGTGTTGGCTGCTGCCTTCTTCGTTGTAAATGTTGCTGTCGACGATTAGATTCGTCTTTATTGTGGGAATGACATAGAGTACTTTATTTTGGCGCAGTCGGGTATATTTATTGTTCCTTTTGTAATGTATAATCTTGTTGATACCCCATTTTTATCGCAATTAAGTGTAGATAGTAAAAATATAATAAAAAGAGTTTGTAAAAGACGCCTTTTCATCCTTTCTTTCTTTTGAATTATGGTCACCCCATTCTGATGTAGAATAGGAAGACTAGCACCAAATTTAATAACGAGACCTTTGTCAGTGTAACCACGATTTTGTCTAAACTATGTGACTTCTAAAACATGTATGGCGTAAGGTTTATCTGTGTTGCAGTGTTAATTAGTCTCATCATCAATAGCGCAGCCAACAATGGTAAGTACCTACATTTATTTATATAGATATACTAGTTAGCTTTATGCATGCAAAGTCTCAGCCCGATCGGTTTAAAATTGTCAAAGGTTCATACAAACTTTCATCCCCTATTTTATCCCCTTGGGGGTAGAATTAAGAACCTTTCCTAACGGATGCCTACGTCATGACATCTACCTGCATGCCAAATTTCAGCCCGATCCGTCCAGTGGTTTGGGCTGTGCGTTGATAGATCACTATGTCAGTCAGTCACCTTTGAGTTATATATATTGAGATAGAACATAGCTTCTACAGTTAGACTTTAGAAACTAAATACGCTTCGTGCTAACGCCCATGGGTTTAATAAACCGCTATGAGACTAAGAATCATTTATTTGCCAAAAAATTATAAACAAAATACGTATAACAAAATAATAAACAATATGAAGTAACTACAAAAGATGTATTGTTGCAAACCGGCCTCAACTCAGCGTTGTGCTGCTCGTTTGACCAGCGCTGGTCTTCCGTTGAAGCCGTTTTGATGGCGTCACTGCACGGAGAAAAAAGACCTTCCGAAATACCGTTTTCCTTCTGAGTCAAAAGGGAAGGAATTGTGATTCAGAAGGAAAACTAATACAACACAAGGAAGGAAACGGTCTTGGAAGGTAAAGACTCAGAAGGAAAGTCAGAATTTTTTTCTCAGTGTGTAGTGACATCATCAACACTCATAAGTGGTAGTGACGTCGGCTTGCGATCCTTTAGGTCGTGGGTTTGAATCCTACAATGACCTTGAGATTTCGGTGAAGGAAAACATCGTGATGAATTGAAACCATAGCTTCGGCATTTTCTAAATTGACTTAGCCCCAAATTAAGCTCGAAACTTGTGTTATGGGTACTAGACAACGATATGCATACTTACCTATATTTAGAGAAATGAGTACTAAAACTAACTAACTGAGATGGCGCAACGACCCAAAGTGAGTGTTGTCCTCCGATAACAAAAGACGCCACTCCGCTCTGTCCCGCGCCACCTCCCGCCAGTCCTCCGCCTGCAGTGAGCGCAAGTACATAGTGACCAGTGGTAGATTTAGCAGCAGGCTGAGTAGGCTGGAGCCTAGGGCGGCAGATTTTAGGGGCGGCAAATTTAGTGTCAATTTAAAAAAATGTTTTAATGATATTAAAAGAGTCGTACCTATATATTATGTATTTAAATATTATTATGTGCACACAAACAATTAAACATTGTTCACCACTTGAATTTTCTTCAATTTTTGTCTGATGCATAAAAAAATGACACATTTAAAAAGGAAAGGCAGAGGCCGTAGAGGTTATAGAGGTAGGGGCGGCAAAATTTGAATACTTAGCCTACTGGCGGCAAATGTGTAAATCCGCCACTGATAGTGACTTCGTCTCTGCAGCGATACGGACACTCGCCTGTCACATGTATCTGTGCATGTATGCTCATTTGACCGCATGATCCTCTCCCAAGGTATTTATTAAATACAAATATTTAATTCATTTCAGACCAGGCAACAGAAGCAAACCAACAAACAAAAAACGAACTTGTGACAAACAACAACAACAACAACAACAACGACAACAATGGAATAGACAGAGAAAACACCGTGTACAGAAAATGCAATGGACGGTAATTGACTCATTTCCTGGCTAAAATGTGTTCCTTTTTCTTAACCCCCTTCGCAAAAGGACAAATTTTTTAATTTAATTTTAATTTATTTAATAATCAGCACGGATACACCACTTACACTAATTATAATAATAT
Source organism: Opisthograptis luteolata (assembly GCA_931315375.2). Lineage (NCBI taxonomy): Eukaryota > Metazoa > Arthropoda > Insecta > Lepidoptera > Geometridae > Opisthograptis > Opisthograptis luteolata. The sequence goes on from OV928061.1 coordinate 3,075,746, forward strand.
TTCAAAACAAAAAATAAAAATAGGGTCAAATAATTATCAGAATCACAATCAAATTAAATTAGATTAAAATACAATAGAATAGAATAGAAACATTAATAGAATAGAAAACAATGGAAAAATAGAACAATTGTAGCATAAAGATTATTAACATATAAAGACACCACTATCACGCATTCGCCTCGCAGTACTTCAAGCATTCAGACAAAATTACCTTCCATTCATCAGCAAACATATCACAATCAGGGTTGGCGTCCAGGAGGGCATTCAGTGCAGTGAGGGTTCGCGGTATGGGGGTGTGTTATAAATTTAACGTGTCTGTCTGTTTGTCTGTCCGTCTGTCTGTGGCACCGTACCTTGCGAACAAATGAAGCGATTTCAATTTAGTTTTTTTTTCTATGAAAGGTGTAGTTATGGTTGAGTGTTTTTAGCTATATTTGATGAAATTCGGTCCAAGACGTCGGCACTTTTTAAATTTTAATTATTTTATGTCATACTAGTTACGTCTTGCCGTTATCCCGCAGGAACCTTTTCCTGGATAAAATGTAGCCTATGTGTTAATCCAGTGCAATTTCATCACAATCGCTTTAGTAGTTACGGTGATACGTGGTAACATTCACACACACAAGCTCACATTTATTAGTAGACTTTTTGGCGGCAATTTTTTTTTTTTTTTTTTTTTTTTTTACTATTTACAGTGTAGCGTTTGACCACAAGTCACCCTATGGTAAGTGACGATGTGGTCGAAGATGGCGCCACGCTACACCTGGACTGGGAACTGGCTCTCAAGTGAGGCTGCCGGAACACACCGATAGGTGCTTGGCGACAGATTCTTAACAAGAGGGTGGTAGCTAGCCAGGCGAGTACTAGAAAATACCCTACCACCATGCTATGGTTTCATCACGATGTTTTCCTTCACCGAAAGCTCAAGCTCATTGTAGGATTCGAATCCACGTCCTACGGATCGCAAGCCGACGTCACTACCACTGAGCCATCATCGCTATGATATGCAATTGAACTGTCAACATGTAAAATTTATTTCCAAAACTTGTGTTTCTTCTAGTGATAATGTGTAATATTGGTGGATTATTAACCATTATGTGTTCGTTAATGTGTACGAGTGTGGGAAATTGAAATAAAGTTGTGAAAGTGACGTATCTAGTTGCTCCAATAAGCCCATGTATGGTTTAAGGAAAGCGCCACTACTTTACTTAAACACTATCCTCATCCCATCATCACTAGTACTTGATTCGACTCTCTGAGTTTGAAATATATAATACTTGACACTGGCAAATACACTAATCGTGTGACGCCAACATAAATAAATAAATAAAAAATATTAGGAGGATATTATTTACCTACCTCTATATATTTCAGATTCAGATGCACTGTGAATAATAAAATATTTGAATTGGCATGCAATATTACTGAAGAAAATGGATCTCAAGTTATAAATGTAAGTACATATAACATACGCGAAGGATACAGCTAAGCAGCATTTAGAAACCTTCGTCGAGTCTTCTCGTCGCGAATACCACAATGTCTGAAGACAAAGGTCTTCAACCAGTGCGTCCTACCTGTAATGACATACGGAGCCGAGTCATGGACACTCACGGCACGACTAGTCCACCGACACTGTTGTAAAGCTACACAATCTGTGACGGACATAGACTATATTATATTTCCAAAAAAATTAGGGATCCGTAAGAAAATAGCTATTTTGTAACCTAAGGTGTGAAATCGAAAACCTATTTTTGCGTGCGCTGCAAAAACTATTGACAATAGAACAAAATAATGTATTACGGGTTTGTAGTTCATTAAGATCTATAAAAAAGTCCGCGAGAGCATATGCCTAACTATTATAGTTATGCCACAATAAGAGTTTTTTTATTTTAAAAATTTTACTAAATGCCGCTTCTCGAAAAGACTCTTTATTTGTATCTTGGTATTAATCCTTATCAAAATAAATTATATTCAAGACTGCTTCAACACCTTTATATAACTTTTTGAATTATTCAATTTGGACATTCCATTCGATATTAGAAAAAAAGTTGCGTGGTAGCCGCTCACTCTGCTCGGCAATGTAGGCGCCACTGAGGCACGGGTCGCACGTTAGGAAGGGATTATGTGCGTATAATTTTTGTTATTACTCGTGCGAAGCCGGGGCGGTCCGCTAGTGTAATATATATTTTAAATTGAGCTGTAATTTTATTTACTGTACTTCTATATTTATTTTTATGTACGTATAAATTTACACCACCAACCGTATTGTATTTCATACTACTTCAGTCCATCCAAAGGTTGTCTGTTTTTGTGGTAAATCAATAAAGCGTTATCTATCAATCTATCTATCTATCTGATTAGAGGGATGAAAATAGTACTCGTCATCCCTAGGATGCAGTGCGAAATGTAGGTACCAAGCGAGCCGCCTTAGCACACCTTCTAAGTTGACTAATGTCGCGTGTCAATAACCGATCTATCCACGGTTTGCCCTACTGGAGATGGAAATTTGACATAAGCTCCATAGAAGTAATGTCAAATTTATGTCAAACCGTCGATAGATCGGTTATTGATACCGCTCGTAAAACTATGCGCGCTTTTAGATTACCTACATAGAAAAAATACAGCTTACTAATATTATTTCGACAGATAATTGCAAACAAAACAATTTACAAGGAATATAAAGGATTATGGGACTGCCAATATGAAATTATCATGGAGAGTGACGGCCAAACGGTGAAGTTTCAACAGAAGTTTCGAATTGAAATGAAACATCAAAGTAAGTGAACCTGCTTCATCATCATCATCAGCCCGTGTCAGCCACTGAGCCCACCCCTCGGCTCCTCTCCCCCCAACTCCTGGCAGCCACTCGGCACAAGTCGTCGCTCCACCTAGTCGCAGGGCGTCCTACACTACGTCTGCAAGTCGTCGCTCCACCTAGTCGCAGGGCGTCCTACACTACGTCTGCAAGTCGTCGCTCCACCTAGTCGCAGGGCGTCCTACACTACGTCTGCAAGTCGTCGCTCCACCTAGTCGCAGGGCGTCCTACACTATGTCTGCAAGTCGTCGCTCCACCTAGTCGCAGGGCGTCCTACACTACGTCTGCAAGTCGCCGCTCCACCTAGTCGCAGGGCGTCCTACACTACGTCTGCAAGTCGTCGCTCCACCTAGTCGCAGGGCGTCCTACACTATGTCTGCAAGTCGTCGCTCCACCTAGTCGCAGGGCGTCCTACACTACGTCTGCAAGTCGTCACTCCACCTAGTCGCAGGGCGTCCTACACTACGTCTGCAAGTCGCCGCTCCACCTAGTCGCAGGGCGTCCTACACTACGTCTGCAAGTCGTCGCTCCACCTAGTCGCAGGGCGTCCTACACTACGTCTGCAAGTCGTCGCTCCACCTAGTCGCAGGGCGTCCTACACTACGTCTGCAAGTCGTCACTCCACCTAGTCGCAGGGCGTCCTACACTACGTCTGCAAGTCGTCGCTCCACCTAGTCGCAGAGCGTCCTACACTACGTCTGCAAGTTGTCGCTCCACCTAGTCGCAGGTCGTCCTACACTACGTTTGCCAAGTGACAAGTGTTTGCCCAATGGCGGGCCGCGGTAGAGGCCAATGTATGATCAGCAGTGGACTGATACAGGCTGATGATGTTGGTTGGTGTATTGTAATCGCACGTATTACTGTTCAACCATCATTGTTCTCAAAGCAATAACTACAGTTAAACTTATTTTTTACAGAGTTGGTGAAAACCTGGATAATTATTCTCATTTTTATTGCCCTTCCTGTACTTCTTTTAATAATTGTTGTACAGACCATAGTATGCGTCGTGCACTACCAAAAAAACTGTAAGCATATGAAATTATTTAATTATAATAATAAATAAATTACTTATTATATATATTTCATTATCTCCTTACAGGTTCGCGTTTGAACACAAGTCACCTGATGTAAAGTGACGATGTGATCGAAGGGGCGTTACGCTACACCTGGATTGGAAACTGTCATATGCTCTAATTAGAGTATAAATCCATGAATTTCTGACTGAAACTAATATGACGTATTATGTCTATGTGAATTAATATATTGCCAGAATTATTTAGGTATTCCGGGCGGCCGCCATTTTCCGGAACGTCTTATGGTACGCGTACACCAAAACCGATTTTGTCGGCCGATGACGGACAGAACTACTCGGACGAGTAACTCGGACGTTCAACTGAATACACTGCAGACGATAACGGCCGTTGTCGGTAGAACTTATGAAGTCTGAACTGTGCAACTACAGGGTACAGACGTGTTTTTAAAAATGGAGGATTTCGAAGAAATATATTTTAAAAAAAATTAATTTTTCAATATCCATTCGTGATCCAAATAACGACTCGATAGCAGAAAGAAGCCGGTAAAACTGACAAAAAATCCAAACACGTTCGGAGTCGTCAGTTGATCGTCCGTTATCGGGCGTCAACGAACGACGTCGGTAGTAGCAGTGTATGCGCTCTCTTTTATTTACTTACGTTTGATTTGATCGGCCGAGTTCGGCTGATGACGCCCGAGCATACTTCGGCCGATGACGGATTTGGTGTACGCAAGCCATTAGCCATACTTGTGATAACGATTGAAGTCATTGGCCTTAATGAGTAAATAACTCTTTTTGTAGGTGAATGCAAAAGTCAACACTCCAACCTGGCGAAAATAAAAAAATCACCGGATTCACCGGAAGGCAATAATGGTAGGAAATAAAACGCTTTCAATCCCACTTGCAGTGAAATTGAATGAAAACAATTTAAACATTATTGGGATCGCGCGCAAATAATCATCTTCTAATGCCCGAAATTAATAATCGATCCTGATCCATTATCCGCGGTTTTGGATCGATATGTCATGTCATAATGTGTCATTTTAGTATCTAGTAATATGTCATGTCTTAGTTTGAACTAAAATGACATGACATATCAATCCAATACCGCGGATAACGGATCAGGATCGATTTATTAATTTCAGGCGTTAGTGGCTTTCGCCTGTTCCTTTGTCGGTGCAGTCAGCAGCTCCTTCAATGTGAACGTTTTTTCAACAAAATCCCAAGTGAAATGCAAGACTTGTCGATTGCAAAATTTCATTTCATCTTATTAGTAAAACCGATTGTAAAATATCGGACTATTTATGACAAAATAGCTTGGGATTGTAGTGAACTTACTCCATTATATAATATACTGATAATATAATAATATACTGATAATATACTAATATACTATAATAATATACTATAAATATACGATGTGACTATTTGTACGGGTACTGGACGAATAAATTATATTTATTAGTACATTTATTCAATTTTTTATTTTATTTTATTGATAGTAAAATAAAAAAATAAAAATAAAAAGGCTAAAGGCCATAGGTAAATAAAATATAGTGTCACAGTATGTTAGGGTGCGGCGGGGACCCCTAAGCCGCCAATATATTTAATACCTATAAATTTAATTTATTAAAGAGCTTAATATTTAATAATAAAAAATAAATTCAATATTTTACGGTATTAAAATCGAAACATTTACCATTTTTTGGTTGAAATTAAAAACAAACAGAAACGCAAAATTATTTTTTTTTTAAATTTGCACTTCAATTGATAAAATAAAATTATTCGTCCGACTTCTGTACAAATAATAATAAATTGTTCGTACAGTACCCGTATTAATAGACTCAGCCATAAATATAATACTGTTCATTTTTCTTGACTACTGTTTAATATTCTTCACAGACCTGAATATACTTTATTTCTGTAAAAAAAAGTTGGCAACCCTACTTGTATGGTGCACGTGTTACATTTCGACCACCATACCATACAATTTTTTTTCTAGCTCGTTACAGTTCGATGCCTGTCCTGAAGAGGGAAGTAAACTTGGAGGAAACAGATGGAATTTACGAGCCAGTGGATGCAGTTCTAGGTAAATTCATTGCCTCCATAATGACCGTCATCATGGTTCATCAATAATCATCATAGACAATAGCCTTATTAAAAAAAATTGAGATCTAAATGGTTGGTAATATATAATAAATAAATAGATAAATATCGGGGGACCATTGCACACAAATTGACCTAGCCCCAAAAAAAGCTCGAAACTTGTGTTATGTGTACTAGACAACGATATACATACTTATATAGAGAAATAAATACTTATATAGATAGAAATATCCAAGACTGAGTGTGCCATTTTCCATGGCCTCCAAGTTTTTAAATATTTTGACGTTTCATTCTGATCGGTAACTTCAAACGTAAGTACTTTCAGATTTTAAGACGTGAAAAAGATAATTATAAACTTTTACTCCCAAGTGTGTTGAAAAACGTTGTATAAAACACGTGTGCAATAGCATGCTTAGGTTTAGGTACCTACTTATATCATAATGTACTATTATAACTTATTATAAAATATCAGACTATTTAAATTACGGGAAGCTTGGGATTGTAGTGAACTTGCTCCGATTCAATCAATTAGTAATAGGAATAAAATTGTCAATGTGATCGCGCCAAAAAAATTATCTGCCGGGCGTTTCTTGCCTGCGCCTCTAGCCAAGATGCATTCTGCAATCGTTGACGCTAATAGAAAACAAGAAAAAAGTATTGGTTTGACATATTTCTGACCACGTGACTTAGCGTTGAACACGCACGATTGCAGAATGCATCTAGGGGCACTGGGCCCCTAGCCAAGATGCATTCTGCAATCGTTGACGCTAATAGAAAACAAGAAAAAAGTATTGGTTTGACATATTTCTGACCACGTGACTTAGCGTTGAACACGCACGATTGCAGAATGCATCTAGGGGCACTGGGCCCCTAGCCAAGATGCATTCTGCAATCGTTGACGCTAGTAGAAAACAAGAAAAAAGTATTGGTTTGACATATTTCAACGCTAAGTCACGTGGTCAGAAATATGTCAAACCAATACTTTTTTCTTGTTTTCTATTAGCGTCAACGATTGCAGAATGCATCTTGGCTAGAGGCGCTGTTCTTTTGCCGACATAAGGAGGTTGGAACAAGCGTAGCTAGTTTTAAATTGATCACAATGTATCCTATTGAATAAAAAACATTTTACTTTTGACTTGACTTGTTGACTTATACCGATTGCAGTTTCGAGTACGTCAACACAGACCATTTCATCGCTGATTCAACCTACGGACAAGGGAAACATTTTTACGCAAACCATGGCCAGAGCTATCAAAAACTCTCTGAGTAGAAGGAAGAATGCGAAGCGGTCAAAGGAGTTAGGTAAGGATCAGTGGCGGATTTACACATTTGCCGCCAGTAGGCTAAGTATTCAAATTTTGCCGCCACTACCAACCTCTATAACCTCTACGGCCTCTGCCTTTCCTTTTTAAATGTGTCATTTTTTATGCATCAGAAAAAAATTGAAGAAAATTCATGTGGTGAACAATGTTTAATTGTTTGTGTGCAAGTAATAATATTTAAATACATATATAGGTACGACTCTTTTAATATCATTAAAACATTTTTTTTAAATTGACACTAAATTTGCCGCCCCTAAAATCTGCCGCCCTAGGCTCCAGCCTACTCAGCCTGCTGCTAAATCCACCACTGGTAAGGATAATGTTTGAATAGCAGACTCCAAAATTATGATGATCGTTTTAGTCAGTTACCGGTTTACATCAGGCGGGCCGTCGTCGGCTTGTTTGCCAATGTATTATACAATAAAAAAATACTATATAATTATATTAATTATATTATATACATTTTAGAGAAAGGAAATTAATAAGAATAGAAAATGTCAAAGGAGTTACCTACTTTTATGAAGAAATGGTCATCTTGAAAATAACATTAATTATGTAGGTATATATTATGATGGCATTCTTATTAGTAACCGATTGAGTTGAAGCATATGCATCTAAATATTTATCTATAACTTAAAGGTGACTGACTGACTGACATAGTGATCTATCAACGCACAGCCCAAACCACTGTAAGGATCGGGCTGAAATTCGGAAAAAGTTTTCGTGAAGCGAAAGTGACGTCGAATCCGACACGGAAACATCCCGAGTGAATTAGAATCGCGCTGCTGGTCCTGGCTGATGCTAAGCTCAGGGGCACGCATTCTCCAATTAAGAGTGTAGAGAGAGTCAGTCAGTAAATCAGTTGATTATAGTTTCAGAACACAGTAGCTATTTGCGCGAACGACTGCCGATGCCAATACCAAATGAAGAAATATATACAGGTACGTGAAATGCTCTCAAAATCTTTTATCATCATCATCATCATCAGCTGGAGGAACTCTACTGCTGAACATAGGCCTCCCCCTTTAATGAACGGCAATTACCCATCTGCATCCATCGGCTCCCTGCGCCTTACAATGTCCCCGCTCCACCTAGTGGGACGCCTACCTACAGAACGTGTTCCGGTTCGTGGTCGCCACTCGAGAACCTTTCTTCCCCATCGGTTATCGGTTCGTCGAGCGATGAGGCGTGCCCATTGCTACTTGAACTTGCAAATTCTGAGAGCTATGTCGGTGAAAATTCCTACTAATATTATAAAAGCGAATGTACATGTGTATGAACTCTGTATGTCTGTCTTTCACGCCTAAACTACTGAAAAATCAAATTCAATCAATGAAATTAAAAAAAAAATGTTTTTTTTTGATTCAATGAAATTTCGTAAAGAATAAGTCTAGAGTCTGTAGAAAAAGAAAAGAAAGAAGAGTAGAAAAGACATAAGCCACTTTTTATCGCGATAAACTGTAGCCCATAGCCCACGCAGGTGAAACCGCCGGGAACAAAACAGCTTTTATATATAATCGAATTGAAAATAATGTGTTTTACTTCTTATCTTACAGGATAGCGTTTGACCACAAGTAACCTGATGTTAAGTGACGATGTGGTCCAAGATGGCGCCACGCTACACCTGGACTAGAAACTGGCTCTCAAGAGAGGCTGCCGGAACACACCGGTAGGTGCTCGGCGATCTAGCCAGGCGAGCACTAGAAAATGCCCTATAACCAAATACTTATTATTATTCTAGTTTTACATTTTTTTTTATATTGTGATGTACCAATAAAAAAATAATCTAGCTATCTATATATTTCAGATATAGAACTCACTCCAATGACTTCGAGAAAAGAAATTGGTAAGTTGTAAAAGATTTGTATAGATAAAAGTACCGCCCCAGTTTCTCATGGGTAGGTAAAAGTTATGACAACCGGAAGTTTGCTTGAAACCGTTAAATATATTAAGCTAATAGATATTTAAGAAGCCTACATTTCTTTCAAACATTACATCAACTCTAATCAAACCGTTTAGCCAGCGTGAGCTGATAAAGCTGCCAGTCGTCTCACTTTTCTGCGACTTGTTTTACAAATATCGTCATTTCTTCCTAAAACTCTATCAAACAACATAGCCTATGTATGACACTCAGGGATAATGTAGCTTCCTTAGTAAAAGTTTTTCGGAATTGGATCAGTAATTTACGAGATTACCCCCCTACATCTAAATAAACCCTCTTCATAATTAGGAATTAGTAAATACCATCTCGCCAATGACTTCGCTGGCTCGGCCACCGTGAAAGAATGGGAGAGGATCGTGCGGTCAAACGAGCATTCATGTGACGGGCGAGTGTCCCAGGTATCGCTGCAGAGACGAAGTCACTATGTACTTGCGCTCACTGCTGGCGGAAGACTGGCGGGAGGTGGCGCGGGACATAGCGAAGTGGCGTCTTTTGTTATCGGAGGACAACACTCACTTTGGGTCGTTGCGCCATCTCAGTTAGTTAAATAAGAATATCATAGTGTTTCTTTTCATTTACAGGCTCACTGCCTCAATCGCCTCCTGTGCCGTCGGCGTCCTCGACTACCTCTCGTACAAACCTAATCCTTCCTTGCCATCTAAAAAAAGGTACGTAATCTTTTCTATTGCTTCTCTGACCAAACGAGGTACATAGTTGTCAATATTGCATTAGGTTTATATATAACTCAATCCGGTGGTCCCCCCCTAGAAAATGTTTAGTGGCAGTGGACTGGTCCTAGAAGCCGCAGAACTGACAACATGTTGGGGTAGACGTGTTGTTGAGGTGGAGACCGCGACTTGCAGACGTAGTGTAGGACGCCCTGGGACTAGGTGGAGCAACGACTTGCAGACATAGTGTAGGATGCCCTGCGACTAGGTGGAGCGACGACTTGCAGACATAGTGTAGGACGCCCTGCGACTAGGTGGAGCGTCGACTTGAGCCGAGTGGCTACCAGATGAGAAGAGATGAAGACTGGGCTTAGTAGCGGACCTTGGATAGTCCTATATACGAGTAGGTATATCCATGCAGCAGTGGACCGATAAAGGCAGATGATGACGATATTAATTGTTGCCCATTTTCCAGCTAAGGAAAGCCAAAACCATGTGACTCCGCAAAGGATTCCTTTCAACCCTGGTCTGCCTCCAGCCATCGCTTCCAACTCCGGCTTCCCACCAGCCCCAGTTCCCCAGACCCCGAGATCTGGTAGAGCCAATGTCAGTGGCCCGGCAATCAATACTCGTAAGTAATAATAATTAAAATAGACAACCGGACAACTTTTCAGAAATTGTCATTGTTATTTTACTGGTACACTATTAAACTAAGGCAAATGGGTGCAAATCTATCTATTTTATACGCAAAAAGCCTATTCCTACCTTTACAAACCATTCTAAACTTTAAAACCATTCCAACCTTTACAAACTATTTCAATCGTTACAAATCATTCCAATATTTACATACCATTCCAATATTTACAAACCATTCCAATATTTACAAACCATTCCAACCTTTACAAACCATTCCAATCTTTACAAACCATTCCAACCTTTACAAACCATTCCAATATTTACCAACCATTCCAATCTTCGTTTCAGCTCCGCTGCCAAATAAGCCAAAGCCGTTCCAACCGATGCCAGAACAACACGAACAGCCTAGAACACCTCAAATGCACCGAATGCACCCAAAACCTCAACCGCAACCACCGCCTCCAAAACCTCTACCGCAACTACCACCTCCAAAATCACAACCGCAACCACCGCCTCCAAAACCACAACCGCAACCACCGCCTCCAAAACCACAACCGCAACTACCGCCTCCAAAACCGCAACCGCAACCACCGCCTCCAAAACCGCAACCTCAACGATTGCCTCCAACGCCACAACCGCAACACATGACTCCAACGCAACCAACCCACTGGACACCAAAAATAAACCACCCACCTCCGACGCCAAAAGGTTTCCGGCTGCCTCAGCCACCACAAAAATTGCTGCAGCAACCAGGCATGTACAAACTCTAAACCGAAATTGAAATTTATTTATTTATCTGTGTCGGTGTCTTGTAATTGTAAGACGCACGCATTACCTCTCGGCCCCACACCTATGACTTGATAAGTTATGTGCGGATTTACCATCGCTCAAAACGGTGAACGAAAACATCGCGAGGAAACCGGCATATCCAAGAACCGCAACATTCAAGGGCATGCGACATCTACCAACCCGCACTGGGCGCGCGTGGTAGATTGTGGCTCATAGAGTCCCAGATTTATTGATTTGTTTGTCAGTTTGTAAACAGATTTTGTACTAAATTTTGCGGTTCTAACGCTCACTTTGTTAAATTTTTCTTAACTCCTTACAGAGTAGCGTTCAACTATAAGTCAATTGATGTTATGTGACGATGTGGTCGATGGTGGCGTTACGCTACACCTGGATTGGGAACTGGCTCTCAAAAGTCAAAAAGTCAAGTCAATTTTTCTTTATTCAATAGGATACATTACGCCTGTTCCAACCTCCTTACGCCGGCAAAAGAACAGGCAAGAAACGCCCGGCAGGTAACTTTTTGGCGCGATCACATTGACAATTTTATTCTTATTACTAATTGATTGAATTGGAGCAAGTTCACTAAAATCCCAAGTTTTTTTTGTCATCTAATGGTCCGATATTTTTTAATTAGCTTTACTAATAAGATTTCTCTTGTTTGGTTTTACACATTGAAGCGAAGGTGCCCTTAAGGTAAAGACGGAACTGTGTATGTATTAAATAGTATTAATGTCATCAACATCATCAGCATTTACGTTCCCACTGCTGGGACTCTGGCCTTCTCCCAGAGAGAGTATGGCCCGTAATCTGCCACGCGGGCCCACTTCGGGTTGGTAGATGTGCGACATCTACCAACCCGTTAATCAATTAGTAATAAGAATAAAATTGTCAATGTGATCGCGCCAAAAAGTTACCTGCCGGGCGTTTCTTGCCTGTTCTTTTGCCGGCGTAAGGAGGTTGGAACAGGCGTAGCTAGTTTTAAGTTTGACGTTTTGAAGTGATCACAATGTATCCTATTGAATAAAGAAAAATTGACTTTTGACTTTTTGACTAGGTGTAGCGTAACGCCACCATCGACCACATCGTCACTTAACATCAAGTGACTTATACTTAGTTGAACGCTACCCTGTAAGAAGTAAAGAAAAATTTAACAAAGTGAGCGTTAGAACCGCAAAATTTAGTACAAAATCTGTTTAAAAACTGACAAACAAATCAATAAATCTGGGACTCTATGAGCCACAATCTAGCACGCGCGCCCAGTGCGGGTTGGTAGACGTCACATGACCTTGAATGTTGCGGTTCTTTGACATGCCGGTTTCCTCACGATGTTTTCCTTCACCGTTTTGAGCGATGGTGTATTAATGGAGTCGTGTTTAATTAATTCCAGCACCTGTAGACAAGAATCCTAAACAGGAAGAGGATTTGAATGCCTATGAGGACGAAGAATGGATTTACGAGCCACTCTATAGCATATAACTGCAGTCCTTCGACGGAATACAACGTAGAGCGATCCGAATTGTCGATGACCCCCAGCTCTCTGGGTGGTATTCTTGAATGTCGCTCAAGTGGAATGGAGATTAGCTTAAACCCTGGATTAACACATAGGCTACTTCTTATCCCGGAAAAAGGTTCCTGCGGGATAAAGTGAAGACGCGGGTGAAACCGCGAGGCGCAACTAGTGTAAGAAATAAAAACATTTATATTTTTGGTTACTACAAACACTTTTTAAATTTCATTTTGCGTTATCGCTGTTTCACCAGAGTGGACTGCAGTTTATCGCAATAAAACGTCTTTTGCGATTTTTTTTCTTTTATATGAAACTTCTCCTCGCAATAACAAACACAACAAAAAAAGAATTAGCGAAATCGGTCCAGCCGTTCACGCGTGATGCCGTGACGAAGGGAAATGAGGATTCATTTTTATATAATATAAGATTAAGAAATATAAACAATTATAATTTTTTATTAACGTTTAATATGTAATACATATCTTTTGTACAAAATAATTAATATCCTGTGTCGATGGATCAATCAAACAATTTCATTTATGTGACTTTATATTAGGGATGTGAAAAAATAATCGATTTTTAACAATCGATTATCTAAATATGAAATATCGATTATTGATATATCGTTTTTTTTTATTTTATGAGTAAAAATAAATCGATTTTTTTACCTACTCTCTTGTTTTTAAGTTATAAAAGATAAAATAATGTTTGTACATATTGTTGGAGATTAAACCAATGTGTAGCCAAACTACACATTTCAATCGAATTTTGTAGTCATAAGTTACTTTAAGTAATTTTATTACAATGTACAAAAATATTCAACTTTTCGAATAATTAGAAAAAAATGATTATACTAAAAAACGATTGTAAAAAAACGATTATTTTTTATTTAAATAATAAAAATCGATTTTATTTTAAAGAGATAAAAATCGATTATTCATTCATGGATTTTTTCCCTCAAAGTCACATCCCTACTTTATATTACGTACGATGGATGTTATTAAAATTAACATAAGAACTATTGTAATAACTCATTTATTTTATATTGAATCTTATATATAAACATGTTATGTAGACAAAAAAATAAAACAATTTAAAGGTTTATAGTATTTTGTACTTCGTCAAAATATCATCCCCTTGCAAAAAACGATCAGCTTCCCTAGTTCAGTTCAGTTCAGTTTTCCTGGTTTCTGTTTAACCTATCTATCCACGGTTTTTCAAACTAGAGATAGAAAGACATTATTTCTATTAATAAATAAATAAATATCGGGGGACCATTGCACACAAATTGACCTAGCCCCAAATTAAGCTCGAAACTTGTGTTATGGGTACTAGACAACGATATACATACTTATATAGAGAAATAAATACTTATATAGATAAAAATATCCAAGACTCAGGAACAAATATGTGCTCATCACACATATATTCGCCCTTACCGGGATTCGAACCCAAGACCGCTAGCTTCGAAGGCAGAGTCACTACCAACTCTGCTACCGCGTCGTCAATGGTGCATAACATTATCTACTGTAAAAAGTTATTTCAGGAAGATTAAAATGATGATGGTTCCAATCGTGTTTACGCCTATCCCTTCAAATCCTCATCATCAAGCTTGACCTTGGTCTTTTCAGTGATGATCTCATCAATTTTGTGAAGGTCTTTCAGGGAGACCTCTCCTGTACCCCGCTGCAGGGGCGCCGGCTGAGTCGGGTCTGGCTTCCAACCCAGGAAATTGATGATCTGGTAAGTGGCTGGAACACCACGGGTTTTGTGTTCTGGACAATCCTGGAAGAGAGCAGAGAGCTGGACTACAAGCCATCATCATCATCAGCCGGAAGAAGTCCACTGCTGAACATATGCCTCCCCCTTGAATGCCACCATGAACGACTATTAGCTATTTGCATCCATCGGCTCCCCGCGACTCTTACAATGTCCCCGTTGTGCCTAGTGGGACGCCTACCTACAGAACGTGTTCCGGTTCGTGGTCGCCGCTCGAGAACCTTTCTTCCCCATCGGTTATCGGTTCGTCGAGCGATGTGGCCTGCCCATTGCCACTTCAACTTTAAATTCTGAGACCTCTGTCGGTGATTTTGGTTCTTCGACGAATTTCCTCGTTTCGGATTCTATCACGCAAAAAAACTCCAAGCTAAATTGCTAACGCGACGAAATTAATAATCGATCCTGATTCATTATCCTCGGTTTTGGATCGATATGTCATGTCATAATACTAAAATGACATATTATGATATAATATATATGTATATAGATCCAAAACCGCGGATTTCAGATCAAGATCGATTATTAATTTCGGGCGATAAAGATCAGCTACCTACGAGGATGGATAATGACTACTGAACCGATATAAATGAAATTTCGTACGCAGATAGTTTGAACCCCGAGGAAGGACGTAAGATACTTTTTATCGCGATAAACTGTAGCCCACGCGAGTGAAACCGCGGGAAACAACTAGTATTTTATTATGGCAACTTTTGATCCTGGAAAAAGGTTCAGAAAACGGGAAAACAGCGGGTGTAGCTAGTACTATGATGATGATGATGATGATGATAGACTCACTTTCCCATACATTTCTTCGTATATAGCAGCTGCGGCGAACTGCACGTCCTTGCTGAGACGCAGAGGTCTGTTGTAGGCGGCGTTGGAGTCACCTAACGCTCTGACGTCACGCATCACCTCCCACGCGGTGGGGTACCACACGGTAATCGAATCCACGTCCACTGTCTGGAGTGTGTAGCCCGCACTGAGGAGAAATTGTGCCTACTAAAAATATAAACGTGAAAGTTTGTGAGTATGGATGGATGGATGTTTGTTACTCTTTCACGCAAAAACTCTGAACGGGTCTGAATAAAATTTAGAATGGAGATAGCTTATACCCTGGATTAACACATAGACTACTTTTCATCCCGGAAAAAGGTCGTAACTAGTATGTATATAACATAATTAGTTGCGCCCCGCGGTTTCACCCGTCTTCCCGTTATCCCGAAGGAACCTTTTTCTGGATTAAAAAGTAGCCTATGTGTTACTCCAGGGTTTAATCTATCTCCATTCCAAATTTAATTCAGATCCGTTCAGTTGCTTTTGCGTGAAAGAGTAACAAGCATCCACACATCCATCCATACTCTCAAACGTCCTGGTTACTAGAGTCCCATGCTGCAAACGCACGTCGTTCCCGCCACGCGAACTTTTTTCGAATTTTTTTCGCGAGTTTCCTTGCACTTTCCATTTTCTAATGTAATATCTAGCAAACTACGAGAGCTACACCAAAATAAAAAAAACAGTGTACTGTTTGAACCATACTTCATAGGTTTAAGTGTATTTAAATGCTAATGAAAACATAATATATCTATAATAAGTAAAATCAAAAAAAAAGGATGCGTAAGGATCTGTTTTTGCATATCGTCATTATCGTCGTATCAGACTTTAAACTTTTTGAACGAACATTTCTGCGTTCTGGTCCAGAGGTTCTCAAATAGGGGCCTGTAAATGCAGCGAAATGGTTCCAGTAGAGGATGGTACGGCAGTGTTTGCTTCGCGCTCCACTTCTGCCGTGTCCCCCGATTAAGAAAGCGGTTACTAACGCAGTGAGCAGGCCGCCGATGTCCCGTATCCTGGTGAAGGGCGAGACGTGCGGCGCCACCCCGCCCGCGCGCTCCGCCTCCGCCAGCTGCAGCGCCTGGCGGAGCTCCAGCAGGGTGTCTCCGCCATACACACACGCCATGAACACCTGCCGTGACAAGTTTAGCTAGCGCTGCGGTTTTCCCACTAAAAGGCTTCATAAAGTTAGCATCATCATCATCATCATCATCATCAGCCTTTCACGTTCCCACTGCTGGGACTCTGGCCTTCTCTCAGAGAGAGAGTATGGGCCGTAATCTACCACGCTGGTCCAATCCGGCTTGGTAGAAGTCGCATGCCTTTGAATGTTGCAGTTCTTGGACATCCTGGTTTCCTCACGATGTTTTCCTTCGCCGTTTTGAGCGATGGCAAATCCGCACATAACTTATCAAGTCACAGGTGCGGGGCCGAGAGGATTCGAACTCGGTGTCGGCACCTTGTAAGTCGCACGCGTTACCGTTCGGCCACCATCGCTCTACATAAAGTTGTAGTAGCAACTTTATTTAGATAACGTTAGCAACCCCTTCAAATCTCGGACTATTTCGATGACAAAGCTTGGGAGAATCAATTCCTACTACCTCACTAGCATTATAAACGCGAAAGTTTGTGTGTATGTTTATTGCTCTTTCACGCAAAAACTACTGAACTGATATGTGTGAAAATGGAGATTGCATATACCCTGGATTAAAACATAGGCTGCGTTTTATCATAGCAAAGGAGTAGTAGTTCAGCTTCATATAAATCGGCCGTCGCCGGTTTGAATGTGTGCGTGAGTAGCGGCACCGTGTACGCACGCACTTTTCACGCACACAATCACATAAACGAAAGGAGGCGGCCGGGGCCGCGGCCATGCACTCAGTTCGGAACGCGCCGCCTATGCGTCACCGCAAGAGTAGGCAATTAACTCGTCGAGCGGCCTTAGCTAACCTACTGTTCTTTATATACTGTGGTTTTATGTTGGAAAAATGTTCTTGCGGGATAACGGGAAGACGCGGGTGAAACCGCGGGGCGCAACTAATTATCTATAAAATGGTTTAAGAATTCACGTTTCTTATATGGGAGCAAATTTTTCAAATATTCTAGTCTGTTTTTAGTATTTGTTGTTATAGAAAATTTCAACTGTCTAACTATCACGGTTCATGAGATACAGCCTGGTGACAGACGGAAAGCGGAGTCTTAGTAATAGAGTCCCGTTTTACCCTTTGGGTAGGGAACCCTAAAAACCGACTTCATGTTCCCCTGGATTTCTCTGGGATGCCATCATCACATCCTGGTTTCCTTATCATGATACCACCTTTGAGATATCTCCTTTCCAACAAAAAAGGAATCATCAAAATCGGTTGGTTAACGATGAGGTTATCCGCGAACCCATTGCCACTTCAGCTTGTAAATTCTGAGAGATAAGTCTGTGATTTTGGTTCTTTGGCAAATTTCCTTGTCTCAGATTTTATATAATTCATAATTCAATTGTTTTTATTCAATAGGATACATTGTGATCACTTTAAAACGTCAAACTTAAAAATAGCTACGCCTGTTCCAACCTCCTTATGCCGGCAAAAGAACTAGGGTGAAATGATGAAGTAAAACTCACTCCGTCAGGCTTCAAGCACCTCATGACTCTATCGAAGACTCCCGGCAGGTCATTTACCCAATGCAGCATCAGTGATGACACCACTAGGTCTATGCTCTCTTCGGGAAACTGAAATAAAATGTATATATATTTATTTTTTAATTTATTTGGTTATAGGCAAGCAGCCTGAGGCTGATGTGCCTATATCATGCTGTGTTGAATTATAGCAATGTCATGTCTAAAAGTGCAGAGAAAAGTCAATTCTGTAGGAAGGAATCATTGTTCGTTCGCAACCACTTGTCCAGTCTGTTTTTAAAGGAATTCACTGAAGGTGTCGACACAACGTCTTCTGGTAGTCTATTCCAGTTGTGCACCACTCTAGAAGCCAGGAAGTGGTGCGCAGTGTTTGATTTAGATGGTGCGCGTATTATCTGCATAGTGCTTTCTCATAAAAGTGTTTTAAAAACAAATTACATCAAAATTCTCCTCATCCATAAGTACTTTTTCAAACTGGACACCGTCTCCGACCAGGGCTTTGTCGAGGTGTGTCTGCGAAGTGTCGCAGAGTGTCACCTTTTCAACGCTCTCCGGTATGAAGTGGCGGGAGACGTAGCCTCGGCTCGCACCTGTTGAGAGACAGAGAGATTCACTTTCGCATTTCTTACTTAGGTATAGTCCTGCTAATATTATAAACATGAAAGTTTGTGGGTATGGATGTTTGTTACTCTTTTACTCAAAAACGACAGAACAGATTTGAGTGAAATTTGGAATGGAGATAGCTTATACCCTGGATTAACACACGCTACTTTTTTCCCAGAAAATGGTGTTGGCAGATAGGCTAGTGGGCAGACCTAGTGTTTCAGTTTTCAAGCGTAGGCCGTATCGGTAGATGTCGCATGCCCTCGAGTATTGTTTTTGTATATGCCGGTTTTCCTTCACTGTATCGAGCGAAGGACTTTTATATAACTTACAATTCTACTTGTAGGTTTTAGACTCTGACTATAGTCTCTTACCAAGTTCTACAGCATTCTTAAACGTTCGTTTGATATCAAAAACTCGGTCCGCCGTCCGCCATCCGACCTCTTCCTTTATATACTCTGCTAGGTGATAATCGCCCCTTTGCGCGGCCCTTTCCCTTTGCAAAGCCTTCGCCTTTCTATCAAAAATGTTCATAGTGCGATATAGTGAACTTGCGGTCTTTTGTTTTGTAGATGCATACCTTTTTATTGGAACTAAATTCGGTACACTGTTACGTAAAAGTTTTTGATCAAGTATTGCTTTTTTAGTCCAATGTAGCCTGGAAAAGGTATAGGGTATTTTAAATTGAGACATTTTTTAATTGTTTCTACTTGCTGTTTCACGGTAATTAGAAAAGTAAACACATTATCTCAATGTTTTTGTTTTCATTTGAGAACTTTTTGAGGTTATGTTTTTGCTGTTTCTTGACTGTCAAAATTCAATAAAACTAGTGACAGTTTTGCAATTTTTTTAGTTATTATGCCTAGACAATAATAGCTAAAAATACAAAGATTTTTAACCACTAAAAACAGCGTTTAGACATAACCCTTGAATTTCTAATGCTATGCAAATAAATGAAGCTTCGAACTTACTTTTTGAACGAAATTTAAACTGTCATTAATGTCAACCACTTTGGTGTCAGTGTCACTTACTCTCGGTCAGCTGTTGTTGTTTTTCACTTTTGCGAGTTTTGCGGTCAGCTCGGATAAGCTGATTCGGTCGGAAGATTAGGCGATTGAACATAGAATAAGAATTAACTTTCCTATTAAAGTCTGTAAAAGTGAGTTCTAACTTCCCCCTAATACTTCTCTTATCATAAATCCTAAAAATATTGTGTTTACTTATTTTGATAACCTCTTTCAGATGTGGCCGATTTTATTACAATTATTAAGAAGTAATGCTACATACATCACTTTACCAATAGCTGCTGTTGTTGGAGTCATAGGCTATAACTTGGAAAGCATCTTGTCTGATAGATACACGCCCTACAATAGTAAGTAAAGATAGATCAATATGACCAGAAATTTTGAATTATGATAGCCGAATATTACAACCTCTTCAGTAAAGCTGAATCATGGGTATTGCTGCAGCTAGCTCTAATCAATAAATTTAAAAAAAAACTGCTTCAAGAGCGAGTTTTTTTTTTACTAACATGGTAGCGTTTGACCTCAAGTCACCTGATGTTAAGTGACGATGCGGTCGATGATGGCGCCACGCTACACCTGGACTGAAAACTGGCTCTCAAGTGAGGCTGCTGGAACACACCGACAGGAGCTTTAACCCTAAAAACGCTTTCCTATTTTCAGAATCAATCCAAGATCAAAGAGTAGAACGCCTATCCGAAGAAGATGCTTTAAAGGATCCTACAAATGTACAAAAACTGAAGTACAAAGAAAATGTCCTTGGCAGAAATGTGTCACCTACATTGCAGGAGAACTAGTCAATCTATTTATAAGTTAACGACGGGTGAAAGGTTATTTGCATCAGGCAACATTTTTTTTTTTAATTTTACAGTATTCCTACAAGTGCCTGCTGTGCCTGCATATAAAAATATTCATTTTGAGAGAGTATGTGTCGTAATCTAGTACGCGGGCCCAGTGCGGGTTGGTAGATGTTGCATGTCCTTGAATTCTTAGGCATGTCGCTAAAAAAAATAAAAAATTTAAACAATTTTTTTTCCTAAATCAAAACTTCAAGTAGTACTAACAACAACAAACAGGACACTTGTCACTTGTCAGGTTGTTTGTGTTCAAACGCTACCCAATAAGTAATAAAAGAAAACAACTGTAGAATTCAAAAAATGTTGCTTGATACAAATAGCCGTTCACCTGTCGTTGTTATTATGTTTTAAGGTATATAGTGCTGGAATAACTTAAGTATTTGTAACCTATGTTGCCCTCTAAACCTTGGTCTCAGTCTGTCATTTCCTCAGTGATGTATTTTAATTCTACCTTCTTTACATCACTAATAAACAAACTATCACCAAGTAAGCCCGGGCCTATTCAGATTTCCCGCCATAAAAATTTTATACTCATAATAGTCATAATTCATAATGCTTCTTAACTTTTTATTGATGTAAGGACAAAGACTGAGAAAAATTATATAAATAGGAATCTGTGATTAAACTTCCTTACCTCAGTTCCGAGACTTTTTTGCCAGGAAACATTTTTGTTTTGATTTCTTCTTGCAATTTTATTGTTTGGATAAATTGATAAATTTTAATCCTCTATCTATTGCAAAATAACCTTATCCATACTTTTCTTATAGATACCATCTCTAGTAAAAATTCTTACTGAAATTGGGAAACATTATGGTCCTTGGCATGCAACTATCTTCGTCACTCTCCCACATTATTATATTGCTGTCTCGCCGTGAGGTACGCGGCCACTAGCCTAAAGCGCGTGGGAACGGGATAGCAATAGTACATCAAATGTAAAGGAGCGGGACAAACGTCCGCGTGTCAACTCCCACTCGGTGGTTACGCCACTAGCTTAAAACGCGTGTGAGCAGGATAGCAATAATACATAAAATATAAATGAGCAAGGTTTAAAGAGCGTGGGAGCGAATAGCAATAATACATCGCATGTAAACGAGCGAGACAAACAATCGCTTGTCAATAACCCCTGCTAGGTCGACGGTCAGTGTTGCAAGTTTACGCATTTTATTACATGAACACGCCGCGCCAGCTTAAATTAATTTATTTTAAACTTTTCTTAAAATTGTATTAGTTTTAGAAGATTCAGCTGTAAATAGTATTTTGTTATCGTTAATAAATGCTGAGCATTTAATTTTTGTTTCAATTTTAGCATTACCATGAATAAGGTTTTCACCGAAAGGGAAATTAAAGAAAAACAAAGGTAGCATTAAGTTTTAATACCATTTAGTACATATCTAAACTTAATTTTACAACTAGATTTTCACAACATCTGAAGTTTAAAATGGGTATAATAATATATTATTAATTATTTAATAGACAATAAGAAATATTGGACATATAAATCGGCTATCTAAAATTGGCACAGTTGTCTATGTGAATGGCATGATAAAATACGCATCATGAAGTCTCTTTGTCTCTCTCGCACGCGGCTAAGGTTATGAGTATGACAGAGATGATTACAATTTTGTTTCTACTACTACATTGAAATTGCTTTGGTGTGAGTACTGTGAACTTGCCAGTTATAAATAACTGCGCTATGACGTCATAAGCTACGCTAAACGTCAGTGCTACGCGAGGAGGAAAAGCGGGGAATGGCGTCACATCGAATTCAATAATCAAGGTTACGTGTTTAGATAAATGGTTAATAATATCGTAGATCCAAAGTGATCTAAAACTACAAGATGCATTTCTGAACCTTACTACTACAATTTTATTATTATTTAACTAAAGCCTGGTTTACACTTTGATTAGTGCGAGTGCAGGTGATTAGTGCAGGTGCTTAGTGACTAGGTGTGGACAGCGACTTATTAGTGCAAGTGATTAGTTGCCTGTGTAGTAAAGTGAATAGAAGCGTGTTCTATTTTTTTGCGAGTGGACTGCGAGTAGCCATGTCCCGCGCGCCCTTCCTTCCCCCTCAACTACACTCGCACTAATCTCCTTCACTCGCAGTGAATTGGACACTACTCGCACTATACACCTGCACTCGCACTAATCACTTTCACTCGCAGTGAATTGGACACTACTCGCACTACACACCTGCACTCGCACTAATCACCTGCACTCACACTAATCAAAGTGTAAACCAGGCTTAACTGAGATGGCGCAACGACCCAAAGTGAATCTTGTCCTCCGATAACAAAAGACGCCACTTCGGTGTCCTGCGCCACCTCCTGCCAGTCTTCCACCTGTAGTGAGCGCAAATCCTTCGTGACTTCATTATTTTGTTTTATTTTATTGGTATAGTTAAGACAAATGACTAGAATACGGTCCGCTTTTACATTGCTGTACGCTATGCCCTATTTGGGTCCATAAATACAATAGGACCTCGATAATCCGAACGCGCTTAACGCTCGCGCATTCCGCTGTCTCATATGCCCGGGCCACAATAAGGTCAACGTCAAGGGAAATGTCAATGCCTATCATCGCGATAAATATTGCGTTAATTATTAACGCTATTAGGTGAGTGGCTACACTTGGTGAATGCACTTGAATTATCGGCAACGTCAAACGCCAATGTGAATGCCGTTGTCCAATGTCGTGGCCACACTTATGTCAAACGTCATCAATAGAGTATCACAGCGCCAATCAGCGTTCAATCACTTAGCGTGCTACACGTACGCATCATCTCTTTCACCGTGCGTCGTGCCGCCATTTCGATATTACTTTACGATTCACTCACTTTTTATTATATTACGCTGTTTAATTTTAATAAACACCTTTTAAAATACATACATGCGAAAATTATGAGTTTTCGGATTATCGAGGCCCTAATGTACATTATGTAAGATCGCTCAATTTTATGATTAAAATCTTATGTTTCCTAAGATATGACTGCAATAAATAATTGAGTATTGACACATACACAAGTCTAAAAGTAGTGCTGTCCTTTTCTAACTATGGAAGAAAGAAAGAGATAGCATTATCTTTAGACCTGTCAAATTAAGATAAAGACAATGCACATTAAGATCCAAACGACAATTTTATACGATTGATGCTATGTTACTCTTACTGCCTAAAATAATGTGATGAGATCCTAAAAACTTACTTGCCTATAGAACAAAGTGTATCTCATACCCAAGTTCCATTTGATTGTTACCTACAACTTATCAACTTTTTGATCACAGTATTTTTTCCTTGGCATCTAACATTTCTCCAGTCTCACAGGACAATATTTAAATGATGCCGAATTCAATGATGGAGCATGCTAGGATTTTCATCTTCAATAAGATCAGTACCTACCCCTAGTACAAGTTTTGAAAACGATAAAAGTTTTCGTAAACGTCGACGTTTACCACCGCCGACTTGTCAAAATGGCAACTCCATCTGCTTAAATTCAGTAACTCAATAACATTGTTGGAATATGATTATAACTATTTAAAATAACCCGTATTAACGATTTCAGTTCCTCCAAGTCTCGGTAAGATTCGCTGAAAAAATATGTATGGATGGAAACGAAAACTTTTATAGTTTTTGTAAACTATCAAAACCTGTACTAGGGGTACAGAGCTCTTGTCTGTGGTGCATTTTCCATCAGTTCGGTCCTCGACCATCATTTTGACCTCTTGGTAGGACATGACGTCAATCCTTTGACTTGATCTACATTGTACTCAGTCTACCTCTCTTCCCTTCTAAATTTCCTTCTAACATGGTGTGTATGTATTCTATTGACTTTTTTGGCGGCAATTGAACTGTCAACATGAAAATTTTGTTTCCATTTCCAAAACTTGTGTTTCTTCTAATGATAATGTGTAATATTGGTGGTTTATTAACCATTATGTGTTCGTTAATGTGTACGAGTGTGGAAAATTGAGTTGTGAAAGTGACTTTTCTAGTTGCTCCAAAAAAGTCCGTGTAAAGTTTAAGTAAAGTGCCATTACTTTACTTAAACACTTTGACCGGGCTTGTTGCTGGGCAAATCTTCTCATCATCATCATCATCATTAATACTTGATTCAACTGAGTTTGAAATATTTAATACTTGACACTGGCAAATACACTAATCGTGTGACGCCAATACAAAAAAAAATGTATTCGTCATGACGTTTCAAGTGGCCAAGCACTATTTCAATTCTCCTCCACAGTTGTTCGTTTCCATCACCGCTTGTTCTACATTCATGAAATCGAGATACAACTGGTACGTAGTCGGTGTCTCTTGTAAGTACTTCCTCACTACTGCCAAATCTGCTGCCACTTTAGACTTCTGAAGCTCCCTTTCATCATCGTCAGATTTATCTTGACCGATCAAGAGGTCACTATCCACTGCCATATACATATTCAACTGCTGTACATCTTTGTAGTACGCTTCCACATCATAGTCTTTGAGCGTATTACACATTGCTGATTCATCAATGTTATTGGATTTAGGTTTTCGAACGTCTTTGTTTGGGATTGCGGTCACTTCGTAACCTACTTTTACAAAGCTGGAGGTGATCACGTCTGCTGGCACCCGTTTCCATGCTTTGTCCAGCATACGCAACGCTTCTAAACAAGACAGATTACGGTCTATTCCTCTGGCAACATTGGCTACCTTCTCTTGCAATATCAGCTTTCTAAATTCATCTCTTAAGCTATCGGCTATGCCGTTCTTTATAGGCATAAGAGTCGTAGAGCAATTCAACGGTATGAATACGAGTTCCAAGTTTGACAGCTCCAGTTTTGTGTGTATCATAGATTGCTCGAGCAATAGGATGGCTCTTCTGGTCTTACGCTTAAGGTCTTTATTCCAATTCTCCATATATTCTTCGAATACATTCGTTGTGAAGAAAGCTTCAGGGTGTTTTTTGTATACAACAGGCAACGGTTTATTACATGAAGGTGGTAAAGGATCCTCTGTGCCGCATACCAGCAGTTTTCTTTTGTCCGTACCGGTCGCGTTTACACATAATAACATGGTCAGCCTGTCTTTGGGATCGCCCTGTACATATTTCTTTCCCGCAAAACCTTTCGTGCGGTTTTTCGACGTGTTAAAGTAGAAGCCAACTTCAGCTGCTGCGTAAACGAATTGGTCGCTGAATTCTGAAAAGAATATTTTAAAAAATTAGTTCAGATTTCAGAAACGGCCGGAAAAATGAAAGTTGGACTCGCAGACTGAGGATTCCGTACAAATTCAACAAGTTTTCAGAATTTTTTCTTTACATGTGCTGTACAACATTGCTTCATGCCAAATTTCATCAAAATCGGTTTAGTAGTTACGGTGATACATGGTGACAAACATTCACACACACACACAAACACTTGCATTTATAATAGCAGTAGGATTATTAGGATCTATCATACCACATCTAGCATCGTCCCACGTCTCGTTCAAAAACTGGATCCTCGATTTCTTTGCACCGATATGCATAAGGCTACCACCTCTCCTCCAAGGTTTCTTCAAACACACCTTATACTTCTTCTTGAACCAATACACCCACTCCATGCTGCCGTTGAACGCTGTAAACCCGGAATCTCTGGCAAACATCTCCGCTGTCTCCTGCAGCATCTTGCCGCTTATCTCAACATTTCTAGACGTATGATATTTGTACCACTCCATTATGCGAGTGTTCAACACTTTGTTCATGTATTTCATTGAGCCCTTCGCAGCTTGTTTAGGCTCTTCGTACAAGTGTCTGTCTTCCCATATTGAGTTGACAACATCCGGGGTTACGTTGTAAAGTTTACACATGTCCGTTACTGCTCGGCCTCTGAATAGTTTTGTTACGATGGCACAATGTACGGGTCGGCTCAGGTCTTCTCTAGTCAAACGTTCTTCTTCGTTTTGGTTAGAGGTGTCTGCTTCGTTTTCTGTAGGTTCGTTGTGTTGTTCGATTATTTCAATATCTGATGATGTGTCTTGGTTTTCTGCTGTAACTTGATGGTTTGCTGTGTTTTCATTATTTGCTGTGTCTTGATTTTCTACTGTGTCTTTATTTTGTACTGTAACTTGACTTAGTATTGTAACTTGACTTAGTATTGTAATTTTATTCTTTTTTACACTGCCTTGATTTTTTAGGCTGTCTTGATTTTTTACTTTTTCTTTATTGTTTACAGTGTCTTGATTTACTGTTTGTTTATTGTTTACAGTGCCTTGATTTTTTGCAGTGTCTTGATTCTTTACTGTTTCTTTAGTTTTTACTGAGTCTTGATTTTTTACTGTGCGTTTATTTCTTATAGTGTCTTGATTTTTAACTGTGTCTTTATTTTTTACTATATCTTTACTGTTTACAGTATCTTGATTTTTTACTGCGTCTTTATTTTTTACTTTGTCATGTTTCTCTACTGTGTCTTGATTTTCTGCACGCCTGTAATCAATTTAAATGAAAGTTATATAAACCTCATCTTATTTACATTACAATGTATACAAATATCGATCGCTGTTCGTTAGTCTCACTAAAACTCAAAAACTGCTAGATCTGCTTGTTTTTTTTTAAATATTTACACGGTGATTACAATGACTTGTGATCAAACGCTACCTTGTGACACCTGTAAGAAATATTTTTGAAAGTATTACAGTAGATCCTCGATAATCCGAACAATCTAAATGTTCACCCAGTTCGAATTAATGAAGCGTACGGATTAGCAATCCTACTAATATGATGGATGGATGGCTGTTTGTTACTCTTTCACGCAAAAACTACAGAACGGATTTGAATGAAATTTGGAATGTAGATAGTTTATGTACTGGATTAACACAAGTTACTTTTTATCCCGGAAAAAGGTTCCTGCGGGATAACGGGAAGACGCGAGTGAAACCGCGGGGCGCAACTAGTGTATCATATTCAAAAAGTGGTTTATTGATATTAAAGAGCTTTTTAATATTGAATAGTGCCACGATTCTAACGCACAACGCTGAGTGGCGCTGCGATACTCTGTGAGACAGCGATGAGAGGTGGGCTCGTTCGGATTATCGAGATTCTTATCCTTACTTCCGGCTCCTGAGAATTCTGCTTGGTTTCCTGATCTCTTTACTAGGATCATCAGGTTTTCTTGATTCCTCTACGTGTTTCAAGAGCACGTGACGGTCCTGGAAGTAAAATTAAATAGGTGATGATTATTAATGTGATAAAACTGATGTTATTTAATAGGTGTAAATGAAATAACATCAGGTGACTTGTGGTCAAATGCTACTCTGTAAAAAACAAGTCCATAAATCACGTGAGGTTCGAAAGGGGGGAGGGGTTCGGCAAAAATGAAGAAATATCACAAGGGGAGGGGGGTATAATAAGATATCACGTGTATTTATTTTTCCGCAACCTTTCTGTCTAGACATTTTTATCATGGTTTTTCAGAATAAAATTAGATTATACTTTATACCTGTATTTAAAATTAATATTATACAATTTTTAAGATTCTTTGTAGGTACTAAAAAATACACGTGATTTTTGGTGGAGGGTGGGGGGTTAGTCTTAAACCTCACCACGTATCACCAAGAAGGAGGGAGGGGTTAAAAAATGTTAAAAAAAAACATCACATGATATAATTATGGGCCCCTAAGTGGCGATGTGTGATTACGATCTTACCAACAAAGTGTTGCATTTGAAAGTGCGGGGGCACTCTTCACATATTACCCTCCTATCTACCGGTTGGTGCACCTGCAAGCGACGCAGCCTCCTAAAGTTCAAACCGCAGTCAGAACATCTGTACCTGAAAATATCAAGAAAAACAATCGGTTCACACTATTCCTGTCCAGCGATCGAATCCAGTGCTGGATTGCTTACTGGAAAAATGTAAACCGGCACTGGAATGCACTGAATCCAGTCAGCATTCCAGTCCAGGAACTGGATTGGCGGTCTACTTTTGGATTCAGTGCAACTGGAATAATGTAGACGGCCAATCCAGTGGCATTTGACGTCAGGTGACGTGTGGTCAAACACTAACCTGTAAAAAAGTAAAAAAAAAAAATTGAATCATTTTTCTTCTTGAAATCATTGGCGCTATAGTGTTCACACTTCAACGGCTTCTAAATAACTGGAATAATGTAAACGTTACAGATCCAGTCCAACACTGGACTGGATTCTCGCTGGATCACTGGACTGGAATTATGTAAGCCGGGCATAAGAATAGGAATCATTTATTTGCAACAGATTGTACAAAAATACTTGAAACAAAACAAAATGCAAATTCCTTTTAAGTTAGCTTGACAACTGGTTATGAATAAGCAATGCTACCTCGCTACATAAATAAAATTATCCAACATACTTTTGGACATTGCTAAGTTCAATGCAGCGTGATATACGGCCGGTTTCAATAAAGCCATGTATTCACTCAGCAACATTAAATTTGTTTATAAACACTGTTTCAGAAACAAAATCTACGTGTTTCAGAAACACATCATAATGTTTCTGTAAACGTCACACGTTTAACGCCATACGGGCCTAAGAAAGTCAGCAGACATGCATGTTACCACCAAACAGTTAGTGGTCCATGGCAAGCCAGAAAGTTTATTGATGGTCCCTTATCACTAAAAGCTTAAGAACCACTGCTATAGTAGGACAAACTGTGGATAGATAGTTTATTGAAACCGGCCGTTAATGAACAAATAAACATAGGCAAACATTTAATCTTTAAAATAATTATTTTGTTGTTGTAATTTTTATATCTGCTGTATTAACCATTTTAACAACACACATTCTTTGTTACTCGCTCAAATGAAAACTTAATTTTCATTATTATTGTAATGCATGCTGTCCTCACCTGTCAATGCTGTGACATTTGGTTCTAAGCTTCTAAGAAATGTTATAAATCTGCGAATGTATGAGTGTACACTGTGTTGGTGAGCTAATAAATAAAAATAAATCAGCTCTACTGTTCTACTGTTTACCTGATCTTAGGTTTATGTTCCAATTTATGATTGTACAAATCAGATTGCCGATAAAATATGTCATCACAGTACGTGCATTGATATGATCTTTTTGGTAAGTCTGGTCCAAAAGGCGTCTTTTTACTTTTTTTTTTCTTCTTACTCTGTAAAGATATTGTCACGGTCTATTCAACCTGTATCTAGATGCCGGGTATCCAGGTAATGCCCGAAATTAATAATCAATCCATTTTTCGCGGTTTCGTATTGATATGTCATGTCATCTTATGTCATTTTAGGGGTAAAGCTTGACATATCGATTCTACTTCTACTAGCCGGAAGAACATAACATCCCTCCCTGGCTACCATGAGCGGCTACGAGTTATTTGCATCCATCGGCTCCCTGCGACTCTTACAATGTCATCGGCACACCTAAAGGGGGGTCTACTTATTGTAGGAATAATATCACGCAGTTACCGTCCACCATGCTTGTGTTGTGGTATTCATTGATCTACACCAGAGATTCCCAAACTTTTTTGTCTACTACCCACTTAGAAAATAAATTATTTTTAGCGCCCTCATTAAACCTCTACACAACGCCCCGATTTCTTTTATGTGTCGCCCCCCTTTAGGCCTGCAGGCTGTATGATTAACGGATTTTTTTTAAAGAAAACTTCGAGCTGTCAAAATTTTCGCCTACCCGCGCGTAGCAGGGTAGGGCACTAGTAATATTGGACTTACCGTAGGCAAATGCGACGCTCTTGCATGTTTATCCTGTTGAACCGCGACGGAAGCCATCCTATCGGTCAATAAACGACAACTCTCACTCAACACTTGTGGATTTTTTGTCACATGCCCATTTTTTACCGTAGCTAAGCATTTGACTTCTGAAGACTCGCTATTGGAGAGCAGTCTCGTTGTTCACTGACTCGAAAGGCTTATAACACATTATTGGACGTTAATACGGATAGAATAAACTCGAATTACATCGTTCTGTCGTGTGCAGTAGATATTTTATAAATGCTACACAAGTAGCGACTAAACACTTGACTTGCCATCTTGTTGGTAAAATTATTAAACACAATTCTACCAATGCCCGTTTACGTTATTTTCGTGGACCAAAATATGTTTAGATATCGAGATTTCAAGATCGGCATTTCTCGTTAGGAATCGACCGACCGAATTTTTCAAAACCACGGTCTAGTCTAACCCAACGTCATTATTATAAGAGTTGCCAGCAAGAATTTTAAGAATCCACTAAATTTATCGACATACAAATAAGGAACATATGTCATGTATGTTTAAATTACAGTGATGTCTATTGTTTACACAGATTAGTTACAGTAAAATTATTGTACAACATTATATGTATTTTTATTTTTTAAATATTAACATTTCATCAGTAACTTTGTCTGTCTGTCTCGCTTTCGTGCCTAAACTACTGAACTCGCATAAATGAAATTTGTTACGGAGATAGTTGGAACCCTGAGGAAGGACATAACTTTTTATCGTGACAAACTGTAGTCCACACGGGTGAAACCGCGGAGAACAGTATAGTCAATAATAGTCATCTAGCATTCGCAGCATTTTTTATAAATATGTACCAGCGAGCCACTATTTCACCCGCGTGGACTACTCTATAGGGCGATAAAAAAGAACTGGAGGCGTACAAAATCAGTTGATGACCTATTTTCAGACCTACCAAATAAACACAAAAATTTACATACAAATTATTTAAGCCGTTTCGGAGGAGTTTGCAGACAGACACGAGAATTTTATACAATTAGATTTATTTTGCCCACATTTAATCTGGTAAATATGACGGGAAATCCGTTAACTTGGCAACACTGGCTCTTAACTGTCAGTGTCAGCTGTCACTTCAAAATCTTCAAATCCACAACTGTCAAACCACTGTCAACAGACTTGGCCAAAAAGCACATGTCTAGAAGCCATTAAAAAAGCAGCACTTGAAAAAAGTAAAAAAAATCCCGCATCGCTTCTCTTTTGGAATTTATGGTACTGTAACAAGGCTCCCTTTGTGTTATCCGTGTAATTATTGCGTGAAATAAGCCGACGAAACACGTAAACAATGCGCGAATAGCGATTTCTAACTCATCCACGCCGCGATTTACTTATGTTACGTAAATTCTGTGCTTCAAAAACGCAAATCAATAAAGCATTCACGATGCGGCCGTAGCCACTAGCGTTACTAATGGACTCCAAGTCTGGCGTCGGTATACAAGACCACTGGATGAAGAGTATGATGGAACCTGCGTCTAGTGACAAAAGTTCAGTTAAACACGAAAAAATGGCTGAGCAATACAACGGTGGAGACGACAGGATCCTAAAACGCTACCAGTGCAATGTCTGCGAAATGACATTTGAAGGTATGGAGTACCTTTTACTGCACAAGAAGTTCCACGGAAACGACAAGGACGAGCCTCCCATGGAGCCCGAGCCGGTACCAGTACCTAAACCAGGGCCGAAAAAGCGTCGCAAGTTCAAATGCGACCAATGTGACGTGAAAGTGAATTCTCAGTACCACCTTGATATCCACAAAAGTAAGCATGAAGGTGCTGCTTCCAAAAAGTATATATGCGAAATCTGCGACCGCAGTTTCGTAGCGGCTCAGTTTTTAAAAAGTCACATGCAAACACACTCCGCAGTAAGTACGATCAACTGCGAGATTTGCAACAAAAGCTTTACCGGCCAAGCGTATCTGAAGCTACACATGCAGCTACACAATGACATCAAGAAGTTTAAGTGCTCAAAGTGCGATGACATGTTCCCTACAAAGAACTGCCTCAAACTCCACATGAAAAAACACACTAAGGTCAAGAATTTCAAGTGTGAACTGTGCCAGAAGCTGTTTGTATCGAAGATAACGATGGAGAAACATCGTCAGACGCACGAGGGTCAGCCGATAGACTGTCTCGTGAAATGTTCGCAGTGCGATCGGACGTTGCACTCGTCGTTATTACGAACTCACATGACTAGAACCCATCCGCCTCACCACGATGACGATGTGAAACGACCGCACAAGTGTTCAACTTGCGGTAAGAGTTTCATCGTCAAAATCAACTTAAATCTCCACATCCGAGTCTGTCATCCGGATTTAGCCGAGCTGGAAGAAGACGAAGAGGAGGTCATGACCGATAACTCTTGAAGCTGTCCCAGTTTGATTATAGCAATGAACTTTTGTAACATATTTTATTGCTGACGTTTTTATAACCAGCGCCGGCCTTTTAACAGGGTAGAGCAAAACTTCCTTCAGGACCCTTTGCTGATACTATATCAATTAAATTTATGTTTGTTTAGTACCCGAAATTAATAATCAATTCGATCCGTTATCCGCAGTATTGGGTCTATATGTCATGTCATTTTACTACTAGGGCCTGACAGATTACTACTATAATGACATATCGGTTCAAAACCGTGGATAACGGATCAATCGATTATTAATTTCGAGTGTAAATAAATTAACTTCGTACACATTCAAAAACTTCAAAAACCATGAGCACCTATTATACCATATTATAGTGAAATTTGGACATAGCCAAAGATCAACACAGCTATAGGCACAGGCACATCAGCCTCTAGCTGCTTTCCTATTACTAGCCGCCCATTTCAATATCCTATCCACGGTTTGTCCTACGAGAGATAGAATTACTGCTATGTAGCTTACGTCAATATTCTAGCAGGAAAAACTGGATAGATTATAAATTTATATAGTTCCAAACCGTCACAACGAGACAGATTCCCCGATTTGTCTTCCATTTTGCTTGCTCATGGTCTTCACTCTTATATTGGGGCACCTAGAGCGACCACTCTGGCTCTACCCCGGGACCGGCAGTGGTTATAACAACTGCAAGCCATATTGAAGGTCTTTAGGCGGCCTGTATACTTATATATATCAAAAATAGCTTAGACATACATACTTATTTTATTTTTCGTGCTGTTATTACAGCCAGATTTTGTTTTCTTATACAGCTTACCGGGTAGTATTTGACCACAGAATGATTTGATATGATTTTAAGTGACGATTTGGTCAAAGGTTGTGTCGCACTATGCCTGGACTAGGAACTGGCTTTCACAATGTACTGTTGGAATGCACCGATGATGCTCGGCAAAAGATTCTTGAAGATAGTAGGGAGCCAGGAATGCTCTTTTGCCAAGGAACTTGTTATCTTTCTATGAGATAAACCTCATGGTATGACTTGATAAGTTGGAAAGAAAATGTAAAAAAATACAGTTGAATTGAGAAACTTTTTGAAGACGGTTAAAAAAGAAAATATGGTCACACCCTAAAGGTCAATGACATGACACGAAAGCGTGCGGGAGGCGAGAATGAGATAGCTAGATAGTCGTTCTCTTACGCGAAGCCTGATGCAGTCAAGGGTTGTGGTAAATCTGCATTGTACAAAAATGGTGGAAAAAAAAGAAAACTGCTCTATTTTTTTACTGATTCTTGGTGTATATCACCAGCTTAAATTAAAAACTGACAATACGTCGCCATGCTCTTTTTTGTCTTTTTAGACTTCAATATTTGCAATAAAATCTGTTAAACTTAGTTCAGCGTTATTCGCTTATGTAATTAATTCTAAGTTGGTTGTAATCATTTATGTTGTATTATTGGAGTACTTTAACGCATATAAGACAGTTTTTTGTGTTTTTTAGCCCTTGATATTAATGAAGCTATACATAATTCTTATTTCATAGGGTGATTAATTATTATTTTTAATAAAAAAAATCGAAAACACCATTTGAGTTGTTTAATTTATATTTTTCTTTTTATCTATATTATACTCTAAAGTTCCATCCCTAAATGTAAAAAATAATCACATAATAATTTGTCTATGGTTCATAAAAACCTAAACAGTAGCATAGACAATAGAGATGGCCCTAGGTCTTAGGAAAGGATGTGAATTTATTCTTGTAGGTACTAAAGAGTTACAAATAATTGTATATTTTTAGCTAACCGGCCGTGCCTCGTGGTTTTTTTACCCGCGTGGAGATCGCGCAGGACTTTTATCATAATATTATAATATAGCCTCTATGACATTCAGAAATAGAGTAGGTAGGTAGTTTTCTAACGGTAGCACAGAATAAATAGGGCATTTTCCAAGTATTTTTTTAATTAAGCATCTTCTTTTTGAACTTCTTGTGCTGCCTCTTCTTCAGCCTTCTTTTTTGCCGCCTCTTTTGCCGCCTGTTCTGCTTCTTGAGCTGCTTGCTAGAAATAAAAATACATCTATGTAGGGAAAAGACAAGTCAAAATTTAGTGGGAACAACATGCGATCACTTTATAACGTCAAACCTTAAACTAGCTACACTGTCTCAACCTCCTTACACCGGCAAAATAATAGGCAAGAACGCCCTGCAGGTAATTTTTGGGAGCAAGGTGATAATGAAAGAGTTAGAACGGCTGCTTGAAACCTACTAAATACATATTTAGTTTACCGTAGACTTGAGAACCTACATTTTTCGTTAGTTATAAATAGACGGCAGTTTCTTATCGGAAATGAAAAAAACGAAATTATGTTATTTTAATAAAATAATGAACACTATTTTTGTTGATGTTCGTTATCATTTTAATTTTTGGTTTAAAAGGATAGGTATAAGTACTCTGTGCGAAA
Organism: Opisthograptis luteolata; assembly: GCA_931315375.2. Taxonomy (NCBI): domain Eukaryota; kingdom Metazoa; phylum Arthropoda; class Insecta; order Lepidoptera; family Geometridae; genus Opisthograptis; species Opisthograptis luteolata. Next base: position 3,110,852 of record OV928061.1, read on the forward strand.
TGTTCTGCAACTATTATTGTGAAGGCGCTACTTTCTTTGCGTACATAAATGCGTTCATTTTTTTCTTATTAGTTTGAGTTCCAAATATGACGCAAACTAATTTTGTAAGAAACATATTTAGCGCAGAAACTCGCTAACAGATGGCGCTACCAGTATTCTAATGTACACTTTTGGAAGTAATCTTGGAATCCCAGTGGTTCTCAAGGCAAGAAGATAAAATGAGTATTTTTATACTGATCCGATGTTTGCTATACTATTGCAATTTTATAGTGAGTTAACCTACATTTTTATTTTATTTTAAGACTTATTTATAAGTACTAATCGTATCATAAATATCTGACTTGAATTCTGGATTTGTGGCCTCTGTCACAATTTCGCTAGTAGGCAAATAAGCTACGTTGGCTTGACTTTAGAGAACTTTAAAGACCCAGAAGAAATTTATTGCGTTCCTGAACTTCCTGATTGAAAGGATAGAAAGGGCCTATCTATTTTGTGCAATGGTGTCGATTCTGTTGTGCATTTTTAAAACACTTTTATCAGCTTCACTTTTAAATAATTAATTTAAGTAAGTTTGATATGTCTAAAAGTATTGCTGTCTTTTTCTTACTACGGAAGTAAGAATCGATACCAATGTTTCCAGTGATATTTCATTCATTTTTGAAGGGAAAACTTCTTTAAACGAAGCAACAAAATTCCCAACGCCGGAATTTTTGGGATGGGATGGGTTAAAAATGTTAAACTTGCGTCAGGACACGTGACCTGATAGAAAATTCGTATGATGGAGGGAGAGTAGACCGCCGGCACGGCGTAAGAGAGGAAGTAATATCGCCCTCTCTTTCTACCACGCGGTGAAAATGTATAGGTACCTGCTCCTGCTGTTTCGGATCGATATGTCATGTCAAAATATGTCATTTTAGTAGTAAAGCTTGACATACTAGTACTAAAATTAGTTAGTTAGTTACAAGTCAAGCTAATAAAAGTGTTTTAATTACATATCGATCCAAAACCACGGATAACGGATCAGGATCCCTTATTAATTACGAGCGTAAGAGGCGCAGGGCGCTTGCAGTTTTCACCTCTGCTGGCACTCCCGAAGTGCAACCCGTTTTTTTATATCATTCAGTCTAAGATTAAAAGGTTTTTTTTGGGTGGCACTAAATTCTATTGGGCTTACGTAGATTTTGGCGAACTTTGCCTTTGCTGCTAAATTGTTGAGTGACGAACTTACCGCGGCCTTGTTAATGTCTTCTTGTTTCTTCTTCTGCAAATCCTTGCTGACTTCTCGGATCAACTCCAGCTCTTCAATCAGCTTTCTCGGGAGAGGGTCGAATACCTTTATAAATTATACAATTATAATAAGTATAGATAGATAGAGATATAGATAGATATAGATTATGGATAGTTTAGTTCTTAGTATTTAGTTTAATTTTCTATCCAATTGTATATATTTTGTTGTTTTGTCATATTATATTCTATTATAATATTATTTTACCCTAATTTTATTATTTTTTTCATTTTTAGGCTGCCGCAAGTTCTTTAAAAAGAATAACTTTACTCGATCACTTTGTAGATCGTCTGTCTGTCTGTCTATCTGTCAAAACTTTTTCCCAACAACGCGTTGAGGTATCAATTTGAAACAATTTCTTTCAGGTGTGAAAAAACTTTTAAATCAACGCGATCAAGTTACAAATTTGTTTTTTTAATAGCTGCAAAAGACCGTAGACTAAAAAAGAAAAGAAAAGAAGAAGAAAAAAAAGAAATGAGACATCGACGGCAAACTTATAGCACCCCTTTTGCGTCGGCGGTTAAAAATGGGTCTTGACAGACAAACAGACAACGAGAAGTAATCCTATAAGGGTTACGTTCTTAGGTACGGAACCGTAAAAGGAGTAGGACCTAGGTAATCTAGATAAGGTTACCTTGATAGGTTCTAACTCGGCTGCACCCAGTCCTTTGACGAACTTCTCATAGCGGTCAACGATGATGGCATAGCGCTCATCAGATACTTGTTTGTAGATGTTCGCCATTGTTCTTTAGCTGAAATAAAATAAATGTGTTTACTAAAAGAAGATACAAGATAAAAAAAAGAATAAGTACATACCTACACACCTACACTAAGCGATAAGACCGCCCATTGTAACACTAGCTCTAAGATCTCTCCTTTTATGTAGTTTTATTTTTCTGTTGTTGTGGTGAAACAATAAAGCGTTATCTATCGACACTAAAAATTTGGTAAGCCTCCAGAAGACGGTAAGGTGCCCAAAATGCTGGCAGCATTGCCTCGTTGAATGGCAATGCTATTTTTTTGATCAAAATATGAACCAGCATTTTGGCCCCCCGTCGCGTCAAATAGAAGCTTTGCCATGTCCCTAAAAATTTCGTGACTGCCTGGCCCCATGGACCCAAAGTTTCTACAAAATAAAATAAAATCCTATTAATGTTATAGACGTCAATGTGGAAATTCGCCAAAGAACCAATGTCACCGACACGACACATAGCTTTCAGATTTTGCAAGCTGAAGTGACAATGGGCAAGCGCAAGCCACATACATCGCTCGACGAACCGATAACCGATGGGGAAGGAAGGTTTTCGATATGGACTTACCGTTGAACGTGTTCAATAGCAGAAAATTATATCAGGAATGGTAAAAGAATTGGCCCTGAATTAAAACTGTTGTTCATTTAATTACTTTAAGTCAGTGGCTGTAAACATTTTCAAATAGTAGGTACAAATAAATTAGACATAGTGCAAACTTACTTTTTTTGTCATTCATTTTGTTAATTGATTTCGAGTGAAAATTTGAATAAAAATAGCTTATAGGTACCCTAGATTAACACTTAAGCTACTATTCTAGATTGACGCTCAAGTGTTGATCGATAGTTAGGTACCTACTTAAGTAGCGATTAAGTGACATATTTGTATGAAATGACAAACTCAAATCTGTGCTTAAGGCCCTGCCATACGCCGTTGACCTTGCTTGATCAGGTGAAAGCATCCCGCACTGACTTTATGAGAGACTGACGTGGCGATTTGAGAGTATGAAATACGTAAAAAATTCGCAAAAAATAATTAAAGCAGTATTTTCAAAAAATGGCCTGAAGGTGTTTTGGGTATTATGTTTCTTAATACGCTGATGGTATTAACAAGTCTTTGTTGCATATATAGTAGGGCAAACCGTGGATAGATAGATTATTGATACTGGCCGTTAATCAATCAATAGTTTCGACGTTATTTTGTTTTTTCCAACGTTAACAATGATCGCACCCCTGAGGTCGAATGTCAGCTTAATTAATAAAACATTATGTAGGTAAGTAATAAATTACCACTGATTTTCAAGTCTACGTCGCTTACCTTTTGTTTAATACAATGCAACGGTAACAAATAGAAGGCAATAAGTTATTTATATTAGGTATATATGTACCTACCTACCTGCTTGGCAGATACAATCAAAATGGCTTTTTCCCAGCCGGCGTTGCCAATGAAAATTTTGAGTCGGCCGTGTACATTGGGTAAAAAAGCGTGTCACTGCCTTAAAAAAAGGAAAACCCCTAAAACTGCGCCATTTGGCTGCAAATTTTCTCTATTTTTTTAAATAAAATGTAACAATATATAATTTTAAATAGCGTTTTAAAATTTGTTTAAACTTATTATCCCTGTACAAATCTCTAATATTTTCTATAAACTCTACTTTCTTCGTTCTTATTCAATAATTTTTAGGTACATTGAGCATACAAATCTATAAATAGGGTATACAATTTATTGAATCTTTAAATATTTAACAGTAATCAAAATAAAAATACTTAGCTAAACCTTAAAATTTAAAATAAAACTACCTATCAAACTAAACAAACTACCTTAATCTAATAAACCACTACCAGTTGGCAACGTTCCCAAAATGCTGGCCGCATTGCCGCGTTGAATGGCTATGCTTATTCGTTGCGCAAAATAATGACCAGCATTTTGGTCACAGGTAGCATCGACCAGTCGCTTTGTTATATCATTATATATCGATTTCGCTCCCGGTCCCCACGGTCCAAGCGTTTCGACCCCAAAAGGCTCAAATATAATATTTTTCCTATAAATTAATTAACTACTGTAGAATTTGCGAAAAGCCGTAGAATCAGCTATACAGCCACAGGGTTGCGGCCGTAGGGCATGTGTTTTCTGATTTTTTGGCCTAAAGCCGTAGAACGCGGTAATTGCTGTAGCATTGGCAACACTGTTCCCAGTCCAAAGTAGTAAGTAGGTAGCGTGACGCCAACTGAACAACGCTGGCCCAGTGCGGGTTGGTAGATGTCGCATGCCCTTGAATGTTGCGGTTCTTGGACATGCCGGTTTCCTCACGATGTTTTCCTTCACCCCTTTTTGAGCGATGGCAAATCCGCACCCGAGAGGATTCGAACTCGGTGTAGGTGCCTTGTAAGTCGCACTCGTTACCGTTCGGCCACCATCGCTCGTGTCGCATAAATATTTACATCCATTTTTATTTTTTCACCCTTCGTCAATCCTCATTGGATAGTCTGGCACGAGCTTTATTTTCAGAATTGCCAGCGAAGAGACAAAAAATAGAAAAATCACAAAATAATTCCTGAAAGCTTTGAAAGTCATAATTATTGCGTCTATTTTAGACTCTATTAGAAGTGATTAAAGTTTACAAAAAGAACTTACTTTTTCATCCGTAGAGTTGCACCTTACAAAATAAAATACCTAGTGTAGACAAGTATTTTGAAACGTTTTGTTAGTCACTAAGCAAGATTCTCTCAGTTTTATTTTTGCAATTCAAAGACCTGAAATAGTACAATTTTTATTGCTTTATGAATTTTTTTACCAACCTAATAAAAAAATACGCAATTTTTTTAGTAATGTTGTAATTTTCCTGAGTTATTGCGCGCGTTTCGCTTTGATAATTCAGGACTTTTATGATGGAAACAAGTTAAACTCAACAAAATCAAACAGAACTTGATAATAAAAGGCAGTTTTAAATTCTATACAATTTTTTTTTTACCAAAACATTACCAAAGCTCCATCGAACGAAACGCAAACCACCCCTAGAAGAATAAATGAGTCACTCGTTCCAACCCCGTGCGGAAACAGCCGACGTCACCCGACGAACCCCGACCGCCGCGCGTGAGAACACCACACGAAAAACATTTCAAAAATCTCTCCCAAATTATTATGTAACATCAAACCAGTTTAGATAAAAAATAAAAATTAAAAAGTGAAATGTGTTTAAAAAGTTTAAATGATAAAGCGTTTCGTTATACGCAAGGAAACAATGTGTTCAAAGCTTGTCGTCGGAACTATTGATTTTCTCGCGACGTGCAGTGTGATTGCGGGTTATAAGTGTATTAATAATATATTGTGTTGTGTTTAAATAAATTCGTAAGTTGTGCTTGGTTGCGGATGTTGTGCCGAACGTTTCTGCAGTGCGTTTACGAAACAATTTCAATGTCTTTGCCTATTACAGTCTCAAAAATAATGTGTTCGCAAAAAAAATCAATGCTGTCTGAAAATTGATTCCGATTTTGTGGGATTGAGTACTTTTGTGGAGAAAAGTCACGTGTAAACTGTGATTTTTATTATTACAATTACAGACGCCATTTCTATGTCTTATCAAATTACACCTGAGATTTGTAGGTAGGTAAATAATTGCGATCTATTTTCGGCAGATACATCACTATTATTAGTATGATACTTACGTCTTAAAACTTGACGGTTTCGGTAATTTTTTTACCAACATTTCTTTGTGTGTATTTACATCATTTTTCGATTCTATTAAAATCTAAAGAGTCCACTAAAATCTAGAGTGGACACCCACGAGTTCCACGATTGATCAGAGAGCTATGGAAAGGGCTATGCTTGGAGGTTCTCTGAAGAATCGAATCAGAAATGAGGTGATCCGACAGAGAACTAAGGTCACTGACATAGCTCACAGAATAAGCAAGCTGAAGTGGCAGTGGGCTGGTCATATAAGCCGCAGAACCGACAACCGTTGGGGTAGACGTGTTCTTGAGTGTAGACCGCGATTTGGCAAACGTAGTGTAGGAAGCCCTGCGACTAGGTGGAGCGACGACTTGCGCCGAGTGACTGGCAGTAGTTGGATAAGAAGAGCCGAAGACTGGGCTCAGTGGCGTACCTTGGGAGAGGTCTATGTCCAGCAGTGGACTGTCAGAGGCTGATGATGATGATGAAAATCTGAATTACATTTACTTTCAATCCAAATTACTTAAGAGTTCTATTAATTATTATAATTAAACGTAAGTACTTTCTATCCGGAATTCCAGCCGATTTTAGACCACTCCTGTTTACATTTCATTTGGTCAAACCACTCTGCAAATATTTAGAGTAGGTAACGTGAAGCTCTGCCAAGTGCCATTTGCTTTAAGTTAATTTGGTCGCCTCTGTTCAAGAGAATTAATTAACTTGCATTTATTTTAATTATTTTAAATGGGACTGGAATTTGGTCGACGATTCCAATTTACGAGCTGTTAATTCAATATTAAAATCACGGGTCCTTTTATTCCACAGCTCTTACATATTCCTTCCAACACTATTTAAAAATTTTACTCTATCGAAAACATAGATGTACCAAGGGATGAACGTCGGGGTTTTCGCTCAAAAGCGTATGTATACATATAAACCAAAAGACTTTCAAAACGCGAAAACAGTGCTAATCACACACACGCCAGTCTTAAAAGCTAATAAACTATTGTTTCAATAAAAACATTTCATGTCATAAATATTTTTTTAGTTTATTTACAATCTAAAAACATGAAACTTTGTTTTTGGGTATTCACTCAGTCATTTTTATTTGTCATGTTTGAATTAAAGCAAATAACAGGCAAAAAGATCGGTAGGAAATTACGAAAGAGAATATCAAAAGAAGACAACTGTACTTATTGCTTTGATGATGGGAATCAGTAATTCAGTAGGTACCTATCTTAGTCTTGAAAGCTAAAGTTTGATATTTGGAAACATAAGACTCATTTTGAACCCTTTGGTAAGGAGATACAAAACTTTTTACTGTTATAAACTGTAGTCCGCATAGGTGAAATCACCGGTACAGCTAGTTACGAAATAAATCCACATTTAACTGTACCCAAAATAGCAAAGACATCGAAATAACATCCAAAAACCAACTAATTTTTACAGAAAATTAAAAACGAACTGTTAAACTAAAAAAAACACTCATCATGGCCGTCCAATCACAGTGTCTCAAATCAGAAACGTCAGTATCAGTAGTGTCGGGACAAGGAGCGACTAAAGTCGCCATTGTCGAAGACTAGTGATGGGCCGATGTTTTGATGTTTTTTATTTGGATCGGGCTCAAGACTGAAGATGGAAAGCGGAGGGTCTGCCACGGCGACGGAGGCCTACCAATATGTAGGCCCTTTCAGATTGGAGAAGACGCTGGGGAAAGGACAGACAGGTATGCAAACGACAAAATTTTATACATATTTAATTTACAGTACTCTTTAGTCCAAGTTTTGAAATGTATAAAAGTTTTCGTAAACGTCAAAGTTTACTACCGCTAACTTGTCAAAATGGGAAATCGTACTGCCTAAATTCAACAAACTGCGCCATAATAAAGTACCCTATGGCACTTCCACAATAAAGACGAATCTAATGACACCTCGTATGTTAAAATCCGTCAAGCCATTTAGGCTACAGGACGTGCCAAAGAAATATACATACATACACTCGAAAAACATAACCCTCCTTTTTTCGCAGTCGGGTGCGTTTCTTTTGTTCTGATTCTTCGGCGATGGCTCGAAGAAGTGAGTTTGTCAGAAATTGATCTGTGAAATGAAATACATATTTACATCTATAATATAAAAGTGTTTTAAAAATGAATCGCAAAATGTTGGTAAGCGCATAACTCAACAACGCATGGACCAATTTCACCAATTCTTTTTTTTAAATGTTCGTTGAAGTCCTAGAATGGTTTTTACGGCGAGAAAAATTGCCGGGAAAACACTAAAATTAGCCCTTTTCTTTTCCCCATACAAACGATTCATAATAATACTTAAGTCAATTTGAACTTTAACACCTTACCATAAAGTTCAAGTGTTAGTGGAGAGGTTCCGGGAAGGCAAAACAATTGAGTGACGTTAGTATCGTATAAAATATTGATGTCTGTTTTCAATAAAATTAGGGATCTAAAACTACTAAAACTCCAATAATATGTGTATTATAATTTTTGCGTTTTTGCTAAATACCCGTGCAAAGCCGGGGCGGGCCACTAGTATATTTAAAAATTTCATATGACTGTCATTAAATTAAATGTCCCATTGAAGGGGCACTGCCACTGGCTTGATTATGAACATAAATAATAAGGCAAAATGTCGTTGGATTTATTTAAAACGTCAAACTTAAAACTAGCTAGACCCTTTTCAACCTCCTTTCTCAGGCAAAAGAACAGGCAAGCAGGTCATACTTTAGATGCGATCACATTGACAATTTAACACCAAAACCGCAGAGCCGTGATCACTTGTCACCATTTTTCCTCCATGGCAGAACCGATTGAAATTTAGTATAGAGATGGGGTAAGCCATACTTAACAAAACGTTTTTGACTGGCATTTAAACATTTTTTTGTTCCATTACTTCAGCTGATGTTATGTGACGATGTGGTGAAAATGGCGTCACGCTACACCTGTACCCCTAGAACAGGTTTTGATAGTTTACAAAAACTATAAAAGTTTTCGTTTCCATCCATACATATTTTTTCAGCGAATCTTACCGAGACTTGCAGGAGCTGAAATTGTTAATATGGGTTATTTTAAATCGTTATAATCATATTCCAACAATGTTATTTAGTTACTTTTTAGAATAAGAAAGTTAATTATTGGTGTCGATTCAGTTTTGCATTCTCTAAAACTAAACTAAGCTTGACAGGTCTAAAAGTAATGCTGTCCTTTTTACTTCAGTGGTTAGAAAAAGACAGCAATACTATTAGACCTGTCAAACTTTTTAAATCGTTATAATCATATTCCATTAATGTTATTGAGTTACTTTTTGAATTTAAGCAGATCGAGTTGCCACTTTGACAAGTCGGCGGTGGTAAACGTCGACGTTTACGAAAACTTTTATCGTTTTCAAAACTTGTACTGTATTGGGTACTGGCTCTCAAGAAACAAATAAAGACATTGTTATAGCTGTTGTACAAAGAAGTGACCCAGAATCCATACATTTGATAGTTCTCCTTTATTTTTGTTATATAAAATATATAGAAAATGCCCACCACAATCTACCCTAGTGTTTCATTTGCGGCCCCATTCTGTAGTCCGGCCGGAAGTGACGTGAAAGGTTGACCATCTCTGACACCGGAAATGTCGCTTTCGATGGCGTCGGGTCGCTTGTTGTGTACATTTTTTATTTTACTAGGACCATTTCAGACATTTTATTTGGTTCTAGTATTTTTTTCATGAATAACTTTACTTATTTGCTGGAAATAACTAGTTAACTACCTTTTTATGTGTAGACTAGCTGGTTCCCTGCGGTTTCACCCGCGTGGGCTACAGCTTTATGCATGCAAAGTCTCAGCCCGATCGGTTTAAAATTGACAAAGTTTCATACAAACTTTCATCCTCTATTTTATCCCCTTGGGGGTAGAATTAATCAAAACCCTTTCTTAGCGGATGCCTACGTCATAACATGTACCTAAATGCCAAATTTCAGCCCGATCCGTCCAGTGGTTTGGGCTGTGCGACGTGCGTTGATAGATCACTATGTCAGTCAATTAGTCACCTTTGAGTTATATATATTTAAGATAGAGTGTTAAAAAAGTAAACTGTAAATATATGGTCAGCGGTAGTGACGTTGGTCGTTGGTTCGATTCGCACGACTAATTAAACAGACTAAAAAGGCATGTCAAATTAGATCAATTTTGAAAAAAAAATATCCCTACTAATATTATAAATGCTAAAGTAACTCTGTCTGTCTGTCTCACTTTCACGCCTAAACTACTGAACCGATTTAAACGAAATTTAGTACGGACATAGTTTGAATCCTGGGGAAGGACATAGGATACTTTTTATGGCGTTAAACTGTAACCCACGCGGGTGAAACTGCGGGGAAAAGCTAGTTAAATATCTTTTCAATTAATATGGTGTTCAATACCATACATATGGCACTCACAATCGCTGTATTGGTGATTTTTTCTTTATATTTAATTAAAAACTCCCTATCGGTTTCGTAACATAGGCTTTTCACGAAGGATTTGCGCGAGCTCCAGGTGGAGGACTGGCAGGAGGTGGCGCAGGACAGACCGAAGTGGCGTCTTTTGTTATCGGAGGCCAAGACTCACTTTGGGTCGTTGCGCCATCTCAGTTAGTTAGTTAAAAACTCTCTATAGATCTGTAAGTTGAGCGGAAAGCGATGAAATCCGACGCGCCGGCCGCTTCAGTAGAAATGTATCTAGGTACTCTGAATGTAAACTATCACACGTCTGGGAACTGAGTGTATAACTTACATTAAGTGCTACCTACTTTACATAGAAATATGTTGTATATCGAAATATTGTTCTTTAACGTTTCAATGTCTACAACATGGCATGTTTCATGGCTTTCGGACATTGCTAATATTGCCAACACAGCATGATATAGGCACATCGGCCTCAAGCTGCTCGCCTATTTCATAATATTATAAATGCGAAAGTAACTACTAATAAAAACGAAAAACGTTAAAACGAAAGTTTGAGTACCGTAGGATTTTAAATAACCTTAATTGACTCAAAATTAAATGTACCTAAATTGTTAATAAAATTCTTTTGAATACACCTATTTAGAGGTCACATTAAAATAGGATTGGTAGTAATGTACCTACGTAGATACGTACCCACTGTTGAGATTGTCCTTTATTTATGTCGATATTTTCTTTTCTTTCAGGCTTAGTGAAATTAGGAGTCCACTGCGTTACAGGAAAGAAAGTCGCCATCAAAATAATAAACAGAGAAAAGTTAAGCGAATCTGTGCTGATGAAGGTAAAAGAAATCTATAAATTACATAATTTTTTTTATGTAATTTAATTTTTACATCATTTTTTAATTTTTCTACAAAGTTTTCTCAAACTTAAAACAGTGGCATCTATTGTCGACAAGCTGTACTAAATAATCACAACATAGGTAAACTGGTTTCGACTTTTGGAAATATGTAGTTTACACCATTGTTCAAAATATTATAATAGCGACATCTATTATCGACTAGCTGTACTAATAAGATCTGATAGTAAACAGGTTTCGATTTTTCAGTTATAGTTCTTATTAGCGATAAGAGATGGCGCTAATGTAAATATCTTATTCGTATGTTAAAGTTATATAAGCGCCATCTATTGTCGAGTAGCTATTCTAATAACTAATGGTAAACAAGTTTCGATTTTTCGATAATAGTTCTTATTAGCGATAAGAGATGGCGCTAAAATAATGTTTACTCTGCAGGTGGAACGAGAAATTGCAATCATGAAACTGATAGAGCATCCACACGTTTTAGGACTCTCCGACGTTTACGAAAACAAGAAATATTTGTAAGTATTTTTTTACAAAGTCAGTCGTTTCCTAAATAACCCTATTTGAGAGATTTATTTAAGACAGTGAGTTGGCTGACTGTAGAGTTTGTTCGGTTCCCGTACAAATGTATTTCCGCCCGAAAACTTTAACATCTAGTATTTATAATGTACTGTAGTATCGCACCTTAAACAATACATGGATAAAACGTCTCGAAATTTTTGTTTACCATAGGTAAATAATAATTATATACCTGTGTAATTTGCAGAATTTACCCCAATAAAACGAAGTATGAATTAGTGGGGCAAAGTGGGATCAAAGTTTTAAGCAGTCTACTTTGCCCTACTAGTGGAGAAACTTGGTGGGGCAAAGTGAACTAGCTTATTTAAAAATCCTAAAAGATGTGTTATTATGAAGAAATAATTCGTATACCTTATCTAGGTGCTATATTCAACTAATTAAAGGGTAGTAACAAAAAAATAATATAAAAATACGATCTAAGTTGTATGTCCCAACTTACCAAGGCTAATAATACAATCCAAATGGAACCAAGATGCAAAAAAATGAAATGAAAATGGCGAAAAGAAATGACCTACTAAGTTAAATACTTGGGCAAGTGACCATTTCTGTCGATATCTTGACCACTGTTTAATACCTAACTAGTATTTTTTACATAATTTCAGGTATTTAGTATTAGAACACGTGAGCGGCGGCGAGCTATTCGACTACCTCGTGAAGAAAGGGCGCCTAACGCCGAAGGAGGCCAGGCGGTTCTTCAGACAAATCATATCAGCTCTCGACTTCTGCCATAGTCACTCGATATGGTAAGCATTTGAACTATAACCCTTATAACTGACCACCAATGCCCGGACTTCCGCCAGCTCCGGATCTAGGGGCAGTTTCAAGGGGCGCCGCAAAATCTCCATAAAGTGTCTAGCATATGGAAGCATGGCTAGCTCTTGTAAGTTGACTTATTGTTTCTGAGTTTTTTTAAGACTAGGGGCGTCACTATCGAGTTTCTGCCCCGGTTCGAGAAGATCGTAGATCTGGGTCTGATTTTCCGTTACCTGCAGGAACCTTTTTCCGGGATAAAAAGTAAACTATGTGTTAATCCAGGGAATAAGCTATTTTCACTAAAAGTATCCTATGTCATCCAGAACAACCATCGTTTCTGTAAGTAGGTACAGAAGATGCAGATAAAAATATAATTGTTTTCATTAAACCAAACCAATGCCCCTTCCAGCCACCGCGACCTAAAACCGGAGAATCTTCTTCTGGACGAGAGGAACAATATAAAGATAGCCGACTTCGGCATGGCGTCCCTTCAACCAGCAGGTAGCTTGCTAGAGACGTCATGCGGGAGCCCACATTATGCCTGCCCTGAAGTTATACGGGTAAGTTTACAATTATTTATCTATAAGCTTTTCCCTAAGTGAGAGGTAACGCCCCCTTGTGGGCGCTGCAGGCCTAAAGGGGGGAACGTTGTGTAGAGGCTTAATAGGGGCGTTAAAAATACTTTATTCTCAAAGTGGTCGCTCAAAACGGTGAAGGAAAACATCGTGAGGAAACCAGCATGTCCAAGAACCGCGACATTCAAGGGCATGTGACATCTACCAACCCGCACTGGGCCCGCGTGGGAGATTACAGCCCATACTCTCTATAAGAGAAAGCCAGAGTCCCAGCAGTGGGAACGTAATACGCTGATGATGATAAACCCTAAATTGTAACGGCATTTTTGTGTAGGCTGAAGGAAACAACGCTGACAATGACCTTGCATCTTTATTGACCTTAATGAGTATTTCCTGCGTGAACTTTCAAGTTAATTTTATAGTCCCAAGCTCTCTTTAAAGTTTACATAGATGTTTGTACGGACATAGGGCTGCCATTGCCTCAATTGCCGAACTCCAGGTGTGGTGTGATACCATCTTCGACCACATCATCACTTAACATCAGGTGGCGTGTGGTCAAACGCTACCCTGTTAGTAAATAAAAAAAACAGTAAAGTGACCGAGACTCGTCACTTGCGGGTTGAGGCTATTGAGACCCGGGTCTCAAAAAAGCCCCTAGGAGCCATCCCGTTAAGGGAAAGAGGGGGTTAAAGAGTCTGACATCGTGTGAAAAGGGGACGACATGTCATAAACTTCTTGACGTATAAAACTCATGTAAATGTCTAATTATAAACTATACAATATTTTTAGAATGTGTGACGTCAGTCCAGCGGTGGGGAGTCACACAAATGTGACAACGGGGAGTACGTCCAAAAATCATGAAATTAGTGTGACATAATTTTTGGATAGTATAAAGTAAATAAAAGTTTTATATAGTACCAGAAAGGCATTTAATACATTTCCACACGAAATGGCAGAGTTACAATGTACAACAAATTGAACTTACAAAAAATATCATAACAAAATTATCGTTAAACGCAACCACCCATAGTATAAAATAATCAACTAATTAAGTACTTTTACGTAACCTTTACAAATATCTTATTCTCAAGTTTCCCTTTTCAGGTACATTATTGTAACATCTACCTTATTGTGGGCTGAAACATTGTAACAAATTTCTCATGGTCATTAACAAGAATTTCACAAGTCAGGAAATCTTTAGTGATAAAAGTCCAGTAATTTGAACTAAATACCAGTCACAAAGATTGTACCTTATAGTAAATGTTACAAATTATACATAATACTTTAGTATTTAAATCTACAGCTATTAATGAAGTTTGTATTTGTGAAGAATGCATTTCTTAGCGCTCATATTCTATTTCTCTATATTAAATTTTAATACACACACACACACGCGCGCAAGCACCTATCGATGAGAGCCAGTTCCCAATCCAGGTGTAGCGTGGCGGCACCTTCGACCACATCGTCGCTTAACATCAGGTGACTTATGGTCAAACGCTATGCTACGAGTTAAAACACATTTAAGCTTCAAGCACTCCATGTACATCATACTATTTATCAACATCATCAGCCCGTATCAGTCCACTGCTGGACATAGGCCTCTCCCAAGGTACGCCACTGAGCCCGGTCTTCGGCTCTTCTCATCCAACTACTGGCAGCCACTCGGCGCAAGTCGTCGCTCCACCTTGTCGCAGGGCGTCCTACACTACGTTTTAGTTTTACATATCTCTATATAATAATTTAACACAATTTTACTAATCACTAAAAAGAAAAGATTGTTCTTGAAAAGAAATACTAAAATGAGCAATTTTTACAATCACAGACAAATTATTTGAACACACTCAAAAACTTATGGTTTATTTTTAGACTAAACAAGATTTTTACATTCAAGGCAAGTACTTTGAGAGAAAAGTGGCCCAAAGAGTACCAGCTAGGTAAAATCCGCACATATAAATGAAATGGCTAGGTTATACAAAAACTTATTTTGAAAAGAAATGGAAAAAAGTCTTTAGTTGTTTTACTAAGTGTTTAATATAAAATGTATCCCTATTTCCCTTGGTCACGTCATAAATTGAGAACGACTGCACCAAATTAGATAATTCTTTTTTGTTGTGTTTGTCGAAGTCCGAGGTAGGTATGTTCGAAAAAAAACAGGTGCCAAGAAAGTATTTAAATTCGGAAACAAACGATAAGTACTTATTATTGCTATAAACTGCAGTCCACGAGGGTGAAACCGCGGGCACAGCTTGTACTTAATAATTATTCTGGACAAGACTTCTTTTAGGGTCCAGTAGTTCAATTAAGTTGGTTAAGCATTTGATTGACTACATTGGTCTCAAGTGTTTGGAGTCATCATTGCGTCCGTTGCAATGAAATTGATTCTATTTATAGGGTCACGACCTCAAGACTTCATTGTGATGCAAGAAAGATTAATGGAGATGTATTTGTGTTTTTTACCCACTGCGAAATAAGGAGGGCTATGTTTTTCGAGTGTATGTATGTATATTTCTTTGGCACGGCCTGTAGCCTAAATGGTTTGACGGATTTTAACCATATGAGGTGTCATTAGATTCATCTTTATTGCGGGAGTGACATAGGGTACTTTATTTTGACGGAGTCAGGTTTTTTATTCCCTTTGTAATGTATAATCTTGTTTCATACATTTGTTTTGATAGATGTGACATCAAGGTAGCGACCTATACCGCAAAGAAATATTGTGACATGTGTGACATCTTCGGTGTATCCAGTTCTTAATAGGTGATTGTTGTTTAACAAAACAACATAAAGGTAAACGGAAGGAGTCTCCTTGAGCAGCAATATTTAGCAGATCTGATGACTGGGAAGATTTCTTTTGGACATGTCTCTATGGACCATAGCGTCACAGCAACAAGATTCTTTTGAGACTCAAAAATTGGGGAATATAAAGTACTACAACATTAAAATAATTAAATATTTGTATGATAACGCTCAATATCTTAAGCTAAGAATTAACACAAGACAAGCGAGGGCTAGTCAGAATACGAGACAAAAGTGAGGATTCTATAACATTTACTTTATGCAATGTTCAAGCAAATGAATGATTTTAAGTTAAACTCAATTACAAGTTGAAATTTAAATAGTATATGCATCAATGTTCAGGACATTTTCTACACGATTTTAGATGTGACGTTTCATTTTACAGAAACAAGTCCTATTGCGAACTTATCTGTCAAAGCCTTTAAGTTTAATTCTAGTCATCGTCAACCCTCTGCTTTTTACTAGTGTTAGATGGAGTCTGAGGTGGCGAGCAAGCTGTATCACGTCTCTTACCGGAATGCCTAGCGCATGACGTCCCCGACATTCTGTTGGAATTGGAATGACTATCCCGTTCCTTTGTCGGTGAGAATTGTTTGAGCATCTCTACATCGTTGAATATAACCTGAGCGCCTCCTCCGCAAGTTGGCACTACGTCCCCTTTGTACAATTTGGTTTCTAGTTCGCCATCCGTGTCTTGCTCTTGAGATATAAGGCAGTACTTCGAAGTCTTTGAGTTAGCAATGTCTTTTACACTGGTCAGCTTGCTCACGACTTTGCTGTTGATGATGCTTGGCTTCAAAACAGTCCCCATTGGGACTCTGTTGTTCGGGGCATGTTCTACCCAACCACGGCCGTCAGCGGATAACGAACGACGGTGTCTTGGGTTAGCAATCGCAACACCACGGCGTGAAGTTGCAGGCGTGTCTCTAGTTTCCCTTGCATGTGGTACAGAGCTTGTGAAAGGTGTAAGCAAGTGGGCGGGTAAAG
The DNA here is from genome assembly GCA_931315375.2 of Opisthograptis luteolata. Taxonomy (NCBI): domain Eukaryota; kingdom Metazoa; phylum Arthropoda; class Insecta; order Lepidoptera; family Geometridae; genus Opisthograptis; species Opisthograptis luteolata. The sequence continues at coordinate 3,127,546 of OV928061.1, forward strand.
CTCTAGGCGTTGATCCCGGAGTGAAATCTCTACTAGTTTGAGCTGCCATATCAGATTTCATGTATTCAATGTTGTTGTCTCCTCTATCGTTGATGTTTAGAGCTTCAGCGATAATCCGGAGTCGGTTCTCTTTTTCTTCCACTGCGTTTTTGAGGCGTTGCTTTTCGCTGTTCATCTCTTTAGCTTTCTCGTGTTCCGCTGCCATTTTATGATTGTACTTCCGTTCGAGGACCTTCTTCTGTTTTTCTTTATCAAGTTTGTTCTGGCTCAGCAAGAGTTCTTTCTCTTGCAAGTCGCGTTTTATAGCTGAAGTGTACTCGGTCATTTCGTTGAGTTTCCTCTGGTGAATCAGGGCTTCGTTTTCTGTCGTTGTCAGGCGTTCTTCCAAGGCTTTGATTCTACGTTCAGAAGCTGTTAATTGCGCTTTTAATGAAGCATTTTCTGAGCGAACCTCCATTGATTCCTTCTCCAAATACAATAGGGCAGATCTTAGTCTTTCGTCTTTAAACTGCTTGCTTCCTTTCAAGGTTTCGCGGCGATTGATACGCATTTCCAAATGGGCCATTAGTTCCTTTGTGATATGAGCTGCTTGAGAACTGGTAAGCTCTAGGCTTGGAAAGTCTGGTCCGAGACTGTAGACCAACCCTAAGTCCATTTCAAGGTCTTTAGCTTCAGGTCTCGCCAGGTTATCTCTAGCTGCTTTAAAGAGCTTGTTAGCTTTACGTCTGCCGGACATCAGGCCCATATTCGCACCAACATCGTGAATCTGCGGTTTGGTGACTTCAACTTCTGCGGCCATTTCTGCGAATCGCATGACTTGGAGTGTCTCATCGTAGTCTTCTGCTCTTGGGTTGGCACAGACAATCATCCTGACCTGACCTTCGCCTTCAAAGAAGTTTTTGAACAAATGGGTAATCTTTGACTCTCTGTACGGCACCATATTGCTGGTCCCGTTAACTTGATTTTCTCTCAACGCTTCCATGCAGGTTCTAAGTGTCATAAGTGACTTGTTTATGTTACCGGCCTCCTTCAATCTCATTCCTGTGTTTTTTGTACGGTTAGTTCGTTCACTGCCGGCTAAATCTACAAGACTCAATTGGCTGATGGAAAGGAACTTTTTGTTCTGTATAACGGCCTCTCCCATTTCATCAACCGGTGCTTGGACTAGTCTGATCGTAAATACAGAATGGCTTCGGCTCGATTCCGCATTCAGAGTTGTGTGAGCCATCCGTTTCCTCTTCAGCCCCAAGTAGAACGCGTCAAAGGCTTCCTCAGCAGATTTAATCTCGATTTCCGTGACCCCGTGGACATACATGTTATGTGCTGCGTCTTCTCTGATAATTTTGACCGGCAATGACCTACTTGGTGGGCCGTCTTCCAGCAAATCAAAGACACAGTTATTGTAGATCTCGACATAGGTGACGAAGAGCCCGTATTGATTGTCTTCGTTAATGCCTCCGATTTTGGTGACGTCAGTCGAAGACATGGCTAAATCTGGGTTGGAGTTGTTCTTTCTGTTAGATTTGAATTTGTGGAGCTCCTGTTGGCGTTCCAACATAGCTTCGGCTTCAGATTGAATGTCGAACATGTTCATTTTATCGGGCTTAAACACGTATTTGTGAGCTTGAAGTTCGCTGATAGTTTTGAAGATAATATTGAGTGCTCTAGGTAAAACACCGCAATTATGCGGTTCTCCCGTCATTGTAAAGGTTTTTCCGCTGCCTGTGACACCGTACGTGAACAGTAATCCATTTTTACCCTTGACCAGACCCTCTACGAGGGGCAGAGCGACTTTATCGAAGACGTCTTGCTGAGAAGTTTCCGGCGGGAAAACTTCTTTGAATGTGTACTTCATAGTTTTACTATTTTCGTTTCTGTAGCTGATCGCTGTCGCTGGGGGAGTTAACAACACCGTTGTTGGAGATATAATCTTCATACAGGACACATCTAGTTCTCTTTGCATGGGCCGGAGCCTGCAGAAGACTTGTACCGGATCTCGTTCCCCTTGTGCTAAGTTTTGCCTGCTTCTAGCTGGTGTACGCATCTCATTCAATTTCGGTTTCGATTTGGCGGACTTCATTTTGTTTGTTTTCTGTATCACATACACTAAACACTTTGTTTTCACGAAAATTAAAACGCAACGTACAATTCGATTAAAATCAAAGCAACGGCCGTTGATAAATTATCAATATTATACGATAAAGTTAGAAAACTACACACTCTGATTCGTTACATCGTCTATCTCTTTCGTGTAATAGAGATTACTATATTGCCCTTTCGCGTAACGGTTGACATCTGAGAACTACAACAATTAGTCGGTTTATAGCACCCGTAGCACCCGTTCTGTCGTTTGCCGTCAAGGTTAATGTTACCAGCACATGAAATTTCTTACCCTGATTAACAAACCCATATACCACGATGCGAAGCATGCAACGATTATATATTATTTAATAACTATTTACTTTTTAGATATTATGTCTATTAAAAATATTGTGCCATATCTATAACCCATTTTTGATCCGTAATTATGAATAATCCCACTGTGGATAGCAATAAAATGGTTGGGTAACGTTACGTCACAGCCCATAAAGCTGCATTCGTCTCGTTTTTATCACCAATTCATCACTCACCATACACCTTGTGTCTTGTGCCTTATCAATAAAGCTGCATTGTTTTAACTATTTTACAGCGTGTGCTTATGATTTAAAGCATAGCTCGCCTTTTTTGTGCTAAAGATGGTATACACATACAATCATTCGGTCAATGAACTTAAAGATGTTAAAAGTTTTACCCCTGAACTCGCAATAATCCCTAAGACAACATTGATTTACCTCAGAAATCGGGTAAACTTTTGACGCTCTCTTTTTGTTGGCCCTTCCGTATATATAACGCTACCAACAAAACGAATCGAACGTATTTGCGTTTCTTTTTACGCAATAAGGAGAATATTTTTACATATATTTTACTAATCATGAATGGTGCTCATCTGTTAAGTACTGTTATAAGATACAATTAACTTTTTTTAATTTTGTTGAATTCAATAATTGTTCACATTTTTTTTGCAATTATGTCTTGAAATATGAACAAACATATGAAATATTTATTCGTATAAACGAACGTAAACTAAACTGATTACTGACAATGACAGTAATCAGCTGTTTGTATTGTTATTGTTATGTTTTCAAATCAAAATGACAAATGTTCAAAATTTGTTCTAGGGTGAAAAATACGACGGGAGGCGTGCGGATGTGTGGTCTTGTGGAGTTATCCTTTACGCCCTACTCGTGGGAGCGCTGCCCTTCGACGACGACAACCTTCGCCAGCTACTCGAAAAGGTAAGGAAAAAAAGGCGCGAGTAATTGTATTGAATCCTGAGCGTAGCGAGGTGTAAGGATTCAAAGGTGCGGTACGCAGAATAACTTTGCTGCCGTGTGAAACACAACTTTTCACCTCACCACAGCGAGGAAAATACTAGTTGCAAGAAAATCATAACATACTAGTCATTTTTTCATGCAATCATGCTGGCCAGTGCGATTATTCAAAAAATGAGTTTGGCGCACTGACATGAAATAAGTATTGATGCATTTTCAGTGGAGTGACGGTATATAAAATGTTAAAATAGGAAAGTTCCAATTTAAAAAATACTTTCCATGCTAGCGAGCAAAATGCACTTTTGCACTCAGATTTCGAATGATAAACAGAATTTTTCCGAGCTGGTGAAATGGAAAAACTTTTTCCAGATTGGTACCTTCTATAATAAAAACGTTCCCGATATCTATTTTCCAGGTGAAGCGAGGAGTATTCCATGTCCCACACTTCGTTCCTCCAGACTGCCAACAGTTGCTGAGAGGCATGATCGAAGTCAACCCTGAGAAGAGAATGACGGTAAGTTAAAAAGCACTTGTAGATTAATTACAATGACAACTTCATAAAATGACTAGAATGGATTGGTCCAATCCTACATTGCTATACCCTATTCGGGTCCATATGTTACTTTTTATATAATTGAGTATTGTGGACAGAGTAAATTAAATTAGATTTTACTTGGTGATAGGACATTTTCTAGTGCTCTGGCTATCAACCACACTCAAGTTAAGAGTCTCGCCAACCAACTATTGGTGTGTTCCGGCAGCCCCACTTACGATCCAGTTGTATTTTTTTACTAGTTGCGCCCCGCTGTTTAACCCGCGTCTTCCCATTATCCAGCAGGAACCTTTTCCGGGATAAAAATTAGCGTATGTGTTAATGCAGAGTATAAGCTATCTCCATTGCAAATTGCACTCAAATCCTTTCAGTAGTTTTTGCGTGAAAGAGCAATAAACATACATACCTACATACTCACAAACTTTCGCATTTATAATATTAATAGGAAGTAGGATGACGAACAAATAACCATGTCTTCATAGGTTTGCTAATAGATTGCATGAATCTGAAAACAATTTGTCAAATGTATTCAAAGAGTTTAGATGAAATTTGAATTGTTTTTGTTCTGAAGCTCACATGGTATAGGTACCAATAAATTGTTATTGAGTTCTGTATGTGTATGTTAGTGTGTTGTGTGTGTGGTTTTGTGTGTGTATTATAACACTTTATAGAACACAGTAGAGCACATTATTATTTGCAAAAAGTGTCGCGACAGCGCACGCGGTGTAAAGAATCTTTTAGAATATTTTTTACACCTTGGGTTACATTATTGTAATTTTAGTAAGGATCCCTAATTGTTTTGAAAATATAATATCGCCTATGTCCGCCGCAGATAGTGTAGCTTTCCAACAGCGAAAGAATTTTTCAGAAAGGTACAGTACTTTCGGAGCCTATTTGATGCAAACAAACAAAGAAACAAACGAATCTTCCTTTTTATAATATTAGTATAGAAGTATAGATAGTATAGATTAAAAACAAATGTTTGTCTATTCCAGTTAGCAGAAATAACCCGACACCCGTGGGTGACGGCGGGCGGTCGGGGCGAGCTCGAGCAAGAGTTGCCGATGATGGAGGTGGTACAGACCAGGGTGCTACCATCAGCTGATGCCATCGACCCAGACGTCTTGCAGGTATATACAAATTTAAAAACAATTAATTCAAAAGTCAAATTATTTTTATTTAATAGGATACATTGTGATCACTTTAAAACGTCAACTTAAAACTAGCTACGCCTGTTCCAACCTCCTTACGTCGGCAAAAGAACAGGCAAGAAACGCCTGGCAGGTAATTTTTTTGGCGCGATCACATTGACAATTTTAATTTTAATTTTTTTTTAATAATATACTCATCATCATCAGCCAATGACGTTCCCACTGCTGGGACCCTGGCCTAGCTTGAGGCTGATGTGCCTATATCATGCTGTGTGTGAGAGACGGTAACGCGTGCACCTTGCAAGGCGCCGACACCAAGTTCGAATCCTCTCGGCCCCGCATGTATGACTTACGCCCGAAATTAATAATCGATCCTGATCTGATATCCGCGATTTTCGATCGATATGTCATGTCATAATATGTCATTTTAGTTCTAGGGCTTGACACTACTACTAAAATGACATATTATGACATGACTGTTAATAAGTTAGGTGCAGATTTACCATCGCTCAAAACGGTGAAGGAAAACATCGTGAGGAAACCGGCATGTCCAAGAACCGCAACATTCAAGGGCATGCGACATCTACCAACCCGCACTGGGCCCGCGTGGGAGACTACGGCACATACTCTCTGAGAGAAGGCCAGAGTCCCAGCAGTGGGAACGTAATAGGCTGATGATGAATGTCCTCATAGGTTTGGAATAGATAACTGTTTTTTTTTATTGAGTACAACAACAATACAACAATTTACAACAATTTTATATATGTTTTCAGGCAATATGCAGTTTGGGATGTTTCAAACAGAGAGACAAACTGATACAGGAATTACTCAGTCCACAGTGAGTATATAATTATAATAGTATAACTAAGTAACTAACTATGCCCGCGGTTGCACCCGTACTTTCCGAGTATGAGACACAAAAAAGTTAACAAAACGCTTTTGCATTGTTTCATTACACACTCGACTCCTTTATCGCCTCGTATGTAATGACCAACTTGGCACACTTGTATCATAATGTCCTATTATAGATTTTTTTTTAATTCTTTGTAATTGTTGTCTTTCTTCCATATTCTAGTCATAATACGGAAAAAGTGATATATTTCCTACTGCTGGAACGCAAGCGGCGGCGGCCGGCGCGGGACGACGAGCCGCGGCCCGCGGCGCCGCCCGCGCCCACCGACCCGCCGCGCAAGCGGCTCGACACCTGCCGGGTTAGTGTATGTAACCGCTACACTTTACTATTATATATATATTATATACTAGCTGCGCCTGCGTCTTCTCGTTATCCCGTAGGAACCTTTTTCAGCATAAAAAGTACCCTATGTCCTAAGCTACCTTCCCACCAATTTTCAGCCAAATTGGTTCAGCCGTTCTTGTGTTATAAATAGTGTAACTAACACAACTTTCTTTTATATATATATATATAGCGTTGTAGAATTTTTGACCACATCGTCACTTAACATGAGGTGTCTTGTAATTAAACTCTATCCTAAAATAAGTGAAACGTTTACAGATTTCGCAATTTTAAATTATAAAATTATTCAAATTTTTTCAAACATAAATAAAAAAGACAGGTAATCACTAAACTAAAAATTACTAAAATAATAACAATTTTTTTTAGTGTACATCAAAGTAAGTTCAGAATTTATTAAATGAATCAAATACAACATGGGTAATGTATGTTGTTTGTATCGAAGATTGACTGTAACTTGCGTATACTTAAATAAAATTGAATATTAAACCGCTATCGGTGTTACTTATGTAGTTTCCGATCCAGGCGTAGCGTGGCGCTACCATCACAAAAGAAAAATCAACATTTCTCATTACTTTTGTCCTCAAAAGTTTTTACATTTCAGGTGAACGGACAGTCAGCACATTTCGGTCAAATAAGCGAGGGGTCGCCGATCACTCCGAGACGGTCTCAGTTCGGGTACATATATTATTTATCTATATATTTAGTAACAGGCAAGCAGCTATGTCGGTGACTTTAGATCTTTGACGGATCACCTCATAAAACCCTCACTAAAGTCACCCACATAGCTCACAGAGTTAGCAAGCTGAAGTGGCAGTGGGCTGGTCATATAAGCCGCAGAACCGACAACATGCGACTAGGTGGAGCGACGACTTGCAGACGTAGTGTAGGACGCCCTGCGACTAGGTGGAGCGACGATTTGCAGACGTAGTGTAGGACGCCCTGCGACTAGGTGGAGCGACGACTTGCAGACGTAGTGTAGGACGCCCTGCGACTAGGTGAAGCGACGACTTGCAGACTTAGTGTAGGACGCCCTGCGACTAGGTGGAGCGACGACTTGCAGACGTAGTGTAGGACGCCCTGCGACTAGGTGGAGCGACGACTTGCAGACGTAGTGTAGGACGCCCTGCGACTAGGTGGAGCGACGACTTGCAGACGTAGTGTAGGACGCCCTGCGACTAGGTGGAGCGACGACTTGCAGACGTAGTGTAGGACGCCCTGCGACTAGGTGGAGCGACGACTTGCAGACGTAGTGTAGGACGCCCTGCGACTAGGTGGAGCGACGACTTGCAGACGTAGTGTAGGACGCCCTGCGACTAGGTGGGACGACGACTTGCAGACGTAGTGTAGGACGCCCTGCGACTAGGTGGAGCGACGACTTGCAGACGTAGTGTAGGACGCCCTGCGACTAGGTGGGACGACGACTTGCGCCGAGTGCTTGCCAGGAGTTGGATGAGAATAGCCGAAGACTGGGCTTAGTAGCGTACCTTGGGAGAGACTTATGTCCAGCAGTGGACTAATATCAGCTGATGATGATGTTGATGATGAGGCGAGCAGCTTGAGGCTGATGTATGATGATGTGTATGAGCGATGGTGGTCGAAGGAGACAACACTGAGTTCGAATCCTCTTGGCCCGCGCTTACGACTTAATAAGTTATGTGCAGATTTACCAATGCTCAAAACGGTGAAGGAAAACATTGTGAGGAAACCGGCATGTCCAAGAACCGCTACATTCAAGTGCATGCGACATCTATCAACCCGCACCGGGCCCGCGTAGAGATTACGGCCCATACTATTTGAAAAAAGGCCAGAGTCCCAGCAGTGGGAACGTAATAGGCTGATGATCATAATACATAATTATGTGCAATGCTATAATGACTGAGCGCAGGTTTGCCCGCAGTCGGTCCGCGTCTGGCCGCCGGCACGACGGTCGCAGCAGCCCGCAGCTGTCGGCCAGCCCGCCTGGTGAGTCCACACCTTTATTGTAAACCTTTACACACTCAAACTCAAAACATATATTGACGACTGATGTGATGCAATGGGCGGATAGCTGATTGCGAAGCGTGAAGTCGCGGGTACAATTCACGATATGTAGGTATATCGAAAAAAGAAAGCGCAAGTATTTGTTCTGAGCCTGAGAGTTTTAGATGAGATAAGTTCCTAGTATTAAAATTGTGATAATTACTTTTCTTTTTTGAAGTTATTCATAATTTTGCCTATATACATTCTTCTTCTTTTATAATTAAGAGCAGAAGTCATATCGGTGGGGCACTTTCCATCCCGTTCTGTCCTCTGCCATCTTTTTGACCTCTTGGTATGACATGACGTCAATCCTGTCTTTGACTTGGTCCATGTATGTTCTTCTCGCTTATTCATCATGTGGCCAAACATCTTTCCTCTGTACATTACATTTTCATAAATGTATAATGGGTAGACTTATCATCTTAATTTAATAATGTGTCTCTATCTTATAGCAGGCCACACGCCACATCGGGTGGCGTCTCTAGGAGGCACGCCGGCAACGCCGGGGTCACCGCTTGGTATGTCATCCACATATACACCGCCGATTTCAGGCATTGCGTGGTGCCATTGACGACCTTATCGTCGTTTAACATTAAGTAACTTATTGTCAAAATACCCAGAAATAAGTAAAAAGAAAATATACTTACTGTAATAAAAACAAAGTTGTGTAAAATCGAGTTTTAAAATGAAAGCGGCACTGGATGAAACGCGGACGCTATGTCCAAGTTCCTAAACGGAAAAAATTGCAACTCCCTTGAACTGTTGACCGTTCTGGAAAACTTCCATCGTAAAAGTAAACATCTCCTTTTCGCTTTCGGATAACAAAACGTACGGCAACACGATGTCCCTAATATTCAACATTCCCCCAACCCGCACTAAACACTTCGCTTCCACATTTACAATACGAACGGCGAAGGAGTGGAAGACACTGCCAGCGTCTTTGATTCCCGATAAGTTCTTGATGATGCCTTTGACGGTAGTTGGTAGTGACGTCAGCTTGCGATCCTCAGGCCGTGGGTTACAATCCTACAACGAGCTTGAGCTTTCAGTGAAGAAAAACATCGTGATGAAACCATAGCTTGGTGTTAGGGCATTTTCAAGGGCTCGCCTGGCTAGCTTCCATCCTCAAGTTAAGAATCTGTCGCCAAGCATATATCGGTGTGTTTCGGCAGCCTCACTTGAGAGCCAGTTCCCAATTCAGGTGTAGCGTAGTTCCATCTTCGACCACATCGTCACTTATCATCAAGTAGTGGTTCTTCTAGGCAAGCATGCTCCTTCATCGATCTAGTCTTCACTTATCATCAGACAAAACTGTTAAAATTAAATGCTTAGTTGTTATAAAACACATTAAATACTTATTCATTTGATCTTTACAGCATCCCCGTCGATTCGAGAGCATCATCATCAAAGAGCGAACTCTACAGGACCTACCATAAGCCTCAACATAAGTAAGGATGCATTTTAGCCCCTACTTGCTATGCTTTGCGCTCACTGCAGGTGGAGGACTGGCGGGAGGTGGCGCGGGACAGAGCGGAGTGGAGTCTTTTGTTATCGGAGGCCAAGACTCACTTTGGGTCGTTGCGCCATCACAGTTAGTTTAGTTAGTTATGTCTCTTAGTTTGGGTGCTTTCCCACAGGAACCATATTACGGGATAAAAAGTTCAATGTTGAAGAAATGTTAGAGTAATTCCAGTTTTATGTCTGTTACAAATAAGGGTTGGTATCATTCGCAGGCGGCGAACCAGGCGAGGCGGTGATCATTATCAACGAGTCTCCAATGGTGACCTCTTCAGTGGCAGTGAGGCCGCACAGCCCCTCGCAATCCCACAGAGGTAAGAAGATTTGCTTTAACGCCCGAAATTAATAATCGATCCTGATCCGTTATCCGCGGTTTTGGATCGATATGTCATGTCATAATATGTCATTTTAGTACTAGGGCTTGACATATTATGACGTGACATATCGATCCAAAACCACGGATAACGGGCGTAAATGTTTTGCTTAGAAACATAGCATTTTATATGAATTTCCACCAATTGTAAAAAACAGATGTCAGAAATATTTACAACTTTTTAACAGACTTTTTTGGCGGCAATCGAATTGTCAACGTGAAAATTTTGTTTTTATTTCCAAAACTTGTGTTTCTTCGAGTGATAATGTGTAATATTGGTGGATTATTAACCATTATGTGTTCGTTAATGTGTACGAGTGTGGGAAATTGAAATGAAGTTGTGAAAGTGACTTTTCAAGTTGCTCCAAAAAAGTCCGTGTAAAGTTTGAGTAAAGCACCACTACTTTACTTAAACACTATCCTCATCCCATCATCTCATCATCATCATCACCATCATCTCATCATCATCATCACCATCATCATTTAAACTTGATTCAACTCGCTGAGTTTGAAATCTTTTATACTTGACACTGGCAAATACACTAATCGTGTGACGCCATAACAAAACAAAAAAAAACTTTTTAACAGTGAAAATAGTTAGTTACCGATTTACCGACCAGTATGCTGATAATTTTGCAAATGAAATTATGCATTTTATAATATTTTGGTTTATTTAAAACCTCATTACTCGAAACCTCGTTTTTAGGTTAAACTCGGTACTCATTCAGGCTCTTTTTAACGTTTGCATTAGAGCACGAAAAAACTTTATATTATACATTTTGACGACGCGGTAGCCGAGTTGGTAGTGACCCTGCCTGCGAAGCTAGCGGTCCCGGGTTCGAATCCCGGTAAGGGCAAATATATGTGTGATGAGCACGAATATTTGTACCTGAGTCTTGGATATTTCTATCTATATAAGTATTTATTTCTCTATATATGTATGTATATCGTTGTCTAGTACCCATAACACAAGTTTCGAGCTTAATTTGGGGCTATGTCAATTTGTGTGCAATTGTCCCCGATATTTATTCATATTTTTATTTATTATTTGCAGTGCGCGAGAGATCGTCCCTACCAGGACCGACGGGCACGGGGCAGCCTACCGTGCAACCTTCGCTCTTTCCCAACTTGGGGACCATTACCGGTACGTGACTATTGATTTTTATTTATCTAGCTATGTTAATCTTCTTCGTGTCTATAGCTTTGAACTCTTGCTAAGTCATGATTTCCTGGTACATTTACATACTTTGTTATATTGCATTGATTTGGGAAGATAATTTTTTTCGTCACAATTTTTAATTATCTGTGTGTTTTTGTTGTGTTTCCCATACGCCGCGTTATGAATGCGCGCGCAGGTGTAAATAAAACCTCTAAACAGCAAAAAATATAATAAACACAGGTTTATAAGTATTGAAAAAATATTTAATTTGATCATATGATAATTGATTTATCATAAGCTACCTAAAATAGTTTAATTGTACAATTGTACTCACAAAAATATTCATACTTTTAAGACATATTTAAAAAAAAAAAGTATATAACAGCACTAGTGTGGTAATTATAATGAAAAAGCACGAGTGCGTAATAAGATTAATTATGTACTATAAAGGCGTAAAAAGGCCATAAAGGTCAACTTTACGATCAAGTGTGTTGGAAAAGTAAGAAATGTAAGTGCCGTGGCACTTGTGCAGGTGTCCCGGCGGGCGCGGCGGGCGGCGCGGCGGCGCCCTGGCGCGTGCGGCTAGCCACCATCAAGAACAACTTCCTCGGCTCGCCCAGGTTCCACCGGAGGAAAATGCAGAGTGAGTTCATGTGAATACGGGCGTTTTCTCATAAAACTGTGTGATTTTTTGGCTATTTCTTTTTGTACATTAATTTAACATAACATAAGTTATTGACGACCGATGTGGCGACCGATGTGGCGCAATGGGCGTATAGCCGACTGTGAAGCGTGAGGTCGCGGGTTCGATTCCCGCTACAGGTCAAATATTTGTGCATTGAAAAAAAAGCGCAAGTATTTGTTCTGTGTCTGGGTGTTGTGGATCCCCGATCCTCGTAGTTTCTGATACCCTAGATACAGGGAGACCTAGTTAGGGGTCAGAGCCTATGTATGTGATTGTGCGGGAATTATTTATTAATTATTATATTATTTGTATATTGACGAGCGATGGTGGCCGAACGGTGCGACTTACAAGGCGCCGACACCAAGTTTGAATCCTCGCACCTATGACTTAATAAGTTATGTGCGGATTTGCCATCGCTCAAAACGGTGAAGGAAAACATCGTGAGGAAACCGGCATGTCCAAGAACCGCAACATTCAAGGGCATGCGACATCTACCAACCCGCACTGGGCCAGCGTGGTAGATTACAGCCCACACTCTCTCTGGGAGAAGGCCAGAGTCCCACCAGTGGGAACGTGAAAGGCCGATAATGATAATGATTTTTTTTTACCATTTCCATTCCAGCTTCCTCGGAAGAGGTGCACCTCACGCCGGAGTCGTCGCCGGAACTGACCAAGCGATCCTGGTTCGGTTCACTTCTCCTATCGGCCGATAAGGAAGAGACCTTCACAGCTCTGGTCAAAGGGAAACCTTTGGCCACCGTCAAAGCTGACCTCATACACGCTTTTCTGAGTGTAAGTGACAGATCAATCTGTGTCACCCAAGTGTGTAGTGGCCACATGCGCTGCCAAAAATCTTACCATATCTGTAAAAATACAAGTATTTATTGCAGTAAATGTAGTACGTACAAATATGGTGTTAAAGAAATGGTTAGTGTTGCGGCACATTCATCCCTGCCCTGGCCCTGCCATACGCCGTTGACCTTGCTAGATCAGGTGAAAGCATCTCGCACTGACTTTATGAGAGACTGACGTGGCGATTTGCTAGTATGAAATACGTAAAAAATCGCAAAAAAGAATTAAAGCAGTATTTTCAAAAAATGGCCTGAAGGTGTTTTGGGTATTATATTTCTTAATATTCTGATGGTATTAACAAGTGTTTGTTATATAGTTTAGGAGTAAAGTAGTATTAAACTTGTAGAAATTGGGGCACTTTGCACATTTTTTTTTTGAATATATAAATATATTTTTTGCATTTTTTGGCCTGTAGGTCCTATGCTATATATGAAGTAGATTGACATATATTTTTATTAGATTTTTTTTGACCAAAATCGCACAGAGATATAGTTTCAATTAACCCCGTCTTTCAGCTTAGTTTGGGAACCAGCGCCTTAAACAAGCATACAATATTCATCAAATAGTTAGGTCCAAAATAATTCATTGACAGAATATATATATTCTTAAATCTAAGCCACTCAAATCATTATTTTTTCAGTGGCTTTAGCCCTAGAGATTTTAGGTGCATCGGTAACCACCCGTATCCACCTGTGACTCCTTGTATCCACCTGTAACCACATGTAACCACATGTGACCCCCTTGTATCCACCCACGTCTCCTTGTATCCACTTGTAACTCTTTGTATCCACCTGTGACTCCTTGTATCCACCTGTAACCACATGTGACCCCCTTGTATCTACCCACGACTCCTTGTATCCACTTGTAACTAGGCAGGGATTAGGAGCTAGACCCGACATCCACTCTCGATAATCTAGAGTGGCTAAAAGTGTTTTGTTATTACACTTTTTACTTATTAACAATTGGTAAAAAATAAGCCTTTTTCACGCTAGGTGGCGCATGATCGACTGTACAGTCAACAACAAAAGTCGCTGACCAAAAACTTTTTTCTTAATTTCGATTTCGCCTTTTTGTTTTTTATCAAATCAAATCAAATCAATCATTTATTGCATTCATATGTTAGTTTACATGAGATCTTAGTGGTTATAATTAGTGAACATATGAACCCGAATAGGGTATAGCAATGTAGGAGCGCACCGATCCATTCTAAATATGTAGTAGCAATTACAGACAACTTATAAACATATTAAATTATTGTCAAAAAAAAGCAGAAGGAAGTCATTATATTAGTGTAGTCAAGTAATAATTATATTCATTTCATTGCATTCAATCCGATATTGACAACCAAAATGAATAAGTTAATTACATGCTCATTTTAATTGCAGAAACTCTTCCAAAGAATAGAATGAATGATCTATTAAGTATAAGAAAAGTTTTTGTTTAAATTCGTTATAGCTATTGAATTCTGTAATATCAATCTCATCCCTCCATCACGGTTCTACCACCGATCATCTCGTCATCGGAACAAAGCTCATCCACACATTATCGAGTCTTGGAAATCCCACACGTCGCGATTTATGCGCTCCTTTCTCCCGCATACTTGCAAAATGTGGAATGAGCTTCCCCCCACAAGTGTTTCCGCTGTGCTACAGATTGCAATCCTTCAAGATGGGTGTAAAAAGAGTTCTTAAAGGTCGGCAACGCATCGGCAACTCCCCTGGTGTTGCAGATGTCCATAGGCGACGGTGACCGCTTTCCATCAGGCGGGCCGTCAGCTTGTTTGCTAATCTATTACATAAAAAAAAAATATATATGTTTGGGAATTTGTTTGTATATTGTTTTTTGTAACAAATAAAAACATTCTGTCCCTGCTGTGTCGACAGATAGCTGAGCTGTCCCACAGTGTGCTGAGCCCGATGTCCTTCCGCGTCGAATACAAGCGAGGCTCCAACGCGCCGGCCATGTTCCAGAGGCACGTCAGGTTTCAGGTAATCTTATTTATCGTGAAGATTCTTATTTAGGTATATACACAGACTAGGTGTTCCCCGCGTGGGCTACAGTTTATCGCGAAATCCTTTCTTAGCGGGTGCCTACGTCATAACATCTACCTGCATGCCAAATTTCAGCCCGATCCGTCCTGTGGTTTGGGCTGTGCGTTGATAGATCACTATGTCAGTCAGTTAGTCACCTTTGAGTTATATATATTTAGTTTATGTATTTTTGGTCAGGTCGGTACATTTTGTGATCGATTTTAATTTTATTTTCAGGTTGACATATCGACAATAACGAAAGCGCCCGGGGAGAATGGAAAGGAGTATTTGTACGCTATCACATTCACCTTACTATCAGGTCAGTATACAAACCTCCGGGCGTCTCCCGACTTAGCCTTATGATTGAAATGAATAAAAAATATTTCTTAACAAAATAAAACCGCCTTCTCCTCGATTTCTCTGGGATGCCATCATCAGATCCTGGTTTCCTTGTCATGGTACCACCCTTGGGATATCGCCTTTCCATCAACAAAAGAATCATCAAAATCGGTTCATAAACGACGAAGTTAACCGATTATATAATTATACAAAATAAATTGGCTTCGGACACATTGGTACAATTTCCATTCGTACAATTCTACATTGCATGTATTTGACCACAGATAAAAATAAACATGTTAGCGGCTTAAGGGTGGCCCGAGGACCATTCCCGCCGCACCCTAACCTACTGTTACACTATGGTTAAGTTATATTTGATGTACCTTGAAGTAGCATGTTTGGTTATCATTGAAAGTTGTTATTTTTCATCAAAAATTGTACAAATTTGTACTGCCAATGGAAATTGTACCAATTTGTCCGAACCAAATAAAAGAGGTAGCTTAAGAGGACGCCGTGATAAACAATGAATCTGGAATCAGCTCCATACAAAAACGCAAGCGAGCTGACTAATGCCGTAAGGTCGTATGCGTCAAAAATAGGTTTTTTTCGTTTAACATGAAAACTATCGTTAGTTTTATAGAACTTAACCTGTAGTTCTTTGAAGAATGTGTATATATAATACAAAAAAAAACATTCAACTCCTAAATCAGTTTTGTATGCCTGTAAAATGAAAATCTTTTTTTTAGAGGGCAGTTTTCGATCACTGTTTCTCTGCTATGAAAGTTATGAAACCAATCGTGTAATCCTTCCGACAATTTGCCGTCAAAAACATGATCTTTAATGTACATAAATATTAGCTCTGTATGATAAAGATAAAGATAAATTTATTTGCATAAAATATGAGTAATAGTTAGTATAAAACAGGTGATTTAGGTACTATGATGTTATATTATAATAAAGTAGCATCATGTTTGCCGTAATTGGCGTACAAAATGAGATGGACGAGATGTTGAGATGCTGTCACCATGAAAATAAGATAGGTCTATGTTTTGCTGTGTTTTGTAATTGCTGAGAAAAAGGAGATCCCTGCAGCCAATATTGCCAATTCCTCGTTTTAAGCATGCTATCTCTCTCCCCCTTAGGCAACATCCGCCGATTCCGCCGTGTGTGCGAGGTGGTGCAGGGCGCCGTGTGCCGCGCGCCCGGCGCCGGCCGGGCCCCCGCCCTCCACCCGCCCTCCCCCCGCGCGCAGCGGAGGAACATACACCCGCACGGTCAGACAATGCACTATATGTGTATGTAATATATGTAGCAACATGCGCCGGCAGAGCTGCAAACGGTCAGACAATACACTATATTTTCAAGACATTATCTCGTAAAGTTGACATTTGGCCATGGACTTAGGATCATATTTCAGCTAATAACATAACTAGTGTTATAATATGACCTTGGTACGACCTCAGGTATAATAGTAATGTCATATTTTACATTTCTTTTTCCAAATAGTCTTTTTCTGCAAAACATTTTTATGTCCAAGAACAATGAATATTTTTGTGACTAACAATATTTTGCATTTATTACATTTTTTTTGAATAGATAGGTTGTTAACCTTTTTCAAACGTTTCAAACAAAACCAGCGTGTCATTTTTAAATATATACATAATTATTTAGTATTTATTATGTTGAATTATAGCAATGTCCAAAAGTGCAGTGAAAAGTCAATTATGATTCAGATGTCGCGTCCATGAATGTTTTCCTTCACCGTTTTGAGCGATGGTAAATCCACACATTAAATCTTAAGTCTTAGGTGCGGGCCGAGAGTATTCGAACTCGGTGTCGGCGCCTTGTAAGGCCCAAGCAGTACCGTTCGACCACCATCGCTCGTTATGAAAATAATTATATATATTATAATATTTCCAGCGGTGGGTGAGATACCAGACAGTCCGGAAACGCCGCACCAGCAATCGGACCACGACAGCGACTCTTCAGTGTTTGACGCCGTCAAAAGTCCAACCTCCCACACTTCCATAGACCAACTTGATCAGGTGACTTTTCTATCTACCAGCTGTGCCTCGCGATTACCTATCGGTGTGTTCCGGCAGCCTCACTTGAGAGCCAGTTCCCAGTCCAGGTGTAGCGTGGCGCCACCTTCGACCACATCGTCGCTTAACATCAGTACCCCCAGTACAAGTTTTCAAAGTTATAAAAGACTAGCTGTTCCCTGCGGTTTCACCCGCGTGGGCTACAGCTTTATGCATGCAAAGTCTCAGCCCGATCGGTTTAAAATTGACAAACTCAAAGGTGACTAACATAGTGATCTATCAACGCACAGCCCAAACCACGGGACGGATCGGACTGAAATTTGGCATGCAGGTAGATGTTATGACGTAGGCATCCGCTAAGAAAGGATTTTGATTAATTCTACCCCCAAGGGGATAAAATGGTGGATGAAAGTTTGTATGAAACTTTGTCAATTTTTAACCGATCGGACTGAGACTTTTTATGCATAAAGCTGAAGCCCACGCGGGTGAAACCGCGGGGAACAGCTAGTATCCTATAAAAGTAAAAAAAGTGTATCCTACTAATATTTATAAATGCGAAAGTTTGTGTGTGTGTGTGAATATTTATTACCACGTATCACCGTAACTACTAAACCGTTTTTGATGAAATTTGGAATGGAGATAGCTTATACCCTGGATTAAGACATAGAGGCTACTTTTTATCTCGGAAAAAGATTCCTGCGGGATAACGGGAAGACGCGGTTGAAACCGCGGGGCGAAACTAGTAGTATATAATTATGAACGGTCGGTGTCAGAATTCGAATAGCAATATCAGAAAGCAATAGCATAAAAGAAAGTCGCGCATATGACCTTCTTCTATAAGCCGCGCCATGTATATACGTGTGTACCTACATGAACCAATCAGAGAACGCGGTTACCAGTCACACACACACAACAACGCGGCATGCGTACCGTACGGGCGACTGTGAACATTAAGGTGCTACTGCAGTTTTGTCCTCGTCCTGTACATGCCAATTTCTGCTCCTTTTTTCCTTCGTCGGTTGAAAATAAATAATTGTAGGATTCGAACCCGCGACCTGCGAGCTGTAAGTCAGCGTCACTACCGTTAAGCTATCATTGCATTAAAACTTGTACATTTCATTTTAGTAAACTTATTAAATTTCTTTTTTTTTTCTATTCAGAATGGCACACACCCTTTGGGCTCGAGTTCTTCCGTCACAAGTGGCTCCAGTGGATATAAAGTAAATATTTACATTATATATTTATTTTAATTATTTAACTCAATAATAAATTAAGCGCAAGCCATATGGAAACCGGGAAGAAACCGCACCGTTGTTAAAGGGAATATCATTGCATTGTTATAGGAAAAATGTATTTAAAATAGTAAGAAATTTAGGAAATTTTTCATTGATTCCCTGACATTTTCGTTGCCAAAAGGCCCTGACAGGGTTAATCCGTCCCTGGGATTATTTAAATATATTCAACTATTTTTTTGAACCAGTGGAACAGCAGCCAGTTGGCCAGTTTAGGCATTTTAACCTCCCCCCCCATATTTGTGCATTGTAAACTACAAAATTGTGCCTTGAAAAAGTGAAAAAGTTAAAGTTAAAATGTTTCTGGAATCTGGGTGTTGTAAATCCCAAAATATATACCTACGCCCGAAATTAATAATCGATCCCGATCTGTTATCCGCGGTTTTGGATCTATATGTTCATATCGATATTTCAGCCTAATCCGTCCAGTGGTTTGGGCTGTGCGTTGATCGATCACTATGTCAGTCGGTCACCTTTGAGTTATATATATTTAGATTATAATTATATAGATAGATAACGCTTCATTGTTTCACCACAACAACAGAGAACAACATAAAAGGGTCGCCCTCTTCCCTCTCATATGGTCGAGGAGAGCGATGGCTGGCACATGCGTCAACTCGTGAACGGGTGCTGCTTGTGGGGTCTGGTCTGCTTTGGTTGTGATCCCGCAACTCGTTAATATTCATGTTCCCATATCCCAATGTGTACAACCAAACAAGAGAAATCTTATTAGTTAAGCTAATTAAAAAATATCGGACTATTAGACGATAAAAAAAAAGCTCTGGAGTTTAGTGAACTTGCTCCAATTCAATCAATTAGTAATAAGAATAAAATTGTCAATGTGATCGCGCCAAAAAACTTACCCGCCGGGCGTTTCTTGCCTGTTCTTTTGCCAGCGTTAGGAGGTTGGAACAGGCGTAGCTAGTTTTAAGTTGACGTTTTAAAGCGATCACAATGTATCCTATTGAATAGAGTACTATTGACTTTGACTTTTTTTTTTTTTTTACTCTTTACAGCGCAGCGTTTGACCACAAGTCACCTGATGTTAAGTGACGATGTGGTCGAAGATGGCGCCACGCTACACCTGGACTGGGACTGGACTTTGTCAGTCAGTCACCTTTGAGTTATATATATTTAGATTATAGATAGATAGATAACGCTTCATTGTTTCACCACAACAACAGAAAAATGGAACAACATAAAAGGAGAGATCTCAGACCTAGTGTTACAATGGGCGGTCTTGTGTTGTTAAGTGACGCGTTGTATATTAGTACAGATAAAACACCAATGTATGTACTCAGTCGTCCGATTGCAGCAAGGCGGGCGGCGGCGCGCCGTGGACCCCGCCTCCGCGTCGCTAGACCACGAGATCATGAGCTGCGGACGGGACATACCCGGTGAGGGTCACATCATCATCATCAAACTTCATCATCACCATTAGCTTAGATTCATTTATTCACCATAACAACAGTTCGTCATTTTAGACAAGTCAGTTAATTATACAAATAGAATTAAATAATAATAATGATTGAGTATACATTCTTTTCATTCGCAGAAGTTGCCAATAATAATAAGAAAATAGAAATTAAACTAATCAGAATTGCAAATCACATTCATAATAATAATAACAAAGTAATAGTGATACGTTCAGTTCTCGTTCAATCAAATTTCAAAAATCATTTCAAACTGTAATAGAATATTTTCAATCATTCAATATTTTTATTTCATCAAAAACTGACAACACAGTAAACGTCAGTTGACTTCGTCTAATTAAAAATACGACTGTAGCTTGCGGCTCCTCTCCCCAAACTCCCGGCAGCCACTCGACGCAAGTCGTCGCTTCACCTAGTCGCAGGGCGTCCTACACTCCGTTTGCCAAAATTGTATTGTAATAAGTTAACGCTAATTTCCAGGCATCCACACAAAACGTTCATCGTCCGAATGCCGCGACGCGACATCGTCCCCGCGACGCGGCCTCGAGTCGCGCGACATTTCAATCAAGGACGAGCTGCGACGCAACAATTCGTTGCGCGACAACAGACGCGACATTATGTCGCGCGACAGGGACGTCACGCCTGCGACTTCGATCGCGTGAGTCGACAAATTTGTGTAAAGAGTTCGTTCATTGTATAGGGGGTGAAAATAGCCTGATGCGGTGTGAATACCCCAGAGGGGCGAAAATAACCCATTTGGGGCGAAAATAGCTACAATTAAGTTGAAAGTCTACAATCTATATGGGGTTCAAATAGCCAGCTTGGGGTGAGAATAACCCAAATGGGGTTAAAAGTATCCTGAATAGGGGTAATTGCTGTTAAAACACTCTGTATTAGGGCTACAATGTTCCGAATCTAGATTTTCGTACCCTGATTGGGGCAAAAACATCAGGGGTTGAAATAAGTATGATATTGTATGACCTGACATTGTATGAATAACCTAAAACGGGCTTGCATAAGCTGAATTAGGTGAATTAATCTGTAAGCGTGGTGAATACAAGCCTGCTGTAAAAATGGCCTGATTTCGATGCGATTTGTCCGAAAGTTTTGTGTGAAAGTTACATGGGATACCAATTAAAGTTTCGGCGTTAAAATTAACTATACACATATATATATAATGTTGTCTTATGAATAATGTCTAAATTTGTCATCCTCGCATAGTTTGAATAACATTACTAAGTTGAAGGTTAAATTGGACATTGTTTAGGCGTAAATGTTAAATCGGGTAGTGCTAGCATGAACTGTACATTTGATAATACTTTGACGGTCCTTCTTGGTAAAATTAGGGTTACCGACGGTCAGTTATTATATACAATGTGTAACTTAATGTCCCTATAAAGCTCAAGTGAAGGTATTCCACACATCAAGGCGAAAAAAGTGAAATTTACAAAAAAAAATATTTAATTTCTTTTTGGACTTGATATGCTCTGCAAAGTTTCTTCCAGAAATGTACCTGGCAGCCCTAAAACAGCTGACTATTTTACTCACTGAGGCACTCGAAATGAATAGGCGTTAGTCAGGTTTTTTAAAAAGAAACTTTGCAGAGCATTTCCAGTAAAAAAAAATTGTTAAATCTTTTCTAAATTTAATTTTGTTTGCCTTGACGTGTGGAATACCCTCACTTTGGCTTTAAATGGACATTAAGTTACACAATGGCGTCGATTCGGTTTTCCATTCTCTAAAACTAATCTAAGTTTGACAGGTCTAATAGTATTGCTGTCTTTTTCTAACCACTGAAGTAAAACAAGGGCAGCTTTACTTTAAGACCTGTCAAACTTAGTTCAGTTTTAGAGAACGCAAAACCAAATCGACACGAGTCGGTAAGCTTGTCGAATCGACAGTTCATGCTTTCACCATTTGGCTCAATGTCAGAAAAAATGTCTTATAGATGGTCTAGTGTAAGGAGACACGCTCGCCATTGCGTTTTTACATTTTTGCATATATATAATTCGATAATTTACGTAGTGCAGCGGGTCAATTTATACTAGACAGTCTGTCACACGCCTAAGGTAACCTGAAATGCCTCAATTCTGAATAGTAGGGGAGCCCATGATGCTAAATGTGGATTTACTCGAGCGTCGCTGAAACCTATTAGATTTGGTAGATTAGATGTTAAGAAGAATAAATGTCCTATAATGTTTCCACTTTCAGCGGTGGGGGAAGCTTCCACAGACTTTTAAGGTTATAAATGTCTTGGACTCCGTGTGTCAGATATTGATATTCTTCATGCTCCAGCATATCTCTCATATGAAATATAATATAATAAACAACCGGTTTGCGTGGTGTGGGTGGCTAACCACTAGGGGGTAAATAAAAAAATTTACTCGGCCACGACAAATTTTCAGTGTTCAGTGAACTCCACAGATGCTCCCATTTCTTAGACTGACGATTTGAAAGTGACACCAGCTCTCAGCGAATCTAAAAGGTTCCCCTGAACGTACCCACCAATGTTAAGAGCTCATAATTGCTGGAGGTGCTTATCAATATGTAAGGTATCCTCCTTTATATTAATCTGACGCGCTCGAGTAAATCCCAAAATCCCCTCTTTGGCTCCCCTACTAATTTTCTACCTTAATTTTGAAAATTTAACTTCAAATTTAATGACACTTAAGAATCGGCTTTAAATGCAAGTAATAAAGTTCATTTCGGCATTTGCGAAACACTTTAAAAACCCACTCGACTTTTTACGACGTTAATTAAGTACGCCCATGCGACTCTCGCTACCCCATTTCACTACATCTGATTAAAGTTTAGCTGTCAGATAACTTGTAAAGTGACAAATTGTTCGTGACACTTTATAAACAAGTGAGAAAATGTAGGAAATAGTGAAAAAACAACATAAGACTTATCCTCGCCGCACGCTGGCCACTTGTTGCTGCCACAAATCGCCGCCACTTGTAGCTGGAAGCGGCCACTTAAAGCTAGACGTATGGTCAAGTTAGGTATCACTTAAGTGGCGAGTGTTCGCGTTTTTCGGTCATTAATGGCTACACGAAGCGAGAACCGCTTACCCCTAGTACAGGTTATGATAGTTTACGAATACCTACTATAAAAATTTTCGTTTCATTCCAAACAATTCTTTTCACAGCGCTTGACCGAAACTTGGAGAGTCTAAAATCGGTAGTACGGTCAACGACAAAAGTCGCTGAGCAAAAACACATTTTCTCGATTTTCTTCATCATCTTTAACACCAACCTACGACCAAATCATGACTTAACATGTGTTGTGATCAAATGCTATCTTGTAAGTTATAAGAAAAAAACAACCACTACTGATTTAAAACACATGATTGAAAAATCGAGTCCTGTCAAAGTGGCAACTCGTACAATCAACGACAAAAGTCGCTGAACAATCACACTTTTTTCTAGTATCCTCATCATCTCAGACACCAATTTTTGACCTCATCATCACCTAAAATCAGGTGTGTTATGATGTGTTCAAAATGATACCATGTACCAATACAAAAAAAAACAATAATAAATAATTACTGATTTGAAACACATTTGGAAAATCGAGAACGATCAGCTACTTTTGTCGCTGACTGTACAGCCTTAATTAAAAAAGTAATTCGAAAACTTTGCTGGAATACGAATAAAACGATTTAAAGTAACTTGTACAATCAACAAAGTAGCTGATCGTTCTCGATTTTCCAAATGTGTTTCACAAATACAAGAAATAAAGAAAGGCTTGTTCTCAGCGTAGCACCGAAGACGACTTTATTTAAAAAAACTGTTATGCGATGTGTATTGTTGTGTATAACAAAATACCATCATCAATTAGAGAACTCCCATTTGGGAAGTTTCGTAGTAAATTAAAATTGTGGCTTCTGGAAAAAGCCTTTTACTGTATGGATGACTTTTTAAAATAATGACAATCATTTTAAATTGAATATTATATTATTGACTTTGTTTAAATTTGAAATTTATAGTTATTTTGTATTATAATTATTATCTATTGTATTTCAATTTTCTTAATTTTATTACAATTATTTTAATTTCACATGCCAGCATATTGGCAAAATAGAAGATCAATAATATTAAAAGACCAACATGTACTCTATTTTTTGTGAATAAATCATTTCATTTCATTTCATTTCACAAATCAGTAATTATTATTGTTTTTTTGGTATTGGTAGGTACATGGTATCATTTTGACCACATCATAACACACCTGATTTCAGGTGATGATGCGGTCAAAAATTGGTGTATAAGATGATGAGGATAATAGAAAAAAGTGTGATTGTTCAGCGACTTTTGTCGTTGACTGTACGAGTTGCCACTTTGACAGGTTGGCGGTAGTAAATTTTGACAGTTTTCAAAACTTGTACTAGGGATACTCGGGTGCCTCGTAGCGTCGTACGGCAAGACCGAAAAATGCAGACCGCAGTTCGGTGGCGGCGCTTTGTGACTTGAGCCCCGTGGAGAGTGTACGCCGACCCTTAGCGTGATACTTATCACATAAAATCAAAATCAGGCATAGTGAAACCAGGGCTTAGAGATTTCCTATAGTAAGAATATACATATAGCTGTATTTAGTAAGCTTAAAGGACTTGTTATAAAAGTAAATTTAAAAAAAAAATAAAGGAAACCGGCCATGTTGTATTTAAAGAAAAGTAAAAAGATTAACCCATTTATGTACTGATTTATGCTAATATAATAGTATAAGCTGGGGAATGCTGTATTTTTGCATATATAATAATTATGTATACCTGTATTTATGTATGTTTAATGAATCTCTACCTACTGCCATAGATAAAATTGCATAGTTTTACACCTTTTAAGTAGTGAAACATAGTTTGCACTTGAAAATTGTCTATTGATTTGTTGCTAACAACCTCTTTATTAACACTCTAAATATATATAACTCAAAGGTGACTAACTGACTGACATAGTGATCTATCAACGCACAGCCCAAACCACTGGACGGATCGGACTAAAATTTGGCATGCAGGTAGATGTTATGACGTAGGCGTCCGCTAAGAAAGGATTTCGATTAATTCTACCCCCAAGGGGATAAAATAGGGGATGAAAGTTTGTATGAAACTTTGTCAATTTAAAACCGATCGGGCTGAGACTTTGCATGCATAAAGCTGTAGCCCACGCGGGTGAAACCGCGGGGAACAGCTAGTTAATATTATAAATGCGAAAGTAACCCTGTCTGTCTTTATAGCGATGATGGCTCAGTGGTAGTGACGTCGGCTTGCGATCCGTAGGACGTGGGTTCGAATCCTACAATGAGCTTGAGCTTTCGGTGAAGGAAAACATCGTGATGAAACCATAGCTTGGTGGTAGGGTATTTTCTAGTACTCGCCTGGCTAGCTACCACCCTCTTGTTAAGAATCTGTCGCCAAGCACCTATCGGTGTGTTCCGGCAGCCTCACTTGAGAGCCAGTTCCCAGTCCAGGTGTAGCGTGGCGCCATCTTCGACCACATCGTCACTTAACATCAGGTGACTTGTGGTCAAACGCTACCCTGTAAATAGTAAAAAAATAAAAAAAAAAAAAAAAAAAAAAGCCTAACCTACTGAACCGATTGAAATGAAATTTGGTACAGAGATAGTCCAAAGCCTAAGGACATAGGCTTCTTTTTATAGCGATGAACTGTAGCAACCGCGGGTGAAACCGCGGGAAACAGCTAGTTGGTTAATGCAATCTTAAGTATAGGTCTAAAAAGAAGGGCCAATAAATTGTCCAGTACAAGCGTAAAATTGCAACGATTTTTCAGAGAACAAAAATCAATCAATCATCAATCTTTGGTTTGAGTAGTCCTTTTTCTAAGGGTCACTCATTTACTATCTATGGATTTATGTAAAAATTATTGAATAATATATGAATCCCATTAATATTATAAACGTGAAAGTTTGTGAGTATGGATGGATGGATGGATGTTTGTTATTCTTTCACGCAAAAAATACTGAACGGATCTGAATGAAATTTGAAATGGAGATAGCTTATACCCTGGATTAACACATCGACTACTTTTTATCCCGGAAAAAGGTTTCTCTATAAAAAGTATTGTTGAATAGAAAACACTGAATATTTCCAAGTCCAAGTTCATAGTTCAAAGTGTTTATTTGCATAAAAATACTGTGCAATACATAAAATTAGCAGGGCTTAGGAATAAAACTGACCATTTTTCATGTTTCTTCCTATGTTATCCCAGTATTTGATAACATCGCTAAAGTTCGCGTAAATATGACCATTAAAGCTGTTAGTATCAAATCAATAAACAACAAACACCTGTAGTAATTTCAAATTTCTATTACCAAGTAACACTGCGTTAATTTTTGTATTATTAAAGATTAAAAAATTCCTTGCAAAACGATAATACTCGTCGGTCGTCGTAAGTGGTTATGGCGATTTTACACTTCTGATATAGCAACTAAATTGGACAATGTAAACATGTAAGTGAATCTTTCAATGTCGTGTTGTTCAGTTATTTTGAAAAAACGGGAAGGTTTCTGACATAGTCATTAAAAATCCGGTAGGTAGCGTTGAAGACACGTGGTTCTGAAGATTTTGCAAACATTACGTAAATTTTAAACTATACTATCATATGATAAATTAATAATCTGATTCGACGTAAATAACTTGTTAAGAGTTAACAGTTGCTTCAAACGAAGTTGCTTATGTTTACACACACACTAGAATAACGCGTGTGTACACATACCACTATCACAAGTAAAGGTACGTTACTCGCTTATACCGCTCCGCTCCGACACATCAAACAGCTTATCATTCAAATGTGGTCTTTAAGTCGTGTTTAATAAGCTATACTTCACATTAACATGACAAGTTAATGCAACTGCTCGCGGCAAGTAGCTTGTCTAGTCTTGTTTTTGTGAATTGTAACTTACCGGAGACGATTTAAAGCACACATTTGAACGATATGCTGTTTGTGAGGGAGGGGAGCGGGAAAAGTCAGTGTCGATTTTAAGACCGACGAGCACTCATCATTGCAAGAACTCAACTCTCTAGCGTGAAGCCAATGTGTAACTTAAGTCCCAAGTTTTGACAGCTTTAAATAGAAAATCGACTAATGAAATATTGTATCTCATTTCTACTTTAATAAAACCTTGATTGCAATATGCCTGCGGTGTGGGAGCGGAGCGGGGAGAAAAGGTATGGATTCCAGTAGCAGTCTCAAAAAGCAATAGCATGAAAGAAAATCGTGCACATGACCTTCTTCTATAAGTAGTTTCGCACGTACGTGTGTAGATGAACCAATCAGAGAGCGCGGTTACGGGTTGCACACATACACACACACACACACAGAGACAGGGCGACTGTAAACATTGAGGTGCTGAATCAGCCAGTTTCAGTCCACTGCTGAACATAGGCCTCTCCCAAAGTTCTCCAGCGCGATCTTCGGCTCCTCTCATCCAACCGCTGCCTGCCATTCTACGTATGTCACCGCTCCACCTAGCCGGAGGACCTTTGTTTCTATAGATACAATATTTTATTAATCGATTTCAAAACTAGTTATGTCCATAGCAATTAGACTCTTGACATTAAAATAATAATCATTTATTTATCATTTAAAGTCATGTATTTTTTCACTGTTACTGTTAATGTGAATATATGTAAATACACTGTCCGAAATGATTACATGATGTAAACCCATATAAAATATGAAGTGTTCCGATAAACTTATTTAGCTATTGGCGCGCATATGGGTTACATATAGTTTTTTAGTGTACATTATTACGTTAGAGTGAATGGTATATACGCACATGTGTGACATTTCATTTTTTACATTTACATATGTATATTTTTATGACGGTCACTTTCGATTGGGGGTTTTCTGAAAGGTAATTAAGAAAAATAGTTCAAATTGTTTTCGATAGATGGCGTTAACGATACGTGGACTAAGCAAATTTGAAATTATATAAAGAAAAAAAAAGCGTTAATTTCATTTGCTTATCCAATCTGACATGCATGTTTTTGTAGTTATTTAACAAACGTGTATGACTCAGTAAAGCAGCGGAGTGGAGTGACAGATGGTTTGTGACAAATATCGTGGCTGACAGAGTAATATTTTTTTATCTCTAACCTTCCGCCGCTGAATCTTGTTTGGCTGTATGGGATCCGATGACTTAGCTATTTTCATTGAAAAAAGGCGACTGATATTCGATATTCGTGTATTGCTAACGCCATCTATGGTTTAGGAATAACGTTTTGACAGCTGTCAGAAAAAAAATCATTTATTTTAAAAGTCAAAGAGCCTGTATAATCTGTATATCCCGCTTAATCGATGACAATGTCATAGTTGTCTATTCTACCTTTACATTTTTATTTATAACAATTTGGGCATATTTGTAAATTCGTATAGAATTATTAGATCAAATGTTTCAAGAAAAAAGTTTAAAATTCATTAAATACGTGGAAAAAGAGTGGTTTAACGTCATTTACATGGCTATGAAGAAATATTTCTTCCAAAATTGGCAAAAAGAATTCGCAATATCATTATAATTTGTCACTTATTTAAGCAAATAGTCTTATAATAGAATTCTCAGTTCACTTACTCAAGAACTACTTTGGTAGGGAAAAAAATGGTTTCTTTAAATCTTTTTTTCTGTCATAGGACAATTATTCATGTGTCGTGCCGAAATGAAACAATAATAGAGAATTTGTCGATATTTTGACATTTGGGAGTTTAGGACAAAACTCGATGAGCACGTCCAACTTTACAAGAAGTAGTATAACAATGGCCGACCTAATTGATAGGCCTGATATTAGCAATACGCCACGCCACGACACAATGAAACAATGATAGGAAATTTGGCTATATGTTTTTGACATTTGGGAGTTCAAATCTCGCTGAACACGTCTAATTTTCGACACTCAATATTGCTGATTTAGAAAATTAGGCGTGATCAGTAACTTCTGCGTCGACTCTAGTAATTGTTTTATTTACTATCGTGATTCTGTTCTATTTTAAGACTATTGCTGTAAACTTTTTAGATAGATAATTTGTATAGTTAAAATTCAATATGTCAAGCTTATAATTATGCTTTTTGTATAAAAATCGGTTATCTAGAATTAAAAATGTTACAATTTTTGTTTACGATATTATTTTTGTTATTGATTAGTCAATATTTGTATTATAGTTTTGTATTGAAATGTCCAAAGTTAAATGCTAGTCCGTTTTTGTTTTTCTTATTACTAATGTTATAATGTAAAACGCGAAAACTCAACTTACTAAATTACAATCCTAGTACGACCGAATTTTTTTCCACTTTTCAAATACATTATCGATCAAAGTGGACAGCTATAGTCAAAAACTCATTAAACTTTTTAATAGGACGCATCTCAGATCTAATTGAGTTTTGGTTTTGAGTAAGCACTGAAAAAATAGACGTGTTTTTTCAGCTGTAGTCAAAGTTTACCATACTCGTAGTTAAAAACGTACTAAACAAATAACCACTACATCACAATTCTACACTAGTCCGTTTGACGTGACAACGTCTTATAATTCGATAGAGCCGGCTGCACGCACGAAAAAACATGACTCATGCGGTGTTACCTCGCTCTGCGGCGTTACCTCGCTCTGAGGCGTTAACTCGCTCTGAGGCGTTCCATGTAAGGCTTGAAGTGCAAGCGAGAGCGCGGAACGAGCGACAAAGGAGCACAATCGGCCAATCGACGTTGTCACGTTCAACTATCGTCAGTAAACCGACTTTACAGACAACCAATTTTTTTTATTGATTTCGTACGCAAATCAAAGAGTAACTTGCCAGTGCACTGTTGAGTCGAGATTTTTTATTCATCGCTTGATTATTTGTTAAATCATTTAATTGTAAAGAATGAGTTGTATATCTTGTATGGTTCTTATTAACTTAGTCGACCTGAGTTACCACATATCAATTCGTAATTTCGTATCAACAAATGGAACATAGAAACGAGGAAAGCGTTAAACCGGTAACTTTTGTACGAGGCCTGCTCGCTCGAAGTTTTATTTCGAGTTTGTTCATTGTATCTACGTCAAAAACCCGGACAGAATAAATGATCATAAAAATTCCAAGCGGAACGTTCAAAACTCGACTCGATGTCTGAGTTGGGAAACCTACAGAATGGAACCTAAAATTATTTCATTCGTTATCAAAATTAACTGTGTAATAGCCAAAAATGTATGAAGAAAATGACAACTACGAATTTGGCATTTCGGTCATACATTTTTGACTTTTTTATAACTTTGTCTACGGATGACTAAAAATTACATATTATAAGGTAGCGTTTGACCTCCAGTCACCTGATGTTAACGACGACGACGACGACGACGTGACGATGTGGTAGATGGCGCCACGGTTAGTCCCTAAATTCTCAAGGGACAAATAAACATTTTGATTTTGGTATATTTCTCTCGCTTTCCTCGGTATATTTATATTATTATCTATTATAAATATAATACGCCAGAATATATTAACATTAATAACCAGATGATATTAAAATAAATATGGTTTCTCTATAAGACTGTGACTATAACCATTTTGATGTTAATGACGAGCCGACATTTTTAATTAGTGATGGGACAAATTTGTATACTAATTATGAATTGAAAGTCAATTCATGACATGATAATAATAATAATTAAATGTAATTGAAATAATAATTTAACTGTCAAAAATAATAATGCAGTCTTTAAGAGAAACTTTACTGTAAATGAAAGTAAAGATTGTATGAAAATGCTTGGTATTAAACTCGTTGTTATTTTGTATAATTATCTAGTCATAATTTATTTGTTACTCGATAGTGTAATTTACGCGTAAAGTTAATTTTTAAGGAAGCCTGAACGTCAGTAAATTAAATAAAAACAATATATTTTACCAAGAAGTAATTTTGTACTCCGCTAATTTTTTAAGAAAATTCCTTGATGTTTCACATTTTCATTTTTATTTATGTATACAAGTATGTGAATCTAAATGAATGTTTATTAAATCTTATACATTGTGTTCGTGTCACCTGTTATTTATTAATATATACTTACTCAATTATGAACTTCTTTTTGGTCTGCGAGTTTTTTTTTCCTTGCTCTTGAGTAAAATAACTCATTTTGAACGTTACCATAGTTATAAATAAGGCATTTTATTTTAAAGTAACTAAACCAAATGTGAAGATGAAATTAAAACAGGTTTGTCCCCGAAAGTCCAAAATTGTTAAAGGACTTGTACTAATTTAGTTTAGACAGTTTGTTTTCGCTGACCAATTGTTTGTAATCCTGTAAAATTTACAGTGTAAAGTAATAAATTTGTTCTAAGTACCTATGCTATGCTATACTCAACTGTACTGTAAACTGCTTAAGAAAACTTATTGGTTAAAATTGAAATAATAAAATAACTACTTGAGAAATGCATGCGTTTTTTTGTATTACGACCAGTGAAAGAAAGATTATCCCTAGCGCTTTAACAAGACCACAAAGACGTGTGTATGTCTACAGCTTCCTCAATGCGAAAAAGTTAAATCTACATATGACAACTTTCAGTGTCGATTTGACTGCCTCACTGTTTCAACTCCTAATTTAGGTGCCAAAAAGCCTTCGATTTTATGATCCACAAACTGTGTGTCAGCCGACGACACGGGTCATCAGCTCGCACATCTGTATCTTCGGAACGAATGAGGCTACGGTGAAGTATTATAGCTCAAAATTTGAGGAAAAATTGATTGCCATATAAAATAAAAAAATTAAGGTTCTAGCTAGAATACTTTTTGAGCTATGAGCTATAACAACTGTGTAAGCCGGCGACCCGTGTCAAGACAAATGTAAAAGGAATAAACTTTTTCAGAAAGTTGTATAATGAAACAAAGTATTAATTTTTCAAATATATTTCAGTAATCAAAATATAATAATAGGCTTACACATTAATAGTTACATCGTATCTCATAGCGTGACCAAAACTGTTTCGAAATTTAAAAAAAATGCTGCCAAAAATTCCATAACCGCTTTTCTACAAAACGAGCTTGCCAAAAGAAAACGCTTTTTAAGTATCACAAAAAAAAGATACATACCGAAAAGAATTTAAAAAAAATATATTTACAAGCCGATAATTTACGTTCCCATAGAGTATTATATTTTTTTTTACATAAAATGTGAGTGCACTTTATTCACATAGTGAATTTTTTTTCTTAACATTATAGACAATAAATAAAAAAACCGACAAGCAGCCTTAACGCTAAAGGTGAAATTACATTTTAACATCCGTGCACTTAACACTTTAAAACCGTTTAAAGAAAAAATATTTCAAAATGGCGAAACGTTTTAATATCCTTTCAATATTATATCTATCGCTATTTATTATCATCGGTAATTAAAAATTAATACTTTCATCCTGTATTTTTTTTTTTCATTAAAAATGCGTCCACTTACAAAATATGATTTTTATATAAATTATTCAGCTAATTTTTATTTACAATAGTCTTTTGGGCTACATTTTTAAATTATTTTAATCTTTTTAAAATTATAGCATTTGTAGGCAAGCATTGTTCATCGTAGACTTAAGAAACTAAACCGAAACGGTTATCACAAAAAGTTAAAGACAAATGAAACGTGTCAGGAACTTGAATCTAATGAATATTTACATTTTTGTGACAAACCGCGACAAAAATAACTGAACAACTTTTGACAGCCATGAAAGAAATTGTGTAGTCAAAAACTTGCAGCCAAGTTACACATGGGCAGATCAAAATTAGTCGCTTTGTATGAAAAGTAAATTTTAATAATTTTATTAACTCAACAGTTGTTCAGTTGTTTTTGTCATGTCGCGGTGACATCCACACCGTGTACTCAATATTTTCTCTTAAAAGTAACTTTATATCACAAATAAAATTCCAAACTATTTATCAGATGAGCAAATATTTATAAACTACTAATGTTGGTCAAGATTTAAGTTTGTCAATACATAATTCAATTTTTACAAGCGATAACGACAAAATCATCATCTTGGTCAATGATTGAAATTATTATCAACAAAATGTTAAAAAATAAAATAGGACAAAAAAAAACAGATAAGGTTAAAAAAACACACATTATTTTAGATTTTATACGAAAGAAAATCAGTTACATTATCTACTCCCAATTATGTAATCTTTATATAAAAAATCAATTATTGTTCGGTGAAGCTGTTTTGTTCGCTTTTTGATTTGTTTGTGGAAGAAAAAAACGTAAAAAAGAACAATTGGTAATTTTGTATGGGAATTGCCATGTGTATTGGCACAAAGTACATCGGACCATCTAGTCTGTAATAAAAATTGTAGAATTGGTAGGATGGCGACGTCCTACGCCTGGATTGAGAATTATCCTTGAATCCAATAATTGGGAGTAAAGACTGTTTAAAAACAATTTTAAAAAATGACTACGTACGAAGGTAATAATGATCAAATGCCACTCAAAAGTTTCAGTGAAATTTTCACATAATCTTAACATAGTTTGGACGTGTTTCTTAAATAAAAAATAAAAATAAAAAAAAACTGCTGAGCATATTTTGTCTACATTTATGTCTATCTAACTTATTTTAATCTTAATTTTACTCTGTATATTTAGCATACAGTACAAATGTATATTCAAAAGCGTTTTTTTCTATAAATAATATGTTTTTATTATAAATATTGTATGTACAGAATTGATCGTGGCCACAGTTTCCAAAATGGCGTCGTTTTCGCGGCTTTCTGAACTGTGGCAAAGACAAACTTTGCATACTGCCTAGTTTAAAAATAATACAATAATTAAATTACATAAGTAACGTTATTTAAAGAATCGCATATCTTCCTCGATTGCCTTATCGTCTCTATACCATCTTTTTATTTACAATATGATCACTTTGCTTCGTTTCATTTCGACATTGTTTAGTTGTCACTAACCTAAACTTATTGCGTATGTAACAAATCATTTTGTGACGATATTTCTTGTTAGATACATATTATTAGAGGTTATAGACCCAATAGAAAATGTTCTGACAGCTGAAAAAACAGTCCTAAAACCATGGATAGAAATTGCTAGGAAATAATGGAACACATTTTCAATGCGTAAATTAAAGAGCTGTCATATTGTAAATAATAAAAGTGACAATACAATCGTGAAATGAAAAAATAATTAAACTATTCTGTTACATACTAGATTTTATTCGCGATATCCAGTAAAAAAAAACGAAATCACGCATATCATCGCAAAACAATTTGTCCGTACTATATGGCAACACTATTGCAACTATCAACACCGGTGTTGTCAGTATACAATAACGCAATTCCCAAAATATTACCTAAAAGCTGATGACATTCCAAACACTGGTATAAAATGACCTACCAACATATCGGTGAAATGTTAGAATCAAAAGGTGAAAGGTAGAAAAATGAGATTATGTGCCGTAATCTACCACGCGGGCCCAGTGCGTGTTGGTAGATGTCGCATGCACTTGAATGTTGCGGTTCTTGGACATGCCGGTTTCCTCACGACGTTTTCCTTCAGTGTTTTAAGTGATAGTAAAACACTAAGGACATCAACGACTCGCAAGGCGCACAATCGCTTAAATCCAAGCATTTATCACTAAATAAATTAAAGACTACAGCCGAGACCAAACAAATCTACTCTGATCAATTTCAAATTTTCCCAAAATTGCACTACGTTCGAACAGTTAGAAACTTTTTTGGTTTGAGTAATTCAAGTCGTAGTAAAGCGCCCTTAGCTGAGTTTGCCTAGTCGTTCTTAACCGATCAACTAGGTTAAGCGACGTGCTCTGCGGCCACTACTTGGATGGGTGACCACTAGAGGTGTCTACTACTGAGCGCTTCCGTTCTTCAGAGGGCACGTAAAGCCTTCATCCCGGTTGTCTTTGGATAGCAGTCGTTAGACTATGTCGGAGGCCTTCGGGCGGTCTGTACACTCCGACACTAGGGCTGGTCACTATAGCCTATCCGCCAACCCGCACTGAGCCCGCGTGGTGGATTACGGCCCATACTCTCTCTGAGAGAAGACCAGAGTCCCAGCAGTGGGAACGGCTATGATTCTGATGAATCCAAGTCGTTTCTTCTGCACTCGGCAGTATTAAACGAACAGCAAATTCTTATTAAAAAGTTATTTTTAATTTTCTTGACAATGACATTTGTACCGGCCAGTGACGTCACTTCACAGGTAGATTGGTAGGTCTACGCTAGTTGCCCCCAAAATCCATTTTTTATCACAATGAAAGCAAACACTAAATAAATTAAATACTAATTTAATGAATACGCTATTAATGGCCTAAAGTGGTTTGGGATTGTTTTAAAGTGGTATAAATCATTCAATTTATAACAAAAATACAACTTCAAGTAACTTTTTAATAAGTTCCCAATTGTGTTACGGCTTACTAGCTGCGCCCCGCGTCTTCCCGTTATCCCGCAGGAAACTTTTCCGGGATAAGTAGCCTATGTGTTAATCCAGGGTATAAGCTATCTCCATTACAAATTTCACTCAAATCCGTTCAGTAGTTTTTGCGTGAAAGAGCAACAAAAATACATACAAACTTTCGCGTTTCTATTATAGTAGGATTTAAACAAGCACCAATTTTAAAACAAACCGTTTCACTATAATTTGAAAGGCAGCTCACGTTCACGTTCATTCATTCACTGGGGTGGTACTGGATATCTATTCTGTGGTAATTGGTCATAGCCCAATACAGAGTTCAAATGTCAAAATAAAGTGCTTTTTGCAATAAAGCTTTAATTATCATTTTGACGTTACTTTTGTCGTTTTGTACCTAATATTATAGAGGTAACGTTTGTTAGTCCCAAGGCTAATCTCCAAAACAGCTGAACTGATTTTGAAAAATCGTTAACTATTAGAAAGGTACACTATCTACACCCTTTTCATAAAATACTAGCGACACCTCCCGGCTTCGCACGGGTGGGTAGGCTAAGTATTTACGAAGCCAACATTTTTTTCATAGATTAAATATTAGTAAAAGAAAGTTTGGATTCGGATCAGTTGTTGACAAACAAACAACAACAAAAAAATGAGAAAAAAAAAGAGAAAAAAAAAAAGGAAAAAAAGAGAGGAGAGGAATAATTGTAATAACTAAATATCCTTGTAATTAATACAGAAATCTGAAAGATACAATTTTAAAGCAGCTCCTTGCCAAAAATACGAAAAACACACACATGTCACCATATTTACGCGTATTTTGCGATTTCACAAGGGGATCAAAACCTACACGGTACTTCCCGTTGACTTAGACTCATGAAATTTGGCATGAAGCAGTGTCTTACAGCGTGTGTAAAGGAAATGGTCTGAAAACCGTAATATGTAGTTCAATAACAAAATAAAACAAATTTGTACAGAACCCTCGGTGCGCGAGTGGAACTCGCAATTGGCCGGTTTAAAAAAATCAGATGAATGTTTATGTATCCACTATTAAAACAACCCCTACCCCTAGCTAGGCTAGCTGCTCCCTAATTCGCCTATCATCTGACGCATAGCATCAGTGACGTCAGCAATATGGCCGCCACCGGCGCAACGCGGGACGCCAAGCTGTTGAATTTGCTGCTTTGCTCGCACGTGCCTGAAAGGAATAGAAATAGATCGTCAAATGTAGCTGGTTCCAACCTCCTTTAACTGGCAAAAAACACCCGGCAGGTCATTCGATCCCAAGCTCTTTTGTCATCTAATTAGTCCGATAATCTTTTAATAAGATTTCTCTTTAATTGTATATTGGACTTGAAATTTTACTACAGACAAGTCTTGAATTTCACATGGGATTCTGTTGCATAAACGTAATCATTGACCTTTGAACGTGAAATATACTTTGTTAGTACGTAAATACACAGATTTCTCAATCACCAACGAACCCAATCAACTTCCCGTTGGGGTGGTAAATACCCTTTGGTCTCCAGGGAGTTTGGTCGCGGTGGGTGGATGTGGGTGGTTGTGGGTGGCGAAAATGTTACAATATATATTTCTGTCCTTTTCTAACGCACGAGGACTTCGGAAAAGATCTCAAAATTTCTGGAATGTTCCATAAAGTGCTAGAAATTTCTAGAATCCTTATATATTTTTATACCATTACATGCGATGTGTTTTAACCCGATCAACACCGGGGTTCGCTTCTAGTACTCAAAGCCAAAGTCAATTGTACTTTATTCAATAGGATACATTGTGATCACTTTAAAACGTCAAACTTAAAACTAGCTACGCCTGTTCCAACAAGAACAGGCAAGAAACGCCCGGCAGGTAATTTTTTTGGCGCGATCACATTGTCAATTTTATTCTTATTACTAATTGATTGAATTGGAGCAAGTTCACTAAAATCCCAAGCTTTTTTTTTTGTCATCAAATAGTCTGATATTTCTAATTAGCTTTACTAATAAGATTTCTCTTGTTTGGTTGTACACATTGGGATATGGGAACATGAATATTAACGAGTTACGGAACTTAAACATGTAGTTACCGTTGATGGTGAGATTGTAGGCCATGTCGCCGGTGAGGCCGGGCCGCACGGAGCGGTCGCAGGTGCGGGACACGGCGCTGATGGACAGGTACTGGGTCGAGACGCCGCGGGTGTCTGCAACGGACGGTTCCCACCATCAGCCTATATGTGCCCACTGCTGGGACTCTGGCCTTCCCTCAGAGAGAGAGTATGTGCCGTGACCTACCACGCGGGCCCAGTGCGGGTGCGGTTTCCTCCCGATGTTTTTCTGCACCGTTTTAAGCGATGATATTATATAAGGTCTAGTCAGGGACAGGCTCCAATTTGGTTGCAATAATAAATCTAATAGAGACGATATATGTAGTACTTTTTCTACTTTGTAAGTTAGCAAAACGAACGACGACAAGAGACGTTCATTTCTCAATGAATATAAAAAACACAAACAAAAACAAAAAGCGCGAGCGGAGCGGACCTAATTTTTAGGTAAGTATTTCAAAGTTTATGCAGCACTATTTAAATGACATGAAGCCCATACGCCCTTTATGATGATAATGATTTAGTGTAAGAAGCGGTCCACGCCACATACCGTGCGGTACATGCTACATACCGCGCGGTACAGGCCACATACCGTGCGGTACAGGCCACATACCGTGCGGTACATGCTACATACCGCGCGGTACAGGCCACATACCGTGCGGTGCAGGCCACATACCGTGCGGTACATGCTACATGCCGCGCGGTACAGGCCACATACCATGCGGTACAGGCCACATACCGTGCGGTACAGGCCACATACCGTGCGGTACATGCTACATACCGCGCGGTACAGGCCACATACCATGCGGTACAGGCCACATACCGTGCGGTACAGGCCACATACCGTGCGGTACAGGCCACATACCGTGCGGTACAGGCCACATACCGTGCGGTACAGGCCACATACCGTAAGGTACAGGCCACATACCGTGCGGTACAGGCCACATACTGTGCGGTACAGGCTACACACCGCGCGGTACAGGCTACACACCGCGCGGTACAGGCTACATACCGTTCCTAGTGGTGGAGGAGTAGACGAGGCACAGCGCGCGCGGGTGCGAGGCGGCGCCGGCCACCAGGTAGCCGCGCCCGCCGCTCGACCAGCCGCCGTGGCACGTGTACACTGCGGGGGAGGGAGTCAAACAACTGTAGCCAACCAATCAGGTGAGGGCAAAATAATATAGCTGCCCTATTGCCCTATAATTAATTAGTTAAATAAGTATGTAACTGGAACATAATATACTGTCTGTGCTATAGTGGAAATAAATGGATTTTTTATTTTATTTTATTTTGAACTAGCTACACCCGCCTTTATTATATGGACTTGACATTTTGCTACGGACAAGTCTTGAATTTCACTTGTGATTTTGTTGATAAAACGCACACATTGATCTTTGAAGCAGTTGCTGACTTAGAGCCATATATGTTAAGCGTGCTCGGACGCGTCCTCACCGGTGCTGGTGCACGAGGACTTGAACTCGAAGGTGTCCTGTCCGGCGCCGCAGCCGATGCTGACGCTGTGCATGTCGCCCGTCACGCACTCCGCCTGCTGACCCTCCTCCGAATCGTCTCCTGGAAACAGTCGAAGAGTTCCGTCAGCACCCCTTTTTTTACTTCTTTCATGGCATATAGCAGGGGTGGCCAACCGATCGATCGCTAGCGACTAGTCGATCTTGGCTATAAGTTCAGTCGATCGTGGCAACATAGTAAAGGAGTAGTAGTTCAGCTTCATATAAATCGGCCGTCGCCTGTTTGAATGTGTGCGTGAGTAGCGGCACCGTGTACGCACGCACTTTTCACGCACACAATCACATAAACGAAAGGAGGCGGCCGGGGCCGCGGCCATGCACTCAGTACGGAACGCGCCGCCTATGCGTCACCGCAAGAGTAAACTCGTCGAGCGGCCTTAGCTAACCTACTGTTCTTTATATACTGTGGTGGCAAGGCAAAAAACATGGGTTTAATATACCTAGTGGTCATAATTACTAACATAAAAAATGTAAAAAATACATGGAATAGACAGAACAACATGATTTTTCTAATCTAGCAAAAGATGTTCACAATGAAATACTACATAATTGTACTTGTATACACTGAACAAAAAGTGCTATGTGGCAATGTGCAATGTGGATAGGAGCCGAAGTTTGGGCTTAGTAGCTAGTACTTTGGGAGAGGTTAATGTCCAGCAGTGGACTAAAACAGGTTGATTATGATGATGGTAATAAAGAAAATCAGAAATACTTTACCAATAGTGAGTTGTTGACGCCTCCTGCGTCGGTCGGCGAGTGAGTTGACCACGGAGTATCGTCCGAAGATCGGACACCGCATCGGGGTCGGCGACGTGGCTGAAATAAAACAACAACGTGTTTATCGTTGCAAGAACAGATGAACAAACAATGGAGTCGATTCGGTTTTGCATTCCCTAAAGCTAAACTAAGTTTGACAGGTCTAAGAATAATGCTGTCCTTTTTTACTTCAGTGGTTAGAAAAAGATAGCGATACTATTAGACCTGTCAAACTTAGTTTAGATTTAGAGAATGCAAAACCGAATCGACACCATTATCCACCAATACAAATGTACCATCAGTTTTCTGAATTCAATTACATTTATAATGCCAACTGCATAAATGTGTCACGCGCACGGACTTGCTTGTGCTTGTACAGTCAACGACAAAAATCACTACACAATAATAAAAAAAATTATTACCTTCATCATCTTTAACACCTTTATAATACCGCAGTATCATTCCACATTAGGTGTGATGTGTTGTGGTCAAACGCTACATGGTAAGTTATACAAAAAAATTGAACATTACAGATCTAAAACACATTTGGAAAGTCAAGAATGATCAGCTACTTTTGTCGCTGACTGTGCTTGTGTAGGGGAGGTAGGGGAGCATTGGGCACTTTTTACATAGATGGTAATACAACTGTTATTTTTCATCATAATCAAAATTTTATTCCAAATATATCTAGCACACATATTTGGCAGTAATTATTGCTAAGAAAACTTTCGGTACTATAGTTAGTTTCAAAGTTATGTGTGTGAGAGAGAGAGAGAGAGAGTATCCACTAATCAGCGTAATGTATGAATGTGTGAGAGAGGTAGCATTCCCTAATCAATATGATATAGGTATGTGTGTTTGTGAGATAAATATAGAGGTAGTACTCCCTAATCAGCATGATCTATGTGTGTGTGCGCTTGTGTATATGTGCGTGTGTATATGAGAGTGTGTGTGTGTATGTGAGGTAGTACTCACTAATGAGCGTGATGTAGGTGTGGTTGCGCTCGTTGCACGCGTCGTCCGGCGACTCCCACAGCGCCGTGCCCTGCTGCAGCTCCAGCACGCTGCCCTCCCGCCGGTGGAACTTGAGGCACACGTGCCCGGACTCGCTGCGGAACCGACATCAGTGTATATTAGCGCCAACTAGACGTCAGCCGTCCTACACTACGTCTGCAAGTCCTCGCTCCACCTAGTCGCAGGGCGTCCTACACTACGTCTGCAAGTCGTCGCTCCACCTAGTCGCAGGGCGTCCTACACTACGTCTGCAAGTCGTCGCTTCACCTAGTCGCAGGGCGTCCTACACTACGTCTGCAAGTCGTCGCTCCACCTAGTCGCAGGGCGTCCTACACTACGTCTGCAAGTCGTCGCTCCACCTAGTCGCAGGGCGTCCTACACTACGTCTGCAAGTCGTCGCTTCACCTAGTCGCAGGGCGTCCTACACTACGTCTGCAAGTCGTCGCTCCACCTAGTCGCAGGGCGTCCTACACTACGTCTGCAAGTCGTCGCTCCACCTAGTCGCAGGGCGTCCTACACTACGTCTGCAAGTCGTCGCTCCACCTAGTCGCAGGGCGTCCTACACTACGTCTGCAAGTCGTCGCTCCACCTAGTCGCAGGGCGTCCTACACTACGTCTGCAAGTCGTCGCTCCACCTAGTCGCAGGGCGTCCTACACTACGTCTGCAAGTCGTCGCTCCACCTAGTCGCAGGGCGTCCTACACTACGTCTGCAAGTCGTCGCTCCACCTAGTCGCAGGGCGTCCTACACTACGTCTGCAAGTCGCGGTCTCCACTCAAGAACACGTCTACCCACTACGCACAACCCCAACGGTTATCGGTTCTGTGACTTATATGACCAGCCCACTGCCACTTCAGGTCGTTATCCTGTGGGCTATGTCGGTGACGTCATATGTAGGTACATACCATCCCCTAGTGACGTGCGCCACCAGTTTGATGTGTTTCTTTTCCTTCTGCTCCAGTATATAGTGACACACCAATCGCTTCTCTTCGAACGAACCGTCTTCGTTCATAATCTGAAAACAAAAACAAAATTGAGAATTTTTAGGCGGCAATCAAACTGTCAACATGAACATTTTGTTTTTATTTCCAAAACTTGTATTACTTCGGAAGATAATGAGTCATATTAAAAGATCGTTTACCATTATGTGTTTGTTAATATTTACGATAGTAGACAATTGAAATAAAGTTAAAAGTGACTTTGTTGCTCCAAAAAGTCCGTGTAACGTATAAGTAAAATGCCACTACTTTACTTAAACACAAAGGTGGTTATCGTCTTTGTCCCGGCTCGTAGCTGGGTTACATCATCTCATCATTATATGTAATTGCCATAATTTTTTTTTTGAATGCACATTGGCTCAGCTACTATATAACTTGAGAGTGGTAGTTAGCGATAATCTAGTGGTTTAGTGGGGTTTACCTTGAGAGTAGCGTTTTTGGTGGTGAAGTGATACTGGTGCGAGTGATCGAGGCTGAACCATTTGTGATGATCCACGATCCAGCTCGGGAAGTGGCAGCGGGTGTGCTCGTCGTCACCTGGAATATTAATAATAATAAACATCGGGGACAACTGCACAGAAATTGTCCAAATGAGTATAATAATTATGTCATATTAGTATGTCAAACTTTACTATTTTATTTATTAGCTCACCAACACAGTGTACACTTCATACATTCGCAGATTTATAACAATTCATATAAGCTTAAAACCAAATGTCACAGCATTGACAGATGAGGACAGCATGCATTAAAATAATAATGAAAATTAATTTTTCATTTGAGCGAGTAACAAAGAATGTGGGTTGTTAGAATAGTTAATACAGCGGATATAAAAATTACAACAGAAAAAAAAAATATATATAATTATTTTAAAGCTATGTGTATATTAAAATGACATATTATGACATGACATATCGATCCAAAACCGCGGATAACGGATCAGGATTATTATTAATTTCGGTGGTAACAAACATTCACACACACACAAACTTTCGCATTTATAATATGTATTAGTAGAATTTATAAGTGCCTAATCGTGAGAACCTGGTTTTCTATAGCATTCTACATTCTGCTGTATCTATACATTGTCTTGTTAAGAGGACGCCGTGATAAACAACGAATCCGAAATCAGCTCCATACAAAAACGCAAGCGAGCTGACTATTGCCGTAAGGTCGTATGCGTCAAAAAAAAGGTTTTTTCGTTTAAAATGAAAACTATCGTTAATTTTATAGAACTAAATCTGTAGTTCTTTGAAGAATGTATATATACCATACAAAAGAAATAAATCAACTCTTAAATCGGTTTTGTATGCCTGTAAAATGAAAATCTTTTTTTTAGAAGGCAGTTTTCGATGATTGTTTGTATGCTATGAAAGTTAACCAATCGTGTTATGCTTCTGACAATTTGATGTCAAAAACATGATCTTTAATGTACATAAATATTAGCTCTGTATGTTTGGTAATTGCTGAGAAAAAAAGAGATCCATGCAGCCAATATTGCCAATTCCTCGTCTTAAGAAGCTGTTGGTTTCCAATAGGTATATATGTACATACTGTTAGTAAACTTCATGGTGCGACTGCCGTCCGTAGGTGACGACACACCGTTGCACGTCGCGTCGCCTGACTGCGCAATCGTGTACGTCATACTCTTGTCGCTGTGCTGCCCTTTGTAGATGAAGCATCTGAAAGTTACGGTGATGAGGGTTAATATTATGGTCAATCTAAATATATATAACTCAAAGGTGACCGACTGAAATAGTGATCTATCAACGCACAGCCCAAACCACTGGACGGATCGGGCTGAAATTTGGCATGCACACATAACTTATTAACATAGATGTGGGGCCGAGAGGATTCGAACTTGGTGCCGGCGCCTTGTAAAGCGCACACATTACCGTTCGGCCACCATTGCTCACTACACTCTGTTCCGCCTTAGCACCGACGAAATGTGTGCCGTTATCCATCTAAAGTTCGCTACATAGACCAGCTACTGGCATTACAAACATGCTCTCACCTATATGTGTCCTCATCTGAAGCGAGCGAATTCCGCCTCTGCACCTGCGATATCTGCCCTACGAGGTACCGCGTGGAGCCCTCCTTCCACGTAGCTAGGCAGACCAGCTCCTCCACTGGAATGAAACGAAAATAATGTTTAATTCTTGTAATATATGTGTTTTTGGTTTTGAGCGAGTGTTCTCAATAGTCAATAGTACTTTATTCAACAGGATACATTGTGATCACTTTAAAACGTCAAACTTAAAACTAGCTACGCCTGTTCCAACCTCCTTACGCCGGCAAAAGAACAGGCAAGAAACGCCCGGCAGGTAATTTTTTTGGCGCGATCACATTGACAATATTATTCTTATTACTAATTGATTGAATTGGAGCAAGTTCACTAAAATCCCAAGCTTTTTTT
The DNA here is from genome assembly GCA_931315375.2 of Opisthograptis luteolata. Classification (NCBI taxonomy): domain Eukaryota; kingdom Metazoa; phylum Arthropoda; class Insecta; order Lepidoptera; family Geometridae; genus Opisthograptis; species Opisthograptis luteolata. Next base: position 3,171,814 of record OV928061.1, read on the forward strand.
TTGTCATCTAATGGTCCGATATTTTTTAATTAGCTTTACTAATAAGATTTCTCTTGTTTGGTTGTACACATTGGGAAATGAGAACATGAATATTAATGAGTTGCGGGATCACAACCAAAGCAGACCAGACCCCACAAGCAGCACCCGTTCACGAGTTGACGCATGTGCCAGCCATCGCTCTCCTCGACCATATGAGAGGGAAGAGGGCGACCCGACACACGACTCTCTTTTGAAAGAAACTTTTTTATTATACCTTAATACCTAACTTCGAATTATTTATAACTTAAAGCCCTAATTAAAAAGTAACACCGTACCTAAATCCTCGTACCTATAATAGACGCGGTGCTCACAAAATCTTGGTTTATCATGAGAATTGGTAAAAAGATAGGTATAATATGCCAATTTTAATTCTTTGTTCATCTTATAGAACCGCTTTGGAGTTTTGTCCATAAGGTGGCGTCACGCTACACTGGGAACTGGCTCTCAAGCAAGGCTGCCGGAAAACACCGATAGGTGCTTGGCGACAGATTCGTTGCGTTAGCAAGCCAGGCGAGCACTAGGAAATGCCCTACCACCAAGCTATGGTTTCATCACGATGTTTTTCTTCAATAACGATCACTAGCTGACGTCACTACCACTAAACCATGGCCGCTATAAAACATAAGCCAAGGTTATTCCCCGAACGCTTACCATTGCTCTCCGTGCCAGGCACGTCCGGGCACGACATGTACCGGAGCAGCAGCCGCGAGTCGTCCGTGCACGACTCGGCGCGGGACACGGGGTTCGTGCAGTCACCCATGCCGCTGAAATGTCCATATGTAACATTATTTACGTATATTGGAAAAGGTCGAAAACTGTGTTTAAATTAAAAGATCAATAGACAATCCTTACTAATATTATAAATGTGAAAGTAACTGTCTGACTGGCTTTCACGCCTAAACTAATTTAAATTTAAATTTCAATCATTTATTGCATTCATATGTACATGATACATGAGATCTTAGTGGAGCGAAGCGACTACTGAAGCGATTTAAATAAAATTAGGTACAGAGGTAGTCTGGAGCCTAAGAAAGGACATAGGCTACTTTTTATCGCGATAAACTGTAGCTAGCCCACGCGGGTGAAACCTATGATGATGATGATGACTTACCGGTTGTACACGAAGGTGAACTGCACCGGCAGCAGCTCCTTCCTGAACATGGAGTACAGGGGGGCGTCGTCGGTGATGACAAGAATATAGCTCGAAACAGCGCGACATTTCCCAAGAGAATATTGACTAAGTGGCGAAAACCTATGCCCCACGCCCCCTGTGACCAAGCGCGGTATTTTGGAGACCCCCCCATGTTTGTATCTGTGTGTACGTGTGTGTGTGTTAATGATAACGATAACCTTCTACTACTTAACTTGGGAGGCCCATGTTCAGCAGTGATCTCTTTCAGCTGATGATGATGATGATGATGATGATGACTTACCGGTTGTACACGAAGGTGAACGGCGCCGGGTGGAAGGGGCACTGCTGCGGCACCGGCCGCGGCTCCTTCCTGAACATGGAGTACAGGGGGGCGTCGCCGGTGATGACGTCACATATCGAAGAGAGGGAGTCTTTTTGGGAACAGTACGCTGGAAATATAAAGATGTTGAGTTAGTACCATTTTTAGAATAAATTGATTCAAAAATTATTTACTAACCCCCGACGCAATGAGGAGTGTTATAAGATTGACGTGTCTGTCTGTCTGTCTGTGGCACCGTAGCTCGCGAACGGATGAAGCGATATCAATTTAGTTTTTTTTTGTATGAAAGGTGAGTTACGGGCGAGTGTTTTTAGCTATGTTTGATGAAAATCGGTCCAAGATGTCGGGGGTTTTATAAATTTAAAATTATCACAACATAGTATAAAACAAACTCGCTTCCCGCTGTTTGTTCCTATGTATGCTTAGATCTTTAAAAATACGCGACGGATTTTAATGCAGTTTTCAGCAATAGATAGAGTGATTCAAGAGGAAGGTTTATGTGTATAATACATGTTATATTACAGAAAAACCGAAAACTTCAAAGATTTGTTCTGCCCCATATTAGTGTGGGGGCGACCATTAATTATGTGAGGCATTTTTGAGAATTTTTGGACCCCTCCCCTATATATCCTCCATAGAAGTAATGTCAAATTTAGGTCAAACCGTGGATAGATCGATTATTGAAACTGGACGTTAGTAAGTGTGGGTACAGAAATCTAGTTTAATTATATAATCTATAGTACATAATTAAACAAACAGTTAACTCACTTTCTTTATACTGTAACACGTATTTGTGCTTTTTATGTATCACCAGACATCGGTAGCAGTCGTCGCTCCTGGAAAAAGACAGAAAAAAATCTAATGATTATACTCATAATCATTAAAATAATTAGTTTCGTCGTAGAATTGAATCCTATGATAATAAAAATAAAATAAATAATAAGAAAAAAATCAATTTATTGCCACTACACAGAGACTTATCCTAGGTTCCAGACAAACGTATCTAATTAATTATAGGGCAATAGGGCAGTTTCAGCATGTGCTGCATTCCCATAACGATTATTATGTGAGCGCAGCGCTGTTTTTCAAACTACCCTATGCTCGAACAATCTTCGCCGATAAAATTAGTTACAAAAAAAGAGCGGCATATTTCCGGGGTTTCTTATATAATAGCATTACCTATCGTAAATACTATAACTAATACGGGTACGTTTATATGATTGACATCGAATAAGGGTGCAGATGTATGATATAGTGTATTATACACTTATGTATTATTATACATGTATTATACAATCCTAAGGATTCGTAGATTCGAGAGATCTCTGTACAGTAATCTATATCTTCTACTTCTTATCCTACTAATATTATAAACGCGAAAGTTTGTGAGTATGTATGTTTGGTGCTCTTTCACGCAAAAACTACTGAACGGATTTTAGTGAAATTTGGAATGGAGATAGCTTATACCCTGGATTACCGCATAGGCTACTTTTTATCCCGGAAAAATGTTCCTGCGGGATAAAGGGAAGACGCGGGTGAATCCGCGGGGCGCAACTAGTCTAATATAAATAAAAATCTCGTATCACAGTGTTTGTTCGAACTCTTCCGAAACGGCTTGACCGATTTTTATGATCTTTGATTTACCGGATTTGTCTCCGCTCCGAATAACAGAAGAAGTTTTAAGACACTAGCTGCAACCCGCGGTTTTACCCGGGTCTTCCCGCTATCGCTTGAACCTTTATCCGGGATAAAAAGTAGCCTATGTTTTGATCCAGAGTGTCTGCTATCTATATTAGCTAGTTATGAATGTAGATACATTGTTTTGGGCAGAGTTGACAACATTTTCTCAACAGATGGCGCTAAAACAAAATTGCTTACCTATCGTACACGAGGAACTTGTCGTTCCCGTCCGTCTCCGAGCATTCTCCTTTATACTGAATGTGGCTGGAGTTGATGGCGATGAGGCCGAAGTTCCCGGATTGGAACCAGCTACCCGTCCAGCTCTCGGGGAAGGTGCAGCCGCCGCCTGGAATGGGAGAAATGAGGGTTAGTCATCATCAAGATAATCGCTCAAGATAGAGAGGAGTGGCGCTCTCTCGTTTCGCAGGCCAAGACACACTTTGGGTCGCTGAGCCCTCGGAGTTAGTTATCATCATCCCTACTAATTTTACAAACTAGCGGTTTCACCCGCGTCTTCCCGTTATCCCGCAGGAACCTTTTTCTGGGCTAAAAAGTAGCGTTAATCCAAATGTGTTAATCCAGGCTATAAGCTATCTCCATTCCAAATTTCATTCAGATCCGTTCAGTAGTTTTTGCGTGAAAGAGTAACAAACATCCATCCATCCGCCCATCCATCCATCCATCCATCCATAATCACAAACTTTCACGTTTATAATATTAGTAGGATGCGCAAGTAACTCCGTCAGTCTGTCTGTCTGTCTCGCTTTCACGCCTAAACTACTGAACCGATTTTTACCGTACCCCCTCTGTCTGAGCTGTGGATAGCACAGCCTTAAAGCTCCAGCAAAAGCTGAGGCAAATGAAACAATCAGCGGAAGTAGTGTGGCGGCGCGGAACCATTCAGGTCTAACGCAATTCCTCTGTTAGTTAAGTTGAAACACTTGCGTGCACCCGGTGGTTCCGTACATTGAACTTCTTAGTAACCCTCCGGAGAAAAATAGGGGTGTTGTAAGTTTGTATTGTGTTTTTTTGTGTCTATCTGTGACATTGTGGCTTTTAAACCGATGAACCGATTTTGATTTAGTTTTCTTTTTTTGACAGGTGACTTGATCACAAGTGTTTTAGATGATATGATTGTCGGGGCTCATTTAATTTTTTTGTTGGATTAGCTTTTGTATGCGACATGATGTGACAAAATGGAGTTAATTGCAAATCAATAAGTAAACAAAAACTTAAGTCCTATACCATACATTGAAAATATATTTTAATTTTTAATGCAATATCAAATTAATAAAACAAAATTAAACATCAAGCATTTCATAGGGTTTTCTCTTTAAGTTTAATCAATGCACTCTTCTTTCTTATTTAAAAATACTAAATTAAAATCGATTCATCTTTTTATGAGCTACGATGTCACAGACTGATACGTTAAAATTACAACACTACTGTTTTCATTATCAGCCTTTCACGTTCCCACTGCTGGGACTCCGGCCTTCTCTCAAGAAGAGAGTGCGGGCCGTAATCTAGCACGCGGGCCCAGTGCGGGTTGGTAGATGTCGCATGCTCTTGAATGTTGCAGTTCTTGGGCATGCCGGTTTCCTCACGATGTTTTCCTTCACCGTTTTGAGCGATGGCAAATCCGCACATAACTTATTAAGCCATAGGTGCAGGGCCGAGAGGATTCGAACTCGGTGTCGGCGTCTTGTAAGTCGCACGCCTAATCGTTCGGCCACCATCACACACTGTTTTAGTCAAGGGTTAAAAATCACAAAACTCGATATTCAATTCCTACAAGTATGTCCTATTACCTAAAAGTACTTGTATGTCGTGTGTATGTATGTATATGCGGAACCCTAAACCTAATACGGCGACCATACATACATACAGCCATACAATCCGAACAGGCCATACAAACTGAACACCTGGCCTCACTCTTAAAACAAAGGGCGGCGGGACAATGGTGACGAATGCTAAATTCATTGTGACACAAGCAAGCCACGGGCGATGGCGTTTTGGTGGTGAATAAAATATACTTATATAGAGTTCCATCGAGTTGCCATCGCTCAAACCGGTCGGTGAAGGAAAACATCGTGAGGAAACCGGCATGTCCAAGAACTGCTACATTCAAGGGCATGCGACATCTACCAACCCGCACTGGGCCAGCGTGGTACAGCCCGTACTCTCTCTCTGAGAGAAGGCCGGAGTCCCAGCAGTGGGAACGTGAAAGGCTGATGATGATATAGAGTTCACGACGATGCCTGGTTTGATGTGCTGGCCCAAAAACGCGCAATTAGACACCTTCGTGGTAGCAACCAGCTGCCACTCCCGTCGCGACAACATGTTTGTGGGAAGTGTGACCGCATCTGTGGCTCCCGGATTGGCTTACATAGCTATGAGAGCAGTTTTTCGGACGTTACCTAATATCATATCTTGTGGATGAAAGCAGGCCAATGATGATGATGAGAGAGAGAAATAATTGAATCATTTTATTTTGTTGTAAATAATTATGTCTTTTATCACTAGCTGTTCCCGGGGTTTCAACCGCGTGGGCTACAGTTTATCGCGATAAAAAGCATAATATGTCCTTCCTCAGGTTTCAATCTATATCGCTACCAAATTTCATTTAAATAGGTTCAGTAGTTTAGGCGTGAAAGCGAAACAGTCAGACTGAGTTACTTTCGCATTTAAAAATTTATGTATGCGTCATATTAGTTTTTTTTTACTTCTTAATGCATTACTGGGTATTGTGGGTGTCTAGGTAAATAGTAAGATTAGTAACTAGGATACATTGTGATCACTTTAAAACGTTCAACTTAAAACTAGCAACGCCTTTGACGATAAGAACACGAAATCGCTTTCTCTCTTGCACTTGCACCACGTATTACGTCCATTGAATGCTTTACTGGTGCAGATTTACTTTCAGATATAAAAGAACAAAAGTAATTGAAAACCTAGGCCTCCGTCGGAACCTAGGGCTTCCTCGTAGTATATAAGTTATTGTGTTATCAGACCTATTGTTTTTGTCGTTTAATTGGGACATTGTGGGGTTTCTATGCAAATTGCAAATTTGCATAAAACATGAGTAGTTAATACAGATAAATGGTGTTATTAAAGAAGCGTCATGTTTACGTTTTTGTTTGTTTATATTTGCGTACGAATTCAAAATATGCTGAGATACTGTCACCATGAAATAAGATAGGTAGGTATATGTACCTACCTAGGGGACAGGGGGGGGGGGGAGGGGACAGTAGAACTACCTTATTAATTATTCCCATTGGGCACCACTGGTGGACAGTGCGATAACTCTTTTAAAACATTCCCTTTCGCCACCACTGGTGGACATCGACACATTTTCAAAATGTATTCTCACTAGCCGTTTCACCCGCGTGGGCCACATCTTTATGCATGCAAAGTCTCAGCCCGATCGGTTTAAAATTGACAAAGTTTCATACAAACTTTCATCCCCTATTTTATCCCCTTGGGGGTAGAATTAATCAAAATCCTTTCTTCGGATGCCTACGTCATAACATCTACCTGCGTGCCTTTTAGCTCTATCCGTCCAGTAGTTTGGGCTGTGCGTTCATAGATCACTATGACATTCAGTCGTCACCTTTGAGTTCTATATATTTAGATTGTCCCCCAGTGGTGAAAACAGTAGACGACTCCCGGATGATGATGATGAAATAATTCTTATCTTAATATCATTTCACCCGTTTGGGGAGCTACGATGGCTATCTAAAAACTATAACCCATCCATTTAACTTTGCCGTAGTCAAGTAAAAACATAAAAATGTATTTCCCAGTAAAATAATTTTCACGCCACGTCATTAAATTTTCATGAATATTCTTTACAATGAATTTACAAAAACTGCTGAAAAGTGTGACAGGGTAGATAGTTTTTTCATATTAACTATTCATGTTGTGGACAACAAATCATAAAGTGTTAGGGCCGTATCTAGGTAAGGGGGCTATCGGGATGGTTGAATGTTCCCGCGACCCCATCTCGCCCCCATTAACATCTGCAGCGGCCAGGATTGCTGATCGTGGAGTTTTTGTTAAGGTGCAAGTCCCACATAACCATTTGGCTAACCCCATCGGCCGAATGGTATCCATTTGGATTTCCCCACGTAAGAAAAGGTGGGTTATGGGAGCAAGCGGATGACAATAGAGAACTTTTTGACATCCATTTACTAGTTTTAATTGTACATGCGAAACGAAGCGGTGATAGCTCAAATCAAATCAAAACAAAAGATGTTTATTTAGACACATGTGATCACTTTAAATCGTCAAACTTAAAACGACCTTCGCCTATTCCAACCTCCTTACGCAAAAGAACAGGCAAGAAACGCCCAGCTTGTAATTTTTGGAGCGCCATCATATTTACAACTTTATTCTTATTACTAATTGAATTACTAATTAAATTGGAGCAAGTTCACTAAGCTTTTCTGCCATCTAAATAGTCCGATATTTTATAATAAGTCTTGAATTTTCTTGAAAACACGTACCCATTGACCTTTGAAGGAGTTGCTGACTTTATGGAGCCTAGTAGTCGCGGGGAACAGCTAGTTGGTACATACACGGAATATCTGTAAACCCTCCGCCCCAACCTCATCGTCCTAAAGTACGTCCCTGCGCCTTGCGCGCATACGATAACAGCGAAAAGCCATAACGTCGATGTCCATAAACCTTCTGCTATATCACAGCGTTTTTCAGTAGACCATCTGCATTCAATTTTACTATTTTACTTTTGTTTGACACCAATTTTGATTTAGAAAGGAAGTTTTATCAAATTCGTTAAAAAGCCGTTAATTATAAAAGATAGATATTTAACGTTGCGCACTTTCTTGTAGACCTACTGGAAGCCTATATTTCTTTCATACATTACATCAACTCTAATCAAACCGTTTAGCCAGCGTGAGCTGATACAGCAGCCAGTTGTCTCATTTTCTACGACCTTTCTTTAACGAATATCGTGCTTTTAACTGAAAACTCTATCAGAATAAAACAAACACTCAGGGATATAGCTTCTTTTAAGTGAAATAATTAACCATTTCACCTCACAAGCTCGGAAAGATTCTGTTCATCATTCGAATTCTGAGTGCAAAAGTGCATTTTGCACGCTAGCGTGGAAAGTATTTTTATAATTTGAACCTTTCTATTTAATAATTTTCTATACCGTCAGTTCACATAAAATGCAACAATACTTATTTCATGTCAGTGTGCCAACCTCTTTTTGGAATAATCTAACTGGCCAGCACGACGATTACGTGAAAAAAAGACTTTTTTTTTTTTGTTTTGTTATGGCGTCACACCATTATTGTATTTGCCAGTGTCAAGTATAAAATGTTTCAAACTCATAGAGTTGAATCAAGTTTAAATGATGATGGTGTTGATGATGATGAGATGATGGGATGAGGATAGTGTTTAAGTAAAATAGTGGCGCTTTACTTAAACTTTACACGGACTTTTTTGGAGCAACTAGAAAAGTCACTTTCACAACTTTATTTCAATTTCCCACACTCGTACACATTAACAAACACGTAATGGTTAATAATCCCCCAATATTACACATTATCACTCGAAGAAACACAAGTTTTGGAAATAAAAACAAAATTTTCACGTTGACAATTGGATTGCCGCCAAAAATGTCAAAAAAAAAAAAAAAAAGACTTATTTTATCTGTTTTCTTGGATTTTCCTTGCTGTAGTGAGGTGAAAAGTTGTGTGTTTTGCTCGGCTGTCTCGCTACGTTCAGGTTTCAATACAAGTACTCGCGCCAAAATATAACTATGCAGCCTTGCATCACAAACAACTATTCTCTTCTCATTACTGACACCTCCTTCGACCGCATCGTCACTTAACATCAGGTGACATGTGGTCAAATTCTACCATGATCATTAGTTCCAATTTCTGTCATCATCATCATCATCAGCCGGAAAAAGTCCACTGCTGAACATATGCCCCATTGAACACCACCATGAACGGCCATTTGCATCTATCGGCTCCCTGCGACTCTTACAATGTCGTCGGTCCACCTAGTGGGACGCCTACCTACAGAACGTGTTCCGGTTCGTGTTCGCCACTCGAAAACCTTTCTTCCCCATCGGTTATCGGTTCGTCGAGCGATGTGGCCTGCCCATTGCCACTTTGGTCACCTGCCAGATAAATTTGTGGCACGACCTTCTTGGTGCTCATAACGCTGTGTCTCCGCGTTCACGTCACAATACGTCAGTGGAACCGCTATTACGGACGGACAATACATTTTATAGTACGTCATAATTTTATAAGTGCCGGCCTCGCTCTATAATGAAATGTTTATGTCCTGGCCTGGTATATCTGGGCCGATGAGCTGATAAAATGTCGGACAAGAATGGGGCATCTCTAGAGAGTGTCAATAGTACTTTATACAATAGGATACATTGTGATCACTTTAAGACGTCAAACTTAAAACTAGCTACGCCTGTTCCAACCTCCTTACGCCGGCAAACGAACAGGCAAGAAACGCCCGGCAGGTAATTTTTTTGGCGCGATCACATTGACGATTTCATTTTTATTACTAACTAGCTGTTCCCTGCGGTTTCACCCGCGTGGGCTACAGTTTATCGCGATAAAAAGTATCCTATGTCCTTCCCCGGGGCTCAAATTATCTCTATACCAAATTTCATTTAAATCGGTTCAGCAGTTTAGGCGCGAAAGCGTATAATATATTCCGTATACTCCAAACTTATTCCCGCACTTCTTCTAGCTGACCCGGCAAACTTCGGATTGCCAATAAAAGTTGTCGGAAGAGAATTTATTTTTAGTTTCTCACCTTTTAACTCCCAAAAATATTTCAAGATCAAAATTAGCCAAATCGGTCCAGCCGTTCTCGAGTTTTAGCGAGACTAACCATTTTTAAAACACTTTTATTAGCTTGACTTGTAACTAACTAATTTTATATATTATTATATAAGAAGATTGATTGAATTGGAGCAAGTTCGCCACAATCCCAAGCTTTTTTGTCAGTGTTTTCTATAATCTGATTTTATATTTTTACACGGTACCATCATCATCATCATCATCATCACCAACCTGTATCAGTCCACTGCTGGACATAGGCCTCTCCCAAGGTACGCCACTAAGCCCGGTCTTCGGCTCTTCTGAATTCAATGTACATACCTAAAATTTTTATTATTTACATCACTTCAATTCATTGTCAGCCTTTCACGTTCCCACTGCTGGGACTCTGGCGTTCTCTCAGAGAGAGAGTATGGGCAGTAAACTACCACGCTGGCCCAGTGCGGGTTGGTAGATGTCGCATGCCCTTGAATGTTGCAGTTCCTGGGAATGCTGGCTTCCTCACGATGTTTTCCTTCACCGTTTTGAGCGATAGTAAATCCGCACATAACTTATTAAGTCATAGGTGCGGGGCCGAGAGGATTCAAACTCGGTGTCGGCGTCTTGAAAGTCGCACGCCTAACCGTTCGGCCACCATCGCTCTTATTTACATATATTCTGACAAGTAAATGCTTTAATTTGAACAAAACGAACACCATAACTCCAAAAACAAATTAATTTCAAAATTCAAAATGGCGACCACCACCATTTGACACCCAAAAACGTTTTCACAATTAGCATTCTAATTGTCTGTCTGTCTGTCACGGCAATTATTGTTTTCCCTCCGCTGCTGCAGCGTTAGAAACTAATTAATTATTCTCAAATATGAAGATTTCATCGTGATTTTATATTCACCTGGAAATTAATAATTATTAAAAGCGCCATCTTGTGACGGAAATGGTAATTGAAGTTGGTAATAAATTGGGTGTTATTAATTGTCGCAGGTACATGTGATGGGAAGACTTCTGAAGCGGTATAAGTACAGTCAGGTGCTATAGAAATTTACCTTTGGAAACGTTGGGAGACAAAAAAACTTTTGCGTGCTAATTTTTTTTGTGTATTGTTTTTTAATATTAGGATACGCCGGATACCGGACAGTTACCGGATATCCGTTTCATTTCTAGTACTTATATTATGCTCATAAAGAATACACTTTTAAAAACTATTGTTTTATTGTAGGGTTCCATCAAGTATATCGCTTACCAAAAGGGTTCCGTCACCAAAAAATATTGAGAACCGCTGTTGTAAACTATCAAAACCTGTACTAGGACAGGCATAACTATGTTATTCCACACGAGTCTAGAGAATTTATTGAGAGCAAAATTTTCATAATTCCCATTGAGAGGACGTGTGTTATTTCATTAAGCCTAGAACATAATCGCATAACGTACTCGTCAAAGCTTTTCCTAATCGCGTTACCAATGTTCCTAGCAAACACCGCGCCATGCAGAACGGAACCAAGAACACTTAAGGCGAGAATTGGCTATATTGGCTGCAGAGATCTCCTTTTTAAATGATAAAATCATGTCATAAATTATTTTATTCTATTTTATTTCAATTTATCTACATATAATTATTTAAATCATGTCTTAAATTAATTTAATAACTATGGAATTGTATTTAGATTGAATTTTATAACTATTAATTTTAAGTATAATGCTGACATATTATTATGTAACAAATTATGATTTTGATCTGTATTATATTTTGTAACATCGCCTTATAACCTGTATTCATGCAATAAATGATTCTGATTCTGATTTTGTCTCAGCAATTACAAAACAAACAGAGCTAATATTTATGTACATTAAAGATCATGTTTTTGACATCAAATTGTCAGAAGGATAACACGATTGGTTAACTTTCATAGCAGAGAAACAATGATCGAAAACTGTCCTCTAAAAAAAGATTTTCATTTTACAGGCATACAAAACCGATTTAAGAGTTAATTTTTTTTTTGTTTGGTATATACACATTCTTCAAAGAACTACAGGTTTAGTTTTATAAAATTAACGATAGTTTTCATTTAAATCGAAAAAACCTTTTTTGACGCATACGACCTTAAGGCATTAGTCAGCTCGCTTGCGTTTTTGTATGGAGCTGATTTCAGTTTTTTTTTTTTTATGTAATAGATTAGCAAACAAGCTGATGGAAAGCGGTCACCGTCGCCTATGGACATCTGCAACACGGAGTTGCCGATGCGTTGCCGACCTTTAAGAACTCGTTTTACACCCATCTTGATGGATTCATTGTTTATCACGGCGTCCTCTTAACTCCCTCCGCACACGGCGTCGTAGCGTAAGCGTAGCGTAAAACGCGCGTAGCGAGAGCAATACGAGCAACGTACACACGACCGCCGTCGTTTGAGCATGTACGACGTACCGGCCGAACGGTAACGCGTGCGCCATTCAAGCCGCCGACATCGAGTTCGAATCCTCTCGGCCCGCACCTATGACTGCGGATTTAGCATCGCTCAAAACTGTGAAGGAAAACATCGTGAGGAAACCGGCATGTCCAAGAACCGCAACATTCAAGGGCATGCGACATCTACCAACCCGCACTGGGCCACCGTGCTAGATTACGGCCTATTTTCTCTCTGAGAGAAGGCTAGAGTCCCAGCAGTGGGAACATATTTGGCTGATAATGATGACATGCTCAAACAAGCGTTGTCGCAGATAACGGAATGTTCTTAAGATTACTTTTCCCACACAAAATGATCAAAATCCAGTCCGATAAGTGTCGTGAGAATTACAGATAAAACGTCTGAGAGCTCCGAATGGCGATCTCAACGATTTCAGTTCATGGAAGTTCATGGACTCATAATAAAATGCACCCTTTTATTGAGACACAAGTGAAGACTCATCCAACCTGCACTCAAAACGGTGAAAACGTGAGGAAACCAGCATGTCCAAGAACCACAACATTCAAGGGCATGCATGCGATGATGACTCAGCGGTAGTGAAATCGGCTTGCGATCTGTAGATTGTGGGTTCGAATCCTACAATGAGTTTGAGCTTTCGATGGAGGAAAATATCGTAATGAAACCATAGCTATGCTGATAATAAGTGACGATGTAGTCAAAGTTGGCGCCACGCTACACCAGGATTGGAAACTGGCTCTCGAGTCTCGGCTGCCGGAACACACCGAGAGGTGTTTAGCGACTGATTTTTAACTTAAGCTTTAATCGAGCACTAGAAAATGCCCTACTGTTTTGTTGTATTGGTTTTGTTCAATTTGTTCAACGGATGTAGGGAACTCTAAAAAAACTAATTCAACATAAACACAGAGTTACGAATACACACTCTGTGTTCACACAAATTTACCACGAAACATATCTCAAACCCAACCTAAATAAAATAACCAAATCCAATCTCAGCATGTACAAACAATAACCAACAAACAAAATAATAACAATTTCAGAATTTCTGCATTATTCATTACCGCATAAACCGGTCCCCTCTAAACGCAGGAAATATGATTGAGTTTCATTTTCTGAATGCCTAATGAACTTCGTTCATTTAGTACTGCTGTCTCTTTCTGCGGAGCATACGTTAGAGGGAGACGGTTGTATGTTTGTCACTTGCTGCGTTTGACCTGAAAATAGGGCTGCCAAATGCAGTTGAATTTGATGTCCTAGTTTGGTTCAGCTACGAGAACTTTGGGATATAAAATTAAAGTTAAAAGTATTTAACATAAATGGATTTGACTGTACCTTGTATTTGTATCTAGGTACATATTATTATTTTTAACATACTAGTGACCCGCCCCGACTTCGCACGGGTAGGCTGATATATAAGAGGAGTCTTCAGTTCATACAAAAATTCCATAGAACAAAGCACTTTCAGTTTGTCTCGAACTTTCCATCTTTCCGGTGGATTTGTCTAACATTTTCTTTAAAATAGGGGGCTCATGTGTGTATGGAAACATTACAATTTCAGTAATCAAATACAAAACATAACAAGTAAATCTCTATCTCACTTCCCTACTAATATTATAAATGCGAAATTAGCTCTGTCTGTCTATTTGTCTGTTACGCTTTCACGCCTAAACTACTGAACCGACTTAAATGAAATTTGGTACGGAGATAGTTGGAACCCTGAGGAAGAACATAGGATACTTTTTATCGCGATAAACTGTAGCCCATGCGGCTGAAACCGCGGGGAACATCTAGTAAGAAATAAAACTTGTAAAATCTGTGGGTTATGAGATATAAATAAATATCGAATATATATTTATCACATTTCTCAGTACAAACGAATCCGTCTTATAGAAGATCCATGTCGATTCATCGATACCTAAAAGCGGAAATATCCATAAATAATACCAAAATAATAGAAAAACACTTGTTGTGTCTGAACCGATACTTAAGGCACCTGTCCCACTGCGACTAGCAAGAAGCGGGTAGAGCTAGCTACTAAAATCGAGTTGGCGAGCGATGAGCAGCGAGTGTGATTCGCATAGTTTTGTCGCTGGGTACGAGCGCGCGATTGTGACGGGCGATTACTCGCACCAGGCGATTGCTAGTATTCGTATACCAAGTGAGCGTCGCCAAGAGAGTTTTTTATTTGATAGCTCTTGTCGCTCACCAGCCCTGTGACGAACAGTCAACGATCAATTATTAATATGTTAGAAATTTTAAAATACAATCTTGGGTGTGTCATTGTCTTGTAGATATGGTTTCCGCACTGTCACGGCTAAGCGACTTAAAAGTGGCGTGTGAAAATTAGGAACATTCTGGCATAATAGAAGATAGGGACGAAATGTTGATATTATTTCTATACATGTGATTTACAAATAATATAATTAAACGGGTATATTGTATTAGCGAACCGAAATAAATTAAATTTGGTACAGAGATAGTCTAGAGCCTAAGAAAGGACATAGGCTACTTTTCATGGCGATAAACTGTAGCTAGCCCACGCGGGTGAAACCGCAGGGAACTAGTCAAATATATTATTATGTACATCTTTTTCACTGACTTTTTCATGACATACATTGACCGTTTCTTGAGCGACAAAATATTTGCTAGCTACTCGCTTCCTCGTCGTCGCGGCGATGGAACAGTCGCCTTAAGGTGGGTGTACAGCTACAATAGAAATACAAAAATAGCTGGTAGATATTTCGTTGAGGGAAAATCTCGCATGTTTACTTTGAGGTAAACAATATATTGGGGTCAGGGTGCTCGACGAAATGAAACTCTTGAGTGACTCCTTTCCATAAACTTGTGGACTGTATATTTTAGGTTCAGATACAACACTTTGAAGCAATACCTTGAGGCAATACAATTAAAACAGGATTTCTCTTAGCTTAAGTACAATTTTTGTGTCGGCAACTAGTGCCAGGCACCAGTGGGTATGACGCGCCTCTCGTCCAATCAGAGCGTCGCATGGCGCGCGCGCGATCTATATCGCTGTCCCGCTCTTGCGGGAGGTGCGTCTCTCTCTGATCACAGGTCAGCACATCGTGACATTTTCTAACTTAGAATTTACTAATGATTCTATACATTTATATAGGTATACATAAAGGCTATGTAGTATAGTCTGCTACTTACTTATAACAATTAACAAAATCGACTTATCTAATAACAATTTGACAAAATCGACTTATCTATCCGCAACAATTCTCCCCTCGGCGAAGAACTTCGTAGCCTATGATTTTCTAGGTAGGATGATGAGTCTTTTTACACGTCTCCTAAAAATACCTCCTCTTGTCCGCACCTCAACGCTCCGCACCACGCCGTCCGGACCCGTGAAAACACGTTCGACTTGCCCGCGAGGCCATATGTTTCGCGGCAGAAGGCCATCCGCTATTACGACGATATCGCCTATTAAACCGTGTTCTACTGTCGTCAGCGCCACCACCTCTTCCTGATCTGGTTGTAGCACGTCTTCGACCGGCCAGTGTTCCTCTGAATCGTACAGGAACGCCGGGCCCTTGAACCAACGATCGTGGCTGGTTAATTGCGTGTTACCGGCGCGTGTCGCATCGTCCGCAACATTGTGCGCGGTAGGCACCCATCGCCATTGACTTGTCTCTGTAAGCTCGGCTATTTCGCTCAATCGGTGTGCTACATAAGGCGTATATTTAACGGCGTCATTCCTTATCCAGTGGAGGACCGTCTTGGAGTCGCTCCACAGTATAACTTCCGGTTTCGCTTTGTTATGTTCGGCGATAATTTCAGCCGCGAGCCGCGCGCCTATCAGTCCGGCCTGTAATTCCATTCGCGGTATGCTCTGTGACCTCATGGGCGCGACTTTGGCCTTTCCGGCGACCAGAGCTACTCCTACGCTACCGTCCGTGTGAGTGAAACGCCAGTAAGCGACCGTCGCGTACGCTTGCTCGCTAGCATCGCAAAAGATGTGTAATTGCGTATGCGTGATGTTCCTACTAGTGTCGTAGCAACGCGGTAAACGTAAGTCACGTACGTACTCTAAGTCGGCCTGCCATTCGTTGAATATGGTCGCTTCTTCGATAGGGAGCGGGTCGTCCCAGCCTATTTTCTGCTTCCACAGTCCTTGCAGCGTGATTTTAGCTGTTATAGTGTACGGACTGAGTAAGCCTAGCGGATCGAACAGAGACATAACGGCGCTCAACGCTTCGCGCTTCGTAGGCGTTCGTAGACCTGTCTTTACCTCCTCGGGTACGCGATGCATTGCAGTGTTAAACGATAACTCGTCCGTAGTCGGTGTCCATAATACGCCTAACGTTTTACCACAGGCATTTACGTTCGCGCCTAGCTCTTTCGGTGCGCTCGCTTTGTTTTCGTCGGGAATGTGATTTAAAAGCTGCGGTTGATTAGAGCTCCATCCCGCTAGCTCGAATCCAGCTTTTGAATGCACTTCCTGTACCTCGGCTATCGTGCGTGCTGCCGTTTCTACTGAGTCGAAGCTGTCGACCCAGTCGTCCATATAGTGGTTTTCCGTTATGGCGCGGTACGCGAGCGGATGTGTGTCCTCGTAATCTGACGCGTTCCTATTCCGTACGCTGTGTGCCAAGAACGGAGAGCTCCGAGCTCCAAATATCATTGATGACATGACGTATTTCCGCGGCGGGCTAGAGCGATCATCGCCACGCCACAAGAAATGCTGAGCTACGCGATCTTCCGGTCTAATTTGTACTCTTAGAAACATTTCTCGGATATCTGCGGTCACAGCTACTGCTTGTTCTCTGAATCTGAACAAGACACCGTACAGCGCGCGCAACATATCAGGTCCGTCTAACAGTGCGTCGTTTAAGCACGTGTTGTTGACTCGCGCGGCGGCATCGAAAACTAGTCTCGTTTTCCCGGGTTTGTTCGGATTCGTGACCGCGAAATGTGGTAAGTACCAGACGCGCGGGTTCTCGTCATCTACAAATTTACTTTCGGACGCGTATCCTTTTTCTAGCAATTTCTCTACCTGTTCCGTGTACGCGAGCTTAAAGGACGGCGATCTATCCATCTTTTTCTCGATCCCTCGTAGACGATGTAGAGCCATATCGTAGCTAGGTGGCATAGTGACGTCATCCGAATTCCATGGTAAGCCTACTTCGAAACGATTGCCGACGCGTTTCGCGGTGGCGTCGAATATCGCTTTCGCTCTTTCATCTGCTGCTATCGGTTTGCGCTTTGATGAAATACCTAGAGCATCGATATCAAAGTGTGCTTTTACTAGCTCGCTTAGATCGTCGTTCTGATCGCAGCGGGTTTCCCTAGCTTTCACGTGTAGTACGGTCGCGTTATCCGAGGTGATCTGTCTTGTCACGGACCCGTGGAGTACCCATCCTAGTCGAGTGAGTGACGCGGCTGGCTGTTTATTCGTGCCAGTGAGTAATCTACGCGTGACGATAAGATGCCAATTATCAGCGCCTACAAGAATTCGCGGTTTCGCGTTCGCGTAACAAACGTCATCTGAATTCAGTTCGCGTAGATGCTCGTATTGTAACGTCTCAGGTCTCACAGACTGATGCCCTAGAACGAGATTTCTAACCGTGCGTGCTCTAATCGGTTGGTAACGTGACTGACCTCTGCCCCTTATCTCGATTTCGACCGCTTGACTGTCCGGTTCTTTTTGGCTCGACGTGACTCCGTGGATATGCAACGTTCGCGTCGGTCCGTTCGCTCCGACTATCCCGGCTATCTCTTCGTCGACCAATGTTACTGTCGATCCTTCATCTAGCAACGCGTAAGTATCGACTTCTTTACCGTTCGGTCCCGTAATCGTAATCGGACATACTTTTAAGAGTATCTGGTTGCTTTCCGCGTGGTGCGCGGACGCTGCGACCACGGACTCTTCCTTTTCGTTGGCGACTATCTCACGCTTTAAGTGAAGGAGCGCGTGATGCGATTGGCGACATTCCTCTACACCGCATCGCTTCGCCTTACACTTAAAACGTCTGTGCTTGCTATTCAAGCAGAGAAAACATATGCGAGTTTCCTTTGCCCATTCCCATCTTTTTGATATGGGCATAGCCGCGAGCTTTTTACATTGGGGAGTGGCATGCTCCGCCCCGCAACAATAACACGTATCCTTTTTCGACGGTGTATCATCGGTTGTTGCGTAAACATTTGCTCCGCGGTTTCGTTCGTTCGCTTTCGGTTCTCTTTTAAAGTTACTCGCGCCTCGTGCCGTTCCTGTCTGACCGGGGTTAGAACCGGGGTTAGAGAACGCGTGTCGCAGTGTGCGATCAGCTTCGCGCATTAGGAATTCAGATAAGGTTATTATCTCGGGCTCTGTCCTATTACCGTAATCTTCAGCGTAGTCGCACCATCTCGATTTAAGGTGTGGACTAAGCTTCTCTATTACTTGACGCGACAACATCTGGTTTCGTAGGTAGTCTCGGTCGTCTATACCCGCAATTACCGTCACGATACTTTGTAAATTTATGGCGAACGAATTTAGTTCTACGGCAGAATTCCCTACTCGCGGTAGTTTCTTTAAGTCCTCTAACGCTTGATCGATAATGATTTCCGGCCGGCCATAACATTGTTCTAGTGTCCGCATGATAATTTTAGGATCCCTAGCCGTACCTAACAACGCGGATACGGTCTTTTGTGCGTTTCCTCTCAGGCAAGTTCGAAGACGCGATAAGTTCTCCATGGATGAGAAACCATGTAACTGCGTTGTTACTTCAAAGGCGACCTTGAAAGGCAACCATTCTCCCGCGGCGCCGGAAAACAAAGGCAAGTCGTACGTTTGTCTAGACGGTGCGTTACTTCGCGTCATTCGTTCTAGCGTGTCTGCGAGCCGCTCGAGCCCGCGCTCTTTAGACCTATGAGGCGTGGGTGACCTGGGTCGATGCGGTGTTTCGAACGTAACTTGATTCGGGTTCCCTACAGGAGGACGTCTTTCAGTCCTTCTTTCGCGAACCGGTGGTGGTGGGGGTGACGGTCCCCTTTCTAAATTTGATTCGACACACTCCCCTCGTTTTTGAGTGTTTTGAATCCAATCGCTGACTCTACGATTGGTATCCGTTGTCTCCTCCGCGCAAACGCTTTCTCGATCCGTCTCTTCGCGAATGGTGGCGACGTCCGCGGCTAACCGTTTCCTAACCAAGGTGGCTTGCAACAGCAGTTCTTGCTGTCGAATAGCAGCGAGTTGCTCCTCAGCTTCGAGCTCGGCCTGTCTTATTCTCGCGATCGCGCTAGCAGTAGAACGTCGTGACTGAACCGACGGGGCTCGCGTTCTACGTTCGTTATCGCGTGAAGTTAATCGCGGCGGTTGGTCGGTCGCGGGCAAGTCGGCAACGGTCTCTGTGTTTCGCGGTTGTACAGACGTTGGTGCGGACGGTGACGCGGGATAATCATCATATATACGATGATTCTTTTCTTCGGCCGCTTGGCTTCTGGTGGTCGGCATCTTCTTGGCTCTTGTCGCCCCTACGCTGCCTACCTCCCTAGCGGTCCCTACCTCCCTAACTGTCCCTAGCAGTCCGTCGGAAGGGCCCGGGTTTAATCGGGATATGCTTCCTCAGGGATGGATGGTTTTGGGAAAGGTAAGGTGGGTTCCACCCAGCAGAGGAGCGGAGTCAGATACGGGGTGCTCGGTAGTCGGCTGGAATGTCCGACCCCTTTGGCGAGTGCCTACAGTCTGGCCCCCGCACTGATTTCCACTCTTACCGGCGAGGAAGTGCTATTTCAGTCCGCGTTCCCGTTGAACGGTCTTGATGGACTGGTGGTGTTGCACAAAACACCACACCGCCTTGCGGCGTTAACTCTGAGACCCTGGCCGTTGGCACCGTTAGGTGGCCGGGGTTACCGAGCCGTGGATAAACCACGTAATTACGTTTTTCCACGGTGACTCGAAGTGCAGTGCAGACGGCACTCGTCGTAGTTGCACCGTTGGGTGATCTTCCCAGAACTCGTCGTGGTCGCACCGTTGGGTGATCTTCACAGACTCGACGTAGTTGCACCGTTGGGTGATCTTCCCAGACTCGACGTAGTTGCACCGTTGGTAGCTTCTTTGTACACGCCGTATACAACAACGTTCAAGTTGTATACGACTGTAACCGACGATTTTCACGTCGCATACAACGGCGTTCAGGTTGTATACGACTGCAGCGGTGATACCGCTTACAAAAGCGTTCAATTTGTAAGCGGCAGGTTTTCCTCGGCGATCTTCACGTCGCATACAACAACGTTCAGGTTGTATACGACTGCAGCGGTGGCACCGCTTACAAAAACGTTCAATTTGTAAGCGGCGGGTTTCCTCGGCGACCTTCACTTCGCATACAACAACGTTCAAGTTGTATACGACTGCAGCCGATGATCTTCACGTCGCATACAACAGCGTTCAGGTTGTATACGACTGGAACTGCTTCTTGAAGTATCCGGCTCGAAGGACCAAACAACTATTGGGGTCAGGGTGCTCGACGAAATGAAACTCTTGAGTGACTCCTTTCCATAAACTTGTGGACTGTATATTTTAGGTTCAGATACAACACTTTGAAGCAATACCTTGAGGCAATACAATTAAAACAGGATTTCTCTTAGCTTAAGTACAATTTTTGTGTCGGCAACTAGTGCCAGGCACCAGTGGGTATGACGCGCCTCTCGTCCAATCAGAGCGTCGCATGGCGCGCGCGCGATCTATATCGCTGTCCCGCTCTTGCGGGAGGTGCGTCTCTCTCTGATCACAGGTCAGCACATCGTGACATTTTCTAACTTAGAATTTACTAATGATTCTATACATTTATATAGGTATACATAAAGGCTATGTAGTATAGTCTGCTACTTACTTATAACAATTAACAAAATCGACTTATCTAATAACAATTTGACAAAATCGACTTATCTATCCGCAACACAATATTTATAGGAAAACTAGCGATCTGATCCGAGGCTTCGCCCACGTGGAAATTAATGTATTCCATATAATATTTTAACTCTAAGGGGCAGGATTTTTCAAAAAATACCTTTTTTAGGGACCATCTAGAACGCGTGTGCCAAATTTCAGTTGTATAGGCGATAGATACCTCATGCCTATTTGGGAATACCGAAGAACTCAAAAAAAACGAAAATTAATCCACCATTTTTTTTTAGATTTAAGAGTTAGACTCTATTCTATAAGCCTTGGCTTTGGGTATACTATTTCTTAATCATTATTATGCTTCTGGTATTACAAGTTTTTTTTATTTATAGATCAGGAAGAAACTGCCCGTATTTTTTTCTATTGCATTACATAACATATTTTTTGCATTTTTTCTTTTAAATACCTCCGCGTTGTTTCTATTCTATTTTTTGTTTTTTTTTTTTTACAATCATAGATTCAAAGAAAAAAAAAGATTTTCATTAGCCTCAATTTTTAATTCAGCTTGGACTCCTAACCTACAATTTTTTTTATAGTTTCGCGGTATTTTAGCAACCACGGCTTCAGTGTGCATTCACCCGATCCCTAGCTAGGGGTTGTTTACGTCACCTTAACAAAATGGCGGCGCTTTTATTGACTCCACCATGTTGTTTACGCGCAGTCATTTTTTCATTGTTTTCGCCATTTCGTAATTGGAATTTGAATGTAGTTTACCAACAACATTTATGAACGAACATTATTTGTTCACGTAAAGGGCTTTCCGAAAGTATTGTTTTTTATAATTATGCTTTTCGAGCGTAATAACTAATGAGGTAAATAAAAATAGTTTCTACCAGTTGCGCCCCGCGATTTCACCCGCGTCTTCCCGTTATCCCGCAGGAAGCTTTTCCGGGATAAAAAGTAGCCTATGACAAATCTATTTGAAATTATAACATTTTGAACGACTTTTTTTTTTTTGGCGGCAATGGTATTGTCAACGTGAAAATTTTGTTTTTATTTCCAAAACTTGTGTTTCTTCGAGTGATAATGTGTAATATTGGTGGATTATTAACCATTATGTGTTCGTTAATGTGTACGAGTGTGGGAAATTGAAATAAGGTTGTAAAAGTGACTTTTCTAGTTGCTCCAAAAAAGTCCGTGTAAAGTTTAAGTACTCCACTACTTTACTTAAAACACTATCCTCATCCCATCATCTCATCGTCATGGTCATCATCATCATCATCATTGATTCAACTCTCTGAGTTTGAAATATTTTATACTTGACACTGGCAAATACACTAATCGTGTGACGCCATAACAAAACAAAACATTTTGAACATATCCAATATTTCAGTAGCCATATTGTTTTGAGTAGCATAATATTACCTATACTAACTAGAATTGACTACGACAAAGTTGTTTCTTTTCAGCGCCAAACTCAATTCCCAGTATCAAAGACTCTTTGTGGTCCCACACATATCGCCCTGCGAATTTCCAGCAACGTCTTTTTATCCCAATCCACCCGAGAATAAGGTTCAAAATCGCGCAGATTTATTAATCAAAACCAATTGATTCAAGTAGCAATCATGTGCTCAAGATTTTGAGAGCTTCGCACGGGAGATCGTATCGAATTATACAATTGTAACTGTCAAATAGAATTGTCGAGAGAATTACCCGAATCGACTTCTCTACTTGATGATACCGTACTGTGACACAAGTACCATAATAGCGTAGTGCACAGTACAAGTTGGGAATACAGTAGCGCAACTTTGGCTTTGCGACAGGCTTGGGGGCTGGTGGCAATTGAATTGTCAACTCAAAAATTTTATCCTCAAAACTTTTTTCCTTTTTTTTTTTCATTGGATGATACTGTGTGATATTGGTGGATTATCAACTGTTATGTGTTCGTTAATGTGTACGAGTGTAAGAAAATGAAACAGTGTCGTTCTAAATTGATCTACTGCTTGCGTTAATTATACTACCACTTGTAGCAACGAAAACGTCTCTTGTGTTCAGTAATACCGACTCGACTGATTGACGTAGTTTCAATTGATATTTAATACATAGGGGTTCTGAATCCGACTCTGTAATTAGGGCCACATAAGCTTTAGATACAATAGAAGTTCAGAACTAGTTTACAATGTGGGGTCCAGGTTCGAAAATAAATACAAATATTTCACTTGTTGTAAATAAAAATGTATTGCGGGTATTCACCACGGAAGCGAGAATCGCACTGGCCGGCACTGGCGGCGGCCGCTAGCCGTCGCCCGCGCGCACCTACCTATAGAGTATTGTTTACATTTTTGTTTTAGTTTCCATGCGGCACGCCACAACAAAAAAAATAATTATAAATCTGCCAACTCAATGCGCCCCTGGCATTTTTAAAACTAGTTGCGCCCCGCGGTTTCACCCGCGTCTTCCCGTTATCCCGCAGGAACATTTCCGGGATATAAGTAGCCAACGTGTTAATCCAGGGTATAAGCTATCTCCATTCCAAATTTCATCAAAATCGGTTGGTGATACATGGTAACAAACATTTACACACACAAACTTTCGCATTTATAATATTAGTAAAATAGGATAGGATAGTACGATGTTAAGTTTATGTGTTGTGTTTTCTAAGCCCTCGAGTTTGGGCTCTTAAGATTCTTTTTGACAAGTCTAATAGATTCTACTTGATTACGAAAGATTAAAATATTTTAGTTTAAAAAAACTAAACAAACACACTTTTATAACGCACTAATAACTGTTTTTTTAATCTAACCATTACGTCATTTTATCATTGAGTCAAGAGTGAATAGGTATCTTCTAGGCAAGCATGCTCCATCATCGACCTCGTCATCACTTACCACCAGGTGAGACTGGGGTCAAATGCTTGCCTATTACTAATATAATAGAAAAAATAATATCGTAACAAATTTATCCGGGATAAAAAGTAGCCTATGTGTTAATCCAGCGTATAAGCTATCTCCATACCAAATTTCATTCAGATCCGTTTAGTACTTTTTACATCCATCCATCCATCCATCCATACTCACAAACTTTCACGTTTATAATATTAGTAGGATTTTATATTTTTTAGTGCGTAATATTAGTGTGTGTTTCAGTTTCTTAAAATAGAGATAAACTGTAGCCCACGCGGGTAAAACCGCGTACTACTTTAATAAAACAATGTAAATTTAAGGTTACAATAAAATTATTTCCACAAAAGAAATAGCCCAGCCATATTTAAATTCAAGTGGCGCGCAGTAAATAAAACAAATCCACCTCCGCACAAATACCCATAAAATTAATATGTTCGCTCGTAATTGAGGCGTCCCAGTGTGTACACCTGCCTTACATAGCGCGGCGACGCGGGTTTGATACTCGGAATATACAATACCAGAAACTAAGATCAAAGACGTAGTGGGCGAGCCCAACGTGGTCGGTGAAATTAAATCGCACCGACAGCGTTGGCTTGGCCACGTCGTCCGCATGGGGGAGGATCGGGCGGCAAAGCGTTCATATTTGGGACGAGCGAGTGGCCGTAGGCTAGTCGGATGTGCTAGATACCGCTGGAGGGACGCGGTGGATGCGGACTTACGCGAGCTCCACACTCTGAACTGGGCTGACATCAGGATAGAGAGGAGTGGCGCTCTCTCGTTTCGAAGGCCAAGACACACTTTGGGTCGCTGAGCCATCGGAGTTAGTAAGAAATAAAGATAAAATTGCTGTACCCACTAGTAGGCTTCATAAAGTCAGCAAATCCTTCAGGTAGTGTGTACATTACAATGTGTACATTTTTTCAACAAAATCTCAAGTGAAACCGCGAAGACTTACTTCAAGACGACAAACTTCAAGTCGATATAAAGGGTATTTTTTTTTTAGTAACGCTTATTATAAAATTTTGACTATACGACTTGTTAGATGACAAAAAACTTGGGATTGTATTGAACTTGCTCCGATTCAATAAATTAGTAATAAAATATAGGTGAAATTTTAAATGTGATCGCGCCCAAAAAGTAACCTACCGAGCGTTTCTTGCCTGTTCTTTTGCCGACGTAAGGAAGTTGGAATAGACGTAGCTAGTTTTAAGACGTTTTAAAGTATCCTACTAAATAAATAATTAGTTATTTTATTTGATTTGAATTAAATTAAAACAATTTGTTGATTATGTAAGTGATTGCGTGGGCGTCATTCTAAGTTTTATACAACCATTTTATAATACAAAAAAAAATACTAAAACCCTAAATCTAGAGTGCGTTACGAATTAAAGTTTAATTAATTGAACTCAGTACGTTATGATAGCAATTATTATTTTTATTATTGCGACCATTCTCGACTCCTAATCACAAAAGTATCAAGACGGCGCTGTCCCAGTACCGTCCAAAGGACCGCTCAGGTGTCTTATAAAGACGTTTTTCTTCTGCCCCGAGATGGGACCTGCAACGAAGTCTTTGCGAGTGTAGTGATGGGACTTAGGACCACTTGGGACCGCTGTCGATAATATTGTAATTATTTAATTTTAATACCAACACGTACCGAATTAAATAAATAAATATCGGGGACCATTGCACACAAATTGACCTAGCCCCAAATTAAGCTCGAAACTTGTGTTATGGGTACTAGACAACGATATACGAGAAATAAATACTTATATAGATAGAAATATCCTAAACTCAGGAACAAATATTCGTGCTCATCATACATATATTTGCCCTTACCGGAATTCGAACCCGGGACCGCTAGCTTCGTAGGCAGGGTCACTACCCACTCGACTGCCGCGTCGATTGATCGCCTCATGTGAAGGTAACTATTGGACTGACATCTAGAGAGATCCTACTTATATTATCAACGTGAAAGTTTGTGAGTATGGATAGATGGGTGGATGGATGTATGGATGTTTGTTACTCTTTCACGCAAAAACTACTGAACGGATCTGAATGAAATTTGGAATGGAGATAGCTTATACTCTGGATTAACACATAGGCTATTTTTTATCCCGGAAAAAGGTTCCTGCGGGATAACGGGAAGACGCGGTGAAACCGCGGGGCGCAACCAGTTGAAAATAAAGTTCGATAAATATTTTTGGACATTTTTAAGGGTTTTGGGGACAGCGGGACAGATAGCTTGAAAGCAGGACTGTCCCGGGACGTTTTGTCACGTTAAGCTAGACGCATAATAAAAGAAAAGAAAATGTTATCGATACAACAGATATCGAATCTCTAAAGCTAAGGCATCTATCAAAGAATGACAAATATTGTTTTTGCGCTGGAGAACTGTAGGTTTATCCCGCCGACTACATGCAGAAGGGATTTAAAATATATTCCGACGGCATGCCGCTTCAGGCACTGCATATTTTTGCGCAAGTATTTGCCGGAGACCCTAGAAGAATGCGGCATTGGATTTCGAATAGATCAAGGGAAAATAGTATACTCATATCTTCTTTAAAACATCTTAAAGGTAGTAGTGGTACGCGTACCCCCAGGGGTACGTGAAGTTGCATCAAGAGTTACGTGCAGCTATCAGTAAAAACAAGAACAATGTCCAAAATATCATTTTACTAGCTGTGCCCCGCGGTGTCACCCGCGGTTTAAGTAGCCTATCTGTTAATCCAGGGTGTTAACTACGTGTATACCAAATTTTATCAAAATTGGTCCAGGCGTTTGAGCGTGAAGAAGTAACCAACATACACACACACTCACAAACTTTCGCAATTATAATATTAGTGTGATTGCTACAATAAGGGGTACGCAGGTCTTAGGTTTTTTTTGAAGTGTTACGCAGCAATAACTAATAGGGAATATGCATCGATTTTTTTTATTTGTTTAATCCATTTATTACTTCGTTATAACATAGTAAAATATAAATCCTGTTAAAATCGTTCAAATGAATTTTTAAAATAATACTTAAAGTACCGATTAAATTTGACCTGTTTGAACGCCCTTATTTTTCGCGCGCTTTTGATGACGTCACATCACTCGTCCAGTACTGTTTTCTCTATGTAATGACAGCTAATATTTAAGAATTTTCAGTTTATATCGCTTTTTCGACAATGGAAAAGGCTAAAAAAACATTTTATGGACATTGTCTTGTACCAGACTGCCAAAACACTATAATAAGTACACCGGATAAAGTGTTTTTTTTCTATTCCAAGTGATATGAAAATACGTAACTGGAAGAGATGAAGTGTCTCCATCATCGTATTTACATTGTTGTGAAGATCATTTTAATGTTAGTGTATTTTCGATAGTTAACATGGTGTGAATTGGTCAAAGTTAACTTTTGCAGGCATAAATATTTTGATTATCAAGTGGAAGAAACTAACTCTGTTTACACCAATTTTATACCAGCCTGACCTTTATCATTCCTGTCTTTTCTCCGGAGATTTATTTTAGATTGAGGAAGATACCTATCTTATATAATATACAATACAACATCATGAGACAACAAGAGGGAAAAGTTATGCTTCGGTTAAAACAAGGTGTTGTAGCTCATATGTGAAACATATTATGTTTCAGTGCCAAAAACAAAAAATGCCACCACCACAAGAGAGAATGTGTGCGATTAAAAGACAAAAAATATCGTTATTATATATAAAGCTCTCACTGAGTTTGCTGTCAGAAGTACAAATACTTTACTCCACAAACAAGTTACTATGAAGCCGGGAACAGTACTTTTCATATTGAAGGCTGTGATGATTATTAAGCAAGGCCCAGTATATCTCACATGGATGTCTCCGAGATGAAGCAGATTGAAGCCTCTAGTAATACAGACAAAGTACATTGTGATGAAGCTGTGCAAGTAAATATTAGATCAAAGTACAAAAGTAAAGATGTTAATGTTAATTTAACTATTGAAAAGAAAAATGTACCTCTATTTCAATAATGTTAGTCTGTGGTTTGACAAATATGCAGGATGTTTTAATAAAAAAATGAAATAATTATTCCTCAGTTTTATTTTTAGGTATGCATATTCAGTTAATAATTAAAGAAACTTGAATAACAAAATACAGATACAAATGAAACCTTAAAAATTAAAATCAAACTATGTTACCTACTGTTACATATAAAATATAACTCAGCGGACGAAAAATCTGGATTTTATGCAAAATATGCGGTCATCATAAAAGCATCTATTTTTGGCAAATTGTCCGATCGTGCTTTGACAAAACCACTTTCAGTCATTGTTCTTGATGTTTAGTACTGTCACTATATACCAAAACTGCACTAGGCAATCGAAAACACTACAGAAATCAATTTTTAAGTAATTTTTCTTCATATCAGTATGAATATCGAAGCCAGACTGCGCCATGTGACGTCATTTTCGAATCGACCAATGATGAAGCGATTCGCAAATTTGAAAGTAGCACGCTTATTTTGCACTTTTTGATTAAATTTTGAAGGTATTAATTATCAATTAAATAAGAAAATAATGGTTTAGGTGTAATGTCAAGACCATAAAGTATCATGGAAAAAAAAATCAAGTAAATCTAAATCACATGCATATTCCCTATTGGGAACCACTGCTCTAGATCAACGGGAAGTACTTACTCTATAGGTTTTGATTCCCTTGTGAAATCGCAAAATTTGCGACATAAACGGTCATATCTTCTGATCGCGTTGACTTACAAATTTAATGTTTTCACATCTGAAAGAGACCGAAGACTCGAGTACCTACTTGATATCAATTACAACTTGATACATGCACAGGGTCTTGTCAGGCAGACGGACAACGAAATGATCCTATAAGGGTTCCGTTTTTCCTTTTGAGGTAGGTACGCAACCCTAAAAATGAAGACAGTATACGATACACTTCTCCCAAAATTACCAGTTACCTCCGCGATTCTCAAGGTTTGCCAATAAGAATAAATTGTAAGGGACACCCTTAAAGGGCATTAGAATAAATAAAGTTTTCAAGTTTAATTAAGCCCTTCCTCAGGGAAATGGCTTCGGAGGCCGTTTCGGTTTCAGGTGGCAGAAATGTTAACTATTGGGCGATAGCGTTTATTTTGTCGAGACGTTTATTGTAAACGATTGCGGGGAATTTATTTACAGGTTTTGAATTTCGGTAATAAACAGCTCTACTACCATAGTAAAGGAGTAGTAGTTCAGCTTCATATAAATCGGCCGTTTTGAATGTGTGCGTGAATAGCGGCACCGTGTACGCACGCACTTTTCACGCACACAATCACATAAACGAAAGGAGGCGGCCGGGGCCGCGGCCATGCACTCAGTACGGAACGCGCCGCCTATGCGTCACCGCAAGAGTAGGCAATTAACTCGTCGAGCGGCCTTAGCTAACCTACTGTTCTTTACATACTGTGCTACTACTAAGCGATGGTGGCCGAACGGTAACCGCGTGCGCTTTACATTGCGCCGACACCAAGTTCGAATCCTCTCGGCCCCGCACCTATCCCACTAATATTATTTATAAACGTGAAAGTTTGTAAGTATGGATGGATGGATGTTTGTTACTCTTTCACGCAAAAACTACTGAACGGATCTGAATGAAATTTGGAATGGAGATAGCTTATACCCTGGATTAACACTTAGGCTACTTTTTATCCCGGAAAAAGTTCCTGTGGGATAACGGGAAGACGCGGGTGAAACCGCGGGACGCAACTAGTGTTACATGATCCCTTTTGAGTCAGAAGGAAAACGTATTTTGGAAGATCTTTTTTCTCTGTGTACAACCATCAGTGGGTCGCTGAGACCGTTATTCTGAGAACTAAAATTCCAATTTTTAAAGTACCCAAGCAATATCGCGGCTTCAGAAATCAATGTACCTGATCAAAGTCTGAGATTCTTCATAACATATTCAGCGATTCCTGAGTGCACCATTACCATAGAGGTCCGTCACAAAGAGCTGCTGTTTTCCATAACTTTTATACTCAAATGGTTGTAGGAACTAGAGATGGGACAACTCGAGTACGATTTAACTCGAGTTACGTGGATTTTAATCCGAGTTGACTCGAGTTACATTTATTTAGACAATAGACAATAATTTTATTTGAAGCAAAAAACAAGTGTTAAAAAGAAGTAATGCATAAACTTACACAAACAGAACAGTCATAAAAATTATTATTTATACATATTTATTATTTATACAATCTTATTTTTAAAATTGTTATTTCGAGTTGGCCCATCACTAGTAAAAATGGCCACTAGACTGGACTGGCTTCAAATATGCATGGAGGCTTCACAGGCCAGTGTGAAAGGAAATTTCTAAGAAAGCTAGATAATCTACTTTTTGTATGACTTCCTAGCACCCTAGCTTTCAAGGATCGGTAGGGATGAGCGATGTTGACATCGATATCGGTAGCTTAATATCGATATTCATCATCGTCAGCCTGTATCAGTCCACTGGGACATAACCTCTAAAAATATTTACTGTTTTCTTCATAGCAATTGAATTAATTATTGTCAACATGAAAATTTAATTATTTTTTCTTAAACTTATGTTTCTTCGAGTTATATTGGTGGATTATTAACCATTATGTATGCGTGTAGGAAGTTTAAAAGTTATCAAAAGTGACGATGTGGTCGAAGATGGCGCCACGCTACACCTGGACTGGGAACTGGCTCTCAAGTGAGGCTGCCGGAACACACCGATAGGTGCACGGCGACTTTTCTAGTTGCACCTAAATGTCCGTTATAAAGTTTATGAAAAGCGCCACTACTTTATTACTTTTTTGTTTTGTTATGGCGTCACACGATTAGTGTATTTGCCAGTGTCAAGTATAAAAGATTTCAAACTCAGAGAGTTGAATCAAGTTTAAATGATGATGGTGATGATGATGATGATGAGATGATGGGATGAGAATAGTGTTTAAGTAAAGTAGTGGAGCTTTACTTAAACTTTACACGGACTTTTTTGGAGCAACTAGAAAAGTCACTTTCACAACTTTATTTCAATTTCCCACACTCGTACACATTAAGGAACACATAATGGTTAATAATCCACCAATATTACACATTATCACTCGAAGAAACACAAGTTTTGGAAATAAAAATAAAATTTTCACGTTGACAATTCGATTGCCGCCAAAAAGTCCCATTCTATCATTATCATTTATATACTTGACACTGGCTAAACACTGAAACTGTACAAGGCCAAAAAAAAAACTAGTAAATTGATTCAGAGTTCACACACTGCAGCTTCGACAACTGCGACGTCAAAAGCTTCGACATCCGATGACGGCACGAGGCTCGACTAATTTGCGCGCGTCACTCGCGCTGACGGTTCCGATGGCGCGGAAACGGGTGACGTTTAATCTGTCAGTTTTGCTTGACGTTGACAGTGACACGATAGTGAGTGGTCAGTGAGCGTGTGACCGAGGAGTTTTGATTCGCGAAGGATTGGTGCAATCAATTATACTTCTGCGAGTTTTATGCGATAGCGATTTTTTGTACTTTACTGATCAACTAGATTAGGGGTGACAAATCAACATCGATCATAATGATTGAGTTTAAGTTAATTTTTACAGGACATGCAACTTTTAAACAATGCTTGACCAAATGAGTTTTAAATTGCTACAAAAACTTTAAAACTTAAACGTCGTGTTGTAATCAATCTAAATGACACATTTTCGTTAATAACTCCGACATCGGTCGATATTCGTGGGCTAATGATTGTTTTATCAATCAATCATTAATTTATCATGAAAATAAAACAAATGGACATTTATAATACGAAGTTATACCATTAAGGGGCAATTTCATCAAAGTATCGGCAGCCCCTGGATTCAAATTTCAAATTGATATTTCTACAATATAATAAAATAATGAAAAGGAGAACTATGACGTGTGACGTTTTGGCGCGGGACCGGGAAGCGTGAGAATCGCTGTACGGCCGTACGGGCGGCTGAGCGCTGCAGCGCTGGTTGATCGCAAGTATTTGCGAGGCGCGTAAGATTGACAGGGTGAAGGCGGGGTGTAGTGCCCCGTGGTGTGCTTTTTTTTTGTTGCTATGGCGTCACACGATTCGTGTATTTGCCAGTGTCAAGTATAAAATATTTCAAACTCAGAGAGTTGAATCAAGTCTAAACGATGATGGTGATGATGAAATGATGGGATGAGGATAGTGTTTAAGTAAAGTAGTGGCGCTTTACTTAAACTTTACACGGACTTTTTTGGAGCAACTAGAAAAGTCACTTTCACAACTTTATTTCAATTTCCCACACTCGTACACATTAACGGACACATAATGGTTAATAATCCACCAATACACATATACATACATATTATCACTCGAAGAAACACAAGTTTTGGAAATAAAAACAAAATTTTCACGTTGACAACTCAATTGCCGCCAAAAAAGTCCGTGTGCAATATTTATAGAGATAATGGGCATCGACATTTCCCTTGACGTTGACCTTAGTGTGGCCCCAGCATTACAAACATTCACACACACACACACACACACAAACTTTAGAATAGGATAAAATATTAATTAATAATTTATGAAAATTGATACATTAGTGTAATGATTGAAAAAAGGTAGTAGGTATAATATTCTAGTTACATAAACAGGTTAAGAAAGTTATTTTTTAGACATAATAAAGCCCTCAGTCCTTTTCGACCTTCGTCTTATTATTTGCTTGTGACAGCTGGGGACCGACAGTCGTACAAGATTAACGGTATTTTGGTGTCGATTCTGTCGTGCATTATTCAAAACTAAGTAAAATATAAGCGAAACTCAATTTGACAGGTCAAAAGTATTGCTGGTCCTTTTCTGACCACAGAAGGAAGAAAAAAACTGCACTACTTTTATCCCTGTCAAAAATTTAATTTTAGAAATCGCAAGCACATCAGAATCAGTCTATTATCAGACTCTTATTTCTGTTAATTTATTCTTTACTAGTTGCGCCCCGCGGTTTCACCCGGATAAAAAGTGTTAATGTACGTGTTAATCCAGGGTAAAAGCTATCTCCGTTCCAAATTTCATAATAATCGGTTGAGTAGTTACGGTGATACGTGGTAACAAATATTCACACACACACAAACTGAACCGATCTTGATGATATTTAGCATGGGATACTTTAAAACCTGAGGAAAGACATACTTTTAATCGCGATTAACTGTAGTCCACGCAGGTGAAACAACGGAGCTACATAATAAAATTAAGAACTTGATAATAAACTCTATCATTGCTTTACAAAATGTATGGTCTCAAGTTCGCTACCTGCACCGATAGCTTTATTATTATTGCTGTATTCAATATATGTATTATGGTCCCTAACCCTAAGAACTACTACGATAAGCGATAATCCACCCATTATAACACTAGTTCTAAAAAAATCCTCTGTTATTGTTGTCCTACTAATATTATAAATGCGAAAGATTATGTGTGTGTGAATATTTGTTACCACGTATCACCGAAACTATTGAACCGATTTTGATGAAATTTGGAATGGAAAGAGCTTATACCCTGGATTAACAAATAAGCTTTTTATCCCGGAAAAAGGTTCCTGTGGAATAACGGGAAGAAGCGGATGAAACCGCGGGGCGCAACTAGTAAAACAATAAAGCGTTACCTATCTATATGACGACCGATGCGGCGCAATGGGCGGATGGCCGACTGATGAAGCGTGAGGTCGCGGGTTCGATTCCCGCTACAGGACAAATATTTGTGCATTGAAAAAAAAAGCGCAAGTATTTGTTCTGTGTCTGGGTGTTGTGGATCCCCGATCCTCGTAGTTTCTGATACCCTAGATACAGGGAAACCTAGTTAGGGGTCAGAGCCTATGTATGTGATCGTGCGGGAATTATTATTATTAGTATTATCTATCTACGCTCCTCTGTTTAACAAGGTACCGGTATTTAAGGTTGCACGGTCCTCGGTCAACAACCTAAGCATTTTTTCCATTGAGGTTTCAAGCCATTTTACACCCTGCCCCGTTGCGTTACGAAACTTTTTCGCTCGCAGATAGTTGCGTAACCAAAAGGGAAACGTGGATGTTTCGTCAATACATCCTGAAAGTTTTATTTGAGTCTAACCTAGGGTTGCCAGATAGTAACTTATGAAATCCGGGACAATTTCAGAAAAACAATGTCGGCTCTTGGCCATATTAGAAAAAAAAACATTTTTTTATTTTATTTTCATAGAATTTATATCTGTATTTGAAAAGAAAAATGTCATTTATTTTCAAATGCATACTTTTATTAAATAGGTATGTACTTAGCAGGTAATTTAAGCCAGTTATAATTCTAAGATGAAGCACTGTGGTAGCAAATCAACAAGTTAAACTATCATAGAATTGAGCACTTAGCTTCAAATAGACAATAGTAAGTTTTCAGAATCCGGGACAATAAGCGCTAATTACTGGACATGGGACAAGAGGCAAAATTCCGGGGCAATCCCGGATTTCCCGGCGGTTGGGCATTGGGCAAGCCTAGTCTAAACCCCTCCGCACACGGCGTCGTAGCGTATGCGTATCGTAATGGTACGCGTACACCAAAACCGATTTTGTCGGCCGATGACGGACAGAACTACTCGGACGAGTAACTCGGACGTTCAACTGCATACACTGCAGACGATAACGGCCGTTGTCGGTAGAACTTATGAAGTCTGAACTGTGCAACTACAGAGTACAGACGTGTTTTTAAAAATGGAGGATTTCGAAGAAATGTATTTTTTAGAAAATTATTTTTTCAATATCCATTCTTGATCCAAATAACGACTCGATAGCAGAAAGAAGCCGGTAAAACTGACAAAAAATCCAAACACGTTGGGACTCGTCAGTTGATCGTCCGTTATCGGGCGTCAACGGACGACGTCGGTAGTAGCAGTGTATGCGCTCTCTTTCATTTACTTACGTTTGATTTGATCGGCCGAGTTCGGCCGATGACCCCCGAGCATACTTCGGCCGATGACGGATTCGGTGTACGCAAGCCATAAGACGCGCGTAGTACGAAAGAAGTGCGAGCACGTACATGCTCAAATAAGGCTTTCCGCACACGAGTCGTAAGCTCATGGACGACGCGGTAGCCGAGTTGGTAGTATCCCTGCCTACGAAGCTAGCGGTCCCGGGTTCGAACCCGGTAAGGGCAAATATATGTGTGATGAGCACGAATATTTGTACCTGAGTCTTGGATATTTCTATCTATATAGGTATTTATTTCTCTATATAAGTATGTATATCGTTGTCTAGTACCCATAACACAAGTTTCGAGCTTAATTTGGGGCTAGAGCAATTTGTGTGCAATGGTCCCCGACAGTTATTTATTATTATTATATTATTATTTTCTCGTATAAAATGGTGCCGCTCTGCACTTCGGGAATGTCAAACCCACACTAAACAAGGTGTACGGATTGCAGTACAGTTCAATTGAACATAGTGTCAGTACACTTATCTTTTTACCTACATGATTGCCGCATTGGTCTTCTGAAGTAGTCCCCATCAGCAACTTACCTGTGAAAAACAAATAAAAGACTTTAGTATTTTGAAACATGAGGCAATCATAAACTTAAAATTAAAAAAAACCCCGACATCTTGCACCGATTTTCATCAAACATAGCTAAAAACATTCGCCCGTAACTCACCATTCGTACAAAAAAAAACTAAATTGAAATCGCCTCATCCGTTCGCGTGTTACGGTGCCACAGACAGACAGACAGACATGTCAAACTTATAACACCTCTCTTTTTGTGTCGGCGGTTAAAAATATCGCTGTACCCACTACAAGATTTCATAATGAATGACTTTATGGAGCCTAGTAGTGGGTACAGCAATTTTATCTTCGTTCCCAGTATTAAAGCAATTAATATTTATGCATATAATATGTAAAAATATGTAAAAACAACTATTCCTCTGCTTTTGGGTTGCTTGAAAGAGATCCAGAGAAGTTAATATTCATGTTCCCATATTCCAATGTGTAAAACCAAACAAGAGAAATCTTATTAGTAAAGCTAAATAAAAAATATCGGACCATTAGATGACAAAAAAAAAGCTTGGGATTTTAGTGAACTTGCTCCAATTTAATCAATTAGTAATAAGAATAAAATTGTCGATGTGATCGCGCCAAAACAATTACCGGCCGGGCGTTTCTTGCCTGTTCTTTTGCCGGCGTCAGAAGGTTGGAACAGGCGTAGCTAGTTTTAAGTTTGACGTTTTAAAGTGATCACAATGTATCCTATTGAATAAAGTACAATTGAATTTTGAAATTTTGATCACTTTGAGCGATAAGACCGCTTTTTGTGGCACTTACCATTCATTGGTGGCGGATTTTTGTTGTCCGAAATAATAACATATGATTTTTTTATTGTTGTTCTAGTTGTAAATTTATCTGTATTGTGGTGTACTATTATAGAGGTTATCTATCTTTTTAGTCACTAGAGATTCCATCTGCATTTTAAGTTATAGCGATGATGGCTCAGTGGTAGTGACGTCGGCTTGCGATCCGTAGTACGTGGGTTCGAATCCTACAATGAGCTTGAGCTTTCGGTGAAGGAAAACATCGTGATGAAACCATAGCTTGGTGGTAGGGTATTTTCTAGTACTTGCCTGGCTAGCTACCACCCTCTTGTTAAGAATCTGTTGCCGTGCACCTATCGGTGTGTTCCGGCAGCCTCACTTGAGAACCTGTTCCCAGTCCATGTGTAGCGTGGCGCCACATTCGACCACATCGTCACTTAGCATCAGGTGACTTGTGGTCAAACGCTACCCTGTAAATAGTAAAAAAAAAAAAAGTTATCAGCGCTGTGGATTCGTCCATAGCATATGCTGAGCCAAGTCCTTTTTGGGAGGCACTGTACACAGCAGCAGTGTTCGCACCATCACGTAATATACTATACCTACTTATCTACAATTTAACTGTTTTTTTGTGCGTTTATTTATTTATTTTTTTGTTTTTTTATTGTGTACAGTCTTTTCCTGAATAAATTCTTTCTCTCTCTCTCTCTCTCTCTCTCTCTCTTATGCTATTGCAAATACTGAACGAATGCAGACAAACCCATCCGCTAAAGCTCGTGGTAACTTCGCGTGCCAAACCTAAGTTAGGCAAACACGAATTTCACCGCATTTAGTATTTATTGAAGATGCAAAAATGATCAAAATATACACGACACGGGCCCAGCTATGTAGGTAACTGGAGGTACCAACTAGAAATGGGGGAAAAATATTGGATTAGGTCCAGTGATTAGGTATTTAGCGAGATTAGGTCGCAAACTTTTAACAACTTTAATCGATAGTCTATCGATAGCCAATCAATCGAAACAATATCGATACGCATATCGATTATATTCTGTAAGACTATCGATATTTTACCAATTTACAATAGTATTGTTTAATATTGCAAATTGGCAGACTATCGATAGTCTGAAATAATCGATACAATCGGTAGTTCTTTAAAACACTTTTATTAGTTGTTTACGAGCAACAATACTATCGATAGTATCGATACTATCGATAGTTGATACTTCGCGAGCAGCAATACTATCGATCGTTCGGCAACACTAGCGAATAAGGGCGCAGAGCTACGTACAATCAGCGACAAAAGTAGCTGATCGTTCTCGATTTTCCAAATGTGTTTCAAATCAGTTATTATTATTGTTTTTTTACATTTTACATGGTATCATTTTGAACACAACATAACACACCTGATTTTAGGTGATGATGAGGTCAAAAATTGGTGTATAAGATGATGTGGATAATAGAAAAAAGTGTGATTTTTCAGCGACTTTTGTCGTTGACTGTACTATGACTAATTGACTATTGACTACTATGTGATCGTGTGGGCGACCAATAAAACTCATACACCTAGTTGCAGCACTAAACCACTAAGCCCCGCTATCTATAGATATATGTAAATCTGTCTGTCAGTACCAGGCTGCGTCAATGCAATAAAGTTTATATGTGGGTCGCATATTGGATCGAGTGTACCGCTAACCTATGATTTGCATAGTTTTTATAGCTATTTGTATTATATATATATTTATATATATATATATGTATATATAGTAGTAGCTTCCCGCCCCGGCTTCGCACGGGTAGGCAAAGATTTTGACAACCAGACGTCTTTTACGGCCGAAATTAATAATCGATCCTGATCCGTTATCCGCGGTTTTAGATCGATATTTTAAGTCATAATATGTCATTTTAGTAGTAATGTGTCAAGCCCTAGTACTAAAATGACATATTATGACATGACATATCGATCCAAAACCGCGGATAACGGTTCGGATCGATTATTAATTTCGGGCATTAGGCAACCGTAGTGGGCATTTATTCCGCCGCGGCAGAACAGGGACTTTCCATTTGACGTCTTTAGGGAAGGATTTTGGCACCAAAACTTCCTGATAAGCATATCGCATCACTGTCCAGTTTAGAGAGACTGGGATATTTTAGTCAATATTTCCGGTTTTTTTTATTCCTTTCAGGATAGGGTTTGAGAACAAGTCACATGCCATATTCAGGTGTTGATATAAATATTGCAAATTGGCAGACTATCGATAGTCTAAAATAATCAAAAGTCTATTCTTCGCAGGCAACAATACTATCGAAAATATCGATAGTGTCGCACCTCTTCGATGGTATTGCTAAGTTTTAAGGAATCGATAGGCCTATCGAGAGTATTGCTTTTTCAGATCAAAACTATCGATATTTCACCAACACTAAACCCAGCACTAAACATGGCAACACCTAACCAAGAAACAAAGTGCTTCCTCTACGATGCCCACTGAAGTGCTCTCGGCCCGCGCCGCCGTAACATTTCTCTAGACAAAAACAAAATTCGTCAAAGTAAGTGTCCATTTTGTTAGGCAACCGTAGTGGGCATTTATTCCGCCGCGGCAGAACAGGGCCTTTCCATTTGACGTCTCTAGGGAAGGTGGCCGGATGGCGGACTTTGGCACCAGAACTGGCTGATAAGCATAGCGCACTGTCTAGTGTAGAGAATCTGGGATATTTCATTATCATTACCGTTTTTTGTAGCTTTTGACCACAAGTCAACTAATGTGGTCGAAGGTGGCGTGACACTACACCTGGATTGGGAACTGGTTCTCAAGTGGGGTTGCCGTGCTACTCCTAGTGCTA
Source organism: Opisthograptis luteolata (assembly GCA_931315375.2). Lineage (NCBI taxonomy): Eukaryota > Metazoa > Arthropoda > Insecta > Lepidoptera > Geometridae > Opisthograptis > Opisthograptis luteolata. Next base: position 3,211,160 of record OV928061.1, read on the forward strand.
TACCTGATCTGTTTGTAATTTCAATTTAACAGCTTTTCAATAAATTCATCTGCGATACTACTATCGATAATATTCCTGCTCGCGAAGCATAAACTATCGATAGTATCGATAGTTTTTATTTACGAGTAACAATACTATCGATAAGTCTCTCTATAAGTCTATCGATAGTATGGCTTTTTCAGATGAAAACTATCGATAGTTTTGCCATCGATAGTTCGGCAACACTACTAGTTTTTAACATTAGTGTTTTTAGTGTGAGGAAGTGTGATGTGTGAAAAATAACGCTCTTCAGAGTGGTCACTAGCGATAACTGGCAGGCCCAGTACATCACAGTACAGTCTCCACTCGCTACCCTCGACGTCTACAGGACCTTTCCATTTCTACCCTCTAGAGACCCTAAACGCGGGAAAGTTCCCTTGGACTTATGATTAAGGGCTGCTAAACACATTATAAAATATTATGTAAACAAGCTCTCCAGCCCGGCTCCGTACGGGTACAAAGGTTTTGAAAGCTGAAGGTTTTGACTTGCACTAATTAAATCAATCCTATTTAATACTAGCTGTTCTCCGCGGTTTCACCCGCGTGGGCTACAGCTTTATGCATGCAAAGTCCCAGTTTAAAATTGACAAAATTTCATACAAACTTTCATCCCCTATTTTATCCCCCTGGGGTTAGAATTAATCAAAATCCTTTCTTAGCGGATGCTTACGTCATAACATCTACCTGCATGCCACATTTCAGCCCGATCCGTCCAGTGGTTTTGGCTGTGCGTTGATAGATCACTATGTCACTATGTCAGTCAGTCAGTCACCTTTGAGTTATGTATAATTATAATTATACTCGTATTTAAATTATAAACGTGAAAGTTTGTGAGTATGGATGGATGGATGTTTGTTACTCTTTCACGCAAAAACTACTGAACAATTGATTTGAACGAAATGTGGAATGGAGATAGCTTATACCCTGGATTAACACATAGGCTACTTTTTATCCCTGAAAAAGGTTCCTGCGGGACGGGAAGACGCGGGTGAAACCGCGGTGCGCAACTAGTAAACTTATATTCTATTCTATTCATCCGTGCGAAGCTGGGACAAGCCACTAGTGGTGTTATAGGCTTATAGGTACAGACTTTAAGTACATTTCGCGTTTACTCCCCACATTTCTGACGCAGTAACACTATCCACGATATATTATGATATAGTCACGTAGGCATTTATATTGGGTAATCGGCGAGGAAACCAATAAATAAATAATTGTGGTCGTCGCCACGCTTCTGGAATATTTATGGGAGTGGGGGGGATGTGGAGGTGGGAAGAAGAAATCAGGGAAAGGTTCCGTTCCTATGCTCGTCATTGGATAGTTTATGTTTACACTTAAAGTGTTTACTCGTGACGCGAGTCGATATAGATGTGACCTATAGAAAACATATCATCAGCCTTTACGTTCCCAATGCTGGGACTCTCGCCTTCTCTCAGAGAGAGAGTATGTGCCGTAATCTACCCAGCTAACCCAGTGCGGGTTGGTAGATGTCGCATGCCCTTGAATGTTGCGTTTCTTGGACATGCCGGTTGCCTCACGATGTTTTCCTTCACCGTTTTGAGCGATGGTAAATCCGCACATAAACTTAGTCTTAGGTGCGGGCCGAGAGGATTCGAACTCGGTGTCGGCGCGTTGTAAAGCGCACGCGGTTACCGTTCGGCCACCATCGCTCGCATAGAAAACGTATGGACAGCCACAATGGTTTCCTAATAAAATGCACGTTCTACCGCTCGCAGTTCTGCTCAATATCGAATAGCGTGTTTCATAGACTAAGCAGTTCAGTCAAATTGCATCACATCGCTCCATAAAGAGACAATCGACTCTATATCGTTGAATGCACTTGAGTTATCGGCTAACGTCAAACGCCAATGTTAATGCCGTTGTCAAATATCGTGGCCACACTTAGGTATTTCAAACGTAATATAATTGATAATTCAAGTGCATTCACGTTGACCGTTCAAGTGTAGCCACTCACATAATAGCGTTAATAATTAACGCAAGTAAGAAAGTAAAGAACATTGGCCACTTCTGGACCTGACCGCAATATATTTTGTATAAAAATTTTCGTTTCTGCCAATGTCCCTTGACAGTGACAGTCAATTTGCTAGTACATAGATTAAAAAGATTAGTTTTTGTTCATGTTTGGTATATAATGTTGATTTTAATGACCTAATTTAAGTAGGGCCGACTTCCAAAGCGTGAAACGGAATGACAAACAAAATGCGGAGTGCGTTCAAAACATCCAAGTATTGTGTATGTTAAAAAATGTCTTGAAACTACGGAGTAAAAAAATCAATATCTTTTTTTTCTACACTTTCTTTAAAATATCGTTTGTATAATCTTATTAGATAAAAAATTAAAAATTTTATCGTACATAGATCGTTTTCATACGACCTCGGGTCCGTTTTGGCCATTGTTCTTTATCGCGACGATAGGCATTGACATTTCCCTTGACGTTGACCTTAGTGTGGCCCGAGCATCGGAGCTTGCTTTATCCAGTTCATTCTATATCCGTGCTACACCCACATTCCGCACTTTCCCCCAAACAAAATAACCTGCAAATAATTGTAGTACGCACATAAGAAACAGGCCGAGTCTTTATAGTGGTAGATACAAGCTGGTAGTGTCCTGCCCGTGGGTTTAATAGTGCGGAAGGAAAAGCTTCTGCAGGCATTGAGGTTCTACCAACTAAATAAGATGGCACATATAAAATAGACTTGAATCTATTTGATCTAAAAACGCCTTAAAATCGGAAATTTAAAAGATGCAACGCTCCAGTTAAATCCTGGCCCTATTCAGTGCGACGTGGACCATCCGCACGCGGACTAGGTTTTGCGTCCGCCGCGGATGAATTTGTCGTTCAGTGCGATGCGGATCGTGATCGAGTCGTGCTTCTTGTATAACCCTCTCGGTTAGCACATTTGACGCAGCCGCCATGACAACGACAGTACTTTACATCCGCTCCGCGCGACTGTCCGCCGAGCACTGAACAAATACATTAGAACCAAGCACCGTCCGCCCACGGACATCCGCGGCGCGGAGGAGCGGCGCGGAGCGATTTCGACCGCGCGCGGATAGCTCTCCGCGACACGGACAGCTCCGCGTCGCTCTGAACGCGCTGTAAGGTTTCATACATTTTACCGTCCGTCGCGGACGTCCGCGTAGGTCATCCGCGTCGCACTGAATAGGCCCTCATAATTATAAATATTTAAGGGGGCTACCATACAACAATCGTGTTTTTTTTGCTCGATATTGGTAACGGCAACAGGTACACGCTGTTTTTGCCGTTTTTATAAATTACTAGCTGACCCGGCGAACTTGGTATCGCCAATAAAAGTCACCTTTTAAACCTTCCCTGAACTTCCACAAATATTTCAAGATCAAAATTATCCAAATCGGTCCAGCTATTCTCAAGTTTAAGCGAGACTTACAAACAGCAATTGATTTTTATATATAAAGAGACTAGTTGCGCTCCGCGGGTTCACTCCAGACCTGCTTTATATTTGCCTACCCATACGAAGCAGAGACGGGTCCCTTGTAGTAGGCATAATTATGTCTTATAGTAAGTATATATGCTATCACTAAAATCAAATAAAATTAAAATAAAAATTAAAATGAATTAAAATTAAATTAAAATGGATTATAATTAATTATCATTAATATTAAATTTACCTTAAGAAACTAGAGTGGATCAGGAGTGTCCTATGTGCACTTTAATCCAGTATCTCAAGATAGGACAGTCAAGACCCACTCTTCCCGCTATGAGTTGCAGGTAGATGTTGGAGCCGCCGGTGTTGGTCCTTCTGAGTCAAAAGGGAAGGACTTGTGATTCAGAAGGAAAACTAAGGTAAAATAAGAAAGGAATCGGTCTTGGAAGGTAAGGACTCAGAAGGAAAGTCAGAATTATTTTCTCAGTGTATATATACGTATATAATCCGTCCCCATTTCCAATAAAATAACATTTAACACGAAAATAAGTCTTACAAATAACGCATGAGCGGTGTTGCCAGGAAAATCGCGCCCCACAAGTGTGGGAATTCGACCGATGTACACGAAAAACCTTTTAAATACATTTACCTGACGTTTCCGGGATATCGGAGAAATAATAATCATTTTTATAAGGTTGCCCGATATATCTGCAAAGTGGTGGAATGTGAAACTAAAGTTTTGTCCTATACATACCTAATACCTAACTAACTAACTGAGATGGCGCAACGACCCAAAGTGAGTCTTGGCCTCCGATAACAAAAGACGCCACTTCGGTCTGTCCTGCGCCACCTCCTACCAGTCCTCCACCTGGAGTGAGCGCAAATCCTCCGTGACTACCTACCTACCTACCCCTATACCTATACCTACGAGTTTAATATTAATTTCACATAAAAAAATAACTTTATGATAGCATTATCATTATTGTAGCCAGCGATGACACCTGTGTTGCCATCTATTGGGATTATATCAATTAACTAAGTAAGGAAATGTCAACTTTGACATGTGCATTCAACTAATCCTACTAACAATCTAAATATATATATAACTCAAAGGTGACTGACTGACATAGTGATCTATCAACGCACAGCCCAAATCACTGGACGGATCGGGCTGAAATTTGGCATGCAGGTAGATGTTATGACTTAGGCATCCGCTAAGAAAGGATTTTGATTAATTCTACCCCCAAGGGGATAAAATAGAGGATGAAAGTTTGTATGAAACTCTGTCAATTTTAAACTGATCGGGCTGAGACTTTGCATGCATAATTATACATGCGAAAGTTTGTGTATGTGTGTGTGAATGTTTGTTACCATATATCACCGTAACTAATAAACCGATTTTGATGCAATTTGGAATAAGGATAGCTAATATTATACCCTGGATTAACACATAGGCTACTTTTATCCTGGAAAAAGGTTCCTGCAGGATAACGGGAAGACGCGGGTGAAACCGCGGGGCGTAAACCGTAGGCCTTATTAATATTGTTGCATTCTTACCAAAACTGAAAATAATCGATTTTCGTGTGACCGATTTAAAGAATCGATTTCTTTCAAAAATAAAATCGAGTCTTTGATCGCCATCTCTGGTTCCTAAAGCCTATTTTCAGGGCTGCCAAGATCTTTTATGCTACCTACACACAAGCGAATTGTTTGTCATACGCAGAAAAGTCGTAAGTTTTTACAAACTCTGTCTAAACAATATATTTATAACTTATTTTATTGTGAGAGCGTTTCCCTGTATCGTTCAAGTTATTATGCGACACGTGGCCACGAGGGACTTGGGTATGGAATATTGTGTTATAGAAAAGATCCACTCCATGGCACAATATAGAAAATAATACATATCTGCTTTTATTTACATCAAGCTTTTATTTACATATTATATTTAGTTGGATACAAAACGTGATCGCTTTAAAAAAGTTTAACTTAAATCGAGCTACTTAAAATCCCTACTTAATCTCTTATATATAAAAATGAATTGCTGTTCGTTTGTCTCGCTAAAACTCGAGAACGGCTGGTCTGATTTAGCTAATTTTGATCTTGAAATATTTATCGAAGTTCAGGGAAGGTTTAAAAGAAATTAAAAACAAATTTCAAGGAAAGTAGTCAAAACAACTATTTAATTCCCATACAAACTGTTAAGCGATACGAAATTTGACGGGTTAGCTAGTCCTTACTTACTTACTTATATTATAAATGCGAAAGTAACTTTGTCTGTCTGTCTGTCACGCTTTCACGCCTAAACTACTGAACCGATTTAAATGAAATTTGGTACGAAGATAGTTTGAACCCTGGGGAAGGACATAGGATACTTTTTATCGCGATAAACTGTAGCCCACGCGGGTGAAACTGCGGGGAACAGCTAATAGAGAATAAAATTGTCAATGTGATCGCACCCGAAAAAAAAACCTTCCGGCATATAAAGTCAAAAATGTTGGAACAGGCGTAGCTAGTATTAAGTTTGACGTTTTTACATGTATCCTACAATTTTTTAAATGTAATTATATACTATTATAACAATAAAATAAAAAGATATAAACCTAAACTAATAACTAAAATACATTATTAAAAGGAGTCCCTATAGGCATGGTACCGAAGATACTGGCAGCGTTCCCCCTTTGGATGGCTACAGTAATTCTTTGTCCGAGGTAGCTGCCAGCTCTTCGGTCTCCGGTGATGTCGACTAACCTTTTTGTTATTTCCTTAAAAAGGCTTACAGCGCTAGGACCCCACGGACCAAGGGTCTCGACACCGAATGGGACAATTATTTTATTATTTTTTAAATTATATTATCAATAGCTAGTCGGACTACTTGAGTGTTTCGCAATAAAGCCGCAGGGTTCCTTCTGAATTTCCAGCGGTTCAAAGGGTACGGAACCCCGCACTCTGTGGCCTGCAGGCGCGCTAATGTCTCGGAGATGCGGCGTGTGACGCGAATAGCAATGGCCACTCCGCTAATATATTTACAAGATGGCGGGCGGCGCCGAGGCATGAGACTATAGCGTTTTGTTACTGTAATATTGTTTTTTTCTTCTATAATTTGTACCAAGAGTGTTGTTGTTGCAAATAAACAATGGTGTCGATTCGGTTTTGCATTCTCTAAAACTAGACTAAGTTTGACAGGTCTAATAGTATTGCTGTCTTTTTCTAACCACTGAAGTAAAACAAGGACAACATTACTTTTAGACCTGTCAAACTTAGTTTAGTTTTAGAGAATGCAAAACCGAATCGACACCAATATATTCTTTCTTTCTTATTAGTAAAATTAGTTGCGACCCGCGGTTTCACCCGCGTCTTCCCATTATCTCGCAGGAACGTTTTGTCGGGAGCCTATGTGTTAATCCAGGGTATGAGCTATCTCTGTTCCAAATTTCAACAAAATCGGTTTAGTAGTTACGGTGATACTTGGTAACAAACATTCACACACACTTAAACTTTCGTATTTATGGTAATAGTAGAATTTAAACTCCAGACTGGGTTTAGATTATTAGCACTATTTTTATCCCGAAAATAGGTTCCTGCGAGATAACGGGAAGACAACGGTAAAACGCGGGGCGTAACTGGTACCAAAATAAAACGCAATACCATCCCCAGCCAAGTTAAATAATGGCTGGCTATATATATAGGAAATATGAAAGTCTCTCATTCAAAATAGACAATTTCTCTCGAAGGATAAAAAAATATAGCGATAAAACCCTGGTGACGCAAGCAATAGCCACTTAGCTAATTTACTTATCGGAAAGTGCGGATCGTCAAGGCACGAGATGGTAGCGTTTTTTGCAATTGATATAATAAGTGATTGTGGCCTAATGCCTAACAAAGCGTCGATACACAGTTCGAATCCATTGCGGTCCCGTACTACCAGTTATGTGCGGATTTTAAATCTTGAAGAAACCGGATTTTCTTGAGAACCACACGTCATTGGCAATGCGACGTTTACTAACCCGCACTGACACGAACCCTGTGCGTTCTACCAACTATACATCCTTCAATTTCAATCATTTATTGCTTTCATATTTTAGTTATCCATGAGATAATAGAGGTTTAGATTAGCGAACATATGGACCCGAACAGGGAAACGCGATCACATTGACAATTTTATTCTTATTACTAATTGATTGAATTGGAGCAAGTTCACTAAAATCCCAAGCTTTTGTCGATCGTGATGGACCAGTTGGCCACCCCAGCTAATTCTTCCAAACAGCTTGTAACTTGTCCCACTCACCGAAACGTAATAAGGGATGAGATGAAGACGGAAGGGTAGCACCTCCTCCACAACCCTGTTATATACCGTTTTTGAGGCACTAGACACTTGGGAAAGTGACATTAGTCACTTGAGATGAGACTAATGCCCGCAATTAATAATCGATCCGATCCGTTATCCACGGTTTTGGATCGATATGTCATGTCATAATATGGGGGATTCTACGGAAAAGTAAACCATGAAATATTTTTTTACTGTTTTTTTAGCTATTAATTTATTACAGTTTTTTTTAGCTATTAATTTATTACATGTATTGATATATGTCATTTTAGTACTAGGGCTACTAGAATGACATATTATGACATGACATATCGATCCAGAACCGCGGATAACAGATCAGGATCGATTATTAATTTCAGGCGTATATATCTCGTAGATTAGAAACTGCGACGGTAACTCATGCCCCTTACAAGGCACCGACACTCATTTTGGATCCTCTCAACCCCGCCCCTATGACATAATTAGTTCCCCCGCGCCTTCCCGCTGGAACATTTTTCCGGGATAAAAAGTAGCCTATGTGTTAATCCAGAGTATAAGCTATCTCTATTCCAGATTTTATCAAAATCCGTTCAGTAGTTTTTGCGTGAAAGAGTAACAAATATCCATACATCCATACTCGCAAGCTTTGACGTTTATAGTCCCGTGGTTTCACCCGCGTCTTCCCGTTATCCCGCAGGAACCTTTTTCCGGGATAAAAAGTAGCCTATGTGTTAATGCAGGGTAGAAGCTATCTCCATTCCAGATTTCATCAAAATTCGGTCAGTAGTTTTTGCGTGAAAGAGCAACAAACATCCATACATCCATACTCACAAACTTTCACGTTTATAATTTTGGAAGGGTATTTATTTATTGCCAGCACATCTGAATTCTCCTTTACCTATGCAAAATGGCCACTCGTACGAAAACCGCACAGCTAGGGTTGCCAAAGTGTTGTACGTTATTTTAAGGAAACGCTCTTTATACTTTACGAAACCAATAAAAATACATAAATATCGGGGGACCATTGCACACAAATTGACCTAGCCTCAAATTAAGCTCGAAACTTGTGTTATGGGTACTAGACAACGATATACATACTTATGTAGAGAAATAAATACTATATAGATAGAAATATCCAAGACTCAGGAACAACAAATTATTAGCGAATTTTTGCACTTGTTTAATTTTTTTATTTTGCTAAATCCTACATCCTGCAATCCTACTATAAATGCGAAACTTTGTCTTGTGTCTGTGAATGTTTGTTACCACGTATCACTGTAACTACTAAACCGATTTTGTTGAAATTTGCAATGGAGATAGCTTATACCTCGGATTAACACATAGGCTCCCGGCAAAAGGTTCCTGCGGGATAACGAGAAGACGCGGGGTGCAATCTTGTTAAGAATCTGTCGCCAAGCACCTATCGGTGTGTTCCGGCAGCCTCACTTGAGAGCCAGTTCCCAGTCCAGGTGTAGCGTGACGCCACCTGCGACCACATCGTCACTTAACATCAGGTGACTTGTGGTCAAACACTACTCTGTAAATAGTAAAAAAAAAATACTCATTTTATTAAAAACGCTATAGTCTCATGCCTCGGCGCCGGCCGCCATCTTGTACTTTTTATCCCTGAAAAAGGTTGCTGGGGGATAATAAATAAAAACATAGTTTGCTCAAAGCAAGGTGGCAGCCCTAGTGCACACTTCCGCCATTACAGTCTCAAATGACTGGTTACTAATATCAGGCGAATATTCTCCAATGTGAGACCGTCTGATAGCCCGAGGAGGTTAGCCATTACCACCGTCCTAGGCAAGATTTCAACGGCATCCCTTTTTCAACCAATGCACACGTAGAGTAATACTACTATAATTTGTATGTATGTATGTATGTTTGTTGCAAAAACTACTAAACGGATTTGAGTGAAATTTGGAATGAAGATAGCTTATACCCTGTATTAACACATAGGCTTAGAACCAGGAGACAGACATAGGATACTTTTTATCCCGGAAAAGGGTTCCTACGGGATAACGGGAAGACGCGGGTGAAACCGCGGAGCGCAACTAGTAATAGCGAAAGAAAGCGAAAGTAACTCTGTCTGTCTCGCTTTCACGCCTAAACTACTGAACCGATTTAAATGAAATTTGGTACAGATATAGTTCGAACCTTGGGGAAGGACATAGGATACTTTTTATCGCGATAAACTGTAGCTCACGCGGGTGATAGCTAGTAGAGAAATAAATAATTATAAATATAGAAATATCCAAGACTCAGGAACAAATATTCGTACTCATCACACATATATTTGCCCTTACCGGAATTCGAACCCGGGACCGCTAGCTTCGTAGGCAGGGTCACTACCAACTCGACTGCCGCGTCGTCAATATTTTTAGGTCATGCAATTGCCAATAGGTACTTGTAAACACATGGGTCTGTTTATAAAAGTCGCGGCCGGGTTTTTCCCCGTCATATTTGCAATGCCGTAATGTCATTAAGGGGGACACACAAGGCTCCAGTTAACCGCCACCCTGGGAGCTATCGCCGCGCCCGTGTGAACGGACACGATCAATATTTTTTATTTGTTTGCATTTTCGACATTTTTCGTCCAACATTTATGTATGGAGAGCATTGATGAAACAAGAGAACGACGTCGGGTACGACTCAAAAGCGTCCAAGCTAAAAGAGGTTTAAAATGCTAAAAAGGGCCAATCACACGCCAGTCTCCGCTTGGTGGCGTGTGTGTGATACGGTCAGTCAAAGCATAGTACAGTCAACAACAAAAGTCACTGAACAATCACACTTTTTTATATTATCCTCATCATCTTAGAAACCAATTTTTGACCTCATCATCACCTAAAATCTGGTGTGTTATGTTGTGGTCAAAATGATACCGTAAAATGTAAAAAAAAACAATAATAATTACTGATTTGAAACACATTTGGAAAATCGAGAACGATCAGCTACTTTTGTCGCTGACTGTACAATAATAATCTTATTTTACTATGGTCAAAACTATAAAACTTAATAAATAGTTGCAAGTAAATTGGTTCTATGTTAATTGACATACGAAACAAATTAAAATTTTAATTTATTTTCTCTTGGCCTCCATAACAAGAGAGCGCAACTCTTCTCAATCCTGAGCGATTTTAGCCCGGACGAAGGTGGCGCCACACCTGGGCTAGGAACTGGCTCTCAAGTGATGCTGCCGGAACACACCAATAGTTACTTGGCGACAGAATCTAGAAGAAGGGAGCTAGCCTAAAATTCAAAAATTCAAAATTCAAATCTTTTTTATTCAATAGGATACATTGTGATCACTTTAAAACGTCAACTTAAAACTAGCTACGCCTGTTCCAACCTCCTTACGACGGCAAATGAAAAGGCAAGAAACGCCCGGCAGGTAATTTTTTTGGCGCGATCACATTGACAATTTTATTCTTATTACTAATTGATTGAATTGGAGCAAGTTCACTAAAATTCCAAGCTTTTTTTGTCATCCGATATTTTTTAATTAGATTTACTAATAAGATTTCTCTTGTTTGCATACTAAGCTAAGATTTCACCACGATGGTTTCCTTCACTGAAAGTTCAATCTTGCACGGTGCCCGACTTTTGTGTCACAAGCCGACGTCCACACCACTGTGTGATCATTGACAAAAACGGCCTTGCGCCCGTGCCGGTTCTCGTTTGCGACACAAGAAACAATCCACACATTCAAAATCAATTATCCCCATAAAAGCACGTACCCGAAGCCCTGATTAGTGACTTGCCTTATTAATATTCGCGATTCGTATGTTGGCAGCGCTGTGTTGGAGCTATTCAGCCCTTCGCGGCACAAACGTCGTTATGTTGGCACCGCGATGAATGGCCTCGTTAAATATCTGTTATTGGGTTATAATATTGGTACGGAGTAATATATCACTTACTTGTTTGTTTTCATTTGAATATGGTGTAGATTTTGCGTGATATCTGTGTGGTGTTTGTTTAGGCTTTTTTTTTATTTAAGTAAAACTTCTTTAGGCGCGACTAGGGAGTAACTCAGTTTTTTTTTCTGACGGAAGTAACGCTTAGCCGCGCGCGCTTTATTTAAAAATAGCGGAAACTACACAGATAATTAAGAAATTATGATGACACTCAAGTACCTGTTTCGAATGAATAATTTAATATTAATATAACATTGGAATAATCTTTGTAAAGCACATGAATAATAAATACCTATAATTAAATTATAATATGATATTTATTATTTACCTAAGTTAATATTTAATCATTTCAGTGATATATGCCGTCAACACCAAAGAAGTTTTACTTCAATCGCGCGTAAAGGTTACACGCACATACTTTTTTGGTAAGGTTTATTACGTAGGTAACATCCCACCCCATTTCCTACTAATACAATTCATAAACGTGAAAGTTCGTGTGTATGACTGTTTGAAACTTTTTTACGCAAAAACTACCGAACGGATTTGAGTGAAATTTGGAATGGAGATAGTTTATATAGTTAGTTAGTTAAGGTTAGGTAGTTAGGTTAGTTAGTTTTTTTTATCCTGTATTAACACGCATATATATTTGCCCTTACCGGGACCGAGACCGCTAGCTTGGAAGGCAGGGTCACTACCAACTCGGCTACCGGCGTCATTTAGTTCATTCTAAACGAAGAAGGTATTGCATTGCATTGCAAATGCAATAATATCCTAGTGGTTTGAAGCAGTCCCGTGTTAATTTGTTAAGAGTTTCCATTCTAAAGAGAGATGGGGTGTTAAGTATCATGGTTATGTGTCCTAATTTTATTTATAATCCTCAAAAACACATAACAAGATCAACATGTCCAAAACGATGTTCAAAATAAAAATATGATAGAACAAATAATTTGTTTTTGTTTATTAAATTCAAAAAATGAAAATGTATGATGATGTTGAATTTTTGAACTCCAATAAAACCAAGGACAATGACCCTACAGCTTTGGTGTCATAATAATAAGTACTCAGGGGGACAAGTTCTAACGGAATACAGCATATTTTTTTATTGGCCGGCACTTTCATATATGAACCAAAAAGTATGATGTCCTTTTGTGACATCACAGTTTTTTCAAAATATAATATTAAATATTACAACACGAAGTATACAATTTAAAAATATGTGACATCACACTAGGTAGGGGGGTCACACAAATGTGACCAGCTGTGACAAGGACGGGGCAGGGGTAAAAACTGACTGATGACTGACTGACATAGTGATCTATCAACGCACAGCCCAAACCACTGGACGGATCGGGCTGAAATTTGGCATGCAGGTAGATGTTATGACGTAGGCATCTGCGAAGAAAGAATTTCGCGATAAACTGTAGCTCACGCGGGGGAAACCGCGGGGAACAGCTAGTATCTAATAAAACCGTCAAATCCAATAAATACAATAGGATAATTATGGAGATATAAACATATTTAAAACGAATAGTACCGCATCAAAACTGGACTAGTCGCATCAAACACATCAGCAAACTCAAAACATGCCTCGTTTCGCGTCGGGTGTTCACAGGTAGAACACCGGAAGCGCTGGACGTCCCGAGCGGAGCTATTTCCGGTCCGCATTAGCCAATCGCAGCAGGGAAATGGGGCATAGTGTTTGACTTGTTTTCTTTTTACAATGATTATGTGATCGTTTTTTAAGCTTTTATCTCGTTAATTAGGGTCGCGACCTGTAAGGTCGTGGGCGCGAATCCTGCAATGAGCTCGAGCTTTCGGTGAAGGAAGACATCGTGACGAAACTATAGTTTGTCAAAAATTTTATATTATTGATGATGGCTCAGTGGTAGTGACGTCGGCTTGCGATCCGTAGGACGTGGGTTCGAATCCTACAATGAGCTTGAGCTTTCGGTGAAGGAAAACATCGTGATGAAACCATAGCTTGGTGGTAGGGTATTTTCTAGTGCTCGACTGGCTAGCTACAACACTCAAGTTAAGAATCTGTCGCCAAACAACTATACATCGCCACTTAACATCAGGTGACTTGTGGTCAAACGCTACCCTGTAAGTAGTAATAAAAATAAAAAACTTGAAACAAACGCCACCTTCTAAATAAAAATGGACTAGCTATTGTACATTATGGAAAGCAATAATTTTTTTGAATCTTTAATGGAAAAATAATATGCCACAGTCAAAAAAATTGCTGGAGAACTACTTCAAACTCAATCTTACCAATCAAAACGAAAGTAACTGTTTTGAAATGAGATAATAGCATTACTGCAACTAGGGTGGGTTCTGGATGGGTCAGAATGGTGTCACAGTTAACGCCAGTAGGGAAACTAAAGTCAAAAATATCAGAAGTCAAACATTTTTATTTATTATGCTTCGGCTACATTAGCGGGCTATGGCGAATATTCGTATTAACGCGATAAATGTGGCCGGGTTAATCGTGTCATCGCGTAGTATTCGGGCGAAGACGATGTAGTATCGGGGAGCTGCCGGTAAACTGGCGCGAATAAAAGAGATTTGTCGCGCCAATATTCGCTTAGGTGGCTACATCTACGTCATTTCAGTGTCGTCCAGACTTTGAAGCGAGACGGACGTGCATTTAATTTTTTACACTATGGAAAAGTGTTACAATTCATTCAATTTTATGAAACTGAGAGTATTATATGGACACGACTCTTCGACACGAATCTTCGCCCGCTAATGTAGCCGAAGCATTAGGATACATATAATCACTTAAGTTTGACGTTTTAAAGTGATCACAAATGTCTCCTATTATATATAAATATTTGGGTTTGAGTTTGCAACCATAACAAATCGTTCTATATTTTTCGATTTCATTTCAATGTTACCTTACCTACTGTTTATTATTTACTGTGCCGCATCGGTATTAAAAATATGGCGGCTCAACTGCGAAGTTATTTTAAAATCTGCCCTCGCGTCTAGGATGCCGCATTTGATCTGCATTGTAAAAATAAAAAAAAATAGAGAAACGAGCAGGGGATCGAAAGGAAGGAATGTTTTTTATTTCCTTTGTAATTAACAGGAAAGATTCATTTTAAAGAGTGTTGAAAAAGGAAAAAGTTTTCCATTAGTGGGGCCTTTTTATCAATCGGAATACATAATTCTGCCGAGTTCTTTTTAATTCCCACAGGGTAGCTTTTGCACAAGTCACCTGATGTTAAGTGACGATGTGGTCGAAGGTGACGTCACGCTACACCTGGACTGGGAACTGGCTCTCAAGTGGGGCTACCGGAACACACCGACAAGTGCTTGGCGACAGATTCGTAACTTTGTTCCTTAACTTGGTGGGTAATTCTCAGGATTACTCCCGTGTGGACTACAGCTTATCACGACACAAAGTACACTTTGTCCTTCCCCAGGGTTCAAACTATTTCCACACTAAACTTCATCAAGATCTGGTCTGCTGTTTAGAGTTTTAGAGTTACTTTCGCACTTTGGATCATTGATCGCTACTAGCTGCGCCCCGCGTCTTCCCGTTATCCCGCAAGAATCTTTTCCCGGGATAAAAAGTAGCCTATGTTTTAGTCTAAGGTATAAGCTATATCCTATCCAAATTTCACGCAAATCCGTTCAGTAGTCTTTGCGTGAAAGAGTAACAAACATACATACTCACAAACGTTTACGTTTATAATAATATTAGTAGGATTGACTCAACGGTTAGTATTTTTGGTGTCTAATGCGACAACGTTGTCGCAAATAACAAATTGGTTGCGCTACATAATCGAATAGCTGCGAATCCGGCCAATCGAGAAATACGCTTCTAATTCGATCGTCGTAATCAATTACTCGATTGGAAAATACTCGATTTGTTTCGAGGGGGTGTGAGATGAGATGAGAGGTTGTGATTTGAAGCAATTTTAATTAATTACAGAAACTTCTTTGCAAGTAGAAATCACTTTTTAGGGCTCCGTACCTACCTCAAAAGGAAACCCTTATAAGGGCTTTATAGGATCACATTTTTGTCTGTCTGTCTGTCACGACAATTTTTCTCAAGAACGCGTTGTGGTATCAAGTTGAAATTCATATCAAACTAATTGCGCCCCGCGGTTTCACCCGCGTCTTCCCTTCATCCCACAGGAACCTTTTCCGGAATAAAAAGTAGCCTATGTGTTAATCCAGAGTATAAGCTATCTCTGTTCTAAATTTCATTCAGATCCGTTCAGTAGTTTTTGTATTACAATTAATATTTGTCCCGTTTCAAAACCAAATTCGAATCACAATTACAATTTTATATTTACAAATGTCTTTCAAGAAAATTTCCCTTTACACAAATATTTCAATTTCCAATATTCAAAGTAAATATGTAACAGCACAAAAGTCGCCTAGCGACTGCTGAGTCAGCTGAACCGAGCTGGCGCGATGAGCCGCTGATGTGCCGGTAACGAGGTTAGCGACCTACTCCGCCATTTGCAATCTGCCGTTCATGCAGTCACGTTTAATGTTGCCGATCGATGAATAATCGATAGTCAACCAATCGCAACACTATAGGCTAATCGATAGCATCGATTAGCTGTTCCCCGCGGTTTCACCCGCGTGGGCTACAGCTTTATGCATGCAAAGTCTCAGCCCGATCGGTTTAAAATTGACAAAGTTTCATACAAACTTTCATCCCCTATTTTATCCCCTTGGGGGTAGAATTAATCAGAATCCTTTCTTAGCGGATGCCTACGTCTTAACATCTACCTGCATGCCAAATTTCAGCTCGATCCGTCCAGTAGTTTGGGCTGTGCGTTAATATATCACTATGTCAGTCAGTCACCTTTGAGTTATATATATTGAGATAGATTATAGTAGTATCGATTATCTTAGACTATCGATAGTTTACCAACTTACAATAGTATTGTTGCAAATTGGCAGACTATCGAGTCTAATATAATCGATACTTTTACCATCGATACTTCGGCAGCACTAGTCACGGTTGTGCGAGGAAATAGTGGAAATGGCGAAATACAGGAACGGAGGAAGCTTATTTGTGAACTAGCCTGCTTCCGCGACGTTTCGTCGCCTAGTGCTTATTTGTCTAAACCAGCGGTTCATATGGGTGAACCTCGAGTCGATTATATTTGCACATTGACCTCTATTTCTCTCTCTATCTCTCGTTATGGCGCTCCATGAAACAAGTAGCAATATACGAACGCCGTCTACCGCCGAATAGACGAATACTTTAATATATAAAATAAAAACTACCATTATATTATACAATTAATTATTTCTCTTCTCGTAAAAGATTAATGTGTAAAGATGAACAGTTTTCTCAATTTTTGACAATTTATTAATTTTTAATGAGTAACGACGATCGATGGTGGCCGAACGGTAACGCGTGCGACTTACAAGACGCCGACACAGAGTTCGAATCCTCTCGGCCCCGCATCTATGACTTAAGTTATGTGCGGATTTGCCATCGCTCAAAACGGTGAAGGAAAACATCGTGAAGAAACCGACATGTCCAAGAACTGCAACATTCAAGGGCATGCGACATCTACCAACCTGCACTGGGCCCGCGTGGTAGATAACGGCCCGTACTCTCTCTCCGAGAGAAGGCCAGAGTCCCAGCAGTGGGAATGTTAAAGGCTGATAATGATGATGATGAATAAGGTACTTAATTTTTTCCGGTATTGAAAATGTTCCAGTATTGCACGCCCTAATTTGTATAGAATCTAATGCGAAAGTAACTCTGTCTGTCTGTCTCGCTTTAACGCCTAAACTACTGAACCGATTAAAATGAAATTTGGTTCAGAGATAGTCTACAGCCTGCCGGAACAGCTAGTATTAGAATAAAGGTCCTGACTTTTTTTTTTACTATTTACAGGGTAGTGTTTGACCACAAGTCACTTGATGTTAAGTGACGATGTGGTCGAAGATGGCGCCACGCTACACCTGGACTGGGAACTGACTGACATCAACGCACCGCTGGTCGTAGAAACTTGAAACTTGGAGGGTATGCTTGTCTTGATGTATATGGGTGTACTAAGAAACGATTTACACATGCTGAGTGGAGTGACGTCGACTGGCGACCTGTACGGTTGAATCCGAAATCAAAATTCTATTAAGTGAGTACCTACTTAATTTTGAAAATTCTTCTAGTATTCCACGAAGTCTTTTGCACGAAACTGCTAAAATATTCACTTCTCCGTATTTCGTAGTGTCGTTGCCAACAGGATATACAAATAAACAACTTGCACACTAAAAATTATGAGCAGTATGGGTTTTCGATCTTTTGATGTTAATTTCATGAACAAGGCTTATCCTTCCTCGGCATACAAGCGAGTATTCCAGAATCAACATCATCATTGCGTTCCCACTGCTGGGACTCTGGCCTTCTCTCAGAGAGAGAGAGAGTATGGGTCGTAATCTACCACGCTGGCCCAGTGCGAGTTGGTAGATGTCACATGACTTTGAATGTACCTAGTGGTTCTTGGACGTGCCGGTTTTCTCACGATGTATTCTTTCACCGTTTTGAGCGATGGTAAATCCAGACAACTTATTAAGTCATAGGTGCGGGCCGAAGGTATGTGTGTTTGTTGCAATGTTTGTCACCACGTATCACCGTAACTACAAAACCGATTTTGATGAAATTTGGAATGGAGATAGGATTAGCACGTATCCTACTTTCTATCCCGGAAAGGGTTCCTGCGGGATAACGGGAAGACGCGGGTGAAACCGCGGGGTGCAACTAGTTGGTAATAAGAACAAAGTTGTCAATGTGATCGCGCCCATAAAATTACCAGCATATGAAGGATAATATTAAGGAACAGGCGTAGCTAGTTTTAAGTTGACGTTTTAAAGTAATCACAATGTATCCTATTGAATAAAAATAATTGACTTTCGACTTTCGTAGTTTCGCCCATACTGTGAGCACTGTGTAAAATGTAGACAAATAAATAACTAGTTTTGTGTTGTGCTGAATTTAAGACTAGCTCGTACTGAAGATGAATTACTAAGTGTTTGTCCGGAAACGGGTCTGTTTACCGGGAACCAGGGTTCTTGGGATGTTTCTGTCAGAGGACTGCACTTAGCGGCAACACGCGGATCTGCCTGCAGTGGGAACGAAAAGTTATAATTTGCAACATAAACAGATATGATACTTTTTAGAGAGCAAAAGTGATCCGCTTGATCCGCCCAAAAAATTACCAGCCGGGCGTTTTTGCCTGTTATTTTGCCGGCGTAAGGAGGTTGGAACAGGCGTGGCTAGTTTTTTAAAGAGATCTCAACTTACTCACAGTAAAATATGACATATAAAAATATATAATTAATAAATGTATGTATGTAGAAAACGAAACACCCCATTTTTAGCAATAATAAAAGAATAATTGAAAACCGCTTGAGTGGTTTTGAATAAATCTATTTATTAACTTGACAAAGAAATTCGCTAGGGGAGCGATATAATAAAACTTGTTAAAAAAAAACACAATTGGACAGACAGACAATACGGATGATTGCATTGATTTTTATTTTGTTCGCAAGCCAGTGTGCTTTTTTGTATAAAAAAACGAGATTTTGCACAAATCATATAAAATCAAAATAAATTTGCACTAAGAATGGATATTTTTTAATTCAACCCCTAAGGGGGTAAAAAAAGGGAAACTGTAGCCCACGCGGGTGAAACCGCGGGAAACAGCTAATATTACCCCTACTAATATTATAAACGTGAAAGTTTGTGAGTATGGATGGATGGATGTTTGTTACTCTTTCACGCAAAAACTACAAGAACGGATCTGAATGAAATTTGGAAAGGAGATAGCTTATACCCTGGATTAACACATAGGCTACTTTTATCCCGGAAAAGGGTTCCTGTGGGATAACGAGAAGACGCGGGTGAAACCGCGGGGCGTTCTTGTAAATATATAAATTTCATGGAAAGTAAATATGACGTAATGGTTAATATTTCATAGCAAAGGAAGGCACAAGCGAAATTGAGCTGTCATCCGCGAGTATGCCCCCGGGGGTAACGGTAAATAGCAGATACAATACAAATACAGAGCTTAATGCCGGTTAAATTCAATTAATAGTTATTAAATTAACATCATTTTTCAATGCTAGCTTTCACACGCGACTCTGGGCGCATAAAGAGGAGTTTTCAGTAAGATATCGCAAAGGAAGGAGAAAAGAAATCCCAGTCCAGGTGTAACCTGGTGGTAGCCATACTATCGATAGGGCTATCGAAAGTATGGTAACACTTACTGACAGCAACAGCCTGAAGACTTGCGAAAGGAAAGGAAACCACCCACCCTCTTGTTAAGAATCTGTCGCCGTGCACCTATCGGTGTGTTCCGGCAGCCTCACTTGAGAGCCAGTTCCCAATCCAGGTGTAGCGTGGCGCTATCTTCGACCACATCGTCATTTAATATCAGGTGACTTGTGGTCAAACGCTACACTGCAAAAAGTTAAAAAAAGAAAAAAAATTGCTTGGCGACAAATTCCTAACTCGAGGATTTCACACCAAGTTAGAAGTCACCAATACCGGATTTCCGACATTGGATTCCTAATATCGGATAAAATTTCGGTATAGAGTATAGTCCGGTATTGCATGCCCTCACGAGGAATGTTTTAGGCGACGACTAACCGCCGGTTTCAATAACTTATCTATCCACGGGTATCCAGGGATAGATTTTTGACATTACTTCTATGGAGCTTGTGTCACATTCTCTAACAGTGGATAGGAAAGGTTATTAATAACAGCCATTACAAGTACAGTCAGCTAAAAAATTGCTGATTAGGAAAATCGGAGAGCGTATTCAGCGACTTTTGTCGGTGACTGTACTATTAGGCCTTTATTTCTCGCGCCCCCCACGTGATTATTTAGTACACCCTGTAGGTTTACCCCTAATGTGTCGAAGACCATCCCCTGTCGTAGGTAAGTACTAGGGATTGCAATCGTAGATCGATTAATCGAAGGTTCAATAAGAATCGATTTTATTGGTCAAGAAAATCGTCTTTCTAAATCGATCTTATATAAATGGATAGAGTCCGTAAATCGATCATAGACTCAAAAATCGAGACTCGATTATTTTTATCTGTTACGTTAAGAATACTACCTTATTACGCATAAATACGCGCCTACACTCATGTCAAATATGACATTTTCTTAATCAAGGAATTTTAGTATTATAATAATTATGCTGACGAAAATAATGTTTTATTTATCATAAAGTTATTTTTGTGTAATACTAGCTGTTCCCCGCGGTTTCACCCGCGTGGGCTACAGTTTATCGCGATAAAAAGTATCCTATGTCCTTCCTCGGGGATCAAACTTTCTCCGTACCAAATTTCATTTCAATCTGTTCAGTAGTTTAGGCGTGAAAGCGTAACAGAAAGACAGAGTTACTTTCGCATTTAGCTTAACGAAAGAAAAAGTTTTTTGAGAAATCTAGGCTTCAACCGTTTTTCTATATCGATTCGAATGGACACTAATATCAACGTTTTGTAGGAATAATCGGCATCCCTAATAGAGTAGGTATCTACTGAAGCATCGATGAATACTTTAATACGTGTAAGTGGATGTTGCGTCGTATAAGCGAGTTGAATTGGACATCGATTTACAAGCGGGGGGACTTGTTATTGATGACTTCATAGTAAGTTCAAATGAGGGTAAGACATTAAACGACGTTTTCTTGTCATCCCTGCACACCCGATAAAAATAACTCATAGCGATGATGGCTCAGTGGTAGTGACGTCGGCTTGCGATCCGTAGGACGTGGGTTCCAATCCTGCAATGAGCTTGAGCTTTCGGTGAAGGAAAACATCGTGATGAAACCATAGCTTGGTGGTAGGGTTTTTTCTAGTACTCGCCTGGCTACCACCCTCTCGTTAAGAATCTGTCGCCAAACACCTATCGGTGTGTTCCGGCAGCCTCACTTGAGAGCCAGTTCCCAGTCCAGGTGTAGCGTGACGCCATCTTCGACCACATCGTCACTTAACATCAGGCGACTTGTGGTCAAACGCTACCCTGTAAATAGTAAAAAAAAAAACTGAACCCTTATACTTCAGCTTGCTAATTCTGTGTGTCGGTGACCTTAGTTCTCTGACGGATCACCTCATTTCTGATTCGATCCCTCAGAGAAACCCCAAGCATAGCCCTTTCCATAGCGCGCTGAGCAACTTTGAATCGGTGGACTAGTCGTGCCGTGAGTGTCCATGACTCTGCTCCGCCTGTCATTACAGGTAGGACGCACTGGTTGAAGACCTTCCGTCTGTCATTGCTTATTTATCACGGAAAATTGAATTAAACTGTCTCTCCCACACGAGTTGAATTCGCATTTGACCAGGTTATTTGCATCTTAAAGACCTTCTCTCAGCGAGACCCGTAATCTCCCACGCGGGCCCAGTGCGGGTTGGTAGATGTCGGATGCCCTTGAATGTTACAGTTCTTGGGCATGCCGGTTTCCTCACAATGTTTTCCTTTACCGTTTTGAGCGATGGTAAATCCGCACATAACTTATTAAGTCATAGGTGCGGGCCGAGAGGATTCGATCTCGGTGTCGGCGCCTTGTAAAACGCACGCGTTTCCGTCCGGCCACCATCGCTTGTGAGGGTTATGTCGTAGTAAAAGAGGTATAGAAGAGAATGTTCATTCCTTATCTAAAAGGAGTACAAGATAGCCTAAACCCCAAGAGGATCTAGGCATTAGGTCTCACAGATTAAACATTAACAAGTATTGACTCGCTGGCTTCACTACACATTTGAAATATTAGTTTTAAATTGATTTTCAAGAGCCCTGTTGTAAATAGAAAGCGACAGAAGCTTAAGACAAATAACATGATGAAAAATTAACCATACAAGCCCCCCGCAAGTCTTTCCGCTGTGCTACAAATTGCAATCCTTCAAGATGGGTGTGAAAAGAGTCCTCAAGGGTCGGCAACTCCCCTGGTGTTGCAAATGTTCATAGCCGACGGTGACCGCTTTCCATCAGGCGGACCGTCTGCCTGTTTGCAAATCTATTACATAAAAATAGAAGTAAAATTTGTTTGCTTGATAAGATTACGTTAAAATGTTTATATGACGTTCTCACTGCTGGGACTCGGGCTTTCTCTCAGAGAGAGAGAGAGAGAGAGTACGGGCCGTAATCTAGCACGCGGGCCCAGTGCGGGTTGGTAGATGTCGCATGCCCTTGAATGTTGCGGTTCTTGGACATGCCGGTTTCCTCAGATTTACTTACATACAAATAAATACAAACATAATATACACTGTAAAGAGTACATACAGGCTGATGCCAATTCATTGTTCCGAAATAGTACCTCCATGTCCATTACTTCTTTTATTTATCAACATTTGATTACAGCCCTGAGCGGCTGTTTGCGAGCACCATGTAGGTGGAAGACAGTGACTTAACTTCAAAGCGATGGACGTAATAAAATGAGGTCTAATGGTCAATGACACAACTGAGTGACAATACAATGACAACTGTTGTAAACACACTATTTGGCAGATCATGCAGCACGTAAGTAACAGGTCAGCGGGCTTACCGCGGATCCCAAAATGCCATAAAATTTGTCGTAAACGATTTTAATTTGACACAATTTGTACCGCCGAATTATCACGTGGTCCATCGTGTAAATGTAAACGAAAATAAAACCATAACAATCGGGCAACCGCGGTCGGCCCGCGTTTTTGTTTTTAAAATACTTATAGATTTATTTAAAATACTCGAACAACAAGACACACGGAATCACGACATCCGTACATGGTTGAAATTCCCCCAATCCGTACAAAACGTTTCGCTTCCACATTTATAATGCGAACGGCGAAGGAGTGGAACACCTTGCCAGCGTCTTTGTTTCCCGATAAGTATAATTTGGGTGCCTTCAAGTCAAGAGTGAATAGGTATCTTCTAGGTAAGCATGCTCCATCATCGGCCTCGTCATCACTTACCACCAGGTGAGACAGGGGTCAAATAATTGCCTATCTGTTATAAAAAAAAAAAAAGTGACTGGCTTCTAAATAGTTGTTTTTATAGTGTAAAAGAGTTTATAGAGCATTGTTCGAGCAAAAATATTTGTTAACATTTGCACGTCTGCATGCAGGCCAAACCAACCAACCAACCAACCAACCCAACTCAACTTACCAACCAAACCAACCAACGATCAAAGATCAAAGATCTTATTATGATGTATATTATGTACTAGCTGTTCCCTGCGGTTTCACCCGCGTGGGCTACAGTTTATCGCGATAAAAAGTATCCTATGTCCTTCCCCGGGGCTCAAATTATCTCTATACCAAATTTCATTTAAATCGGTTCAGTAGTTTAGGCGCGAAAGCGTATATATTCCGTATACTCCAAAATTATTCCCGCACTTCGGTGCCCCTCACCGCGTTACCTGCTGTAGGTATCCATTATCCTATTTTAATTCTAATTTTTTTTTTGACCGCGCGTTTGTACAGCTAAAGGTATTCCTGGTTCGTAAATTGCGACCGCAGTTTACCTATTTCATAGAATATTCTCCCGCCTTTCCCGCGGCACTGCGGTGCAGTGGGTTTATTTTTCTACTACTACTTACATTTTTAAACTCGTGATATCTTTCGAATGGAATGTCCGAATTGAATAATTCAAAAAGTTATATGAAGGGATTGAAGCAGTTTTGAATGAGAAGTAATTTATTTTGATAAGGATTAATACCCAGATACAAATAAAGAGCCTTTCCTAGCGGAGGCATTAAAATTAATTTTTTTAAATAAAAAAACACTTATTGTGGCATAACTATAATAGTTAGACATATGCTCTCGCGGACTTTTTTGTAGATCTTAATAGGACCTACAAACCCGTGATACATTGTTTCGTTATATTGTCAATAGTTTTTGCAGCGCACGCAAAAATAGGTTTTCGATTTCATACCTTGGGTTAAAAAATAGCAATTTTCTTACAGATCCCTAATTTTTTTGGAAATAAAATATAGCCTATAGCCTTCCTCGATAAATGGACTATCCAACACTGAAAGAATTTTTCAAATCGGATCAGTAGTTCCTGAGATTAGCGCGTTCAAACAAACAAACAAACAAACAAACA
Source organism: Opisthograptis luteolata (assembly GCA_931315375.2). Taxonomy (NCBI): domain Eukaryota; kingdom Metazoa; phylum Arthropoda; class Insecta; order Lepidoptera; family Geometridae; genus Opisthograptis; species Opisthograptis luteolata. Next base: position 3,235,916 of record OV928061.1, read on the forward strand.
AACTCTGCAGCTTTATAATATTAGTATAGATTCTTGCAAATAAATGAGTGATTGATTGATTGACTTGTAACTAAGTAACGAACTAACTAACTAACAATGTAATCAAATCTTAGAAGTAGTAGGTGACTTCTAATTTTATACTTTAGCACATAAAAATTTACAAGGAGGACTTGCTCGTCTGAACGTGCTCTCCGAAGCACGGCAGCTTTGCAACTGCCCAGTTACATTACACAAAGTTGTCCCGGTCAGTCGGAGATTGTATCGAAATCCGGGACGTAATCCCGTAATGCCGGGATTCCGGGATTTGTGGGCTGCCGGCAGAACACCGGAGCGGTGTGTAGAGGATGTTAAATCGAGAGAGTTCGCGGTCACGCGGTGTAAAACAGTGTTGCATTGTAAACGGATTAGGGGTGGGAGGTAAATATTGGACTAGGTTCCGTGATTAGGAATTTTGCGAGATTAGGTCATACTTACTTATTACAGATATCGCACGTTCGGTGCAACGGTTGTACTTCTACGAAAAGTCGTTTGTAAGTTTTGATATCGGATGTATTTGTGACACTTCCTAATTTAGGCAATTCGAATATACTATTATTTTACCGCCATATTGAAGACAATAGGCCTTAACTAAAACTTAAAGGATTCAATGGATAAGGTTGGTTTCTTGGGATGGGATGAGGTAGAAATAATTACAAATTAATAAATGATAAATAAATATCGGGGACCATTGCATACAAATTGACCTAACCCCAAATTAAGCTCGTAACTTGTGTTATGGGTACAGTCAGCGACAAAAGTAGCTGATCGTTCTCGATTTTCCAAATGTGTTTCAAATCAGTAATTATTATTGTTTTTTTTTACATTTTAAATATTATCATTTTGACCACAACATAACACACCTGATTTTAGGTGATGATGAGGTCAAAAATTGGTGTCTTAGATGATGAGGATAGTAAAAAAAAGGTGTGATTGTTCAACGACTTTTGTCGTTGACTGTACTGGACAACGATATACATACTACTTATATATAGAGAAATAAATACTTATATCCAAATTAAGCTGCTAGTTACTAATTGTATACATTTTAATATTATACCAAGCTTTCATTTTCCCCGAAGACTTCCGATTGTTACAATTCTTTCTTACCGGTGCGAAACCAGGGCGGCTCGCTAGCAACTAAATAAAAGACTTACAAAAGGCCTTACACTAACTCATATAATATTCAACGTCACTAGACTTCATAAACGTCAATAGTACCGCGTCCATCAAAAATGACATGTCGCGGCGAAACTCGTAAACCGCGCGCGCGGCGAAACGGCCAGTGACGGTACATAAATAATCATATATTCCTGTTTCCTATATTTTTTATTTTATTTTACGGCCTCCGCTACCGCTCGGTGCAATACTTCTAAGTGACCGGAGGGAACGTTAGCAAAAAAATTGGTTGGTTTTATTTAATAGATTACTAAGGCAAATAAGGCCCAGGCTATATTAAAAACTAGCTGTTCCCTAGGGCTACAGTTTATCGCGATAAGAAGTATCCTATGTCCTTCCTCAGGATTCAAACTATCTCCGTACCAAGTTTCATTTACATCGGTTCAGTAGTTTAGGCGTGAAAGAGTAACAGACAGACAGACAGACAGAGTTACTTTCGCATTTATAATAAGTAAGGGATTATAAATTCTTTGCCAAAAATAGCACACAGTGCTTTGGAAGTCCCGGTTGATGTCTTAGGATAGCAGTTTTAGGACTATGTTGGGTCTGAAAATTCCGATACTAGGGTAGTCTATCCGCCAACCCGCACTGGGCCCGCGTGGTGGATTACGGCCCATATTCTCTCTGACAAACAGTGTCCTAGCAGTGGAAACATTATAACCAGATGATGATGATAATGATGAATCCATAGATCAATTTTCGGTTACAAATCAATAATATAAAAAATGAATCGCAAAATGTGTTGGTACGCGTATAACTCAACAACACCTGGACCAGTTGCTAATACTTTTGTTTAAATGTTCGTTGAAGTCGAAGAATGGTTTTTAAATTCGAATAATTGCCGGGAAAACACTAATACAGCCCTTTTCTTTTTCCCATACAAATAGATTCAATATATATATATGGAGAGAGAGTCAATTTGAACTCTAATACCATACCATAAAGTTTAATAGGCTACTTTTTATCCCGGAAAAAAGGTTCCTGCGCTATAACGGGAAGACGCGGGTGAAACCGCGGGGCGCAACTAGTAAGTTAATAATACCCAGTCGACATCACCGGAGACCGAAGAGCTGGCAGCTACCTCGGACAAAGAATTAGTCTAGCCATCCAAAGGGGGAACGCTGCCTGTATCTTCGGTATCTTGCCTAAAGGGACTTCTTTTAATAATGTATTTTAGTTATTAGTTTAGGTTTATTTGTTTTTATTTTATTGTTATAATACCCAGACTTTTTTTAAACAACGCAGTGGGCGTGTTCTAGCGATAGCTTCGCGTACGCACCCTCTTGTTATGAATCTGTCGCCAAGCAACTATCGGTGTGTTCCGGCAGCCTCACTTGAGAGCCAGCAGTGTAGCGCTATCTTCGATCACATCGTCACAAACAAATAGATGACAACTGCGCAATCCACGAATAAATTAATAATTCGCAACGATATCTATATTAATGTTTAATGAATGCTAATGAATTATGAATAATTCCAGTGGCCATATTTGATATGCATCTATTTGACTGCCCGAGGCCATATTGCGGCGTTTTTGACGGTTTAAAATTTAAATTAGATATCATCAACAGAGCGTGTTATTATGATGATGAGATAGTCAGTTCGTATGCTACACCATGAAGCGCTCATAGAGTTTGCCTAGTCGATCTTAACCGATCAACTAGATCCGGATCCGTTCAGTAGTTTTTGCGTGAAAGAGTAACAAACATCCATCCATCCATACATACAAACTTTCACGTTTATAATATTACTAGTTGCACCCCGCGGTTTCACCCGCGTCTTTCCGTTATCCGGGACCGTTTTCCGGGATAAAAAGTAGCTTATGTGTTAATCCGGGGTATAAGCTATCTCCATTTTGCTTGCAGCGGCGTCATGTGTCGGGTCGCCCTCTTCCCTCTCATATGGTCGAGGAGAGCGATGGCTGGCACATGCGTCAACTCGTGAACGGGTGCTGCTTGTGGGGTCTGGTCTGCTTTGGTTGTGATCCAATGTGTACAACCAAACAAGAGAAATCTTATTCGTAAAGCTAATTAAAAAATATCGGACTAATAGATGACAAAAAAAAAGCTTGGGATTTTAGTGAACTTGCTCCAATTCAATCAATTAGTAATAAGAATAAAATTGTCAATGTGATCGCGCCAAAAAAATTACCTGCCGGGCGTTTCTTGCCTGTTCTTTTGCCGGCGTAAGGAGGTTGGAACAGGCGTAGCTAGTTTTAAGTTGACGTTTTAAAGTGATCACAATGTATCCTATTAAATAAAAATGTTTAGAATTTTGAATTTCATTCAGATCCGTTCAGTAGTTTTAGCGTAAAAGAGTAACAAACATCCATACATCCATACTCACAAACTTTCACGTTTATAATATTAGTATTATTAAAGGTACCTTACCTTTACTTCTCAAAATGATTACTTTACTTTGTGTCAATAAAACAGTTACTCCAAAATGAATTGTTTTTTTTATGAAACCCAATTCATTCGACCAATGAATTAAATATTACAAACAAACGTTTTTCTTTCCACTATACTCCCGACCCCAAGCCAACAACAATATTGTCGATGAGTCGACGTTTTCATACCAACATCTGTCACACAGAGGCCTTGTTACAATTTGTAACGGTTACACGGTAGAATCGAATTTTCATGGTCAAATTGAATTAAGCACTTCATTTTCTATGATTAAAAGTACAGAAAATGAAATGAAATGAAAATACATTTATTACTGACACACACAATATCGCACAAATTAGGGACAAGAACAAAAAGTAACAATCACACACATAAAATACACAGGTGCGACATTGCTTGATGTCAGAAATAGGTTCGGCTCAGCATACAACTGAGGCTGTACACCAGCCTCAGTTACTGATTTTCAGCCGGAACCCACTTCATGACATCACGGACAAGTACAAACAGAGAACAAAAAAAAAAAATGGAAGTAAAAATATTAGCACATTATATTTAAACAAGGTAAGAAAATAAAAGACACATATATGGACAATAGTTGCGCCTTCTTCCCGTTATCCCGCAGGAACCTTTTTCCGGGATAAAAAGTAGCCTATGTGTTAATCCAAGGTATCTATCTGCCTGCCGCTGGGGGACGAGGAAGTAGACTGCAACGCAGACCCGGAACCGTCCCCCCCACATTAATTTTGCTTAGCGGCCAGGATTGCTCATCGTGGAGGTTTTAGTTAGGGTGCAAGTCCCACATAACCATTCGGCTGACCCCATCGGCCGAATGGTATCATTAGATTTCCCCACGTAAAAAAAATAAATAAAAAAGGGTATAAGCTATCTCCATTCCAAATTTTACTCAAATCCGTTCAGTAGTTTTTGCGTGAAAGAGTAACAAACATCCATACATTCATCCATCCACCCACCCATCGATACTCACAAACGTTCACGTTTATAATTTTAGTAGGAAGTAGGATTTGCAACACTAGGGGCATTGCCGACCCCTATGAACTCTTTTCACACAAATCTTGAAGGACTGCAAGTTTTATAAAGAACCTAGCTTCGAGTGCTTTTTGCTCCATGCATTATCAACTCCATCTATTCCCAGAAAACCTTTCATTGTAAATCAAAGCATAAGATTGGAGTCCCGGATTGAATCCCGAAAATGGCAAAATAATACAAAGGAGGCAACGACTCAATCAATTACCCCGCTAACTGTTATGACTGCGCATTTTTGACCCTCAATTTGGAATTAGAAATCTTTGTTAAGTTGGGATGGAAACGCACTAGGTCGTGTAAACGCTGCGTCTAGGAGGGACATTCCACTGATCATGTCGCCTTACTCTGAGTTCAAGGCTTAGACAAGTGTCATTGCAATCAAAAAAAAAGTAACTTTTAAATTTTATAGCCGTTCAAAGGAGGAGGCCTATGTTCAGCAGTCGACTTCTTCCGGCTGATGATGATGATGATGAACTTTTATAGATACAACAGGGGATGAAAACGTTTCTTTTTCTTCAATCATTAACGCCTTGTGACGTTTCGTTTGAGCTTGTCATTCATAATGCATCTTGGCTACCATTTTGTATGGGATGAAGCGATCGTCAGTGTAGACGTTTGTTCTGACCATGTGACTTAACATTGCAATATGTCATCCCCATACATTTTGTTTTGTTATCTATTAGCGTGAACGATTGTAGAATGCTTAGCTAGGCCGCTCTTTGTGTCACTTACCACGAAGATTAGTGTGTGAGTGCCAATAAAGACTAAATCTATCTATCTATCTAAGGTTACAGGGATTTCAGAAACCGTTTAGAGAAGAAATTGAAGAAGGCAGATCACAGAATAAATAAACAGACCTTTATCAATCCTAGCGCCATGAAAAAAAACATCAACTCGTTTATGGAATTCACGTAGCGTGTAATCGTCTCAGTGCGTACACTAGTTAGCGTATGCCTGTACTGCTGTTATAACAGCATGTCCCCACAGTTTATAACTTGCAAGTCATTTGATTGATTAGTACATCATACTATTAGATTAAAATCTCAATTTAATTGTTTCATTTCATGCGTTTAACCGCCTTGTTACAAAGCAGCTGCTTCACAATCTCGCTCAGATATATAACATAGTATGGTTAAGTATGAAGTGATGATAGCTGAGTGGTAGAGACGTCAGCTTGCGTTTTGTAGGCTGTGGAGTCAAAATCGGCCATGAGCTTGAACTTAGAGTAAAGGTAGGAAAGGAATTGCCTAATATATGCGAGCGCACCCAAAATATGACCCGTTCTTGCTTGTTCTTTTACCGGTGTTTTAAAATGATCGGTTGTTTGTTAAATAAGCTTAAAAGAGAGTAAATTTTGAACCATTAAGTCTTGCATTGAGTGCTTTCAATTCTGGGAAACATGTTGACGCCAAACAGCTCACCGTGTTGAGCGATGGAAAATCCGCACATAACTTATTAAGTCATAGGCCGGGCTGAAAAGATAGGAATTCAGTGTCAGCGCCTTGTAAGGATGCATTCCTAAGGCCTGTCTTTTCATAGACCAGAGAGCACAGAATTCCGAAGTTGTGCGTGCGCTTTGATCGTTCCAAAGGTTCATTTTCCAACAAATGAAGCCGCACCAGACCAGACGACTTACCGTGGGACTTACCGAGTGTTCGTCATTGTCCGTCCCTGTACGTCCTGGTCTGAGGCTATCCTTATTCTGCCACCATCGCCACTGGTATTATTACATTTCAAACTATGTCGGCTAATTACTGCTTGGCAGTAGAGTAAATAAATAAAATAAATATCGGGGACAATTGCACACAAATTGACCTAGCCCCAAATTAAGCTCGAAACTTGTGCTATGGGTACTAGACAACGATATACATACTTATATAGAGAAATAAATACTTATAGTATAGATAGAAATATCCGAGACTCAGGAACAAATATTCGTGCTCATCACTCATATATTTGCCCTTAGCGGGATTCGAACCTGGAACCGCTAGCTTCGCAGGAATGGACACTACCAACTCGGCTTACCAGAATAATGCTTACCTCAGCGAATTTTTCCACAAATAAAACTTTACGCAAGCCCATCATTCATTTTGTGATCAGGTAGGTTTACGTCCTCGCAGGAGGTTTCACATGTCACATTTAAGGCTAGGATTACAAGATTGAGCTGAAAAATTGGGGTTAACTAAAACCTTTTTTAAAACACTTTTATTAGCTTGACTTGTAACTAACTAACTAACTAACTAACAATCTAATCAAATCTTAGAAGTCAATTTTCACCTACTTCTAATTGTCGTATCGACTTGAAACTTTGTATGTGTATGTAATCTCGGTGACAATGCAATAATTTGGTATCATCGACCTGATCTGATGATGCAGCCGGAAGGTGGGTAGGGGATCTCTGCAGTGACTACTTTTGAGTATTTTTTACAATATTTATATCTTTTGATTTTGTTATAATTATGTTATTCGCCGCCATATTCTACAAGCAGTCTGCATCTATAACTGCAATGGCATTTAGCTTAATACATCAATGTTTTTTTTTACTTTTTTAACTTTATTAATGTGCATTGTGTTGATGTTCAAATAAATAAATAAATAAATACATACAGTACTCGAAAAACATAACCCTCCATCTTTCACAGTCGGGTAAATACATAACCATCCTTCTTGCGCAGTCAGACAATTATTTTTTTCCTAGCAGTGTAGCGTTTGACAGTCACCTGATGTTAAGTGACGATGTGGTCGAGGGTGGCATCGCGCTACACCTGGACTGGGAACTGGCTCTCAAGTGAGGCTGCCGGAACACACCGATGGGTAATACATATATTATTAAAGTGTGTAGCGCGGGCATTGTCAGGACGCAGCACTAGTTTAGTTATTGAGAACTCCCGCCCGCGCGCCCCGCAAACGACGCGCGAGAGCATTGCGCGAACCGGACAACGGCCGGTCGCAGGACGCTCGCGATAAATTCATGTTTTGTAATGGTTATATTGCGACAAGGTGGAGCGACGACTTGCGCCGAGTGGCTGGCAGTAGTTGGATGAGAAGAGCCGAAGACCGGGCTCAGTGGCGTACCTTGGCGTACCTATGTCCAGCAGTGGACTGATACAGGCTGATGATGATGATGAACTCAAACTCAAAACTTTTTTATTTAATAGGATACATTGTGATCACTTTAAAACGTCAACTTAAAACTAGCTACGCCTGTTCCAACCTCCTTACGCCGGCAAAAGAACAGGCAAGAAACGCCCGGCAGGTAATTTTTTTGGCGCGATCACATTGACAATTTTATTCTTATTACTAATTGATTGAATTGGAGCAAGTTCACTAAAATCCCAAGCTTTTTTTTTGTCATCTAATAGTCCGATATTTTTTATTTAGCTTTACTAATAAGAAGATTTCTCTTGTTTGGTTGTACACATTGGGATATGGGAACATGAATATAATGATGATGATGATGAATGGTATATTTGTTTTTACACGCTCCAACCTTAGTTTATGTGAATAATAAAGTTATAATATTTTCTTTACTTGAGATTGTTGATGCCTTAAGGCACAGAATATAGAATAGTACCCTTAAGGGACATAACAGTTGCTGTGGTGAGGCATTGCTAACTGTTTTTACACACGCGATCTTTGGCAATTTGGTGCTTGTCGTTGAGGTACTGAATATAAGATATTGTACAAAGCTTTTGTAAGTACGACCGTTTTGTTTCTTTTGCTGTACTTATTTACAAGACTATATACATGTCTAGTACATGTATCTGTTCTACAGCTACAGCTTTATGCATGCAAAGTCTCAGCCCGATCGGTTTAAAATTGACAAAGTTTCATACAAACTTTCATTCGCTATTTTATCCCCTTGAGGGTAGAATTAATCAAAGTCCTTTCTTAGCGGATGCTTATGTCATAACATCTACCTGCATGACAAATTTCAGCCCGATCCGTTCAGTGGTTTGGGCTGTGCGTTGATAGATCACTGTGTCAGTCAGTCACCGTTGAGTTATATATATTTAGATTTTTATGAGTTATGCTAACCGCTTGCAGGGTATTTTGAATTAAAACACGTTTCTGTGGCCTTCACACTAGGCAGAGTCTGTATCGTGAGGACCGAATTATCGATACTGTAAAGAAATATCGATACGTTTTTTTCACATCCCTAACATCTCGTACACAACAGCGTGACGTTACAAACACCCCTCCAATCACTATATTTCTAAATTCGCCAGAACCTTTGTCCGAACACTCGAGACCGTCGTGACGAAACACTTTTCAGTCACCAGTGGCAACCCCAAAAATGCAGTTGCCATGTTTCGGAACCCCAAAAATGTTGTTATTTTATTCCACGACAGTATGTCTGATCGTTAGGTTGTCGCAAACTAGAAGCAGCTTTAAGAAAGAGGGCGATATTTCGGGCTATTCGTTGTATTTTTCGCTAAGAATCTATCAGTGATTTTTTAGATCTTCAGGGTAGCGTTTAACCACAAATCACCTGAAGTGGTCAAAGCTGGCGTGGTTTTGCCGGAACACACGGGTAGGTGCTTGGCGATAGATTATTAACCTGACTGGTAACTAGCCAGGCGAGCACTAGAAAATGCCCTAACATAAAGCTATGGTTTCATCACGATGATTTCCCTTCACCGAAAGCTCAAACTCAATCCTACTATAATATTATAAACGTGAAAGTTTGTGAGTATGGATGGATGGATGTTTGTTACTCTTTCACGCAAAAACTACTGAACGGATTTGAGTCAAATTTGGAATGGAGATAGTTTATACCTTGGATTAAAACATAGGCTACTTTTTATCCCGGAAAAAGGTCCCTGCGGGATAACGGGAAGACGCGGGTGAAATAGCGGTAGAAATACGGTAGTGACGTCACTACTGAGCTGTCATCGCTTCAAAAACTTTTGAGGACTGACACTAACCCGTGAGAAACAAGGGGAGGGGCTCCAAAAATCAAGAAATTCATGTCACGTAATTTATAGAGCGATGGTGGCCAAACGGTACCGCGTGAGCCTTACCTCTCGGCTGGATTTACCATCGCTCAAAACGGTGAAGGAAAACATCGTGAGGAAAGCGGCGTGTCCAAGAACCGCAACATTCAAGGGCATGCGACATCTACCAACCCGCACTGGGCCCGCGAGCTAGATTATAGCCCATTCTCTTTCTCTAGCCTGTGTCCCAGCAGTGTCCCAGCAAGTAACTGGCTGACAATGGTGAATTTATGTCTGGACCCCAATGCAGCCGCGCAGGTTCTCAATTGCGACAGCTCACGTTATACATTTCCAAGACCACCCCCGTAACTAAGTGATTAATGATAGGCGATCACCAATAGAAGATTATTGTTAATTGTCTTGACCACTTACATTACAATAGACTTTCGTAGCAGCTAGCAGTGGCACTCGTGGCACAGAGCTGGTTCGTTCGGTCAAATCCTAACATATCGAATCAACCACCGGTTTATTGCATAACTAATAGCGCCCCGCGTCTTCCCATTAGGAACCTTTTTCCGGGATAAAAAGTAGCGTGTGTTAATCCAGGGTATAAGCTATCTCCATTCCAAATTTTATTCAGATTCGTTCAGTAGCTTTTGCGTGAAAGAGTAACAAACTTTCGCGTTTACAATATTAGTAGGATTTGAACTCCATCGACCATTGCAACAGAATATTTATCATCATCATTATAAGCCTATTAAGTTCCCACTGCTGGGACTCCAGTCTTCTCTCAGAGAGAGAGTATGCGCCGTAATCTAGCACGCGGGCCCAGTGCGGGTTGGTAGATGTCGCATGCCCTTGAATGTTGCAGTTCTTGGACATGCCGGTTTCCTCACGATGTTTTCCTTCACCGTTTTGAGCGATGGCAAATCCGCACAAAGCGGTGTACTAGCTATTCCTCACGTAACTTATTTATAAGTCATGAACGAGAGGATTCGAACTTGTAACACGCACGCGCAGCCACTATCGTGCACTGAACTGTCTGGAGTGAGGTACACTGAGAAAAATAAATCTGACTTCTTCTGAGTGTTACCTTCTAAGACAGATAGATTCCTTCCTTGTTTTACCTTAGTTTTCCTTCTAAATCACAATTCCTTCCCTTTTCACTCAGAAGGTAAACGGTATTTCGGAAGGTCTTTTTCTCCGTGTAGCGTGCCCTGTGCCCTTTCCCTGGCTTCGCTCCTGGCGGTAGGTGACCTCACGATTCTTTCACACCCTCCAGTACTTAGGGCGCAATTGTAAATGTAATTCATTCCCAAAATAATATTAATGTAGTACATTCTCCCCTGTTACGTTTTAGTGGCGATGTGTCACCCTACTACAAAACTTAAGATGGATCCTTGGGGATGAACGGAATGGTACGAGCTCACGCACCTTGCAGTCGCAAATGACTACCGACCTGAGCAAACTTCAAAACTTCTAGTAAATTGCTAGGCGGAAAATCTTACTGCCCACTAATATTATTAACGTGAAAGTTTGTGAGTATGGATGTGTGGATGCACGGATAAAATTACCTTCCGAAATACCGTTTTCCTTCTGTGTCAATAGGGAAGGATTTGTGATTCAGAAGGCAAACTAAGGTGAAAAAGGAAGGAATCGGTCTTGGAAGGTAAGTCTCAGAAGTGTGTATGGATGCACTAGTTGCATCCCGCGGTTTCACCCGCGTCTTCCCGTTATCCCGCAGGAACCATTTCTCGGGTAAAAAGAAGCCTATGTGTTAATCCAGGGTGTAAGCTATCTCCATTCCAAATTTCATCCTTATCGGATTAGTAGCTTCGGTGATACGTGGTAACGATTATTCACGCGCACAAACACACGTGAAACCGCGGGGCGCAAACAGTTCACATATCTATATATACGAGTACATATATATACATACATATGAAATAAAGTCGTGTTAGTTACACTATTTATAACTCAAGAACGGCGGAATCGATTTGGCTGAAAATTAGTGGGAAGGTAGCTTAGCACTAGGAGACAGACATAGGATACTTTTATTCCGGATAAGGTTCCTACGGGATAACGGCAAGACGCGGGTGAAATCGCGGGGCGCAGCTAGTATTGTTATAAAAACTACCTACCACAAACCGGACCTACATATTTTTTTCTTATAAAAACGTCCGTCTTCCCCCGAAATGATCGCAAAAGATTCGACTGAACGAATACATTTCAATAAAATGATTATGATTTCGTTTATTCACTGAATATGTATGTATGTATCTACACAATGATATTATTTCAACTTTCATTTACAATGCAAGAAATGCCCATTCGTTCGTAATGAAAACATGCTTTACAATTCACATTCAACGTCGTCTCAAATGTATATTGGGAATAAATATTGATTTGAATGATTATATTATTATAGGGTATTTTACTCTATTTGTGAAAAATTCTAAAAACAGTCACAAAAAGCAGTCGGAAATCGATAGTTTTAGTTCATTAAATAACAAACTAAATTTTTATATTGAATTCAAAAGTTTCAGCTTTTTAATCTGTTTGCCATGTTATTACGTCATAGGGCTATGTAAACATAAACAACTACCATTAACATACAAAACGTCACTGCCATTTGTTTAAACAGCCGACTGACGTCATGACCAGAAAGCAAAATGGCGTCCACTGCGACTAGCGTTTTCGTCAAATTACGCGCAAAATTCGAAAACGCAAATTTTAAATGCATTTTTATGGCACATAACGATTGAATAAGAATTTTGTGAATTTTTTAGTGGTTTACTAGTACTATAAAATCTAATTGAGACACTTTTAAAAATGGGTGTAATACCTTATTGTTTAGCTTAAAACTGTGAAGGAAAACATCGTGAGGAAACCGGCATGTCCAAGAACCGCAACATTCGAGGGCATGCGACATCTACCAACCCGCGCTGAGCCCGCGTGCTAGATTACGGCACATACTCTCTCTCTGAGAGAAGGCCAGAGTCCCAGCAGTGGGAACGTGAAAGGCTGATGATGATACTGCTTTCTTACTTACCGCTAAGTAGACTTTCTAGAATTCTAGATCTTTCTCAGAACTTACCTGAAACATAAAAAAAACAAAATCATTAATTTTATTCTATTGTAGTTTTCATTTGTTGTTATTATTCATATTAGAACATCTTACTTGATATATCAACTTACTTGTATATACATACATATCCTACTAATATTATAAACGCGAAAGTTTGTATGTATGTATGGATGGACGGATGTTTGTTACTCTTTCACGCAAAAACTAATACTGAACGGATCTGAATGAAATTTGGAATGGAGATTATACCCTGGATTAACACATAGGCTACTTTTTATCCCGGAAAACGGTTCCTGCGGGATAACGGGAAGACGCGGGTGAAACCGCGGGGCGCAACTAGTATAGCATATACTGGTAAAATATTGAATTCAAGCACATATTCAAGCTTATGTTCAAACTCCAAACTCTGTTGAACACAGTGCGGATGAAAATTCTAATTGCGCCGTGTAGAGTTCAGCTCCAAGTTGCAATATGGAGGCGTTCGTGATAGAGCTGTTCGATTTAAAGTTGCGAACACGCGGGCGTTTCAGACGGTATTCTTTTTTTTTCTTCTTTTTTTTTGTTTTTTTTTTCTTATTTATTCCAATTTTATTTTAATCTTATTGGTTTTAGTCTGATTTTATATGTACATATTTTATTTTTGTATTGTATTTTCTTTTCATTTACATATATGATTGTGTATGGACTAATTGTCTGAAATAAAATGATTATTATTATTATTATTTACCCGACTGCGAAAGAAGGAGGGTTATGTTTTTCGAGTGTATGTATGTAAGTTTATTTCTTTGGAACGACCTGTGGCCTAAATGGCTTGACGGAGCTTAACATATCAGATGTCTGTCAAGCTTATTGTAGGATTCGAACCCACGTCCTACGGATCGCAAGCCGACGTCACTACGACTGAACAATCATCGCTATAATCGTCACTAAGTTCAATCTATTGGACTCATCAAGACGAATCTGAGTCCGAATCGAAGTATGAGCCCACCACGGGGGCTTTACTAGTAGCCACTACAGAGATGTCCTACCCACCTTCCGGTTGCATCATCAGATCAGGTCGATGTTACCAAGTTATTGCATTGTCACCGAGATTACATACACATACAAAGTTTCAAGTCGATACGACAATTAGAAGTAGGTGAAAATTGACTTCTAAGATTTGATTACATTGTTAGTTAGTTAGTTACAAGTCAAGCTAATAAAAGTGTTTTAAAAAAACGCAACCCGGTCGCACGCTAGTTTAATTGAGTTGAGACGAAACGTTCGTGTGTGCAGACCTCTACCATTAGATTCTATACATATCGCGGCCCCCGTGGCCACTCGCTCGCCGCAGTTAAATCGAGTTTCGGATTGGCGCGGTCGACGGCGGCCGCCGCGTTGGCTACAATGTTTATTTAAATTTTTAGTTTTAAGTAACTTTGTTTGGAAGCAATTATAGTCTGTTGTTTGACTGTTTGTTTGTTTGTGTTGCATTAGTACATGGTGGGCGTGAATTTTAACTGTTTGCAAAACGAAAACGTTAGAAATGGTCACTAGAAATAATTAAGGCAATGTTTTCAAAAAATTGCTTCAAGGTCCTCTGGGTATTGTGCTTTTTAATATGTTGCGGTAGTAACTAGTCTTTGATAATAACAAATCCAGAGAAAAACGGTTGCAGCTTCATATAATGGTTAATTCAAAAAGTGTGGAGCGCTTTTTGGTTGTGTGTACTTTTATTTACCCAGTCAAGAAGCGCTCCACACTTTTTGAATTATTACTAGTAGCCACTGCAGAGATCCCCTACCCACCTTCCAGCTGCAGCATCAGTTCAGGTCCATGATACCAAACTATTGCATTGTCACCGAGATTACATACACATAGAAGTGGGTGAAAATTTACTTCTAAGATTTGATTACATTGTTATAGGTCTACCAGAATCTGATGGTAAAAAGGGAAAAAAGAAATTGACGCTAGCAATACTGGGGGAAATTGGAGTAAAACGTTTTGATACTTTTTTTCCCTATAGTGGCTGATTCTGTGTGTGATACATGCAAATATAAAAATTTATCTAATGATCAAGGATAATTTTTGAAAATCTTACTGTGGCGAATGTGGGGTTGGAAATTTAGATGAAAACTCCAATTACTCTGTCCATGAGTTTATTAATTAATCAAAGGCTATCAGAACTTGAAAATGGTTCCAAATACTGCACATCCATAAAAAAGTCTTCAACGGAAGAGGAAGACGCATTATTTATGATAAACCTTTCCTCCTGCATCTCAATCGATCTTGTTCTATGAACTGATTTTCAATTTTTATTACATGTTCACAAGATTTTCGCCATTCATCGATCCCTATTCGAGAGAAAGCTTCTTCAGTTCACACGAAAGATGCAATAAACCAAAGTATCAAGACTTGTCATTCCTACTAATTTGAAGCCAAACCATAAACAATTCCTCGAAATTTCTGTTGACAGATGACATTTTTTTCGTTGCCATATGAAAATCGCTATTTATTAAACTTTTTTTTTGCCATCAGATCCTGGTAGACCTATAGTTAGTTATTTAGTTACAAGTCAAGCTAATAAAAGTGTTTTAAAAAGGGGCAATTTACACAATATTTTTAAAACCACGTAAAAAATTTTTTTACATGCCTTTTTCTCAATGCTTCTTTCTGCTACACATGACTTATATCTTTATTATCTGTTACCGCGGTTTCACCCGCGTGGGCTACAGTTTATCGTGATGAAAAGTAGCCTAAATCCTTTCTCAGGCTCTAGACTATCTCTGTACCAAATTTCTTTTAAATCGGTTCAGTAGTTTGGGCGTGAAAGACAGACCGACGGAATTAGTTTTGCATTTATAATATCAGTAGGAATAGGGAAGTAGGAATTAGATTTTCACTATCATTATTGAGCGATGGTGGCCGAACGGTTAGGCGTGCGACTTACAAGACGCCAACACCGAGTTCGAATCCTCTCGGCCCCGCACCTATGACTCAATAGGTTATGTGCGGATTTGCCATCGCTCAAAAACGGTGAAGGAAAACATCGTGAGGAAACCGGCATGCCCAAGAACTGCAACATTCAAGGGCATGCGACATCTACCAACCCGCACTGGGCCAGCGTGGTAGATTACAGCCCATAATCTCTCTCTCTGAGAGAAGGCCAGAGTCCCAGCAGTGGGAACGTGAAAGGCTGATAATAAAAAAAATAAAAAAATACAGAGAAAAATTGTTATAATTTGCCTCAATTATCAGATTAATTCCCGAGTCTTCCTCTTAAAAAGTTAACTCGGATTTTAGCAAGCTCGCCTAAGAAGGAGACCGTAATATGCTAATCGCAATCACTCCTTTAAAAACTCTAGAGGTGACAGGAACTCTTATCGATCTCGACGCCGCCGCACTCCCCGTTCCTAGCCACAAGCAACTACTTAAATCGTTAGACAAACACAAGCCAATTCAACCTTTAACACTAATACCTTACGACCCATTTAACTTTGCCCACTAACGGTCGCTTACAACTTTCTGCCTCACAAAACTTTGGTAGCGTGAGGCTTGTTGTGAACAAGGAAAATTGGAGTCTGTATGTAGGAAGTTAGGGTCGGATTATGTTTGCATTTAGTTGGGTGGATGCGTCGTTTTAGTGTTCTGCTGTGGTTTGGATTCCCCCAAGTTGGCATTGTAAACAAAACGCCTATTATAATGGGACAGCACGAAGCTAGGGATGGGATGTGATCGATAGAAATTTTACGAAAAAGTAACTTTGTCATCTAATCTACGGGTAGGTACTTTGCAACATTTTTTTTTACATTTTAAGGATAAGAATAAGATACAGTAACTACAATAAATATAAAACTGGCTCAATTCAATGTTGTGTTGGTTGTTTGACCAGCGCTAGACTGGGACCCTACCACTAATAATCTATTTTGTTTACAATTAATTTATTAATTGTACCATAGAATCCATATTACATCGTTCAGTCGGATCAGATCTATGATATTCAAGAGGTTAATTTATATAAATTTTGCACTGTCTATGCAGGTCTTCCAAGGCACGCCACTGAGCCCGGTCATCGGCTCTTCTCACCCAACTCCTGGCAGCCACTCGGCGCAAGATATCGCTCCACCTAGTCGCAGGGTTTTCTATGTACATATATAAATAATTCCGTTAAAAGTCTTAGTTGTATTTCTAAATGTTGGAAATGGTACGATTCTATGATAAAACCTTTCAGATGAGTTATGTCTTCAACATTTTCATATTATTTTTAAGTTAAGGCCCAGGTTTCAGCACTCTTAACCCGCGGGGGACTGAAGGGGTTTCTCATGGCAATCAGGGAGTAACGAAATGGTAAAAAATGGCTTTAAATGTTAAAAATAATAATTTACGTCAGCATCATTATCAGCCTATATCAGTCCATTAGAAATAGGCCTCGCGAGGTATATTTGCGTAAAACAGCTCAAAGGCCCTTTGTGTATTATGTTTTGTAGTTTATTGATCGTAATAACAAGTTCTTGTTATTTATAGAATAGGAGAAAAACGGTTACTTTGCATAGGTATATCGTGACGTCACATTCGACCACTTCGACTTTAACATCAAGTGACTTGTGGACTGTGGTCAAACGCTACCCTGTAAGCTGTAAAAAATATATTCAATATTTTTTCGAAGACCTGTGCCCAGTCCAAAAAGCGGGAACATAACTGGCAGATGACATGTTAAACTTACAACACCCCCTCTGTTTGCATCGGAGGTAAAAAATGGTTGCAATTAGCCCCGAATTTTAGCTCGATCTTGAAATTTCCGCCTTAAGTCAAGTAATAAATCTAAAAGTTTTCGTTCGCGAATTTGGCACTGAAAGTTTGGGAACAAACTTAGCTACTTGTGTTAATTAGCCAAGGTTTTATAACTTTGTTTTTGGAAACTTTCGAGCCAATTAGAATAATATTTTTGTAACGTTTTCGAAGTTTCAGGGTCTGTGCATATTTGACTGTCAACTTATAGTCTGGGGCTTACTTTGCGCCGTCATACCTAAGTCCTAACTCCAAGGTGATCTTGACCTGATTAAATTATGGAAAAGAGAATTTTAACGAGTAAGTAGTACACTAAATTTGTTAAATAAGTGGTCAAAAGTGGTCCCAAGCTTATCATTTATCTTATCATTGCTTAGATTGGGAACTGGCTCAAATAATTCATCAAAATATTGGATATGACTTGCAAACAATCATTTAAAAAAATCTGCGACAAATTGAAATAAAAACCTTTTCCCTACTTTTCAACAGAGCACAAGTATTGTAACGAAAAAAATTATTCAGTCGATTAATGACAAAACAATCTATCGATATCCTTTCGGTACATCACTATTAATCGAAATTGTGTAATCCTAACCGTTAGGTGAGGGCCAATGATAAATGAATGCATTATTTGATTGTCACAGTATCAATAATTACGAATTGTCGTTATATGTGAATAAAACATGATTTCTGTTTTGTAACTCTAGTCTAGAGCAGCGGTTTCACCTGAGCAACGAATATTTAAAATTCTAGAATTTCCTCACGACTGTTCAAATGTTTTTAGGGAAAGAGTTTTACGCCTGAAATTAATAAATAATCGATCCTAATCCGTTCTCTGCGGTTTTAGATCGATATGTCATGTCATAATGGTGTCGATTCGGTTTTGCATTCTCTAAAACTAAACTAAGTTTGACAGGTCTAATAGTATTGCTGTCTTTTTCTAATCACTGAAGTAAAAAAAGGACAGCACTACTTTTAGACCTGTCAAACTTAATAACCAATGTCATTTTAGTAGTAAGGCTTGACATATTACTACTAAAATGACATATTATGGACTTGGCATCTCGATCTTAAACCGCGGATAACGGATCAGGATCGATTATTAATTTCGGGCGTAAGTTTATTCTAGCTGGCTAATTATCCCTCACTTTGCAAATCCGACTACCACGAAACAGTCTGTTTTTTCTTCGGGTTAATCCCTACTTCCCTACTCATTATAAAAGCGAAAGTTTGTGTGTGTGTGAATGTTTGTTACTACGTATCACCGTAACTACTAAAGCGATTGATGAAATTTGGAATGGAGATAGCTTATACACTGGATTAACATATAGACTTATCCCGGAAAAAAGTTCTTGCGTGATAACGGAAACACGCGGGTGAAACCTGCGGGGCGCAACTAGTCTAAATATATATAACTCAAAGGTGACTGACTGACATAATGATCTATCAACGCACAGCCCAAACCACTGGACGGATCGGGCTGAAATTTGGCATACAGGTAGATGTTATGACGTAGGCATACGCTAAGAAAGGATTTTGATTAATTCTAGAATTCTACCCCCCAAGGGGATAAAATAAGGGATGAAAGTTAGTATGAAACTTTGTCAATTTTAAGCCGATCGGGCTGAGAGTTTGCATTCATAAAGCTGTAGCCCACGCGGGTGAAACCGCGGGGAACAGCTAGTTAAAAATAAACAAGTTCATCATCTACTTTTTTCTACAAAAAGTGACAGACAGACAAACGAATCGAATCAGCCAGTAAATGTTTATTGTAAATATAATTATTTTTATTGCGTTCCTACCCCTTTAAATCCAATTCTGTGAATTAAAGAGTAGGGTTACACGAAATTGAAGGGGGAAGTGACAACCCTGTGAAATAATTATAATGAATAAATAACTGCCGGCGCAGCCCTGACCCTTAGGTACTATGATATTGTTTTTATAGATTTAGAAACTACGTATAAGTTTTAGAAATTAGACCTACTGTACAGGAAGAAAACCATGACTTTATCCCAGAAAAAGGTTCTTGCGGGATAACGGGAAGACGCGGATGAAACCGCAACTAGTTTTAAATAAAGTGTGATTAAAGTATGGAAGTAGAGATAGGGATAAAATTACAGTTAGTTAAAGACAAGTGGGTGTGTGAATGAATTTCTTTCGCGGCGCAGCACTAAATGCGTGAATTAGCATTACTCATTCGAGTCAACAATGGACTGTCGGATGGACTAGAGATGAGCCGCTTAATACGATAGTCCGGCTAAACTTGTCGGTCTACTTACGGCCGTCATTAGCGTCCATTAGTTACGTAATTATTTTTCTCGCAGAAAACAGTGTTAAATTGCGAGAAAAATATTTTTGTTTTGTTTTTTTTTTCTTATTAATCCAACACGTATAGAATAGCAGTTTTGAAGAATCGCGCGTGAGATTAGGGGAGGGGGGGAGGAGTTAAGGCAAATCTTACGATATCTCACCAAGAAGGAGGGGGGGTCGAAAAATTCTCAAAAATGTCTCACGTAATTAATGGACGCCCCCTAACCTATCTATCTACGGTTTGCCCTACTAAAGAAAGAAATTTGACACCATCTCCATGTAATGTCAAAATCTATCTCGAATAGGGCAAACTGTGGATAGGTTATTCATTTCCAGCGTTAGCCCACACTCTCAGCCAGAGCATGATAATAATAAAACATGGGACATCTTACAATATCCCGGGACATCTAAATATGTCCCAGTTTTTTAATACTAATATAAACTATATTCTATTATGTTTGTGCACACCAGTGTTTTCATGTTTCTCTTGCGCCCTTCATCTTTCAATTTGTCTTGCCCCAGTAAAATTCAAGACTTGTCGATAACAAAATTTCAAGTCCATGTAAAGAGAAATCTTATTAGTAAAGCTTATTATTAAATATCGGACTATTTAGATGATCTTTCTTTCTATCTATCTATTCTCCCTATTCTAACCATTTTCGGTAAACAGCCAAAACAGTCAGTAAAATTCAAGACTTGTCGATACCAAAATTTCAAGTCCATGTAAAGAAAGAAAAAGAAAAAAAAGAAATCTCAAAATCTCTGTAAGAAATCTTATTAGTAAAGCTTATTATAAAAAATCGGACTACATACTGATTTTTTTTAATTTCAAGCGTGTGCAATATTGATAGCCATAATAAGACGCTTGCAGTTTTTCTTATGTGTCAATTTCGATATAGAAATAATTATGTACATATCGAAATTGATACGAAATGATAACTCTAAAACAGATATCGAATATCGATATATTAGCACTGCAATCCAACCGGAAAGTGGCCGGACAAAGCACATCTCTAAAACAAACGGATAGAGCTTATTAGTACCCGTATAAAACGCGAGATTAAATACGGTTTCGCTAAATATAGTTAGTTAGCAACTTGCGTTTATGAATGACTCACATAACAATAACCGCCTTCCTTACTTGCTTTTGTTGCTGTTTTTTGTACGTTTCTTTCTCTTATGCCCGGAACACACTAAGGTCAACGTCAAGGGAAATGTCAACGCCTATTATGTGAGTGGCTAGCCTATCATCGCGATAAATATTGCGTTAATTATTAACGCAATTATGTAAGTGGCTTCACTTGAACGGTCAACGTGAATGGACTTGAGTTGTCGGCTAACGTCAAACGCCAATGTGAATGCCAATTAATGTCGTGGCCATACTTATGTCAAACGTCAATCATAGCGCTATTTAACGGCATTTCCCGTTAGTGTGGCCCCAGCATTTATTGTGTGCAGTTTTTTGCACAATGTGCACAACCAACCAACATAAATCTTATTATAAAATTTCGGACTATTTAGACGACAAAAAAAGCCTGGGATTTAGTTAGCTCGCTCCAATTCAATCAATTAGTAATAAAAATAAAATTGACAATGTGATCGCGCCAAAAAAATTACCTGCCGGGCGTTTCTTGCCTGTTCTTGTGCCGGCGTAAGGAGGTTGGAACAGGCGTAGCTAGTTTTAAGTTTGATGTTTTTTTTTATTATATTATTTTATTATTTATCTTCATCATCATCATCGTCATCATCAGCCTTTCACGTTCCCACTGCTGGGACTCTGGCCTTATGTATGGGCCGTAATCTACCACGGTGGCCCAATGCAGTATTTACCTTATTAAAACTCTATTTATTTATTCATTGCTTACCTAACTGCCTTTGTTTATCTTAAATCTGGCAACACCAATCTTACCCACTTCAATATGCCCGCACCTTCCTAATACCTTACAAATTACCCCAAAATCCCGCGGGATCTTAAGCCCAGGACGGGCGAGGCCAGGGCCAATATCATATCACTTACTGGCTTCATCAAATAGCTGTTTGCATATGTAATTTGATAATAAGGCTTTACAGAAATCTTGGTGGAGTTAGGTACAGGGAGTTTAGGTACATCTGTCGTGTATCCATACTAATACTGGATGACCGGGTAAACATCGTTTTCCATATAAATATTAAATAAATAAATATCGGGGACAATTGCACACAAATAGACCTAGCCCCAAATTAAGCTCGAAACTTGTGTTATGGGTACTAGACAACGATATACATACTTATATATAGAGAAATAAATACTTATATAGATGGAAATATCCAAGACTCAGGAACAAATATTCGTGCTCATCACACATATAATTGTCCTTACCGGGGTTCGAACCCGGGACAGCCAGCCTCGAAGGCAGGGCCACTACTAACTCAGCTACCGCGTCGTAATTATTTTTATTATTAAAAAAATAGGTTTCAGTGATGGAAGAGTGAAAATTTAGGGTTACAAGTATTTTTTGACATCATAAACATTTTTTTTTAATATCTAAAGAGTGCCCATTTTTATCCCCTAGGGATATAAAAAATAGTCTCCAACCTAACAAATCATAAAAAACATAAAAATCGGTCAAGTTAGAGGTGAAAACATTTAATTGTTTGTTTTTCGGATAAACTTAAAAACGATTGACCCGATCTTGATTAAATGGGATAAAACTCAAACTCAAAACTCAAAAATATGTTTATTCAATAGGATACATTGTGATCACTTTAAAACGTCAACTTAAAACTAGCTACATCTGTTCCAACTTCCTTACACAGACAAGAAACGCCCGGCAGGTAATTTTTTTGGCGCGATCACATTGACAATTTTATTCTTATTACTAATTGATTGAATTGGAGCAAGTTCACTAAAATCCCAAGCTTTTTTATTGTCATCTAATAGTACGATATTTTTTAATTAGCTTTACTAATAAGATTTCTCTTGTTTGGTTGTACACATTGGGATATGGGAACATGAATATTAACGAGTTGCGGGATCACAACCAAAGCAGACCAGACCCCACAAGCAGCACCCGTTCACGAGTTGACGCATGTGCCAGCCATCGCTCTCCTCGACCATATTAGAGGGAAGAGGGCGACCCGGGCGTGATAGTTTAAACCGTACGGAAGGACATAGGGTACTTTTTATCACGATAAACTGCTGTTCACGCGGGTGAAACCGCGGGGAACAGCTAGTAACATTTATAGTGAAAAGATTTGACTATTTGTTCCGTATAGGAGAGCTTAAAAACTACTGCACCGATCTTGGTGATATTTGGTATGGAAATAGATTTGATATTTGAAACCGTCCTTAAGCATATTATTATAGCATAATTATATCCTTCTAGCTGACCTTTTAAACCTTCCTTGAACTTCCACAAATATTTCAAGATTAAAATTAGCTAAATCGGTCCAGCCGTTCTCGAGTTTTAGCGAGACTAACGAACGGCAATTGATTTTTAAAACACTTTTATTAGCTTGACTTGTAACTAACTAACTAATCTATAATATAAAAATGAATCGCAAAATGTGTTGGTAAGCGCATAACTCAACAACGCCTGGACCAATTTTACCAATTCTTTTTTTTAAATGTTCGTTGAAGTCCAATAATGGTTTTTACGGTGAGAAAAATCGAATAATTGCCGGGAAAACACTAAAATTAGCCCTTTTCTTTTCCCCATACAAACGATTCGTAATAATACTTAAGTCAATTTGAACTTTAATACCATACCATAAAGTTCAAGTGTTAGTGGAGAGGTTCCGGGAAGGCAAAACAATTGAGTGACGTTAGTATTGTATAAATATTGATGTCTGTTTTCAATAAAATTAGGGATCCTTACTAAAACTCCAATAATGTGTGTATTATAATTTTTGCGTTTTTGCTAAATACCCGTGCGAAGCCGGGGCGGGCCGCTAGTTATATATAAAGAGAAGATTATATTCACATTATGGGCTTTTTCTTTATTTATGCTAACTCTCCAGGACTGCCAACTGCCAATAACTAATTTCGTTAGCCCGCCCAACGGTCAGTTCGCATTGAATTTCGAACGGGGTTTAAAAAAAGAAACGTTTTGTTTACGCGCGTAGACAGAAATCTCATCAAACTTCGCAGTTTTGGCGACGATTCTATTAAAAATGGAAGGAAAATGGCGTACGGCACGGTTTAATCAGGATTTATTCGAAACAAGCTCCTTTCGTTTTGGGAAATATTATCGTATTTACAGAAGATGCTGAATATATCCTACTATCTATACTAATATTATAAAGCTGCAGAGTTTGTTTGTTTGTTTGTTTGAACGCGCTAATCTCAGGAACTACTGGTCCGATTTGAAAAATTCTTTCAGTGTTAGATAGTCCATTTATCGAGGAAGGCTATAGGCTATATTTTATTTCCAAAAAAATTAGGGATCCGTAAGAAAATTGCTATTTTGCAACCCAAGGTGTGAAATCGAAAACCTATTTTTGCGTACGCTGCAAAAACTATTGACACTAGAACAAAATAATGTATTACGAGTTTGTAGGTCTCATTTAGATCTACAAAAAAGTCCGCGAGAGCATATGTCTAACTATTATAGTTATGCCACAATAAGTGATCTTTTATTTAAAAAAAGAATTTTTAATGCCGCCGCTAGAAAAGGCTCTTTATTTGTATCTTGGTATTAATCCTTATCATAATATTATAAATGCGAAAGTTTGTGTGTGTTTGAATGTTTGTTACCACGTATCATCGTGAATAAATAAATCACTCTGCAGTCTATAGAGGGGGTAGACCTGACGCCGTGAACGAAAACGTTGAAAAAAAACCGACCAAGTGCGTGTTGGACTCGCGCACGAAGGGTTCTGTACCACCCTACTAATATTATAGACGTGAAAGAGTATGGATGGATGGATGTTTGTTACTCTTTCACGCAAAAACTACGGAACGGATCTAAATGAAATTTAGAATGGAGATAGCTTATAGCCTGGATTAACACATACGCTACTTTTGGTCCCGGAAAACGTGAATATGCGGTTGAAACAGCGGGGCGTAGCTAGTAATAAATACTGAGAAAAATACTGTTAATTAACCTCTGTTATCATCGTTTATTTATTAGGTAAGAAAAAATGGGAAAAAAAGAATACAGGATCGTGCGGTCAAACGAGCATACATGGGACGGCCGAGTGGCCGTCGCCCTGTCGGCCGTCCCAGGTATCGCTGGAGAGACGAAGGCACGAAGGATATGCGCGAGCTCCAGGTGGAGGACTGGCGGGAGGTGGCGCGGGCAGAGCGAAGTGGCGTCTTTTGTTATCGGGTGCCAAGACTCACTTTGGGTCGTTGCGCCATCTCAGTTAGTTTTAGTTTTCATCTTGGTACCGACGCCTTAACACATCTGTTGTCGTGAGTGCCCCGACTGCACACAAATATAAAAACAATAAATTGTGTTTTAGAGAAAACGTCATTGTACCTACGAGTCTACGGGTGTACGTGAGGGCGGTAGAGATGGGACATGTCGATAAAAAAAAAACTCGACGCGTTATCGACAAAATTTATGCTGGATTTTACGTATTATAATTTTTAATTTTCAAAGAACATTGGCCACTTTTCATACTGCCTTGGACCTGACCGCAATATATTTTGGATATAAATATTCGTTTCTGTCAATGTCACTTGACAGTGACAGTCAATTTGCTAGTACATAGATTAAAAAGATTAGTTTTCGTTCATATTTAGTAAAGAATGTTGATTTTATTGACTTAATTTAAGTAGGGCCGACTTCCAAAGCGTGAAACGGAATGGCAAAGAAATTGCGGGGTGCGTTCAAAACATCCAAGCATCGTGTAGTTAAAAAATGTCCTAAGAAAATCAGTATCTTTTTTTTTCTACACTTTGTTTTAAATATCGTTTGTATAATCTTCATAGGCAAAAAAATATTTTTTTTATAGATCTTTTTCATACGACCTCGGGTCCGTTTTGGCCATTGTTCTTTTTGTTAAATACCCGTGCTAAGCCGGGGCGGTCTACTAGTACGTTATAACATTAGCTATGTATGTATGTTTGTATGTACATATACATATATGTATTCCTGAATACGGTGAAGTTACGACTTCAAATATCAAAATAAACCAAGTACCTAGAAGTTTTTCGTACCGTACCTTTGCGCGCACGTTTAGTAGGGCTGTCACACATGGCAAAGTTTTACATTTTGAAATAATATTTTTGTTTTGACGTCTCTGAAGTGTAAAGTGCGAATTGAAAGCTTTGCTTTCTAGGTTTTAGTATTGCTTGAAACCATTTTAAAATCTTAATTCATATACTATAGCTACTTATCATTTTTTTTTTTATTTCTGACGTTAGTGGATTTTGTCCAAAAAAAATATTAGCACCTACTTGGCGTACGCATATAAAAAACAAGCGACTTATCTGGCGGGTTGCAATTTTTTTAATGTTCCCATACTTCTAGCTTTAATGACCCATTTGACCCTATTAGGGGATGAGTTCAAAAAACAACTTTTCTTGGTGCTTACGCTACTGAAAGAAACCATCTTCCAAGTACGGGTTAAGGCTGCGCATTGATATTTTAGTAAATGAGTCAGGATTTCAGGACTTTAAATCCACCCCGTCTGTCTGTCCGTTTGTTACATTTTTACGCGAGGAATTGGCAATATTGGCTGCAGGGATCTCCTTTTTTCTCAGCAAATACAAAACATACAGAGCTAATATTCATGTACATTAAAGATCATGCTTTTGACATCAAATTGTCAGAAGGATAACACGATTGGTTAACTTTCATAGCAGAGAAACAATGATCGAATCGATCGATCGATTTAAGAGTTGATTTTTTTTGTTTGGTATATATACACAGTCTTCAAAGAACTACAGGTTTAGTTGTATAAAATTTACGATAGTTTTCATTTTAAACGAAAAAAAACCTTTTTTTTTACGCATACGAACTTACTGCATTAGTCAGCTCGCTTGCGTTTTTGTATGGAGCTGATTTTAGATTCATTGTTTATCACGGCGCTCAACCGATCTTGATAAAATATGGTGTGGAGATATTTTGAATCCTGGATACTTTTAGTCGAGATGAATTTTAAAGGGGACTTTCATCGTGATAAACAATTTTTATAATATAATACATGATATTTATTTTTATCCTCAGTGCCAACCCTGAATAGAAGTGTTCCCTTATGATCGGGCACGCGACACAGAACTTATTTCATTACGTGTGCGTGAGCTCTAGTAGAGATGTACCTAACATGAAGTCATAGAGTATCGATACAATTATCGATTATGTTACGGGACATTTCAAATTTTTTTTTTTCTCATCTATCCGAGTAATAAGAGACGAAGCAAATCGCTCCCGTCATGGTAAACTTCAGTCTTACTCTCATGAATATCATATATTTCAGTTCTAGGAATCGTTTCTATTCCATAACAATGTGCTTGAACGTTTCGAACGTGCTCTTAGAATATGAACAAGGCGTTACAATTTAATAAACAACGGTTAAGAGGAAAGGCGACGAGTGGTTACATCACAAAATTAAAAAAAAAAACTTAGTATCCTTTTTTAACCTGAATTTTGGTGCTAGAACAAATTTATTTTTATACATGGTAACAAAGATTCACACACACAAACACAAGTTTCGGATTTATAATATTACTAGGTGCGCGCCGCGGTTTCAACCGCATCTTCCCGTTATCCCGCAGGAACCTTTTCCGGGATAAAAAATAGCCTACGTGTTAATCCAGAGTATAAGCTATCTCCATTCCAAATTTCACTCAAATCCGTTCAGTAGTTTTTGCGTGAAAGAGCAACTAACATACATACATACTCACAAACTTTCGCGTTTATAATATTAGTAGGATGGTAGGATAAAATCCCTACTTATTTTAGATAACAGTACTCATTATGACACTACTTCTAAGGTTTTCTTTTCTCTAGTTTTGTTTTCAGCTGTTATTATTGTGGTGAAACAATAAAGCGTTATCTTAATATCTACTTTTCATATTTCTATGTGCTGGCCTTCCCTCTTAAGCGTTTCCGTTTAACACACTCGCCGCTCGCGATGTAATATTTACATTTTGCACAAATATAATAATACAAGCTAAATGTAAATAAAATATTATGGCATGTACCGAAAGCTCAAACTCATTGTGGGATTTGAACTCACGACCTGCGGATCGAAAGCCGACGTCATCACCACTGTGTCATCATCGGTTCTGACTCATTAATTTTCTTTTTTTATAACACTTTTAGTAGCTTGACTTGTAACTAACTAATTGCTACTTTACAAGGTAGCTTTTGACCACAACCACCAGGTGACTTGTGGTCCACAAGTCACCTGGTGTTAAGTGACGATGTGGTCGAAGACGGCGCCACGCTACACCTGGACTGGGAACTGGCTTTTAAGTGTGACTGCCGGAATGTTTGTTACCACGTATCACCGTAACTTCAAAACTGATTTTGTCGAAATTTGGAATGGAGATAGCTTATACCCTTTCTTTTGGCAAAACGCCTCCTTCTACCACCCCTCCGCCTGTGCCGGATTGGGTCAGAGAGCGGATCTGCCTCCCTGACCCGTTCCGCGGCCTCCTTCTGCGCGATTGCGTATTCGCAGGAGGCCACAGCCTGCCACGCCGTGTCGCTGCCGAGCATTGCTGTGATGACGCTCGGCAGGGACAGGTTTCCACCTGTGTGCTTAAGATAGCTTATACCTTGGATTAACACATAGGCTACTTTTTATCCCGGAAAAAGGTTCCTGAAAGACGCGGGTGCAACCGCGGGGTGCAACTAGTGGTGAACAAGGTTCGGAACTCTTTAAACACCTTTTCGTCTTCCACCAGCCGCGCCAGCGTCGTCAAATAAAGGCAGACAGCAGACAGGCTTCAGGCTACGTGGCCCATCATCGGACCACCTTCATTTTATATTCTAAACGCAAATTTCATGAAAAAATACAATTCCCCTCGCTCTGTACTGTATTTGGACAAGCGTTCTTTTTTTGTCGGTGCAAGTTGTAAGAGAAAGCGGTGCAGTTTAAATTTACTCACCAAAAACATATATTTGAAAGGAAGAACCTAGTTCAATATTATGATTTTATGATTGTCAACTTCACCGACAAAACAATTGAGATCTAAATGGGTGCCAAGTTCTGTAGAGCTATACTGTACTGTAAACAATCCTGAAATTATAAATCATTTACTGAAACCTCAACTTTGATTTAGCTTGGAATTATGTCAGTGTCAGATCTATCAAGGCATACTATAACCGTGTTTATCGCTTTACCCTTTACATAGATAAGCGAACTCCACGCGCAACGGTCTCTTTCCCGATCTATCCGCTAAATAAAATTGTCCTGCATTGCATACTCATTCAAAACAAAGTTCCGATCCATTTTTTTTTTATACAAAATGTCTATGCAGTCGAAGGTAGCGTCACGCTACACTTGGATGGAACCTGATTACATCTGTTTAACTCTGGACATTAACAGGCAGTACTATTTACACACGAGTCGTTTTAATACTAAATAAAAAAACATAATAAATAAATATTGTCTATTGTAATAATAAAATCGCGCCTCTTTTGTGACTTAGACAGCCATGTTTAGCGACTTCGCCGTCTCCGAGATATAGCCTTACAACGTTTTTACTTGATAAAGTGTGTTTTACATTTTATATAATATATTATTTTATAGTGAACCGCTCACTAAAAATGTCTGCTTGCTTCTTCAGAGTTCTTGTATCTATCTATTTAAATAAGAATCACTGAATGATTTGCAAAGTGCCCTTTTTTCGAAGCTATAACCATTTTTCTCCGGATCTATTAATAACAAAGACTTGTTACCACCACAACATATTAAAAAATACAATACCCACAAGGCCATGAAGCTATTTTTTTTGAAAATATTGCCTTATTATTTTTCTGAGCGGCCACAGTCAAGACCTTCCCTGTTATCCGGAAAACTGAAGTTCCTATACGAAAGCTGGAAACTTCGCCGCGTTGCTAGTAATTCCATTATCAATTCCCTTCATCTCAGCAGAGAGCAGACCTCGCCGCAGCCTATAGTCGAAAAACTGCTCATGAAAGTTTAAAATCAATTACGTGCTACCTCGGAACTCCTTCCGTATGCATAGAATGGTTATTATGCCTGATAATCCGACCGGGAGCGGATCAAAACAGCTTTTCCTAACTAAGTAACATGGAGAGCACCTACTTATGGTAGCCAGAACTGCTGCAGGGAAACACTTGTGTTCCAGGAGCAGTTCTTGAGAGCCAGACCTGTTCATCTGCCGGCAGCATTTTGGGCACGTTACCGGACATCAAGGATCGTTTGAACTATCTTTAGTCCGTCTTTAGTTAGTTTAAACAATCCAATAAAATAAATGTGTGTGAAGGTATAATTAACATAACATATAATTTTTTAGTATAAACTTTAGAGTCCTTCCCGTGGTTGTGTACCCCGAGGGCAATACACAGGAGCACCCCGAGGGCTTTGTTCAGGCGACAAACTACGGTCACTGTCGTGCGCACCTTGAGAGCTCTGCGATGATGAAGGACATCCATCTTACATGGTACTCCTTACGTGGTTGTGGGTTTTGAGAACTCTGCTATGATGAAGGGCATCCATCTTAAATGGTACTCCTTACGTGGTTGTGGTTTATTTTGAGAACTCTCCTAGGTTTAAATTGTATGTTTCATCATCATACTCAATACGCAATTATTTAAAGCAGGCCAAAATCAAAATTAGCGAACATATCTGCAAGCATTCGTGCAAATATTTTATATATACATCAGTCCTTTTTATAAATATTAGTACAAAACCTCTATATAAACTTAACAATTGTTAAGGAGCCAGTCTGTCAAAGACTTCCTAGTTTCCATGACACAACTATAGTTGCTTCTTCATAAAGTCTAAATATATATAACTCAAAGGTGACTGACTAACATAGTGATCTATCAACGCACAGCCCAAACCACTGGACGGATCGGGCTGAAATTTGGCATGCAGGTAGATGTTATGACGTAGGCATCCCCTAAGAAAGGATTTTGATTAATTCTACCCCCAAGGGGATAAAATAGGGGATGAAAGTTTGTATGAAGCTCTGTCAATTTTAAACCGATCGGACTGAGACTTTGTATGCGTAAAGCTGTAGCCCACGCGGGTGAAACCGCGGGGAACAGTTAGTCTTAAATAAATGCTGAAGCATTTCCTGCCGTGAGTTAGTTTCTAAGCATGTAGAGCGTGAGTAACTTTTGATAAGCTATCGTATCGAGTTAATATTTGTACACCTTGTATTTATGACCTTATTCGTTGTAGTTGATTCATGCATTGCATGCGACGATAACGTGTGTTTACGATGTTTTACATCATTCGCAATTTAGCATATTTTTAAAATGGTGGTATAAAGTTTAAAAAAACTAAGGAAAATTTACAAGAAAAAAAAGGAAAAAAAAAACTATTTTGTCATAGATTGTCTTTGAAACGGAAATTACTATTTTCACAGGTCTTTCATTGGCTGATAGCTTAAATAATAATACAAAAAGTACATAACTTAGGCTACTTTTATTTAAAAAAAAGAGCTAGACTTCCGCGCAAAAAAAACGGGTAGTATATCACGACAAAATATAGTTAACAAACGCTTGGACCGTGGGGACCGGGAGCAAAATCGATATATAATGATATATCAAAGCGACTGGTCGATGCTACCCGTGACCAAAATGCTGGTCGTTATTTTGCGCAACGAATAAGCATTGCCGTTCAACGCGGCAATGCGGCCAGCATTTTGGGAACGTTGCCAACTGGTAGTGGTTTATTAGTTTGTTTAGTTTGATAAGTAGTTTTATTTTACATTTTAAGGTTTAGATAAGTGTTTTTACTTGTGTCATGATCTATCTCTTTTAAATAAATCGTTAACAAATGAAATGATATTACGAGTATATAATTTATTTGTCCGAAACACGGTTTAGATCAGATGTTAACTTTGATTATTGCTCAGCGTGCTTCACCATTGCTGGCATACGAAATTCATGCAAAAAAACAACACAATTTTAATTAGATTGATATAAAGTAATAATTAATTAACCGATTGCCCGCACAATCACATACTTAGGCTCGGACCCCTAACTAGGTTTCCCTGTATCTAGGGTATCAGAAACTACGAGGATCGGGGATCCACAACACCCAGACCCAGAACATATACATGCGCTTTTTTTTTCAATGCACAAATATTTGTCCAAATATTTGTCCAAGATTGATTACTTACAATGACATGCTTCTATGAAATTAAATAATAATAAAAATAATAGTATAAAATAAAGCGATGTGAACACGGGTGAAACCACGGGGAACAGCTGGTAAAAAATAATATAAGATAGCTTAGCCTTAGTATAATAGTTTTTTAGCTTGCGCCGAGTGGCTGCCAGTAGTTGGATGAGAAGAGCCGAAGACCGGGCTCAGTGGCGTACCTTGGGAGAGGCCTGTGTCCAGCAGTGAACTGACACGGGCTGATAATTAAGAGGAGCTGATTGTGATGAGGTATTTTCAAATTACAGCTTATTCTTAAACCTGCCAAGTACTGTCTTTGAACTTAAAATCTAGAGGGACTATCAGTCATAAATATTAATGTACAAGCATATTCCTCCAGAATAATAATTAACAGTGATTAATTATGTAGAGCTTAATTATTAATTACAATGTTGCCTTACCAAACACAAAGAGATCGAATTCTTAGGGGTAGGCACAGGCACGGATTTAGGGGTGGGGTCAATGGGTGCAATTGCCCTCAAGATCCACGATCAAAGCACAAATGTTGAAATACTCAGTTATCCATTATTTATTGCAGTCAGTTTACTATGGCATGTAGAAAACATAATTATGGACCCAAGGGCATAGCAAATAGCATCGTAGGCGTGGATCGATCTATTCTAGTCCATTTTGAGAAGTTTTCATGAAAGTATGCTGATGTAGCAGTTTTCATATGAATTACTATAAAAAGTACATGGGACTTTCTCTTCTAATTTCAATGAATCGGCCATTCACTGTGTTCCGGCAGTCCCACTTGAGAGCCAGTTCTCATTCCAGATATACCGTGACGCCACCTTCGACCACATCATCACTTAACATCAGGTGACTTGTAGTCAAACACTGCCTTGTAACTAAAAAATAATCAGAAAGATAAATTATGGCACATACATATCCCCCCTCCTTGAACGAAATACTGGATCCCAGTCTGTATAGCCATCATTAGCTAAATGAAATACAATACTAATATCTAGGCATCTAACTTAATGAAGTTACTTAGGCTTAATTTAAATTAATCTAGTTTAAGCAATATATCACATTACGAGAGATAAACAACATAGTTGGTTCATATTATTTAACCGAAACGTCTTTTGTACTTAAGACTTTCAGAGTCAGCTTCTACAAAACAATCACAGATGGCCCTGTATAATTGCCAAAAACCCTACGTTTTTATTAACGGTGTCTAGGGATCAAAAGGCAAAGTTAAGTTTGTCTTTTAAAGCGGAAAAAGTTTTCGATGGGCATATATTTGGAACCCTCGGTGCGCGAGCCAAAACGCACTTGGCCATTTTTTTTTTAATTTGCTACCACATGCGTGTAATTCAAGCCAGGAGGAGAATAAATATCACCACACACAGATCTCGATGAATCACTCTAAACAGCCACCCAAATATTTTCCTTACCCAAGCTCTCAATACAATCGACTGTCACCACTATTATTTCCCGCCAAAATCTACCCCATCCAAATTGATAGAAAGAATATAAAGTTGCCATTCACATAAAATGTGTGCAATCGTAGACATTCTGCCACAGATATAATTATTATAATTAAATGGATTAATGAGTATAATGGCAATATTTAAGTAAGAGAATGAAGTTACTATGAATTCTAATTGTTACATGTTTTTTATAGTTATATTCTGACATAAGAATTATTGCTCGTTAACATGCGCTTGTCTATTCGCGTTTTATACCAAATCGCAAATTTCAAGTGTTCAGTTGTTAATGATAAGAAGACTACTGGAATTCTGACCAAACAATGAATTCCCGTCAGAAATGACACACCACTCGCGCACTGAGAAAATAATCTTTACTTCCGAGTCTTACCTTCCAAGACCCACTCCTTCCTTACTAACCCGACTACGAAAGAAGGAGGGTTATGTTTTTCGGGTGTATGTATATGTATGTATGTTTCTTTGGCACGGCCTGTAGCCTAAACGGCTTGATGGATTTTAACATATGAGGTGTCATTAAATTCGTCTTTATTGTGGGAGTGACATAGGGTACTTTATTTTAGCGCAGTCGAGTCTTTTGGTCCTTTTGTTTTACCTTAGTTTTCATTCTGAATCAAAAGTCCTTAGTTTTAACTGAGAAGGAAAATGTATTCATTATCATCATCATCATCAGCCTTTCATGTTCCCACTGCTGGGATTCTGGCCTTCTCTCAGAGAGAGAGCATGTGCCGTAATCTACCACGCGGGCCCAGTGCGGGTTGGTAGATGTCGCATGCACTTGAATGTTGCAGTTCTTGGACATGCCGGTTTCCTCACAAGGTTTTCGTTCACCGTTTTGAGCGATGGCAAATCCGCACATAACTTATCAAGTCATAGGTGCGAGGCCGAGAGGATTCGATCTCGGTGTCGGCACCTTAAAAGTCGCACGCGTTACCGTTCGGCCACCATCGCTACCTAAAATGAAAATGTATTACCATAGTAAAGGAGTAGTAGTTCAGCTTCATATAAATCGGCCGTCGCCGGTTTGAATGTGTGCGTGAGTAGCGGCACCGTGTACGCACGCACTTTTCACGCACACAATCACATAAACGAAAGGAGGCGGCCGGGGCCGCGGCCATGCACTCAGTACGGAACGCGCCGCCTATGCGTCACCGCAAGAGTAGGCAGTTAACTCGTCGAGCGGCCTTAGCTAACCTAACTAACTAACTAACTGAGATGGCGCAACGACCCAAAGTTAGTCTTGGCCTCCGATAACAAAAGACGCCACTTCGGTCTGTCCTGCGCCACCTCCTGCCAGTCCTCCACCTGGAGCTCGCGCAAATCCTTCGTGACTTCGTCCTTCCAGCGATATCTGGGACGGCCGACAGGGCGACGGCCACTCGGCCGTCCACTGTATGCTCGCTTGACCGCACGATCCTCTCCCTTAGCTAACCTACTGTTCTTTATATACTGTGGTATTACGGAAGGTCTTTTATCTCCGCGCGCGCTCCTCTTTTCTGAGACTATCATAATCTGTACTTGCCAGTGTAAATAAAACGGAAAATTGGAGGGTACAAGATGCTTTGTACAGTGGCAGAACCGTGATCAGAGAGTCGTTTCGAGGCTTACGATATCTTGTTGGTGTACAGCAGGCGCTGCCAACCCTGGGGGCGTCGCGGGCGAAATGTGCGACTTCTAAATCACGGGCCGCAGGTGAGACAAACTTTCAAGCACAAACAAATAATAACAAACAACACACACACACTTGACATATTGCTAATATGCTATGTATAGCAATATGTCATGTAATATGTACAGTCAGCAACAAAAGTAGCTGATCATACTAGATTTCCTAAATGTGTTTTAGATCAGTATGGCGTGGGTTTTTTTTAGATTTAACAAGATAGCGCTCTGACCATAACATAACACACCTGATTTCAAGTGATAATGTGGTCAAAGGTTGGTGTTTAAGAAGATGCCGGTAATCGGAATTTGTGTT
Source organism: Opisthograptis luteolata (assembly GCA_931315375.2). Taxonomy (NCBI): domain Eukaryota; kingdom Metazoa; phylum Arthropoda; class Insecta; order Lepidoptera; family Geometridae; genus Opisthograptis; species Opisthograptis luteolata. The sequence continues at coordinate 3,271,414 of OV928061.1, forward strand.
ATTGTTGAGCGACTTTTGTCGTTGACTGTACCTACTAAAATTACATATTATGACGTGACATATCGATCCAAAACCGCGGATAACGGATCGGGATCCATTATTAATTTCGGGCGTAAGGACGATAAAACAACAACAACAGGGTTTGAAAGTGTTTTGCGGGCCGCATTTAATTTTGGTCTACGGGCCGGGGTTTGCTCATGTATGGTGTGCAAAGAGTAAACTGAAGGTTGGGGGTACGGTTTACTGGATTTTTGACTCCACCCGCGCCTAGGGTTGCCAGATGGTAGGGATTCAACTGATTTCTCCCGGCATTTTCAGTGATCTCCAGACTCCTAACTAACAGTTTTTACAAAATTTCTCTCAGGAATAATGCCAACTACATGTGGCAACCTAAACATTCAGTGTACTTAAATTAGTGTTATGTTCCAACAAAGGATTTAAAATGTACAATTTAAGAATTATAAAATATCATTTATTTTTCCCGACAACCCCGACATTTTGACCTTTCTCCAGGTATTTTGAACTGCCAATCTGGCAACCCACTGCGCCACAGGTGAGAAGTACCTCGCGCATAATTTTTTTCATCTTACAGCGTAGACTTCGACGACCACAACTTCAAAAAAAAAAAAAAATTACCTGCCGGGCGTTTCTTGCCTGTTCTTTTGCCGGCGTAAGGAGGTTGGAACAGGCGTAGCTAGTTTTAAGTTGACGTTTTAAAGTGATCACAATGTGTCCTATTGAATAAACATATTTTTGAGTTTGAGTTTGAGTTTCACTTAAAAATGGTAATGGTGACCTGGCAACACTACACCCGATTTAGTAGCATCATCAATATGAAGAAATTAAAAAGGCCGACTACCAATACCTTTTTGTACTTTTAATCTGACCTATTTCGTCTCAGTCTCCTCTACAGACCAGACACTATAATAAAAAGCGTATGAAAACCAATAAACCTGTGAGAAAACGACTGCGAAGAGAAAAGATGCGTCATAACTTAATACATATATGACATACGCGGATACAGTGATGCCAGATAGAAAAATAACATTTCGGTACCCAAGCGTCAAAATTACCAAAAATACGGTGTACTGTTTGAATTGTCAAAGAAATACGGCAGAATTGACGTCTATATTTTATTTTTTGTCTGACATTTTGTAAAAAGATATTTTTTTAGAAACTATTTTTTTTTATATTGGGCATGTAGGTAACTAACTATCTATGTAGTTTTAAGTTCAGAGTTTCACACACAATTTATATTGTTTTACGAATAAATACAGTACAAGACGAGATCATTTTTTATCACTATCACTATTGGGTTTCGTCTTTTTTGCTCTTAGATTAGTTTTGGAATAGGTTCGTAAAAATTACGGTAACCCGCATGTACACCGAAATTCATAACTACTGCAGATGGCAGATTTAAAACAAGTAAAAACTACGGTAAATCTACCGTAATTATGGTGCATATGGCAACACCGAGTGGATATAAAAAGCGCAAGCCTACTTAGGACGTATACACGGAGCGACCAGTGCCATTAAAAAAGTCAATTTTATCACTCTGTACTAAAACCTTTAGAGCTCACAGATTTACTGTGGAATTTACGAACGCATAAAAAAACCTTCACCGCAAACAACATATAAAACTAGAACTAATCAATCTCAGTTCTTCAGAAGTAAATTATAAACTGCGGAAATATCAATATAGGTGGTAACTGCATTCGGAAACAATAAAAATTCCACCACTAATCACGAAATTTGTCGAATCAAACAACTCACTCTTTTAATATGTGAAAGTTTCCGAACGAAAATAAAAATAAGACAAAGTGACATTTGAGAAATGGCGGGAGCATTTAAATTTAGAATCCGTAAAGGTGCGCTCGGACTTGAATAAACATTATTGTCTCGACGTTTCGTATCGTTTAAAGTCGCAGCAAAGCGATTGTTTTGTTGTTAAATTAACTGTTTTAGATTCCTTTTGAAACGTTGACGAGATGTTTTCTATACTTAAAATAACCGTCGCAGTAGGTTTAGTATGTGTGATGAAATTTATAATGAAACTTTCCCGATTAATGTGAGAAATCACGCATATCGTTGTGTATGATCCTACTAATATTATAAACGTGAAAGTTTGTGAGTATGGATGGATGGATGTTTGTTACTCTTTCACGCAAAAACTACAGAACGGATCTGAATGAAATTTGGATTGCAGATAGATTATACCCTGGATTATCACACAGGCTACTTTTTATTCCGGAAAAAGGTTCCTGCTGGATATCGGGAAGACGCGGGTGAAACCGCGGGGCGCTACTAGATCTGCGCCCCGCGGTTTCCCGTTATCCCGCAGAAACCATTTTCTGGGATAAAAGGTAGCCTACGTGTTAATCCAGAGTATAAGCTATCTCCACTCCAAATTCGTTCTGTAGCTTTTGCGTGAAAGAGTAACAAACATCAATACTCACAAACTTTCACGTTTATATTATTAGTTTTTTTTTTTTTTTAACTTTTTTTTTTTACAATTTACAGGGTAGCGTTTGACCACAAGTCACCTGATGTTAAGTGACGATGTGGTCGAAGATGGCGCCACGCTACACCTGGACTGGGAACTGGCTCTCAAGTGAGGCTGCCGGAACACACCGATAGGTGCTTGGCGACAGATTCTTAACAAGAGGGTGGTAGCTAGCCAGGCGAGTACTAGAAAATACCCTACCACCAAGCTATGGTTTCATCACGATGTTTTCCTTCACCGAAAGCTCAAGCTCATTGTAGGATTCGAACCCACGTCCTACGGATCGCAAGCCGACGTCACCACCACTGAGCCATCATCGCTATGTAGTATTTTTAGTATGTAGTATTTATTAGTAGAATGAATATTATTTTATTAGCAAAACATTTGACTGTGTCTTGTGGCACAGATAATAAGGCATATTCTATAGTATTAAATCGCATTTTTGCGTACACAAAGGGGGGAGGAGAGTATAGTCGTATTTTTAATTAGACGAAGCCAACTGACAGCAGCTAATGTCACTTTGTAAAATAATTTTGCCAAATTTAAAGTCATAGTGATGCGTTCTGTTCTCGTTCAATCAGATGAATGAACAATGAGTGTGAATAGTTAATCATTTCAAACTTTAAAAGAATATTATTCATTCATTCAGGAATTTTTTCAATCATTCACTTTGTCACAACACTATTTTTATTTCATCAAAAACTGACAACACAGTAAACGACTTTTTTGGCGGCAATCGAATTGTCAACGTGAAAATTTTGTTTTTGTTTCCAAAACTTGTGTTTCTTCGAGTGATAATGTGTAATATTGGTGGATTATTAACCATTATGTGTTCGTTAATGTGTACGAGTGTGGGAAATTGAAATAAAGTTGTGAAAGTGACTTTTCGAGTTGCTCCAAAAATGTCCGTGTAAAGTTTAAGTAAAGCGCCACTACTTTACTTAAAAACTATCCTCATCCCTTCATCTCATCATCATCATAATCATCACCATTTAAACTTGATTCAACTCTGAGTTTGAAATATTTTATACTTGACACTGGCAAATACACTAATCGTGTGACGCCATAACAAAACAAAAAAAAAAAACACAGTAAACGTCAGTTGACTTCGTCTAATTAACAATACGACTATAGGGGTCTGGCCCCTCCACCATTCCCTTCCACACGTCCGTGTTTCTAAAGTTTCATAGACAAGACCTAAATGTAAGTGGATACCTAGAATAGGGCAATTCTCGGGTGACATGCAATACAGAAGCCGGTGATGCATGATAATGGCTTCAACGGGTTCGCCATACCATGTGGCGGAGAAGAAAGCGATAAACTTAAGCCCGAATTTAATAATCGATCCTGATCCGTTATCCTCGGTTTAGCATCGATATGACATGTCATAATATGTCATTTTAGTAGTAATATGTCAAGCCCTAGTACTAAAATGACACATTTTGACATGACATATCGATCCAAAACCGGATAACGGATCAGGATCGATTATTAATTTCGTACGTTACCAACTAGGTACCTGATGTAATGAAATGGGATTCAAAGATTTTGAAAAATGTATTTATTATCTTATTAATGTCGACATTAATAATTTATTTGCTAAAATAAATCTACAAAATACAACAATCCGCCGTCATAGCTTAAAAACCAATCGGAGCGAATTACGTCACGTCTCAGTAAACGCCATTTTGTTTCGTCAAGCGTACAAGCGATCTGCATTTTTTTTTACAAAAAAAAATGTTTTTGCCTTACATGTCACCTAATGTTTACTGTTGATATACTGAGCCGTGACGTAATGACAGACGCCATGATACCGGCGAGCGTTTTGGCGTGAATTTGAAACTTAAAATTTAGATGTACTTTTATGGCACAAAAACCTTAATTTTCTACAGAAATATGACGTATTTTAGACATAATAGATACGTCTGAATATCATAGAAGAGATTTTGAAAATTGGTCAACGACAAAACTCGCTGAACAATAACAAAAATAGGCGATCTAATACACATTTGGAAAATTGAGAATGCTCAGCTACTTTTGTCGCTGGCTCTAATTCAATCTTCTCTATAGCCTGCAGGGTGACGCCTTAAGGCAAGCGTAGTAAAACCCATTCTGCCAGATTAAGCAGACTTATTAAAAACCTCAAGTAAAGTGATTTAACTATGACTGACATACAAAGCGCTTCACAGAGGAATAGAGGCGTGCCTCGCGGCGATGCTTGCCAGAACAAAGCGTATTGTATAGCTTCCACGGTCGACAAAGGGCGTAAAGCAGAGCACACATGGCTATATTGCCCTAGGCTGGGTACTAGGGACGGTCTTGTATCGATAGTTTGTACTTTTTCTAACATCATATTTCTTCAATATAATCTTCTGACATCGCGCAATGTCGTACTTAAGTGTTTATGTCTGATTTTTATTATTCTTCGTTCTTGTATTGTGCTATTTTGTGTATATATGTCAGAAATAAATACTTTTATACCCATAAATAGTCAAATCCAAAAGTCAAAATGTATTTATTTGGTAGGAAACAATGTGATCACTTTAAAACGTCAAACATAAAAAGCAGGTGATTTTTTGGGCGCAATCACATGTACAATTTTATTCTTATTACTAATTGAATTGTGTAAATTCACTACAGTCCCAAACTTTTCTGTCAATCAATCAATCAAAACATTTATTTGCCAGTATAAATGGGTACATTGTAGGTGTTAGCAGTTTTAAATCGCCATAACTGCTCCGTTAAGAATGTAAATATTAAAATTAATTAGTACTATTACATAATTATTATATGACATTATTACATTAAATTATACATATTATCATTTTATTACATCATATTAATTAATATAATTTTTTTTTTATTGAATTACATTAATTATTAATGTCATTTATATATTCATTTAATGAGTAATATGTCTTGTCAATTAAAAATCGTTTAAAATGTCTATTAAAAATGTCAGTTGTATGTAACTCTCTTATACTAAGTGAAACTTTGTTATACAATTTAAGCATACAGAAGGTGCTTTTGCTGTACAATGTGGTCCTACTACTTTTTGATAGTTCGATATTTATTATTTAAAACACTTTTTTTATAATAAGCTTTATTAATAAGATTATTATATTTGACTTGAAGTTAGTTAACGACAACTCTTGAATTTCACTTGTACTATCGAGTACCGAAACTACGAAGTCCCATCACTACGATCGGTTTACGCACGGATTGTATCGACGATATCCTGGGAATCGTTGCGGTGTGGTCGACTTATTTGCCCGCGGTACGGTGGCTGCCTCCCGCCATTTTTGATGGATAAAATGACAATGCGCCATAAATGTCAGATTTTATATGCCGAATAGCAGTTGATAGGCTATGTCGGAGGCCTTCGGGTGGTCTAAAGACTCTGACACGGGCATGGCCCTTTACGGCCGAAATTAATAATCGATCCTGATCCGTTATCCGCGGTTTTGGATCGATATGTCATGTCATAATATGTCATTTTAGTACTAGGGCTTGACATATTACTACTAAAATGACATATTATGACATGACATGAAATGCAATAAATTCTTTGAATCTTTGAATCTTGACGTATCAATCCAAAACCGCGGTTAACGGATCAGGATTGATTATTAATTTAAGGTGGAAAAGTCATAGCAAGATATTAACAACAGTAGAGATAAGAAGAGGAAAGATGTTTGGCCACTTGGTACGGCATGACGAATATATAAAAACCATATTAGAAGGAAAAGTAGAAGAAGTGGAAGAGAGGGAGAGGTATACCGAGAAGAACATATATATAGATCAAGTTAAAGAAAGGATTAAGGTCATGTCGTACCAAGAGGTCAAAAGGATGGCCGAGAACAGAACGGGATGGAAAGTACTCCACCGACAAGAGCTTCGCTCTTAAATAAAAGAAGAAGAAGGCATAGGTCCCGAGAGAATACAAACTCGCGAAGTGAAACAGTTCTTTCACGTTTGTTTCTAAATCATCAATGATCTCCACATCTCACAGCCGATGGCGAGCCTACTGGCTACACCAATTCATCGTTAGCTAAATACCGTACCAATATTAATACAAACACGCGCTGTTTGTCCGTCTGTTGTACTAATCGGGGGTCATCCGCAAACAAAACTGATCTAGTACATAAAGCAAGCAGTATGGGCAGTTAGGTATTAGATGTGATTAGTCCGATCATACACTATTGCCTGAAATTAATAATCGATCCTGATCCGTTATCCGCGGTTTTGGATCGGTATGTCATGTCATAATATGTCATTTTAGTAGTAATACGTCACAAGACAGACAAGACAATTGTTAATTTCGGGCGTAAGTCGCTATAACATTGAGATCACACAAGACTTTTTTGGCGGCAATTGAAGTGTCAACATGAAAACTTTGTTTTTATTTCCAAAACTTGTGTTTGAAACTTGTGATTGAAGTGTCAACATGAAAACTTTGTTTTTATTTCCAAAACTTGTGTTTCTTCGAGTGATAATGTGTGATATTGGTGCATTATTAACCATTATGTGTTCGTTAATGTGTACGAGTGTGGGAAATTGAAATAGAGTTGTGAAAGTGACTTTTCTACTTGCTCCAAAAAAGTCCGTGTAAAGTGCCACTACTTAAACACTATCGTCATCCCATTATCATCATCATTAATACTTGATTGAACTCTTTGAGTTTGAAATATATAATATGTACTTGACACTGGCAAATACACTAATCGTGTGAGGCAAAAAAAGGTCACACAATACTAACACTAGAACGATAATTTTTAGTAGATTATTGATTTCTGTTCAAATTTCAAATTTAAAATTTCAAAACTTTTTTATTTAATAGGATACATTGTGATCACTTTATAACTTGTTGTTGTTTGATGTGTTAAAACTTGTACACTTGTTCTAGCGTCCTTACTGCAATATCTGCGTTTGGTTTGCCGATGGCGCTAATTTCACTTCTGCGCTTCGATATATCGACTAGTGTTGTATGTATTGCGAACTTATTTGGTTTTCTACAACATACAAACTTGCAAATACAAATACATATACAAATACAAATTATTTATTTATAACACCTTTGTTACAAGTCAGTTACTAATTAACATTAAAAATAAATTGTTAGTTGCAATTATTTCACATTAAAAATGAATTCACATTAATAATATTTATATCATAATTTATAATATCTATGCTTTTTTTTTTTACTATTTACTGGGTAGCGTTTGACCACAAGTCGCCTGATGTTAAGTGACGATGCGGTCGAAGATGGCATCACGCTACACCTGGACTGGGAACTGGCTCTCAAGTGAGGCTGCCGGAACACACCGATAGGTGTTTGGCGACAGATTCTTAACGAGAGAGTGGTAGCTAGCCAGGCGAGTACTAGAAAATACCCTACCACCAAGCTATGGTTTCATCACGATGTTTTCCTTCACCGAAAGCTCAAGCTCATTGCAGGATTCGAACCCACGTCCTACGGATCGCAAGCCGACGTCACTACCACTGAGCCATCATCGCTATTAAACGCTACCTATGCTACCTCTGGTAAATTGAAAAATTCATTGAAATGGTAAAAAATGTTTTCCACTAACCATTTACACAAGCGCGTTTTGAAAGCCTACATTTATGTATATGAATAAGTAAATACTGTTTGATAAATCGTTCACGTTTACAGTGAAATTCGGCAGAATGATAACTATTCAAAGATATACGCCCGAAATTAATAATCGATCCTGATCCGTTATCCGCGGTTATAGTTCGATATGTCATGTCATAATATGTCATTTTAGTACTAGGGCTTGACATATTACTACTAAAATGACATATTATGACATGACATATCGATCCAAAACCGCTGATAACGGATCAGGATCGATTATTAATTTCAGGCGTTAGTAGTTTACCTCAGCGATCTATATAATACTAGCTGCGCCTCGCGGTTTCACCCGCTTCTTCCCGTTATCCCGCAGGAACCTTTTTCGGGATAAAAAGTAGTCTGTGTTAATCCAGGGTATAAGCTATAATATTAATTCCAAATTTCATTTTCATTCAATTTCATTTCATTCGTTTTCATTTTTGTTACGTGGTAACAAACATTCACACACACACTTTCGCATTTGTAATATTAGTAGGAAGTAAGATGATTTGTGTCCAGATGAGCGTTTCTAGTGAAATATAAAGTTCGTTGCTTTGCCTACTGAAATTAGAAGCGGACATGACGTAGCTCAAACATTGACGCCATTTTCCGTCCGGAGATACAATTTAAATTTTGATTAATAAGAAAAACATTAAATTAGCACTTTCCTCAAAAAAGAAAGCACCAGCAAACAGTGAAAGGTGGCAGAATAACGTCCCTCTTAAAAGAGCGGGACAAAAGATGACAAAAGGCAAATATTTGTGTACTAATTATAATTTCTGAACGAAAGTTGGCATTTCATTAAAGGGCCCGCGTCAACAGTGACGGCTGAGAAAAAAAAAGTAATTCAAAATGGCTGCTCGGGGGTAAACAACGGGCGAGTTCGATATTTCTTGTTTTCGATTCGTTTCTACGGTTGTCCTTTTCCGAAGTCAACTAGCAGACGAAGGGAAACGGTATTTTAATGAAAACAGGGAATAGATAATGATGTGTTAAGATTAACTTTAAATATTTTTAAGAGTGTGTTCCGGCAGCGGGCAGCCTCACTTGAGAGCCAGTTCCCAGTCCAGGTGTAGCGTGGCGCCATCTTCGACCACATCGTCGCTTAACATCAGATGACTTGCGGTCAAACGCTACTCTGTCAGTAGTTATAAAAAGAGATATGTAATAAAGTCATTGAATGAAAAGAATCCGTTCTACTCATTAAAGGTAAGGGTTCATTTTTGTACGAGGAACAACAGTAGTTTTAATATTATAGCGATGATGGCTCAGTGGTTGTGTATAGCGATGATGGCTCAGTGGTTGTGACGTCGGCTTGCGATCCGTAGGACGTGGGTTCGAATCCTACAATGAGCTTGACCTTTCGGTGAAGGAAAACATCGTGATGAAACCATAGCTTGGTGGTAGGGTATTTTCTAGTACTCGCCTGGCTAGCTACCACCCTCTTGTTAAGAATCTGTCGCCAAGCACCTATCGGTGTGTTCCGGCAGCCTCACTTGAGAGCCAGTTTCCAGTCCAGTTGTAGCGTGGCGCCATCCTCGACCACATTGTCACTTAACATCGGGTGACTTGTGGTCAAACGCTACCCTGTAAATTATAAAATCGAAAGTTTGTGTGTGTGAATGTTTGTTACCGCGTACAGACAGCGACAAAAGTAGCTGATCATACTCAATTGTTCAAATGTGTTTTAGATTATTAATGTTTGTTTTTTTTACAACTTACATGGTAGAGTTTGACTACAACACAACACACGCTGATCATGAGTGATAATGCGGTCAAAGGTTGGTGTTTAAGATGATGAACGCAATCGGAAAGCTTGTGATTGTTCAGTGACTTTTGTCGTTGACTGTACCACCGTAACTACTAAACCGATTTTGGTGAAATTTGGAATGGAGACAGCTTATAGCTTATATACCCTGGATTAACACATAGGCTACCCACCATAGGCTTTTTTATCCCGGAAAAAGGTTCCTGCGGGATAACGAGACGGTGCGGGTGAAACCGCGGGGCGGGGCGCAACCCGTTGTTGTATAAATGACTTGCCTATAATGACAACGGTTTTATTGTTTTTATGGTAAATGAAATGAAATGAAAATGTAAATAATTTAATCTGAAAACGGACTTAACTGCTTATTTCTTAATTAACGACTCCATATCGCAGAGCTCCACTGAACTTGACGCAAACTTTTATTAGCAAGATAAGAACGCAAAAATTTAATTACTTAGGTAGAGAAGGTGGTACAGTCAGCGGCAAAAGTAGCTGATCACACTCGATTTTCCAAATGGGTATTAGATCAGTAATGCTGGGTTTTCTTCTTACAACTTACGAGGTAGTGTTTGACCGTAACATAACGCATCTGATGTTAAGTGATGATTCGGTTAAAGTTTGGTGTTTAAGATTATGAAGACAATCGGAAAATATGTAATTACTCAGCAATTTTTGTCGCTGACTGTACCCACTCTTCTCATTAATTTTAATTTATTCTTAATTTATCTTAAGTAGTCATATAATCTAATCTTTCTTAAAACATTTGAAGGATTTTTTACGTCGGTTGTACTTAAGCTACATATTTTTATTTATTTTTTACTAGGTGACGCGGCGAACTTCGTATCGCCAATAAAAGTCACCTTTTAAACCTTCCCTGAAGTTCCTCAAACATTTCAAGATCAAAATTAGCCAAATCGGTCCAGCCGTTCTCGAGTTTTAGCGAGACTAACGAACAGCAATTGATTTTTATACATATATATATATATGTATAAGATTTATGTCAAGTATGTATTAAATATTATATTTATGATGATAAGATGATGATGACGCATCTACAAGGCGGGCCAAACAAGATAGTCCGTAAAGTAGTGGCACTTCACTTAAACTTTACACGGACTTTTTGGAACAACTAGAAAAGTCAGTTTTACAACTTTATTTTAATATCCTACACTCGTACACATAAACAAACACAAAATGGATAAACCACCAATATTACACATTAACACTCGAATAAAATCTTTTTTTTTTCCGTTAACAGTACAATTACCGCCAAAAAAGTCGCTACCTACATAAATTAAAAACAGAAATTTAATTCCAAAGGAAGTAAAGACAAAACCTATTTGCTTTCCTACGTTCTTTGAGATGACACGAAAAAAGAGAGCATCCGTATAATTTTGATTCGTGATTTTTCAATCAACGAAATAGAATAATTTAAATTCAGAGTGGGGCTTCTTCAAAATGGAGAATTTAATAGGGTTCCGCGATTCTCGGACGAAAACGGAAGATGTTACCAATTACGTTTATTCGGTTTTTATGTAACAAATGCTGTGTTTGTTTTCCTTGTTTCAAGTTTAGGTCATGATTGTATTTTTCCACATTCCTGATTTTTCTCCTTAGGCATTTTGCAACACTGCTTCGCCGTCAATTTACAATTTCTTAATTGAAAGAGATAATACCTATGTGAACAGATTGACAGTAGTATATAATTATGTGATGTACCTATTATTTAGCGGTAGCGGAGTTACCAACTCGAATTTCGAATCTCGAACTAGAATTTCTACTGAACCCGCAGTTATGAATTACAATAGCCCGCCTTGCAGATATCTGCGGTTTATTATTCACGGCTGTATTTTGACGGTTAATGCGAACAGCATAATTCAAAGTTCTCTTTAAAATATTCCAGTTCTTAATAATCAGAAAAAGAAAGAAACTAATAAACCAGGAAAGTCTTTCAGCAGTGTGTGTTGCCAGTGATGACTTATGGTACTGAGACGTGGTCTTTGACTATTTGGTCTTTTGAATAAGCTCAGAGTCACACAACGAGCCATGGAGAGAGCTATGCTTGGAGTTTCTTTGCGTGATAGAATCCGAAATGCGGAAATTGGCCGAAGAACCAAGGTCACCGACATAGCTCTCAGAATCTGCAAGTTGAAGTGGCAATGGGCAGGCCACATCGCTCGACGAACCGATAACCGACGGGGAAGAAAGGTTCTCGAGTGGCGACTACGAACCGGAACACGTTCTGTAAGTAGGCGTCCCACTAGGTGGAGCGACGACATTGTAATAGTCGCAGGGAGCCGATGGATGCAAATGGCTAATAGCCGTTCATGGTGGCGTTCAAGGGGGGAGGCCTATGTTCAGCAGTGGACTTCTTCCGGCTGATGATGATGAATAAACCATCATTACTTCCCCATCGAGTTATTTTTAGTAGAATCTGTCCTAAAACTTATTACTCAAGTATTCAATTCAAAATTCAAATGTTTTTTATTCAATAGGATACATTGTGATCACTTTAAAACGTCAACTTAAAACTAGCTACGACTGTTCCAACCTCCTTACGCCGGCAAAAGAACAGGCAAGAAACGCCCGGCAGGTAATTTTTTTGACGCGATCGCTTTGACAATTTTATTCTTATTACTACTATTGAACCTACACTTGAGCGTCATTTTACGTCCGAAACTAATAATCTATCCTGATCTGTTATCCGCGGTTTTGGATCGATATGTCATGTCATAATATGTCATTTTAGTAGTAATCTGTCAAGCCCTAGTACTAAAATGACATATTATGACATGACATATCGATCCAAAACCGCGGATAACAGATCGGATCGATTATTAATTTCGGGCATGAGAATACGAGCCTTAGACTATCGATTAGGTAAGTCATGCTCTAGACGGCATGTCTCAAACTTTTCTTCTATCCGATTATTATTCGTTGAATTTCCAAGCGATTTGTTGCAATATTTTCCTTTGAAACAGTTTAAAACTGGATACATTACCATATTTTGTTTGGAGCTTATTCAGATGAGTAAATAATGGTCTAACACAGACAAGTGAGAATCGGCGAGTTATATAGTTTTTTTTCGTTATGGCGCGTGGATTATTAACCATTCATTATGTGTTCGTTGGAGGACTGGCGGGAGGTGGCGCAGGACAGACCAAAGTGGCGTCTTTTGTTATCGGAGGCCAAGACTCGCTTTGGGTCGTTGTGCCATCTCAGTTAGTTAGTTTATGTGTTCGTTAACGTGTACGAGTGTGGGAAATTGAAATAGAGTTGTGAAAGTGGCTTTTCTAGTTGCTCCAAAAAAGTCTATGTAAAGTGCCACTACTTTACTTAAACACTATCTTCTTCCCATCGTCATAACATCATCATTAATACTTGAATCGACTCTCTGAGTTTGAAATGTTTAATACTTGACACTGGCAAATACACTGTGTGATGGACGGACATAAAGAGATCCTATAGGTATAAGGGTTCCATTTTTCCTTTTGACGTACAGAACCCTCAAACATCATTCGCAGTCACGCTTTACCAGTCTACCTACATTACTGTATAGCCCACACTGAGTAAAAAAATTCTGACTTTCCTTCTGAGTCTTTCTTTACCTTCCAAGACCGTTTCCTTCCCTATTTTGTATTAGTTTTCCTTCTGAATCACAAGTCCTTCCTTCCCTTTTGACTCGGAAGGAAAACGGTATTTCGGAAGGTCTTTTTCTCCGTGCAGTTCTAATGTCTAATTCGAGCTATCCCTGCGTAAACAAACTCCGAGCGGAAAGTTACCTGTTACCTGCCTCCATAGTTAGACAAGTTATAATTGGCCAGAACTAGATCACAGCGCAGTTCTGCTAGTTGTGCAGTTGGTTCTATCATAAATTATTACTGTTTCTGGAACATAACCTACCTATTCTTAAGAATAAAGAATTCATCATCATTATCATCATTATCAGCCTTTCACGTTCCCACTGCTGGGACTCTGGCCTTCTCCCAGAGAGAGTGTGGGCTGTAATCTACCGCGCTGGCCCAGTGCGGGTTGGTAGATGTCGCATGCCCTTGAATGTTGCAGTTCTTGGGCATGCCGGTTTCCTCACGGTCTAAGAGTAATGCTGTCGTTTTTTTTACTTCAGTGGTAAGAAAAAGACAGCAATACTATTAGACCTGTCAAATTTAGTTTAGTTTTAGAGAATGCAAAGCCGAATCGACACCACTAATGACGACGCGGTAGCCGAGTTGGTAGTATCCCTGCCTGCGAAGCTAGCGGTCCCGGGTTCGAATCCCGGTAAGGGCAAATATATGTGTGATGAGCAACGAATATATTTGTACCCGAGTCTTGGATATTTCTATCTATACAAGTATTTATTTCTCTATATAAGTATGTATATCATTGTCTAGTAACCCATAACACAAGTTTCGAGCTTAACTTGGGGCTAGGATAATTTGTGTGCAATTGTCCCCCGATATTTATATTTTTATATTTATTATCGCTCGAAGGCTCGAAGTAGGTAACACAAGTTTTGGAAACAAAATTTTCATGTTGACAGTTCAATTGCCGCCAAAAAAGTCCCTAGAAACATCTTTTGGATAATTTAATTAATCTACTTTGAAGTAAATACTCTTTGCGGAAAAAAATTAATGCAAATAGGTTACTTACAAAAGTGAAAACCTCCTTGAAATGAAAAATAGACAGATATTTATTTATTTATTAATGTGATGACGGAAGCATTCCTTTACATTCTTAATAAAGGTACCGAAGCCTCTGATCTAATATTCTTTTTGACGTTTTTTGTAGGAGCATAATGTTTTGTAGCATGATCCCTTAGGAACGAAGCCCATTGTGCATAAATTATAACGATCAAAAAGATATATGGGTCATTCTCAGTTAAGAAGTACATTCCATGGCCAGGACAAAAAATTACTTTTTTTTATACTAACTTCCTAATTAACCTATTTATTAATTAAAACTAAATGTTTTCTTCATGCTCACTTAAATTTATTACAGAAATGTAAGTAGTTTAGTCACAATAGGTTCTAATATAAGAAAAAAGTATCTTCCCTGGTCTGTCCCCAAACCGACTTTATTTGTAAACTAGTTATTATGAACGTATTAAAATTCAATAATTACTTTATCATCGTTAATTTTATACAGAACAATAACTTAGTCACAGAGTCTTATAAGTAAAATAACTTATATTCCAATTTTTAATATATAATATTAACGCCGAAAATTGTCCTACGTGTTTCGTGTCTCGTCCCCTGGCTTTTTGTTTTCGTTTAAAACTCAGTTTTGTTTTGCTAGTTTGTGGATGTTTTGACCTTGAGTGCATAGTATGTAACGTAAAGCTAGCAGCAAGCGGCGCATAAGCCAACTGTGCAGCTATTTTAACTGCCATTTCGGTCATGCCGCTCGCTGGGTGTAGATAATTTGAGTGAATGCAGTCTTTCCTCTGGTTAGTTTTATTTAACAATTATTTGTTAAAATACGAATATAGACTTAAACATTCACTATGAATAGTGCATACATTGTTACGTTTGATTGTGAATTGCGTACAAAAAACACTTTTACGGGCTATTTTAGATATCAATCGAAAATGTATCTCCCCTGGCGTATTTCCCCTGGCTCTTTTGATGGCAGAAGATGAACCACTAATCAATTTCACATCTCAAGAACACAGGAAGAAGCCTCAAGAAAGACTACAGCATTCTGTACCTACCAGTATTAAAACCAAACTTCACAAGTGCACAAAGATGATTCAAAACCCTCAACATCTGAAAAGCAAACATTTTGAACAGGGACTTTGTGCTTATTAAACTTCAAAATACAAAAACAGAATATTTTTATGTTGCAACGTGCACAAGTGTTGAAGAAGATGATGAACTTCAAGTTATATTTTGTAAAATCTGATGAAACTGGAAGAAGTTCAGAATTAATGATGACGATACTTTTTTTCATCACCTTGGATCAGGTTTTAAAAAACTACCCTCCCTAACTTAAAAATGAGAGGGCAGCATATTTTTTAAGCATTTAATTAATTTATTGATGTCTTTGAACGCGGGTTTTTTTTAGTATCTTTTTTTTTTAAGTTGCCTTTTAATTAAAATGTTTTTAGAGTTTAAATACAAGAAAAACTTAATACTATTACTCAGAGAAGTTAAATTTATTTTTATTTCATTATTGACATTGATAGTAAAGTTATAGATATTTTCGTTTTGATGGAAAGGAAAAGTAAGAACCTTTTTATGTTTTGTACCTAGCGCTTAAGAAACATTTATTTTGTAAACAAAAACTGCTAAGAAATGACAAGTCTATTATAAATAATTCGAAACTAAAATTAAAATAAATAAATAAAGTTGATTCTTTAAAATAACCCTGATTTTAATATGTCTATCTCTCTTCCCTGTCCATAAAGTATCCTCCCCTGTGCATTTTGTCTCTACCCTGTACTGAGTATTTACCCTGGTCACTTATAAATCGAGATAAAACCAACAAATTGACTGGCCACTTTGTAAACGTTTTCAACATAAAAGTTTCCACAACAAAGATGTATACTTAAGTAAAAATATTGAAAAAAATGCCATGCCGTCACTTCATACAACATATTACCTCTTAACTGAGAATGACCCATATATGTCTAAGTACCTAGGCAGATAAAGTGCGGGATAACGGGAAGACGCGGGTGAAACCGCGGGGCGCAGCTAGTTTGTAGATATATATTATGAATGTTACTGTTTGTGCGTCTTTACGTTTATTATTGTGTGCAGTTTTCCTAAATAAAGTCTTTCTGTCTTTCTCTCTCAAATCCCCGTTCCATCCCAATACTGTAATTATTATTGCGTAAATTCATCCGTCACCGCCACTGGCAACCCTCGAAAAGGTATTTTAATGTACAAACAAATTCCGCAATCGCAGACAAATGTCGCATTATCGCACAATCTTCCACGTGAAAACGGATCTTCAACAACTGAAACCGACCTTATTCCGTACACTAACAATCGCTTTTCCGACTTCAGTTAAAATAGTTTCGAGGTATTAACACGGTTTAGTTTAAACCAACTCTATTGTGAAGGTTACAGAGTAGGTTTTGCTTTGCAAGTGGTGGCGAAATTTGGAATCGAATTTCGCAACCGTAATGCGTTGTGTTAGAGTTCATAGTGAGGTGGTCAAGCACTAGTGCTGACCAAACATGTAGTAATGAAACAATGTGCCCCGCACAATCAAGGGTGGATGTCCACATTAAGCGGTTAAGGTACACCGCATAGTGGCAACACTGACGGCGACAATTTTCAAGATATATTTTTTATACTGGGGCCACACTAAGGACAACGTCAAAAGAAATGTCAATGCCTACCATCGCGATAAATATTGCGTTAATTAATTATTCATTAACGCAGTTATGTGAGTGGCTACATTTGAACGGTCAACGTGAATGTACTTGAATTATCGGCTAACGTCAAACGCCAATGTGAATGCCGTTGTCCAATGTCGTGGCCACACTTATGTCTAACGTCAATCATCGCGCTATTGAATGGCATTTTCCGTTAGTGTGGCCTCAGCTTTACAGGGTAGCGTTTGAACACTAGTTACCAGTGGCCCTAAAGTGTCAGTTTTTGCGAGACTTTAACTGGCTCTACGATTTTTCTTCAGCGGTTTTGACGTGAAAAGGTAACAAACAGAATGAACATGGAGAGTTACTGTCGCATTTATAATACACAAGTTCCGCCCCATGGTTTCTCCCGCGTCTTCCCGTAGCCTTTTTTTTCAGATCCGTTCAGTAGTTTTTGTGTGAAAGAGTAACAAACATCGTTACTCACAAACTTTCATGTTTATAATGTTACTAGTTACACCCGCGTCTTCCTGTTAACCCGCAGGAACCTTTTCCGGGATAAAAAGTAGCCTATGTGTTAATCCAGTATATAAGCCATCTACATTCCAAATTTCACTCAAATCCGTTGAGTAGTTTTT
Source organism: Opisthograptis luteolata (assembly GCA_931315375.2). NCBI lineage: Eukaryota > Metazoa > Arthropoda > Insecta > Lepidoptera > Geometridae > Opisthograptis > Opisthograptis luteolata. The sequence continues at coordinate 3,289,279 of OV928061.1, forward strand.
GCGTGAAAGAGTAACAAACATCCATACTCACAAACTTTCACGTTTATAATAATATCTATACTAATAATATTATAAAGCTGCAGAGTTTGTTTGTTTGTTTGTTTGTTTGAACGCGCTAATCTCAGGAACTACTGGTCCGATTTGAAAAATTCTTTCAGTGTTGGATAGTCCATTTATCGAGGAAGGCTATAGGCATATTTTATTTCCAAAAAAATTAGGGATCCGTAAGAAAATTGCTATTTTGCAACCCAAGGTGTGAAATCGAAAACCTATTTTTGCGTGCGCTGCAAAAACTATTGACACTAGAACAAAATAATGTATTACGGGTTTGTAGGTCTCATTTAGATCTACAAAAAAGTCCGCGAGAGCATATGTCTAACTATTATAGTTATGCCACAATAAGTGATCTTTTGTTTTAAAAATTTAATTTTTAATGCCGCCGCTAGAAAAGGCTCTTTATTTGTATCTTGGTATTAATCCTTATCAAAATAAATTACTTCTTATTCAAAACTGCTTCAATGCCTTTATATAACTTTTTGAATCATTCAATTCGGACATTCCATTCGAAAGATATCACGAGTTTAAAAATGTAAGTAGTAGTAGAAAAATAAAACCGCCGCACCGCAGCGCAGCGGGAAACGCGGTGAGGTGAGGGGCCACCGGGAGAATCTATGAAATAGGTAAAGTGCGGTCGCGGACCAGGAAGACCTTTAACTGCGCGGTTCAAACTTGCGGTCCAAGAAAAATTAACTTAGAATTAAAATAGGATAATGAGTACCTACAGCAGGTAACGCGTTGAGGGGACACCGAAGTGCGGGAATAATTTTGGAGTATACGGAATATATTCGCTATCGCGCCTAAACTACTGAAACGATTTAAATGAAATTTGGTATAGAGATAATTTGAGCCCCGGGGACATAGGATACTTTTTATCGCGATAAACTGTAGCCCACGCGGGTGAAACCGCGAGGAACAGCTAGTTACTAAGATAATAGAATAGATAGTATGGATAAATATCGCCTTTTTTTTTTTTTTTTTTTTTATCGACTTCGTCGACCGTCTTTGGTGGGACGGGTGGGGGTTACTGTAATAGTCTACCCACCCGCCCCGACGGGGAGGCCCGGAACTCCTACATTCCGGGCCCCGACAACACACCAAGCAATAGGAGGGGGTGTCCAGCTTAAGGCGACACCCCCCCGACACGACACCACACCATTTCTGGTGGGGCGGGAGGAGGCGATCCAAGCGCCTCCTTCTACCGCCACTTCACCCTGGAATAACTATGTGGGCGGGAGGAGGCGGAAAGACGCCTCCTTCGACCGCCCAGAAAGAAAACACACACAAGATGGGCGGGAGGAGGCGGAAAAGACGCCTCCTGCTACCGCCCAGAAAAACCCAACTAGTGGGGAAAAACACCCTTACTAGTGGGGCGGGAGGAGGCGGGCAAAACGCCTCCTTCTACCGCCCCTCCGCCTGTGCCGGATCGGGTCAAGGAGAGGATCTTCCTCCCTGACCCGCTCCGCGGCCTCCTTCTGCTTGATTGCGTATTCGCAAAAGGAGGCCACAGCCTGCCACGCCGTGTCGCTGCCGAGCATTGCTGTTATTACGCTCGGCAGGGACAGGTCCAGCCCTATGTGTGCGGAGAGTGTGTGTCGCTGTGTTGACAGAGCGACACACACTCCCAGCACGTGGGGCGCCGTGTCTTCTGGCGCCCCACATTGGTGGCAGGCTGGGGTCGGCTCACGTCTAGCGATTTGGTGCAGGTATTTTCCGAAGCATCCATGCCCGGAAAGCACCTGCACCAATCGGTAGGTGAGCGACCCATGCCGCCGCCGCATCCACTCCCCGAGGACCGGTCTCAAGGCCCCCACCGTCCACGCACCCGGCACCGGTGGGGCCAGGTCCTCCGTCCACCGCCCTATCAGGGCGGCCTGCGCCTGCCTTCGCATGCGCGCTACCTCTTCCCAATCCGGGGGCTCTCCGCGGGTCCTTCTAGCCGAGACAAGATGGTAAATCTCGGCGAGGACCTCCGCTTGGAGCTCCCAGGGGGGGTCTCCGGCAAGCGCGCATGCGGCCGTCCAGGACACCGTCCGGTATCCGCGTATCGCCCTCGTCGCGATGACCCGCTGCGGACGTCGCAGCAGGGCCTTATTGGCGCGTCCGAGGGCGTCCGCCCAGACCGGCGCCCCGTAGCAGGCCATACTCCTGGTGACGGCGGAGTATAGCCCGCGGCAGTTGGCGCTAGGGCCGCCCACGTTGGGCAGCAACCTCCCTAGTGCGGCAGCGGCACTCACGACCTTCGGGGCCAGACTTGCAAAATGGGCCCCGAAGGTCCACCTCCCATCCAGGATGAGGCCCAGGTATTTCATCTGGGTCCCCACCCGGATCGGGACCCCGTCCAGGATGACTTGAGTGCCTGGAGGGGGTCCCCCCCGAGGCCCGTGGAACAGTAGGGCCTCGGTCTTGGAGAGGGCAACCTCTAGTCCTAGGGAGCGGATGCGGTCGACCACCAGGGCTGTCCCCATCGTGGCCAACCGCAGCGTCGCTCCCAGGTCCCTCCCCCTGGCCACGACTAGGGTGTCGTCCGCGTAGCAGGCGACCCGCAGACTTGCGGGAAGCGTGCCGCGGAGCACCCAGTCGTAGCCGACGTTCCACAACAGGGGTCCCAACACTGACCCCTGTGGAACGCCGCAGGCCACGCGACGGCGCCTCAGGCCGTCGCGTCCCTCCACGAGGACCTCGCGGTCGCGGAGGTAGTCGCCCAGCAGCCTCCTCAGATACAGGGGCACTCCATGGTATCGGAGCGCCTCCTGTATCGTGGCGTGTGGGAGGCTGTTAAAGGCGTTGGCAATGTCCAGCGAGACAGCCAACGCCTTATCCCCCTCGGCGACCGCGGCCTGCGTCCATCCTTTGAGCCAGAGCAGGGCGTCTATCGTCGACCGCCCCGCCCTGAACCCATACTGGGCCTCGGACAGTCCGGGCCCAGTGCCCTCCAGGTGCTGGACGACCCGGGACGCTACGACTCTTTCGAGGAGCTTTCCCGTGTCGTCCAAGAGCACGATTGGCCTGTAAGCGGAAGGTGTCTCGGCGTCCCGACCATCCTTCCGCAGCAGGCACAACCGGCCGTCCTTCCATATCTTCGGGAACTGTCCAGACGTGATGCATACGTTGAACAGTTCCCGAAGCGGACCGCCCAGTGACTTTAGGGCGATCCGCAGCACTGCACCTGGAACCCCGTCCGGTCCCGGGGCCGTCCTCTTGCCGTGCATCCGAGCGACGGCAACCTCCATCTCCACCTCCGTGACGGGGGGGATGGAGTCCGGGTCCGGCACCTCCTCCTCCTCGGGGAGGATAGGCGACATCACTGGAGGGGTGTGGTCTGGGTCTCTGTTTGGAAACAGACCCACCAGCACCCTCTCCAGGACCTCCGGCTCGAGGGACTCCGCTACGGGGGGCGCTTGGCCCCGGAACTTTTTCCGGGCCGCCTTATACGGGCGCCCCCACGGGTCCCTATCGAGGCCCTCCAGGGCCTCGCCCCAGGATGTCGCCTTCGACTCCCCTATTGCCAGCTGTAGGGCCCGCTTCGCGTCGCGGTACGCCTCATACAGCTGGCCTTCAGCTGCCAGCTCCTCTGCTGACAGCTGGTCGTCCGTGCGGCCGCGCCGCAGCCGTCTGATGCGGACGTACGGCCGCTGTGCCGCTGAGCAGGCCTCCCTGTGCGCCGCGATCTCCCGGCGCCACCAATATACCTGGCGGCGCCCCTCGTAGCGGCGGGCCCTCGGCATGGCGGTGTCGCATATGGCCGTTAATGCATTTCTAAAACGGCCTGCTGCGACATCCGCCACGGGGTGCGTGCGCCCCGCAACCCAAGCCTGGACGACGGCCGCCTCCTCTGCCAACTCGACGTCTAGGCGGCTCATCGTCCACCGCGGGAAGTGCGCACGCATCTCCCGGCGGGGCCCTCCCGGACTGTCGGAGGGACCCATCTCGAACCTGATGTATTTGTGGTCCGAGAGGGTCTCCACCTCCGACTCTACCCTCCAGGCCCGGACACGCGCTGCGGCTGCTGGGGTGGCGAACGAGACGTCCACCACGGACCCCCCATTATGCCGCACGCACGTGTGGGCCGACCCTGTATTGAGGAGGGTCAGCCCGGAGGCAACTGCCCACTCCACGACAAGCTCACCGCGAGCGTCGGTGGAGGGGTTGCCCCAGTCCCGGGCCTTCGCGTTCAGGTCCCCCATAAGGAGGACCTGACGTGGCGCCTGCCTTAACACCGCCGCGGCCAGGAGGTCCACAAACACCTCCAGCTCCGCGACGGTTCTATTGGGGGAGAAGTACGCTCCTATTATGGCGTACTCCCCCCAATTGGCCACCACGTATCCCGCGCCCCTCTCGATGACTGTGAGAGGGGGGGTTCCGTCCTGCCTGCTCAATATAGCCACGGAGCCATCAAGGTCCCCAGCCCAGCAAGGGTGCTGGGGGGGGACATAGTAGGGCTCCGCGGCGACGGCCACATCAATTTGCCACTGCGCCAGGGACTGCATCAGCAAGTCCTGAGCTCTGGCGCAGTGGTTGAGGTTCGTCTGAAGGTAGCTGTGATGGCTGACTAAAGACATTAGTCAGACATCGCAGCTACCTCGTTCGCTGATGCGCGAACGCCCGCCGGGGAGGCCACTCGTGGGGCCTCGGGGGCGGCCACTGTCCGTGTGTTGGCCGCCTTCCCATTCGTCTTGGGAGGGACGCAGCTGCGTCCCCCCATTATGTGCCCAGAGGGCCTCCCGACCTCGGCGCAGATCGCGCAGTGCGCCGCGACCTTACCGCAGTTTGCGGATCTGTGCCCCTCCTCGCCGCAGCGGTAGCACAGGTCGCCCCGATTAGCTGTGGCGGGGCACTGGGGGCGGGTGTGGCCCAGCCCCATGCACCTGTAGCACCGCATGGGGCGCGCCCCCATGTTCGTGACGCCCACCGAGCTCCAGCCTATGAGGAGCCTGCCCTTGTCCAGCACCAGCTGAGCAGCCGGGATCGGGCAGGCTACGAGGCAGGAAAACGAGCCGTTCCAGGCCTGGCGAATGTCGCCAGGCCTGACGAGGTGCACTGGGCACCCCCCCGCCTTTGCTATGGCTGCCACCACCTTCTCCTTGGTGGCGGCATCATCCAGGCCCGTGATCCTCAGGTCCGTGACTTTCACGGGCCTGGAAACGCTGGCCACGTCGGACAGGACTTCCCGCAGTTTGCCTGCGAGCCTGTCCGCCTTTTCGTCGTGATCGGAGCCAGGTATTTCCAATAGCCTGGCTCCCGTGGCCGTCGTTCTGAACCTGATCTGCTCAATGCCGAGCTCCTCAAGGTTCACCTTCTCTTGCGCCTCGTCGATGAGGGTCTTGTAGGTGACCCCCTTCTCGACGGCGTCGGGCTGCAACGACAGCACGACTGCTGCCGTTTTGGGGGCCTTCTGCACCACCCTTAGGGCCCTATTCCCCGCCGCGGGGCCTTGCGGCCTGGCAGGCCCATTTACAGGGGGGGCAGCTCCACCTCTCCTCCTGTTTCTCCTTCCTCCCCTCTTCCTCTTCCTCTTCCCCACCGTGGTCCAGGCATCTGCCTGTGGGGCAGAAGTTGGGGCAGCCACGGGGGCAGCGGGAGGGGCGGGTCTCCTCACCTCTTGTGTTCCCCTCATGGCCGGGGGAACGTACGGCCTTGGAACCGTCGTCGGCGGGGCGGCAGCTACCTGCCTTGGAGCCGGCGCGGCCGGCTTAGCTGCGACTGCAGCATAGCGCGCCGGCCTCGGTGGCTGCGCGGCCGGCTTAGCTGCGACTGCAGCATAGTGCGCCGGCCTCGATGCCTGCGCGGCCGGCCTGGCTGCGACCGCAGCGTAGCGCGCCGGCGCCGGTGTCGGCCTGGGTGGGGCTGCCTCCCTCTCTGTCGCCCTTTTGGCGTCCGCCCTCAATGGCGGCCTCATAATTTGGGCCGGAAGGAGGCGGCTCTCCAGTCCTTCGAGCCGGGCGTTCATCATTTCGCCGACCGTGATGGTCAGCGAACGCCGCAGCTCCTCCACCAGCTCCGCCCCCTGTATGATGGCGGGTGCCCTCCTCGACGCAGTGTTCTCCGCGACAGTGGCTGCGGCGACGGCCTCGTTGGTCTTAGCCGTTGCCTCCGCGTAGCCCTGTCGCAGCGCCTTCACCATAGATTTGGAGGCGTCTACCTCCAAACGCAGACGTGCGTTGTCGGCTCGGAGACGACGTGTCTCCTCTGCCTCCGTCCGACCTGCAAGGGTGTCCACCACGTCCCGAAGGACAGAGGTGGCCCTCTTCAAGCGGGCGATGAATCCGCCCTTTAGGTTGCCCGATTTTTGGGCAACTTCTAAAATTGCAGCAAGCCCTTGTCCAGCTTGCGCCCTCAACTCCTGGGCGTTCATTTCGCTAGCGTCTCTGGTCGCTGTGACGTCAGAGTCACTCTCTGTCGTGCGACCAGAGGCTGCGCTCGCCCCCTTCCTCAGAGCCCTGTTGGCAAGGGCTTCTTCCAACTCCCTATCCACCGGCGAAGCCGGCTTCAAGAAAGCCTCTCTCCGAGGCGCTACCTTCGTAGACCTCCCTCTCCCTCGCTGTGCGGACGTGACCTTGGCGGTCGCCGATCCCTCCGTCTCCGTGTCTGAGTCGTAGTACCCAGCCACGTAGAAGGAGGAAAACGGCCGCTTCTGGCCAGTCCCGCTCTCGACTCCACTAAAATCCATTTCGGAGGCGGTCCCCGCATCAGATGCGGTCCCAGCGCCCGAAATGGATTCCTCCCTCGGTTGCTTCGTGGACGGGCCCTTAGGCCTCGCCCCCGAAGCTGCCCTGTTGGAGACGGGTTCGACGTACGTCGACTCCGCCGCCAACAAATCGGGCGACCCTACGTTCTCCAGGGAGGAGGTGAACCTCCCTGAAGCATCACGCGTCTGTTTAGACATGATGTCAAAACAGACCGCAACTCAACCAAACAACGGAACAAAACACACAATATAAACAGTCAAATCACAATTAGTCTTGGAAGTACAGAGCAACTTTAGCCGAGCCCGATCTGCCACTCCGTTACGGTGGTCAGATGGGTCGTTTCCGGGGAACGCGACGTGGACGCAAAGCTCTGTGGGGGGTCCCCCATGGATAAATATCGCCTATTCCAACGTAGCAAGTGTGCGCTAGCCCTTACCCTGTAAGTGATAGCCGCAGGATTGGTCCCGCACAATTTATGTGGTCGTGATTAAACCGGGACAAAAGTGTCGAGACGACCCGCCGAGCGATTTGTGCCGATGTGATCGCCCGCTTGGACTGAGCGCAGTTTCCCTTTTTGTGTTTACAACTTTCTTTTTAGTTCTGGCAACGTTTTCTTTGTTTGTGATTTTTTGTCCAAAGCCATCCTACTAAGCTAAGCTATCCTTACTTTGTATGTACGGATGCTTGTTACTCTTTCACGCAAAAAATAATCAATGTATTTTGAATGCAGATCGTTTATACCTTGGATTAAAACATAGGCTACTTTTTATCCCGGAAAAAGGTTCCTGCGGGATAGCGAGAAGACGCAGATGAAACCACGGGGCACAGCTATTATAAAAGTTAAAGTCAAGTGAAAGTTTGCGTGGATAGATGATGATTTTTGTCTATTTCACGCAAAAACTACAGAACGGATTTGAGTGAAATTAAGAATGGAGTTAGCTTATGCTTTGGATTGGGCTGTGGGCTACTTTTTATCCCGGAAAAAGGTTACTTCAGGTAAAGAAAATACCGAAGGCGCAACCTATTGCTATAAAAGCAATTACAGCAAGGTTAGCGCAGTCAGAAATAAATTTAAAACCGATCAATAAAGATACACCGAAGACGCCCCACCGTGATATATAGTGCAACTCGGTGGCCAACGGTATATCACTGCACCACGCCCACTGCTGGGCGACAAGACCCTCTGCCAACTATAGTTTTTTAGTTTTCTGTGAAATTTTCACAAGTGCATGTTTTTTTTAAGTTCTAAGCTCATCCAAACATGATATCGAGTCCTGGAAATCCCACAACTCGCGATTTATGCGCTCCTCTCTCCCGCATACTTGCAAAGTGTGGAATGAGCTTCCCCCACAAGTGTTTCCGCTGTGCTACAGATTGCAATCCCGCAAGATGGGTGTGAAAAGAGTTCTTAAAGGTCGGCAACGCATCGGCAACTCCCCTGGTGTTGCAGATATCCATAGGCGACGGTGTCCGCTTTCCATCAGGCGGGCCGTCTGCTTGTTTGCTAATCTATTACATAAATTTAGTTTAAAAAAACTAAAAAAAAACAATTTAAAAACGCACTCAAAAGTAGCCACTACAGAGATCCCCTACCCACCTTCCGGCTGCATCATCAGATCAGGTCGATGATACCAAATTATTGCATTGTCACCGAGATTACATACACATACAAAGTTTCAAGTCGATACGACAATTAGAGGCAGGTGAAAATTGACTTCTAAGATTTGATTACATTGTTAGTTAGTTAGTTAGTTACAAGTCAAGCTAATAAAAGTGTTTTAAAAAAAAGTTTGTTTTTTAAGAAATATTCTTATATTTCAGAAATGACACTTTACCACCATACATCTGCTATGATGCCTACTCCAAATCTGTGGCTATGATTATTATGTATTGCTATTCAAAAGACGTTTTTCTTTTTAACCGTCACCTAAATAACGTATTTTTATTAAAAACTAACTGTGCCCCGCGGTTTCACCCGCGTGGACTACTCTTTATCGCGATTAAAAGTGCGAACTATCGCCACACCTCATGTCTATTTAGGTCATACGTTTTATATTCCACTCATTATTTTCGCTAGCCGCATCTGTGCTGATGCGTAAATACTAATAATAAACTGTTGCCATCTTTTGACTTAAAACATATATATATGTATAATATACATATAGATATATTATAAAATAAAGCAAATGGGGAAAAATGCGAATGGAACTAAAAATATTGGGGACAAATCATTTAGGGTAATTCACCTAGATACAGTCTCATCAGGATTGCACTGAGAAAAAAATTCTGACTTTCCTTCTGAGTCTTTACCTTCCAAGACCGTTTCCTTCCTTATTTTGTATTAGTATTCCTTCTGAATCACAATTCCTTCCCTTTTGACTCTGAAGGAAAACGGTTTTTCAGAAGGTCTTTTTTCTCCGTGTGGTTCAAAAGTTTAGTCGTGTAAGAGTTTCAGACGGACAGAATTACTTTCGAATATTATAGTATGGATAGACCGTACAAAACGTTTTTGACAGGCTAGGCCAGTATTTTTTTGTATACTCCATACATTTTAAAAAGTCTCCTATATCAATAAAATTTTGTTGTAACGATGACATCTTTGACACAAATATATTTAGTTATTATTTCGTTTGAAGTCGTTTCAACAGGAAATAATTTCTCTATCCCATAATAAGAAACGATAAAAATGCGTGAATACTTCATGAAACCCGAGATGCCTCAACATTCTGTAACTCGTTCTTTACAAGACGTTAAAAATGTCGTCGCTGTTAATTTTCTGTAAAACTGTAGAGTCGCTTCGTTCGTAGAAATATTTTATAGCTTTTGTTACTGACTTTTTATTCTTTACATCTTACTGGGTATCAAAAGTCACCTGATGTAAAGTGAGGATGTGGTAGAAGGTGGCTTCACGCTACACTTGGACTAGGAACTGGCTCCCAAGTGGGATATATAGACCTACTAATATTATAAACTAGCTGTTCCCTGCGGTTTCACCCGCGTGGGCTACAGTTTTTTGCGATAAAAAGTATCCTATGTCCTTCCTCGGGGCTCAAATTATCTCTATACCAAATTTCATTTAAATCGGTTCAGTAGTTTAGGCGCGAAAGCGTATAGGTATATTCCGTATACTCCAAAATTATTCCCGCACTTCAATGCCCCCTCACCACGTTACCTGCTGTAGGTACCCATTATCCTATTTTAATTCTAAGTTAATTTTTCTTGGACCGCGCAGTTAAAGGTCTTCCTAGTCCGCGACCGCACTTTACCTATTTTATAGATTCTCCCCTTACTTCACCGCGTTTCCCGCTGCGCTGCGGTGCGGCGGTTTTATTTTTCTACTACTACTTACATTTTTAAACTCGTGATATCTTTCGAATGGAATGTCCGAATTGGATGATTCAAAAAGTTATATGAAGGCATTGAAGCAGTTTTGAATAAGAAGTAATTTATTTTGATAAGGATTAATACCAAGATACAAATAAAGAGCCTTTTCTAGCGGTGGCATTCAAAATTAAAATTTTAAAACAAAAGATCATTTATTGTGGCATAACTATAATAGTTAGACATATGCTCTCGCGGACTTTTTTGTAGATCTTAATGGGACCTACAAACCCGTAGTACATTGTTTTGGTCTAGTGTCAATAGTTTTTGCAGCGCACGCAAAAATAGATTTTCGATTTCACACCTTGGGTTGCAAAATAGCAATTTTCTTACGGATCCCTAATTTTTTTGGAAATAAAATATAGCCTATAGCCTTCCTCGATAAATGGGCTATCCAACACTGAAAGAATTTTTCAAATCGGACCAGTAGTTCCTGAGATTAGCGCGTTCAAACAAACAAACAAACAAACAAACTCTGCAGCTTTATAATATTAGTATAGATGTGAAATTAACTCTGTCTGTCTCTCCTTCACGCCCAAACTACTGAACCGATTTAAATGAAATTTCGTACGGTTTAAACCCTGGGGAAGGACATAGTATATTTTTTATCGCGATAAACTGTAGCCCACGCGGGTGGCACCACGGGGAACAGCTAGTTATTTTATAACAATTTTATTTTATATATATCTGGGTGACGAACGCTGTGCATCGCCGCTAGATTATAGCACGCTTTTTTTGGATTACGCTTACCATCACGCGTTTTTTTTTTACTGCAAATAGGTATGCATTTGACTGCAATCCCGCCTGTTCCCATGCGTAGATGCGGTCGACGGTGTAACACGCATACACCTAGAAGGTACCTGTTCACTCTTGCCTTGAAAATCTCCAAATTATAGTGATCGGGAAACACAGACTCCGGCAAGGAGTTCCACTCCTTAGCAGTACGCATTATGAATGTAGAAGCAAAACGCTTCGTGCGTACAGGTGGAATATCCACCATATACCGATGGCGTCTCGCCGTTTGTCTTGACTTCCGATGATGGAATGGGGATGGAGGAATTAAGTTGTACAACTCCTGGGCACACTCGCCGAAATGTATCCTAGTCTCGTCCACATGTTACTCAGTTAAATAAAAAGTATTTTTATTTTAATACAATGTTTTTCTACTCCATGCCATGCTGTATTCCCGACACGTGGCTCGCATATGCTCACAATACTAATTAATAACAGACTCACGGATATATCAATGAAATATTAATAGTTCCGATTCATTCAATCCTTCTTCGACGAGTCACGTTTTAATTCTGAGAATAATATTCGTTTTAGCTACGCCTTGCTGTTTTCCTGTTTAGGCAATACTTTTGCCGGTGCAAGGAGGTTGGAAATACTTGGAAAATACTGAAAACATTTTTTATTGATGATAAGAGACGTGGGTCGATGATTTACATTTAGATTTTTTAATGTGTTAAATATTGTATTTTTTTCTTATGGATATCATGTAGGCAAAAACACGCGAATTTCATGATTTTTTACAATCATTTTTACATGGTTTTAAATAAGCCCAGATTAGAGCTTAACTTTATAGTTAACGCCTGAATCCTATTTTGTTAACGTCAACCAAGTTTTGTAGAAGACTTTCATAAGCAATTAGGTACTAAATAAAACCTACAGAATTATAGCACCTATTTTTTATATCCACAACACCTTAGCTTCATTTTAGGCACTAAGCTAGGAAAGAGGTAGCAAACTCTTTCCTTGCTTGCTCAATCTATGAAATATCAAGGAGGATTTACTGCAAGTACTGAAACCTCTTTGGTAGTTGGCTACATACTTTTTCCTCCTTGCTTATCCAACCTCCTTCCACGATCTTTGTAATCGTTTTTTCTAAAGATGTCGACACACCAGCATCTTATCTGAGTAATCTAAATATTATTACCCGGTATAAAGACAACACAACAATTGCATTAAAAGCAGATAAGTGAGAATGTAATTTAAAAAGATTCGGTTTTTTAAATTGTGTTTAGAACTTGTAGAGGTAGTTCTTTTGATATTTTAAACGTCGTCGTCAATGTTAGAGTTTTATAAGTTAAACTGACATGTAAAGTAAGACATGGGAATGAGATTTTAGATGTAGCCAATGACAGCCTACGGTTCAATTCATTTATGTCAAAAAATATTTATTCAAAGTACCTAACCCTTTTAAAGCTTTCTAAATCTTCCGCAGCTTTTAGCTATTTAATCTATTATTTATAATTGAAATAGCAAATGTCAAACTCTTTCTATTCGGTCATAAAAACACTGAATTCGAAAGAAAAAGTTTTAATAAGCACTAATATTTTGAGCGATTTCTTTTGCATCTGCACAATAAAAACAACTTCTTTGTAAAATTACTGGCCTACAACACAATTAAAAAGAACCCTTCAGCCCATCAATAAATAGTTCTAATTTCGAATGCGCACCATTAGGTCCATTAAAAAACGAGGCAAAGGAAATCTCGCCGACAGCCAACATAGTTGACATGGCGGCGGCACTTATTTCAGTGTTGCCATCAATTCCGGACCCGCCCGTTCTGGGTAATTTGCCGAGACGTACTCCGCCTGATTATTTATGCTACGTTCATTGGCGCAGACATTCTTAGTCGCTGGGGACTTTTAATTTTTATTTCTCGAACGGTGAAGAGTTTTGTTTTGACGTCCGATAAATGGGCGGGAATTTTGGGCGCGAAACGACAGTGACGTGATGGGAATTTACGCGTTGTTTTTAAGCGCGTCGCTTCCATTTTGACAATAACAGTATACAATTTAAAAACCAACGACATTTTGTACCGCTTTTCATCAAACGCATAAAAAATCCCTTAGGTACATAATTTTGGAAAAGAACGTTCTTAAATTATTTTTAACGCGTCCCGTGCTCCCGTGCCATTCTCATCTCAATCCAAGAAGTCCTCTCTCTAACTCCCAAAGAAACAGTCCCACCTATTAATACTTATTACCCACCCTAAGCAATCAAACGGGCAGGAAAAAACCAGCAGGAGCTTGCATAAATCTTGGCTAAGCCTAGTTATTAAGTTTAAGTAAATAACTTAAATGTCTCTGTACTTAAGCGGGGACCTTTAAGAAGTTCTATGGTCATAAATTGCGGGACCCCGCCTAGCTATGAATCAATTGGACAAAAGAGCTGTGGAGTACGTATGGCCTATAATTTTTGAGAAGGTTGAATTGGGTCTTCTTTCGGGAAGTGTTTGGTGGGAAACGATGCTTCCCGGGTAATATCTGCGCTTCACTTACTCTAAGTCTGGGATTTATTTACTTGTACACATAAAAGCGGAAAGTTTTTTCTTTTTATTGCCAATAGGCTTGTGTTTGTCCGCTAGATGCCAAGCGATCATGTGGTCGATGTTGTAGCCCAGTAAGGACCAGTAGTGCGATTCTAATTCACTCGGAAAGAATCCGTGTCGGATTCGACGTCACTTACCCTTAATGGAATCATTTTCCGAGAGCAAATAGGTGTCGGAAACTTTTCCGAATTTGTGGTCGGAAGGTTTCCAGGTGAATTAGAATCGCATTGCAGGTGCCTGTTTGCTCTTGTTTTAGATACCCAAATTATAATTATAATAATCAATTTATTTCGGTACATTTACTACATTTACAGGGTAGGGTTTGACCACAACTCATCTGATGTTAAGTGACGATGTGGTCGAAGGTGGCACCACGCTGCACCTGGACTGGGAACTGGCTCTCAAGTGAGGCTGCCGGAACACACCGAAAGGTGCTTGGAAACTGACGGTGATAGTTACCAAGGCGAGCATTTAAAAATGCCCTACCACCAAGCTGTGATTTCATCATGATGTTTTCCTTCGCCGAAAGCTCAAGCTCATTGTAGCATTCGAACCACGAGCTACGGTTCGCAAGTCATTATTATGACATATTATGTATATCCATTCGTTGGACAGCAAGAAACGTATCAAATAGGCTTGCACCGTCGTTGTATTAAAAAAACTCGAAAAATAACATAATTAAAAAACTAAAAACACGCTTTTATATTTTGAGCAGTAATCGTTCGAATCTGGCCGCTAATAAACCAGAATTCCTAGAAAACCAACACAATGAGTTAATAAATAATTAATAAAACACGCGTATTGTCACTTCGGTTGCCAACTTTTCTTTATATTAGGTTTTTTATGTTTCAGTGGCGCGAAATAAAAAGTAGTCAGGTATCAAATAGATTCTAAAAAAAATATTCATTGAATTTCTGTGCGTGAAATGAAAAGTAATTTGATGTATTTTTTACTAGCGATACATTCAACGTCCTCTGCTAGCAACTAGCAATGGTATTATAGTAAAATATATTTGTATTATAAAGTATATTTTTAGTATTCAAATTATAACGTACACAGTTGTGAAATAAAATAGATACTTTATTACAAAGTACGGTTGGCAACCCCAAAATGCAAAATTTAGCAATTTTCAACAAAGAAAAAAAAAGGTAATAGACAATTAGCAAATAAAATATTCATATTTGTATACTCTAAAGATTTATCTGTTCAACTTCGATTGCACTAAAGCCAATGGGGCACTTTTACTTTTAGATGTCACCTAACTCATTTTGTTACTTATTATGTTTAAGTACAACACTTGTTAAACAATAATAATAACACTCACACATATGTGTTTCAATTTTTAATGTGTGTGCCATAATCGGACCATGGTACCTTGGGATATCTCCTTTCCAACAAAAATCATCAAAATCGGTTCATAAACGACGAAGTTATCCGAAAATAAAAAAATATGTATTTATACGGTCGAATTGAGAAACTTTTTCCTTTTTTGAAATCGGTTATAAAACAATGCAGATTTCAAATAACAGAAACACAGACTAAAAATTCATTTAGTTTGCCTTCACCATGCTTCCGCAAATAAATATTAAAAAAATAAACGTCAAATAAACGTACCCCCGTTCCGTATTTAAAATTGTAACAGTTCCCCGTCTCATAATAGCCGAAACGTGCCTCCTTGCTTAATTTCGAATATAGAATGTCTCGGAGCGGCGGCGTTTTCACAAATCCCCGCCTTATCCTAGCTTGCAGTTAGCGCCATCTGTCATCGAGTTTGACAGTTGACAGAGAAACGTTATAAAAATAGCTTCCGGTAAAAGCAAAACAGCCCAATAATTGGTTTTAGGTTTTTTGTTTCATTACTTTGAGATTGGGTAAAATTATAATGTTAACTAGTTGCAACCCGCGGTTTAACCCGCGTCTTCCCGTAGGAACCTTTTTCCGGGATAAAAAGTAGCCTATGTGTTAATCCAGGGCATAAGCTATCTCCATTCCAAATTTCATCCAGATCCGTTCAGTAGTTTTTGCGTGAAAGAGTAACAAACATCCATCCATCCATACTCACAAACTTTCACGTTTATAATATTAGTAGGAAGGATAGTAGGATAATATATTATCAAAAATGACATTCAATCACTATTCTTTATTCGTACGTTTTTTTGCCTTTTGATATCAAAAAAGTGTTTTAAAAATAATGTTTTACCATTCAAAGGGAAATCCCTTCTCAATATTATAAATGCGGAAGTAACTGTCTGTCAGTCTTTCACGTCTAAACTACTGGACCGATTTAAATGAAATTTGGTACAGAGATAGTCTAGAGCCTGAGAAAGGACATAGGCTACTTTTTATCGCGATAAACTGTAGCCTAAGCGGGTGAAACCGCGGGGAACAACTAGTAGCCAATATTTAGAACCTCTTTAATATTTTAACATATCAAGACCCTTCATCGCGCAAATTAATCCGAAATCAAACTGATTAAACCGATACACAATTTTTAGAGGTTAACCCGATACATTTCCGTACAAACCTAGGGCACAATAATTGCTAGGGCCCTGAACGATCCTACGTAAACAATCCGTGGCAAATAGTAACCCAATCCACACCTGGCAACTTACTCAAACTAATGTCAAATGTCACACAAACTTTTTACGGCGGGAACATTTTTGCTTTTATTTTTTATAACTGGCAGAGACAACAGAAATTAATCGGAGGGACGTGACGCGCAACCGCCACGAGCTCCATCTGTCATCGACGATGACAGTTCAAAAAACGAAAACGAGAAATAATAAACGGGTTGAGTGCGTGCTGGATGCGACATAATTGGGTTCTGTGGTTCTGTGAAATTACTCGTTTGACTTTTGCGGATTTAAAAATGTTGATACCTTTTCATAATTAACATAATATGATGATTAATCAAATAGGTAAAGGGGCGTCTATTAATTACGTGAGGCATTTTTGAGAATTTTTGGACCCCTCCCCTCCCTTAGTGAGATATCGTAAGATTTTCCTCAACTCCCTCCCCCTGCCCTAATCTCACGCGAGAATCTTCATAACTTCTTTTTTGGCTGTAAACGTGTTGGATTATTGAAAAAAAACTAAAAAACTCAACTTGTTCTATTACTTTTATTGAAGACTAGAACTTACTAGTATTTGTGAATATTACCGTAATTTAAAATAATGACGTGATATTTGCCAAGACACCCCCCCCCCCCCCCAAGTGAGATTTGGAAAGATTTAGTTTCATCCCCTCCCCCCTAGAACACCTCACGTGATTAATGGATGCCCCCTAAGTAGTAACCAACGGTAGTAAGTACATATTATTGCATTAATTCACTTTCGGACAATTTTTGCATCTGCCGCTGTGTCACTGGTAGTCTAAATTCAAAATGGCGACCATTCGACTTCAGTCGCCATCTTGGTTTTAAGGGAGTAAACAAACGTTTTTCGTTATTAACTTGACCAAAGATTATATTTATAAAATTTATGCGTTAACTACGTTTTATAGCAATAAAAAGTATCCCCAGGTTTTAAATTATCTCTGTACCAAATTTTAACAAGATCAGTTCAGCGGTTTAGGCGTAGAAAGGTCCATAACAAAGAAACAGTCAGACAGTTACTTTCACAATCAACTGATTTTTTTTTCTCCTGTTCGGGACGGAGACAAATCCAACAAATAAAAAATCATTTAAATCGGTCTAGCCGTTTTAATAAATCAAATAAATGTTTATACTTACCCAAGTTTGTTTTATATATTTAGATGACAATAGACTTTAGATCCCTATTTCCCTACTAATGTTATAAACGCGAAAGTAACTCTGTCTGTCTGTCTCGCTTTCACGCCTAAACTACTGGACCGATTTAAATGAAATTTGGTACAGAGATAGTTCGAACCCTGGGGAAGGGCGTTGGATACTTTATATCGAAATAAACTGTAGCCAACGCGGGTGAAATCGCGGGGAACAGCTAGTTAAATATAAGAAAGAGTTGTCCCAAGGTTCCTCTACCACCACACAGATCTCCGAAAGTAAAAATAAAGTCGGATCCGAACACTCGTGTTAAGTGTTTGAGGGCTTAATTTATTGACTAACCGTCGCTCGTTATCGGCGCATTCTAAATCCGAATTTCGTTTATTGATGGCTAATGATATCCGTTACTTTCGAATTTTTCTTATTTTAAATTTTAATTTAGACGCCGACGCCGCCGTCGCCGCGTACGTTTTATTTCAATTAAAAAGCCACGGATGATATTAATTAGTAGTGATTAGATTATACAAGGAATGTGGATAGGCGATGATCTCTAGTGAGAGTGTGGCTGGACGCCGTGGCGGAGGTACCGGGTTCGAATCCTACAATGATGAGGAAAAAAGTTAGGGATTGTAATGAGCTAGCTCTAATAATAGGCGTAGCTAGTTTTAAGTTGACGTTTTAAAGTGAACACAATGTATCCTATTGAATAAAGTATTTATTGACTTTGACTTTAATTGTGGGATCGCGCTTAGAAAATGACCTGCCTGTTCTTTTGCCGGTGTAAGGAGGTTGGAACAGGCGGAGCTAGTTTTTACTTTCGCATTTAACATATTAATATAGATATGGATTAGCGACACAATTTTGCATTTTTTTTCCCATAAAGGCCTCTGCGCAATATGTAGATTAACATTTTATATTTTTTAGCATTTTGACAGCCTTCAAGAAAGAAGGAGGTTCTCAATTCGACTGTGTAAACCAATTTTGATGATTGTTTTTTTATTTGAAAGTTAGTCCCATTTCAAATTGGTCCAGTCCAAACAATGGCATCCATGACAAAACTTTTGAAGTCTGATTTTTTTGCTTGAATAGTTGCTTGTCAAATGGTTGTTATTTACAACCCCAAACCCCAATTTTCAGCGTCATCTTCTTAATCTAATCAGTCAGTCAGTAATATAGTTCTATTTGTATTACATTACATACCTAAACTATATAATAATATAGTCCGGGGCATAGTTTGAATCCCGGGCAGTGAGATGCGCGCATTCCGGCATAGTTCAGATGCATTCAGCTGTTCTCAAACATTACCTATAGAGATGCAAACTGGGCATGTTTGTTTTTGTGTCGATTATCGATATCACACTCGGATATCGGTTAAAGGTCATCTGCGAGTAAAAAAAGCTATAGGTCTACCAGGATCTGATGGCAAAAAAAAGTTTAATAAATAGCGATTTTCATATGGCAACGAAAAAAATGTCATCTGTCAACTGAAATTTCGAGGAATTGTTTTTGGTTTGGCTTCAAATTAGTAGGAATGACACGTCTTGATACTTTGGTTTATTGCATTTTTCGTGAGCTTTCTCTCGAATAGGGATCGATGAATGGCGAAAATTTTGTGAACATGTAAAAAAAATTGAAAATCAGTTCATAGAACAAGATCGATTGAGATGCAAGAGGAAAGGTTTATCATAAATACTGCGTCTTCCTCTTCCGTTGAAGACTTTTTTATGGATGTGCAGTATTTGGAACCATTTCCAAGTTCTGATAGCCTTTAATTAATTAATAAACTCATGGACAGAGTAATTGGAGTTTTCATCTAAATTTCGAACCCCACATTCGCCACAGTAAGATTTTCAATTATCCTTGATCATTAAATAAATTTTTATATTTGCATGTATCACACACAGAATCAGCCACTATAAGGAAAAAAAAGTATCAAAACGTTTTACTCCAATTTCTAATTTTAAAACGTCAACTTAAAACTAGCTACGCCTGTTCCAACCTCCTTACGCCGGCAAAAGAACAGGCAAGAAACGCCCGGTACTTTTTTGGCGCGATCACATTGTCAATTTTATTCTTATTGTTACTAATTGATTGAATTGGAGCAAGTTCACTAAAATCCCAAGCTTTTTCTTTGTTTTCACTGGCCTATATACGCAGGAATCGAAATATCGGTCGACAAAACCGTCAGATAAAGCATGCACTTTGAGCGCCACGATCCATCCCTACTATAAACCGTGTCGGTAAACCACCGGCAACATTCAACGGTTGCGCTCACCCCCCAGGGGCGCGGAGTAATTACACAGTAATTGTGGCTAAGGGTAAGTCTTAACTACCCCTCCCGCAAAACTACCGGCACATTTGCCGGTCTTGTAGTTAAATTAGCTGTAACATTACTCTCTTCAAAATGTGGGTCGGATTGAGAACCTTTTAAGGCCGACCACAGATGCACAGTATATAAAGAACAGTAGGTTAGCTAAGGCCGCTCGACGAGTTAATTGCCTACTCTTGCGGTGACGCATAGGCGGCGCGTTCCGTACCGAGTGCATGGCCGCGGCCCCGGCCGCCTCCTTTCGTTTATGTGATTGTGTGCGTGAAAAGTGCGTGCGTACACGGTGCCGCTACTCACGCACACATTCAAACCGGGCGACGGCCGATTTATATGAAGCTGAACTACTACTCCTTTACTATGACAGATGTAGATTACTGCAAGTAGGTTTCTTTTTATTTGGCGGTTTCGCACGGTTTGTGTATTCACGCCAGAAATTAATGATCGACACTGAACCGTTATCCCGGTTATTATCTGCGGTTTTCGATCGATGTGTCATCTCATAATATGTGTTTTTAGTAGTAATATGTCAAGTGCAATGAAATTCCAATATGTTCCAAGTATTTACTTATACATATACTGTTTTAAACTACCATGGTCAAAAACATTAGAATTAGGTTTTAAATGGTAATGTCATCGTAAGCAAAAAACGTGCGAGGAAGCGGGTAGATAGATAAGTCTGCCCGTTATAACATCAACAATCCTACCCGCAGAAACTTTTAGTATTCTCGTGATCATGGCGCTTGCAACAGTGCCGAAATATCGAGACCTCAAACAAAAACAAATACATGGTAATTATCCCGTTATAAAACCTAATTATAATATTTAGTTATAATAATATCCTCTTCCTTATACAAGCAGTTATTTCCAGTAATTATAAAATTTAATCTTTCCTTGCGCCCTGAAAAAAACCCTCCCGCCATTACGCGTGACATAATCTAGTGGGCCTCTTTCTTTTTTTTTAAAAGTCCTCAGTACGGCTTTGTGGACTATGGCTTGGTACATTCTTAGAAAATTCTTAAATTTATGGTTACATTTTATAAAACCGTGACACAAGCTTTACTACTAAAATGCCTATCACTCTGATGCTCATCACTAGTCTTCGTGTTTGCACAGACATAATTCGAACTTGGTACACTAAGCTCTGCAGAACGCACTGCCACCTCGGTGTCACAAATAATGATTTTTTTAACTTTTTTATTTTTAAAAACGTATCTTCTTATTACATTTTAACTGCAAAGGTTCATTTTCAAATATAAAACCTCGAGCGAGACTCTAAAGAATGCAACAGATGAACTTAATTCACGTTATTAGTACCTAATACCTTTTTAGGGTTCAGTATGCAATAGTCAGGAATAAACGGAACTCTTTTAGGCCGGTATTCTAAATTGACGCTCAAGTGTTGATCAATACTTGAATAGATTTTGTACGAAATAACAGACTCAAACCTGTGCTTAAGTAGAGATTGCTTGAGCGGCATTCTAGAAGTTAGAATACCGGCCTTAGTGAAGTCAGTTAGCCATAATACCCATAGGCTTTCGTCTAAAACAAATTATAGCACGAATATTTGTACCCGAGTCTTGGATATTTCTATCTATTTATGTAAATATTTCTCTATA
The DNA here is from genome assembly GCA_931315375.2 of Opisthograptis luteolata. Lineage (NCBI taxonomy): Eukaryota > Metazoa > Arthropoda > Insecta > Lepidoptera > Geometridae > Opisthograptis > Opisthograptis luteolata. The sequence goes on from OV928061.1 coordinate 3,310,431, forward strand.
TATCTCGCATGTTCCTGAAAGGAATAGAATAAAACGTCAAATTTAAAACTAATTAAACCCGTTCCAACCTCCTTCCACCGGCAAAAAACAGCACACAAAAACAAATATCTATAGAATTTTGACAGTTATGGCGATATTTATCGAATGTGATAATATATCACGCCGTGAGAATTGGGCCCCAGGCAAGAAACAGGTAATTTTTTGGCGTAATCATAGTTAAAATTGTTAGTTATTACTAATTTTTATCTTTTTAACTTTTGATATTACCGACGACGCGGTAGCCGAGTTGGTAGTCCCCTGCCTAAGAAGCTAGAAATCCCGGGCTCGAATCCCGGTAAGGGCAAATATATGTGTGATGAGCACGAATATTTTTTCCTGAGTCTGGATATTTTTATCTATATAAGTATTTATTTCTCTATATTAGTATGTATATCGTTGTCTAGTACCCATAACACAATTTACGAGCTTAATTTGGGGCTAGGTCAATTTGTGTGCAATTGTCCCCCCTTGTCCCCTGATAGTACGATATTGGTGTCGATTCGATTTTGCTGTCCTTTTTCTACTTCAGTGGTTAGAAAAAGACAGCATTACTATTAGAGCTGTCAAACTTAGTTTTAGAGAATGCAAAACCAAATCGACACTAATATTGCTCTTCGTCAATAGTATTGTGACACTCTAAGCTGTCGGTCCCGGTTGTTGCCTCAGGATAGCAGTCTTTAGACTATATCGGAGGCCTTCGAGCGGTCTGAAAACTCCGATTAGGACTGGCCATTTCCCTACTGTATTGAAGCAGTTTAAATATGGAAATATTATAAAATAATTACGTCATAATAATCATTTACACACTGTCCTCTTACGAAGAAACATGGTGCTGTTCATGAAGCGAGCCTAACAGCCAAACCCTTTGTAATAAGGCATTAATCTACGGAACCCGGAATGCGCGAGGCTGATCTCGTGCTTGATATTTTTTAAACCTTTTATACCCAACAGCACCTCATTTAAAACGCATTTATTCGAACTGTAGAGTTGTGAAAGGTGTAGAGTTGCTTCTCTTTTTTATGGTAATTATTACCTACTAGTTGTTCTCTGCGGTTTCACCCGCGTGGGCTACAGTTTATCGCTATAAAAAGACAGACCGATAGAGTTACTTTCGCATTTATAATTTTAGAAGGGATTGTTTTATGTAAGTAACTGGAACCTAGGATAAGTCTGTAATTAATAATCTATGAAGTTTTTCTTTCTACGAAAATATTAAGTCTGTAAAGTGACAATAAATAGTTTTTTTTTTGTTGTGGTCAAACGAAACCCTGTAAAATGTATCTTAATAATTTATTAAGTTTTTTTTCTACGAAAATATGAAGATGGCATGGAAAAATAATATTTTTGCTGTTCCCAACCTGATACTTTTTATTGCGATAACATTAAGTCAACACGGGTGAAACCGCGGGGAACAGCTAGTTTCATAGCGATGATGGCTCAGTGGTAGTGACGTCGGCTTGCGATCCGTAGGACGTGGGTTCGAATCCTACAATGAGCTTGAGCTTTCAGTGAAGGAAAACATCGTGAAACCATAGCTTGGTGGTAGAGTATTTTCTAGTACTCGCCTGGCTAGCTACCACCCTCTTGTTAAGAATCTGTCGCCAAGCACCTATCGGTGTGTTCCGGCAGCCTCACTTGAGAGCCAGTTCCCAGTCCAGGTGTAGCGTGGCGCCATCTTCGACCACATCGTCACTTAACACCGGGTGACGACTTGTGGTCAAACGCTACCCTGGAAATAGTAAAAAAAAATAATGTTATATATAGGGCAACCATTTTCATTCACTCCATTCTGAGAATTTCTAAAGTCTCACAAAAGCGTCGCGGACCGTTCCATCGAAACGGAAATCATATCAAATTGTATGTAATTGTCCACAAATTGTGGTCCGAAGACTTCCAAGGCAAAGAGCGCAGTCACGAGAATGGCCTCAATTTATTTTATTGCCCACAATCAATGCGTTTACAAGCTGCGGTCAGAATCCGTTGTTTTATAAAGTCGGTAATGCGCGGGTGGTCAAGTTTGGTAACTTTTACGAGACTAGTGTCCCGCCCCGGCTTCGTACGCGTAGGCCAATATAAGGCGGATCTAGAGTTCATACAAATCTTCAAAATTTTCTAATTCTCCGGTCGATTTTTGGGATACATCTCTCCATCCTACTCATCCTGACATAATGGCGCACAGACATGGTCTTCGAAGGCACCCAAGAGTCCAATCTCCAAGGCTTGCGGAGAGCGATGGAGCGTAGCATAGACCGTGTTAGGACACCTATAAGTTATATACGGAGATCGTTAAGTCAAGCGAAGTACTACAGCCGCTAAGCTTAAGTGGAATTCAAGACCGTAATGCTTAGATTGGTGGCTAAACGGTAACGCGTGCACCTTACAAGCCGCCGACATCGAGTTCGAAACCTCTCGGCCCCGCACCAAGTTATGTGGCGATAGATACTTTTGTTTTTGAAACGTTAGGTATCAAATACATTAATTTCAGCCTTTTTACTACTTACAGGGTAGCGTTTGACCACAATTCACCTGATGTTAAGTGACGATGTGGTCGAAGTGGTGCCACGCTACACCTGGATCGGGGGCTAGCTCTCTCGACCATAGACTATATAATATATATATTCAACCTATTACGTAGTTATGCTAGTTTCCTCAAGAAGAGAGTTCAAGTGGTAGCTCAACTCAGCTGTGTCCGGCAGATCCGTTAATATTCAGTTGTTGAGTCACACATTAATTAGGACGGTTCAATTTGTGACGCACTATATTACAGAAATAAACTTAAATGTCTGTACTGAAATCAAAACATCACCGACCCGATCCTACTTTAAGATAAAAAGCTGCTTTTTTTTTCTAATACTGATATTGTTATATTTGCTAAGTACCTAACGAAAGATTTTTATGTTTATTCAAAAGAAAATTGTCCTCGATCATATTTGAGGAAACTTTCTTCAAACCGACTGTTAAATGTCAACACAAAAAAAACATTAAAAAAAACTCACCATAAGAAGAGTAGACGGCCAACGTCAACAGCAATCCAATCCGCGCCAAAATGGCACCAAATCCCACGCGGAACACATTCAAAATGGCGGCCATGGCGCGCAACAAAATGGCCGACTAAGTAACACAACTACACTACACTGGCTGGGCACCGGCTATCACATAATACTGATGTATCCGGGTGGATCTTTAGTTTCACAGGAGTCCTTCTACTGCGGAATGGTTTCGAGTTTGTTGAAATCATTCGCGGGGTCTCGTTACTGCTTCTGAAAAGAGAGAAAATCATGTTTAGTTTAAAATCACGGGTCCGACTAACGGCCGGTTTCAATAACTTCCACGATCCACGGGTTCATCATCATCATCATCAGCCGGAAGAAGTCCACTGCTGAACATAGGCCTCCCCCTTTGAACGCCACCATGAACGGCTATTAGCCATTTGATTCTATCGGCTGCCTGCGGCTCTTACAATGTCGTCGGTCCACCTAGGGCCTACCTACGGATTGCCGGATCGAATGTTAAATTTCTATACATATCTAGTAGGGCAGACCGTGGATATATATATTACAGATCGGTTATTGAAACCGGCTTAAAGGGAAGTAAAACCATACGACTGGTTTTTAAGATTCTCTAACAATTAAAACTAGAATGCGAGATAAATTTGCTTCGTGCTAGAGGCAGGACTACATAAAGAGGTATTGAAGGAAGAACACCAACGCGTTTTTGTCATCAAAATTCAAAATTCATATCATTTTTATTTAATAGAATAAAAACTTTAAAACGTCAACTTAAAACTAGCTACGCCTGTTCCAACCTCCTTACGCCGGTAAAAGAACAGGCAAGAAACGGCAGGTAGTTTTTTTGGCGCGATCATTTTGACAATTTTATTAGACATCTAAATAGTACTTGCTTTTGTAATAAGCTTAACTAATAAACTAATAAGGTTTCTCTTTAAATGGACTTGAAATTTTGCTATTTTGCTATCGACAAGTCTTGAATTTCACTTGGGATTTTGTTGAAAAAACATACACATTGACCTTTGAATTAGTGGCTAACTTTATGGAGCCTAGTACCTAGTGGGTACATCTTTGTTCCTAGTATTAAAACTGTGATAATCACTTCTCTTTTTGAAGTTATTAATAACTAGTTTCGCCTCGCGGTTTCACCGTATTCCCGTTATCCCGCAATAACCTGTTCCGGGATAAAACGCCTATGTGTTAATCCAGGGTATAAGCTATCTCCATTCCAAATTTCATTCAGATCCGTTCAGTAGTTTTTGCGTAAAATTGTAACAAACATTCACCCATCCATCCATACTCACAAACTTTCACGTTTATAATATTGGTAGTATATGATTAGATGTTTATAATTAGAACCTATGTGTTTTCTATTTTTATCATACACTCAACTTAATACATTTATCCCTATAACAGGAGCGAATATTGTAATAATATCAAGTTACTTTTTGCTCCCGCCATCTTGGTGGAAAAGCTCTGCTAATGACGCCCAGTCTAGGAGCTGGAGGCGCGGAAAAACACGATGGTTAAGAAACAAGCATAAAACGGGCCATTCATAAATTATGTCACACGAATTATGACCCCTGTGTACATATTTAGCAATTTTAAAACATTTTCGCTAGAGTACAAATTGTAATATTTTCGATTTTTACCTACATATGACGTCATGAAGCTTTTGAAAAGGCTTCTTGCCTTGTGAGAGAATGAATGTAAAGCCGGATTTACATTACGAAACAAGTGTCATGCATGATAAAACTAGTTTCGTGAAACTAATTTTAGCACACGTGAAACTTCTTTCGTTTAAATTATAGTGTCGTCAAATTATCAACATCGCGGAGATAATGGCCCAGTCAAAATCAAAGCTGTATTCTCGTCCACACGTCCACTCTGCGCAGGTAATGTCGCGACACTAGTTTCGCGTCGCATTTACTGATGATGAAATTAGTTGCATGACATTAGTTTTACAAAAATATGCGCTTAGCACGAAACTACTCCAGTGTCACAATAGTAATGCATGCATTGTAAAACTGAACGCTTAAACGTGAAATTACTGGTGAAATTAGTGTTATAAAACTAATTTCGTAATGTAAATCCGGCTTAAGATATGAGCGAGTGGCCTTAGGCCGGTCGGATACTCTACATACTGCCGGAGTGCTGAAAGAACGGAGTAGAAGTGGACCGATGCGAGCTCCAGACTCTGAACTGGGCTCTGAAATCGCTCAAGACAGAGTAGTGGCACTTTCTCATTTCGGTGGACAAGACACATTTAGAGTAGAAAAGAATGCAATATGTATGTTTATTTGCAACAACAACCAAAAAAAAAAACAAAAAATATAACAATAATGGAATTAATTTTATACAAAAATGCCACCGTCTCATACCGGACCCAACTCAGCATAATGCTGGTTGCTGCTACATTTCGGATCGCTGAGCCCATCACCAAATAGAAAAACCAAAAAAGCCCATCACCAAATAGAAAAACAATAGAAACAAATAAAAAAATAAAATAAATATGTATCGGGGACAATTGCACACAAGTGAACCTAGCTAGTAGCTAGCTAGTTAATTACTTATCAATTGTGAATTATTTTTAATAATTATAATTATAAATGTTAATTTATAGGCACACAGCTCGCGGACTATGACAGTGGAAGGGCCGGCTAATGCAGTAATTACTGCACTCCATTTTCCCGGTATTTTTGTTCCATCATAGCGACCTCGAGGCTGGAGCGCCGTGGACGAGAGGGAACCAGCACCTTCATATTAATTAAAATTCTAAAATGACGCGTAGACATTTCTATGTCGCCCTCTTCCCTCTCATATGGTCGAGGAGAGCGATGGCTGGCACATGCGTCAACTCGTGTACGGGTGCTGCTTGTGGGGTCTGGTCTGCTTTGGTTGTGATCCCGCAACTCGTTAATATTCATGTTCCCATATCCCAATGTGTACAACCAAACAAGAGAAATATTATTAGTAAAGCTAATTAAAAAATATCGGACTAATATCGGACTCTTAATTAAACCATAACGAAAATTACAACGAATTATTCCACAAACCCTAGAACATCCCCCGAGCATTGTTACTTTTTACATGAACCTTTGAAGAAACAGTCGACACACAAAAAAATAATGTCAATAACATTTTTCGTTCTTGGCTCGTTACTGTACGAACACGACCGAGGATTAAAGCCGGAGGGCAGAATGGCGTACATGCCCCTAATGGCAGGAATACAAAGCTTTTACGTAACAAACAGGCGGCTAGAATGATTCTGACGTCCGATGTGATCCGCGGAGATCGGACGGTGAGATTATGTTAAATGTTTGTAATCTCTGAAGAAAAACAGTTTTTCTTTATCTAATAAAACGGCAAAGGGCAAGAGAAGTCCGCAAGTACATTGGAAACATTTTCATTAAAACCTGTCAGCAGTGTTGGAAATACGAAACAAGCAACAGAAATAGCTGTAGGTATATTTCTTCTTTTGTTTTGATCTATCTGATCAGTGTTGTGAAGAATTTGATAAAAAGGTGCACAGATTTTTTATTCATTTAAAAACACTTATCGTCTATTTGCAAGTTGAAGTGGCAACGGGCAGGCCACATCGCACGACAAACCGATAACCGACGCGGAAGAAAGGTTCTCGAGTGGCGACCACGAACCGGAAGACTTTCTGTAGGTAGCGACCTCGAGGCTGGAGCGCCGTGGACGAGAGGGAACCAGCACCTTCATATTAATTAAAATTCCACTTTCTCCAAATTCACAGAGGAGCTGGGACGACATAAACTGCAAATTGACTTTTGACAATCTTTTGAGCTGTAGTACAGGTTCGGCGTGTGCTAGGCTTTTGGCCGTGGGTACGCATGAGGCCGGCTACTGGCTTCACGCGTACCCTTCGTCAAATACAGGAACTTTTCTTGAGCCTGACACGCTCCGAATCGCAACCTGTCTACGGCTTGGGGTTCCGGTCTGCGCTCCTCATAAATGTCCCTGTGGCAGTGATGTCGACAAGCTAGGACATCACGGACTGTCATGCCAAAAAAGTGCAGGCCGCTTCTCGAGACATGCCGCACTTAACGATATCATACGCCGGTCCCTCGCCACCGTCAACGTACCAAGTCTTCTTGAGCCCTCTGGTATTTCAAGAGACGATGGCAAGAGACCGGACGGTATGAGTTTGATTCCATGGAAGATGGGCCGGGTGCTAGTATGGGATGCAACCTGTGCAGACACGCTAGCCCCTTCCCATCTACATGGAACCAACATCAGAGCTGGTGCGGCGTGTGAAGCGGCTGAAAAAGCGAAGGCATACAAATACAGGGGTCTAGGCGCCGAATATGATTTTGTCCCATTCGGTGTCGAGACCCTTGGTCCGTGGGGTCCTAGCGCTTTAAGCCTTTTTAAGGAAATAACAAAAAGGTTAGTCGACATCACCGGAGACCGAAGATCTGGCAGCTACCTCGGACAAAGAATTAGTCTAGCCATTCAAAGGGGGAACGCTGCCAGTATCTTCGGTACCTTGCCTAAAGGGACTTCTTTTAATAATGTATTTTAGTTATTAGTTTAGATTTATTTGTTTTTATTTCTTTGTTATTTTTAGTTTGAAGTAATAAATTTAAATATTAAAATTCTAAAATGACGCGTAGACATTTCTATGTCGCCCTCTTCCCTCTCATATGGTCGAGGAGAGCGATGGCTGGCACATGCGTCAACTCGTGTACGGGTGCTGCTTGTGGGGTCTGGTCTGCTTTGGTTGTGATCCCGCAACTCGTTAATATTCATGTTCCCATATCCCAATGTGTACAACCAAACAAGAGAAATATTATTAGTAAAGCTAATTAAAAAATATCGGACTATTAGATGACAAAAAAAAAGCTTGGGATTTTAGTGAACTTGCTCCAATTCAATCAATTAGTAATAAGAATAAATTGTCAACGTGATCGCGCCAAAAAAATTACCTGCCGAGCGTTTCTTGCCTGTTCTTTTGCCGGCGTAAGGAGGTTGGAACAGGCGTAGCTAGTTTTAAGTTGACGTTTTAAAGTGATCACAATGTATCCTATTGAATAAAAATATTATTGAATTTGAATTTGTGTTATTGTTGCAGAAATGTGTACAGGTATTTAAAGCTGGCACGCTCACAGTACTCACACTAAAGCAATTTCATTATGCAGTAGTAAAAACAAAACAATAACCATCTCTGTTGCGCTCGTAACATTGACAGCGTGCGAGAGAGACAAAGACTTCTCATGATGCGTCTCATGTCGTGCGCTCATTCACAGATACATGTGTGAATGTGTTGTGCGTGCCAGGTTTAGATAATCAACCTTTACCTTCGAAGCTTTAACTGAGCCTATAATATATTACCATACATATATTTATGTGTGATTGATTTAAATATGTTTCGCGATACATACACTACACGTGTACAAAGGTCAAGTGGATCTAATAGGTCACTGATTGGCGATATTATCAGGTCAACGCCCCGTTGGCGCTTGCAGCTCGCTCGCGAGGTCAATGTACCGCTGTCATTCACCCACCATCCAAGAAGCTTGATGTACGTGTTTATTTGTTTTGTTTTAATCATAGACACAGGAGATGGAGAAATAAGTAAGCGAGGTCAAAGGACAATACTGAGTTACTGACGCCTTCCTAATTTTTTATGTCCAAGGGCACACGAGGGAAGTTGATGAACTTTTAATTTATACTAAGTAGAAATGAGATGTGGGCGGGCAATTTCCCACTTTCTTAGAATAAATCAAAGGCCTATTTTAATGTTGAGATTTATAAACAAGATTATTATTCGAGAGGGACTAAACAAAACGGTATTTTTTAAGAAATTATCTAATTATGTATTTTCATTATCCTGCCTACAGTTTTAGCCAGAAGCAATTAAGTTATTATTTTTATTTTGATTACTTCGCTGATTAAAGCTGCAGGCGATGGCTAAGTTGTACTGTTATTATCTAATCTGTGATTAAGTGCCGGAGATACTTTTTTATGAAGGATGTTTTTTGAGTGAAATAATGAAAGTTGTCTATGATTTTCAATTACCAAGCGACATAATACGCACATTGAAAGTTAAAAAACATAGTAATCATGTAACGGTATGAAATATAACTAAGTATGTATTTGCTTTATTTACACATCTTTCAGTTTTTTAACTTTTTAATGTGATAGCACGATTTGGTATGAAAAAACACGAGATTATTTCGAGTTCGTTTCTAAAATCCAACAAAGTGGCTCATGTACATTGACCATAATTTGGTCATTATCTTAATTAAACCATAACGAAAATTACAACGAATTATTCCACAAACCCTAGAACATCCCCCGAGCATTGTTACTTTTTACATGAACCTTTGAAGAAACAGTCGACACACAAAAAAATAATGTCAATAACATTTTTCGTTCTTGGCTCGTTACTGTACGAACACGACCGAGGATTAAAGCCGGAGGGCAGAATGGCGTACATGCCCCTAATGGCAGGAATACAAAGCTTTTACGTAACAAACAGGCGGCTAGAATGATTCTGACGTCCGATGTGATCCGCGGAGATCGGACGGTGAGATTATGTTAAATGTTTGTAATCTCTGAAGAAAAACAGTTTTTCTTTATCTAATAAAACGGCAAAGGGCAAGAGAAGTCCGCAAGTACATTGGAAACATTTTCATTAAAACCTGTCAGCAGTGTTGGAAATACGAAACAAGCAACAGAAATAGCTGTAGGTATATTTCTTCTTTTGTTTTGATCTATCTGATCAGTGTTGTGAAGAATTTGATAAAAAGGTGCACAGATTTTTTATTCATTTAAAAACACTTATCGTCTATTTGCAAGTTGAAGTGGCAACGGGCAGGCCACATCGCACGACAAACCGATAACCGACGCGGAAGAAAGGTTCTCGAGTGGCGACCACGAACCGGAAGACTTTCTGTAGGTAGGTCCCCCACTAGGTGGACCGACGACATTGTAAGAGTCGCAGGGAGCCGATGGATGCAAATGGCTAATAGCCGTTCATGTTGGCGTTCAAAGAGGAGGCCTATGTTCAGCAGTGGACTTCTTCCGGCTGATGATGATGATGATGATCGTCTAGTTTACACCTTTTACAAGGGGATGCCACCCATGAGTCCTTAAGACTTGTAAAACTAGTTGAACGAAAACATTATGGTGTTAAGAACTTATGACTAATAGCCACCCAAATAGGTAGAAAATCAAAACCTGCGCTTGGGTGAACTACTAATATAAGCGACCATAGAACAGTGTGTTTCTGTGGGAACTTGCTCTCAAATCCTCACTTGAAAGTAAGACACCGATGGTGCTTGGCAACGGAATTGGCTAGCTAGGCGAGCACTAGAGAATGCCCTACCCGCCGACCACCAAGCTCACGATGATTTTCTTCACTGAAATCTCAAGCTCATTGCTGAATTTAAACTCACGACCTATTATGAGTCGCAAGTCATCGTGTCTACTAGTGGACTATCGACGCTTTAAAATGGTAAGCGTGTGTCAATACCAATGCCAGCCGCAACATAGGGAATCCCAGTAAGGGTAACTTTATTAACCTTTATGATTAGAGTAGGTATCTCTATCTACAATCAAAGTTATTTTGTATACCTTTCATCACAGAGCATTGAACCACAAGTAAAATTAAGCTTCAAAACACCATACCGACTTCCATTCAAGCAAACAAACAGACAAAAACGCATTCAAATCATTAACCACTGCACAAAATACCGTCCCGTCTGCGTCCGTCAACCGAATGATTAATGCTCGACGCCATTTTGTTTTATTTTTCTCTTTTCCCGCCCTTTCGAGTTAGCGGCGCCTTTTATCATCGGAGCTGCGAAAATAATAGAGGGCGATTATTTTTGTTTTATACGACCAGTTAAGTTGTTCGTATCTTCACGCCGTATCTGTAAAGAGGCAGGCTGAGAAATGGACGGAAAGTTGCGATAATCCGTTAAGTCTGAAGTGGACATAGCTTCATTTATAATTTTACTAGGTTAAGTATTTTAGGCAAACTTTTCACAGATGCCAAGTTTTCATAAAAAATAATTCTCTCTGCCTAAACTGGGAAGGAAATTAGTTTGGTGATTGATAGTTTTCAGAACTAACTTAGTAGAGCGAGACCGACCAATATAAATGTTTTTGGTAAAGCGTTTGACAGTGAAGTTCAAAGCTATTATTATGAAAAAGATTTGATAAGTAGTATTTTACAAGGAAACGTGCAATTATTTGTCATTAAATACTCATTAAGATCGAATACAGTCAAATGACAGTTTATGCTTTTAAAAATTTCGTCTTTTAACGGAATGGAGTCCCTCCGGGACCTATTTTCGGCCCAAGGTTATATTTTATCTTTACTCATTATGTTTGTTTTTCAATTACAATACATCATATCGATCAGTACACTGTGTAGCCATGGCTGGAGCTTATTGGACGTAAAGCCCTTTCACAAAGGGTGACCGATGTTTATCTTGCTACCAACACATTCTTTGAAATAATTTTCTTGTTTCCTGAGTTTTTAATGTGATTGAGGAGTGAGAGCTAGTCATTCGCCGGATGGTAATTGGCACTCTTGCCCATTATCTACAAATCGTTGTCATTCAGAATTTTGAACTTCAACAGTACATAAACCCCCGCATCACTTGGGAGATATTTGATGGTATGTATATAAATATCTCCATGCCTTGTACCGTACATATTTTAATGGTGATAGTAAGTAAAAGTATATATTTAGTCCCTTTGTTAATACTACGGATAATAACGTCCGCCGCTCCACACCGATTGCTTGTTTATTTTGTTTGTCCCGTCCCCTCCAAGTCTTTGAAGTGTCCACGCCTATGTTTGTAATATAAATTTATGACTTCTTTCTGGGAATATGATCACAGGGCGGGAATATTTCGTTGCATACACAGAAACTACACCTGATGGCAGTTTTATGCTGTGGTTCCTTTTTATAGGCTGCTTCGAGAGATTTTTGGGACGAGCGGCTTAAAATATTTGTGTTTGTGATTTTGTGCGAGGGAAAACCAAATTTCGATTTATTGGCTTGCAATGTCTAAGATGTTACTTAGATGTAACTAGAATTTAATTGAATATTTTGTGGTATATAGCACATACTGAGGTAAAGTCCGAGTGGTGTGATTTTGGCCCATATTCTCTCTGAGTGAAGACCTATGTCCCATTAGGAGGAACGTAACAGGCTGATGATAATGTTGAGGAGATAAAAATGAAAGGACACGTGGCATGTAAAAGACATTACTGTGTCTATTAGATTGATTGACATCTCAGGGTGAAGATTGCAGTGCATTTCTATTTGACAGACAAGATTGAATAACTGTTAAATTTCAAAATACTGCGTGGCACTGAACTGTGAAAGACCAGCGTGCCTTTTATCATCAAGCGAGAAAATTACTTGTCTCGTCACTCACATACTTAAAAAAGTCGTACGTATGTCCCTGAATGTTGTCTATATTGATGACGTGATACTTTGCAGACCATTCATTGAAGAATGTTTATTTAGTCTTACAAGTAATTTTTCAAGCACTATCGCTAAACCACAGACGAACATACCCAAGACTGTATTGGTATAGGTACAATCCCAGACAACCTCATTGCTCGTTCCAACGACCGCATTGTTGATCAATCAACGGGAAGCTCCACGCATCAGTCACGGCTATGAATAAACGATATTCGACGCTGCAATCGACACCAGAGGTATTTTAATTGGTTAGATTGATAGATGTATGTTTTATTGGGGAGTTTTTTCGGGTCGGGACGTTGTAGTTGAATCGAGCTATAGTGGCAAGTTTAATTTGGATCTGATTGACAATGGACCGAAAAAGAGGCATGACAATGAAAGGCCTATTACTAGCCAAAGTTTTTTTAAACTGGGTAGGGTTTTATCACAAGTCGCCTGATGTTAGGCGACGATGTGGTCAAGGTGGCGCCACGTTACGCCTGGGCTAGATACTGGCCCCAATTGAACACACTCGCTACATCTGGATTGGATACTGGTAGAAAAGAAAGGCATGTTCGACCATGGATGCAAAAAAGAGACCTCTCTTTTCCATCCTCATCTATGTTGATGATGATTTGAGAGTGGTGCGTAGTTTTCCTTCACTGAAAGCTCAAGTTCATCGTACAATCCGAACCCACGATCAAAGTGGGTCGCAATCCAACGTCACTACCACTTCAACATAGTCTATTTCGTATTAGAAAGACATCCAAACCATCCCCCGGCTCTAGCGTTTCCGAGATAAAAGTTTAATCGCACCAAAATCCGTGCGCATATTAACCATTTATTAGTTCCTCTAGGTGCCTTATCGAGTCTCGTAAAAGAGTATTAAACTCCGAATAAAAGTCGTAACGCACAGCCCGGCTCGAATGCAGGGTGTGGGTAAGCGAAAAAAAACGCTGAGCAAAACGATGCAGCATCTGAGATATTTAAAGATTTTATTTGACAACTGGCTTTTGCACAATCTTTTTTCATTTCTTACAGGATAGCGTCTGACCACAAGTCACCTGGTGTTAATTGACGACGTGGTCGAAGATGGAGCCACGACACACCTGGATTTAGAACTAGCTCTCAAGTGGGGCTGCCGGAACACACCGATAGGTGCTTGGCGACAGATTCTTAACTTGATAGCTAGCCAGACGAGCACTAGAAAATACCCTACCAGCAAGCTATGGTTTCATCGCGATGTTTTTCTTCACCGAAAGCAATCGATGAAAGTGATCTTGATGAAATTCGGTGTGGAAATAGTTGGAACCCTGGGGAAGGACATAGGATACTTTTTACTGCGATAAACTGTTGTTCACACGGGTGAAACCGCGGGGAACAGCTAGTATAATAAAGGTGTATCATGGATTGTTGATCGCGATATCAAAACTGGAGTAAAGAAAACAGTATTTATCAGTTTGACATTTAACCGTGATATTAAAGCTTTCGTTTATGCAACGTAAACACTTTAAGGTTAATTTCGAAAGGTCGATTTATTAACACTCGACTTGAAAGAGTTATTTTTGAGTCAAGTGGGCGGTCAGGTGGTCTCCTTCATTAAGTTTCAACTAAGTGAGATTAAGTACCGGATTTTTCGTCTCAAACTGGACCACCTGCGATATGTCATACGTCAAAAGTAGCTGAGCTTGATCACTACCAATGGGTAGTATTCCCACAAGCAATAAAAAAACACACTTATATTACTATGGTGCGCCTTGCAAGACACCTAGCTAGAACCCTCTCGACCCACCTATCCTATCCTACTAATATTATAAACTAGTTGCGCCCCACGGCTTCATCCGCGTCTTCCTGTTATCCCGCAGGAACCTTTTTCCTGGATAAAAAGTAGCCTATGTGTTAATCCAGGGTATAAGCTATCTCCATTCCGAATTTCATTCTGATCCGTTGAGTAGTTTTTGCGTGAAAGAGTAACAAACATCCATCCATCCATACTTACAATTATAATATTAGTAGGATGCGAAAGTTTGCGTGTATGTGAATGTTTATTACCACGTATTACCGAACTTTTTATCCAGGAAAAGTTTCCTGCGGGATAACGGGAAGACGCGGGTGAAACCGCTGTGCGCAACTAGTGACTTAATAGCAATGTGTGGCTTTGCCATCGCTCTAGGCGGTGAAAGAAAACATCGTAAGGAAACCGGCACGTCCAAAAACCACAACATTCAAGGGCATGCGACATCTACCATCCATGGGCCAGATTGATAATGGTCAATACTCTCTGAGAAGACCAGAGTCCTAGCAGTGGTACTGGTAACGTAATAGGATGATGATGATGATGGCTTATACTCTGGATTAACACAAAGACAGGCTACTTTTTATCCAGAAAATAATACTTACTAATATTATAAATAAACGTGAAAGTTTGAAGTTTGTTACTCTTTCACGCAACAACTACTGAACGGATTTGAGTTTTTTTTGTAATAGATTAGCAAACAACCCGCCTGATGGAAAGCGGTCACCGTCGCCTATGGACATCTGCAACACCAGGAGAGTTGCCGATGCGTTGCCGACCTTTAAGAACTCTTTTCACACCCATCTTGAAGGATTGCAATCTGTAGCACAACGGAAAGACCTGTGGAGGGAGCTCATTCCACATTTTGCAAGTATGAAATTTAAAATAGAGATAGATTATACTCTGGATTAACACACAGGCTACTTTTTATCCCGGAAAAAGTTTCCTGCGGGATAACGGGAAGACGCGGGTAAAACCGCGCAGTGTTGCATATTTTGTTCATACATATATTTCAAGCATGTTTCATGTTACATTTTTCTCTATTTACTAAGTTAAATACTAATAAAACTGACCCTCCCTTATAAGCACACCTCCAAAGTACCATCCGCGACTTCCATGATACAGCATTTAGGGGCTAAACGGTGGTGCGCGGCCGCGGCGCGAGAATAATGGAGATACGGGGAAAGGGGTCGCGTCGAGAGCCAAGAGTAGTCTAGGGCCCTTAGAATTATACAGGTGAGCACGAGGCGTGGGACACTGTCGATAAACTCTATCGATAGATACAATAAAAAAACCGGCCAAGTGACACCACCAAGGGTAAATACTTGTTTTCCTCGTTATTTACGGTTTTCTGACTTTATCCTATTGTATTGTAGGACCATTCACTTCATGGCAAATTTCATGACTAGGTTAAAGACCGTATAATAGGTTTAGATTGCGGAATTGCAAAATATGCAACATAAACGTGACCGTGTTTATTGATCGCGTTGACTTACAAGTTCGATTTTTTGAAAG
This sequence comes from Opisthograptis luteolata, assembly GCA_931315375.2. Taxonomy (NCBI): domain Eukaryota; kingdom Metazoa; phylum Arthropoda; class Insecta; order Lepidoptera; family Geometridae; genus Opisthograptis; species Opisthograptis luteolata. Next base: position 3,326,242 of record OV928061.1, read on the forward strand.
AGACCGAGCCGAGTATTCTTGATACCTCACCGCCTTCTTGACGAAAAGGGTTTTGACAAACAGATCTATAGACAGACAACAAAGTGATCTTACAAGGATTCCGTTTTTGTTTTTGAGGTACGGAGCCCTAAAAATTTATTAATACATCCATACATACATTAATTTTCAAAATGAAACACCACATTTATTAAAATTAAAATTTGGATTTGAACCGGGATATATATATTGACCTTGTATTAGTGTTTGTTCTCGAAAACGTCACGCTGAGGTAACGTCGTCAAACACAACGTTTTTTTTCGGAGAAAGGACTGTTTTATCGACATCGACGAGTCTTGTCGCCTGTCCCATCCCTACGCCACTCGACTCTCTGAGCGACAGCAAGATTTTTTCTGCCTACATCGTTTATAAAAAAAAGAGAAAAAGGTCACGGGGCCGGCCTCTGTTTTCGGTTATAGACCCCGCGGTAGGGGGGAGGTGGAAGGGGGAATGTTTATCTATATTAAATTAAAATTAAATGCTGTTCGTTGGTAAACGCATTGCTTGAAAACGGCAGGACCGATTTGGCTACTTTTTTACCGACGAAAAATAAAGTGGACTTTGTCAAGTCGACGCGTATTTAAAAAAAAAATATATTGTATGAAGAGTATATTACGACGACACGTAACTTTTTGAAAAACATATTCGTAATTGGCCGAATTAGGCTTTAAGAACAGAAAATTTGGAAAAGTTGGTATTTTTCTATGGGACTTTTGAATTCAAGACGCCTAGAATACATTTCATTTCCATAAAATTTAGTCCACGCGGATGAAACCGGGGGGGGGGGGGGGGGGGGCACAGCAAGTATTTAATAAATTCTGCCTCTGTTTTTCGGAAGCTGGTTATTTAAATACAATCAATTTGACCCATTGCGACAGTTAAATGTTTTTATTGTGGGGATGGCAAGTAGAGGTGCGCATAAATATTGGATTAGGTCCAGCGATTAGGTATTTCGCGAGATTAGGCCGCACCTAATCCTCAAATATCAAGTTATCGTTCCACTTATTTCCATTCCATTTCACTTACCGCAAACAATACAAAGATATAATAGAAAGATATTGTATAAAATATCGGTCAGTAAGATGGAATTAGTATCATCATCAGCCCTTATCAGCCCACAGCTGGATATAGGCCTCTCCGAAGGTACGCCACTGAGCCTGGTCTTCGGCTCTTCTCATCCAAATTAATATATTATAGAGCAAATCTTGATGATACAATAAGTGAATTAAGTACATAAACTTACTATAAAAGAAAGCCATCGTTCAAAACGGTAAAGGAAAACATCGTGAGGAAACCGGCATGTCCAAGAAACGCTTACAGGGTAGCGTTTGACCACAAGTCACCTGATGTTAAGTGACAATGTAGTCGAAAATGGTGCCACGCTACACCTGGACTGGGAACTGGCTCTCAAGTGAGGCTGCCGGAACACACTGATAGGTGCTTGGTAACGATTCTTAGCATGAGGGTAGTACCAACCAAGCTATGGTTTCATCACGATGTTTTCCTTCACCGAAAGCTTGTACGATTGGATCCCACGTCCTACGGATCGCAAGCCGACGTCACTACCATCATCGCTATAAACATTAAATGTATTAGGTATTTGGATCAGGTAATTGTAGGAATTGGATTAGGTGGAATGAATATGAAAGTAACATAATACCGACATCCCATTACTAATGGCAAGCCACCTGTTTGTATTTGTATGGTAAGCTGATATACCAGCCCATTACAAAATACAACAACACATTTACTTACCTGTTATTTTTTGTTTTCAAGATCCGCTCGCGTTTGACCTTTACATGGTAAGCGATATGGTTCAGTTTAACACAGGAAACGCGTATTTGCCATTTTATATTCTGTGTTATAAGTTATGTGTGGCTTTACCATCGTTCAAAAACGGTGAAGGAAAACATCGTGACGAGACCGGCATGTCCAAGAACCGCAACATTCAAGGGCATGCGACATCTACCGACCCGCACTGGGCCCGCGTGCTAGATTACGGAGAGAGAGTCCATCATCATCAGCCTAACGTTTCCACTATCTGGACTCTGACTTTCTCAGAGAGAGAGAGAGTATGCGCCATGACATATCGATCCAAAACCGCGGATAACGGATCGGATCGTTTATTATTCATTTCGGGCATAAGTGACATATTTGTATGAGCTGACAGCGTCAAATGTGTGCTCAAGTTCTAGGCCCGTAGCCAAGATGCATTCTGCAATCGTTGACGCTAATAGAAAACAAGAAAAATGTATTGGTTTGACATATTTCTGACCACGTGACTTAGCGTTGAAACATGTCAAACCAATACTTTTTTCTTGTTTTCTATTAGCGTCAACGATTGTAGAATGCATCTTGGCTAGGGGCGCTGATTATTTATCGCTTGAGCGTCATTATAGAATACGGGCCTAGTTTTGATTTAAGAGGACGCCGTGATAAACAATGAATCTGAAATCAGCTCCATACAAAAACGCAAGCGAGCTGACTAATACCGTAAGGTCGTATGCGTCAAAAAAAGGTTTTTTTCTTTTAAAATGAAAACTATCGTTAATTTTATAGAACTAAACCTGTAGTTTTTTGAAGAATGTGTATATACATAATGTATATCAAACAAAAAAAAACAACTCTTAAATCGGTTTTGTATGCCTGTAAAATGAAAATCTTTTTTTAGAGGGCAGTTTTTGATCATTGTTTCTCTGCTATGAAAGTTAACCAATCGTGTTATCCTTCCGACAATTTGATGTCAAAAACATGATCTTTAATGTACATAAATATTAGCTCTGTAAGTCTGTATGTTTTGTAATTGCTGAGAAAAAGGAGATCCTTGCAGCCAATATTGCCAATTCCTCGTCTTAACATTTCCACCGCTCCCGCGGCCACGTCCGCGTCGGTTTAACAAGACCCCAAACGATAACGCTACATAACGTAGTCGACAATACGTCGGGCACACGCCATAAATCTACCGTTAAGAATACACCCCCATAAACATTTTATAAGCCATTTGATGCACGCACATGACTCCCCTATTTATAATCGACAGAAGTACTACTGCAACGAAAAAATTCTTTCGGGTGCTGCTTGTGGGATCTGGTCTGCTTTGGTTGTGATCCCGCAATTCATTAATATTCATGTTCCCATATCCCAATGTGTACAACCAAACAAGAGAAATCTTATTAGTAAAGCTAATTAAAAAATATCGGACCATTAGATGACAAAAAAAAGCTTGGGATTTTAGTGAACTTGCTCCAATTCAATCAATTAGTAATATATATGAATAAAATTGTCAATGTGATCGCGCCAAAAAAATTACCTGCCGGGCGTTTCTTGCCTAATCTTTTGCCGGCGTAAGGAGGTTGGAACAGGCGTAGCTAGTTTTAAGTTTGACGTTTTAAAGTGATCACAATGTAGCCTATTGAATAAATATAAATTGACTATTGACTAGCAAGATTTCTAATCTAGAGATACTGCTATCTTCTGTTTTATAACATTCTAAGGGCCGGTTATTTAAACTTCCATAAGTTAAATGTCATACCAAATTTCGGTAAACTTGATTTTATTGTCAAATAAGTTGCGCCCCGCGGTTTCACCCGCATCTTCTCGTTATCCCGCAGGAACCTTTTTCCGGGATAAAAAGTAGCCTATGCGGTAATCCAGGGTATAAGCTATCTCCATTCCAAATTTCATTCAGATCCGTTCAGTTGTTTTTGCGTGAAAGAGTAACAAACATCCATCCATCCATACTCACTAGGATCCCTACTCCCTACTTATATTATGCGAAAGTAACTCTGTCTGTCTGTTACGCTTTCACGCCTAAACTACTGAACCGATTTAAATGAAACTTGGTACAGAGATAGTCTAGAGCCTGAGAAAGAACATAGGCTACTCTTTATCGCGATAAACTGTAGCTAGTACAATATAAAGTTTCATTTCGATACATACGATAATTAGAAGTAGGTTGAAATTAACTTCTTAGATTTTATTACATTAAAGTGTCTTAAAAATAAATAATCAAAAACGCTAGACATCCCATAATGCAACGTACATGTATCTACATATTTCAATGAAAACATAATCTACGCTTCTTCACGTTTCGCAACGTTTCCCTTTGTCCTAAGCCCCCGTTTTAAAAGGCTCCCGACTCTTCAGGGTATGTTCTTTGTAACTGAACCAAGAACGGGGATCAGTTCACTTGCTCTTTGGGAATTAACTGGGAGTCAACATTTTCAAGACTGCTAGTGACCTGAGAGGAAAATCCTTTGTATCATGATATACTTTGAGAGTTCCTAGCTTTTCGCTACTTCCTCAAGTCCTTATTTCCGACTAGCATTGCCCCGCGGTGACACCCGTGATTTTATTTCATTTTTTCTTTGATTTTAGAGTTTCGCACCTCAACCTTTTTAATCGACTTCAAAAAAGGAAGAGGTGTCTCAATTTGACCGTACATATGAATATGTACACTATGCTGTTTCATGTTTTACCGAAAGCTCAAGCTTATTGTAGGATGGTGAATGATGTTGCGATTGGTTGACTATCGATAGAATCGATTACTCATCGATAGTAGACTATGGATCAGCAACACTATTGACAACACTACCGTAGGTAGAGAGGTACTCCAATGAAACTAGCGCTGGACGCCCGCAGCCCGGAATCCAACCATAGTAAAGGAGTAGTAGTTCAACTTCATATAAATCGGCCGTCGCCGGTTTGAATGTGTGCGTGAGTAGCGGCACCGTGTACGCACGCACTTTTCACGCACACAATCACATAAATAGTTTAAAAAAACTAAAAAAAACACTTTAAAAACGCACTGAAAAATATAAAATAATTAAATTGACTTGTATTAGTTACGATATAATGGTTAATTCAAAAAGTGTGGAGCGCTTTTTGGTTGTGTGTACTTTTATTTACCCAGTAAAAGAAGCGCTCCACACTTTTTGAATTAACCATTATATCGTAACTAATACAAGTCAATTTAATTATTTTATATTTTTCAGTGCGTTTTTAAAGTGTTTTTTTTAGTTTTTTTAAACTATTTATTATTATTTTTTTACTTTTTAGTCGTTTGTTACCAAGTCCAATCTATCAGACTCATCAAGACGAATCATATGAGCCCAAACTCGAAGGGTTTACTGGTAGCCACTGCAGAGATCCCCTACCCACCTTCCGGTTGCATCATCAGACCCTCGTTACCAAGTTCAATCTATTGGACTCATCAAGACGATTCACATGAGCCCAAACACGAGGGGTTTACTAGTAGCCACTGCAGAGATCCTCTACCCACCTTCCGGTTGCATCATCAGACCCTCGTCACCAAGTTCAATCTATTGGACTCATCAAGACGATTCATATAAGCCCAAACACGAGGGGTTTACTAGTAGCCACTGCAGAGATCGCCTACCCACCTTCCGGTTGCATCATCAGACCCTCGTCACCAAGTCCAATCTATTGTACTCATCAAGACGATTCATATGAGCCCAAACACGAGGGGTTTACTAGTAGCCAGCGCAGAGATGCCCTACCCACCTTCCGGCTGCATCATCAGATCAGGTCGATGATACCAAATTATTGCATTGTCACCGAGATTACATACACATACAAAGTTACAAGTCGATACGACAATTAGAAGTAGGTGAAAATTGACTTCTAAGATTTGATTACATTGTTAGTTAGTTAGTTAGTTAGTTAGTTAGTTAGTTAGTTAGTTAGTTAGTTAGTTAGTTAGTTACAAGTCAAGCTAATAAAAGTGTTTTAATAAACGAAAGGAGGCGGCCGGGGCCGCGGCCATGCACTGAGTACGGAACGCGCCGCCTATGCGTCACCGCAAGAGTAGGCAATTAACTCGTCGAGCGGCCTTAGCTAACCTACTGTTCTTTATATACTGTGATCAAACGACCACAGTCCACAACTCACCAAAACAAGACCGGATTTCTTATTTCGGGCGCGAATCTGAAACTTTCCAAGCTCTCGCTCGCTCCGGAACGTGCGGGGAGATGCATTTTGTAACTTTATACGATACGTTAATGCGTTTTCCGTACCTGACGACGTGTTTCTAGAAACGTAACGAGATACCTCACTAATGTAGCTGGCAGGTAGGTGAAGAATTTTATTTTTTACCCGACTGCGTAAGAAGAAGGGTTATGTTTTTCGAGTGTATGTATGTGATATTTCTTTGGCACGGCCTGTAGCCTTAATGGCTTGACGAATTTTAACATATAGATTTGTCTTTATTGTGAGATTGACATAGGGTACTTTATTTTGGCTCAGTTAACATAACACATTCTATCTCTTAATATCCATTCCTTAGCGCCCGAAATAAATAATCAATCCTGATCCGTTCTTCGCGGTTTTGGATCGATGTGTCAATTCATTTTAGCAAGCTTTACCCCTAAAATGACATATGATGACATGACATATCAATCCAAAACCGCGAAAAACGGATCAGGATCGATTATTAATTTCCGGCGTAGATGCAATATGGATTTACTGAGATTTTATTTTCCAACTAACGGCCGGTTTCAATAACCGATCTATCCACGGTTTGACATAAAGAACATTGGCCACTTTTCATACTGCCCTGGACCTGAACGCAATATAATATATTTTGTATAAAAATTTTCGTTTCTGTCAATGTCACTAGACAGTGACAATCAATTTGCTAGTATATTATATAGATTAAAAATATTAGTTTTTGTTAATATTTGGTAAAAAATGGCGTCGATTCGGTTTTGCATTCTCTAAAACTAAACTAAGTTTGAAGTAATGCTGTCCTTTTTTTACGTCAGTGTTTAGAAAAAGACAGCAATACTATTAGACCTGTAAAACTTAGTTTAGTTTTAGAGAATGCAAAACCGAATCGACACCATTGTTGATTTTAATGACTTAATTTAAGTAGGGCCGACTTCCAAAGCATGAAACGGAATGAAAAAGAAAATGCGGAGTGCGTTCAAAACATCCAAGCATCGTGTGAGTTAAAAAATGTCCGAAACTCCGAAGTTAAAAAAACAATATCTTTCTTTTCTACACTTATTTAAAAATATCGCTTGTATAATCTTAATAGGAAAACAATTAAAATTTCTATCGTATATAAATCGTTTTCATACGACCTAGGGTCCGTTTTGGCCATTGTTCTTTGATATTACTTCTATGAAGCTTAGTAGTCAAATTTCCATCTCTTGTTGGGCAAATCGTGGAATCGTGGAAACCCACAATAGATCTATCTTCTAATGAGATGTTTTTTTTAATCTTCCATTTGGGTCGCTCTCTACATTGTTTTTACTAGTATCCCTATACCTACTATATCTAATTCAAAGACGTTACTTACCTATCTCTATTTTTACAACTGTCAGTCCACTAGACCTTAAAGCCAAACACTACATCAAAGCAGATCAAAGGCACCGTAAGGTCTTCATGTAAAGTAACTTTTGATCTCTCGAAACAAACCGAGACCCCCTTTGTGATTTGAATTTATTTTATTTTATTTTATTTTATTTTCTTAGGAAGACTAACGACGTACAATAATTGAACTTACTCTTAAGTGGTAACAAAAAAGTCAATTATAAGTCTCCACTGGTAGCAGTAAAGTGGACAATAATACTTGCTAACAAATGCTTAAAAAATATATATATACTCGTATAAGAAATGAATACAAACAAATTATGGATCTGCACTCACACATCTCCAATACCTAAACTGGTACTGCACAAACTTAAGCTAGGCTAAAATTTTATGAAACGATCGAAGAAATGCTGGCCCACCTGCCTCCTCAGCGCGGGTATGCTGGTGTGAATGATATCAAACTCGGTGCCGTCGTTATTGCACAATTCCGTGTAGGACTTACTAGCACGATATATGAAGCTGTTCTGTCTATAATTAGTGGTGACTGAAGGAAGAAAGAAAAGAGGACTACTACGCCGTGACCTACTCGGTATATAGAAGTTAATTTTACTTAGCAGGGCAGGACAGTCGATAGCCGAGGTAATGATCTTCTTAAGGAAAATAATGTCAGAAGTATCCCGTCTATAACTCAATGGAAGAAAGTGATGCCTAGCACAAGATTTAAGATAGTCCTTTTCCCTACTTTTTGTTTTAAAATTAAGGTAGCGTATAAACTTCCTTTGGATATGTTCCAGTCGGTCAATGTGCACTTTATATCTGGGGTTCCAAATTTGAGACGCATATTCCAGGTGACAGCGGACATAGGTACTATACAGAATTTTCAAGGTTTTTGCGTTGTTAAAGTCTTTTGAAGATCGCATTATAAAACCAAGGGATTTAGAGGCTTTTTTAACAATAGCGTTAATGTGATTTTGAAAAATCAGCTTAGAATCATGTATTACCCCTAGATCTCTCATATCTGATACACGCTGTAGCACCTGGCCTTTAAGAAAATAGTTTTGGTTAATCAGTTTGTTTTTCCGAGAGAAGGTCATAACTGAGCACTTGTTAACATTTAGTTCTAGTTTATTAATAGTACAATAGTTATCAAGCCTGATAAGATCTTGTTGTAGCAAAAGGGAGTCAGCCTGACAACCAATAGCTTTAATAATTTTCATATCGTCGGCGAAGCTTAGCAGATTAGAGTTTTGAAAGCAACTATCAATATCAGATACAAAAATCAAAAATAGGAGTGGGCCTAATAACGATCCCTGAGGGACACCACTCGGGACGTACATCCATTTAGACATGTAATTGCCCAGAACAACAGCTTGAGAACGATTGTTGATGTAAGAGGAAAACCACCTGAGTAAGTCACCTCTGATGCCAGCCATTTGCAATTTGACGATAAGCAGGTGATGGTCAATTCTGTCGAAAGCCTTGCTGTAATCCGTGTACACTACATCCACCTGACGCCCATTGTCCATTGATTCAGAAACGAACTCATTCAGAAGTATCAAATTAGTAACGGTAGATCTGCCTTTAAGAAAGCCGTGCTGAGATGATGGAAGTGACGCATTTACCGCTGAGTACAACTGCTCATACACCACTTTCTCAAACACTTTAGCGATAATACAGAGCTTCGAGATAGGTCTGTAGTTCGTGACTTCGTTTTTAGGTCCTTTTTTATGGATAGGTGTAATAAATGCCTTTTTCCAGAGAGCTGGTACATAACCCTCACAGATGGACCTACTAAAGAGTAAAAATAGCGGAGTTGATAATGAATCAGCACACTTAACGAGTAATAAAGGTGGAACAGAGTCAGGTCCGGCTGACTTTGATATATCAAGCTTACTAAGTTTAGCTTTGATCAATGATTTAGTTAATTTAATTGAGCAAATATTTCCATCAGTTAACATAGAATTTATAGGGAATGTAGTGCTAGGACTCGAAGAATTTTGTAGTGTTGGAGAGGCACCAGGAACTAGAAAAGTGGAATGAAAATAATCTGCAAAAAGATTGCATATCCCATTACCTGAGCTTGAGTTAATGTTATCATAGGTCATTTCATTAGGTATAGAGCTAGATTGAGATAATGATTTAAAGTAAGACCAAAATGATTTCGGGTTGTTTCTAATTGAGTTTTCCACATTAGATATATACAATTTATAACATTCAGCCTCCAGTCTTTTAGCTCGCTTATTTAAAAAGTCTATGGAATGCTGGTCTGAAATCATACCATATCTCTTATATTTGTTAAGATATTTAAATTTTTCTCTAAGTACTTTAATTAGAGGAGAAGAGTACCATGGTGGGTATTTTCTCATCCGTATATATTTGGTTGGCACAAACTTATTACGAAGGTTATTAAGAATTTCATAGAAGGAGTTCACGGCATCGTCTAGGGATTTGTCATAGAGATGTGCTTGCCAGTCAACCCTAGATAGATCTTCACTAAATGAATTAAAATCGGCGCGATCATAGCAATACTTCATACGCGGACCAGGCTTGAGGGTCTCATGGTAGGTAATACTTACTGACACTGCCAGTGCATAGTGGTGAGCGTCGAGTGGTACCAAGGGGTCCGTTACATTACTGACCAAGACATCATTGTTGGATAATACCAAATCTAAAAATCTATCAAATTGATTGGCTACATGGTTGTATTGGTGTAAGTCCACTAGGGATAACTCGTCAACAAAAGTGCATTCATTGTGGCCAGTGACATTTAGAGGCTCCAGATAGGTACCGCTTCCATCAGTTGGTGGTCTCCAATAAATTGAACTCATGTTAAAGTCGCCCATAACCAAGAAACTGTCAGACGGGTTCATAGTAATAATATCACGCAATTTAACCAAAAAGTTAGATAACTGTTGAGTAAAGTTTAAGCCCATATTTTGATTGCATAAATAAATAACACAAACGTGAAGTTTGTTTTTACCTAATGATAAAGTTATCCACAAGTCCTCAGCGGTAGAACTCCAGTCCTGGCGAAGAGTAGCATTTAAGTCTCTGCTAACCGCCAAGAGTACGCCTCCACCCATCGACTGGCCTGTTAAATCATACCTACGGTCACGACGCCACACCGAATACCTACTGTCAAATAGTTCGGAATCAGAAAAATTATCCATTAACCATGTCTCTGTCAACGCGATCACACTATAATTACTTAACATTAAATTACGGCGAAACATTGATGTTTTGGTACGCAAACCACGAACATTTTGATAATAACAACATAAATCGTACTTATCCATTTTCACTCCGTAACAATAGCCAAATATATAAAAATGTGCTCCCGCCGAGAACACGACGGACAGTCGATAGTAAAGTAGTATTCTTATGAAATAAAAATTTGTGGTTTACGTCGAAAGTAAGATAAATAAAGATAGATAAGTTAGCTAACGATATATGTAGAATATAACTCACACCATAGGTTATATTATAATAGTTAAGTGGCAGGGCATTAAAAGTGCATATTAACCAGATATTAATAATATTCGCGACAAGAAGCAGAAGTGCAATAGTCATTCGGTAAATCGCATACTGAGGTGTTCTAGCGGTGCCCGCGCATTCAGCAGCCCAGATACGGCGAGAGCGAGAGCGCAAGATTAGCGTTAACGCAGGCGCGGTTGAGACAGGTAGAAACAGCAAGCCAACAACCGTGATCGTGAATGAATATGTTTGTATAATTAAAAGAAAATAGCTTACAACATAAAGAGACGAGATGAGTGCAGATGTACACAAAAGTAGCAGTAACAGCGCTTTTACAATGAAACTAAGCATAAGGCTGTTGTAATTATGACACTTGGTACCATAATTATTATTTAAGTAATAACCTAGAAAAAATAAATAATAGGTTAAGTTAATTTGTTTAAATCAGAATCAAAGTTGACCATTATGACATGAGACGTATCATTCTTCCGTACATGTATTTTCGAGTGCTTCACCCATACATATTGGTAACCTCTTTCTTTGCAAACTTGCTTGGTTTTATTGAGCAGTTTTTTGTAATCCGGCGAGAGGTGATCGTTTACAAATATGCGTTGGTTGAACTCTCCAGTGAATCCCAGGTCCGCGGGGGTCAGTAGCTTCAACAATCTTGCTGAGGCAATAAAGTCCTCCTTGACGTATCTATTGAGAAAACTAACAACAATGGGTTTGTCGTTGTTGCTACTGTACGATGGGATTCTACTTACGTAGTTTATTTGACTCTTATTTATCTTGTAGTTAATACATGTACCAATCTTGTCGAGCAACATAAAAAGATTCTCAGTTTTCTTCAACGGTACTCCTTTAATCTCAATGTTATTGAGACGCGACCACTGGTCTCTTGTGGTCTCACTGCGTTGAATAGTGGTAAACTGGGACTTAACCGCCACTAGGTCACACGATACGGCTTCAAGTGCAGTGACCCTGGAGTCCATTTTGTTCAAAGTTGAGTCAAACTCCCGCACCTTTCTAGCAGTTTCCTTGTATGAACTGTGCAGCTCGGCGACATCGGCTTTAATACCCTTAACGTCTTCGATAAGGTTAGGCAGGGCTTCAAGCGTCAAAGCCATCGAGTTGAGCTTGGTCATAATAGCTTCGAGCGAGATTTCCGGGCTAAGCGCCTGAGTCGATAATGCGCTCGGCGATAACAAACGGCAGGCGGCGCATTTCCAGGCTGCGCGTCTCTCAGCTCCTAAGCGGCGATAACCGGCCTCCGTAATGTTCGCACAGGCAAAATCAAAGTGTTTTTTGCAGGCTGCACACTGCACACCATCATTAAATTTATCACCACACGACGCACAGTGCATTCTGACAGAATCAATTCACAGAATTCTAGGTTGATAAAGCGCGACGCGTACGTTCGTAGGATGCGTGTTACTCGCGCCGTTGCAAGCATGCGACTGATGATTACGTTAGGTATCCTTGTAGTATCCTTGTAGTTGAATTACGTTAGGTATCCTTGTAGTCTGGAGGCAATTAATTTTTCTTTTCGACCAATTTTGCTCAGTTGGACAAACGATTGCGAAACGTAAGATTGCAGACTCGATTTTTATTCATCACTAACTGACGCGGCGAACTTCGTATCGCCAATAAAAGTCACCTTTTAAACCTTCCCTGAACTTCCACAAATATTTCAAGATCAAAATTATCCAAATCGGTCCAGCCGTTCTCGAGTTTTAGCGAGACTAACGAACAGCAATTGATTTTTATCTAGTTGCACCCCGCGCTTTCACCCGCGTCTTCCCGTTATCCCGCAGGAATCCTTTTCCTGGATAAAGAGTAGCCTATGTGTTAATCCAGGGTATAAGCTATCTCATTCCAAAATTCATTCAGATCTGTTGAGTAGTTTTAGCGTGAAAGAGTAACAAACATCCATCCATCCATACTCACAAACTTTCACGTTTATAATATTAGTAAGAAGTAGGATAGGGCATTTTTTAGTGCTCGCCTCGCTAGCTACCAACTTCATGTTAAGAATCTGTCGCCAAGCACCTATCGGTGTGTACCAGCATCGACCACATTACCACTTAACATTAGGTGACTTGCAATTAAACGCAACCCTGTAAAAAGTTTTAAAAAATGTACAAAGTGAGCGTATAAATCGCAAAATTTAGTACGAAATCGAAATGTGACTGTACATTTGGTTAAAAACTGATTTAAATAAATCATCATCATCATCAGCCTATTACGTTCCCACTGCTGGGACTCTGGCCTTCTCTCAGAGAGAGAGTATGGTCAGTAATCTAGCACGCGGGCCCAGTGCGGGTTGGTAGATGTCGCATGCCCTTGAATGTTGCGGTTCTTGGACTTGGTTTTCTCAGATGTTGGTTAGTCCCGCGAAACAGCCCAAATAACAAACACGAAATATTATTTTTTTACAGTTGGCAAGCCTGGCAAGTTTAGTTACAATCTGCAGTTCTGCACGGTGCACAATGCGAAATACGAAACTGGCCTAACCAGTTTCATGGCTAGATATCAGAGCTACCGGTCGGGTCAGGTGGTAGGCAGCATTTGCTAGCATACCTAGATCACGAACCTAGCAATGTACCTAAGCACCTAGTACAGTCAACGACAAAAGTCGCTCAACAATAACACAATTTCCGATTACCGGCATCATCTTAAGCACCAACCTTTGACCACATCATCATCATCATCATAACATATTATATAACATTATATTTAGAAATCTTGTTAGCAAACTTAGCAATATTGTCACAGGTGTTCACGACTATTATAGTTGTGACGTTGAGCGTTCTAGCCGTGTAGCCAAAATGTTTAAAACATATTTATCACGAGACTGCAAGCGATATTGCTAAGTTTGCTAACAAGATTTCGAAATATAATGTTTTGTGACGGATGGTATTACTCGTTAAGATTTAAACAAAATTGGACATTCATCATTATTGCAGTGGATCCTTCATATATAATATATATGACATGACATATTGATCCAAAACGGCGGATAACGGATCATAGATTGACACTCAGGCTAAATTTTATCACAGAAAAGTACCTACCTGCGGGGTACATTTCCGGGACACTGCTGGTAAATCCTACCAATATTACAAATGCGAAAGTTTGTGTGTGTGAATGTTTGTTACCACATATCACCGTAACTACTAAATCGATTTTGATGAAATTTGGAATGGAGATAGCTTATACCCTGGATTAACACATAGGCCAGGTTCCTGCGGGATAACGGGAAGACGCGGGTAAAATCGCGGGGCGCAACTAGGTAGTAATAATTTAAAAGTATGACGGTGATTTACTGAACTTGTTATCAATAAATTTTACTAGTGATAAGAATAATCTCGTGTTATCTTGACAAATCATACATACTTAACAGGTATTAAAAAATGACTTAAATAAAAAATACGTACAGGATAGCGTTTGACCACAAGTCACCTGATGTTATGTTAAGTGATGATATGGTCGAAGATTGCACTACTCTACACCTGGATTGGGAAGTGGCTCTCAAGTGAGGCTGCCGGAACACACCGATAGGTGCTTGGAGACAGATTCTTAACAAGAGGGTGGTAGCTAGCCACACGAGTACTAAAAAATACCCTACCACCAAGCTATGGTTTCATTACAATGTTTCCCTTCACCGAAAGCTCAAGCTCATTGTAGGATTTGTACCCACGATGTTCGGATTGCAAGCCGACATCACTACCAATGAGCCATCATTGCTATAAAATAATATGATGTAGGCACATCAGCCCAAACTGCTGGCCTATTACTAAATAATATTTAATAAACAAAAGAACCAACCCGCACTGGGCCAGCGTGGTAGATAATGGCCCACACTCTCTCTCTCTGAGAGAAGGCCAGTATCCCAGCAGTGGGAACGTAAAGGCTGGTAATGATGAAACAAAAGAACACATATTGGTTAGAACCTGTTTGCAATCCTGGTGGTGTACAAAGGTTTACATCTGTGGTCATCATCCCTTCAGCAGGGATCTAGTTTTAAGATTGTATGTGATCAGATCACTTACTAGCCTTTTTTAACTTTTCAGAAATATGGAAAAACTGGAGTAAAAATATTAACAAAATTACCGAATTTTTGGTGACATCAGCTTTCATGAACTGCTTTTTTATCATGCAGTCAGAAGTAGTCTTGATAAAGTAGGTTAATTACAGGTTATTTTATCAGATAATTCATTTGTTTATGTTGTACTGACCTTGCACTGAAGAACACGTCTACGCCAAAAACATAATGAAAAAATAAAAATAAAACACGATCACACAATTTCACAGTTCACACTCAAAAACGGAGCACGTTTTACGAAAACATTCGAAATACGAATCAGACGCGACAGTGACCCGCTACGAAATCTTGGAGAAATTATGCATTTTTTATCAACTATATCGATTATTATGCTCCACAAAACTCGTTCCAGCCACGGTTCGTAATCCTTCATAACATCTTGTGGTAACAAAATATCACTCGCGAGCACCTCAGTAATTTCATTAATAACACCTAAAAATCGATCCCGCAAGGTTCGGGACAATTCAAACACAAGACTGCGGCGGCGTTAAATACATTATTTTTACTAAGGAACGATTCGTTATCATTCCTTATTGATACAATATTGTGTCACACACGTTACACGAGCTACCCGGCGTCGGTTATGTGTAAGATCTAGCTTGTAGTGACGATTTTCACGTATATTTCTCTTGAACAATGGTTGCAAACAATTTGCTGGTCGACGAAAACAAACGACCACAGCAGTGCACGCTTGAAATGACACTAAATTTAATGATGTGTTCGTGCAAGCTAAAAGTAACAGCAGAATCGATTATTTGTATAAACCGATTCGATGATCGATTAATTTTATTTATTACGGAATCGATGGCGAAGTACAATCGTCATCAAAGTCGTTTTTTTTAATAAACAGTCTTCCTCTTTGTTTTAAGCATGATATGAATTTAAGTATCGTGTATTCTTAATATATATGTTTTGGGTAAGATTTCTTCCAAAGTATCAGTAATAGCTTAAAGTTATTTTACAAAACTGGCAATATGCAGCAAGCATTGTAAAACAAATGTGATTACATTGTCTTTATGTTTGCAGTTGTATATTATTTTGTTATGGAACAATGAAATAATTTACAATAATTATTAATTGCAGTTGTACGTACGTCATCCAAGTATGCAATACCCAAAACAAACTCCATATTATGGAAATAATATATCCTGTTTAAAAAGTTAACATGAATCTTTGCAACACTTGATGTTTGAAAAAATTTTGGTATATGTACCAACATAGTAGAACAAATTGCTTAATAGTCGATGCATCGATTTTAGTTTGAAGTAATAATTGAGTAATCGATTAAGCACTTCACTACGAAACTAAGCTCAGCAGTCTGTAGCGCTTACGGCAGCCATGATGGAAAATGGCTGACGATGTCACCTGTCAAACTATTGCAGCACAATTTGACTTCTATTGCGATTCCATTAAAGTTCAAATTAGTACTTTAGCATTTGACATTTTTATGTTATAATCCAACCAATTGAAATATTGTAATATTCTTAAGACTTTCATTAATTAAATGTACGTTTTAATTTTATTGAGTTGTTTATATGCGTTTACCGTGTATTTTCACTCTCGGTTCTCGGTGTCCAATGTCTGTCAGAAATAAAAAATGATTTACACGTAATAAAATTTTCAATGCGATTGAGGTGTTCTCAAACGAAAAACAAGAACATCGAACCAAATTATTAATTGTACTTTTTTTAAAATAAAATGTATGAATTTAAGTTTAGAAAGACACATAAATAGACAACATAATAACTTATTATTTACCTACCTACATTCAAATAAACCGTTGCTTGTTGCCGGCAACTAGCAATTTAAAAATGGAGCAATGTGCTCCAAGTTTGAAAATTGTTTCACTTTTATAAAATACCGATTTTATAGCGATGATGGCTCAGTGGTAGTGACGTCGGCTTGCGATCCGTAGGACGTGGGTTTGAATCCTACAATGAGCTTGAGCTTTCGGTGAAGGAAAACATCGTGATGAAACCATAGCTTGGTGGTAGGGTATTTTCTAGTACTCGCCTGGCTAGCTACCACCCTCTTGTTAAGAATCTGTCGCCAAGCACCTATCGGTGTGTTCCGGCAGCCTCACTTGAGAGCACAAGTAAATAAACACCACCACCACATTTTCTTCAACCACCAACGTGATACTTACCATGATTAGGTTTCCATTACTTTCCATTCCACCATGATTATGTATATGTATTACTAAGCTTAGTTTAGAAAATGATGGGTCTGTAGGAAATTAAAATATGGTCTTTTAACTACATACTAAAAAAATTCAAACCTGCCAGTATCAATGTTGGAAAACTGCTGCTGCCATCTATGATTTATTTTTAGAAACAATTGAATGAAGTGGTACATATAGTTCAGAATAACTTTAATTGCAATACATAGATGGCGCTATTTGACTTTATGAACATTAAACTTCATAACCGTGAGGAGGTTGGAACAGGCGTAACTAGTTTTAAGATTCACGTGATCACAATGTATCCTATTGAATAAATGACTATTGACATTTTCTATCATGCCAATATCATGCTGGAAAACTACTGCTGCCATCTATGCTGTATTTTTGGAAACAACTGAGTGAAGTGGTACACAGTCAGTTCTGAATTAGTTCTATTGTAATACATAGATGTCGCTGTTGGACTATACTACAATATTAGGGGTCAGAAATGGATTAATATAAAAATGTCGTGATTGTAAACAAAACAAAGATAAAATGCTTATGTACTCACTACTAGTACTCCATAAAGTAAGCAACTCCTTCTCACACTTATTCAACAAACACTCAAGTAGCCTTCATGCCAGTGACGTCATCAAAAGCGGCTTCAACGGAAGACCAGCGCTGATCAAACGAGCAGCACAACGCTGAGTTGAGGCCAGTTTGCAACAATACATTTTCTTTTTATTCTTTCTTATTTCTACTTAGTGTTTTTGTCTTGTAAACTTGTCGATAACCAAATTTCAAATCAAATTTCAACATATTAAACGTATGATATTAGGTTTAGTAGTTACAAGAACCTAACAAGAATTTGTACAAGAAAGTATATTCAGGTCTGTGAAGAATATTAAATAAATAAATAAAATAAATAAATATCGGGGACAATTGCACACAAATTGACCTAGCCCCAAATTAAGCTCGAAACTTGTGTTATGGGTACTAGACAACGATATACATACTTATATAGAGAAATAAATACTTATATAGATAGAAATATCCAAGACTCAGGACTCATATTAAACAGTATATAAAAAAAAATGAACACTATCAACTCGTGAACGGGTGCTGCTTGTGGGGTCTGGTCTGCTTTGGTTGTGATCCCGCAACTCATTAATATTCATGTTCCCATATCCCAATGTGTACAACCAAACAAGAGAAATCTTATTAGTAAAGCTAATTAAAAAATATCGGACCATTAGATGACAAAAAAAAGCTTGGGATTTTAGTGAACTTGCTCCAATTCAATCAATTAGTAATAAGAATAAAATTGTCAATGTGATCGCGCCAAAAAAATTACCTGCCGGGCGTTTCTTGCCTGTTCTTTTGCCGGCGTAAGGAGGTTGAAACAGGCGTAGCTAGTTTTAAGTTTGACGTTTTAAAGTGATCACAATGTATCCTATTGAATAAATAAATAAATTGAATAGAATTGAATTGATATTTTATTTATTTATTGTTTAGAACTTCTCGCACAACTTACTAATTTACAATCTTTTTGAAAACATCACACGCCTCATTAAAATAAATGAGGAGCTAATTTTTTTATTTCGGGTGATAGTAGGGAGGCCAATCAGTCAAATCGCGATTTCCGTTGGACCGAACAGTATTATAGCGACGACTGATATCATCGTGTTATGAGGACGCCGTGATAAACAATGAATCTGAAATCAGCTCCATACAAAAACGCAAGCGAGCTGACTAATGCCGTAAGTTCGTATGCGCCAAAAAAAGTTTTTTTTCGTATAAAATGAAAACTATCGTTAATTTTATAGAACTAAACCTGTAGTTCTTTGAAGAATGGGGACAGTATAGATAAAAAAAAAAGATATATAAAAATTATACTACATTTATACAGTTTTCGGACCTTTTCCCTTACATTTGTAAAAAAAATGTGTGCAGTCCAATTCCTTTTTTTTAATTTTTTGGCATCTACTTATTACCATTAAGTTCAGAATACGCCGGTTCTGCATAGTCATCTTTCGAGTTGGCATTGGCATATCTGTCACTGTCAAATACATTGTCATATTTGTTCAGTTCTGGTTGAAGGTTAGCATATTCTTTTGACTGTTTATTAACATTTCCATACTGCGGCACAGTAGCATTGTTATTTGTTGTCATCCCTTCCCCGAGTTCCACGTAGTCCTTATCAGATGTACGCCACAGGTGTTCTGGTGCAGGCAAGGCGTAAATTATGCCGACAGATTCTTTCGACTGTTTATTAACATTTCCATACTGCGTCATGGTAGCATTATTATTTGTTGTCATCCCTTCCCCGAGTTCCACGTAGTCCTTATCAGATGTACGCCGAAGGTGTTTTGGTACAGGCAAGGCGTAAATTAGGCCGACAGATTCTTTTGACTGTTTATTAACATTTCCATACTGCGGCACGGTAGCATTATTATTTGTGGTCATCCCTTCCCCGAGTTCCACGTAGTCCTTATCAGATGTACGCCGAAGGTGTTTTGGTACAGGCAAGGCGTAAATTATGCCGACAGATGTTTTTGACTCATTAATATTTCCACACTGCGGCGCCGTAGCATTGTTATTTGTCGTCATCCCTTCCCCGAGTTCCACGTTGTCCTTATCAGATATACGCTGATGTGATTTTGCTGCAGGCATGGGGTAAACCATGCCGACAGACCTGGAGACGTAGGGTTCAGCGTAGGTCTGGGATCCCACGTAGTCGGCAGGTGTTGCGTATTCGTCATTTTGTACGACGTTGTCATTCGCAATGTTGCGTTTCGACTGCAAAAAAAATTACTAGCTGCAGCTTACCGTTATCCCGCAGGAGCCTTTTCCGGGAAAAAAATCCTATGTGTTAATACAGGGTATAAGCTAACTCCATTCAAAATTTCATTCAGATCCGTTCAGTAGTTTTTTCGTGAAAGAGTAACAAACATCAAAAGTCAATAGTCAATTTTTATTTATTCAATAGGA
Source organism: Opisthograptis luteolata (assembly GCA_931315375.2). Lineage (NCBI taxonomy): Eukaryota > Metazoa > Arthropoda > Insecta > Lepidoptera > Geometridae > Opisthograptis > Opisthograptis luteolata. The sequence goes on from OV928061.1 coordinate 3,346,344, forward strand.
TGCATTGTGATCACTTTAAAACGTCAAACTTAAAACTAGCTACGCCTGTTCCAACCTCCTTACGCCGGCAAAAGAACAGGCAAGAATCATCCATACATCCATCCATACATACTCCAAAACTTTCCTGTTTATAATACTTATTAGTAGGATGACACATTTCAAAAATCGAGTATGACCAGCTACTTTTGTAGCTGACTGTACCTACATCTAGTAGTCTAAAGCGCTTTACGCCCGAAATTAATAATCGATCCTGATCCGTTACCCGTGGTTTTGGATCGATATGTCATGTCATAATAATATATATCATTTTACCACTAACTAGGGTTTGACATACTACTACTAAAATTACACATTGGTCTAGATTCGGTTTTGCATTCTCTAAAACTAAACTAAGTTTGACAGGTCTAATAGTAATGCTGTCCTTTTTTTACTTCAGTGTTTAGAAAAAGACAGCAATACTATTAGACATGTCAAACTTAGTTTAGTTTTAGAGAATGCAAAACCAAATCGACACCATTATCGCCCGAAATTAATAATCGATCCTGATCCGTTATCCGCGGTTTTGGATCGACATGTCATGTCATAATATGTCATCATTTATTATTCATTAATTTGAAGTAATAAATTATAATATGTCATTTTAGTAGTAATCTGTGATCTGTCAAGCCGTAGTACTAAAATGACATATTGTGACATCCGTCTGAAACACCGATCATATTCTTAGTCTACAACACAATCTCCAAAAAGGTTTATGAAACTACCATGAAACGGACACTGGCAGAATTGTGACAATAAGTCATAGAAGCCATAAATCAAGAAGTCAAGTCAAGTCAAGGCATATCGCTCCAAAACCGCGGATAACGGATCCTGTGCCTCTAGCCAAGATGCATTCTGCAATCGTTGACGCTAGTAGAAAACAAGAAAAAAGTATTGGTTTGACATATTTCAACGCTAAGTCACGTGGTCAGAAATATGTCAAACCTATACTTTTTCTTGATTTCTATTAGCGTCAACGATTGCAGAATGCATCTTGGCTAGAGGCGCAGGATCGATTATTTATTTCGGGCGTTACCGTTGGCAGTTAAAAAATGCAGTACTTACTTTTTGTTTATTTTTCCATATTCGGCAGCTCGCTCTCGCTCCTATGGAACACGCTAAAATAATTACTACAATCACACTCGTCAATTTTTTGCTGTCTTTATTTTCATTATCAGGTATTGTCCCTGATCCAAACACAGGTGTATTTGTTTCGCTATCTCCAAGGACCGGGGGACCTGTGAAAGAATAATCCATTATTAGAAGATCATTCCTTAAAAGGGCGCTTTTCTTTATGGCGTCATGTCCGAGTGGTCAGAAATCAGAATGAATCGTGGCGGGGCCCGCGGGGGGAACGCCTCGGCGCCCGCGTCGCGCGTCTGCCCCTCACTCCTCTCGTGACGCCAGGAATAGACGGACGTTGTACTTGCCTACCTATTTGTACTTTACTTTTGTATGAGTAATATTTATTTGAAACATTTGGTTGTAGATTCCAACTCTATCTTATACTAGCTGTTCCCTGCTGTTTCACCCGCGTGGGCTACAGTTTATCGCGATAAAAAGTATCCTATGTCCTTCCCCAGGGCTCAAACTATCTCTATACCAAATTTCATTTAAATCGGTTCAGTAGTTTAGGCGCGAAAGCGTATATATTCCGTATACTCCAAAATTATTCCCGCACTTCGGTGCCCCTCACCGCGTTACCTGCTGTATCCATTATCCTATTTTAATTCTAATTTTTTTTGACCGCGCGTTTGAACCGCGCAGCTAAAGGTCTTCCTGGTTCGCAAATTGCGACCGCAGTTTACCTATTTCATAGAATATTCTCCCGCCTTCGGTCCCCCCTCACCTCATCGCGTTTCCCGCGGCACTGTGGTGCAGCGGGTTTATTTTTCTACTACTACTTACATTTTTAAACTCGTGATATCTTTCGAATGGAATGTCCGAATTGAATAATTCAAAAAGTTAAGTGAAGGGATTGAAGCAGTTTTGTATGAGAAGTAATTTATTTTGATAAGGATTAATACCAAGATACAAATAAAGAGCCTTTTCTAGCGGCGGCATTAAAATTAAATTTTTAAATAAAAAAAACACATGCTCTCGCGGACTTTTTTGTAGATCTTAATGGGACCTATAAACCCGTAACACATTGTTTCGTTCTATTGTCAATAGTTTTTGCAGCGCACGCAAAAATATGTTTTCGATTTCATACCTTGGGTTAAAAAATAGCAATTTTCTTACGGAACCCAATTTTTTTTGGAAATAAAATATATCCTATAGTCTTCCTCGATAAATGGACTATCCAACATTAAAAGATTTTTTCAAATCGGATCAGTAGTTCCTGAGATTAGCGCGTTCAAACAAACAAACAAACAAACTCTGCAGCTTTATAATATTAAAAAGTATGTCTATACTAATACGCTATATTTTATTTCCAAAAAAATTAGGGATCCGTAAGAAAATTGCTATTTTGTAACTCAAGGTGTGAAATCGAAAACATATTTTTGCGTGCGCTGCAAAAACTATTGACAATAGAACGAAACAATGTATTACGGGTTTGTAGGATTCGAACCTACGTCCTACGGATCGCAAGCCGACGACACTACCACTGAGCCATAATAGCTATATATATATATATATATATATATAAATACCTACTGGCGTTGTCGTCGTCTTCAGAAGAGTCGTCTGCAGTGGGCTGTAGTAATCTCAGAGTTATTGAGTTCCGATTGTTTCTTGATATACATTTCCAAGTCACCGAAACATTATTTCTATCAACGAACCCAAACCCACTTTGTTCAGGATTCTGAATTAGTTCTCCCCAGCTTTTTTCATGTTCAATCAGGTTTCTATTCTCACGTATTAATGCTGAAAGGAATTAAATGAAAAGCCTTTTTTTTTTACTATTTACACGGTAGCGTTTGACCACAAGTCACCTGATGTTAAGTGACGATGTGGTCGAAGGTGGCGCCACGCTACACCTGGACTGGGAACTGGCTCTCAAGTGAGGCTGCCGGAACACACCGATCGGTGCTTGGCGACAGATTCTTAACAAGAGGGTGGTAGCTAGCCAGGCGAGTACTAGAAAATACCCTACCACCAAGCTATGGTTTCATCAAGATGTTTTCCTTCACCGAAAGCTCAAGCTCATTGTAGGATTCGAACCCACGTCCTACGGATCGCAAGCCGACGTCACTACCACTGAGCCATCATCGCTTTTTCTACCTAAGTATTAAGGTGCGCCTCAGTTGTATGCTGAGCCGGGACCTATTTCTGACATCGCGCCATGTCTAGGGTTGCCAACTATACTGTTTTCACCAGTATTATACTGTTTTTCACTATAATTATATACTTTTTACTGTTGAACAAAAATAAAGTATGCAATAAAAATACTGTTTTCAGCATGCAAACACATTATCATGTGTTATTACTTAAACGCTCACACAAAGTACTTTCTGTTCCCGCCACCTCAGCATTTACTGAAAGAGTTTTTTCAGTAATTAATGCTAACTGGTGGGAGGATAGAAATAGAGCATCTGTTAACTTAATAAAAAATGAGCTCCTCATTTATTTTAATTTCAGTTATAATTGTGGTGAAGCTAATGAAGTTTCTAAAAAAGATTGTAAATTAGTAAGTTGTGCGAGAAGTTCTAAAAAATATGTATTTACAACAATAAATCCAATAATCCTTCAAGATGGGTGTAAAAAGAGTTCTTAAAGGTCGGCAACGCATCGGCAACTCCCCTGGTGTAAAAAAAAGTTAACAACCCTAGCCATGTCGTACCTACTTGTTCATATGTAATTGTTACTGTTTGACATTGTTTTTGTATAGTGCGATATTGTGTATGTCAGAAATAAATACATTTTCATTTCGTATTTTTTTCATTTTACTGGCTGGTGTTACGGGGTGTAATGTAACGTGTTGCACGGCGAGCGTTAGTTACACAGCGAGCACAGTCAGTGACTGCACGAACGCTCGCTAACACCCCGTAACGCCTGAAATTAATAAAATCGATGAAACGATCGATAAAATAATTAAGGCAATATTTTAAAAAAATAGTGCTGCCCGCAAAGAAAAACTATCGATGGTTTAAATATCGATATATACTTACTTTGGTCAGAGTGGCACCTAACACTTGGATTATTTTTATAGCTACATTGGTATTCAATTTGGGTGTTATTCAATTTTTCTTTAAAATACATTGCTAAAATGTTTTTTGATAAAATCCCCGAAATAATGGCATCTGAAAAAATAAACCACATCATGTTATATTATTATGCAAACGATGTATATTTTACATCTTATTCTACTGTAGGTAGGTACAGTCAGCGACAACAGTAGCTGAACAAAAACAAAGAACATTAGCCACTTTTCATACTGCCCTGGACCTGAACGCAATATATTTTGTCAATGTCACTTGACAGTGACAGTCAATTTGCTAGTACATAGATTAAAAAGATTAGTTTTTGTTCATATTTGGTAAATAATGTTGATTTTAATGACTTAATTTAAGTAGGGCCGACTTCCAAAGCGTGAAACGGAATGAAAAAGAAAATGCGGAGTGCGTTCAAAACATCCAATCATCGTGTAAGTTAAAAAATGTCCTAAGAAACTCCGAAGTTAAATAATCAATATCTTTTTTTTCTACACTTTCTTTAAAATATTGTTGTATAATCATAATAGGCAAATAATTAAAATTTTTATCGTATATAAATCGTTTTCATACGACTTCGGGTCCGTTTTGGCCATTGTTGCCCTCCTTGTCAACTATCCCGAGACTGATTTGTTTGTGGACGGATGGGTGGAATTACTGTCGGTGTGCCTGAAGTTTTGTGAGTGGGACGCATGAAAGGGTGTATTTTTGATAAGAAGATTTGTTATTATTATTATTGTTATTACTATTTTTATATTAACTAAGATTTTATTTTTATTGCATTGATATGATTCGTATTTAGTTTGCTTTATTAATGATGAATTAATGTAATTGGCTTAGCCGTATTAATTGAATTGAATAAATAAATAAATAAATAAATAATTGTTCTTTCCGATTGTCTATAAGTCATCTTAAACACTAACCTATGACTGAACCATCACTTAACATCGGGGGTGTTATGTTGTGGTCAAACGCTACCATGTTATATGTTAAAAAAACAAAAATATTACTGATCTAAAACACATTTAGAAAATCGAGTATGCTTCATCGGAATGAGCTATTTACGAACGATGGTGGCCGAACGGTAACGCGTCCAAGTTATGTGCAGATTAACCATCGCTCAAATAACGGTGAAGGAAAACATCGTGAGGAAACCGGCATGTCCAAGAACTGCAACATTCAAGGGCACGCGACATCTACCAACCCGCACTGGGCCCGCGTGCTAGATTACAGCCCATACTCTCTCTCTGAGAGAAGGCCAGAGTCCCAGCAGTGGGAACGTAATAGGTTGATGATGACGAAGCTAACTCTATTCCAAATCCTACTAATATTATAAACGTGAAAGTTTGTGAGTATGGATGGATGGATGGATGTTTGTTGCTCCTTCACGCAAAAACTACTGAACGGATTTTGGATTGGAGATAGCTTATACCCTGGATTAACACTTAGGCTACTTTTTATCCCGAAAAAAGTTTCCTGCGGGATAAAGGGAAGACGCGGGTGAAACCGCGGCGCGACTAGTTTGACATAAATTTGTTGAGACAATATGGGCAAGTCATTATTAATTGAATAGATTTTTTTAAACGTATTAATTATCATCCTATGGAATATATACGGGATAAAACTAAGCCTGTCTGTTAATCCAGAGTATAAGCTATAACTAATTATGAACCCAAACTCGAAGGGTTTACTAGTAGCCACTGCAGAGATGCCCTACCCACTTTCTGGCTGCATCATCAGACCCTCGTCATCAAGTCTAATCTTTTGGACTCATCAAAACGAATCATATAAGCCCAAACTCGAGGGGTTTATTAGTAGCCACTGCAGAGATGCCCTACCCACCTTCCGGCTGCATCATCAGATCAGGTCAATGATACCAAATTATGCATTGTCACCGAGATTACATACACATACAAAGTTTCAAGTCGATACGACAATTAGAAGTGGGTGAAAAATGACTTCTAAGATTTGATTACATTGTTAGTTAGTTAGTTACAAGTCAAGCTAATAAAAGTGTTTTAAAATAGTGACGGGTTTATGCACCAATTTTTCCTCATACGAAAATAGAGTTGACGCGCTCGCGTCGTGTAATCATACTAGGGCCACACCAGTATTTTGTGAAGTCGAGAAAATTCAAAGTACAAGTTTTCGAGTTTGCCTTTTACACTTTGCATTTAGGCAGTAGGTACAGTCAACGACAAAAGTCGCTGAACAATCACACTTTTTTCTAGTATCCTCATCATCTTAGACACCAATTTTTGACCTCATCATCACCTAAAATCAGGTGTGTTATGTTGTGGTCAAAGTGATACCATGTAAAATGTAAAAAAAACAATAATAATTACTGATTTGAAACACATTTGGAAAATCGAGAACAGCTACTTTTGCCGCTGACTGTACGAGTAAACCGGCGCCAAGTGTACTAGTACACTCAAATTTACTACCGCCACCTTGTCAAAGTGACAACTCGTAATTACTGCCTAAATGCAAAGTGTAAATCGAAAAAAAAAGCGCAAGTACTTGTCCTGTGTCTGGGTGTTGTGGATCCCCGATCCTCGTAGTTTCTGATACCCTAGATACAGGGAAACCTAGTTAGGGGTCAGAGCCTATGTATGTGATTGTGCGGGCATTATTATTATTATTAAAACTTGTTACTAGGGGCAGGATTTACTTACTGTCAGGGTCCGAGCTAGTCGGAGCTTGTTCTAGCATTAGCGAAAAATACTTCTTTTCGCCACTCATTTTGTTTTTGCCGCTACAATCTAACGATTTATTAAATTTCTCATATCCATTTGTAATATCAGCAAAACGTTCTCTGCTAATACCCCATTTTTTATGCGAGATATCTAAAAATCCACATTCCAAGATTATTATTGTATTTTTTATTTCAACTAAATAAATAAATTATAATAAATATCGGGAACCATTGCACACAAATTGACCTAGCCCCAAATTAAGCTCGAAACTTGAAATTCAAAATTTAAATCTTTTTTATTCAATAGGATACATTGTGATCACTTTAAAACGTCAACTTAAAACTAGCTACGCCTGTTCCAAACTCCTTACGCCGGCAAAAGAACAGGCAAGAAACGCCCGGCAGGTAATTTTTATTGGCGCGATCACATTGACATTTTTTTTCTTATTACTAATTGATTGAATTGGAGCAAGTTCACTAAAATCCCAAGCTTTTTTTTTTGTCATCTATTAGTCCGATATTTTTTTATGGGTACTAAACAACGATATACATACTTATATGGAGAAATATATACCTACTTATATAGATAGAAATATCTAAGACTCAAGAACAAATATTCGTGCTCATCACACATACATTTACCCTTAGCGGGATTCGAACCCGGGAACGCTAGCTTCGCAGGCAGGGTCACTACCAACTCGGCTACCGCGTCGTCAAACTTACCATAAGTTATCATTTTTCGATCGAAATATTATAAATTAATTATTATTAATGAATTAATAAAGTAATGATTAACAAAACCGCGGATTACGGATCAGGATCGATTATCAATTTCGGGCGTAGGCCTCTACACAACGCCCCCATTTTTTTCTGGGTCTCTTGCCGCCCCCCTTAAGGCCTGCAGCGCCCACAAGGGGGCGTCATCGCCCACTTTGGGAAAGGCTGTTCTCTATCTTAGAAAACGCCAGTCCCGCAACTCATTAATATTCATGTTCCCATATCCCAATGTGTACAACCAAACAAAAGAAATCTTATTAGTAAAGCTAATTAAAAAATATCGGACCATTAGATGACAAAAAGAAGCTTGGGATTTTAGTGAACTTGCTCCAATTCAATCAATTAGTAATAAGAATAAAATTGTCAATGTGATCGCGCCAAAAAAATTACCTGCCGGGCGTTTCTTGCCTGTTCTTTTGCCGGCGTAAAGAGGTTGGAACAGGCGTAAGCTAGTTTTAAGTTTGACGTTTTAAAGTGATCACAATGTATCCTTTTGAATAAATAAAAATTGACTATTGACTTGACTATTGACTAGCAGTTGGAAGGCTGACGACGACGAAATAAAATACTTACTTGAAATTGGGACATTTCCCCCATTAATTTGACATTCGATCTGTCCAAACATTTGATCGTCCTTCACAATTTCAATTTCACTTTTTTCTTCCTCACTATAAGCATATCTATGAATTGAAGTTTCGTGGTTATCGACTTGACCAGGCACCGGATGTAACGGTAAGCCGTTTACACGAAAACCCAAAGATACTGAAATATAACGAACCATTCATTAGACAACCGGACAGTAATAACAAAAAACCGGCCAAGTGCTAGTTGGACCCGCGCACAGTGTTCCGTATTAGAATCGCATGGAGTCAATGGACGCAAATGGCTAATAGCCCTTCATGGTGGACTTCTTCCGGCTGATGACCCCAATAATTTTATTTGCGCGGTTTCGCCCGCGTCTTCCCGTTATCCCGCAGGAACTTTTTTCCTGGATAAAAAGTAGCCTATGTGTTAATCCAGGGTATAAGCTATCTTCATTCCAAATTTCATTCAGATCTGTTCAGTAGTTTTTGCGTGAAAGAGTAACAAACATCCATCCATCCGTACTCACAAACTTTCACGGTGCTTTCACGTTTATAATATTAAAAATAGGATTTTGCACATACCTCGCTCTTTAACAGTGAATTTGAGACGAATTACATGATCATTTCCTGTAAGTTTGTTTGTTATCTTGCAACTAATGATTGGCGAATGTTTTGCTTGCAATTTATAGAAAAATTTTACTGGACCCATTCTATCTTCGTATGTGAACAAACCTTTATCTGAAAATAGAACTCATATACAGTGCCGGAAAGCGCGGGGCCCGTAGCAAATACTTTCAAAATCCTCAGCAAGAATGTTTTAGGTAATTTTTTTACACCTTGGGTTACATTATTGCAATTTTAGTAAGGTTCCCTGATTTTTTTGAAAGTACAATATAGCCTATGTCCGCCGCAGATAGTGTAGCTTTCCAAAAGTGAAAGAATTTTTCAAATCGGTTAAGTAGTTTCGGAGCATTTTCGATGCAAACAAACAATCAAATATTTCCTCATTATAATTTTAGTATAGTGTATAGATAATTTTTTTATCTTGTTCCTTCTTATAATCTAAATATATATAACTCAAAGGTGACTGACTGACTGACATAGTGATCTATCAACGCACAGCCCAAACCACTGGACGGATCGGGCTGAAATTTGGCATGCAGGTAGATGTTATGACGTAGGCATCCGCTAAGACCGGATTTTGATTAATTCGACCCCCAAGGGGATCAAATAGGGGATGAAAGTTTGTCAATTTTAAACCGATCGGACTGAGATTTTGCATGCATAAAGCTGTAGCATACGCGGGTGAAACCGCTAGTAAAAATATATTAAGGAACTTACCAACAGTTTCATGTTGAATTGTTATTTTATGCTCTTTAGACGAAGTGTTAGTTGCGTGACAAGCTATTAACGCTAGTTCGCCGTCTATGTATTCGTAAAGACTAGATCTTTTAATAAGCGTAGAATTCGTTGGTGAAGACAGTGACATATTTAAACGTATCCCGTTTACACTAAAAAACAAGAGTTCATCTGAAACAAAAAAAAGACATTTTTTTTTATTTTTCACCATTTTACAGGGCAGCGTTTGACTACAAGTCACCTGATGTTAAGGCCCTGCCATACGCCGTTGACCTTGCTTGATCGTCCCGTACTGACTTTATGGGCGACTGAGGGGTTTACGTGCCGATTTGCGAGTATAAAAAATTCGCAAAAAATGATTAAAGCAGTATTTTCAAAAAGTGGTCTGAAGGTGCTCTGGGTATTATACTTCTTAATACGCTGATGGTATTAACAGGTCTTTGTTGCATATATAGTAGGAGTAAAGTAGTATTAAACTTGTAGAAAATGGGGCACTTTGCACATTTTTTTCAATGTATAAATATGTTTTTTGCATTTTCGGCCTGAAGGTGCCATGCTATATATCAAGTAGATTGACATAACATATTTTTATTCGAATTTTTTTAGACCTAAATTACACAGAGAGATTTTTTTAATTAACCCCGTTTTTCAGCTTACATCTTTCGATTAGCTTCAATTTTAGCTTATTATTATTATTATTAGCTTCATCGATTAGCTATAATATACTAGATTGTAATAATACCATAAAAGTATCTACAAATAGGTAGAAACTTCATAAATGAAAAAATATTGTATCCTGTTAAAAAAATTTTTTTTGATTGACAACGTCTTATAATTCGATAGAGCCGGCTGCACGCACAAAAAAACATGACTCATGCGGCGTTACCTCGCTCTGCGGCGTTACCTCGCTCTGCGGCGTTAACTCGCTCTGAGGCGTTCCATATAAGGCTTGAAGCGCAAGCGAGAGCGCGGAACGAGCGACAAAGAAGCACAATCGGCCAATCGACGTTGTCACGTTCAACTATCGTCAGTAAACCGACTTTACAGACAACCAATTTTTTTTTCATTAAATGAAGTTTTTTTTGTAATATTATTTTAACTTACCTGCCGCTCCAGCTCCTGTCGCTTTAAAGCACCACGGACATAGTAAAAGAAACACAGCCCACGCCATCTTACACAATAAACGTTTGACTGGCCATGAGCAATAGCGCCAAATGAAACAGAAGTATGTATTGATATAATAACTTGAATCATAACACAGTTTATCCACATTTAGGGTTGCCAACTTTTTTTACAAGATATAAAGTATATTCAGGTCTATGAAGGATATTAAACAGTATTATAGAAAAATTAACAGTATTCTATTTTTTATAGACACATTTTTTTGAACTTCTTTTCAATTTACAACCTTTTTTACTCAAACTCAAACTCAAACTCGAAAATATGTTTATTCAATAGGATACATTGTGATCACTTTAAAACGTCAACTTAAAACTAGCTACACATGTTCTAACCTCCTTACGCCGGCAAAAGAACAGGCAAGAAACGCCCGGCAGGTAATTTTTTTGGCGCGATCACTTTGTCAATTTTATTCTTATTACTAATTGATTGAATTGGAGCAAGTTCACTAAAATCCCAAGCTTTTTTTTGTCATCTAATTAGTCCGATATTTTTTACATATTTTTACAATAGGTATAGAATCGTAAAAATTTCGTGCAAACAATTAGGGCTTCGATATAGAAGGATAAATTAGAATAAACTACGCGTATGGTTATTACTTATTATTCACAGGATAAGCGCAACTCAATACTTGGTAGAGGATAAACAACTCCGTAGTTAGGTAGTATAGCAGGCCTGTGGTTTTTAATTTATAAACATTTCATAAAATGACAAATTAGTGACACCACCTCTCCAATAGTGACATGCCTAAGTATTTAGTGAATGTGAATTGAAGTAAAATGTGGACTCCAGCTATAGTGATCTATTTTGCTTTAACAACAACCTACGCAGGTAACTTTTAAACATACATAATCATTATCATTATCATATAATGAATCAACCCTTCGGTTCCTCCCCACCAACTCCTGGCAGCCACTCGCCGCAAGTCGTCACTCCACCTAGCCGCAGGGCGTCCTACACTACGTCTGCAAGTCGTCGCTCCACCTAGTCGCAGGGCGTCCTACACTACGTCTGCAAGTCGTCGCTCCACCTAGTCGCAGGGCGTCCTACACTACGTCTGCAAGTCGTCGCTCCACCTAGTCGCAGGGCGTCCTACACTACGTCTGCAAGTCATCCCTCCACCTAGTCGCAGGGCGTCCTACACTACGTCTGCAAGTCGTCGCTCCACCTAGTCGCAGGGCATCCTACACTACGTCTGCAAGTCGTCCCTCCACCTAGTCGCAGGGCGTCCTACACTACGTCTGCAAGTCGTCGCTCCACCTAGTCGCAGGGCGTCCTACACTACGTCTGAAAGTCGTCGCTCCACCTAGTCGCAGGGCGTCCTACACTACGTCTGCAAGTCGTCGCTCCACCTAGTCGCAGGGCGTCCTACACTACGTCTGCAAGTCGTCGTTCCACCTAGTCGCAGGGCGTCCTACACTACGTCTGCAAGTCGTCCCTCCACTTAGTCGCAGGGCGTCCTACACTACGTCTGCAAGTCGTCGCTCCACCTAGTCGCACGGCGTCCTACACTACGTCTGCAAGTCGTCGCTGCACCTAGTCGCAGGGCGTCCTACACTACGTCTGCAAGTCGTCGCTCCACCTAGTCGCATGGCGTCCTTCACACTCCAACGTTGACCACTGCCACTTCAGTTTTAATGAAACTTGCAAACAAATGAGTTTTGTTAATAAGGCAGGTTCTTTTTAAATATCTTCAGTCAAAAGAAGGCACAAAGCTTGCGCCGCCCCTCGTAGCCGGCCACCCTAGATCATGGCCCTTTTGGCTCTAGGGTAAATACCCCCCTGTCTATAGGGCACAAGGAGCGGTACCTGTCCCTACTAATATTATAAAAGTAACTCGGTCTGTCTTTCACGCCTTAACTATTGAACCGATTTAAAAGAAATTTGGTACAGATATATAGTTTGAACCCTGAGGAAGGACATTGGACTTTTTATCGCGATTAACTGTAGCCCACGCGGGTGAAACCGCGGGGAACAGCTAGTATGTTTATTACTGACAAAATTACTGTGTTTACAGGAGATCCAAAAATAGAAATAAATGTTATACAACTCGAGGGAAAAGAGGTGCGATGTGAGCCAGCGTCATTTTTTAAAGTCGCACCTAATGCACGTTTTCAAATAATAATGCGCAGTAAAATGACGATGCATGACCTCAGGTAAGAACTCCTACAATTAAACTAACTAACTAACTCCGATGGCTCAGCAACCCAAAGTGTTTCTTGGCCTCTGAAACGAGAGAGCGCCATTCCTCCTATCCTGAGCGATGTCAGCCCAGTTCAGAGTGTGGAGCTCGCGCAGGTCCGCATCCACCGCGTCCCTAGCGGTATCTAGCGCGTTCTGCAGCCTACGGCCACTCGCTCGTCCCAAATAAGCACGCTTTGCCGCCTAATCCTCCCCCATGCGCACTAAATAGCCATGCCAACGCAGTTAACTAACTGACTGCGATGGCTCAGCGACCCAAAGTGTGTCTTGGCCTCCGAAACGAGAGAGCACCACTCCTCTCTATCTTTTGTGATTTCAGCCCAGTTCAGTAGTACAGGTTTTAAAAGTTTAAAAACTATTATAGTTTTTATTTCCTTCCATACATTTCTTTTTTCAGCCAACCTTATCGAAATTTGGAGGATCTAAAATCGGGTTATTGTAAATCGTTTTAATCGTATTCCAACAAAGTTTTCGAGCTACTATTTGAATATGCTTTTACCCGAACAGTAAATAATTGGTTTTTTAATAGTTGTAGAAATAATATATTAAACTAATTGCAAAATATAATTTATAAATCACACCATAGAGCGAAGAGCTGGCAGCTACCTCGGACAAAGAATTAGTCTAGCCATCCAAAGGGGGAACGCTGCCAGTATCTTGGGAACCTTGCCTAAAGGGTCTAATATATTGCAGTTATTAGTTTAGGTTTTTTCATTTATTTTTTTAGTCCATTGTTATAGTATATATTTTTGTTTTAATTTATAAATGTATTTATGTATGAATATTATAGGTTAATAAGTTGTCAATTGTTAATCTTTAATTTATGTACCATGCATGGAATTAAATAAAGCTTTATTATTATATTATTTGAATGTGCAGTACGATTTGCCACTGAAAAGTTGAGGGTGGTAAACTTTGACGTTTACGAAAACTTTTATAGTTTTTAAAACTTGTAATAAGTATAGGTATATTCAGAGTGTGGAGTCAAACATATAATTTTTGTAGTTACTACTACACTACACAATTTTAAGTATTTTTCTATAATTTGTTGCTATGGTCGTATTTTTTTTGTTTTTGGCGTCACACGATTAGTGTATTTGCCAGTGTCAAGTATAAAATATTTCAAACTCAGAGAGTTGAATCAAGTTTAAATGATGATGATGATGAGATGAAGGGATGAGGATAGTGTTTAAGTAAAGTAGTGGCGCTTTACTTAAACGTTACACGGACTTTTTTGGAGCAACTCGAAAAGTCACTTTCACAACTTTATTTCAATTTCCCACACTCGTACACATTAACGAACACATAATGGTTAATAATCCACCAATATTACACATTATCACTCGAAGAAACACAAGTTTTGGAAATAAAAACAAAATTTTCACGTTGACAATTCGACACCGGCGAGCTGTTTTGGCGCACTATTTCAAAAATATTAGAAAAATGGTTTTAAACTTAAGTTTATTACCGAAATAAAGGTTTTTCCGTAATAGTAAATATGTACCGCCATTATGGAAGAGGATTTCAAAATCATTCGTCACGCCTATTAGCTTCACTTGTGACTAACTAATTAACAAACAATGTAATAAATAACAAAACCTTAGGCCTTAGAAGCCAATTTTTTCTCTTGTAAGTAACTGATGAACTTTCCTCGTTGCATTTTTCAGATGTTTCTATAAAAAGCCTAATGAAAGTGTGAAAACAGTGAATTTTGAAAATAATGGAGATCATTTCGTCTCTAAAGAGGTGAGTTAACAAGTTTTGAAAACTATTAACTAACTATAAAGTTTTCGTAAACGTCAAAGTTTACTACCGGCAAGTTGTCAAATTGACAACTCGTACTCGTACGAGTCTCGTACTGCCTAAATTCAAATTCTGGGTGGGAAATGCCGTTAAATGGCGCGATGATAGACGTTTGACATAAGTGTGGCCACGACATTTGACAACGGCATTCACATTGGCGTTTGACGTTAGCCGATAACTCAAGTGCATTCACGTTGACCGTTCAAGTGTAGCCACTCACATAATAGCGTTAATAATTAACGCAATATTTATCGCGATGATAGACATAGGCATTGACATTTCCCTGGACGTTGACCTTAATGTGGCCCCAGCATAATGAATGAAATATATGAATTATTGAATTATTATTATAATTATCAAGATTCCCATCGAAGTTACGTAGCAGCGTGACTGGAAACAATAAAAATAATAATTAATTAAAATCGGTGAAAATAATGAAGAAATTATTTTTTTTAAATAGCCTTGGGCGTCCATTAATTACGTGAGGGATTTTTGAGAATTTTTCGACCCCCCCTCCCCCCTTGGTGAGGTATCGCAAGATTTTCCTCAACTCCCTCCCCTAATCTCACGCGAGATTCTTCAAAACTTGTATTCTTCTAAACGTGATGGATTAATAAGAAAAAAAACCAAAATCAATATTTTTCCCGCAATTTTACACCTTTTCTGCGAGAAAAATAATTATGTTATATTTGCTAAGACACCCCCCCTCACCTCTAAGTGAGATTTGGAAAAATTTAACTTGATCCCCGTAGAGCGATGGTGGCCGAACGGTTAGGCGTGCAACTTACAAGACGCCGACACCGAGTTCGAATCCTCTCGGCCCCGCACCTATGACTCAAAAGTTAAACGGTGAAGGAAACATCGCGAGGAAACCGGCATGCCCAAGAACTGCAACATTCAAGGGCATGCGACATCTACCAACCCGCACTGGGCCAGCGTGGTAGATTACAGCCCATACTCTCTCTCTGAGAGAAGGCCAGAGTCCCAGCAGTGGGAACGTGAAAGTCTGATAATGATGATGATGAACTTGATCCCCTCCCCCCCTAGAAAACCTCACTTAGTTAATGTACGGGGTGTTATATTTTCTAAAATGTTGCCAAAGTTGATGGAATATATTCTTTTTACCCGACTGCGAAAGAAGAATGGTTATGTTTTTCCAGTGGATTTATGTATGTGTATTTCTTTGTCACGGCCTGTAACCTAATGCCCGAAATTAATAATCGATCCGATCCGTTATCCGAGGTTTTGGATCGATATGTCATGTCATAATATGTCATTTTAGTACTAGCGCTTGACATAATACTACTAAAATGACATATTAATATGATATGACATATCGATCCGAAACCGCGGATAACGGATCAGGATCGATTATTAATTTCGGGCGTAAGTGTCCATCCAAACTCTGGATTCCAGGGTATAAGCTATCTCCATTACAAATTTCACTCAAATCCTTTCAGTCGTTTTTCTTGAAAGAGTTTGAACTCTGAGGAAGGTTATATGATACTTTTGTAGTTCACGCGGGTGAAACCGCGGGGAACAGCTAGTTCAGAATAAAAAAAAGGTTGACAACCAGCGTGACGCAAAGCGGTGTCATTTACGAATAGCCGACCACAAAGAGTGAGGTCATGTTTTAGAATCTCGCTACACTAAATATTTGAGCATCCTTCTTTCCTTATTATTAAATATTGGACCGAAACATATTAAACAATTTTGAATTTCAATCAGTCTTTAAATAAAATAAAATAAATATCGGGGACAATTTTGCACAAATCAGGTCCAGGGCTGTATGAAAAGTGGCCAATGTTCTTTGAAGTTATTAAATTTTAATATATGTAATGTCCTTTTACAGCAAGTGAAATCTATAGCGAACTCACGAGTGGACTGTAATGTAACAACTGACAGAAATGACAGTCGGGAACTGGACTGCTTCTTTATTGTAAATATTCGTGATAAAAGTGAGTATTTATTTTAAATTTATTACTTACTTGCATTAATTATATATTATGCTTAATAACAAATCTTTAACGCCCGAAAATACTAATCGATCCTGCGCCTCTAGCCAAGATGCATTCTGCAATCGTTGACGCTAATAGAAATCAAGAAAAAAGTATTGGTTTGACATATTTCTGACCACGTGACTTAGCGTTGAAATATGTCAAACCAATACTTTTTTCTTGTTTTCTACCAGCGTCAACGATTGCAGAATGCATCTTGGCTACGGGCCCTGATCCGATATCCCCCGTTTTTAGATCGATATGTCAAGTCATAATAATTATGTCATTTTAGTAGTAATATGTCAAGCCCTAGTACTAAAATGACTAATTATGACATGACATATCGATCCAAAACCGCAGATAACGGATCAGGATCGATTATTAATTTCGGGCGTAAATGAGCAATTCTTGTATATGTCTATCCCTATCCCTACTTATATATAAATGCGAAAGTAACTCTGTCTGTCTGTCTGGCTGTTACGCTTTCGCGCCATTACATAGGCAAACAAGTAAGAAATAAAATATATAGCTTATTAAAGCTAGAAATCACTAAGCTGTATTTGTGGTTTACGATGTACCTACAACGAGCCATGGAGAAAGCTTTGCTTGGAGTTTCTTTGTGTGATAGAATCCGAAATGAGGAAATTCGCCGAAGAACCAAGGTCGCCGACATAGCTCTCAGAATTTGCAAGTTGAAGTGGCAAATTGTCAGGCCACATCGCTCGACGAACCGATAACCGATGGGGAAGGAAGGTTCTCGAGTGGCGACCACGAACCGGAACACGTTCTGTAGGTAGGCGTCCCACTAGGTGGAGCGGGGACATTGTAAGAGTCGCAGGGAGCCGATGGATGCAAAAGGCTATGAGCCGTTCAAAGGGGGAGACCTATGTTCAGTAGTGAACTTTTTTCGGCTGATAATGATGATGATGATGATGGATCCGTACCTACTTGTATGTATGTACGTATGGGAGACTAGGGTTGCTCCCTAACATAATATTGTTATGTATTTCAGACGCGGGGAAGTTGTTTGTAAACGATGACAGTTTGACTCAGATGATGGCGCAAAAAACGGATGTCTATGACGTATACAAGATTTACGATTTTACCGAAGGCGAACTAGCAAACGTTAACTGCATTAAAACTTCAAACATAGCGTATCTCCTACAAATGTCGTTCTCGTCAGATGGTAGTATTTTTTTAAAAACACTTTTTTATTTTTTTTTTATTTTGTCACAAATATTTATTTATTTAAAAGCGAAGTAGTATTTCTATCTATATAAGTATTTATTTCTCTTTATAAGTATGTATATCGTTGTCTAGTACCCATAACACAAGTTTCGAGCTTAATTTGGGGCTAGGTCAATATGTGTAATTGTCCCCCAATATTTATTTTATTTTAAACATATTTTTTCAGCTAACCAAACTATTGAGACTTCAGGTGACATCTTGAATGGCCCAATGACAATGTCTATCAAGTTGACAGCCACCCACGACAATGGTTACGTCGAGTGTAAATTAAAAGGAATGTACGAACCAAAGATACAATGCATCACGAGGATTATCTTTAGATATAAACCTTCAAAACCCGGCATCGGTAATCTTTTTAATTTTCTTGTTTCTATTTACACCCGATATTAATAATAATCGATTCTGATCCGTTATCCGCGGTTTAGGATCGATATGTCATAATATGTCATGTCATAATATGTCATTTGAATCGATATGTCATGTCATGCCTTCAATTACTGTAATATTGTTTTATGATATTGTTATTTTCATTCCATGTACCATGAGTGTTTTTGTCGCAAATAAACGTAAATTCTATTATATTCTATTCTAATATGTCATTTTAGTACTAGGGCTTGACATATTATTACTAAAATGACATATTATGACATGACATATCGATCCAAAACCGCGGATAACGGATCAGGATATAAGTCATACAGGTGCGGGGCGAGAGGATTTGAACTCGGTATCGGCGCGCATGTGGTTATACCGTTCGGCTTCAATCGCTCAAGAAAAAAAACGGGGTCCGGGAGTGCCGGCAGAAGTGAAAACTGCAAGCACCCTGCACCGCAGCAGTAGCAGGCATACGTTTTCGCCGCGCGGTAGAAAGAGAAGGGGATAATATTACTTCCTCTCGTACGCCGCGCCGGCGCGCGGCGGTCTGCTCTCCCTCCGTCTTATGCCCGGGCCACATTAAGGTCAACGTCAAGGGAAATGTCAATGCCTATCTTCGCGATATATATTGCGTTAACTATTAACGCAATTATGTGAGTGGCTACACTTGAACGGTCAACGTGAATGCACTTGAGTTATCGGCTAACGTCAAACGCCAATGTGAATGCCATTGTGCAATGTCGTGGCCACACTTATGTCAAACGTCAATCATCGCGCTATTGAACGGCATTTCCCGTAAGTGTGGCCCATAACGAATTTTCGATCAGAGCTTAACATTTTTTACCCATCCCAAAAAAATCCCAACGCCGCTAAAGAAGATTTCACTTCAAATTTTTATTCCAAGTCTTCTGTGGACAGAATCATTGAGGCCTAATGCAAAATTAACTAAAGAAACGAGTTCTTCACGAAATATTTAGGAACTTGGCAAAGCTTTGACGCGACGGGTGACCAAAATGCTGGCTCATATTTTGGTCAAAGAATTAGCATTGCCATTCAACGAGGCAATGCTGCCAGCATTTTGGGCATATTACCGTCTTCTGGAGGCTCACCAAATTTTTTGTGTACTTTGTTTGTTTTATATTCATTTTGATTTTAAATATTTTTTGTATACTACTAACATATGAATGCAATAAATATCAATTTACCTTTCACTAGTCGAGAGTTCTTTAATCAATGTTTTAATTTTGGCAAAGCCTTTTACTGTTTGAATGACTTCTTAAAATAATGGAAAATATTAAATTTATTATTAGATATATTATTGAACAGGTTTGAATTTGAAATTGATATTTATAATTCCATTGAATCTAGTTATTGTACCTATTGATTTATATTGTCTATTATTTTTATTTTCTTATTTTAGTAATTTTATCTTTTGTATTGAAACATGTTATAATTATAATTTTTTAAATTTCACATGCCAGCATATGGCAAAATAGATAGGACTATATTATAAGTAAGACCAACATGTACTCTATTTTCAGTGAATAAATATCCTTTTCATTTCATTTCAATTCTTCTTCAGATTTTCGAATCAACGGCTTAACTTTCCGCCCTCGTAGCGAACGCTTCGACAACCATTTACTCTACAACTATGAGTATTATAATGGCGAGAAGTTTACGGTACAAAGCTTGAAGGATGACAATTCGGAAATACATTGCAATGGGACAAATATGCCAGGTAACAGGGATGTTAACACTAATTACAAAATAATGTTTAATCTTACTTTTATGTTAGTTTGTATTATTAGGATATCGAAAAACATATTTTTGTATTGAAATATAACTTAATAATTTAAATAAAAATGATTTTAAATGCTATATTTATAATCTTTTGTCACGTGACTGCAAACACCAAAAAGAGCTTCTTCACTAACCACTCAGGCGATTTGTGCTTCGATGGTTGCCCGCGCGTCGGTAGCCGCGGGTCGGCGTCGGGGGTCGGCGCGGTGGTATGGTTACGAATCGCGACCATCGTGTTTTTCGGTCAGTGACGTGATGTCAGTCACGTGACAGTTGTTAGTGTTTTGGCGGAAAAAATCATAATTACTATAATTTTTTTCTCATCGAAAATACTAATAATTTTAAATAAAATATTTTTTTTATGGTATACAAGAGTCAATCTTTAAAATAAAAGCAATTCCGAAAAATGGTTAACATCCCTATTGAACATATTATCTACCCGCTTCCTCTCACCGACTCTCACGTTTTTTGCGTACGATGACCTTACCATTTTAATCCTCCGACGCAAAAAGAGGGGTGTTTTAAGTTCGACCTGTCTATCTGTCTGTCTGTCCGTCTGTGGCACCGTAGCTTGCGAACGGATGAAGTGATTTCAATTTCTTTTTTGTATGAAAGGTGAGTTACGGGCAAGCGTTTTTAGCTATCTTCTTCTTCTGATATATAAAAATCAATTGCTGTTCGTTAGTCTCGCTAAAACTCGAGAACGGCTGAACCGATCTATTTCTGACATCGCGCAATGTCGCACCTGTGTATTTTATGTGTTATTGTTACTTTTTGTTCTTGTCCCTAATTTGTGCGATATTGTGTGTGTCAGAAATATATGTATTTTCATTACATTTCATTTTCATTTGGATAATTTTGATCTTGAAATATTTGTGGAAGTTCAGGGGAGACTTAAAAGGTAACTTGTTGGCGATACCATCGCCGAGTCAGCTAGTGTTTAATGAAAATCGGTCCAAGATGTTTGGGGTTTTTTAAATTGACGACCGATGTGGCGCAATGGGCGGATAGCCGACTGTAAAGCGTGAGGTCGCGGGTTCGATTCCCGCTACAGGACAAATATTTGTGCATTGAAAAAAAAAAGCGCAAGTATTTGTTCTGTGTCTGGGTGTTGTGGATCCCCGATCCTCGTAGTTTCTGGTACCCTAGATACAGGAAAACCTAGTTAGGGGTCAGAGCCTATGTATGTGATTGTGCAGGCTAAAAAAAATAAAAAATTAAATATTTACGCTCGCAACTCGATTTAAATCTAATCAAAATTTTTTTTTTTGCAGGTCTTGAAAAGGTATGGACGGGCAAAACTTTTGCAACAACTTTAACTTATGGAAACATGTCACTACAGTGTACTGACGGTTCTAAATCTATTATGTTAAATCTGGTTCCAAAACAATTTGATTACAGTAAGTACGAGTATTACAAAAAGTAGAGTAGTGGTAGTGACGTGGTAGTGACGTCAGTTTGCGATCAGTAGGACGTGGGTTCGAATCCGACAATGAGCTTGAGCTTTCGGTGAAGGAAAACATCGTGATGAAACCATAGCTTGGTGGTAGGGTATTTTCTAGTACTCGCCTGGCTAGCTACCACCCTCTTGTTAAGAATCTGTCGCCGTGCACCTATCGGTGTGTTCCGGCAGCCTCACTTGAGAGCCAGTTCCCAGTCCAGGTGTAGCGTGGCGCCATCTTCGACCACATCGCCACTTAACATCAGGTGACTTGTGGTCAAACTCTACCCTGTAAATAGTAAAAAATTGGTTGTCTGTAAAGTCGGTTTACTGACGATAGTTGAACGTGACAACGTCGATTGGCCGATTGTGCTTCTTTGTCGCTCGTTCCGCGCTCTCGCTTGCACTTCAAGCCTTACATGGAACGCCTCAGAGCGAGGTAACGCCGCAGAGCGAGGTAACGCCGCATGAGTCATGTTTTTTCGTGCGTGCAGCCGGCTCTATCGAATTATAAGACGTTGTCACGTCAAAAAAAAAAAAAAGAAAAAAGTATTCCCGTTACTCGTTACCCGCAAGAACCTTTTTCCGGGATAAAAAGTAGCTGTGTTAATCCTGTTAATAAACTGTGTCTATTCCAAATTTCACTCAAATGAACAATAAAGCGTTATCTATCTATGATAACATGATTTTTTTTCCATTACAGACCCGTTCATTGAAGGCCTGTCAACGTCAAATGTTACATTGATGTACAAAAGTAATTTAAAATTGACTGTAATTCATTATCAATATGAATTTAATGAAGACTTGCTTTTGAAATGCTACTCGAACACATCGCATGGCGCATGGATTAATGACACAGGTAAAATTAAATTTCAATTAGTAATAAGAATAAAATTGTCAAAGTGATCGCGCCAAAAAAATTACCCGCCGGGCGTTTTTTTTTTTTTTTTTTTTTGTTTGTTATGGCGTCACACGATTGGTGTATTTGCCAGTGTCAAGTATAAAAGATTTCAAACTCAGAGAGTTGAATCAAGTTTAAATGATGATGATGAGATGATGGTGATGATGATGATGAGATGATGGGATGAGGATAGTGTTTAAGTAAAGTAGTGGTGCTTTACTTAAACTTTACACGGACTTTTTTGGAGTAACTTGAAAAGTCACTTTCACAACTTTATTTCAATTTCCCACACTCGTACACATTAACGAACACATAATGGTTAATAATCCACCAATATTACACATTATCACTCGAAGAAACACAAGTTTTGGAAATAAAAACAAAATTTTCACGTTGACAATTCGATTGCCGCCAAAAAAGTCCGCCGGGCGTTTCTTGCCTGTTGTCTTGCTGCGGCGCGGCGTAAGGAGGTTGAAACAGGCGTAACTATAGGTCTACCAGAATCTGATGGCAAAAAGGGAAAAAAGAAATTGACGCTAGCAATACTGGGGGAAACTGGAGTAAAACGTTTTGATACTTTTTTTCCCTATAGTGGCTGATTCTGTGTGTGATACATGCAAATATAAAAATTTATCCAATGATCAAGGATAATTTTTGAAAATCTTACTGTGGCGAATGTGGGGTTCGAAATTTAGATGAAAACTCCAATTACTCTGTCCATGAGTTTATTAATTAATTAAAGGCTATCAGAACTTGAAAATGGTTCCAAATACTGCACAGCCATAAAAAAGTCTTCAACGGAAGAGGAAGACGCAGTATTTATGATAAACCTTTCCTCCTGCATCTCAATCGATCTTGTTCTATGAACTGATTTTCAATTTTTATTACATGTTCACAAGATTTTCGCCATTCATCGATCCCTATTCGAGAGAAAGCTTCTTCAGTTCACACGAAAGATGCAATAAACCAAAGTATCAAGACTTGTCATTCCTACTAATTTGAAGCCAAACCATAAACAATTCCTCGAAATTTCAGTTGACAGATGACATTTTTTTCGTTGCCATATGAAAATCGCTATTAAACTTTTTTTTTGCCATCAGATCCTGGTAGACCTATATATAAAAAAACATTTGAATTTGAATTGAATTTTTGAACATATTCGTTTCAGATTCAGGAGTGCAAAAAACAAATGTTAGCAGTACGATAATAACATTGCATGGAAAGAGTTTTAGTATGTCGTCAGCCATATTTAGGCTTAAAGCTAATGTATCGAGTGCCGTAATCAGTTGCATATCAACTGTTAAAAATGATTTAGAGTTAGCTAGAATTGAGGTCAAACTTATTTCAAAATACTTCATACCTAAGTATCATATCGAGACCGGTAAGTACAAAAAAAAACTGGGTTAGCCTACAATGTGCCCATTTATACTCGCAAATAAATGTCCTCGATGGTGGCCGAACGGTTTGGCGTGCGACTTACAAGACGCCGACACCGAGTTCGAATCCTCTCGGCCCCGCACCTATGACTTAAAATGAGTTATGTGCGGATTTGCCATCCCTCAAAACGGTGAAGGAAAACATCGTGAGGAAACCGGCATGCGCAAGAACTGCAACATTTTCTAGGGCATGCGACATCTACCAACCCGCACTGGGCCAGCGTGGTAGATTACGGCACATACTCTCTCTCTTAGAGAAGGCCAGAGTCCCAGCAGTGGGAACGTGAAAGGATGATTTGATTCGTTCACATCTGTACTCCTACAACAAGTTTTGATAGTTGACGAAAACTATAAAATCTATCGTTTCTTTCCAAACACGCTTTACCGAAACTTGGAGGGTTAAAATCATTATACGAGATGTTTCAAATCTTTTTATTCATATTCCAACAAAGTTTTCGAGCTACTTTTTGAATTTATGCAGTACTTTCATCATTATCATTAGCAGGAACAAGTCCACTGCTGAACATAGGTCTCCCCCTTTGAACGAATATTAGCCATTTGCATCCATCGGCTCCCTGCGACTCTTACAATGTCCCCGCTCCACCTAGTGGGACGCCTACCTACAGAACGTGTTCCGGTTCGTAGTCGCCACTCGAGAACCTTTCTTCCCCATCGGTTATCGGTTCGTCGAGCGATGTGGCCTGCCCATTGCCACTTCAACTTGCAAATTCTGAGAGCTATGTCGGTGATTTTTGTTCCTCATTGAATATTCTAAAAATTCTGAAAACATGCTTTCAGTAAAATCAGTGCCTCCTATGGCCGTGGATGCACCGAAAACGGACGATGATTTAGATCAGAATTCAGGTAAGTTAAATGAATATTACATAGCTGAACCGACGATGGCTCAGTGGTAGTGACGTCGGCTTGCGATCCGTAGGACGTGGGTTCGAATCTTACAATGAGCTTGAGCTTTCGGTGAAGGAAAACGTCGGGATGAAACCATAGCTTATTCTTACGTTCCCACTGCTGGAACTCTGGCCTTTTCTCTTACAGAGAGTACAGCCCATAATCTACCACGCGGGCCCAGTGCGGGTTGGTAGATGTCGCATGCCCTTGAATGTTGCGGTTCTTGGACATGCCGGTTTCCTCACGATGTTTTCCTTCACCGTGTTGAGCGATGGTAAATCCGCGCAAACTTATTAAGTCATAGGTGCGGGGCCGAGAGGATTCGAACTCGGTATCGGTGCCTTGTAACGTGCACCTTACCTTTCGGCCACCATCTTTCAATAAATATAGTATTAGAGTACCTACTGAATTTTATACAAAACTAGTTGCGCCCCGCGGTTTCACCCGCGTCTTTCCACAGGAACCTTTTTCCGGGATAAAAAGTAGCCTATGTGTTAATCCAGGGTATAAGCTATCTTCATTCCAAATTTCATTCAAATCCGTTCATTAGTTTTTGCGTGAAAGATTAACAAACATCCATCCATCCATCCATCTATACTCACAAACTTTCACGTTTATAATATTAAACAGGATTAACGCTTTTTTTATAGTTTCAGTTGAATATATAATTATTGGAGCATTAACTGTGGTTATTTTCATCATTGTTGTGTCGTGGACCTTCCTTTGGTGTCAGAAACGGAAGCCAAAAACGGGTGATGTACGTTTGTATAACATATACTCATCATTTAGGTACTTTTTTATCTCTTAGGAGGCGTCCATTAATTCATGAGGCATTTTTTAGACTTTTCGACCCCCCCTCCCCCCTTTGTGAGATATCGTTTTCCTCAACTCCCTCGGTGAAGGAAAACATCGTGATGAAACCATCATCATCATCATCATCATCAGCCTGTATCAGTCCACTGCTGGACATAGGCCTCTCCCATGATACGCCACTGAGCCCGGTCTTCGGCTTTTCTCATCCAACCACTGCCAGCCACTCGGCGCAAGTCGTCGCTCCACCTTGTCGCAGGACGTCCTACACTACGTTTGCCAAGTCGCGGTCTCCACTCAAGAACACGTCTACCCCAACGGTTGTCGGTGAAACCATAGCTTGGTTATATTGTAGTATTCGCCTGGCTAGCTACCACGCTCATGTTAAGAATCTGTCGCCGTGCACCTATCGTTGTGTTCCGGCAGCCTCACTTGAGAGCCAGTTCCCAGTCCAGGTGTAGCGTGGCGCCATCTTCGACCACATCGTCACTTAACATCAGGTGACTTGTGGTCAAAGGCGACCCAGTTGCAATTGTTAATAACGCGAGGATCTTTCAGATGGATGTAAGCTACGAGAATCTATCTGACCCCAGGGGTGGTCATCGGGCTATTCCCACCCAACAGAACGCGAGGCCAGTCGATCACCAGAACAACGACTATTCTCAGCCTTACGAAGGAAGAAACGTCATCGAAATGTATTCGATACCCATTCCGAAGCACCTTCGAGGGATTGCTGCGAAGGATGCCATTGAAGATTCAGGTTACGCCACGATAAGGGAATGCGAGCCTTATGCTCAAGTTGTCCCCAAAAGTATGAAAAATGGACAGAATGAAGTAAATGATAAATTCTCCGAAGTGTTGTTTACACATCAAAGTAACGGTAAAATACCTCCTAAGGAAAACCCTTACGCTGATGTGGCGTTAAGTGAATGTTCTTATGCAGAAGTGGTGTGCATCGAAAGTTCCAATGTCGACCAAAGGAAGCACCGGTATGAGAATTTACCTTATACTATCGACAAAAACTAAAAAAAATACCGACGAAAAACCAAACTGAACAGCGATAAAAAATTTGCCTGACAACCTTTTTTTTTCGTCAGATAAAACATTTATAAAAAAAAATTGAGGCGGCGCTTAATTTTCCTAATTCATTTACAACTTGTTCATTACTGTATTATAGTCACTTGCAAGGATTGCAATTGACGTATTTATGAAGTTCTTAATATTTATTATTCATAACAATCTATTGGACTCATCAAGACGAATCATATGAGCCCAAACTCGAGGGGTTTACTAGTAGTCACTGCAGAGATGCCCTACCCACCTTCCGGCTGTGTGCGACGCTGCACTTAGGTTCGCTGGTTCCAAAGGATAAAAAAATAGGTTCAATAGTATAATCGAAGGACCGTTAGAATTTAAATAATATATAGATATAATAAAAAATAAAGAAAGAGAAAACGATAGGAGATTCAAATCCTTGCACAGAAGAGAGTAGAAAACACACCACCAACCTTGAAATCCACCTTCTCCAGATTCTGGTCAGGCTTTCCGATGAAAGTTCGCACGGCGACCTTCAGCGTAGGTGGCGAGGGAACGTCCCGATGAAACGCTCTTTGTGCAGGTGTCTGAAGATGGTTATACGAAGCCAACTATGCTAGCACGGCTGAGACACTATTTGGAAGCTAGGTATCACCAAAATTGAGCTAAACGTTAGCTTAAAATGTTACGCACGGCGCGAGAGATGTAGACTTCTCAAAGTAAAACGGAGAACTCGTTGACAGCTGCGTGCGGGCGCGCGGGCGGTCCGCCTTCACATCTTCCAGAAGCGGGTAGATATACAAAATTGGTGGCGAGATATTTCTTACTACCTCAACTATGCAAGGATCGAACAGGCTGCATCATCAGATCAGGCCGATGATACCAAATTATTGCATTGTCACCGAGATTACATACACATACAAAGTTTCAAGTCGGCACGACAATTAGAAGTAGGTGTAAATTGACTTCTAAGATTTGATTACATTGTTAGTTAGTTACACGTCAAGCTAATAGAAGTGTTTTAAAAAACCAGTCGCGCCCCGCAGTTTCACCCGCGTCTTCCCGTTAACCTGCAGGAACCTTTTTCCGGGATAAAAGTAGCTTATGTTGTAATCCAGAGTATAAGCTATCTCCACTTAAATCTGTTCAGAAGTTTTTGCGTGAAAGAGTAACATCCAAAAACAAACAAACACAAACAAACTCGAACACAGACATCCATACATCCATACTCACAAACTTTCACGTTTATTATATTATTTTAGTAGGATAATAAATGAAATGAAATGAAATTGAAATTTCATTCATTTAGGATAATAACGAATTTATGTACAGAATTTCATTTGATTCAGAAGTTCATTCTTAAAATACTTTAGCTAATTTTTTTCTTGATAAGTCTAGATAATTATGATCTAAGTATAGTAATAAAAAAACCAAGTCAGATATAATTGCTTTATTAATTGTTTGTATTTCTTTTTAATACATTTCCATACAAATTAAAATTAATTAGGTACATACTTAAGGCACATTAATTGTATTAACATTACTTAATTGTATTATTTAGGTAAGACATAAGACATAAATAAAAACCAAATCAGACATTATTGCTTTTTTAATTGTTTAGGTACATATTTATTTTAATACATTTTCATACATACTAATTAAAATTAAGGACTGCTCAAGGCACATTTTTACTAAAACTATGTAATAGTATAAATTATTACTTTAGTAAGCACTTAGAACTAAGGGGATGTCCATTAATCACGTGATGTTTTTTTAACATTTTTTAACCCCTCCCTCCTTCTTAGTGATACGTGGTGAGGTTTAGGATTACCCCCCCACCCGCCACCCCCCTACCAAAAATCACGTGTATTTTTAGTACCTACAAAGAATCTTGTAATATTATTTTTAAATACAGGATAAAGTATAATCTAATTTTATTCCAAAAAATTACGGACCATGATAAAAATGTATAATTATAAATATTGATGCCCGCACAATCACATACATAGGCTCTGACCCCTAACTAGGTCTCCCTGTATCTAGGGTATCAGAAACTACGAGAATCGGGGATCCACAACACCCAGATTCAGAACAAATACTTGCGCTTTTTTTTTTCAATGCACAAATATTTGTCCTGTAGCAGGAATCGAACCCGCGACCTCACGCTTCACAGTCGGCTATCCGCCCATTGCGTTATATCGGTGGTCTGACAGAAAGGAAGGAAAAAATAAATACACGTGATATCTTACAATCCCCCCCTCCCCCTTGTGATATTTCGTGGTTTTTGCCGACCCCCCCCCCTTTCGATCCTCCCATCATTAATGGACAGCCCCTAATAAACCTAACCTAATTAAACCTAACAAAAACGCGGAAAGCCATTGTTGTATGGCGAATTTTCCGAGCAATGTATACACGAAGCGTTTTGCTTGGTTATCTAATGCTGACACGTTTACAGTACCCACACTAAAGCAATTTCTCTACGCAGTAGTAAAAACAAAACAATAACTGTCTCTGTCGCACCTCGTCACCTC
This sequence comes from Opisthograptis luteolata, assembly GCA_931315375.2. Lineage (NCBI taxonomy): Eukaryota > Metazoa > Arthropoda > Insecta > Lepidoptera > Geometridae > Opisthograptis > Opisthograptis luteolata. The sequence continues at coordinate 3,375,613 of OV928061.1, forward strand.
GCCCGCGTGCGAGAGAGACGGAGAGACTTCTCACGATGCGTATGCGGTGCGACGTCATGCCGTGCGCTCATTCACAGACACATGTGTGAGTGTGTTGTACGTGACAGCTTTAGATAACCAACATATAAAATTATAACATTAATTTGTTTTCTTGTAAAAAGGTTTCGTAAGGGCCGGTTTTATAAACAATGTACCTTTTTTCGGTAACTCATTAGTAACGTCACGACTCGTAAATGACACTTTTTTTTTGTTATGGCGTCACACGATTAGTGTATTTGCCAGTGTCAAGTATAAAATATTTCAAACTCAGAGAGTTGAATCAAGTTTAAATGATGATGATGACGATGAGATGATAGGATGAGGATAGTGTTTAAGTAAAGTAGTGGAGCTTTACTTAAACTTTTCACGGACTTTTTTGGAGCAACTAGAAAAGTCACTTGCACAACTTTATTTCAATTTCCCACACTCGTACACATTAACGAACACATAATGGTTAATAATCCACCAATATTACACATTATCACTCGAAGAAACACAAGTTTTGGAAATAAAAACAAAATTTTCACGTTGACAATTCGATTGCCGCCAAAAAAGTCAAATGACACGTTATAACTGTTCGTAAGTGAAACGAGAATTTTACGTGAATTGTCTATGGCTACTTGTCATTTCACTGTCAACTGTGAATTTTCTATCAAATTGTAATGGAATTTTTTGGCGGCAATGGAAATGTCAAAACGTCAAATTAAACTATTCGTAAGCTCAAATCGCTACCATCTCCATCGGTAAAGAGCGTCCGCAAAATGATACTGAAATTAAACGAACGGAATTTTATAGCACGGAAAATTTGTCAATTAGATCAAATTAACCGAAATAAGGTATGACATTTTAATTACGGATAACACCGGCCCTAAGAATAAAAATGTAAAAGAATATAAGGATGGTGTATTATTTGTGACGATTGGTATTTTTAGTACAATTTCTTATATAAAATAAGGTTTTTTATACACAACGATGCCCGTCATCACTCATCACCTTTCAGTAATGATGTGGTCGATGACGTAACCCGCTTATAAGTAAGTACAAAATATATAAAAGTATATTCACAGAAGATAGGTTACCGTTAAATAGCTACCACTTGGTTTCGGATGTGATGTTATTTTGTAAATTGCAAGCTTTTTAAAAATTTGTTCAAGGACAGAAATTTACACAGAAGCTGTAAAACCGCAGTGAAAACTAAAATTGTACAGTTTGCAAAAGTTGTGTAGTGTTTTTTTGGTTCTTACCGAGTAGCGTTTGGGCACAAGTCACCTGATGTTAAGTGACGATGTGGTCGAAGGTGGCGCCACGCTACACCTGGACTGGGAACTGCCTCTCAAGTGTTGTGTTTAACTAATTTAGTGTAAACGCTAAGAATAGCTAATAGCTACATAGAAGCTGTAAAACCGCGATCAACACTAAAAGTGTTCAGATTTTCAAAACCGGTTCAGTTTTTTTGTTTATACAGAGTAAGCGTTTGACCACAAGTCACCTGCGCCCTTTATTAGCTATGATCATCTACGTGAAATGACCTCTAAAGCCCGTAATGACTTCACACGTTATTGGCAAGGAATCTTGATGGTCTTACGGCCGGTTTCAATAACCTATCTATCCATGGTTTGCCCTACTAGAGATAGAAATTTGACACAAGCTCCATAGAAGTAATGTCACAATTCTATCCCTAGTAGGTCAAGGCGTGGATAAATAGGTTATTGAAACGACCGTTAGACAAAAAGTGATGATGTGGCCGAAGGTGGTGCCGCGCTAGCTTCGACCGCATCATCACTGGCTTGAGAACAGGCTCTCAAGTGGAGTGTTGTAGTCAGTGCCACTGGAAAGCGACGTGGCAAAGCAACAGGTAGGCGGAGGCGACAATTAAATTCCCTATCATCACGGGGAAGCCAGTTTTGAGGAACTGAACAAAGGTGAACCGGTAGCCGTGCTGCTCGGCCACACCGGCGCAGACGACGTTTGCACTAGCGCCGATTAGCGTCCCGTTACCTGCAAGTAAACAGAAAATGTACGCTGTAAGAAAGTACAACATAAATCGGCCAAATCGAGCCTAACAATCATAGATAGATATAGATATTTTAACCACATTAAATGATAATAATATTATTTAGATATACACTAGCTTAGGTTACTGTCACCGATCCATTTTTGCCATAATTTAATGAACTCTGATTGATCTATTTCGCCTAGTAATTTGTTGATTTTATATTTTAAATACAAGAGAATCTCGGATTTTAATGGAAAGTATAAATTCAATAAACTCTTCTGGATAATATATAATATATAATAATAATAATGCCCGCACAATCACATACATAGGCTCTGACCCCTAACTAGGTCTCCCTGTATCTAGGGTATCAGAAACTACGCGGATCGGGGATCCACAACACCCAGACACAGAACAAATACTTGCGGTTTTTTTTTTAATGCACAAATATTTGCCCTGTAGCGGGAATCGAACCCGCGACCTCACGCTTCGCAGTCGGCTATCCGCCCATTGCGCCACATCGGTCGTCAATCGATCCTGATCCGCGGTTTTCGAACGATATGTCATGTCATAATATGTCATTTTAGTAGTAATATGTCAAGCCCTAGTGACATATTACTACTAAAATAACATATTGTGACATGACATGACATATCGATCCTAAACCGCGGATAACGGATCAGGATCGATTATCAATTTCGGGCGTAAAGGTATCTAGTATTAAGGCCCTGCCATACGCCGTTGACCTTGCTTGATCAGGTAAAAGCATCCCGCACTGACTTTATGAGAGACTGACGTGGCGATTTGCGAGTATGAAATACGCAAAAAATTCGCAAAAAATAATTAAAGCAGTATTTTCAAAAAATGGGCTGAACGTATTTTGTGTATTATATTTTTTAATACGCTGATGGTATTAACAGGTATTTGTTGCATATATAGTTTAGGAGTAAAGTAGTATTAAACTTTTAGAAAATGGGGCACTTTGCACATTTTTTTTCAATACATAAATATATTTTTTGCATTTTTCGGCTTGAAGCTGTTCTGCTATATATCAAGTAGATTAACATATATTTTTATTAGATTTTTTTTGACAAAAATTACACAGATAAATAGTTTTAACCCCGTTTTTCAGCTTAGTTTGGGAACCAGCGCCTTAAGTTGAAAATACCTAATTCTAGTCTACGTTCATTTTCAGCTATGAAAAATCAACCTTGTAAGTCAACGCGATGAAAAGTTATGACCGTTTATCTCGCATATTTTGCGATTTCACAAGGGAATCAAACCCTATAATTTATATCAAATACCCAGCTCTCGGCTTCAAGTGATTTAAAAATACGTGATTTTGTGGAATATAGATCACTGTCCTCGTTACCTCCAAGGCAGGCTCCGAAGCTGAGTGCCCAAGCAAGTGGAGCCAGCGGGAGCGCCAGGCCGCCGGGGGAGGACAGGGCGACGATCACTCGCACCATCATCGTCGTCAGTGGTATGTTGTCCACGAATGCAGAGGCCAGTCCTGACACCTGCGAACAGTCCATCACCATCATAATCATCAATCAGCTAATTATAAGTCCATATATATCAGAAGCGATGATCACTCAGTGGTAGTGAGTGACGTTGACTTGCGATCTGTAGGCCGCAGGTTGGAATCCTACGATGAGATTGAGCTTTCGGTGAAGGAAAACATCGTGATGAAACCATAGCTTGGTCGTAGGGTACTTTCTACTTAGTACTCGCCTGGCTAGCTACCAGCCTCAAGATAAGAATCGGTCGCCAAGCACCTACTGGTGTGCTCCGGCAGCCCCACTTGAGAGCCAGTTCCCAGTCCAGGTGTAGCGTGGCGCCACCTTCGACCACATCGTCACTTAACATCAGGTGACTTGTGGTCAAACGCTATACCTACCCTTTGAGAAGTAAAAAGATAAAAAGAGAGAGAGACCCATCGTGAGATGGTGACACTTACCCATAGGATCAGCATCAGGGCTACAGCTAACCTGGACTCCTCTCCAACCATCAGGATTAGGGTTTCCGTGACGTTTCCAATCCATTGTATGAGACCTAACTTCGATAGGGCCTGTAACCAAAATGACATGAGAGTGAGAAGGAAATACGAAAGTTTATTAATTTTTCCTTTTTTCCAGTTAGTGTTTGCCTACATCACGTCAACTATCACATCCTACTTCTAAATATATAACTCAAAGGTGACCGACTGACTGATATAGTGATCTATCAACGCTCAGCCCAAACCACTGGACGGATCGGGCTGAAATTTGGCATGCAGGTAGATGTTATGACTTAGGCATCCGCTAAGAAAGGATTTTGATTAATTCTACCCCCAAAGGGTAGAATTAATCAAAATCCTTTTTTTTAATTTATTTATTTATTTTATTATACTTACTTCCATTAAAACGAAGAGAGCAGCGAAGAACAGTAGAGTAGACCACTCCACCCTCGCCAGGATGGGCTCCAAGTCATCCCTCTCAGCTAGCAGTAGGAGCAGCAGAGCGCCCAGTAGAGCAGTCCAGCCCAGTGATAGTCGCTCTGAAAATTATCAAACGCTAGCTTAGTTACGCGAGATCCATACTCTGAACTGGGCTGAAATCGTTAAATAAACATTTTTTCAATTTTTGTTTATGTTTATACAATAAGCGCCATCTAACGCGTAAAATGACGAAACTATCTCCAAGCCGAGTCTTTTCTTCCAAATAGGAGCCATAGTCATCAAAGTTCTAGAAGAATACTCACGTAGAACTGGTATGGCATGCAGGAAGAACACGATCACGACAAAAGCAACGCACACCGCCGACTTTACAAGTAACTGCTTATCTCTTATTCGATACTGAAAAAGAAAACAACAATTGAAAGTGATGATTATGAATGTTGATAGATGGAAGGGAAGAGGAAGACCAAAGCAAAGGTGGATGGATTGTGTAGGCAAGTATTTGACCCCAGTCTCACCTGATGCTAAGTGATGACGAGGTGAAGCATGTCTGCCTAAAAGATACCTTATTCACACTTGACTTGAAGGCTCCCAAATTATACTTATCGGGAAACAAAGACCCTGGCAGGGTGTTCCACTCCTTCACCGTCCGCATTATAAATGTGGAAGCGAAACGTTTTGTGCGGATTGCTGAAATTTTAACCATGATCCTCAAATTAAAGTCACCAATAGGAGTTTTCCGGTATCAGTGCTTGAGAGCTAGTCTTGTTCTAGGCTTAACGTATTGGGGTACCACAGTCGACTTCATCCTGGTCACAGCACCAAGTTGTGATAAAGTAGTTACCAACTATTTCCTATCTCTACTAACTAAGTATAAAAGTGATACGATATCTTTCAATTGAAGTTTATTTCGTTGAAAGAAAACATCGTGATGAACCCATAGCTTGATGGAAGGGTATTTTCTGTTACTTGCCTGGCCCTAAAGTTAAGAATATGTCACCAAGCACCTGTCAGTGTGTTCCGGCAGCTTTACTTAAGAGCCAGGTCTAAATCCAGGTGTGGCGTGACACCACTTTCGACCGCATCGTCACTTAGCAAAGGGTGACTTTTGGTCAAACGCTAACCTGGAAGAAGGAAAAAAGAACCATAGATAAGTACCTTCTGTTTCATATTGGCTAGTGTAGAGCAGAACATAGGGTCTGATTTAGAAGGTCCACCCCTCGCTTCTCTCCTGGCAAGAGCTGAATTTAACTTGTCCACCTGAAAATAAGGACATAGAAGGTATTTTCAACTTTAAGAACGGAAGGCAAAGTAGATGCGGACCTACGCAAGGTCCACACTCTGAACTGGGCTGAAATCGCTCAGGATAGAGAAGAGTGGCGCTCTCTCGTTTCGGAGGCCAAGACACACTTTGGGTCGCTGACCCGTCGGAGTTAGTTTGGTTAGTTGGTCACCCTTGTGATAAAGGATGATGTGGTGCGTCATTAATAGCAGTCTACTGATATAGTAAACTGGTTCCGTCATCCCCCATTCCGTTTATAGGACTAAAAGGCATGCGGAGTCATTTCAGTCGTTCAGTCGTTCCATTTATGTGGTAGATTTACCATCGTTTCGCACCAAGCATTTCGCTGACTCCTTCATTTGGCGAACCGCAAGGGACTGGAATTTGCTCCCTGCTGCTTTATTTGCTGTAGGATACAATCTGGGTCTCTTTAAGTCTAAAGTATAAAGGCACCTCACGGGCCAGCGTGATTCACCTTCGATTGTATCGTCACTTACCATCTGGTGAGATGTGGCCAAACGCAGGCCCATTCTTTTGTTAAAAAACAGTGTAATGTAATGTATAGTAATAACCTTTTTCTGAAGTGCACGTCGGACGATGTCCTCATCTCTGGAGTAAGATGACAAAGACGCGGCCGCGCGACGCCACACTCCTATTTCTTGGCGCATTTCTGCAGAACAAACGAAAAAAAGTCAGGTTCTACGAAAGATTCCAAAGAAGGTTGAACTGGGAAAGTACTTTATAACTTATTTCTTTCACTCAACAGCTGGTTTGCCAGAACTAAATTTCAAGTCCATTTAAAACGAAATCTTATTAGTAAAGCTTATCATAAAATATTAGACTGTTAAGATGACATAAAAGCTTGGGTTTGTATTGACATTGCTCCCTTAGTAAAAAAAAAACATTATTTGGTGCATGTTTAAACTAATTACAGGTTACATTTGTGAGAGTGTGCGATGGAACTACACAACCTCATTCCACCATCCCCATTTCACCATCGAACAACAAGACGCACGGAATCACGACATCCCAACATGGTGGAAATTCCCCCAATCCGTACAAAACGTTTCGCTTCCACATTTATAATGCGAACGGCGAAGGAGTGGAACACCTTGCCAGCGTCTTTGTTTCCCGATAGGTATAATTTGGAAGCCTTCAAGTCAAGAGTGAATAGGTATCTTCTAGGCAAGCATGCTCCATATTCGACCTCGTCATCACTTACCATCAGGTGAGACTGAGGTCAAATGCTTGCCTATCTCTTATATAAACAAAAAAATACATTTAAGTGAGTGTGAGTGACAAGGTGTCCTCCGGTTAGCTGGAGCGATGATATACGCAAAATGGATGGCAGCGGTTGCATGAGAGAAGTCGAAGACAGGGCTCAGTGGCGTACCTTGGGAGAGGCCTATGTCCAGCAGTGGACTGACACTGGCTGATGATGATGATGCTGGTACCTTGTATATCTCTAGGAACGTTGTGCCTCAGCTTGCTGATGTCCCGGTACATGTAGCGGAGCTGGAAGTATGTCTGAACGGCCACCAGTAGTATGCCTATGCCCATGTGCAAGGTGAACGACGTGAAGTTTACGTTCTGGAAGGAAACAAGATAATATAGATTTTATAGCGATGATGGCTCAGTGGTAGTGACGGTGGCTTGCGATCCGTAGGACGCGGGTTCGAATCCTACAATGAGCTTGACCTTTTGGTGAAGGAAAACATCGTGATGAAACCATAGCTTGTTGGTAGGGTATTTTTTAGTAATCGCCTGGTAAGCAACCAACCTCAAGTTAAGAATCCATCGCCGAGCACCTATCGGTGTGTACCGGCAGTCTCACTTGAGAGCCAGTTCCCAGTCCAGGTGTAGCGTGGCGCCAGCTTCCACCACAACCTGATGTTAAGTTACCACCATGCTATGGTTTCATTACGACAATTTTCTTCACAAAGTTAAATAATTGATGGTTTTGGGTATTTTCTTTCCCTTTGTTGTTAGACTGTGTTCTGTTTACTACGTTTCATTTCATTTCATTTTGTCATTTTTATTTGTCTATTGTATATTATGTCCTGCATCACATAATGTCAAGACTACGGGTTCCAATTGAAAATCAGTTACTAAGATCACAACAGGACTCTTACAATGTCCCCGCTCCACCTAGTGGGACGCCTACCTACAGAGCGTCTTGGTTCGTGGTCGCCATTCGAGAACCTTTCTTCCCCATCTGTTATCGGTTCGTGGTCTTACCACTGCCTACAACTTGCAAATTCTGAGAGCTCAGTCGGTGATTTTGGTTCATTACCTCTCGTAATATAGCGGGGTGCGTGGCTATGATGACGTTAGGTGGGTCCCCGACAGGGGTCGCTGCGCCACCCACGTTGCTAAATATCACCATTGAAATCAGAACCGGTACCGGGTTCAACTCCATCACTTCGCATAAACTGGAAATCGAGAGAAACACACAGAATTAGGTTTTGGGGCCTTACCACGCCACTTGGCGCGAGGGTGAAGTGAAAATTGGCCTAAAAACCTCATGAGATTAATGGAAGACTGGACGGCCCCTGAAGAGATTTAACATTTGATATTTCTAGGTGAAAACTGCAGGGCATTCATCATCATTACCTATCATCATCATCAGCCTTTACGTTTCCACTACCGGGACTCTGGACTTCTCTCAAAGAGAGTATCTACCACGCTGGCCCAGTGAAGGCTGGTGGGTGTCGCATGCCATAGTCACATTTCAAGATTCTGAAATGATGCATACAGCTAAAACAGATTTACCTATTATCTAAGAAATGCATGCATGATTCGAGGATAGTGGCAAATGATATTGTAGTATGGTCAGCGTCAAAAGTGCTGAAAACACCCCAATTCATTCGTCAATTTCCCTCAGCATTTTGAACACCAAACGCCCGCTCATCTGACACGTGCAAAATTGCATTTGACCAGCAACTTGTGTCACTGACTGTACTCACCGTATTGTGACAGGTGTCATGAGCAGCACAGTGGTGACGTTATCCAGAAATGTTGAGAACACAGCGGTGAAGAGACAAAGGCAGTTTATTAATGGCCATGTTCGACCACCTGTCACCTGGAAACAAAACCCTTTTAGGTGAACGAATTTGCCATCGTCGGCTAGCTAACAACACAGCGCAAGTCAAATTTTACAAATTTTCAGGTGAGACATAAAACTGTTTTATTTGTATGTTTTTATGTAAATTATATTGACTTTGTGTGCTACAATTTTTAATTAACGGCTTCTATTTAGTACAAATGCTTGGAACTGACAGATTCATAGAAGCGCACGTCGAAACTGCATCTAATGGCATTAAAATGTCAATACCACACAATTTTGACTTGTTGTTTGCTAGCCGACGCTATGTGATTTTCCCAGTATGGGGACTAGTAGAAGGCTCATGATGGTGACGTCATGACAATGGCAGTGATTTCCACAGCTGAAAAGTGCTGTGGCAAAGTTAGTATTGCCACTTAATAACAAACAAGTACTCAAAACTAAGCCATAAAAATAATAATTAAATATAAAAAATAATTTCTCTGGGATACCATCATCAGATCCTGTTTCCTTACCACCCTTGGAATGTCTCCTTTCCAAAAAAAAATAATCATCAAAAACGGTTCATAAACGACGAAGTTATCCGCGAACAAACATAAAAAAGCATATTGTATACGGTCGAATTGACAAACCTCCTCCCTTTTTGAGGTTGGTTAAAAATTCAAATACCTCAAAGGCAACTACAGCAAGACAGTCGAACAGCCCAGTTTCTCCCAATATGGCGACTAGGAGCATCATGCTGAAGAGTAGCAGCAGAGTTTCCACATCCAGCCAGGAGACCAGCTCGCCCAGGGTCGGCCTGGCACCGCTCCATGCTAGCACTGCAATGCTGAGGGAAGATGACAGCAGTGCTGCCAGCGTGCGGTTTACTATCTGAAATGTGTAATGGTTAGTTTTGGCAGTGCACTTTGTTGTGATGGGGAATTTCATTCATTCAGTGTTAGGAACCTTGCAGTGCGATGCAGATGACATACATAGACATAAAAGATCGTGATGAAACTATGGTAGGGCATATCACCCTCAAGTTACGAATCTGTCGCCAAGCACCTATCGGTGTGTTCCGGCAGCCTCACTTGAGAGCTAGTTCCCAGTCCAGGTGTAGCGTGGCGCCACCTTCGGATACATCGTCACTTAACATCATGTGATTGGCGGTGAAACGTTGCCTTGTAACTAGTATAAGAAGTACAAGAAAATTTGCGATAGATGGCATAATGTTTTATCTCCCAAAGTAAGTAAGTTCTCACCTCGATTATATCAGATTTATGTATAAGATATCATACCATATCGATATATTATGTATCAATATAACCGATAACAATATACCAAGAACTGAGATAGAATTTATCCAGTATTGACATCGCATGCTCATCCACTCGTCAACAGTCCGCATTGCTAGGAGCCTTACGAGTTCTATTAAGAAAGATTTATGTTAGTGACTTACCTCAAAAATTATCAGCACGTACAATACAATCAGTAATATAACAGCGTACACGAGGCCGTCTTCGTAATCCAATGGGTTCAGCTGGTAGGTTAAGGTTACTGGGACAGTTGCGTTACTGGTACTGCTTAGCCGTAGTGACAACGTTGTACCTGAAGAGAGAAAAGAAATTGATGACCAAGACCATAGCCCATAGAATTAGCAAGCTGAAGTGGCAGTGGGCTGGTCATATAAGCCGCAGACCCGACAACTATTGGAGTAGACGTGTTCTTGAGTGGAGACCGCGACGTGGCAAACGCAGTGTAGGACGCCCTGCGACTAGGTGAAGACGACTTGCACCGAGTGGCTGCCAGGATTTGGGAGAGAGGAGCCGAAGACTGGGCTTGGTGGTTGACTTTAGGGGAAGTCTATGTCCAGCATTGGACTGAAATAGACTGATTATAATGATGATAATGATAGAGCGATGTGCGGATTTGGCATCGTTCAAAACAACAAGGGCATGTGACATTTACCAACACGCTCTGGGCCAGCGTGGCAGATTACGACTCTCTCTCTAAAAGTAGGCCTCTGTTTCAGCAGTGGGAACGTAAAAGACTGACTTTTGTAGTCCAGTAGATTCGAAGAAAATAAGGTGCATCAGACAAACACGAGAGTGATCCTGAAAGGGTTCTGTTAAATATCTTCGGATATATGGAACTAGGGTTGCTGGGGTAAGGGGATTGGGTTTTTTGGTTAGCGTTTAACCACAAGTCACATGAAGTTAAGTGACGATGTGGGCGAAGGTGGTGTCACGCTAAATCTGGTTTGGGAACTGGCTCTCATGTGAGGCTGTTGGGACACACCAATAGATGCTCTGCGATAGATTCTTAACTGGTGTTAGCTAGGCAGGCGAGTACTAGAAAATACCCTACCACCAAGCTTTGGTTTCTTTAGCTAGAGCTCATTGTGGGATTCGAATCCATGGGTTAAAATTGACTCACCATTGTTTCCAACTTCCTTCCAATCGCTCAGAACACGGGAGCTGTTCTGAACGGTATCATTGTAGTCCCCATACTGGCTGATACGTCCTGTGTTTTCGAGGATCAGAGTCTTTGACTCCGTGGCACTGGGAGAGAAATCTATGACGTCATCTTGGGGTAGGTGGACTTTCCATAGTGACGATTTCTGGAATAGGTTTAATTTCTGGTAGACTTGGGAGTGTGGCGTCGAACGCGCCACTTATTTAGCTCTAAGGTGTTTCATTCAAAATCATCCATTCATTCAAATCCTACTTATATCAAAAATGCAAAAGCTTGTGTGTGTGTGTGTCAATCAATCAATCAATCAAAGGCATTTATTGACACAGTAGTATTTACAAAGTAATTATGAAGCCTCTGGTTCCCGAACTAGTGGGAACTACATAATAATAATGTGAATTAAGTACAATGTCAGAATTAATATGTCAGAACAGAACTAAAATCAATATTGGAATGGGACTTTTTTTGGCGGCAATCGAATTGTCAACGTGAAAATTTTGTTTTTATTTCCAAAACTTGTGTTTCTTCGAGTGATAATGTGTAATATTGGTGGATTATTAACCATTATGTGTTCGTTAATGTGTACGAGTGTGGGAAATTGAAATAAAGTTGTGAAAGTGACTTTTCGAGTTGCTCCAAAAATGTCCGTGTAAAGTTTAAGTATAGCGCCACTACTTTACTTAAACACTATCCTCATCCCTTCATCTCATCATCATCATCATCATCACCATTTAAACTTGATTCAACTCTGAGTTTGAAATATTTTATACTTGACACTGGCAAATAGACTAATCCTGTGACGCCATAACAAAAGCAAAAAAAAAAAAGATTGGAATGTCAAATTAAATTGTTTGTTTTAAATGTATAATACATGTATTCATTGAGGTCATATAAACATGACTGTATAGAAAGATATGGATGTAAGTATTGTTTGTACATACCTACATATATGTAAGCAGAAGCACCTCTTCATAATATCAGTGTCATATGCGCAGGCATATACAATGACTGCTTTATTGCATGCAACGGCATATACAGCTCATAAATATTAACGACTGTAGCCTGTACCATACACAATACCTAGTACTTACTACCAACTAATCACATAAACTATATCTTCTCTAGTTGCGCCCCGCAGTTTCACCCACGTCTTCCCTTTATCCCGCAGGAGCCTTTCTCCGGTATAAAAAGTAGCCTATGTGTTAATACAGGGTATAGGCACAGTTCTCAACACAGCGACACACACTTTCAGCACATGTAGGTGGGAACCTGTCCCTGCCGAGCATAATAGCTGCGATGTGGCAGGCTATGGCCTCCATCTGCGAATACGCAATCGCGCAGAAGGAGTCCGCGGAACGGGTCAGGGAGGCAGATCCGCTCTCTGACCCAATACGGCACAGGCGGAGGGGCGGTAGAAGGAGGCGTTTTGCCCGCCTCCTCCCGCCCCACTAGTAATAATATTAGTAGGGTGTAAAAAAAGGGTATAAGCACAGTAAAGTAAGTACAGTAGGTTAGCTAAGGCCGCTCGACGAGTTAATTGCCTACTCTTGCGGTGACGCATAGGCGGCGCGTTCCGTACTGAGTGCATTGCCGCGGCCCCGTTCGTTTGTGATTGTGTGCGTGAAAAGTGCGAGCGTGCACGGCGCCGCTACTCTCGCACACATTCAAACCGGCGGCGGCCGATTTGCATGAAGCTGAACTACTGCTCTTTACTATGGTATAAGTTATCTCCATTCCAAATTTCACTCAAATCCGTTCAGTAATTTTTGCGTGAAAGAGTAACAGACATCCATACATCCATACTCACAAACTTTCACGTTTATAATATTAGTAGGAAGTAAGTACCTGCTGAAACCCTTCGTTGTCACCAATCTCAGCAGCTCTATGAAGCCACAGATGTAAAAGGTTACCACTGGAGTTCCCGTTATTCTGATCAAACGGACCAGTCAGCGTCACCAGAACTTTTACTCTGTCATCGCTTGCTGGTAATTCATATTCTGTAACAAATTGTCATCATCATCATTACGTTTTCGACCAACAGAAAATAGAATAAAAAAAAAACAAGAAAAAACTAATAGAAAAAAGAAAAGAAGAAAAAAAACCTCCAAAACTCTTCTCTTGATTTCCTTCAAAAGAAGGGGGTGTCTAAATTCGATCGTAGGTATTTTTTTAGGTGTGTTCGCGGATAACTTCGTCGTATATAGGTGGAGACCACAGTATATAAAGAACAGCAGGTTAGCTAAGGCCGCTCGACGAGTTAATTGCCTACTCTTGCGGTGACGCATAGGCGGCGCGTTCCGTACTGAGTGCATGGCCGCGGCCCCGGCCGCCTCCTTTCGTTTATGTGATTGTGTGCGTGAAAAGTGCGTGCGTACACGGTGCCGCTACTCACGCACACATTCAAACCGGCGACGGCCGATTTATATGAAGCTGAACTACTACTCCTTTACTATGTGGAGACTGACTTGAGCATTCAATATAGATGTGAGCACGTTACAATTCGAATATTCAGCATGTCAGTAAAGCGATAGTAGTACTTTCTAGTACTCGCCTGGCTAGCTACCAGATTCAAGTTAAGAATCTGTCGCCAAACACTTACTGGTGTGTTCCGGCAGCCTCACTTGAGAGCCAGTTCCCAGTCCAGGTGTAGCGTATCACCTTTGACCACATCGTCACTTAACATCAAGTGAAAAGTCACTAAAACAGTGACATAAAGATGTCAAAAGTTTATTGGCACAGGCTTTATAATAGGAATCAAAATGATTTATTTGCAACAAATTATACAAAATACTGCATTATGTAGTTGTGCATTATGCATTGTGTGCTGTGTGCATCGTGTATGTGTATGTTGTGTTGTGTTTTCTTACCCTTTATCTGTCCTCCAATGACAGCCGTGTGCAGTATGACGTCAGTCTTTTCACTGTTCAGCAACAATGACACGGTGAGGAGCACCCAGCACGCCACCAGAGCTGTCAGTTTGACAGATCGAAGAGCTCTGAGGATCTGTCAAATAAAATAAGGGTTTCAGTCCTAGTTCTTGTGTATTAGATCGCTAATGAAGGACAAGAAACCTTTATTTCACTATAAACATAAAAGTTACAAACTTTTTAAGTATTTCAGCTCTGTAAGTCAACAAAAAGACGGACAGAAGACCACCATCCCCTATCCCTTACTTATTATAAATGCGAAAGTAACTCTGTCTGTCTGTCTGTTACTCCTTCACGCCTAAACTACTGAACCGATTTAAATGAAACTTGGTACGGAGATAGTTTGAATCCTGAGGAAGGACATAGGATACTTTTTAACGCGATAAACTGTAGCCCACGCGGGTGAAACCGCGGGGAACAGCTAGTTTCACAATAAATATGCAAGGTACAAAAGTTACAAAAGCGCTAAAAATTTCAAAGTTTTTGCTAATAAATCCTAAAAACAAAGGGTGGTTTACGCTGCCCTTAGTGGGCGGCTTGCGCGCCCCTCACAGCGTGCCGCCCCAGGCCATGGCCCCTTTGGCCCTAGGGTTAAGACGAGGAATTGGCAATATTGGCTGCAGGGATTTCCTTTTTTCTCAGCAATTACAAAACATACAGAGCTAATATTTATGTGCATTAAAGATCATGTTTTTGATATCAGATTGTCGGAAGGATAACAAGATTGGTTAACTTTCATAGCAGACAAACAATGATCGAAAACTGCCCTCTAAAAAAAAAGATTTTCATTTGACAGGTATACAAAACCGATTTAAGAGTTGACATTTTTTTTGTATGGTATATGCACATTCTTCAAAGAATTACAGATTGAGTTTCATAAAATTAACGATAGTTTTCATTTTAAACGAAAAAAACCCTATTTTGGCGCATACGAACTTACGACATTAGTCAGCTCGCTTGCGTTTTTGTATGGAGCTGATTTCAGATTCATTGTTTATCACGGCGTCCTCTTAATACGCCCCTGCCTACTAGCCCCAATGGCGATACGCACGACATTTTGATGGTAAATACACATTAATTGTATTGTGTTATTTATGTATTAGTATTTTTATTATTATATTATTGGTATACTAACCGTTCTTTTTCTAACTGATTTCAATTTCTTCTCATCATCCGCTGGCATGGGTTCCATTAATCTGAAATTACAGATTTTCAGTATCATTTATATGTATGCTGCATTTTAGTAAACAATATTATACATTACAAAAGGAACAAAACAACCCGACTGCGCCAAAATAAAGTACCCTATGTCACTCCCACAATAAAGACGAATGTAATGACACCTCATATGTTAAAATCCGTCAAGCCATTTATGCCCGAAATTAATAATCGATCCGATCCGTTATCCGTGGTTTGGGATCGATATGTCATGTCATAATATGTCATTTTAGTAGTAATATGTCAAGCCCTAGTACTAAAATGACATATGATGACATGACATTTCGATCCAAAACCGCGGATAACGGATCAGTGGTTAGACTATGTCGGAGGCTTCGGGCGGTCTGAAAACTCCGACACTAGGGCTGGTCACTATAGCCTATCCGCTAACCCGCACTGGGCCCGCGTGGTGAATCTTAGGGTGAAACCAAACGAGCGTCATTTTGTGAGTCGTAAGTCGCAGAGTTTGCCATCGCTCAAAAACGGTGAAGAAAAAACATCGTGAGGAAACCGGCATGCCCAAGAACTGCAACATTCAAGGGCATGCGACATCTACCAACCCGCACTGGGCCAGCGTGGTAGATTACAGCCCATACTCTCTCTCTGAGAGAAGGCCAGAGTCCCAGCAGTGGGAACGTGAAAGGCTGATGAGTCGCAGAATTTCGGTAGCATAAATTCTGCTGCATTCGGTTTCATACAAAAAGGCTGTTGGTGCCACACGACGACGCAAAATGAGTTGTCTGCCGACTCAATGCGCGTAAACTCGACCAAATTTCGGTCGTGGTGAGGGAAGGGCAAGTAAAGTATGAAACTGTCCACATATCAGCCTCTGACTATTGAGTGGGTTTATCCAGCTTCTTTTTCTGGCCTCCTCTTTGTAAATACACAATATTTTAAATGGATCCATCGTGCTCGACGACACGAAAAGCCCGTACAAATGCTCAATACTGGATAAAATTCAAAAATTCAAAATTCAAAACATTTTTATTTAATAGGATACATTGTGATCACTTTAAAACGTCAACTTAAAACTAGCTACGCCTGTTCCAACCTCCTTACGCCGGCAAAAGAACAGGCAACAAACGCCCGGCAGGTAATTTTTTTGGTGCGATCACATTGACTATTTTATTCTTATTACTAATTGATTGAATTGGAGCAAGTTCACTAGAATCCCAAGCTTTTTTTTGTCGTCTAATAGTCCGATATTTTTTATTTAGCTTTACTAATAAGATTTATCTTGTTTGGTTGTACACATTGGGATATGGGAACATGAATATTAACGAGTTGCAGGATCACAACCAAAGCAGACCAGACCCCACAAGCAGCACCCGTAAATTAAGTTCGTCTGGCAACTCAACAGAAATTCAGTTGAATGTAAAATGAGTGAAAGCAAATACGCGACTCACGGTCACGACGCACTAAATTACGCTCGTTTGATTTCACCCTTACTGTGGAAACATAATAGTAAATATAATAAATACCTAACGACAGCATCTTGGTGTGTGTCACCGTTGACACTACTCGTCTGCTTGGTATCCTTATTGAATATTGATTTGTCACCTTCATTTTCAACGAGCTCGATTTTGCCTGAAAATATATATATTTATATATTTACTAGCAAACCCGGCGAACTCCGTTTCGCCACCAGATGGCTTCGTTTTATGTAACATTTCGTTTGGTGATTAAAAGAAGAAGATTATTTTTTTTTGAACCATGCAAATGATAAATTTGTCCTTGTATCTGTAATTGCAAATAATCATTTGTTGAAGAATACGGTGTAGTACATGTATCAGAGATAGCGCTGTATATTGTTAACTAATTTACCTGAAAGTGTAATTATTTGTTTAATCGTCATTTGACTCGACATTTAAATACAAATTAAGAATACCGTCATTGACTATTTCCTTTAAATTTAATTTGTTCATCAACTAGAAAAAGACTTTGTTTTGACTCGACTTGATTTATACGGTGAAACCGACTTGGCTGGCCATTCGTTTGCTGGACGTTGATCTGAAAGGTTGTGTTCAGTCTGGCAAATAAAGTGCTGAAACTTTGTAGCTCGGAGTTATTATTTACTTCCCAAATACTATATAAGTATAAAAATACGAGATAAATAAGGAAATGCTACAATAATCAGAAGGCGATTATAATATGAAAAAAGATTTTCCCGCTATTCTGTTGAAATTTTTCCTGAATTTTCTTTGCTATAAACCTCACGGAGCCCGAGACCTTTCCAACGAATGCAAAACCGCGGAAATCGGTTCGCGCGTTCTGGAGTTATAGCGTCAGGAAGGAAAACCCGACTTATTTTTATATATGTAATAGATTTATTTGGTAATAGGCGAGCAGCTTGAGGCTGATGTGCCTATATCATGCTGCCAAAATTGCAGAGAAAAGTCAATTCTGTAGCAAGGAAGCATTGTTCGTTCGCAACCACTTGTCCAGTCTGTTTTTAAAGGAATTCACTGAAGGTGCCGACACAACGACTTCTGGTAGTCTGTCTATTCCAGTTGTTGTGTTATATGTACATAAAAAATCTATATAACGTGTAACATTAATGTCCATAATAAACTACCGAAGTGAGTACCTACCCTCATTTCTACACAAGATGGCAATAACAATATTAAAATTTAAAAAAAACATACTTGAAATGAGTGTACTTATAATGTATTTTCCTGTAATTATGCGAATGGTTAGAAAATTTAGAAATGCTTCCAAAAAGCCGCCAAAAAAAGTTTGACAGATTGACTTTTTTTGGCCTCTAGTTAGCGCCACAGACACAAAAACTTACCATGCTGTTGTTCGTACAACTGCTTGAATGGCGCCAACAGGGGATCGTACTTGATCTCTTCAGGTAGGTCCAGCCAGACGTCCAGGCTGCCCGGGGTCAGTTCACTGCAGGAAACCAACGAGTATACACTGCCGGTGTTGCGTTTTATCTTCACGCGCATCTCCGCCATTTTACATTTTTGAATTGTCAACTGTCACTTGTGTCACTTTGAATGTCAGTTTCTTTTTTTTGTGGGAGACGGTTACGTAATTGACGGTTGACGTTAAAACTTTTTCAAATAAGCTGTGAATGTAGATTTGTAAAAGTTATGTTTTTTGTTTTAAAATAATTATTTTTAACCCCCGACGCTAGTAATTCTTAGTTTAATATATGTGCCTGCATTTAAAACTTTTATGTTCTTTGCTTATCTTTCACTTGATTCCAGTGATATTTCCATTCTAGTGATTCGATTTCATGTCTTAATTAAACGTGAAAGTTTGTGAGTATGGATGGATGGATGTTTGTTACTCTTTCCCGCAAAATCTAATGAACGGATTTGAGTAAAATTTGGAATGGAGATAGCTTATACCCTGGATTAACACATAGGCTACTTTTTATCCCGGGATAACGGGAAGACACGGGTGAAACCGCGTGGCGCAACTTGTTTAAAATATTTATGTTACATGTATTCTAAGTTCTAGCAAATAAATGGTTTGATTGATTGATTGATTGACTCGTTAATGATAAAAGACACGTATTCAAGAACTTTGAAACAATACAATTTATGTTAATTAAGATTTTATGTATGAGTCACGTCGTATTTTATTTAACAGATAAGTAAATGTGTTCTATACAAACAAATTCTATTCTATGCTAAATTTGTTTGTTAGGACTTGTTTGTAGTAATTTTTTTATCTCCTAAACTGCTTGTAGTGATCACTATCACGGTAACAATAACAATTATAGGTAGATAATGATTCACTGGCTCACTACTACACCAGCTCCGAGCCAGGCGCACGTCCTCTCCCGTCGGTACGGCGTCAAATCCCAGACTCTCGACGGCCACGTCTGGTGTACATGAGACAATGTATTGTATCTATTGTATAGATACTTGTACAAATACTACACTGCTGATCCCATTTTGAAAATTCTTTCACTAATAGGAAGCTACACTATCCCCGAGTATCTTAGATTATATTTCATCCTGATAAAATTGAGTTTTAAGTGAGAAATCACGATATTCGTAAAATAAGCCGGATAAAAATGAGACAACTGGCTGCTTTATCTAAACGGTTTGATTAGAGTTGTTGTAATGTATGAAAGGAATGTAGACTTTCAGTAGATCTATAAAAATGTCATCGACATTAAATATCTAGCTTTTATATTTAACGGGTTTTTAACGGGTTTTGAGCAAACTACAGAATCGGAATTTGCATGTTGAAGTGGCAATGGGCAGGCCACATCGCTCGACGAACCGATAACCGATGGGGAAGAAAGGTTCTCGAGTGGCGAACACGAACCGGAACACGTTCTGTAGGTAGGCGTCTCACTAGGTGGAGTGGGGACATTGTAAGAGTCGCGGAGAGCCGATGGATGAAAATGGCTAATAGCCGTTCATGGTGGCATTCAAGGGGGTTCAGCGGCATGTGTACAACCAAACAAGAGAAATCTTATCAGTAAAGCTAATTAAAAAATATCGGACTATTAGATGACAAAAAAAGCTTGGGGTTTTAGTGAACTTGCTCCAATTCAATCAATTAGTAATAAGAATAACATTGTCCATGTGATCGCGCTAAATAAATTACCTGCCAGGCGTTTCTTGCCTGTTCTTTTGCCGGCGTAAGGAGGTTGGAACAGGCGTAGCTAGTTTTAAGTTTGACGTTTTAAAGTGATCACAATGTATCCTATTGAATAAAGAAAAATTGACTTTGGCTCAGCAGTGGACTTCTTCCGGCTGATGATCATGATGATGAAGAGTAAACTTTCGGTTTTCAAAGTGTTGGCTTAACCGAGCGAAGCCGGAGCGTATCGCTAGTGTTGTATTAAAAAGCTGTTCCCATAGCCTCGGTTGCTGTTGATTGTTGAATGTTTACATTACACCTGTTATGCAGTCAGAGCAAGACTACGGAAGTATATATGGGCTTTGTTAGAAAGTTATAGGCTTGGGAAAAAATGACTATCGATATATCGATATTTTGCTCACTCCTTGAAGAATAGAATAGAATTTACGTTTATTTGCGACAAAAACACTCATGGTACATGGAATATAAATAAAAATAACATACAACAATATTACAGTAATTGAACGGACACAAGAATGTCACCGTCGCAAATCGGCCCCAACTCCGCAAAATGCTGGTTAGACAACCAGCTTTGGACCGTCTTTAGTTAGTTCAAGCGATAAAGGTACAGTCGGCGACAAAAGTAGCTGATAACAAACGATTTTCCAAATGCGGTTTAGATCAATAACGTTTGTTTTTTTTCTTATAGCTTACAAGGTTGCGTTTGACCAAAAAGTTTGTAAAACAACACGCAAGATGTTAAGTGATAATTCCGTCAAAGGTTGGTGTTTAAAATGATGAGAGACTCAGAAAAATTGTTTTTGTTCAGCGACTTTTGTCGTTGACTGTACTACAAGCCTGTATGTATATAATTTTTTAGTGTATGTCATAGAGTGGAAAATAAGTAGAAAAACTAGCTAAGAAACGAAATGAACTACATTTCAAAGTCAAAGTCAAAGTCCATTTTTATTTATTCAATAGGATACATTGTGATCACTTTAAAACATCAAACTTAAAACTAGCTACGCCTGTTCCAACCTCCTTACGCCGGCAAAAGAACAGGCAAGAAACGCCCGGCAGGTAATTTTTTTGGCGCGATCACATTGACTATTTTATTCTTATTACTAATTGATTGAATTGATTGCTTTTTTTTGTCATCTAATGGTCCGATATTTTTTAATTTATTTATGACATACACAATATCACACAATACAAGGACAAGGACAAAAAATAACAATCACACATAAACAGATAAGCGGTCACCTTCACATATCGACACGTACGTGTGTAGTGTGTGTATGTATTATATTTTTTTCGAATAGATTGTATCAGTGAGTAGGTATTAACGATAAAAGTCGTTGAACAATTGGGAATTTTCCATTTATCTCATCATCTTGAACACCAACCTTTGACCACATCATACATTCATATCACACGGAGAAAAAAGACCTCCCAAAATACCGTTTTCCTTCTGATTCAAAAAGGAAGGATTTGTGATTCAGAAGGAAAACTAATACAAAATAAGGAAGGAAATGGTTTTGGAAGGTAAAGACTCAGAAGGAAAGTCAGATTTTTTTTCTCAGTGCAGGTGTGTTGTGTTGTGGTCAAAAGGAGCCTAGTAATTTGTAAAAAAAAAACATTACTGCTACTGTTTAAAAGTATCGTAAGATAAATATTTTAAATATCGATATATTTTTGTTCACTGGCCCATCCCTACAAAGTTGAATTGTACAATGACACACGCAATAAACACCTTAGGCTCACTTGCAGAAGCATGAGTTGTTTTTTTAAGTCGGAGTTAATTTTAAATGGCGTAAGACATTTTTTTGGTTGAAAAAAAAATATAAATTTAAAGAAGACTTTATTTTCCGACTTTTTAAAATCTGTGTTTATAAATTTAACTTGGGATATTTTGTTAATGTACCACACTACAATCCATACTTTAATATTATTATAAATGCGAATGTAACTCATTCTGTCCGTTTGTCAGTCAGTTACCTTTTAACGCCTAAAAAAACCGTTGAATCCAATCCTCCTAAATTATGAACGCGAAAGTTTGTGAGTATGTATGTTTGTTACTCTTTCACGCAAAAACTACTGAACGGATCTGAATGAAATTTGGAATGGAGATAGCTTATACTCTGGATTAACACATAGGCTACTTTTTATCTCGGAAAAAGGTTCCTGCGGGATAACGGGAAGACGCGGGTGAAACCACGGGGCGCAGTGCATTAAAAAAACTTATGTCACATTATACAGTAAGAACAAAGGGATAAAGATAAAAAGTAAAGAGTTACAAAAGACGGAACAAATAACAGACAAGACAAAACAGTAACAAAAGAGAAAAAATAGACAAAAGAGTTACATACGGAAGAGAGAATAAAAAATAGACAGGACAAATATATTAAAAACATATTTTTCTCGCGATTAAAACCAAATCACGAATAAGTAAATTTTTCCTACCTACCTATACCTAATATTCATCTAAATCTTATTAGCGTAACCCACAAATTTTATCAGCACTATTATTTTCAAAAAAACTAAACACACAATAAAACTTTCAAATACAAAAACAAATACAACACAACGCATTCAAAATTTTACCAAAAAACGTCAAAACTTTCACAGTAAACTCAAAAAACCGTCGAGGAACCGAATAAAACGCCGGCGCAAGCGATTTTTATCAAAACCCGGGTTCAATAACCTACAAAACTGGATACGACCGGCCCGAACCGCTTCAAACCAGTAACTGGATCGTTACGTCACTCGTAGTTTATAGGTAGACGCCATCGTCATTCGACTTTCAAACGCATGGAATGAATTTTTTTTCTTTAGTCGCATTGTCAGGGTCAAACCAGACAGTGTTTATTTATAAAAAACTGGCCAAGAGCAAGTTGCAGTCTCGCACCGAGGGTTCCGTCACTGAATAAATATAGTAGGTTCCGTGAATACAAGGTAATGTTTGGAAAGGCTTTGGACATTGTTGTCCGAGGAAAAACAGCATGACTTACAAAAAAAAAAAAAAATACAAGGTAATGTATCAAAGCATTTTTAATAGTTCAGCCTTTAAAGACTTGACAAACTTATCTTTGCTGTTCGATCCTTAGACACGGTTATTGCTTCAACTGCAAATAATAAGTTTGTCATAGTAAATTCGATTTTTTTAACGAAATATTTACGGTTTTCTGATTTTTGCATTTGTATTTGCTGTAAGACATTTCTTCTTGCCATATTTGATGATTCTAGCTCAAAGGGAAATAAGTATCTACCTAGGAAATCGCAAAATTTGCGACGTAAAGGGTTATATCTTTTGAATTTTGATCTAGTTGACTTGCAAGTTTGATTTTTCACGGCTGAAAGAGTCCTTTGACATAAGTATTTTATACATACAAATTTCAACTTTATATCTATAAATAAGCGTTCCTGAGAAAAAAGGGTCTTGAGTTCAGGACAGACAGACGTACATACATTACAGCAAAATGATTCCTTAAAATATCCTGTTTCCTTTTGAGGTAGGTACGGATCCCTAAAACAATACTAGCTCCGCGCGGCTTCACGCGCGTGGAAAATTCCACAGGAATTGCGCGTTTTTCAGGTTAGGTATACAAGGTGTAAAGTTTAAAAAACCCCCGACATCTTGGACCGATTTCATCAAACATAGGTAAAAACACTCGCCCGTAACTCACCTTTCATACAAAAACAAACTAAATTGAAATCGCTTCATCTATTCGCGAGCTACGGTACCACAGACAGACAGACAGACACGTCAAACTTATAACACCCCTCTTTTGCGTTGGGGGTTCAAAAGTACGTAGCTTTTCTTCAGAAGTTTAAGGCGGTGGGAAAGTCGCAGGTCTTCTACAATGAGCTTGAGCTTTCTGTGAAGGAAAACATCGTGATGAAACCATAGCTTGGTGGTAGAGTGCAGTCCAATGCTCGCCAGGCTAGTAGCTACCCTCAAGTTAAGAATCTGTCGCCGTGCACCTATCGGTGTGTTCCGACAGCCTCACTTGAGAGCCAGTTCCCAGTCCAGGTGAAGAGTGACGACACCTTTGAAAGCATCGTCCTAGAACAGAGATTGAACCCTGGGGAAAGACATGGTATACTTTTTATAGCGATATACCAGGGGTGGCCAACCGGTAGATCGCGATCGACCGGTCGATCGCAGATGTTAATCCAGTCGATGGCAAAACAAAAGACATGTAAAACTATAACAAAAAATACCTAGAACAAACCGAACCACATAACTTTGCTAATCTGGCGGAAGACGCCAGACGCGCTTACAGGTGAATACTATTTTAATTGTATACCGAACTACCGTTTCGTTTAAAACTTTTAAAAAGTATGTAATTGGTTGATTAAACAGAATTTCATCAGGAAATAGTCGATCTTGGGTCTAATCAACTTGGCCATTCTTGCGATATACCTACCGCAGTCCACACGGGTAAAACCGCGGGGCACAGCTACTTTTTCACAAAAGTTAATATTTCGCAAAAACGTTGATCATTTCCACGATAATCTGCAATTTACTAAAATGACCTTCCTAACTAATAAAGTGTCAAATAAATGACCACGAATTGTGGTGGGTATACACGGGGAGAGTTGACAAGCGAGTTCACGAGCCAGTGAACTGTAAACCGCAGACTGGAATCACTGGAGAGAAATACAGACTCCTCGCTTGGCGATTGATCACAAGTCATCTGATGTTAAGTGACGATGTGGTCGAAAGTGATGCCACGCTCTACACCCAGACTGGCTCTCAAGTAAGGCTGCCGGAACACACCGGAAGGTGCTTGGCGATGAATTCCTGAGTACTTGAAAATGTCTTATCAAGCTATCAAGCGTAAGCACAACTTACGGAATACACGGTCCCAAGCCGATGTCATACCACTGAGCCATTATCGCTTCAAACTTGGTTACATCCTGTAACTCGGTTAAAGCAATTTCTATGAGGCAACCTTGGGAAGAACAGTATTGTACCTATGTAATACTCGTATTTATGCAGTTTTGTCATATATGTTCTAGATAGGATTCTTCTCAGAAGTTCTTCTGAAGTATCAAATCAGAAATGAGGTGATCCGACAGAGAACTAAGGTCACCGATATAGCTCACAGAATTAGCAAGCTCAAGTAGCAGTGGGCTGGTCATATAAGCCGCAGAACCGACAACCGTTGGGGTAGACGTGTTCTTGAGTGGAGCGGCGACTTGCAGACGTAGTGTAGGACGCCCTGCGACTAGGTGGAGCGGCGACTTGCAGACGTAGTGTAGGACGCCCTGCGACTAGGTGGAGTGACGACTTGCAGACGTAGTGTAGGACGCCCTGCGACTAGGTGGTACGGCGACTTGCAGACGTAGTGTAGGACGCCCTGCGACTAGGTGGAGCGACGACTTGCAGACGTAGTGTAGGACGCCCTGCGACTAGGTGGAGCGACGACTTGCGCCGAGTGGCTGGCAGTAGTTGGATGACATTTCGATCATTAACTTCTGGTGCTGACTGTACATATCAGGTGTATGTAATGTGAACAGTTGTTTCGAATCAGTATCAAGTGACGGAACTTGATATTACAACGCTATATCTTAACTTGGAGCGCTCGTAGCAAAGCTACTTATGGACCTTATGGTTATGCGACGTGCTCTGCGATCACTACTTGGATGGGTGACCACTAGTGGTGTTTACAACTGAGCGCTTCCGTGCTTTGGAGGGCACCAGTTGTTGTCTAAGGATAGCAGTCGTTAGACTTCGAAGGCCTTCGGGAGGTCTAACAACTCCGACACTAGGGCTGGTCACTATAGCCTATCCGCCAACCCGCACTGGGCCCGCGTGGTGGATTACGGCCCAACTCTTTCTGAGAGAAGGTCTGTCTGCCAGCAGTGGGAACGTGATAGGCTGATAATGATGATGACATATCAACTTGCTGCAGTGGTGGCGTGGATGATGTTGGCATATATTTGATGTTAAGTGACGATGTGGTCAAAGATGTCGCCACGCTACACCTGTATTGGGAACTGGCTCTCAAGTGGGGCTACCGGAATACACCGATAGGTGCTTGGCGGCAGATTCTTAACTCGAGGCTGGTAGCTAGCCAGGCGAGCACTAGAAAATGCCCTACCACCAAGCTATATGGTTTCATCACGATGTTTTCCTTCACCGAAAGTTCAATGGCAAGTCGACGTCACTGAGCCATCATCGCTTTAAAACCTATATATTCCAAAACAATAAAAAATGAACCAATTAATATCTACTCTCATTAGCACGGTTTTCCTTGAAGAGCTATAATATCTATGGTTACATTCGAATATGATAAAACGGCTGTAATTGCAATAGACTAGGAGCTGATGGAAAATTTACTTAGGTAGTACCTACATGAAATACCTGGCGGCTAAGATTCTCAAAAGTGTTCAAACCCAGAGCCAGATTAACCCTGTCAATGAATCAAATCGGGGGTCCTTTTTTCTACCCCTTCATTACCTACTTTATATTTGTCCAATCACAATGCAATGGATAAGTATTTTTGGACAGATTTAGAAAGTGAAATAAAAATATCAAAGTTTCTTTATTTTTTCTTGGTGCGTCAACGGGGCCCCTAGTCGATGCGGGGCTCCTAGGCTGTTGCCTACTCTGCCTATTGGATAATCCGGCCATGTTCAAACCCCGTTACATTATAATACTAGCTGTTCCCCGCGGTTTCACCCGCTACAGCTACAGTTTCCCTTTTTTTTACCCCCTTAGGGGTTGAATTTCAAAAATTTCTTTCTTAGTACACCCCTATGCATCAAGACAAACATACCCTCAATATTTAAATTTTCTACGACCAGCGGTTTAGGCTTTGGGTTGATATCAGTCAGTCAGGACTTTGAGTCTTATATATATTTAATTCAATTACAGCTATTATTACAGGTATATCCTAATTCAATAGTGTAGAAAACTTAATAATAATAATAATAAATTTTTCTTTATTCAATAGGATACATTGTGATCACTTTAAAACGTCAAACTTAAAACTAGCTACGCCTGTTCCAACCTCCTTACGCCGGCAAAAGAACAGGCAAGAAACGCCCGGCAGGTAATTTTTTTGGCGCGATCACATTGACAATTTTATTCTTATTACTAATTGATTGAATTGGAGCAAGTACACGCTAGTTCACTAAAATCCCAAGCTTTTTTTGTCATCTAATGGTCCGATATTTTTTAATTAGCTTTACTAATAAGATTTCTCTTGTTTGGTTGTACACATTGGGATATGGGAACATGAATGTTAACGAGTTGCGGGATCACAACCAAAGCAAAATTAAAATTAATTAATATGGTCATTTTTAATAAATAATTAATCAATAGTCAAATTTTCTAAATCGTAGCATAAGTCATATAACATTATTTTCTTAAATTCTACAACCGAGCAAACAAATAGATCGGTTTTCTCGGCAACTCGATTCAGTGCTTGCAACGTCCGTATCAAAGGCGCCCTAGCTAGCAGCTGAGTCCTCGCGCGAGGCACCTGGAATATATTATGTACCTGGATACCTGGATATATATTATGTATGTATAGAAGATTATTTAAAAGCTAGATATTTAATGTCGCGAACTTTTTAACCAACTGCGAAAGAAGGAGGGTTATGTTTTTCGAGTGTATGTATGTTTGTATTGTATGTATGTTTCTTTGGCACGGCCTGTAGCCTAAACGGCTTAGCGGATTTTAACATATGAGGTGTCATTAGATTCGTCTGTATTGCGGGAGTGTCATAGGGTACTTTATTTTGGCACATTCGGGTTTCCTGTTCCTTTTGTAATGTCTAATCTTGTTTGTAGACCTACCTACTAGAAGCGTACATTTCTTTCATACATTAAACTCGTCGCGGATGTATGGATGTTTGTTACTCTTTCACGCAAAAACTACTGAACGGATTTTCGCGAAATTTGGAATGGAGATAGCTTATACCTTGCATTAACACATAGACTACTTTTGTATCCTGGAAAAAGGTTCCTGCGGGATAACGGGAAGACGCGGGTGTTATTTATACATATTAGTAACTGGAACCTAGGATAAATCTCTCAATATAGTAGCAAAATATTGAGTTTTGATTTAATTTTGAAGTGAAATCAGATCTACTGTTTTAAACTATCATGGTCAACAACAACAGCA
Organism: Opisthograptis luteolata; assembly: GCA_931315375.2. Taxonomy (NCBI): domain Eukaryota; kingdom Metazoa; phylum Arthropoda; class Insecta; order Lepidoptera; family Geometridae; genus Opisthograptis; species Opisthograptis luteolata. Next base: position 3,403,722 of record OV928061.1, read on the forward strand.
AAAACATAGAATAACATTAGAATCATCATCATCACTTTGTCTGCCCGTTATAATATCAACAATCCTACCCGCAGAAACTTTTAGTATTCTCGTGATCATGGCTCTTGCAACAGTGCCGAAATATCAAGAACTCAAACAAAAACAAATACCACATGGTAATTAATTAATTATCCCGTTTCAAAACCTAATCCTATTGTAATCAGATCATCCCGACGCTCCCTGTCTACAAAATTACGCCTTTATGAGGAAGTTTCCTGTAATACGAGTATATAGCAATGACGCATCGGTAATGAAAATGTCCAGTTTTGTGTTAAGGTAATAGGTTAATTTAACATGTTTATTACAACCCTGTAAATTATGTAATGAATGCTAGAGTTGTTATCGTTTATTAGTGGAACCCTGTGACTTTGTGGCGGAGTCAGCAGTGCTTGTGGAGCTGTGTCCTGTGTTCGAATCCTGGCCGGGTCCTTTTTTAACACACGACGCTAAAAGAGGGGTGTTATGAGTTTGACGTCGATGTCTGTCTGTCTGTACCTATGTGGCATCGTAGCTCTCGGCAGTGCTTGTGGAGCTGTGTCCTGTGTTCGAATCTTGGCCGGGTCCTTTTTTAACACACGACGCTAAAAGAGGGGTGTCGATGTCTGTCTGACTGTCTATCTGTGGCATCGTAGCGTGTACTTGCTCCAATTCAATCAATTAGTAATAAGAATAAAATTGTCAATGTGATCGCGCCAAAAAAATTACCTGCCGGGCGTTTCTTGCCTGTTCTTTTGCCGGCGTAAGGAGGTTGGAACAGGCGTAGCTAGTTTTAAGTTGACGTTTTAAAGTGATCACAATGTATCCTATTAAATAAAAATGTTTTGAATTTGAATTTGAATTTAGCTCTAAAACGGATAGACCGATTTCGATGCGGATTTTCTCATTAGTTATGTTTGATGAAAATCGGTCAAAACTGTCGGGATTTTTTTAAATTTAATATTTTGAATTTTTCATTTATGTAAATATAGCTTGGGAGCCTTAAAGTCGAGAGTGAATAGGTATCTTCTAGGCAAGCATGCTCCATCATCGAACTCGTCATCACTTACCATCCGGTGAGACTGGGGTCAAATGCTTGCCTATCTATTTTAAAAAAATACAAAAAAATTGGTTGTAAACAAAAAAAAAAAAACATGTGGTCTGTAAAGTCGGTTTACTGACGATAGTTGAACGTGACAACGTCGATTGGCCGATTATGCTTCTTTGTCGCTCGTTCCGCGCTCTCGCTTGCACTTCAAGCCTTACATGGAACGCCTCAGAGCGAGGTAACGCCGCAGAGCGAGGTAACGCCCCAGAGCGAGGTAACGCCGCATGAGTCATGTTTTTTCGTGCGTGCAGCCGGCTCTATCGAATTATAAGACGTTGTCACGTCAAAAAAGAAAGGTATAGTTGGAAATTTATGACATTATAGTTAGCCAAACGACATCATCTAATATATAAAATTCTTCTGTCACGGGGTGCGTAATCGAACTCCTCTGAAACGGCTGGACCGATTTGTATGAAATTTTGTGTGCATATCGGGAAGGTCTGAGAATCGGCCAACATCTATTTTTTCTATTAATTTTTTTCTTAGTCCACGCGGGTGAAACCGCGGGGCGCAGCTAGTAATAGTGTAAAATACCAAATTTTGAATTGTAGAGAACTTGCTCCAATTCAAATGTGATCGCGCTAAAGTCCCGTTTCTTACCCTTGGGATTATTACATGATTTCCTTTAGAAGGAATAAGTATTTGTAAGATTTTTATATCATTCTATTTGACAAAATAAAAACCTGCGACCCTGTGAAGGCTCAAGTAGTATTAACCACAGATTAAACAGCTTATCGGTACGGTCAAGGTGATAGGATAAGCACGTTTTTTTGTACTTACATCAAACTCAAACTCAAACTCAAAAATAAGTTTATTCAATAGGATACATTGTGATCACTTTAAAACGTCAACTTAAAACTAGCTACGCCTGTTCCAACCTCCTTACGCCGGCAAAAGAACAGGCAAGAAACGCCCGGCAGGTAATTTTTTTGGCGCGATCACATTGACAATTTTATTCTTATTACTAATTAATTGATTGAATTGGAGCAAGTTCACTAAATACCAAGCTTTTTTTTGAAGTATTAACTTGAAGTATTTTTTTTATGACAACTTTTAGTATCGCTTTTGCTCCTTCACTGTTTCAGCTGCTAATTTAGGTGCAGAAAAACCTTCGATTCTATGATCCATAAACTGTGTGGTAGGCAACGACACGGGTCACAGCTTGCACATCTGTATCTTCGGAACGAATGAGGCTACGGTGCAAATGTAGTGTTTATCTCTGTTCCTAGTATTAAAGAGGTTATTAGACTTTACTAAATTTAGTAGCCTAAATCAGAATTCAGAAAAGGAACGAAATTAGAAGCTTCTAATCACACTGTTCTAAATATAGTTACTAAATCAGTTGCCTGCTGAAACGCAACAAAGGCGCACGTTTTACTAATATAAATACAATGGCTCCAGTGCTGTCCAAAAATCAAAAAATGAGCTTCGCCTTGGCTATGGCTGATGGATCAATCAAAATAAAGAAAAAAAAAAGAAAGACGTGGGTCAAGGAATATTTATAACTGCGCGACAAGTTATCAAACATGAATATAATGAAAGATAATAGGGGCTGATTTCTTGCATCATCACGCACTCACGGTCGATCTTCGCGGTCGTACTTTACATTCTCTTTGCGCACCGACTGAAGCGTCTGAAGCGACTAAACGCGATCGCACCTTCCTAAATTCGATTCTAATTAGGTTCCTAAATGATTTAGTGAGTCAGTAGCCGTACTTTTTCCTAAATTTAGAAACCTACCTTCCTAAATGCAATTGCATTTTTTTTTTAAACCTGATGAAAAACGTCAGTTTATTAAAACAACAAATCAAATATATACAATTGGATAAAAAATTAAACTAAATACTAAAGCTAAACTATCTATATAAAACTAAACATCTACAAATAAAAATTGAATAAATAAATATAATAAATAAATAAAATACAATTGCATTTGTCTGAATTTAGTAACTGAATCATTTAGACGACTGAATTTAGTAAAGTCTAATAACTTCTTAACATTAACATTCTGTCTCCTTATTAACATTCTGTCTACTCACGTATTGCACTCAATATTGGAGACATCTCCGTCACAGCTGGAACCGCTGTGGACCTTCAAGAGACCGTTCCGTCTACTGAATGAAGACTTGCTCTTGCGGTCTTCTCGGGATATGTTTACTATTGAGACCGTCGAGGAATCGGACGTCTCACGCTGTTCCATAATTCTTCTTTAACTGGAATTTTACAATCTCATCATGTATTACGTTCCCACTGCTGGGACCCTGGCCTTCTCTCGGAGAGAGTGTGGATCGTAATCTAGCACGCGGGCCCAGTGCGGGTTGGTAGGTGTCGCATGCCCTTGAATGTTGCGGTTCTTGGACATGCCGGTCTCCTCACGATGTTTTCCTTCACCGTTTTGAGCGATGGTAAATCCACTCAGTGCGAGGCCGAGAGGATTGGAACTCGGTGTCGGCGGCTTGTAAGGCGCTCGCGTTACCGATCGGCCACAGTCGCTTTTACAATCTATACAATCCATATACCTACTTATAAGTACAAATAAATGAAATTGAAGTGTCTGACCTGTTTGTCATTTCAAATTAACAACTTTTCACTTTATGCATATGAAAGTATAGGTATATGGATGTACCTGTAGGTACGTATATATCAAAAAAAACAATTTTTAACATTTTTGTCTGTCTGTCTGTCAGGTTTGTTCCGGCTAATCTCTGAAACGGCTGGACCGATTTTGGCGGTACTTTCACTCGCAGATAGCTAATGCTAATGTTACAAGAAGTTACTTAATATGCTATTACACTTTATTTTACTAATTAGAACCTTTTCTTTTGTAGCAAAAAGCAAGTGGTACCGTCAATGACAAAAGCCACTGAACACAAATTTTCCGAATACCTTCATCATTTTCAACACCAACCTTTGACCGCATCATCACTTAACATCATGTGTTGTGTTACCTACTACACTTTATCGCAATAAAAGTATCCCACGTCCTTCCCCAGGATTCAAACTATCTCCGTACCAAATTTCACCAAAATTTGTTCAGCAGTTTAGGCGTGAAAAGGTTACAAACAAACAGAAGGATAGAGAGCGTTACTTTTCCATTTATATGTATAGATAATTATGTACTAATGTTAATTTAATTACCTTAACTTACAAAATTAGCTGTATTTGTACACTATTAAACACATTTTTTTATATAGAACAATTTGAAAGATGTTCTTAGCACACACTAAACGCCAAAATGGTTTGTTTTGGTTAGAATACCCACTTGGAAAATTAATTACGAGCGCTAGTGTCGCGTGGTTATTTTTGGAACTAATCAACTAACTAATTGATGAACATTTTTCTAATGAAGTAGGTAGATAATTATAATTATGTTTATTAACATAAGTATGCGGATTTAGCGATTACGCTATAAAATATTAATCGCTCATTCAGGAATTAGTTGATAATATGCTTACAACTGCTTTAAACTTCAATATATCTAGCTCCAACTTTGGCCTAATACGTTAAAACTAAGAAATATATCATGTTTAGTTAGCTAGAAATGATGACGTTTCTTCACTGAAAAATCTGTGGGTAATTTAAAATAATAAAGTTAGCTGTTAAAACCGGATTTAACAATACTATTGTTTTTATTTCTTTTAACGCCATCTATTAACATAATCCAAAACTACACGGACATTCACCAAAACAAAAGCTGACATGGCTGACGTTTGTAAAAGTTTTGCTACTCGCCATTAGATGGCGCTAAAAAAATATGAGAGCATTGATTAGTTCCTCGTTCTAGCAGGTTTTCCTGTGAAAATCAGGCTTTTGTTTGGTAACGTCATACTATGTGAGTGAGTTGGAAAGAGACAGACGCTTCCGTTTTCTTTTGCCTCAGAATATTCTTAGTACATTGTTTTTCTCAGTAAATCCTAGCTGTGTTCAAATGATTGAATTTTTTTCGTCTAAAATAACACAAATTTTGCAGTAAATCGATTAGTTAATGCCTTTTTTGTGATAAAGTAGTAATTTTATGCGAATTTATGTTATTTTACTGTGAGAAAGTGTGTGATTTTTATGTGTGCGTGAATTATTGATTTTACGTGAAAGACGATGTATTTCAACGGTTTCGTTCACTAAATTGTTTACTATGCGACAATGTTTGTTTTGAATTGACCATGAATTTGAGGAAATACATTTTCAACGTTTAACTTCAATTGATTTTTCTAACATTGTTAGTTTAATGGAATTATAATTCGGGTCTGTCATTTAAATACAATAGGTGAGTGAATTAATATTTCTTAATTAAATTAATTAGACAATGCAAATAATATTAAGAATTTAATCGAAATGGTTAGCTTCCTTGATTCCTAGAATACCTACAGTTACTAAAATAACTAAATTTTAGTAAAGTTTTTAAATACCTATACAATTGATATTTAAGATTTTATGGCCGCTACTTTAAACTCTTATGAACTTATCTATGCTTTAAAATTATATTAGGTAAGTATAAAATACTAGTAATCCACCCCGGATTCACCTGGGTAGGTTGTAAAAAGATTATGTGCTGTAAAAATAGGACTTCATTATTTTCCCCCTAAATTCCGGGTAACTTTTCCAATATAAACAATATTTTTAACTAAAACACTTATCAAACATTTTTTTGTTAAATTAGCCACTTTTGGACAAGCTTTTTCAAGTGATGCGCTTACCATCGAACTGCAAACAAGACAATTAAAAATTGTATTGTATACAAACTAAAGTTTGAATAGTTTTATTTTATATTTTTTTTAACTTTACCACCCTATTTAACCCCTTTCATGGTTGACTTTTCGAAGTCAGATTAGCCTTCGTTTTAATCCAATACCTAAACTATCTTTATTCTAAATTTCATCAAAATAGGTTTAGTAGTTACGGTGATGAGTGGTAACAAACATTCACACACACACACACAAACTTTCGCATTTATAATATAAGTAGGATATGATACCTGTACCCCTGGTACAAGTTTTGATAGTTTACAAAAACTATAAAAGTTTTCGTTTCCATCCATACATATTTTTTTCAGCGAATCTTACCGAGACTTGGAGGAACTGAAATCGTTAATACGGGTTATTTTAAATCGTTATAATCATATTCCAACAATGTTATTGAGTTACTTTTTGAATTTAAGCAGATCGAGTTGCCACTTTGACAAGTCGGCGGTGGTAAACGTCGACGTTTACGAAAACTTTTATCGTTTTCAAAACTTGTACTAGGGGTACAGAGCAATCATCGTCATCAGTCTGTGTCAGTCTAGACGTATAGGCGTTAGAATTAGTTTTTGAAAAGAGATATTTACCATGTAGGTATTTGATTCTGTTTGTTTCTAGACATAGGCCTTTCCCAAACACGCCACTGAGCCCGCTCTTTCTTTTAATTCCAGTTCAAAATGAAGACCAAACTGTTATCCATGACGTACCTGGGCTACACAGCGATGGACCGGAGGTTTTCCAACGCAATGCTGCCCTGGCTCCTGCAAGAGATTAAAGCAACGGGAGTCAACGAAAAGGTACTATACTCCTTCATAGCTCAATGTGCATGTACACAAAAAACCTTCCTAAGTACCGTTTTCCTTCTTAGTCAAATGGGAAGGAATTGTTTCACAGGGTGGCATTAGATTTTGTAGAATAAAATTAAATGTAATGTGTTGTTTAGGGCGGCTTGCACAACAATTTTTAAACGTATTTAAGCACCCCTTAATTACATTTAGGCAACTAAAAACGTTTAGCATCTTGCACAACAAAACATAAGCTCTTAAACGTATTTAACAAGCTGTCAAAATTAAACACCCCAGAATGGCTATTTAAGAAAGTTAAAATTTGTTTAGCGCCATTTTGAATGACCATCTGTTTCAAAAACAATGGTTTTTAGGTCTTTGTATTAGTTTTTATATGCTTCGTCTGAGTAAAATGCCTCGTTGATTTGGATTGGTAGTTTTATTGTTATTTTTAAAGATTAATATTGATTACCTATAACTACAATGGATTTGTGAGATTTCTCAGACGATGACAAAGAAATTATAATGTATCTACGCCGGCCCATTGCACCAAGAGAACTGTTTCCGAGGTCAAGATTGTTCGAAAAACTTTCAGTGCAGAAATTTCTGCGGAGATTTCGACTATCGAAAGCTGTGTTGTGTAGTGTAGTGTAGTGTTGTTAGTTTTTATTTTTTTTTATTGGCTGTTGTGTTTTAGTTAAATTAATTGTTAGTGTTTTCTTTTGTTTTTGTTTTCTTGTGTTTTTAGTCCATAGGGGCATGAAGGTACATTAATAAATAAATATGTAATTTTAGTAGTAACTAGTCTCGCCCCGGCTTCGCACGGGTAAAATTCAACCAATGTAAAATTTAACAAAAATACATTAAAAATTACCATATTGGAGTTTTAGTAAGGATCCCCAATTTTACTGAAAGTAGACATCAATAATACGTCACTAACGTCACTCAATTGTTTTGCCTTCCCGGAACCTCTCCACTAACACTTGAACTTTATAGTATGGTATTAAAGTTCAAATTGACTCTACATGTTAGTTAGAAAACGTTTGTATGGGAAAAAGAAAAGGGCTGTTTTTAGGGTTTTCCCGGCAATTATTCGAATTTTTCTCGCCGTAAAAACCATTCTTGGACTTCAACGAACGTTTTGAAACACGAATTGGCAAAATTGGTCCAGGCGTTGTTGAGTTATGCGCTTACCAACACATTTTGCGATTCATTTTTATATTATAGAAGATATATCAAGCCCTATATATTAGTACTACTAAAATGTCATATTGTGACATGACATATCGATCCAAAACCGCGGATAATGGATCGGATCGATTATTAATTTCGGCCGTTAGCTATTACGAGTATGTTTGATGAAAATCGGTCCAAGATGTCAGGGGGTATTTTAAATTTATTTTTCAGTGCACTGCACTCGTCACCCTTACATATTACTTACATGTTAAATCTCTGCGCCCTGTAATGTCACTGGATTACCCTTTAATCCGGAACACAGTAATGTCTGCACACTACTGCTTGGCGGTAGAAATTATCGAGTTCATTTTGTCCACAGCTCAGTATTGCCGTTGAAGATGGTTACCTAAAAGCTTACAATGGTAACTTTGAACCAGTCATCGCTCATTGCCTCGTCGATATTATACGGTAAATATTTCTTTTTATTAGATTTAAACTTAGGTAAAATAAACTACCCATCAAACTAACCTTACTAAAGAAAAAGAAAACCTTTTTCACCTCACAAGCTCGGAAAGAGTCTGTTTGTCATTCGAAATCTGAGTGCAAAAGCGCATTTTGCGCGCTAGCGTGGAAAGTATTTTTAATCTTCGACACTTTCTATTCAATAATTTTCCATACCGCCAGTCCACTTAAAATCCAACAATACTTATTTCATGTTAGTGTGTCAACCTCTTTTTGGAATAATCGCACTGGCCAGCATGACTATTGCATGAAAAAACAAACAAACCTATTTTGTCTGTTTTTCTTGCATCTAGAAATTTCCTCGCTGTAGTGAGGTGAAAAGTTGCGTGTTTCGCTCGGCTGCAAAGTTATTCTGCGTCTCGTACCTTTAAAACCCTCGCTACGCTCAGGATTCTATATTCGCTCAGGACTCGCTTCGCTCATGGTTCAATCTTAGAATCGTTTCAATAGTTTCAATACAAGTACTCGCGCCAAAATACAACTTTGCAGCCTTGCATTACAAATAACTTTTTCACCTCATATGCTCGGGAAGATTCTGTTCATTCATGCAAAAGTGCATTTTGTACGCTAGCGTGGAAAATATTTTTAAGTTCTAACATTTCTATAACTTTCCATACCGCCAGTCCACTTAAAATGCAACAATCCTCAAAACACTTTTTCCCCAGGGCAAGTCAAGTTCCCGGCAGACCTGAAGAGCTGTTCTACATATTCTTCAATGAAAAGGAGGGTCTGCTCAATTGCTACCTCTTCAGAGCTGCCACTGATGTTGAGGTAAGTCAATTAGGAATGCTCGATGATCAACGATGTTAGAAAATATAACAGCATCCCAACATCGATGTCATGGACACATAATCTTAATTTAGTCGTGGACACACATAATTGAAATCTAATGCACGAATGCTTCCACAGAATATTTCCCAAACTCTGATAGTAAAGTTGCTTTATTTATTGAAAACGATGTTTGCAAAAAAACATCGATGTTGGCTGACATCGATGTTTTTGCAACATCGATCATCCATAAAGTCAACATAAGTAAACAGTATTGCCAGTGTTAGAAATATTTTATTGATATTAGAACACAGTCTTTATGTTTATGGGTTAAAAAAAACTATAAACAGAGAGGCATTCCCGCGCTGTCACTGTCAATCGTCAAAATGTCATTCGGGAAGAATACGCGAGAGAGACTCAGGCAAGATGAGGTTTAATTAGGTTTGATAGAACCATGTAACTGTGAAAGAGATGGAGTAAAGGTTTAATATAGGTAGATTAAGATTAGCTTTTATAATTACCAGTTAAAATAAACTAAAAAAGACTAGCTAATTCAACCGCCAAGCAGTGGTGTGCAAACATTACTGTGCTAGCTATCTGCGAGTGAAAGTTCCATGAAAATCGGTCCAGCCGTTTCAGAGATTTGCCCGAACAGATAGACAGACAGATATAAATTTAAAAAAAAATTGTTCCATGTAGGTTCCGTTTATACTTTCACATGCATTTAATGAAAAGCTGTTTTTTAAATTATAAACAGACACTTCAATTTATTTAGGTATTTGTATACATACAGTCATACCTAAAGAAATTAGATTAGATATTTTTTCACAAAGGCGGACCCGTTTTGTCTTGTTTGCTAACTTTTTTGTTTTATAAAAAACATGTCCCAAAAATTGCATAATTTATACTGCAAAGTTTCTAATCGTTACGACAAAAAGGTCAGGCTAATATTAGCGTTAAAATAATAAATATTGACTTTTAAAACCTGTTTAATGTGTTGTTGAAATCGGTAGTCCAGTTTTTGTTATTTATTAGTCGCCAAGCACCTATCGGTGTGTTCCGGCAGCCTCATTTGAGAGCCAGTTCCCAAATCCAGGAGGCCAACCGCCAACTTTTACAAAACCATCATGGCTTTGGAACAGTACTATCGCTCATAACGGTGAAGGAAAATATCGTGGGGAAACCGGCAAATTTAAAACTAAAACAACTAAGGTCATAGAGGCGGTCTTATCGCTTAAAGGGATCTCTTTCAGAAATCCCAAAGCAAGGGAATAAATAGTACAAAACTACATGGACGGTGGACGGTGGTATAAATCGAATATGAAAATATTATTTTGATTTGATTTGATGTTTAAATTTTTTTATCCTCAAATGAATTCCAATGAATTAGCGCTAAGTGATCAATTATCCTCTACATATGCATTTGTGTATCCAGCCAAGTGCGAGTTGGACTTGCGCACCGACGGTTCCGTACAAAAATAACTTTTTTGTTATATTATTTCATATAATTAAAACAAAAATATACACCATAACAATGAACTAAAAAAATAAATAAAAAAACCTAAACTAATAACTACAATATATCCCTTAGTCCCTTTAGGCAAGGTTCCAAAGTTTTGTTGTTAATATTTAATTTTTCGCCGAAGAACCAAGGTCACTGACATAGCTCTCAGAATTTGCAAGTTGAAGTGGCAATGGGCAGGCCACATCGCTCGACGAACCGATAACCGATGGGGAAGAAAGGTTCTGGAGTGGCAACCACGAACCGGAACACGTTCTGTAGGTAGGCGTCCCACTAGGTGGACCGACGACATTGTAAGAGTCGCAGGGAGCCGATGGATGCAAATGGCTAATAGCCGTTTATGGTGGCGTTCAAAGGGGGGGGGGGGGGCTATGTTCAGCAGTGGACTTCTTCTGGCTGATGATGATGATTTAATTTTTATTTTGTTTTGTTTTTGTTATTTATTTACCTACATTATATTTGCGGTTTTCAACTTTTCCCTTACATGTGCCTTAAACCTTGCTTCATGGCAACTTTCATGACTCTAAGTCATTGGGAAGTACCCTATAGGTTTTGATGCCTTTGTGAAATAGCAAAATAAGTATGCGACATAAACGGTCATATCTTTTGACCGCGTTCACTGACAAGTTTGATATTTTCACAGCTGATTCTAGTTCAAATTTTAACTTGAAACGTCAACGCGTTCTTGAATAAAGAGACTTCACACATAAACAGACAGAAGGATAACAAAATGATCCTACAAAGGTTCTGTTTATATTTTTGAGGTAACGAACCCTAATAAAGGTTGCTTGCGTACAAATATTTAATTAGGTACCTACACCTAATCAAAACGCTAGCCTAGACCAGGCTTAATAAATATCACGTAGGCCAAGAAAAACCATACAAACATGAAAAACTAGTTCTACCCTGCGGTTTCACCCGCCTGGACTACAGTTTATCGCAATAAAAATTGTCCTTATTAGTTAAGTTTATTATAAAATATCGGACTATTTAGATGGCAAAAAAGCTTGGGATTGTAGTGAACTTGCTCCAATTCAATCAGTTAGTCTATACTTATATTATAAAGAGGAAAGATTGGATTGTTTGATTGATTGTTTGTTTGTTTGTTTGCATTGAATAGGCTCCGAAACTACTGAACGGATTTGAAAAATTGTCTCGCTGTTGGAAAACTACACTATCTGCGACGGACATAGGCTATATTATATTTTCAAAAATAACTACAATATATGTAATAAAAATAAAATTGCAAAAGTAATCGCACCCAGAAAATTACCAGGCGTTTCTTGCCTATACTTTTGCCGGCGTAAGGAGGTTGGATCAGACGTAGCTAGTTTTAAGTTTGTATTCTACCAAAACAATAACTTTTGATTTGATTTGAGAGAAATTGAAGAACTGGTGGCCGAGCCGAATGTCATTGGCGAGATAAAAGCGCACAAACTTCGCTGGCTCGGCCACCTTGAAAGAATGCGAGAGGATCGTGCGGTCAAACGAGCATACATGTGACGGGCGAGTGTCCCAGGTATCGCTGCAGAGACGAAGTCACTATGTACTTGCGCGCACTGCAGGCGGAGGACTGGCGGGAGGTGGCGCGGGACAGAGCGGAGTGGCATCTTTTGTTATCGGAGTACAACACTCACTTTGGTTCTCAGTTAGTTATATCTACATCAAAGAACTATTGTTCTCTTCTCTATCTACGTAAACAAAGACCTAAATAATTTCTCATAGTTTTACCTACTTTATAATCTTAATTTAGTAAACAGACTAGGGGACAGTGATGGATCGAGTAAACATGATCTTATTGCGCCTTTGCATGTTGTTGTACAAGATATACATTATAAAGGAAAATGTGAACAGAAATAAAAGCTCGTTACTACCAAAACCAAATACCAAAACCTAATGTCCAAGAACTGCAACATTCAAGAGCATGCGACATCTACCAACCCGCACTGGGCCTGCGTGGTCGATTACGGTCTGAACTCTCCCTGAGAGAAGCCCAGAGTCCCAGCAGTGGGAACGTAATGCAAAAAAGATGGCATTCAAGTAATAACCGCCAAGGTTAGTTAGGAATGATTAGGCAATCTTCGCTAAGAGTGTTTCAATAACAAACTAATAAATAAAACAATTAGATACTAATCTTAATTATTTAAAATAATAAAAATATCTATTGAAAAACAGAAGTAAATATAAAAAGAAAATTAAGTATGGCACTTTTTAATGTTTTTTTAAGGCATAATACCAATTAAATTAATCAAATCAGAGATGTTGATTTCATTAACATAAATTTAGCTTTCAAATGTTGATATCTAAAAGATCTCACCTGTTTCTAGATATAAATTCTAATTGGAATACATTATTATAGATTCTTCACAATTTATACTAAACACTAGTGACCCGCCCGCCTTCGCACGGGTGCAATGTAGATTTGTAGATACCAATATATAGGGCAGTCTTTTACAAATCTTTGAATTTATCGACTTTTCTGTACTATAATATGTGTGTATTATACAAATAAACCATCCTCTTGAATTACTCTATCTATTGCTGAAACCTGCGTTAAAATCCGTCGCGTAGTTTTAGAGATCTAAGCATACATAGGGACAGACAGCGGAAAGGTTTCGGTTTTTTGGTCACGGGTAGCATCGGTCATCGACCAGTCGCTTCAATAAATGATAATCTTTATAAATTATAGTCCCCACGGTTCATGAGTTTAGTTATAGTTGAATAATTCAGTCTGTAGTTTGATTTTAATAAAAATATTATGTAACATACATTTATATGTAAAAAAATAACACGATTTTATATGTAATATTTTTTCCTATACCACAAGGAAGCTTATATTTATTGCCTACATGTTTGAAATTAATAGAGAACATATTTATGCATATAAATATCATGCGTCATAAATACTCGGAAAATGGAGCGACTTGCAGACGTAGTGTAGGACGCCCTGCGACTAGGTGGAGCGACGACTTGCAGACGTAGTGTAGGACGCCCTGCGACTAGGTGGAGCGACGACTTGCAGACGTAGTGTAGGACGCCCTGCGACTAGGTGGAGCGACGACTTGCAGACGTAGTGTAGGACGCCCTGCGACTAGGTGGAGCGACGACTTGCAGACGTAGTGTAGGACGCCCTGCGACTAGGTGGAGCGACGACTTGCAGACGTAGTGTAGGACGCCCTGCGACTAGGTGGAGCGACGACTTGCAGACGTAGTGTAGGACGCCCTGCGACTAGGTGGAGCGACGACTTGCAGACGTAGTGTAGGACGCCCTGCGACTAGGTGGAGCGACGACTTGCAGACGTAGTGTAGGACGCCCTGCGACTAGGTGGAGCGACGACTTGCAGACGTAGTGTAGGACGCCCTGCGACTAGGTGGAGCGACGACTTGCAGACGTAGTGTAGGACGCCCTGCGACTAGGTGGAGTGCCGACTTGCGCCGAGTGGCTGCCAGGAGTTGGGGGAGAGGAGCCGAAGGCCAACAGTGGGCTGTCACAGAGCCTGATGATGATGATGAGTGGCAAATTTTTATTACCGGCGGCTGAATCCGCTAGACACAGCTAGTTGCTTATAAATATGTATTACGGTTGCTTCAATACAATGCCTGTTGTTATTTCCTGAATATTCAATTGTAAAAATAAATACTTTAATTATTTGATTATATAGGCATACCTACATAATGCACGAGTAAAAACCTATACCTACTGTAATAGGCATAGGTATTGATATAATTTATTTTCCGTGGCTTTGCACGCGTTAATTTTCTTTTTAATATGTTTGACGTCAAAAATTTGTATGTACAATCAGAAATTTATATTTTTAATGTATTTAAGCATTAATTTCTCCTTCACCTACTTTTAGAGAAAAAAAATGAATTCTAAATAATTGTAGTTAACTTTGGTTTACTACCTCAATTTTTTTATTACGTAGCTTCATTTCTAAACTAGCTGTTCCCCGCGGTTTCACCCGCGTGGCCTACAGTTTCCCATTTTTACCCCTTTAGGGGTTGAATTTCAAAAAATCCTTTCACACCCCTATGCATCAAGACAAACATACCCTCCAAATTTGAAGTTTCTACGACCAGCGGCTTAGGTTGTGCGTTGTTATCAGTCAGTCAGGACTTTGATTCTTATTTATATTGAAGAAAGATATGTTTCTGTAATCATTTAATCACATTATATTATTATTTCATCATTTAATCTTTTTATCTATCGGTGTGTTCCGGCAGCCTCACTTGAGAGCCAGTTCCCAGTCCAGGTGTAGCGTGGCGCCATCTTCGACCACATCGTCACTTCACATCAGGTGACTTGTGGTCAAACGCTACCCTGTAAAGAGTAAAAATAAATAATTTAATTACTTCAAATTAGAATCTATTAGGTATGGTTAATTTAATTTACCTAGTTAGTTTTTCATTAATTATGTAGTTAGTACAATTCGTTATGTTAAAAAAAATATGTAAAATAGCAACACTTCAATAAATTCATACTGAACGCTGTAACCACAAAAATCCTTGAACGTATAATTTATTTTTAGAATCTATAGCAGTATCGAACAAATCAGTTTATTCGTGGCCAGTGTGTTTCAGTACTTCGTTTGATTAAAAATAAAAATAGCGCGGGAAATTTTACAGACTAAAAAAAATAAATTAAATAAATAAATGGTTTGGTGTGCTTACGCATAGAATATAATTGTTAATTTGCTTAAAATGTCGGTTAACACGATGGATTACTCAATTCAATGTCAAGAACACGGCGACGTGTAAATTATTTTACACCAGAAAGAAGTCAACGAATCTATTAAAAAAGAAGAATTTAGTGAAAATTATTAGTCAAAACAACCATAGTTATTAAGTTAAATATTTGTGATTAAATTATTGTTAGACGATAATTATGTACCTAGTCTTAAAACATAATGATTGCGTAATGATCTCTAAATTGAAAATGAAACTGAAGTGTTGGGGTGTTTCTAAAGTGATTATAAAAGTGACTTTGTCTAAATTGTTTTTATCAAAGAGATGTCGATCGATGTGGTTTTCATTTTGCATTTAATAAATAAAAATGGAAAGTTAATTCGTAGTTGTGACTTAGAAATATTCTGGTATAATTAACCTAACGTTTTTTTAAACTCCCGAACGGAACCGGTTTTGATTTTGTTTCCTTTGTTTGTGTTAAAAACTCTATGATTATAATCTACAAATGTGTACACGGAACAGGCTCAATTATATTCTGATCTCAAAATGTCCGGGGCATTAATTTTTTGCTAAATTTTATTGTATTAATGTTTGTAAAGGCAATAAAATTAACGGATTATTTCTAGACATAGATGTTAGACATTTGATTTATCAATCAAAGAGGCGTCGACATTGAACACTTACACGAGTCTTCTAAAGTCCAAATGTAATTTAATAAAAAAACAATGCCATTTATTGAAGTATTGCCAAAACTAATAATTGCAGTAGGTAGTAGTAATACAGAGTCGGATAATAATAGATTAAAGAAAATACGCTTTGCTAAAATTAAATAGGTAGTAACAACAAAAAAAATCTTTCACAAACTACCCACAAAAGTCTCATTTTTTTTTTAATTGGAATTTTATCTTGCCTTTTATGCAGTTAAAGGAAATACGCGTTTAAAAACTACATTCAAGAAGTTTTTCTACTAAGCATTGTTTTTTAACACAAAAAGAGGTCAGCAATAAACTTTTTAGTGATAGAAAGACACTAAAATTAGTACAAAATCTTTTTAAAAATTACGCGTAGGTTTTTTTTGTGTCAATAACTTTTAAAAAAAAAACCTTCTTAGTAACAACACAGTGCGCCTAACAACACTTACAGTGCAAAAAAAAGTTTTAAGTACATCCTCAAACTCATCGCTCAAAGTGACAACCTTCGATCAATACCATTGATTGAAGCTAATAACCATCAACGAAACAAAGTACAAACAGTGCCAAGTACCAACATAACAATCGCACAATCCGCGTAACAACACATTAACTATGCCAGTGTGGACGCCCCTCGCGCGCCAAGCGGTCGTGTTTTACTCCGCGTCGTTTTCAAACGCGGAATTCTGGACTGGCGCGCTGCTAATACTATTCGCGTGTGAAATGGACCTTATTTATTTCCATTTGCTGGATCGGAACCGTTATTAACGAAGATTTGTAGCAACAAGTTTCGATGTTATTTTTAAACGAAGACACGCTGCGAGAATTCGGATTGAAAGGGGCTTAAATCGGTGAGCCTTTTTTGAAGAAGCTTTTGAACAAACAGAAAATTTTGCACCGAAAAGGGCTTTAGGCCCTAAAAGGGCTGAAACTCGAAAAAAGTTTTACCACAGAGAAGTAATTACAAATTTAAACAATGACGGAGTGCTCTCAGGCTTACGAGGAAAATATGGCTGAAAATTGAATTATGACGTTAATTAAAACAAGTTCTCAGCTAATGATTAATACGACGACTGAATAAAACAAAATGCGACCAGAAAATACCATCTAAAGTGCAAGATGAAAATACTAGCCTAAAAAAGTGTTTTCAAAAACAAAGTGGCTAAAAAGACTCGAGCGCAGTTCAAAATAAAAAAAGAAAAAGAAAGAAAAATAAACCTTGATCTGGCAGGAAGATTTGAAAATAGAACACGTGCCCGTGCCAAGTTCGCTTCGCGCGGGAATCAGTTGGGATTGTAAACAGAAAAATTAATAGTGTTGTGCTTTTTAACTGTCAATGAATGTGAATAATAATAAAATATTCGTGCTGTTCACGGCGGTGCTATGGATTATTCTGATATTTAAAGGTAATTATTGCTTTCATATATTTTTTCATAAAACATTTGGCAGGGAAACGATATCTGTCAACGTTTCTAAACTACAATATATCAGCTGTTGAAACGATACTGAAAAGTGACAGATGATTATTTTTTGCACGAGCAAGATATTACGCACTGCGGAAAGCAGCCCGCCATATTGTGTTTTCTTTTTTTTCAATACATAAATCTAATATTTTGTTCTTTTTGTGAATTTTAAGTCCACCTATTTAAAAAAAAAAGTCTATCGAAAAATTAAACTTTGACGAACGCTCACATTTGTTCTGTAGTATATTTTATCAATGGTAGAATGAATTGCATAATTAAAGAAAATCTTTAATAATAAAAAATCTGTGACTGTCACAAAGGCAAGCACTCAGAAGGGTCTGCTTTGGTTGTAATCCCGTAATTCGTTAATATTCATGTTTCCATATCCCAATGTGCACAACCAACCAAGCGAAATCTTATTAGAGTAAAGCTTATTATAAATATCGGACTATTTAGATGACAAAAAAGATTGGGATTGTATGTAGTGAACTTGCTCCAAATCAAACAATTAAATAGTAAGATAAAAATAGTAAATGTAATCGCGCCCAAAAAATTACTTGCCGGTTCTTTTGCCGGCGTAAGGAGGTTGGAACAGGCGTAGCGAGTCATAAGTTTGACGTTTTAAGATGATCAGAATAATGTATCTTATTAAATTAAGAAGTTTTGAAGGTACGTCAAATTGTCACTTACCGTTTTGTACTTATATTCAATATTATTTTCATAATATCTGACGTCACAAAAGGAAGGAAAAAAACTTCATTGTCACCAACTGGTCTTTAAAAGGTCGAAATAAACTACTTGCTACTAAAAAATACCATCCATACTTCTTAATTACGACGTCATTAATTTAATGATGCAACTGACCACTTTCCTTCCCATTACAACCGGATTACGGCCAGGGAAAAAAGTTAGGCTGTTTTATGCCTTTGTAAAACATAAAAAAAATGAGTTATTATAATTATAAAACAATGCTTCGGTAGAGAATACAAAAAAGGATAGTAAACAAATAAAAATAGCAGGAGTAGTCAAAAGAAATTTATTCAGAGTTGTTCACTCGACGAAAGTCTAGCTTAGAATGACCCGATACACTAAATTGCACCTGTTTTATAGACAGGACGTAATAATGAAACTAGTTCACTCCTAGTCAAATCACTTCTTATAAATTTACATCATCTTTTATTTATACAATTCTATCGTCTATATAAATATAATAATATGTTAATATTTTAATAAAAATAGAAGAAAATAGGTATTTTTTATATTAAAACTAGCTGCGTCATATACTTACTTACTTATAAAAGAAGTATAGGAAGATTTCAAACGTGCCTAAATAAATTCTAATTGATAGTGATAAGAAGAATTATTGAGAGCGATGGTGGCTTAACGGTTTAGGCGTGCGACTTACAAGACGCCGACACCGATTTCGAATCATCTCGGCCCCGCACCTATGACTTAATAAGTTATGTGCGGATTTACCATCGCTCAAAACGGTGAAGGAAAACATCGTGAGGAAACCGGCGTGTCCAAGAACCGCAACTTTCAAGGGCATATGACATCTACCAACCCGCACTGGGCCAGCGTGGTAGATTACAGCCTATACTCTCTCTCTGAGAGAAGGCCAGAATCCCAGCAGTGGGAACGTGAAAGGCTGATAATGATAGTTATAAGAATATAAAGCTGTTTTATAACTGTCTCTAGAGAATGCAGAATATATGATCACCTACCTATTAGCGAAGCTAAAATAAATATCTTAAAATACCTGTCTAGAGATCTAAAGGATCTAACAAGAATCTTGTTCTAAAACAAGTTTTCTTTTTCTTTTTTTTTACTATTTACAGGGTAGCGTTTGATCACAAGTCACCTGATGTTAAGTGACGATGTGGTCGAAGATGGCGCCACGCTACACCTGGACTGGGAACTGGCTCTCAAGTGAGGCTGCCAGAACACACCGATAGGTGCTTGGCGACAGATTCTTAACAAGAGGGTGGTAGCTAGCCAGGCGAGTACTAGAAAATACCCTACCACCAAGCTATGGTTTCATCACGATGTTTTCCTTCACCGAAAGCTCAAGCTCATTGTAGGATTCGAACCCACGTCCTACGGATCGCAAGCCGACGTCACTACCACTGAGCCATCATCGCTATTAATTTAAATTTATTCTGTTGCGGTTGTACAATTTCCAGCTTACTTAGAAACTTTAAAGATATTCAGTCTAAGTTTTAAGTGTTCAAATAGGTAACTTGTTATTTAGCCTACCGATCAGAGAGTAATGATGTAAAATAAAAACTTGAAATAATACAGGCAGCCTTTTTAACATACAAAAGATTGCAACCTGTCTTATTGAGGATTATATTTTTAACTAGCTGTTCCCCGCGGTTACAGCTTTATGCATGCAAAGTCTCAGCCCGATCGGTTTAAAATTGACAAAGTTTCATACAAACTTTCATCCCCTATTTTATCCCCTTAGGGGTAGAATTAGTCAAAATCCTTTCTTAGCGGATGCCTACGTCATAACATCTACCTGCATGCCAAATTTCAGCCCGATCCGTCCAGTGGTTTGGGCTGTGCGTTGATTGATCACTATGTCAGGCGGTCACCTTTGAGTTATATATTTATTTAGATGACGTTTAATAATTAATTAATTAAAACACTCGACTATCTGCCCAACTAATCCTATTTTTTGTATGTGTCTAATTAAGAATACCAGTTCCCATAATCCATAGTCCTTCTAATTCTACTATTCTACGAATATTATAAATGCAAAAGTTTGTGTGTCTGTGTGAATGTTTGTAACCACGTATCACCGCAACTGCTAAACCGATTTTGATGATTCAAATTTCAAATTTGATTCAGATCCGTTCAGTAGGTTTTGCGTGAAAGAGCAACGAACATCCATCCATCCATACTTACAAACTTTCACGTTAATAATATAATATTAGTAGGATTTCAACGCGAGTGAAACCGCGGGGAATGCCTAGTGTACTTTATAAACAGGTCAAGAAGCAAGTTTTCTATATACGTAGTTAATATATTTCTATAAAACAATCCGATCTTGAACTAAACCACTCTACATGTTGTAAATTATGCAGATTAGTCTCGGATTTGTTATTGAAAAAGATTTCCATCTTATTTTTTTGTCTAATTTTTAATAAAAGCTTTGACGTATTTTTTTTTGCATTATTTTGATTATATTTTATATATTTTTTTGTTACTATCCAATTTTTGTACGCCTTTCCAGGCAAAACGTGTAGGTACTTTCTGGATTTAACACCTTGCATGCTCTGTATGTAGGTATACACATGTTTTGACAAATAAATAATCTTTATCTTTATTTTTATCTTTACGTTTTTTATTGCACACATTTCTGAAAGTTTCTGCATCAAAATTGACGACGCGAGCTGCGCCCCGCGGTTTCAGCCGCGTCTTCCCGTTATCCCGCAGGAACCATTTTCGGGATAAAAAGTAGCCTATGTGTTAATCCAGGGTATAAGGTATCTCCATTCCAATTTTCATTTACTTTTGTCCCGGAAAAAGGTTCCTGATAAAGGGATGACGCGGGTGAAACCGCGGGGCGCAACTCTCATTATCATTATCAGCCTTTCACGTTCCCACTGCTGGGACTCTGGCCTTCTCTCAGAGAGAGAGTATGGGCTGTAATCTACCACGCCGGCCCAGTGCGGGTTGGTAGATGTCGCATGCCCTTGAATGTTGCAGTTCTTGGACATGCCGGTTTCCTCACGATGTTTTTCTTCACCGTTTTGAGCGATGGCATATCCGCACTTAACTTATTAAGTCATAGGTGCGGGGCCGAGAGGATTCGAACTCGGTGTCGGCGTCCCTTAAATATTTATTTTGTTCTGTTTTTTATTTAGTATTCATTGATAGAGTGCCAACAGAAATACATCATCTGTGAAAATGTTAACTGTCTAACTATCAAGGTTCATTGGTGACAGACGGACAGACAGATAGGGACGGATAGTGGAGTCTTAGCAAACAAGGTTCCGTTTTTTCCTTTGGGTATGGAACCTTATTATTTTATTATCATCAGCCTTTACGTTCCCACTGCTGGGAGTCTAGCCTTCTCTCAGAGAGAGAGTACGGAACCCTAATAAGGGCTTAATAGCATTTTTTATAAGTTTAGTAACTTTGATCTAGTTTGGAGCGTTTTAGGCACTTTTTAAATGTTTTTTTTTCACGTTTGGGTTTATGATGTACCTAATCTTTTTTAAGTAGGCTTGCGAGACTTTTTTGGCGGCAATCGAATTGTCAACGTGAAAATTTTGTTTTTATTTCCAAAACTTGTGTTTCTTCGAGTGATAATGTGTAATATTGGTGGATTATTAACCATTATGTGTTCGTTAATGTGTACGAGTGTGGGAAATTGAAATAAAGTTGTGAAAGTGACTTTTCAAGTTGCTCCAAAAAAGTCCGTGTAAAGTTTAAGTAAAGCACCACTACTTTACTTAAACACTATCCTCATCCCATCATCTCATCATCATCATTAGCATCATCTCATCATCATCATCATCATTTAAACTTGATTCAACTCTCTGAGTTTGAAATCTTTTAGACTTGACACTGGCAAATACATTAATCGTGTGACGCCATAACAAAACAAAAAAAAAAAAAAAAAAAAAAGTAGGCTTGCATAGGTGCCCCCTTAAATGTTTTTTAGAAATATTTTATTGAAGCTAAGCAATAACTGGTAGAACTACTGCCATTAAAACTGTTGTTTTTTATTTTTTTATTGCCAAGACTTGCGAAATGTCGAGAGGACGATTAAATTAATACAAGTCGATTTAAATTCAAACGTGAAAAAATGTTGATAAAAAAAGTTTTTTTTTTGTTATTTTTTTGTTCGGTATGTCAACAAATAACTTGTCTATTGACGTCAATGATAGTCTGAGAGCCAATTAAAAATACATTTCAAACTCGTTTCATTCGAAATCGATTAGATCTAGAAATAAATTTAAATAAATGCATGCTTTTCAATATTTTTTTGTGTCAGAGATATTATTTTTTTAAGTTACTAGCTATGCCCTGCGGTTTCACTTGCGTGGTCTACAGTTTATCGCGATAAAAGGTTTCATCCATGGTTCAAATTATCTCCATACCAAAAGTTATATATATATGACGAATCCGGTCTATTTCCTTCTTTACTATTGGATTTACTCCGTTACTATCTGCCATGGTATGCAGATTTCACGTGGGCGTTCTGAGGGAGGTGTTGGTTGCAATAATAGAAGGCCATTACAAATTAAACTGACTCTGTATTCTTGACGAATCAATAATGTAGGTACATCCAGAATATTCCACAATCACAAGGTAATACGGAACGCGGGACAGTTCCAAGATGCTTCCTCGACCGCCGCAAGCAAACTGTGTAGTTTCTCCTGTCGAGTAATGCCATCAAGACTCTGTCGAGCGTCACCAGGTGGCGCTGGCGTCCCGATTACGTCAAATCCATTTCAAATCTCGAACCCGTTTTCGACATATATATATATCATCAACAACACCATTAATTAGCCACGTTCCCACTGCTGGGACACAGGCCTTTTCTCAGAGTATGGGCCGTAATCTACCACGCTGGCCCAGTGCCGGTCGGTAGATGTCGCATGCCCTTGAATGTTGCGGTTCTTGGACATGCCGGTTTCCTCAAGGTGTTTTCCTTCACCGTTTTTACATTCTTTCTCATCATCATCATCATCATTATCAGCTGGAAGAAGTCCACTGATGAACATAGGCCCCTTGAACGCCACCATGAACGGCTATCACCTATTTGCGCCCATCGGCTCCCTGCGACTCGTACAATATCCCCGCTCCACCTAGTGGGACGCCTACCTACAGAACGTGTTCCGGTTCGTGGTCGCCACTCGAGAACCTTTCTTCCCCATCGGTTATCGGTTCGTCGAGCGATGTGTCCTGCCCATTGCCACTTTAACTTGCAAATTCTGAGAGCTATGTCGGTGATCGACTCTTACAATGTCCCCGCTCCCCCTAGTGGGACGCCTACCTACAGAACGTGTTCCGGTTCGTGGTCGCCACTCGAGAACCTTTCTTCCCCATCGGTTATCGGTTCGTCGAGCGATGTGGCCTGCCCATTGCCACTTGAACTTGCAAATTCTGAGAGCTATGTCGGTGCTTTTGGTTCTTCAGTGAATTCCCTCGTGTCGGATTTTATCACGCAAAGAAACTCCAAGCATGGCTCTCTCCATGGCTCGTTGTGTGACTCTGAGCTTATTCAAAAAATCATTTTTTCTGTCAAATGGAAATTAAATAAATACGTAACTATTGCAAAAATAACAATACTGGCTGCGAGCCAAAACATGTTCCAAGAAACAGACCCAGAATGTCTGTTACAGACAGTTTTGGCATGAACTTTCGACTTTAGGCCATTTATGACGCCATCGGGTTTTGCCGTTACATGTTACATCTATATTTAAAAAAACCGGCCAAGTGCGAGTCAGACTTGTGCAGAAGGGTCATCATAAATCATCATCCCCTTATAAGGCCCTGCTACAGCCCCGTAGGCGAGAGAGTACGTCATGCCCAATTAGGAGTTTCAAAATTGTTACAAAAAAATGCTAAAAATAATCGTAGCAGTATTTTCAAAAAGTAGCCTAACGGTTTTTTATTTTTAAAAATGTCAGCGGCACCTTTGTTATTTATAGAACTGGAAAAAACCGGGTCCACTTTGCATATAATTTTGTTTTAGTATATACTTAATTCATTTTTGCATTATTTCTTCTAAAGGTGACTGACTGACATAGTGATCTATCAACGCCCAGCCCAAACCACTGGACGGATCGGGCTGAAATTTGTCATGCAGGTAGATGTTATGACGTAGGCATCCGCTAAGAAAGGATTTTGATTAATTCTACCCCCAAGGGGATAAAATATGGGATGAAAGTTTGTATGAAACGTTGTCAATTTTAAACCGATCGGGCTGAGACTTTGCATGCATAAAGCTGTAACCCACCACGGGGAACAGCTAGTCTGTAAATAAGAAAGTCTTGTAAGTACCAAGAACATATTAAAAACTACAATACCTAGAGGACATTCGGGTTATTTAAAAAATACTTCCTTGATTATTTTTACCCGACAGTGAAAGAAGGAGGGTTATGTTTTTCGAGTGAATGTTTGTATGTATGTTATATTTCTTTGGCACGGCCTGTAGCCTAAACAGCTTGACGGATTTTAACATATGAGGTGTCATTAGATTCGTCTTTATTGTGCGAGTGACATAGGGTACTTTATTCTGGCGCAGTTGGGTTTCTTGATCCTTTTGTAATGTTTAATCTTTTCAAAGTTTTGTCTACTCCTTTATCGACGCGATGTAACCCAAGTCTGTGAAAAACAACCAGCTTCACATATCTACGTCATAATGCCCGACATATGCAAATTAAAAAACCTAAAAGAAATAAACCAGCTGGTAATTATTAAGTTATGGTAACAACCAACTTTTCAAGGTAAACCAGCGATGACCTTTGTCGCACGGTTCACGTAAAGACGTGATTTTAGTTTGATATTTTATGTGAGCTGAGATAAAACCATATGTAGGTAATTATTTGCTTTTTATATGTAGTCAAACTAGCTGAAGCGGCAGTGGGCTGGTCGTATAATCCGCAGAACCGACAACCGTTGGGGTAGACGTGTTGATGAGTGGAGACCGCGATTTGGTAAACGTAGTGTTTAAAATTGACAAAGATTCTTACAAACTTTCATCCCCTATTTTATCCCCTTGGGGGGTAGAATTAATCAAAATCCTTTCTTAGCGGATGCCTACGTCATAACATCTACCTGCATGCCAAATTTCAGCCCGATCCGTCCAGTGGTCTGGGCTGTGCGTTGATAGATCACTATGTCAGTCAGTCACCTTTGAGTTATATATAATTTTAGATACCGTACATTCAAGCAAACGGAATCTCTACCTCTTGATAATATTAGTTCTATACATTATGATTATCACTTCTCCAGTAGTTTATTTATACATTTCTAATAAAAACAATACGTGCGCAAACAACACGAGTATCCTTTTAAAAAAAATATAACACAGCACCTTTGTACATACAAAAACTGACAGTAAAGCCGTGGCGTCACTATCGTAATACATAAACAACATGTACTTAATTGACGTAAACACATGTTTTTTGCAGCAAGCATCACGTGTAGGGAGGAACCTGTGCAATGACGTTTGATAATTTGTATGAATTATTTCATGAAGGTATACAATAAGTCGCGACAATCTTACTTTGAGCAGAAACTTGTATGTGACGTCACAACGTCTAGGTAGGCTTTTTTTACTTAGGTACAGGGTGGCGTTAGACCACAAGTCAAAATATACCGTCTAAGTTTATAGCGATGATGGCTCAGTGGTAGTGACGTCGGCTTGCGATCCGTAGGACGTGGGTTCGAATCCTACAATGCGCTTGAGCTTTCGGTGAAGGAAAACTAGCTTGGTAAGAATCTGTCGCCAAGCACCTATCGGTGTGTTCCGGCAGTCTCACTTGAGAGCCACTTCCCAGTCCAGGTGTAGCGTGGCGCCATCTTCGACCACATCGTCACTTAGTATCAGGTGACTTGTGGT
The DNA here is from genome assembly GCA_931315375.2 of Opisthograptis luteolata. Lineage (NCBI taxonomy): Eukaryota > Metazoa > Arthropoda > Insecta > Lepidoptera > Geometridae > Opisthograptis > Opisthograptis luteolata. The sequence continues at coordinate 3,429,779 of OV928061.1, forward strand.
CAAACGCTACCCTGTAAATAGTAAAAAAAAAAGAAGTAAAAAATTCTTCTATGTCCTGTTTGCACCACGATGGTGCAAACAGTACATTGGGGCCATTCAAGTATTACGTAGGCAAATTTTTATACAATTATTTACCGCCCCCCCCTCCCTTGTCAGTAAAAGTAAGCAAACCTCCCCCTCCCATGCTTACGTAATCATTGGTACCTAGATGCATTTTTCAATGTATTCTGTTTTTTTCATTGATTCGTAAGCAGCAGTTAGCAAATAAGCAAAATAGATGGTTTAACGATTTGTGGGTTGCCATTTGTGTAAAAAAGTCAATAATAACTGCTGACGTAATCACGATCTCGACCCCCCCCCCCCCCCACCATGTCATCAAAAATAAGCCCCCCCGTCCCCCTTTAGCGCTTACGTAATAATTGAAGTTAATACTTGAAAAGAAAAAGCTTAGGATTTTAGTGAACTTTCTCCAACTCAATCAATTAGTAATAAGAATAAAATTGTCAATGTGATCGCGCCAATAAAATTACCTGCCGGGCGTTTCTTGGCTGTTCTTTTGCCGGCGTAAGGAGGTTGGAACAGGCGTAGCTAGTTTTAAGTTTGACGTTTTAAAGTGATCACAATGTATCCTATTGAATAAATTACTATTGACTATTGAATGGCCCCATTGCAGTTTCGTTTGCACCATTGATGGTGCTAGTCAATTTTCTAAATATATATAACTCAAAGGTGACTGACTGACATACTGATCTATCAACGCACAGCCCAAACCAATGGACGGATCGGGCTGAAATTTGGCATGCAGGTAGATGTTATGACGTAAACATCCGCTAAGAAAGGATTTTGATTAATTCTACCCCCAAGGGGATAAAATAGGAGATGAAACTTTGTATGAAAGTTTGTCAATTTTAAACCGATCGGGCTGAGACTTTGCATGCATAAAGCTGTAGCCCACGCGGGTGAAATCGCGAAGGACAGCTATTGGTACATATGGAACTGAGGGAAAAAATTCGACTCTGTTAAGACAAATTGGCGTCTCGCATCTACTTCTACAGCAAATTGAATATTGTTTGATTTGTTTAACAGATAAACCATGAACCCCCCCGTCCGCCCGTTCTTCGGTTCCCATTCTGACACGTCGGCAATCAATATAAAACATATGGTAAGGTGTGTGTGTTTGCAAACAACATTTATTAACACGTTTGAGTTAATTTATGCGATGCTAAAATCCGCCATTTTACATCCTACCGTTCGTGTGTTGTCATACATATCATTATAACTAACTCCGATGGCTTAGCGACCAAAAGTGTGTCTTGGACACGAAACGAGAGAGCGCCACTCTCTATCCTGAGCGATTGCAGATAACACCCGAAATTAATAATCGATCCTGATCCGTTATCCGCGGTTTTGGATCGATATGTCATGTCATCATAATATGTCATTTTAGTAGTAATCTGTCAAACCCTAGTAGCACTAAGACATGAGATATCGATCCAAAACCGCGGATAACGGATCGAATCGATTATTAATTTCGGGCATTAGTGTTGCTTAAATATCGACAGTTTTACCATGGATAGATTTCATTTGAAAGAGCCATACTATCGCTACACTTATCGATGGTATCGATACCATCGATAGCTTAAAACGAGGCAATACTATAAAGTGAGTGCAATACTATCGATAGTGTTGTTGCTCGTAAATAAAACCATAGATAGTATGTATCAATAATTTTAGACTATCGATGATATAATCTGCCAATTTGCAATGTATGAATAGGTAATAGGTATACTTGAATATTGTCATAGCGATGATGGTTCAGTGGTAGTGACGTCGGCTTGCGATCCGTAGGACGTGTGTTCGAATCCTACAATAAGCTTGAGCTTTCGGTGAAGGAAAACACCGTGATGAAACCATAGTTTGGTGGTAGGGTATTTTCTAGTACTCGCCTGGCTAGCTACCGCCCTCATGTTATGAATCTGTCGCCTTGCACCTATCGGTGTGTTCCGGCAGCCTCACTTGAGAGCCAGTTCCCAATCCAGGTGTAGCGTGGCGCCATCTTCGACCACATCGTCACTTAACACCAGGTGACTTGTGGTCAAACGCTACCATGTAAATAGTAAAAAAAAAAAAATTTAAGAGATTTAAGTTTGACGTTGTAAAATGATCACAAGTTGCTTCTAACTAAATAAATATATATCTTTACTTTATCGAATAAACTACGAAACAACATTTTTTTATTATATTTATTATTACTTACAGGGTAGCGTTTGGCCACAGGTCACCTGATGCTAAGTGACGATGAGGTCGAAGATGGCGCCACGCTACACCTGGACTGGGAACTGGCTCTCAAGTGAGGCTGCCGGAACACACCGATAGGTGCTTGGCGACAGATTCTTAACTAGAGGGTGGTAGCTAGCCAGGCGAGGACTAGAAAATACCCTACCACCAAGCTATGGTTTCATCGCAATGTTTTCCTTCACCGAAAGCTCAAGCTCATTGTACGATTCGAACCCACGTCCTACGGATCGTAAGCCGACGTCACTACTACTGAGCCATCATCGCTATAAATCTACATAATTTTTTTTTTTTTTTTTATTTGATAAAGTTTTCCACTACAAGCTCGAGGCCCGTACTTTTGTCAACACATTTTCTTATAATATAATTAAGTTATTCCGCGTTTAAATATAATTATATTATGCTATAAGCTAATTTAAAACTAAGAGGTTGTGCACATTGGGATATGGAAACATGAACATTATACAATTAAAACATGCAGAAAAAACATTTTAACAATTATTAGTTACGGGATAACAACTAAAACAGACCAGACCCCACAAGCAGCACCCGTTCACGAGTTGACGCATGTGTCAGCCATCGCTCTCCTCGACCATATTAGAGGGAAGAGGGCGACCCGACACACGACGCCGCTGCAAGCAAAGTCACTTTCGTGAGCATGACTGCTTTAGTTGTTTACAGAAGATAATCTACATAATCGCTATAAATCGCTATAAATCTATATAATCTAAATCTACGCCAATTCCAACTGCAACCCTTCTATTACCTTCTTACTATCGATTCTCGGCGACATTGTCCCTTCAATTTAAACTGTACAATACTTTTCATTAACAATATCTTCATCCTCCACAATCAAACAGTTCAAAATGTTAAGGACAATCAGTGTGCTAATAAAAACGCCTTGTGCGTTTGTTTGTGCGCCGTTGATGAAGGCCTTGATTTGAACCATATGTTTACGTCAAAGGTCAATAGATGGCACTTAAGCTAGTTTATTGATGTGGCTGTCACCGTAAGTAGTGGAAATACTAGCTGTGCCCTGCGGTTTCACTCACGTTTATCGCAATACATTCTGACATTCTTGTGTACCTTCAATTTATTTTTTTTCATGTACCTTGAATGTTATTGTTGCAAATAAACGAAATTCTATTATATTCAATACAAAGTATCCAATGTCCTTCCTCATTATTCACACTATCTCCATACTAAATTTCATCAAGATCGGTTCAGCAGTTTAGGCGTGAAAAGAAAACAAATAAACAGAGTTACTTTCGTATTTGAAATACTAGCTGCGCCCCGCTATTTTACCCACGTTCACTTTACATTGTCGCGATAAAAAGTATCCTATGTCTTTCTTCTGGGTTCGAACTATCTCCACACCAGATTTCATCAAAATCCGTTGAGTAGTTTTTTCATGAAAGAGTAACAAATATCTATCCTCGCAAACTTTCACATCCCTACTAATATTGTAAATACGAAAGTAACTCTGTCTGTCGGTCTGTTACGCTTTACGCCTTAAACTACTGAACCGATTTAAATGAAATTTGGTACAGAGAGATAGTCTAGAGCCTGAGAAAGGACATAGGCTACTTTTTATCGCACTAAAGGAAGACCACGCGCGTGAAACCGCGGGGAACAGCTAGTCCTATCCTATTCTACTAATATCATAAACGCGAAAGTTTGTGAGTATGTATGTATATTTGTTGTTCTTTCACGCAAAAACTACTGAACGGATTTGAGGGAAATTTGGAATGGAGATAGCTTATACTCTGGATTAACACATAGGCTACTTTTTATCCCAAAAAATGGTTCCTGCGGGATAACGCGAAGACGCGGGTGAAACCGCGGGGAACAGCTGGTTTATAATATTTGTAGAATTGCTATGGACATGTCCATGACAAAGTATTGCTGAAATAAAAACGACGTGGAAGGAAATATGGGCCATCTGGCTGAAACATGAGTCGCCTGTCAATGTTTACATAAAAAAAACTAATAAAGTACTGGGATTGGGCCCAGTCGCGTGCAGGCTTGACTAATAAATATAATACTCGCAATCAATAACAGTTTTGTAGCGTGGAGGAGAGTAGTCAGAGAGGTACAGTCAACGACAAGAGTCGCTGATCAAAAACACATTTTCCGTCATCATCTTAAAAGCTTTTATAGCGATGATGGCACAGTGGCAGTGACGTTGGCTTGCGATCCGTAGGACGTGGGTTCGAATCCTACCATGAGCTTGAGCTTTCGGCGAAGGAAAACATCGTGATGAAAGTTTGGTGGTAGGGTATTTTCTAGTACTCGCCTGGCTAGCTACCATCATCATGTTAATCGGTGTGTTCCGGCAGCCTCACTTGAGAGCCAGTTCCCAGGTGTAGCGTGGCGCCATCTTCGACCACATCGTCACTTAACATCAGGTGACTTGTGGTGAAACGCTACCATGAAAGTAGTAAAAACTAAACAAACATTACTGATCCAATACACATTTAGTAAATCTATTTAGTAATTCATCGTTTTAAGAAGACTCTGATTACCTGATGTTTCTAGAAATGTTTTGTTTTAAAATAACATTTTATATATCTTTTTTTTTTTTTGTAATTCATAGTATGTATAATATATTCATAATCTAAATTCAATCTAATTTCTACTAAGTCAGCTTTAAAATAATTATTTTTTTTTGTTGTAATTTTTATATCCGCTGTATTAACTATTTTAACAGCCCACATTGTTTGTTACTCGGTCAAATGACAAATTAATTTTCATTATTATTGTAATGCATGCTGTCCTCACCTGTCAATGCTGTGACATTTGGTTTTAAGCTTATATGAATTGTTATAAATCTGCGAATGTATGAGTGTACACTGTGTTGGTGAGCTAATAAATAAATAAATAAATAAATAAATAAATAAATCTAGTATGATCAGCTATTATTGTTACTGTAGGATGTATACCTATATTGGTGTCAAATGTCAATACTGGTGATCATTTTCTAAAAGTAAACTATATACGTTTGACAGGTCTAGAAGTATTGCTGTCCTTATCTAGTTACGAAATGTATGAAATACAGTATTATCAGTAGTTTCTGCTATAATTTTACAGATCTACTTCATAATACTGCCCGTAATTTTGTCGTGTGTTTCAACTTACAATCGTACAATCGGCAATCAAGCCTTAGCACTTTTAATTACTTTCTGCTGAAGCTTACGTATGGAAAACTCAATCATATTACTGTTTTCTGCAAGTAAGCGACCACGTTATACTTACATGTGATATTTCACTGATATGTTTCTAGTACTTGACTTGGTATAACGCCTCTAGAGTTTCTTCCTCGACGTTTGATAGCCTTGCTCCGATTTTATTCGTTTCTCGGTCGAAGTCTGACATTTGAATTTATGATGACTCAGTGGTAGTCGGCTTGCGATCCTTAGGTCGTGAGTTCGAATCCCATAATGAGCTTGAGCTTTCGTTGAAACGGCAAAAAAACACGTTTGTTGTAGGTACAGTCAGCGACAAAAGTAGCTGATCATACAAAATTTTTTAAATGTGTTTTAGATCAGTAATGATTGAGTTGTTTTTATATTTCTCAAGGTAGTGTTTTGAGCACAGCATAACACACCTGATTTTAAGTGATGATGTGGTCAAAGGTTGGTGTTTAAGGTGATGACGGTAATCGGAAAATATGCTATTGTTTAGCGACTTTTGTCGTTGACTGTACCTTATGGGAGACCCCTTAATATAATATATATTTTATTGTGTTTTTTTTAGTATTTGTTGTAATAGCGGCAACAAAAATACATCATCTGTGAAAATTTCAACTGTCTAACTGTCACGGTTCATGAGATACAGCCTGGTGACAGACGGACGGACGGATAGCGTAGTCTTAGTAATAGGGTCTCGTTTAATCTTTGGGTACGGAACCCTACATTTAATCCAGGTGTAGCGTGGCGCCATCTTCGACCACATCGTCACTTAACATCAGGTGACTTGAGGTCAAACGCTATCCTGTAAGTAGTAAAAAAAAGTTAACAGAGTCCTCCACCATCTGTTCCAGGTGACTGACCTGTTCACCCAGATGCGTGACCCATCCCCTGGGCCCAGCCCCCTGGGGTCGACGGGGTCCCTGAGCGCCACGGTCACCAGGAACATCGGCTTCTGCAATCAGAACAGCACCGAGCACCCACCCTGGGCAAGTCCGGCCGTGTCCTTGCCTGGGAACTGCAATTCTAACCTGTAAGTAAATAAAAGATCATTGTTTTTATAACATTAAATAATTTTTAGATTGTAAAGATTGACATTAATTATTTATTCATTATCGAGTTTGTCTATTTCTATATTATTCTTATAATTGACATTGTTTTTTTATTGAATTAGTTAGGTAATTGGATCTCGCCGTCTAACTTAATGTTAATAAAATAAATAAAAATATAATTATTTACAAAAAAAGTGAACATTATAATATCACAAGGTACATTTATCGATATCGATAATTGCATTCCTTAGGACATCACTAACTTTGTCATTCGTCGATCTGTCAAATAACCATTAATATGATGGACAGAGTATAACTCAACAAATTCCAGCATCAAATAGTTTACCTTTACCCTTTTGCGTAGGACTCTGCCGTAATTCTCTAACCATATATTCCAGGACAACCGAACCCCAGTCAGTGCTGGTTCGCAGTACCAGCAATGCTTCAGCCCTGACTTCGCTTAGCGCTGACCTGTCACCTTCTGACTCGCACTTTTTCGAGGTGAGTCGTTATGTTCTGTGGTCACGTTATTATAACCTGTAGCAATAAAGGTGGCTTCTGTTAGTGTAGCCGATCGATAGTAGTGTTGCCGATCTATCGATAGTAATACTATCGATACATTTCATCTGAAAAGACATACTTTCGATATTATTGATACCATGGAGTGAGTGCAATATAATCGATAGTTTCGTGTTGCTCGCGAAGAATAACATATCGATAGTATCAATAGTATTGTTTCTTGTAAATAAAAAAACTATCGATAGTATTGATTATCGTAAACTACTTATCGATACCATCCATGGTATTAATATTATCGATAGTATATACTTCGCGATTCTTTATTCGAATGATTCAATTATATTAAGTATGTCATAATCGCCCACCGTTTCAAGATATGCCCAACTATATTTCAGGTACTGTACATTGGCAAAGTCCGAATATCACAGCGGAAAGTCCCTGAGTCCCTCATAGACGATGCATTGACGAAGTTTGCACAGCATCAGGCAGAAAAAGCCAGGCGTCGTCATAGCTTGTTTTCATCCACTGGCGTAAGTTTCATCTCTGGTTACATTTTTAATGGTACTAAAGATGCGTTAAGGAATACTGATATAACCGTTGGAGTAGACGTGTTGTTGAGTGGAGACCGCAACTTGGCAAACTTAGTGTAGGACGCCCTGCGACTAGGTGGAGCGACGACTTGCAGACGTAGTGTAGGACGCCCTGCGACTAGGTGGAGCGACGACTTGCAGACGTAGTGTAGGACGCCCTGCGACTAGGTGGAGCAACGACTTGCAGACGTAGTGTAGGACGCCCTGCGACTAGGACGTGGAGGACGACTTGCAGACGTAGTGTAGGACGCCCTGCGACTAGGTGGAGCGACGACTTGCAGACGTAGTGTAGGACGCCCTGCGACTAGGTGGAGCGACGACTTGCAGACGTAGTGTAGAACGCCCTGCGACTAGGTGGAGCGACGACTTGCAGACGTAGTGTAGGACGCCCTGCGACTAGGTGGAGCGACGACTTGCAGACGTAGTGTAGGACGCCCTGCGACTAGGTGGAGCGACGACTTGCAGACGTAGTGTAGAACCCCCTGCGACTAGGTGGAGCGACGACTTGCAGACGTAGTGTAGGACGCCCTGCGACTAGGTGGAGCGACGACTTGCAGACGTAGTGTAGGACGCCCTGCGACTAGGTGGAGCGACGACTTGCAGACGTAGTGTAGGACGTCCTGCGACTAGGTGGAGCGACGACTTGCAGACGTAGTGTAGGACGCCCTGCGACTAGGTGGAGCGAGGACTTGCGCCAAGAGTTGTATGAGAAGAGCCGAAGACCGGGCTCAGTGGCGTACCTTGGGAGAGGCCTATGTCCAGCAGTGGACTGATACAGGCTAATGATGATGAAATAATACTACTAAGAGACCATACAAGTGCATGAAGAGATTTAACATCTAACAACTCGAAGTGACGATTGCAGTGCGTTGCCGCGCAGGAATTTAAACTGATTGGGCAAGCGCGAGGTTTATCATCAAGCAAGCGATTTTGCTCCTTTTGTTATAACGTCACAAGTTTAGTTTTTGCCTAATGCTACAGTTCAATCTATTTTTATTTTCAGACCTCACTCTATAGCGGAAGTTCTAGGGAATACTTAGGCGACGACAAAAAGACTGATGCCAGTGACAGTATCAAAATCAATCTGGCACACAGCACTACCCCTTTAAGTCGCAGCAAAAACGCATGGGAAAGCGAAGAAGTACTCGTAGACCAACCCCGGCTTTACAATGAACTTGAAGATGAATTCGATATGTTCACTAAAGAAAGAGTAGAGAAAGTTGTAGCACGTCCAACAGAAAAAGCAGAAAGGAAAAATATACAACGTTCCAACAATACTTCTCTAGACCCTTCCGGCTTAACCCTAAACGTTCCTAAAGTAAATCTGGGAACAGTGGACGAAAACGAAGAAAAAATGTATGGAAAAAGCTTACAAAACAATGATATTAGAAGTATTATATCTGAAACTGCTAGCAGCATAGCGCAATTTTGCGAAGATGCCAGCAAATCTGACAGCAGTGATATAATAGCTAAGACTAGCAATCCTTTTTCTGTAACACAAACTTTGTTCGGAGCACCTGTAGATAAAAATGGTGACGATAGTCTGATAATCAGAGAAGATTCGGACATTGCAGAGTTTGAAACTAAAGTAACAGGAAAAAACGATACAGATGCTACTCAAGGCGTACAATCTACACATCAAAATCAATACAGTAAAGGCAGTTTTCAATCTGAAGTAATCTTTAACGCTACACAAAATGAGCAAGCCTCGAAATCAAACAATGAATACAAAGTTATGTTCAAAGACGTAACTGAAATCGAAGATGGTACGAAGAAGATAAGTTTTGAAGAGATAACGAGGAAACCAAAAGGTTCCGTTAATGATAGGAAGGGTTCCATGCCGGAGAATAAACCATTTCTCAGGGATCGATCGGCGTCTATTGGAATTATTAGTGAAAAGACTCCTATTACTCAGTTGATTGGGGAACAAAACAGGACTATGCTGTTTCAGGTAAGACTTTCTAATGCCTATTTTAGACTTAGATTTTTCAAAGCGTTTCGCTTCTAAGTACATTATAATGCGAACGGCAAGCCAGCATCTTTCTTTACGGGAAGTAGTCTAAAGAAAATTAGCTTGTACAGTACCCATAGTACAGGTTTTGATAGTTTGCAAATACTATAAAAGGTTTCGTTTCCATCCATGCATATTTTTTTCAGCGAATCTTACCAAGACTTAGAGGAACTGAAATCGTTAATACGGGTTATTTTAAATCGTTATAATCATATTCCAACAATGTTATTGAGTTACTTTTTGAATTTAAGCAGATCGAGTTGCCACTTTGTCAAGTCGGCGGTGGTTAACGTTGACGTTTACGAAAACTTTGATCGTTTTCAAAACTTGTACTAGAGGTACAGAACTATAAGTGGATGAAAACCGGAGTATTGATCCAGACATTGAACAAAATCATTTCTAAGAAAGTTACACCACATGAAACAAACTTTGATATTTCAAGCATCAAGCTGAAGAGTTTGTTTCTCTTTAAATGGTGGCAGGCTTTGTAATCTCAAACATTAGACTTTAAAGCTTTGTTTAATCTTTTTTAAGTCTATCATTTAGAATTCAGGAGGATCCTGAAATACAGTGTTGTTATGTTAACAACCAGTTGGTTATTGTTTCAGGTCGGCCGTTCAGAACTTCGTCTAATAAGCCCTGACAGAAAGCAAATACTTCTACACAGAGCGTTCAAAGACGTGGCTAGTTGTGTCCTGGGCAGAATCAATAAGGTATGTAACCGGATTTAAGATTCTTTATGAGATCAGTACAGATTCTAATTTACACGGAAACTCATCCGACCACGGATTCGAAAAATTTTCCTTCACATTTTTTTAGACACGATTCATTAATCTGAATTTGGAAACTGATATTGAATTTGACAAACCAGCTGCTCACTTATGGAAAAGTTTCCGGCACCTATTTGCTCTCGGAAAACGTTTCCGTGAAGCAACTACAACGCAACGATTAATGAATCGCAATATTCGCGATTCGCTCAAAAAATTCTCGCGGAAACTTTCCGAATCCGTGGTTGGAAGAGTTTCCGAGTGAATTAGAATCGCACTGCTGGTGTTCTTATTAAAAACTAGTTGTAACCCGCAGTTTTACCCGCGTGAACTACAGTTTATCGCGACGTCTCGCCACACAAACGTCCTAGCGTTATTTTTATTATGATTTTTAGGTAAACAATTTTTTTCTACTCAGGAACATTTCGGTTTCGTCTGTCGAGAAACGAATGACAGCTACGCCTGCTACGTGTTCCAGTGTGAGAGCGATTCCATAGCCACTGAAGTTGTGAACGGTAAGTTTAATTACGTCCAAAAAATAAATGTAAACATATTTCTTTTTTCCCCAATTCTCATAGTTATTCATACTTTTGATACAGGAAATCCTAGTTAGGGGTCAGACAGCTATATACATATGTGATTGTATAGTCGTTGTTATGGATATTCTTTGTTAAGTATTCCCCAATTTAAATGTATTCTTCTAACTATCAAACCGCACTGGGTCTGGTGGCAGATGCTCTGGCATACTCATGATCTTGCATACTCATGCTCTTGCATACTCATACTCTCGCATACTCATACTCTTGCATACTCATACTCTCGCATACTCATACTCTTGCATACTCATACTCTTGCATACTCATGCTCTTGCATACTCATTCTCCTGGCCTCTGTCCCAGCAGTGGGGACGTAAAATGATAATGATGATGATCATGATTCATAACTAGCACATAGTCCTTCTCGCAGAGAGATGATATGGGCCATAATCTACCACACGGGCCCAGTGTTGGTTGGCGGATGAGCTAGTGACCAGCCGCAGTGTCAGATTTTTAAAACCCCCTGAAGGCCTCCGTCTAGCGACTGCTATCATAAGGCAACAACATACATATTATCATGTGGTAATTTAACTTATGACGTGACAACGTCTTATAATTCGATAGAGCCGGCTGCACACACGAAAAAACATGACTCATGCGGCGTTACCTCGCTCTGAGGCGTTCCATGTAAGGCTTGAAGTGCAAGCGAGAGCGCAGAACGAGTGACAAAGAAGCGCAATCGGCCAATCGACGTTGTCACGTTCAACTATCGTCAGTAAACCGACTTTACAGACAACCAATTTTTTTAACATTATTGTTTTTTTATCTTTCCAGCAATCAAACAAGCTTTCGTAGCTCACGCAGAGATTCTAAAGAAGTCTCGAGACAAGTCCCCCAACATGACTTGTGAACACTGCCCCATGCTGTGGTACCATCGCTTATGCCATGATGTTGAAGGTAAGATTAATGTTTCTTAATGCAACTGTGTTCAGAACCGAGCCACATCGCTCGACGAACCGATAACCGATGGTGAAGGAAGGTTCTCGAGTGGCGACCACGAACCGGAACACGTTTGTAGGTAGGCGTCCCACTAGGGGGAGCGGGGACATTGTAAGAGTCGCGGGGAGTCGATGGATACAAGTGGCTAATAGCCAATGCACTGCGCTCGTCACCTTGAGATATTTGAGGTTACCAAATAATGTTTTATTTGATCTTGTAAATTTCTTCCATGATTATAAAGATTCACTATTCCTAATGTAAGAGTCGCAGGGAGATGATGGTTGCCAATGGCTAACAGGCGTTCATGGTGACGTTCAAAGGGGGAGGCCTATGTTCAGCAGTGGACTTCTTCCGGCTGATGATGATGACCGTTTCTGAGTTTCATAGACTATATTTTATTTTGATGAAAATCTTGTGAGAATTCATCGCACCACGCGGTAGAAACTGTGCAGTGCAGATGTTAGATGACAAAAAAAAAACTTGGGAATGTTGTGAATTTCCTTCAACGCAATTAATCAATTAGTAATAAAAATAAATGCAAATAAATGTAAATGTGATCGCGCCTAAAAATTACCTGCCGGACGTTTCTTGCCTGTAATTTTGCCGGCGTAAGAAGGTTGGAACAGGCGTAGCTAAATTAAAGTTTGACGTTTTAATTTAAAATGATCACAATACATTTTTTATTATGCCTAATGAATGTACTTTGATTTGATTTGATTTATAATTGGTTGCAGGTATGAATGAGAAGAAGACCCACGCGTTCATTCTCCGTCGGATTGAGCAGTTGCCTGAAGATGAACAGGAATTGATCGTCACGAAGTACCAAGGAGGAACCAATCATATGTTTGAGGTTCGTATATCATTCGCTATTACAACCTCTTCTCTCGTGGATTCTTCTTTGATAGCTTTTTTCTTATTCTGTAATAGCCGCTTTTATCATGATGACTTCTTTTATGATTTTGCCGTGGTCGGTGTTTCATGAAAGGTACAAGGTGTTCAAGTCAAGAGTGAATAGATAATTTACTGGGCAAGCATGTTACACCTTCGATGACATCTTCGCTTTCCATCGGATGAGATCATGACAAAACGCTAGCCAAGTCAGTTGTAAAAAAAATCTAGTCTTATGGACTCTTCTGTCGTGGCATCTTCTCGTATTGATTCTTCTTGCATGATATTTTAATTTGAGGATGGTAGTTAGCCAGGCGAGCACTAGAAAACCTACTTATTGACCTACGAATGTGTGTTGGCCCTTGATTGAATTGGTTTGCGTTATTTCAGACGGGTGAACACAACTCATTTCTGATGATGCTTCTGCGAGCCCATTGCGAATCGAAACAAACAAGACATGTCCACGATACTGCTGAAAATAGGTACAGTATTTTAAGTGAAAGAGTGGGAGAGGGTCGTGCGGTCAAACGAGCATACATGTGACGCGCGAGTGTCCCAGGTATCGCTGCAGAGACGAAGTCACTATGTACTTGCGCTCACTGCAGGCGGAGGACTGGCGGGAGGTGGCGCGGGACAGAGCGGAGTGGCGTCTTTTGTTATCGGAGGACATCACTCACTTTGGGGCGTTGCGACGTCTCAGTTAGTTAGTTTTCATCAAATGTTATTTGTGTATTTTTTTTCAGATCAGAGTTTCTGAACCAGTACCTGGGTGGTAGCACAATCTTCATGAAAGCGAAAAGGTCCTTATCCAGCGGATTTGACCATTTGCTGAAACGAAGGGCCAGTCGGGACGAGCTGGGGCAGAGTTTTGGGAAAAAGGTAAGCCATAGCGCGGGTAGGCAATAATTTTAACTTCTTAGAAATATACATCCTGAACCTGGATTTTTACACTCTGTAGTTTTTTCGTCTACCCTTGGAAATGTTGTATTTTTCGGGAAAAGGTAGCCATAACAATTAAGGCAACCACGAAGGTCGTGGTTTCGAATCCTACTCTGAGCTTGAGCTTTCGGTAAAGGAAAATATTGTGATGAAACCATAGCTTGGTGGTAGGGCATTTTCTAGTGCTCGCCTGGCTAGGTACCATTCTCAAGTTAAGAATTTGTCACCAAACATTTGTCGGTGTGTTCAGGCAGCCCCACTTGAGAGCCAGTTCTCAAGCCAGGTGTAGCGTGGCACCACCTTTGACCACATCGTCACTTTACATCAGGAGAATTGTGGGTTGTACGTTATCGTAAATCATTCCAGGAATCATCCCCCCTTCCCACTCCAGTAACGGACACTTTGCCTGAACCAGAATTGTTGCAGCCACACGAAGTCAGAAGCAAGTCATTATCACCAGCTGTGATTAGTCAAGATAACGGTAAGAATTTTGTTGGAGCCAAGCACCTATCGGTGTGTTCCGGCAGTCCCACTTGAGCCAGTTCCCAGTCCAGGTGTAGCGTGACGCCACTTTCGACCTCATCGTCCCAACATCAGGTCACTTGTGGTCAAAAACTACCCATTAAGAAGTTAATAAAACAACTTCAACAGTTAAAAATCCCGCGCGGCAATGCACTACGCCTGTCACCCTGATATATTGAATCTCTCCACCCCTCTTTAATAGTTCCAGGAGACTAATAATGCGTATCTTTCCGAAGGCTCAATGTCTCCAAGACACGCGATGACTCCAACTCAAGAAGAAGAGGGGGAAGAGGAAGATGATCAGCAGATGGATGATAACAAGGAAGAAGCTAACACTCCTGTCAACTCACCTATGATGGATATGTAAGTACTAGAATAATTTGTAGGCAAAACTGAAAGTATTGATTTTATTAATGAGTAAAGTTGTTAATACTCAAAAAGTGGAAAAAGAGTTAGAACAACAAATGGAAGAGAATAAGAAAAAAGCTAGCACCCCTATCAATGATGGTGAAGTAAGTAAAAACATTGCGAAGAAACCGGCATATCCAAGAACCGCAACATTCAAGGGCATACCAACCCGCACTGGGCCAGCGTAGTAGATTACGGCACATACTATCTCTGAGAGAACGTCAGAGTCCCAGTAGTGGTAACGTAATAGGCTAATAATGAAGTTAGTGATGTTTATGGTACTTAGGTAGAAACTGCTAACAGAAAATATTAGTAAGTAAATGAAAGTAAATAAAAGAAGAAAGTACATAATTAAGGAAGAAATGTTTTGTTTCCTCTTCCCAGTTTCCTCCAAGTCAGCGACAACAGGCCTGCCGTGACGGAAGGAGGCTCAGAACCAGACTATACTTGGCGACATGCCATCTACCAGAAAGTGTTGCAACCTGCTGAAGAAGAAGGTAAGAACATTGCTTCATCATCGTGACCCTGGCTTGCTCTCTGAGAGAGTATGAGCCGTGATCTACCAGAAGACCAAACATAATGTCAACAAAAATATACAATAAACTACCCGAAAAATTGAAAACTGAAGAAAAAGATAATTTATTTCTAAATAACTTGAAAACGTTTTTAATCGATAAATGCTACAACAGTATAAATGACTTCCTCAATGATGACTTCTCGAAATGACTAAAATGGATCGGTCCGCTCCTAGATTGCTATACCCTATTCGGGTCCATATTATGTTCGCTAATAAAATAAACCTCTAAGATCTCATGTATACTAACATATGAATGCATTAAATGATTGAAATTGAAATTGAAGAGCGCTCACTAAACTTATACAGCCTGGCTAGCTGAGGTAGCTCAAGTTAAGAATTTATCGAACCTATCGGTGTGTTCCGGCAGTCTCACTTGAGAGCCAGGTCCCAGTCCAGGTGTATTGTGGCGCCAGGCCTTATCAGTCGTAATGACGTGTCAAAGGTCTTCAGGAGCCTGAGAACTCCGACAATCGAAATAGCCACTAGCTCATACGAAAAAAAGAAGACTACTTACTAAAATTATTTTACTTACAGGAGAGCTTGCTACCAACCTACTTGGCAAACTCACAGCACGCAAGGGCAAGCGCAGTAAGGACGATCTGAGAAGACTTTGGAAAATGGCCATAGAACAGACAATATTGCTGGTCAGAATGGAGAGGGAAAACGTGAAACTTAAAGGTAGGATTCATTTGTACAGCAATCACCAACCATAGCTGGGTAGAGAAATTCTACTGCTTGCCTGGCCAGCTACTTTGTCTCCAAGCACCTAACAGTGTGTTCCGGCAGCCTCACTTGAAAGCCAGTTTCTAATCCAAGCGTATTTGAAATATCTCTTCTATTTTTATATTGTGTTGTAGCAAATACAGTTTTCTATTCTATTCTATTTAAAAATACAATAATATTCATGAGACTCAAAAAATAAAATCTATTTCAGAAAGAGAAGAATCTTCAGCTGTTCGCCGCATCAAACTAGAATACACAGAGTTAGGAGTCTGTGACCCTGGAGTCGTTCTTATGTGGGACCATCTATTAGCTAAGGATCCTTCACAGCCAATGGCGAAGGTTGACAGACACATGCTTACTCAAGCTGTTATGCAAGGTATGTCGCGTATTTATGTGTACCGAAGGGTTTCTAAATATCAATTACCATTATGGGCGGGTTTTCTAAACGTCCGTAACTTAAATGTCATACCAAATGGTAAATTTGATCATATTGACAAATTTAAGCACGGATAATTTGACTTATGATCAAATTTACCGAAATTTTGTATGACACTTTACTTAAGGACGTTTATAAAACCGGCCTTAAACGTATTGCTTTTTAACTAAAATTATAAAGAGGTGAACTTATATGTGAGTTTTTTTTCGTAGGAGGTCAAGGTAGGTAATCTCTGAAACAACTTTTTGTATTCTGTAATAACAGTACATTTCGTGAGCTGATCACGAAGCATACAAATTAATATAAGAGAAACTATGCCAATTATAGCAAATAGGCATTTCAATAAACATTGAAGTTTCTACCAGGTAACATTGGTAGAAACATTTAGAACATACAATTTGAAGACTAACATACAAAATATACAGATACATAATTTTTATGTTCTAGGCGTTCCCCGCGTATCCCGCGGCGCAGTCTGGTACTACCTCGCTGAGCAGGCTGCCCTCCGTGCTCCCCCGCCTGACACCCGCGAATTTCCGAACTATTCCATGCCTTACCGCACACTCTTATCCGGACTAACTAAACACCAACACGCCATACTGATCGACCTTGGTAAGTGTTGCTTAAGACTAGGATGTCATCTACATACAGTGAAAACTTTAGTCAATATTTTGAGTAAATATAAAAAAGCAAACAAATTAGAAGCTCCAATTGGTAAAATTTGAACCGAACTTATGATTGGTGGTCCCCTAATTTATTTTTTTGTATCAAGAGTAGTAATTTGCAATAAGTGGATATAAACTCAGTAGTGACTATATGCTTTGTATGCATCCATAGTGGTAAAATATCATACCTTGTTATTATCACATTCTAAGTAGTTCGCAGCGAGCCGATAGATATAAATGGCTAATAGCCGTTCATTGTTGAGTTCATGGGGGCCTATATTCATGATGATGATGATTCTAAATAAGCTTATATATTAATACAACATTATATTCCTCAGGTCGAACCTTCCCGAAGCACTCGTACTTTGCATCGGCTTTAGGACCTGGACAATTGGCTTTATACAACATCCTGAAGGCGTATTCATTGCTGGATCCAGACGTTGGATATTGTCAGGGATTGAGTTTCGTCGCTGGAGTGTTATTACTACATGTAAGTTTTGACAACTTCCATAACTCGTCTGCTTTTAAGTGACGAAGGTGGCACCATACTACATTTAGATTGGAACAGGCTCTCAAGTGGAGCTGCCGGTGCACACCGATAGGTGCTTGGTGAAAGATTCCTAACTCAAGGATGGTAGCTAGGCGAACACTTGAAAATGGTCGACCGCCAAGCACTTTCATGAACTTTCAGGAGTCATAAAGAAATAATTGGCAAGAGATTGTTTTTATAAATCCATCCTCGGATATAATATATATTTGGTATAAACTTTCACGTTTATAATATTACTAGCTGCTCCCCGCAGTTTCCCCCGCGTGGGCTACAGTTTATCGTGAAATCCTTTCTTAGCGGATGCCTACGTCATAACATCTACCTGCATGCCAAATTTCAGCCCGATCCGTCCAGTGGTTTGGGCTATGCGTTGATAGATCACTATGTCAGTCAGTTATCAGTCAGTCACGTTATGAATTTTAAATTACTATGTTCCATCACCAGATGGAAGAAGCAGAAGCGTTCATTCTACTGCGACACCTGATGTTCAGACGAGGATTGAGGAAACAATACCTGCCTGACATGAGTGCCTTACAAGTTCAAGTAAGTAATTCACTAGATTACTTAATATTAACATAATTTACTTTAATTTGTTTTTCTGTACTATTATTATTATTGGATGTACTACAAACTGCAGTCCTTCAAGATGAGTAAGAAAAGAGTTCTTTATTGACGGCAACGTATCGGCAACACTCCTAAATGATGGTGGCCACTTACCGCCAGGCGGGCCGTCAGCTTGTTTGCCACTCTGTTAAATTATAAAAGAAATATTATTGTTTTTAAAACACTTTTATTAGCTTGTAACTAACCAACTAACAATATAGGTAAGCAATAAAATCCTAGAAGTCAATTTTCACTTACTTCCAATTGTCGTATCAAAATGAAACTTTGTATGTATATGTAATCCCGGTGACAATGCAATAATAATTTGGTATCATTGACCTGATCTGATAATGCAGCCAGAAGGTGGATATAGGATCTTTACAGTGGCTACTAGTGAATCCTTCGAGTTTGGGCTCATATGATTTGTTTTGATGAGTCTAATAGATTGGACTTGATGACGAGGGTCTGATGATGCAGCCAGAAGGTGGATAGTTGATCTCTGAAGTTGCAACTAGTGAACCCCTCGAGTTTGGGCGTTATTTATTTTTCCTACATGTTAAATGTCTATAGGATCAGCAAGCTGCAGTGGCAATGTGCTGGACAAATTAGCCGATGAACCGATAACCGTTGGGGCAAACGTGTTCTTAAGTGGAGACAACGTCTTGACAAAAGTAGTGTAGGACGTTCACCGGCTAGGTGGAGCGATGACATACGCAAAATGGCTGGCAGCGGTTGGTTGAAGGAAGCCGAAGATAGGGCTCAGTGGCGTGCTTTGGGAGAGACCTATGTCCAGCAGTGGACTAAAACGGATTGATTATGAATATGTTAAATTATTTCCTTCTAGCTATACCAACTGTCTCGTCTGCTCCGCGACCACGAACCGGAGTTGCACAGTAAACTGGAAGAGCTGGACATATCTCCAGCATTGTACGCTGCTCCGTGGATGTTGACCATCTTCACCAGCCAGTTCCCTTTGGGCTTCGTCGTTAGAGTCTTTGGTAAGTCTTTTTTCAAGTTAGAAGAGATTTTCTTTAACTGGTAGTTATCTACGATTTGTTCTACTAGGCATAAAAAAATTGACATTACTTCTATTCTATGGAGCTTACGTAAATATTATCGTTAATGTTGTTGCTCGTGAAGAATAAGCTATCGATAGTATGGATAGTATTGTTGCTTGTGAACAAAAAACTATCGATACTATCGATTTATCAAGACGTTCTATAGATTACTAATTTACAATAGTATTGTTTACAATGTTCATTACATACCTAAATATTGCAAATTTGAAAACTATCGATAGTCTATAATAATAGTTTTTTTTTTATATACGAGCAGCAATATTATCGATAGCATTACACTCACTAGATAGTATTGCCTCGTTTTGAGCTATCGATGGTATGGCTTTTTCAGATGATAAATATCAATAATTTCTCAACACTAAACTAAACTCTATCTCGTCTCCCCAGATCTCCTTTTCCTCCAATCGATGGATGTGATATTCTCGATATCACTGGCCATCCTCTCAGTGCACAAGGATGGGCTGATGCTATGCGAAAGCTGCGAGGAGGCTGCAGAGTATCTCAAGCACAAGATCCCTGATATGACGCCACATGCCTATAGAAAGATCATGAAGAAGGTAAATTTGTGGTGCTCTCTTGAATTTCTGATGATAAAGATCAGAGAGTATATTGTTTCTAGGTTTTCAGTACATCTTCTGTTATGGATAAGAAAAATGATGGCGTTAAAGTCATGATGGAAATAGTTACAGAAGAAGAGATGGAAATGATAGCAGGAAAGAAGTGAATGACAAAAGTAAGGTGTATAAATGATATATGAGTGGAGTGGATGAAAAATTGGGGAAGAAATTAAAGTTTGTCTAATGTTACTTTTTAAAGAGTCTAGCTAATCGTCCGCCACTACAAACAAAACGGCTAAGAATTGGGGAAAAATGAAGGTAAAAATGTAGTGTGAGAGAAAGTCGGCAATGGAATGCTAAATATTGGTAAAAACAACTAGACAGTTGCGAACATAATATGATGATTTATGTTTTTTTTTGTAACATAATAATATATCCAAGCATTGACCCCAGTCTCACCTGATGGTATTTAAGTGTGTATGGTCGATTGTGGTTTCTTATATCTGTCATACTGTACAAGCAAAATGCGTGTCAGAATGTCTAGGGTCTAGGCGTTTATTATAATTTTAACTAATTTAATTGGGGAAACACTGCTGTTAGGTACAGTCAACGTCAAAAGTCGCTGAACAATCACACTTTTTTATATTATCCTCATCATCTTAGACGCCAATTTTTAACCTCATCATCACCTAAAATCAGGTGTGTTATGTTGTGGTCAAAATGATACCATGTACCAATACCAAAAAACAATAATAATTACTGATTTGAAACACATTTGGGAAATCGAGAACGATCAGCTACTTTTGTCGCTGACTGTACAATCGTCATTGGAAGAGAGCGAGGTGTTGCCATTACACAAAAACATCCTCCCAAGGAACTTATATGCATTCCATCCATTGGATATAAGTTCCTTGCATCCTCCTAAATTAAACCAATGTTGCTCTTTTATAGACATAGAAACCTTTTATAGAAAATACAACTAATAACTAAAACAAATTATATGTTGAGTTTGGTTTCAACACATGCTAATATTCTTCAAAACCACAAATGAAGAAGGAAGTGCAATAAGGCTCGGCCAGAACCTACGTAGTGATGAACTAAAACTAGTAAACACTTGGTTTCAGGTTCACGCATTAGATATAAGCCGGCAGCTGTCCGACTACGCTGTTGAATACGCAGTGCTTCGCGAAGAGATGCCTCGAGTGGCCGCACTTACTGATGAGAATAGACAACTCCATTCTGATAGAAACAGAATGACTGACGAGCTAGACGTAAGTAGACTTACGGCCGATATTAATAATCGACCCTGATCCGTTATCCGCGGTTTTGGATCGATATCTCAAGTCATAATATGTCATTTTAGTAGTAATGTGTCTAACCCTAGTACAAAAATTAAAGATAAAATCAGTTCTTGGGCATTTTGTAAAAAAAATTTTTACACGCAAGTCAGATAAGAATACGATTTGATTAAAATACTAATTTTAAAATAATAGTTATATATTATTAAAAAAAAAATTACAAAGATGTCACAGAGTTACTTTGTAGCACTTGACCTAAGAATATAGATTCCACAAGCTGCACCGACATAATTTTATTATTTTAATTGTGTAAAATCGGTTCTTTTTAAATCGGTTTTCTTTTTTAAATGGGGAGGATCGTGCGGTCAAACGAGCATACAGTGGACGGCCGAGTGGCCGTCGCCCTGTCGGCCGTCCCAGATACCGCTGGAAAGACGAAGTCACGAAGGATTTGCGCGAGCTCCAGGTGGAGGACTGGCGGGAGGTGGCGCGGGACAGAGCGAAGTGGCGTCTTTTGTTATCGGAGGCCAAGACTCACTTTGACTCACTTTCTCACACTCAACTGAACACCATCTTGTTGGGCAAATGCTATTATAGCGTAGGCGAATTTTTTGCTGACAGTGCTTTTTGTGGTGAAATGTGACATTTCTGACATATGTAATCTCTTTTTGACCGTTTTATTTTTGACTATTTAATTGTTGTTATCTAATTGCCCTATGACCTTTTATTGATTCTTGTTTATTTATTTCTTACTCAATGATTCATTCTTTTTCTTTAATGTGATATTTTCATTATTATTATTATTTTCTTTTTTTTATTTTTCTAGTTAATTTGATTTTGTAATTAGCAGCCATCCCACTCTATTTGTACGCCCATTTAGGCAAAACATGTTGTACCTATAATCTCTTTATTGAAGATCTGCATGCAATCTTGCTATGTAACAGCACATGTTTACAAATAAAATATCTTTATCTTTATCTTTATCTTTATCTTTATCTTTATCTTTATCTTTGGGTCGTTGCGCCATCTGAGTTAGTTAGTTTCGGTTCTTTTAAAAAAAAATATTTAAGTTTGAATAAACTATGTTTTATGGTGGTGCTTTTATGACATATCGATCCAAAGCGGATCTCTATTCTAAATTTCATTCCAATTCGTTGATCAGTTTCAGCGTAAAGAAGTTACAAACATACACACACACAAACATTCGCGTTTATAATATTAGTTTCATGAATAAAACTAACTGAGACGGCGCAAAGACCCCAAGTGAGTGTTGTCCTCCGATAACAAAAGATGCCACTCCGCTCTGTCCCGCGCCGCCTCCCGCCAGTCCTCCGCCTGCAGTGAGCGCAAGTACATAGTGACTTCGTCTCTGCAGCGATACCTGGGACACTCGCGCGTCACATATATGCTCGTTTGACCGCACGATCCTCTCACATTCTTTCACTTAAAATACTGTACCTATTTTCAGCAGTGTCGTGGACATGTCTTGTTTGTTTCGATTCGCAATGGGCTCGCAGAAGCATCATCAGAAATGAGTTGTGTTCAGCCGTCTGAAATAACGCAAACCAATTAAATCAAACGCCAACACACATTCGTAGGTCAATAAGTAGGTTTTCTAGTGCTCGCCTGGCTAGCTATCATCTTCAAATTAAAATACCATGAGCGCATGTACTTGTCTTTCAGTGCGATGAATAATACTAATTTAACAATTCCTTACAGTCTGCAATGGATTCAATAACAAACTTCCAAAAGAACCAGACTCGGCTCGAAACGATGAACAAATCGATGGAACAACAACTGACCCTCCTAAGCCGATACATATCAGCTTACCACAAACAAGACCTCCCAGTAGAGATAAAGAAAATAGTCCATAACCACAGCAAGAGATTATCTTTCAGCTCAAAACTATTCGCACCGAAATTCTCGACAGACGACGATGAAAAACGTATTCCAAAAACTGGAATCAGCTCTCCTAACCTATTTGCTAAAGTCACTGATAACAGAGAGTTTAAAGAATCTCCAGAAAGAGAGAGGAAAGTTTTCATAATGAAGAAGTCTCAATCAGTACACTCCGGTCTCATAGCAAGCTTGAAACCTCTCAAAGAAGAAACGAATGAAATCACAGAGTCACTCAAAGAGCTAGGTAAAGACACTGAAAGAGAAACAGCAAAAGCAAAAAGGAATGAATCCTTCAACGCTATGACCAAAAATGAACTGACTACATCGCTTAAAGAGCTAGGAAAGAAGAATTCGGGATTCTTTGCGAACACACACGAACAAATACGTCAAGAAAGGCAGTTCGAAAAGCAACTGAAGCACGACTTTGATGAGAATTTAAAGAAACTAGACGAAAAGTTGAGTCCGAAATCTTACATGGACGACCTGAGCATATTCCAAAGTAGGAAATGCATGTCTTTAAATCTAAATACCAAAAATGAGTCCAAAACCGATAGCGGTTTCGTAACACCCATTACTCCTGATAAAAAGATGGATTCCAGTTCAACTATATCACATCCTTTGAGCGATGTGGACGTGGATATCATATTTGATGGACAATCGACCAAGTTGAAACAAATACGGCCTTTGAAACCTTGCGTCGATAATAAAACGTAGTATTAAAAAAACACAGACAGAAATCTCATATCGAAAAATGAGCTAGAAGAATGATTGAAGGAAAATGAAATCTAAAACGCTTACACTTCTCTAATTAGTGGAATAGAATGCAATGAATGCGGATTCATAATCACAATGAACGTACAAATATTTTTACAATGAATGCGAGAGTTTGCAGTGTGAAAATCATTGTAATCGAAAGGAATAATGTTATTAACGTAAGAGCAAGGAAATTTCACATCAAATACGTATGCATAAAGATTATAAATAAGGATTGATAGCTCTGAAATGTTACAATTAAGATTAAGATGCAATTAAAAATAATCAATCTAAGAACAAACGCGATGAACGCGTGAACATATTCACAATGGATTCGCAATGAACGCGTGAACATTTTCGCAGTGAATTCAAGCGCATTCATTGCGAATATTGCTAATGTAAGGGTAGTGATGTGGCCTCTATTCTAGTTGTAAGTGTTAAAAAAGCAAATATGAGCACGAAAAGCAAATAAAACAAATTAATATTCTAAATAGAGTTATTTGAAAATTATATATTTTTTAAATAAAAACCAATCCATTGGTTTATATTAATAATGATAGGTTTATAATAATAATAATTAGGCACATAATAATAATTGTATTATTATGATGGCCATTATGTCCAGGCCTCGTATATCAATCGCCGAGTTAAAGTGTTCAAATAGTGATTTATATCGTAGAAACAAGCTTATAAGCGCAAGTTTGAGATTTTGATTATATATTATGATAAAATTAAATATTACATTAATTATTATAATTATGTCAGTACTTCCATAGCTTGGTGGTAGGGCATTTTTAGAGCTCGCCTAATCTATCACCAAGCACCTATAGATGTGTTCCGGAAGCTTTGAGAGTTTCAAATCTAGGTGTATCGTGGCGACACCTTCGACCACATCGTCACTTAACATCAGGTGACTTGTGCATTACCTATTATAAATTAATTTTTTTTAAGAGCTTTATAGCCTGAAGCATTACTGCGCAGATGCCCGGAATTTAGATTTTTCAGGCCACTCAAGGCTATCACGTGACTTTGCGATTAAAAAACTGGGCACAGTAATAATAGCTTATTTGTAAAAAATTTATGAGGTTTGTGGAGCCTTGACCGGTGTGATCTTTGTAACGACTGTACCGATTTTGAATAACCTGTCGCTTTTGGTAAGGTACTTAATATAGTTTTTATTTTATAGACTACAATCGCGGGTAAGGATAGAAAAGAAAATGATCTTATTATAATAGTAAGTTAACATCTTATATTATTATTATCACAAATAAAAACCACAAAATGATGTAGTAAAACTTTTATGTTAGTTATAATAATTTAGTTATTATTATTTTTTATAATAAACCATAAGGTAAATAATGCGCCCTAATTCTTAATGCGTGGTCAAATATGAACTATTTTTACAAAAATGATATTATTTTTTCCATAAATTTATGACGTTTATTGTATTTTAGTTTTTGGTGTTAAAATATGAGATCAAATAACATAACACAAGATTTAGGTTAAATATTACACGAAGTTATCTAAACAAACAGGTTTTAAAGAATTTGACAGACCGGGATTCAGATTTCATTTAATGATAAAAATAATAATTGGGCTCTAAAATAATAATTATTATTGTGAAAAATAATAATCATTACTGTAAAATATAACTATTATTATTATAGAAAATAACAATTATTATTTTCATTTGTATTGACTATCTTTGCTGTTATCGTTATAAAGTAAATTCTAGTCTTTAAGATGCAATATTTTGTTACCAAAATAATTTAATAACACCACAGTAAAGTAAGAACAGGAGGTTAGCCAAGGCCGCTCGACTAGTTAATTGCCTACTCTTGCGGTGATGCATAGGCGGCGCGTTCCGTACTGAGTGCATGACCGCGGCACGGTTCGTTTGGATTGTGTGCGTGAAAAGTGCGTGCGTACACGGCGCCGCTACTCTCGCACACATTCAAACCGGCGGCGGCTGATTTGTATGAAGCTGAACTACTACTCTTTACTATGATAACACTTTCGGAACAAGCTTTTATGTTTTATGTCATTTAATTAAATTGCTCAAAATTTTTGTATTTTTGTAAATTTATTTGGCTTAGCTTTAGGACAGACAATGTGATTCAAAATTGAATAAAGCTATACAAACCTAGTTGTTATAAAATTGTTTTATTTGTCTTCCTTTCCAAAAAACACTAGTTGCGTCTCGCGGTTTCTCCCGCGTGGACTACATTTTATCGCGATAAAAAGTGTCCTAATTATATCGCGATAAAAAGTATCCCATGTGCTTTTTCAAGGTTCATAGTATGTCCATACCAAATTTCATCAAAATCGGAGTTGACGTGAAAAGGTAAAAAACTGGATTCGAACTGAGACTGGGGTCAAATGCTTACCTATCCTACTGGGTAATATTTTAAACGTGAAAGTTTGTGAGTATGGATGGATGTTTGTTACTCTTTCACGCAAAAACTATACGGATCTGAATGAAATTTGGAATGGAGATAGCTTATACCCTGGATTAACACATAGGCTACTTTTTCTAGTCCTTAGTGTTTTTTGAAATAAAGCTAATTCAACTTAGATACTATATAGGTACATGTGATCACCTTAAAACTAGCTACGCCTGATTTTACGCTACGCAAAAATATCCGCAAACGGATATTTTTGTACGCGAACACATTTCCTTTTTCTTTTTGCCAACTGATTCATATTTTTTGTTCATAACAATCCCAAGTTATTTCATCATCTAAATACTAAGTATGATATTTTATAATAAGCTTTTCTAATAAGATTTCGTAAACAATATCCATAGCAAATTTGATCAGAATCGGTTCAGCCGTTCAGGCGTGACTGACAGACTTAGTTTCGTATTTGTATTATACATACCAATAAACTGTTTCCCGCGGTTTTACACGCGTGGGCTACAGTTTATCGCAATAAAAAAAAATAAAGAAAAAACTTTGGGTCCATGGGGGCCAGACAGTCACGAAATATTTAGGGACAAAGCTTCTATTTGACGCGACGGGTGACCAAAATGCTGGCTCATATTTTGGTAAAAAACTAGCATTGCCATTCAACGAGGCAATGCTGCCAGCATTTTGGGCATATTACCGTCTCTTGGAGGCTTACCAAATTATATCACATAAATGAAATTTGGTTGAAGGCGGCGTCACGCTACACCTGGATTGGGTATACTCAAGTGTGGCTGCCGGAACACACCGATAGGTGCTTGGCGACAGGGTGGTAGCTAGCCAGACGAGTTCTCGAAAATACCCTACCACCAAGCTATAATTTCATCACGATGTTTTCCTTCGCTGAAATCTCAAGCTAGATAGCTAGGATTCGAACCCACGTCCTACGGATCGCAAGCCGACGTCACTATCATTGAGCTATCATCGCTTCAACTAACCGGAATTCTATAGATTAGTGTAGAATAAGGATTAATTATGTAAATTAGTCATTATTGACTCGAAAACAGTAGGGATGTTAACACTAATTACAAACTAATGTTTAATCTTACTTTTTAGTATTAGGATATCGAAAAACATATTTTTGTATTTTAATATGACTTAATAATTTAAATAAAATTTTAAATGCTATATTTATAATCTGTTGCCACGTGACTGCAAACACCAAAAAGAGCTAGCGCGGAAATTAAATTCCCCGACTGTACAGTCAGCGATAAGGTAGCTGATCAATTACAAATGTTCCGTTGACCTTCATCATCATAAACACCAATCTTTGACAGCATCATCACTTAACATCAAGTGTGTTGCGTTGTGGTCAATCACTACCACCAAGTTGTACAAAACCCCCAAACAGTACTTGTAGGCGCGTGGAAGCCAAAATTCGCAGCTCTGCTACCAGGTGAACTTTTGGTGCTCACCAAACCATTATAGGGGGTACGTACCGCAGGTCGTCAGTCGTGGTTTAGGGGCGCGCACTAGAGTTTTGGGACACTTCAACACACAGGGGACCGCACAAATTCACAGTTCAAAAGTGGGTCAAGGGTGACTTGTCGACTTGTATGCGTGGGCGCGCGATTCAGAAAGGCGGCGGGGGAAGGGAAAGGGGAGAGGGCACGGGGCGCGGGAAGGGGTGGTAGCCGCTGCGCTTATATCTAGCCTGTACAGTACTGATGTAATATGCATTTGAAAAATCGAGTATGACCAGCTACTTTTGTCGCTGATTGTACTTTGAACGATGACCAACGTTTTGTTTTGCTAACATTGGAAGTATTGTATAGTTGGATATTGTTGAAATAACACGTCTGAGCATCTCATATATATGAAATATATGTATTGAGATAATTCATAATAACCTCACAGAGTGATTGATTTGATTATTGATAAAAAAACAACAGTGATAGTGATTGCAAATACTTTTTTGTTAGTGAAGTAACTTTTATTGGAAATCGTAAGTGATGCGCGGTCGTTAAATAACGGATGGTTTCAATAATCTATCTATCTACGGATTGTCCTACTAGAGATAGGTATTTTAAATTACTTCTAATTTTAGAATTAGGTTTTATAACGGGATAATTACCCTGTATTTGTTTTTGTTTGAGCTCTATGTATTTGTTCTGGTAATTATCCCGTTATAAAACACTAGCTGTTCCCCGCGGTTTCACCCGCGTGGGCTACAGTTTATCGCGATAAAAAGTAACCTATGTCCTTCCTTAGGCTTCAAACTATCTCCGGTTCAGTAGTTTAGGCGTGAAAGAGTAACAGACAGACAGACAGATAGACAGACAAAGTTACTAGTCCATCTATAAAAAGTACTCTTCAAAAGTTTGAATATCGGCCATACAATTAATACAAATCGGTTATTGTAAATTGCTTTTAATTAGAAATGGTTTAATGACATTTTAATTTATATTGGACAGCTGGGTTTATTTTATTCCCGAACTATGATTTTACCAAAAGGGAAGATGCGTTACTTTCTCGCACCGAACAGTGCTCTTGGTCATTTTAGAATAACACTAACTAGGGCTTGACATATTACTACTAATATGTCATATTGGTGTCGATTCGGTTTTGCATTTTCTAAAACTAAACTAAATTTGACAGGTCTAATAGTAATGCCATCCTTTTTTTACTTCAGTGGTTAGAAAAAGACAGCAATACCATTAGACCTGTCAAATTTAGTTTAGTTTAGGAGAATGTAAAACCGAATCGACACCATTATGACATGACATATCAAATCAAATCAAATCAACTTGTTTATTAGCTAGAATACATAAAATTACAAAAGATCTTAAAAAATAGACATAGGCCAATGTATTCAGCCTGCAAGCAGGAGTGCAAATGTGATGTTAAATTATTAAAATACATATTATATAAACTGAAAAACATATCAAAGTAACAAAAATTATCAAACAAACAATCCAAAATCGCGCATAACGGATCAGGATCGATTATTAATTTCGCCCGTTAGTCACCTTGAAGCACATCTAACTAACTAACTAACTATCTAACTAATTATTGAGATAAACTGTAGCCCACGCGGGTGAAACCGCTGGGAATAGCTAGTAAGAAATAAGGTTAGAGTATAAAAGTAAGAGATTTTTTATCAGTATCATGATACATAACGAGTTAGGTACTTTGTAAGCAATAGTTTATTATTATATTATGACTTTGGACGTGACTGCTTTGTAAACTAAATAGATTGATAATAATGATGCAAATTCTTTATAAACTGATTACTTAGGTACTGATATAATAAAGGCAAGGGAGGCATAATCAAACTATGTATTGGTTTAGATCACTCCCACGAATGAACTAAGTGAACTAGTTCTCAGTTCCTTCGCTCCTTAGTTCGTTCGATAAGACAGATTTGTAATAAACTTAGTTTAAATACACCCACAATATTATCTATGTGAAAGTAATTCTGTTTGTTTGTTACTTTTTTACGCGAAGCCACTGATCAAATCTTGAAAAAAATTAGTATGGAGATAGCGTGAACAATAAGAAAGGACATAGGATACTATAATCACGATATGTAGTCCATTCGGGTGAAACCGCGGGGAACAGCTAGCTTAGAATGATTTATGAGTAACATTAGACTAATAAATAAATAAATAAAATAGGTAGGTATATCATTTATATAAGATGTGTAACTGTACTCGTAGCACAATCATAGTACTTTACTACTATGTATTCCTGTCCATGTAAAGGTTGTTTTATAGTAATCGCTCTAACCAGTTTTTCCCAATTAGTGGTACGCGTACCCCCAGGGGTACGTGAAGTTGCATCAAGGGGTTCGTGCGGCTATCAGTAAAAACAAGAACAATGTCCAAAATGTAATTTTACTAGCTGTGCCCTGCGGTGTTACCCGTGGTTTAAGTAGCCTATCTGTTAATGCAGGATGTCAACTACCTGTATACCAACTTAAATCAAAATTGGTCCAGGCGTTTGAGCGTGAAGACGTAACCAACATACACACACACTCACAAACTTTCGCATTTATAATATTAGTGTGATTGCTAATAAGGGGTACGCAGGTATGAGGTTTTTTTTGAAGTGGTACGCAGCAAAAACTAATTGGGAACCACTGCTCTAATCGACAACAGCACTCATTGTTCGCGGGTAACATTATAAGTAAGCAGTCGATGTTCGAGAGTATCTCCAGTTTTTAATTCAAATATATAGTAAAAAGTGGTCAAAACACGGCAAAAGTAATACCAATGGACGCGTGAACTTACCAGGCGTCGTGTAATATATAACTCATCTTCCGTTGGAACGATTGGATATAATAATCAAATCATTTAGTGAAACTGTGAGTAACTTAGAAACGTAAAGTGGGCCATGTTAAAGTGACTTACGGCGGTATACGGATAAAAATCAATGACTGGTTAAATCGATGCAACGAGTCAGTATTTTCGCCTTCCGAATCACAGCACTATTGGCTTCGCGGCTTCCGGGCCCCGTATAAATGCGTTAAGACGTAAGGTTCCCGAGTTCGAATCCAGTACACCATCTTCGTTTTTGCACTGCAAAAATTTTGTTTTCGAGTCAATTATTAACTGAAAACCTATTTAAAATGGCTTGCTCCGCATGTACGAATAAAATAGACTCCGAACGTTATCTGAAATGTTTTCAGTGTTGTCCCACTTATCACACTGAATGTTTAAACATAAGAAATGACCAATTTTTCTCCTTGTCCACTGAGTATCGGACGAAATGGATATGTCCTTCCTGCAGTAATGTGACCAAACGTCAGAGATCTAACATGAACACCCCAGTACGACAAAATCAAGTACCAGTAATGAATGACACTATGAATATGTCCTTTGAAAATTTTGATCGTTCTGTTGATCAATCGACAACTTTCTCAAGTGCAGAGTTAACGGTATCACACGTTAGCGCGGATAACAACATTGTTACAATGGACAAGATCAGCTCATTGCTGGATCAGAAACTTAACGGTCCACTGAAAATATTTATGGAGAGCTTTAGATCTGTGTTAAAAGAAGATGTTAAAAAACTAGTTCGCGCTGAAATAGACTCTACTGTTCAGCACCTTAAGGATGATTTTACAACCACAACTAATTTTATTTGTGACGAGCAAAGTACGATGAAGGCCAAATTGAATGAACAATCACAGGCTATCAGAAACATGGAAGCTGAAAAATTGGAGCTGCAGAAAGAGATGAATATCCTGAATACTAGATTGTCGTCTATGGAACGAATGACACGCAGTCAAAATTTAGAGATACAGGCTGTACCTGAGAGTCGCAATGAAAACCCTTTGGCTATATTTAACAACCTGTGTCGGACCATAAATATGCAAATGGACCAAGATAAAATACATTCTTGTAGGAGGGTTGCGAAAATAAATGCTTCCTCAGATAGGCCGCGCAACATCTTGGTATCACTCACCAATCCACGCATAAGGGATGCCGTTCTCTCAGCTTGTCATCGCTTTAACAGGACCAACAAGGACGACACTTTGAACACGGTCCACCTCGGACTCACATCACAAAAACAGAAAGTTTACGTCACAGAACATCTATCTCCAGAATGCAAAGCTCTTCACGCAGCTGCTAGGAGAGTGGCTAGAGAGAAAACCTACAAGTTTGTGTGGGTGAAGTACGGTCGAGTATATGTTCGTAAGGATGACTCTGCCAGCTGCATTCATATAAAAAATGTGGACACTTTGAATAAGTTAGTTTAATTATTAATTGATATATGTGTGTATTCTTTTTTTTTTTTTTCCTGGTAACGTATACTCAGCTATTATTGTAATTTTTTATGTTAGTATACTATCAGAATGTAAATCGTATTAGATCCAAAACTCATGAGTTCTTATTGAATGTTCTTAACTGTGACTATGATATCATATGCTTGACGGAAACTAATTTAAACAGTGGTGTCTTTGACTCTGAGATTTTTGACACACGGTATAACGTAGTGAGACGTGATAGATACGAGTCAAATGCGCGAAAGTCTGAGGGTGGGGGAGTTCTAATCGCTCTAAAAAAACATATTAGTTTTATCCGTCAGGCATCATGGGATAGCGAAGTTGAAGATTTATGGATCAGAGTACTGCCGACCGTTAATAACGCTCGTACAATTAATATTTGTGTCTGTTATCTTCCTCCTGATTTAAATATTGAATGTCTACGAAAATTTTATGATAATTGTCAAAATATAATTACACATTCTAATAACCTGGATGAATTTCTTTGCATTGGTGACTTCAACACCCCTGACATTACATGGACTAAATCGGATATCTTCAGTGGGTTGCTCCCACACCATCATCACGGTCAAAAAGCTGACCTTTTATTGGAAACGCTACATATATGTAACTTTCATCAGTTCAATAACATACCTAATAGGAATAACAGATTATTGGACCTTATTTTATCTACTACCACCTCAATTCAAGTTTATGGAGCTGAACCTCTTAGTCGTTTAGATGACCATCATCCAGCCCTAGTGACCGATATCCTCGATTTTAATACAAAAAATAAATCTTTTAAACCAGAGAAGCAAAAGCGTCTGAATTTTAATAAGGCTAACTTTGAAATGATAAATCATGAACTCTCAACAATCGATTGGCCTAATATATTAAAAGAACTAAATAATGTGGATGTTTTGACAGATATATTTTATACTGAGCTTAATGGGATAATTACCAAACATACACCATTGACTAAGGACAATAGCATGGAGTTTCCATTCTGGTTTACTCCGGCTCTGAAACGCAGTCTCAAAGAGAAGCTTAAATACCATCGTCGCTTCCGGCATTTCGAAAACCCTCGCGATTATGACACTTACTCTATGTTGAGACGAAGGTGTAAAAAACTAATTGATACTGATTATGCCTCTTTTACTTCATCGGTAGAATCATCTTTAGATAGTAACATTAAGCACTTTTGGAAATACGTTAACAGTCGAAAATCTAGTGGTTCTCTTCCTCAAACAATGAAATATGGGAACTTAGTTTCATCCGACCGCAAAAGAATCTGCGAACTTTTCTCTGATTATTTTTGCTCAGTTTTTGAACAGACCTCCAATTCTGCGTTTACTCATTCTTTTATACCTACTCATCAGCCAAATCGTTTTTTGTGCACAGTAAAAATTACTCAGGATGACATTATGAAAAAAGTAGCTAGATTAGATCCTAATAAAAGTACAGGTCCAGACGGAATTCCAGCTTTACTGATAAAGAAATGTGCAAAAGCTTTATGCGTACCCCTTAGCATTATATTTAATGTATCGCTTCAGTTGGGAGTTTTTCCTTCTGTGTGGAAAACAGCACACGTGGTCCCTATATTCAAGTCTGGAGACAAATCACGATGTGAGAATTATCGGCCAATTAGTATACTCTCGTGTTTAGCCAAGTTATTCGAGTCCCTAGTTTACGATACCTTATATCATCACATTGAGCCATTTTTGTCTCCCAGACAACATGGTTTTATCAGAAACAGATCGACTACTTCTAATTTGCTAGATTACAAGAACTATATATGTAGTGCTTTTGCAAGGACTTCTCAAGTTGACAGTGTGTACACGGATTTTTCAAAAGCTTTTGACAAAGTTAATCATTACATTTTGTGCAATAAATTGGCGTCCTACGGAATCCATGGTAACCTGCTACGCTGGATTGAATCTTACCTTAGCAAGAGAAGTCAGCTTGTTGCAGTCAGAGGCTTTGTATCATCACCAGTGGATGTCAATTCAGGCGTACCGCAAGGGTCGCATTTGGGCCCTCTCTTTTTTGTGACGTTTATTAATGATCTCATAGGTAAACTAAAATGCCCCTGTCTGCTATACGCAGATGACTTAAAGATTTATAAAACCGTTGACAGTATTGCTGACTCTGAGTCTCTTCAATCTGACATTGACACTGTTGACAAGTGGTGTAACGACAATCATATGTATTTAAATGTTGGGAAGTGTTTTATTATATCGTTTACAAATAAATTTAATAAAATTTTAACTGATTATAGACTAAAAGGTGAGATTTTAGAACGCAAGACAGTTGCTAAAGATTTAGGAATATTATTTGACAGTAAACTTACGTTTCGTGACCACTATGACTACATTATAAACAGAAGTAACCAACTTATAGGCCTCTTGTCAAGATCCACCACAAAATTTAAAAATCCTGACAGCTTTTTGTACCTCTATTCTACGCTAGTCCGGAGTATTTTAGAATACAATTCCTCTGTTTGGTCCCCACATTATGCTGTTCATTCAGATCGCATAGAACGAGTGCAAAAGAAATGTCTGAACATCTTATGCTACAGGCATGGGTTAAAGCGTGAACTAAGGTCATATGATGAAAAGCTTCTAAAATTCAATTTACTACCTCTTCATGTCCGGCGTAAATATTATGATTTCACTAACCTCTTTAAAATAGTTCATTCCCAGATCGACTCACCTTCCCTTCTTTCCTTAATAAATTTCAATATAAAACCCAGATCACGTCATCCGCATCTGAACATCTTTGCATTGCAGGTCTATATAAATAACACATCATTTTATAACCCCATTGTCCGAATGTGTCGCCAATACAACGATATTCTATCCAAACACCATAACGACGTAGACATTTTCACCCAAAACTTATACACTTTTAGAAAGGACGTCCTGGCAATCCTCTCTTCTGGGTGGATGTCAGGTCCCACTTCGGTGTGACAGGGCATCTTCTCAGAATTAAATTATTACACTGTTTGCTTTTGTGTATTTTTGTGGATAAATGGCCGATGCGCTACATTTTCATGTACTGCAGCGGTGATTTACCTACTTGTATAAATTTAATTTAGTTTAGTTTAACTTTCTTACATAGCTAATGCTTACAAATTGTTCATGTTGTGTATGCATATTTAGGGATGTTTTCTAGCTTAAAACTTTACGGTTCCTATAAGAATGTACTGGAAATGTCCTGTTTTGTGTACCAAATAAATAAATAAAAAAATAAATAAATAAATTGTTACAATAGTTTTATGATCTTTCCTTATATGTTGTTCTATTTTCTGTTGTTTTGGTGACACAATAAAGCGTGATCTATCTATCTTTAAAAAAATAAAATGCCATAGTACAATGTATGTAAAATAAAAAAATATAGCAAAATAAATACTTTAACAAACAAAAGGACACGTGTAGGAGCAGTAGCAAAACGATTGAACGATCTGCCTTCGTCTAGATTGAGACAGGAGCTGACGAACTAAAAGAGCGAACTAGTTCGCCGAGGTGCTGCGAACTAAACCGAGCGCTCTCAGTCGCGAACTACTAGGCACAAGTCTACAAAAAACAAACAGAAAATTTGTGGTAAAAAGAATAAAATTAACATGAAGAAGAATAGAAAATCAGCAACAAGCATGCAATTCGCGGCAGCTGCGCTACTGTAGCCAAAGCGAGGCCAAAAAGAATATAATTACAACATGTGTCAAAATGTCACAAACATTTTTGCTAACCTGCTTAAATAGTGTCTTTGCAATAGCTAAAGCTGAAGGCACATCTGTCAACACCATACGCGACGCGCCGCATTCACGTTGAATCCACTACAGCGTAGGACGTTTATCCTCATCATAAGCTGGAAGAAGTCCACTCCTGAACATAGCTCCTTTGAACGTCACAATAATCAGTTATTAGCCATTTGTAGCCATTTGTATCCATCAACGATGGTGGCAGAACGGTAGCGCGTGCGCCGACACCGAGTTCGAATCCTCTCGGCCCCGCACCTATGACTTAACACCTAAGTTATGTGTAGATTTATCATCGCTCAAAACGGTGAAGGAAGACATCGTGAGGAAACCGGCATGTCCATGAACCGCAACATTCAAGGGCATGCGACATCTGCCGACCCGCGCTGGGCCCGCGTGCTAGATTACGTATAGGCTCTGTGGTCCGAACGGTACGCCTACGCTACGATTCGTGTGTAAAAATCTGCAGGTCTCGTATTTGTTGCGTCTTTATGATACGCTTACGACTCGTGTGTGGAAAGCTTAGGCTATGGCTATGGCTATGCTAAATGTGCAAAGCGTGGCCGCAAAACTATCGTTAGTTTTCATCTGAAAACGCCATACCTACTATCGATAGCTTAAAAAGAAGCAATACTATCGAATCGATGGTATCGATAGTATTCCAATAGACGATAGACAATAGATTTATTTGTGGCAAAAAACAGCATACACAGCAGCAGCAGCAGTATCGATAGTATACATTATTTTAGACTATCGATAGTTTGCCAATTTGCAATATTAAACAATACTATTGTAAATTGGTGAACTATCGATAGTCTAAGATAATCGATACTATCGATAGTTTTTTCATTTAAGAGCAACAATACTATCGATAGTATCATAGTACTTATAGCACATATTCGATAGTATTACCTCGTTTTAGGTATCGATACCATCGATAGGCCTGTTGATAGTGTTGCGATTGGTTGGCTATCGATAGACTATCGATTAACTATCGATGACATCGCTACTTTGAACCAATCTAATTTAGCCTCGCTCAGCTATCTTTACCGTCTTTACCGTAAGAAGTAAAATATGACTTATAAGCAAAGTAAGGCGCGTACTGATATGACAAGTGTGCGATCACATTATCGACGTCAGCTGCCAGTTGACAAAGCACTCTTGTACCGAATAGAAGTAAATTGTTTAAGCAGTTTTCGAGTTTTTATTTGTGGTGACAAAAAAGATATAAATAAAAAAGAAAAAGATGTGTTTGGAATTTAACAACGGTGACTTCTATATCTGCTTATTTAAGGTAGGTACGATATATCGATGATGGCTCAGTGGTAGTGACGTCGGTTTGCGATCCATAGGATGTGGGTTCGTACGATGAGCTTGAGCTTTCGGTGAAGGAAAACATCGTGATGAAACCATAGCTTGGTGGTAGGGTATTTTCTAGTGCTTGCCTGGCTAGCTACCAAACTCGAGTTAAGAATCTGTCGCCAAGCATCTATCGGTGTGTTCCGGCAGCCTCACTTGAGAGCCAGTTCCCAGTCCAGGTGTAGCGTGGCGCCATCTTCGACCACATCGTCACTTAACATCTAGTGACTTGTGGTCAAAGAAAAACAAGTTAACTTTTTAACAAAACAAAAACTGACTTCAGGATCCCTTCGGTTTCTCTGGTCTGCCATCATCAAACCCTGATTTCCTTATCATGGGACCACCTTTGAAATATCTTCTTTCGAACAAAAAAATAATTTTGTGGAACCTTGTATATTTGACAGAGTGATGCCCGAATATACATTTAAAAATATTTTTTATATATAATATTAAAACAAAAAAAATATTCTTTATTTTATATATATATTTTTTTTTTGTATTCAAACATCCAAATTGAGAACCTCCTCCTTTTTTGGAAGTAAAAGGTACCTACTTACTTGAGTAACAAGTACATCTAAATATATTATATAACTCAAAGGTGACTGTCTGACATATAGTGATCTATCGACGCACAGCCCAAACCACTGGACGGATCGGGCTGATATTTGGCATGCAGGTAGATGTTATGACGTAGGCATCCGCTAAGAAAGGATTTTGAATAAGGCGCTGGTTCCCCAGCTAAGCTGAAAAACGGAGTTAATTAAAACGAATCTCTCTGTGTAATTCTGGTCTAAAAAAATCCAATAAAAATATATGCTAATCTACTTAATATATAGCAGAACTCCTTCAGGCCAAGAAATGAAAAAAAAAATTATATATTGAAAAAAAATGTGCTAAGTGCCCCATTTTTTCATAGTTTAATACAACTTTACTCCTAAATTCTATATGCAACAAAGACTTGTTAATACCATCAGCGTATTAAGAAACATAATACCCAAAACACCTTCAGACCATTTTTTGAAAATACTGCTTTGATTATTTTTGCGAATTTTTTACGTATTTCATAGTTGCAAATCGGCATGCAGTCGCCCATAGAGTCAGTGCGGAATGCTTTTACCTGATCAAGCAAGGTCAACGGCGTATGGCAGGGCCTTAATTCTACCCCTAAGAGGATAAACTCGGGGATAAAAGTTTGTATGAAACTTTGTCAATTTTAAACCGATCGGGCTGAGACTGCATGCATAAAGCTGTAGCCCACGCGGGTGAAACCGCGGAGAACAGCTAGTGTAAGATAAAACGTTTAATTTCGCGACATAGCTGTACCCACCAGCTCTGAAAAACAACCGCAAATTTCAGCTGTTCAAACAAGACTCTTAACATGTCTTCTATATACAGATTGTCTCAAAAGTATTTTTCATTATGAAAATTGTTTTATTAAATAAAATTTATGTTAATGTTTACATTTAATATAACAATAAAGTTCAAATTGATTCCACATTTTATTTAGAAAACGTTTATATGGGAAAAAGGAAGCGCTTTTTTTAGGGTTTTCCCGGCAATTATTCTAATTTTTCTCACCTTTTAAACCTTCCCTAAACTTCCACAAATATTTCAAGATCAATATTATCCAAATCGGTCCAGCCATTCTCGAATTTTAGCGTTTTTATATATAAGATTTCAATCACTAACGCTGTATTTTTTTTCACATTTCAGGTGACCAACAGATCAAAATGAAAAGAACACATTGGCAAGTGACTGACCACGACATTACTCAAAACAAGAATGATGCGGGAAGATATAAGTATACAAAACATGAATCAAAATAAAAATACCAATGTAAATGAACAATTTAATCTCAGCAAAGATTCTCAAATCAAAACGAATCAAATCAAATCAAATGTTTGCCAGTATAAATGTGTACATTGCATTGGTTGCAGGTGTCTCCAATAAGTATACCAGATTTGTACGAAAATGTTAATAAAATAGAACTTAATTTGGATAAAAAATACTTAAAAGAAGTCACGTCGAGTGATATCACCGAAATCGAAGATAAACTGGCTCTTACTGAAGTTAAAAATCAGGAAGTAGGAACAATTGTAGCGAATGACAGTCAATGTGAAGAATTCGAAGACTGTGACGAGTCTAGTTTTGACGAAAATAGTGAATCGCAGGAAAGTGTCTATGAAAATATGTCTGATACTGAAACGAGTATCGCAAACAATGGCGACTTTGAAAATGTACAAGACCCATGTACAAGAGTGTACAAATTTGACAAAGTCTTATCTAAACATCAAGGTTTAGATGAAACATTGTCCAAAAAAGAACATTCTGCAGACACTGATAGCTTCAGAAAAAGTGTTTATGAAAACATACCTATAGGTGTGCATAGTCTAACAGACAATGAAACAGAAGAGGTCTCAACTGATGATGTAAGAAAGCAATCAAGTGAATGTACCTTGAATAATTACGAGGACTTATTGAAGGGAATAATTAAATCCATGGATAATCTAGCAAATGAAGACAATAGTGTCTACAACAAAGCTTTC
Source organism: Opisthograptis luteolata (assembly GCA_931315375.2). Lineage (NCBI taxonomy): Eukaryota > Metazoa > Arthropoda > Insecta > Lepidoptera > Geometridae > Opisthograptis > Opisthograptis luteolata. Next base: position 3,469,470 of record OV928061.1, read on the forward strand.
GAAGGTGATGAGTTCAAAGGAGACAAAAATGACATGGTGTACAGGTTTGCTGGAAAAACGTTCGGGAGTTTCCGGGATAAACCAGCCAGTCATGGCTGGAGGCGGCGGTCACTTGGGAATCATTGGGATACTGAAGTGTGAGTACCTTTTTGTTTATTTACTACTGTGACTTCACGACGCGGTAGCCGAGTTGGTAGTATCCCTGCCTGCGAAGCTAGCGGTCCTGGGTTCGAATACCGGTAAGGGCAAATATATGTGTGATGAGCACGAATATTTGTACCTGAGTCTTGGATATTTCTATCTATTTATGTATGTATTTATTTCCCTATATAAGTATGTATACCTATCGTTGTCTAGTACTCATAACACAAGTTTCGAGCTTAATTTGGGGCTAAGTCAATTTGTGTGCAATCGTTCCTGATATTTATTTATTATTTATTTTATTTTATTACAGTTCCCCTAGTACAAGTTTTGAAAACTACAAAAGTTTACGTAAACGTCAAAGTTTACTACCGTCGACTTGTCAACGTGGCAATTCGTACAGCTTAGATTGAAAAAGTAACTCGAAAACTTTGCTAAAAACGAATAATATTACTCTAATACAACCCAGTTGCAATAACAGACGAAAGCAGTCGTAAGAAGTTCCTAGTAAAATTTTATGTTAACTAATTTACCTGAAAGTGTAATTATTTATTTAATCGTCATTTGACTCTTTTTTTTTATATTTAAATACAAATTAAGAATACCGTCATTGACTATTTCCTTTAAATTTAATTTGTTCATCAACTAGAAAAAGACTTTGTTTTGACTCGACTTGATTTATACGGTGAAACCGACTTGGCTGGCCATTCGTTTGCTGGACGTTGATCTGAAAGGTTGTGTTCAGTCTGGCAAATAAAGTGCTGAAACTTTGTAGCTCGGAGTTATTATTTACTTCCCAAATACTATATAAGTATAAAAATACGAGATAAATAAGGAAATGCTACAATAATCAGAAGGCGATTATAGTTCAGAAGCGGGATTGCACTGATTTATCCTTTGAAACATCGGTGTGATCACACCGCCCACGCTAGTAAAATTATATACAACGTGTAAGTACACCATTATTTATTATTTTCATTTTCTTTTTCTATAAATGCATGTGATTTTTTTTGAACTTGTTTAACATGTCTGCAGTGTTTTGGATTATTAATAATTTTTTTTATTATGTAAAATACACCTTGTATTTGAATAGCAACAGTATTATTTTTTTCTTTTGCTTTCTTTTTCTTTAGTCTTCTTTAAGAAACTACAATTATTATTAAAAAAAAAACAGCTGTAAGTGTACAGGCAATAGATTTTTTTTTGAGTACTGCTTAAATTGATTATGATCCTCTATTGCTATGAAAATAATTTTTGTTGCTCGATTTTAATGTTTCTATTTTTCTATGTTTCGAGGTGAGCTTCCAAAATGCCCAAACGAAAGAAAAGGGCTTCATCAACGGAAAGCGATTCTTCGCAAAGCGCTGATCGTTCTCATGTTACGAGACGTAAGCGAAAGTATCGGAAACGTCACCGGTCAAGGCATCGTAAACGAGACGATGACAGCCGGTCGAAACGATCACGAAGGTCAAGGAGTACCAGGCAAGGTACTCCTTCAGCAGTAGTTAATGTCAACGACCAACCGGCTGACCATGGATACCAGCCAACGCAGTCTACAAGCCCAAGCAGACAGCATCCGACGCGTTCTGCCAGCCCGAGCCGACACCAAGCGACGCAGTCTACAAGCCCGAGCAGCCAGCATCCAACGCAGCCTACGAGCCAGGAACACCTCGACAACGCGAATAGAGACTCTAGGTATGTGGATACTCAACAACAATTTTTTGAAAAGTTTATAAGTGTTATGCAAGGCATTAAGGATAGGAACACTGGCGATCGTGACAAGTTCCCTGTTCTTAATAATGTTATACCCGAATTTGACCCCCTCTGTAAAGAGCAAAGTATTGATTCCTGGATTCATAAAATAGAAGAGTGTGCACAAATTTATAGCTGGGACGATAAACAAATCGTTCATTACGCCTTGCCTAAACTGACTGGGGTAGCAAAGACATGGTATCAAGGATTACCATCCTTACTTTTTTCATGGCATGAGTGGAAGTTAAAGCTTAAGGAATCGTTTCCTTCGCGAGACAATTATGCTGACTTGTTGTCCGAGATGTTAGGAAAAAAAGCTCGTTATGGCGAATCGCTCGTGCTATATTATTATGCCAAAATGAATCTTCTCAATCGTTGTGAAATTTTAGGTAAACGCGCTGTAGACTGTATAATCGCTGGAATAGATGATAGAGGAATTCGATTAGGAGCACAAGCAGTGGAATTTAGGGAGCCTGAACAGGTTCTTAAATTCTTTAAGTCTGTTAAGATAGGTCAGGATAGGAACATAGCCGTTGATTTGAAAAATAAGGATAGGGATAAACGGGTTAATTTTCAAGGTACTCATAACTCTTTGCCTTTTAATAACAAAACTGGCCAACAACATAAAAATAATTACAGTCAGATGGTATGTTTTAACTGCAACGAAACTGGGCATCCCTTTTTCCGGTGTACAAAACCAAAACTCAAGTGTATTGTCTGTAACTTACGGGGTCACGTGGCATCCGATTGTCCAAAAAAAGGACAAAGTGAACAACATGAAAATAAAAAGATTTTAAGGATAGAAAGCAACAGTGACTCTAGTTTAAAGTATAAAATGCCATTAAAAATTAATGACAAAATTTCTGATTGCTTGGTAGATCTGGGTTGCGAAGGCACACTAATACGTCTTAGTGATGCTGAACGATTAAATATTGAATGGGAACCAGTAGATGGACCGATACTATCTGGGTTTGGTAATACTCATTTCCGTCCTATAGGTTCAGCACTTGCAAACATCGAAATTCAAGGGGTTACGGAAAAGGATGTCGAGATGTTAATAGTTGATGATTCTCATATTAACACTCCAATTATGCTAGGTCACACATTTACAGAAAGGCCTACTATTAAGATAACTAAAACTGATACAGATGTGATTTTCCAAAAGACGGGCAACAATAAATTTTATAAATTCCGTCTCAACTGTGCTAAAAATATTACTATTTCAAGTGGAAAAATAAATGCTATTCCGGTAGTTTGTGATGAGACGTATTGTGGTAGGTTCTATGTTAATGGAACAGTCAGGGGATGTGAAAACAAAGAACATTATTTATTACCGGGAGAATATGACATGAAGCAGGGTTTAGGGAACGTACTAGTACAGAATATTAGTCAACAGGACGTAACGTTTAAATCTGGGGAACTCATTACTCGTGCTTTGAAATTAGATGAACGTATTCAAGTCAATCAGTTGCAAAAGGTTATCGATCCTCTTCCAGATGCTCCCAAATTAAATATTGGCAATAATATTTCTGATGCTGAAAAAGATAGGCTCAAATTATTTTTAGAAGAATATAAAAATTGTTTTTCAAATAGCTTAAAAGATCTTGGGTTCACTACTGAAACTGAAATGGTCATTCACCTAGAAGATTCAGATCCGGTCGTTTATCGCCCATATAGGCTTTCTTTTACGGAAAGGCAACGTGTTCGTGATATGGTTCAAGAGATGTTAGATAGTGGAATAGTCAGAGAGTCTAGTTCCCCATATGCAAGTCCTATAGTGCTAGTGAACAAAAAGTCTGGGGAAAAACGTCTCTGTGTGGATTACCGCGCCCTTAATAAAAAGACAAAGCGTGAACACTATCCCCTTCCAAGGATAGAAGATCAACTAGACCTTCTCTCTGGTAGTTCATTTTATATAACATTAGACCTCGCATCTGGGTACTACCAGATCCCAATCGCTGAAGAATCCAAAGAAAAGACTGCTTTTGTTACCCCCGATGGCCAGTACGAGTACAATCGTATGCCTTTTGGGCTCGTTAATGCACCTTCTGTGTTTCAACGCACCATCAATAAGATCGTACAGAAGTCTCCAGTCCGTTCGTATGTGCTAGTATACATGGACGATATATTGATACCAGCTAAATCGTTTAATGAGGGATTAATTCGGTTACGAGAAGTTTTCAATTTGTTAAAGGAAAATGGGCTAACGTTAAAATTAAGTAAATGTAATTTTTTCTACAACAAAATTGATTATTTGGGGTATGAGGTTAGCTCCTCGGGAATTAGACCTGGTTCTCTCAAAACCGAAGCTGTGTCTAAGTTCCCTGCTCCACAAAATGTTCATGAAGTAAGACGGTTTTTGGGGCTCGCGAGTTTCTTTCGAAGATTCGTTAAGAATTTTGCTTTACTAGCTCGTCCTCTAACTGCTCTATTAAGAAAAGATTCTTCTTGGAGGTGGGGTGAGGAAGAGAAAAATGCTTTTAAAACTTTAAAAGAGCATCTTACACAAAGACCTATTTTAACTATTTACAATCCTAATGCAGAAACACAACTCCATACCGACGCGAGTAAACTTGGGGTAGCAGGGATACTTATGCAGAAAGACGAAACGGGATTATTTAAGGTTGTCGCATATTATAGTAGACAGACTAGCATTGACGAACAAAAATTGCATTCGTTTGAGCTTGAGACTCTGGCAGTCATTGCGTCATTGGCAAAATTTAGAGTATATTTGCTAGGAATTAAGTTTAAAATAATTACTGATTGCAACGCGTTACGAAGTACTCTGGTCAAACGTGATTTGATCCCAAGAATAGCTCGTTGGTGGGTGCAGTTCTTGGAATTTGACTGCGAAATAGAGTATAGGTCTGGCGAAAGGATGGCACACGTAGACGCACTAAGTAGGAGTCCCGTAGATCCCACTACTAATGACTGTCATGTGATAGATGTTCTCACTGTTAATTCGGACGACTGGCTTACTACTGTCCAACAATCGGATGATGAAATTAAGAATATTGCTAGTATTTTAAATGATCCAAAAACTAAAGAAACTGTAGAAACTTTTAATAATTATAAATTGAAGAATGGCAGAGTCTTCCGAATTACCAGTGACAACAACGAACGCTGGGTGATCCCAAAGGGTGCTAGGTGGCAGATTTTAAAAAGTAACCATGACGACATTGGGCATTTTGGCGTAGACAAGACCTTGGCTCGTATTCAGGCAACATATTGGTTTCCCAAAATGAGACGTTTTGTAAAAAAATATGTGGCAGCATGTCTTGAATGTGCCCATCATAAAATACCGAGTGGGCCTAAAGCTGGAGAGTTACATCCTATTCCAAAAGTTGACAAGCCTTTTCATACGATCCATGCAGATCACTTGGGTCCGTTTATACGCACTAAACGCGGTAATACGTACATTCTTGTGTTGATTGACGCGTTTACAAAATTTATAAATCTTACGGCTGTACGCAATACAAAGTCTTCGACAAGTATTAAAGTTTTTAGAGAACACTTTAGTTATTTTGGGACACCAATGCGTTTGATTACGGATCAGGGTACAAGTTTCACGAGTAAGATTTTCAAGTCTTTTATGCAAAGTACTGGGATTAAGCACATATGTAATGCCGTTGCCACTCCTCGTGCCAATGGCCAAGTGGAGCGTTATAATCGCACAATTCTATCAGCATTGGGAGCTATGAATCATGACAAACCAAATGGTATATGGGACGAACACTTGCCCGACATACAGCTAGGTTTCAATACTACTATTAACGCTACAACTAAAAAGACGCCAACCGAATTGCTATTCGGCTATAATGTAACAAATCCATCTCAAGGTATACTCAACGACGTAATATCAGATATAACTCCAGATCCTACAACCGATGACTTGTTAAAGTCAAGATCTGATGCTAGTGACCTAATCCAAATTCAACAAGAAAAAGCAAAGCAAAGGTTCGACAAGCATAGGAAAAAGAATATAGTTTTCAATGAAGGAGATTTAGTTAGAGTAATAAGAGCAGCAACCGGTATAGAAGGACAATCCAAAAAGCTAGAGCCAAAATGTCAGGGTCCTTATCGTATTAAAAAGGTCCTCCCCAATGAAAGGTTCGTTATCGAGGACACCCCTATCACTAGAAAAGGAAGGCGTTATGAATCAGTTGTAGCAATAGATAAAATATTCCCATGGTTAACGTTTTCCAAACCAATGTCATCAGATGGTGAAGGCTCTGCTAATGAATCTATTGATCAATCTGTAAATGAAGTACATGAAAGCTCTTCTAGTGATGAATCCACCAATGAAAAAACAGATGATGTAAATAATAACCCCTCTAGCAATGAATCTGCAAATAATCAATTAAGTGATTAAAAACCACATAACTTGTCACTATCCTCAATGTACCTTATTAGGTAGGTACTTCACATAGACTAGTGTTGGTAAAATGTTTAATTCTGTGTTTAGTACAACAATAACCACAAGTTCGTGTCGTTATTTATGATTATTTAATGTCATGATTAATAATATTTACGATCAAGGTCATGGATCGTTAAAGGTTGCACTGATCAAGGTCATGGATCACTGTGTACCTGAATTGATCAACGTCATGGATCAATTCAGGGTTAACTGTTTGATCAACGTCATGGATCAATTCAGGGTTAACTGTTTGATCAACGTCATGGATCAATCAGTCCTGAACAGTCAAAAAAAAAAACGCGATCAAGGTCATGGATCAGCGGATTATCTCATGTTATGTAAATAAATTAATGAATTAGCCAAAACATAATGATATTGTTTCGAATCAGCAGAGTGCAATAAACTAAGAATATTATTATTGTTAATTATATAACACAATGATCAAAGTCATGGATCATCGGAGTCGATTAATAATGATAACTAATTAATGTAAAGTTCGTTATGCATATAAAACTTTGTGATTATGTTGTAAGTTTACCAAAATCATAAATACCTACTAGCCTTAAATAATTTTGTTCTTAACTATTCATGATTTTGGTAAGTTTTATTTATGTTACCTATAAGTTTAGTTTGATTTTGTTATTATTGCGTATTGTATAAATTACCTACCTATCTACCTATTGTAATGATTTATTATTAGTTTTAAAATAATGTACCCATCAATACGAGGGACTCGTAAAGCTAACGGATGGCCGAGCTGTTAACTAATTTACCTGAAAGTGTAATTATTTATTTAATCGTCATTTGACTCTTTTTTTTTATATTTAAATACAAATTAAGAATACCGTCATTGACTATTTCCTTTAAATTTAATTTGTTCATCAACTAGAAAAAGACTTTGTTTTGACTCGACTTGATTTATACGGTGAAACCGACTTGGCTGGCCATTCGTTTGCTGGACGTTGATCTGAAAGGTTGTGTTCAGTCTGGCAAATAAAGTGCTGAAACTTTGTAGCTCGGAGTTATTATTTACTTCCCAAATACTATATAAGTATAAAAATACGAGATAAATAAGGAAATGCTACAATAATCAGAAGGCGATTATATTTAATAGCAAATTTTATTGCAGCGTATAAACATCTTTTCACCAGGTGTCTGTCATATGCTTCAATCAATCTTCTACTATATAAAATCAAATAAACCTAAACTAATAACTAAAATACATTATGAAAAGAAGTCCCTTTAGGCATGGTACCGAAGATACTGGCAGCGTTCCCCCTTTGGATGGCTAGACTAATTCTTTGTCCGAGGTAGCTGCCAGCTCTTCGGTCTCCGGTGATGTCGACTAACCTTTTTGTTATTTCCTTAAAAAGGCCTAAAGCGCTAGGACCCCACGGACCAAGGGTCTCGACACCGAATGGGACATATAAAAATATACTATACTATACTATATAAAAATAAGTCGGGTTTTCCTTCCTGACGCTATAACTCCAGAACGCACGAACTGATTTCCACGGTTTTTCATTCGTTGGAAAGGTCTCGGGCTCCGTGAGGTTTATAGCAAAAAAAATCAGGAAGAATTTCAACAGAAAAGCGGGAAAATCTCACATAAAACGAAGCCATCTGGTGGCGAAACGGAGTTCGCCGGGTTTACTCGTTAAATCTAAATATTTTTTATTGTCTAACAGCCATTTTCAACAACCTATCTATCCAGAGTTTGTCCTACTAGAGATTGACGTAAGATCTATAGAAGTAATGTTAAATTTCTCTCTTTAAAATAGGGCAAGCCGTGGATAGATCGGTTATTGGGAACGGCCGTAAATGTTCTATGTCGTTCGCCAGGGTTCGAGCTGGCGAACGAGCAGTTTAGTTGTGAACAGATAACAAACAAACAAACAGAGTAATTTTATCCGGTTGCAGCGTTGGCAATTTTTTTTTGCTGGGTTGGGTTTTTGGAACTCTTTTTTCTTTTTTCTTTTCTCTTTTTTTTTTTTTTTTTTTTCTTTCTTTCTTTCTTTTCTCTTTTGGAAAAAGCGGGATTCTGTAGTCAAAAGCGGGACATAGGAAAAAAAAGTACATATATAATAAATTAATGTTTTGAAATATTTGTCTATTTGTTTACATGGCAATTGATGGCAAAAATATGATATTTTAAATCAGATTTACCCTATTGATCCACACTTTTCTGTGCCACCCGTTGTCTCCGAAAAGCGGGACTGGGACTGTTCCGCGCGGGATTTTTAATTTTGATTTAAAAATCGGGACGTCCTGCCAAAATCGAAACGTCTGGCAATGCTGGTTGGTTGGTTCACCTTTCAAAAATTTACGCCACTTTCGCAGATGATTTTGTTGGCACTATTTGTTTGGCATGAAAAGGTCATTAAATGTTTATGACTTGACTCATTAAAACCTGATATTCTTTATTGACGTACTCTTATGCTCTTTTACGATGTTCATTAGAGCATTATGAGAGCAAAATACTAATTAGGGTTGCCACATTCAACAAAAAGTAGTAGCTGAAAGGGACAGAGGGAGTAGGTCAGAAAACGTTTAAGAAATCGCTAGAAATAATCATTAGCAGTATTTTTTTTAAATGCCTAAATTTCGTGGGAAATCAGGAGAAATATCGTTTCAATGCCTAAAAAAATCGAGTTTTTAAAAAAAATACACTAGTAGTGATGCAACGGAGGTTTTAGAACGGAAGCAGAAGGGAAAACGCATCTTTTAACTTTATGAATAAAATGTATGATTTGTTTAACAAGAAATGGCGATAGGTACCGTTTAAAAATATCGATAAGTATATTTTTTTCACTTGCCCATTCCTAGTAGCCAGTCGCTATTTTCTTGTGAAATATATTTTAGTTTAGCACAAAATAAAATTTAGCGCAAAATATAGTTTACTCAAAGTTTATTCAAGTAGGTAAACTTTATTCCGCCCTTATATCGCCTTAATATCGTAAACGTCTTCAGCTTCATATGAATAAATAAATATATACCTGGCTGGCTGGCTGGCTGGCTGGCTGGCTGGCTGGCTGGCTGGGTGGCTGGCTGGCTGGCTGGCTGGCTGGCTGGCTGACTGGCTGGCTGGCTGGCTGGCTGACTGGCTGGCTGGCTGGCTGGCTAGCTGGCTGGCTGGCTCTAGAATGACACTCAAGTGTAGATCAATACTTGAGTAGCGATCGAGTGACAAAATTGTATGAAATGACAGCGACAAACGTCATTCTACAATACCTGACCCTCATGTAAGGTTATCTGTAAATAGGGTATCGGAAACTGACACGGATGACGGATCCACAACACGGAACAAATACTTCCGAAGAAATATAATGGAGGAGGTTTTGTCTGTCTGTCTGTGTGTGGACTCGTAGCAACCTAACGGATGAACCGATTCGATTTAGTTGTTCATCTAGAAAGATTACATGTTGGAGAACGTTGTTAACTATGATTGTCGAGAGTAGTGTTGCTGAAATATCGATAGTTTTCATCTGAACAAGCCATACTATCGATAGAATAAATTGAGGCAAAGTATTGCCAAAGAATACTTCGGCAAATAAGCCGTATTGTTTGTATTCGATGGTAATCGATATTATCTAAGATTCAATTTATAGTATAGTTGCTCGGAAATAAAAAAATCTATCGTTTATTATAGGCCATCGATAGTCTGCCAATTTGCAATATTTAAGTATAAGTACCTGAATATTGTAAACAATATCTATTGAGAATTGGTAAACTATCGATAGTACCTATAAGATAATCGATAGTATCTAGTACAACTGGGGCAGACTCCTCCGAATCTGGGACCAAAGTAAACAAAAAAAACCCCGACATCTTGGACCGATTTTCATCAAACATAGCTAAGACCCACCGCAAGGAAATTGACTTTCAAATGAAAAAAAAAAACCGCATCGAAATCGGTCCATCCTTTTGAGAGCTACGACTGACACACACGCAGACAGACATCGATGTCAAACTTATAACACCCCTCTTTTTGCGTCGGGGGTTACAAATAACAGCGCGAGGTTGCCATTCTTACAATTGCTATCTCGCTTACTCTCGGTGACGATCCGTGAAATAGACAGAGAAATAAGACAGTGTTTACAAAATACCAGCAGAATGGCAACGCATATGTGGCGCCATCTATTGGTATAATTTGTCTATGATGCGGACTAATCTTTTTTAATCTCAATCTATACATACCTACGTCAGTCAGTACAGTCAGCGACAAAAGTAGCTGATCGTTCTCGATTTTCCAAATGTGTTTCAAATCAGTAATTATCATTGTTTTTTTACATTTTACATGGTATCATTTTGACCACAACATAACACACCTGATTTTAGGTGATGATGAGGTCAAAAATTGGTGTCTTCTAAGATGATGAGATTAATAGAAAAAAGTGTGATTGTTCAGCGACTTTTGTCGTTGACTGTACCTAGTTATCATAGCTCTGCTGATAACAATATTGTGTTCTTTCCATAACCAGTTAGTTGGGGTCGGTTGCTTGAACCGTAGTCAAGGTTGAATTTAGTTTAAAAGACGAAAAAGTAACTATTAGTCGTTTTTTAAATGCATTTTTGACTATAGTTAGTTATCTTTGACAACGCGCAACGTATCAAATACAGATTACAGTTAGTTGCAACGCGAACGCGCGTGTGTACGAACGCCAAATGCGTAATAAGAAAAACAAATAAAATTTCCGTTGGATTCCATTGCCAAAACCGCGGGAATGCAGTGAAAAAAGTGGTTTACTTTTTTGTGAGTGGCCAGTGTTCGAATTGTTTGTGAAAAAAGTTTGCATTTTTCAGTTGCACTTAGTGTTTTTGCCAAGTTTCTTTTCTTAGTCGACGAGATTGCCAGCGGTTTGTAGAAAATTTATGTTTACATTTTTTTTTGTCAGATTTAGTTTGTTTACGTTCGTTGTGCGTGAATGCTAAATTACGATTAGCTTTGTTTTTTTTTTAACTATTTTTTACGGTTTTAAAGTGTATTTCTTTTATGAATTACACATTCACTAAAAGATAAACACAGCGTATTCAGAATTAGGAATGGTTATAATATTAGTCATGCTGACTCATGCATAAAATTTTAAATTCAAAGTAGAAAATAACCTATTTTGTATTCTAAAAATTATAATCTAACGCATTTCAAGTTTTATTTATATAAATTGTTATGCAATGACCTCGATTTGAGCTTTAACCTGCAAGTTTTGTTGCGTAGTTTCTTCTCTTTATGTAATTAATTTAGCTCATATCATGGTTAAATTATTTTTTTGACTAAAATTAATTAAATTCAATATCTATAGTTTATCTTTTTCCAAGTTATAGATATCATTAATTGTACGGCTTGAAACAGATTATTTTGATAAAGACATACCTAATAGGTTTATTAAGCTTTTAAATTGTGTGTAGGTTTTTTAGATAGCATAATTTTATGACGATACCTACTCTGCCCACGTTGTTATACCTAGTTACAGTAAGTCGTTTTACTGGTGTTATGACTTTTTTACAGTACTGTGATCTGTAAATCAAGTCCTACTTGGAATTTTTATTTAACTTTTGATGTCCGTTACAATATCCAAGTTATCTGTTATAATCAATAAGATAAACCATTTTAAAAATGTTAAATTTTTTTGACTTACTGTAAACTCGTAATAACGGGGGCAGTACTGTAATATGTCATAATATTATTAGGATCTGTACAATTATAAAACCTATACAAAAAATGTATGCATTTCTTGAAAAATAGCAGCTGATAAAATAGGCAATTTTAACCGACCAAAAAACCGAGGAGTTTCTCAAATCGACACGTAACTACGAACTTTTTTTTGCATATTCAATATAAAAAATAAAACATTTTTAATGTATCGATTTTGGCCTTTTTTGGCGGCAATTGAATTGTCAACATGAAGATTTTGTTTTGATTTCCAAAACTTGTGTTTCTTCGAGTGATAATGTGGTGTGCCAATAATGAGTTAATCTATCTATCTATCTATCTAATCTGTAATATTGGTGGATTATTAACCATTATGTGTTCGTTAATGTGTACGAGTGTGGGAAATTGAAATAAAGTTGTGAAAGTGACTTTTCTAATTGCTCCAAAAAAGTCCGTGTAAAGTTTAAGTAAAGCGCCACTACTTTACTCAAAACACTATCCTCATCCCATCATCTCATTATCATCATCATCATCACCTTCGATTGATTCAACTCTCTGAGTTTGAAATATTTTTACTTGCCACTGGCAAATACACTAATCGTGTGACGCTATACAAAACAAAAAAAAGTATCGATACATAAAAGCTTTCGTGCCTGGCTTGTAGCTGGACCTCAATATCATATCATCATTTATTACCGAACTATTTAATACCCGACCTTGATAGGTGAAATGCACAAAACGCGTGTAAAAAAAATAAAATATTTACTTCATGGACTATTAAAGTTAATGACCTACAAGTAGGTATATTATTATAGCATGAAAAATAATACATTTATTTATTTAATAATAATAATAGGCGAGCAGCTTGAAGCGTGAAATAATAAATAATAAATCATAATTGAATTGAAGAGACAACTAATTCCATATTATTAACATTATTATAAATGTAAAGGTAGCTCTGTTTGTTTGTTACCTTTCCACGATTAAACCGCTGAATCGATTTTGGTGAAACAGTTTGTACGGTCAACGACAAAAGTCGCTGAACAATACTTACATTTTCAGATTTTCGATTTTGATGAAATCCTGCTAAAGTTTGTGAGTAAAGTGAGTATGTATGTATCTTTGTTGCTCATTCACGCAATAACTACTGAACAGATTTTAGTGAAATTTGTAACGGAGATAGTTTATACCCTGGATTAACACATAGGCTACTTTCATCCCGGGAAAAGGTTCCTGTTATTATATATATCGAAATCCTATTACAGTGTATTATTATATAAACACTAGCGCCATCTGTGCTGGCAATATAAAAGTAGCTTTGCAATTATAAACACATCAAGTTGGTCTATGGTATAATGATATCTTGTCTATGGAACATCTCTCACTCTGTACATTCATTTGTTCAAATAAAGCTGTGTTTGACTTTTTTGGCGGCAATTGAGTTGTCAACGTGAAAATTTTGTTTTTATTTCCAAAACTTGTGTTTCTTCGAGTTATAATGTGTAATATTGGTGGATTATTAACCATTATGTGTTCGTTAATGTGTACGAGTATGGGAAAATGAAATAAAATTGTGAAAGTGACTTTTCAAGTTGCTCTAAAAAAGTCCGTGTAAAGTTTAAGTAAAGCACCACTACTTTACTTAAACACTATCCTCATCCCATCATCTCATCATCATCATCATCATTTAAACTTGATTCAACTCTCTGAGTTTGAAATATTTTATACTTGACACTGGCAAATACACTAATCGTGTAACGCCATAAAAAAAAAAAAAAAAAAAACCTGTGTCAGTAAGCACATCGTTTTACTTTAATAATAGTTCCTGCGGGTTAACAGGAAGACGGTGAAACCGCGGGGCTAGCTAGTGATAACATAATTTGTAAACAATACCGCCCAGTTGTAAGGTTTCGTGAGGACATCATACGACCTTCCCTTAATAATATAAATGTATGCAGACACGTGATTCGTTACAGTCTGTCATATTTTATTGTAATAAAATGTAATGAAGGATAATTTTGCACGCAATTTCATTTTATTATCCACTAGCTGCGACCCGCGGTTTCACTCGCGTGAACTACACTCTCAGAGATACCTACTGTAAACCTTAACGCGATAAAAAGTATCCCAGTATGTCCTTCTCCATGCAGGGTTTGATCTATCTGCATTCCTCCTATGATGTATTGATGAATTAAGTATATGAACTGGATTGTGTTGTAGAATGGATTGGTAGTGACGTCGGTTCGGATGTTTGTATTTTTTGTATTTTTTTTGGTGTAGGAAATCATCATTATCATTATCAGCCTTTCACGTTCCCACTGCTGGGACTCTGGTCTTCTCTCAGAGAGAGAGAGAGAGAGTACGCGCCGTAATCCAGCACGCGGGCCCAGTGCGGGTTGGTAGATGTCGCATGCCCTTGAATGTTGCAGTTCTTGGACACGCCGGTTTCCTCGCGATGTTTTCCTTCACCGTTTTGAGCGATGGCAAATCCGCACATAACTTATTAAGTCGTATCGTGATGAAACCATAGCCTGGTGGTAGGGCATTTGCCACCTTCAAATTAAGAATCTGTCACCAAGCACCTATCGGTGTTTTCCGGCAGCCTCACTTGAGAGCCAGTTTCCAGTCCAGGTGTAGCGTGGCGCCATCTTCGACCGCATCGTCACTTAACATCAGGTGACTTGTGGTCAAACGCTACTATGTAAAATGTGTAAGATAAACATTTTCTGTGCCTCTATTCTTAAGTCTAGACTCTCCAGTGTAGTCTAGACTTCTAGAGGCTATGAACCGGTACCGGGTCATGGCCGTAACAGCCTCGGCGTGACCACTGGTCTGAGAAGGTTTCGCGTGTAAACAGTAGGATAAAATTACATTATTAGCTTCGCCCAGAACGAACCGAGAAATCGAAGGTGGCAGAGTCAAATGTCATCGGCGAGATAAAAGCGCACAAATTCGCTGGCACGGCCAAGGTAGCCGAGCCAGCGAAGGTGGACATAACAAGAGAAAGAAACGCACAAAAAACAGTAACATTGTACATAAGCCATTAATTTAAATAAATAAATATCAGGGGACTTGTGTTATGGGTACTAGACAACGATATACATACTTATATAGAGAAATAAATACTTATATAGATAGAAATATCCAAGACTCAGGTATATTAGTGCTCATCACAAATATATTTGCCAATATTATGTGATGGTGCGAACACTGCTGCAGTGTACAGTGCCTCCCAAAAAGGACTTGGCTCAGCAAATGTGCTAAGGACGAATCCACTGCGCTGATTTTTAGCCAAGACCATATTGTATTGAGTGACTTATGGATATTAATAAAAAATAAAAATAGTTAAAAAAACACATTAAAAACGCACTGAAAAATATAAAATAGTTAAATTGACTTGCATTCGTTACGATATAACGGTTAATTCAAAAAGTGTGGAGCGCTTTTTGGTTGTGTGTACTATTATTTACCCAGTAAAAGAAGCATTAGTTAGTTACAAGTCAAGCTAATAAAGGTGTTTTAAAAAAAACACGTTACGTGCTTAGATGGTCATAGCGAATAAGGACCCTGATTGTAACAAACGTTATTTTATGATATTCTAATTAACGTAATGTAGTTAACAGAGTCACGTCCTATTGTGAACGCCTTGTTGGTAAATATGTGATTATTGGAATATTCCAGCACCGGACCACAAAACAACAATAATTCTATTGTTATAGCCTTATATTTCACTAAATAAGATAAATAATATAATTGATACCTAATATTTTTTGTAACAGGTATTTTGTACTAAGTAAAATGCAACGCAACCGATATGTTACATCTTTCAGGAAAACCAGAGATCTATTAGAAACTAAAAGTAGGATAAATTTTAAATTTTAAAAAGCCCCGATGGAAGGGACTTTTTTTGGCGGCAATCGAATTGTCAACGTGAAAATTTTGTTTTTATTTCCAAAATTTGTGTTTTTTCGAGTGATAATGTGTAATATTGGTGGATTATTAACCATTATGTGTTCGTTAATGTGTACGAGTGTGGGAAATTGAAATAAAGTTGTGCAAGTGACTTTTCTAGTTGCTCCAAAAAAGTCCGTGTAAAGTTTAAGTAAAGCGCCACTACTTTACTTAAACACTATCCTCATCCCATCATCTCATCATCATTATTTAAACTTGATTCAACTCTCTGAGTTTGAAATATTTTATACCTGACACTGGCAAATACACTAATCGTGTGACGCCATAACAAAAAAAAAAAAACTGAATTATGAACCTTAAACGTCACTTTACGCGCAAGTGTCCTGAAAAAATATTATGTAGCCAACTGTACCAAACATTAACCAAATAGTTTTCATTTGCAGACGATATACCTAAGCTTGTTTTTTTTTATAATAGTACGCTTTCCCAACCGGTGCTTTCTCGTAGCAGAGCTTTCCTTTCGAAAGATTTGTTGGCCTTAAGGTGCGGTCTCGTTGATGCAATAATATTTTATTTAAATTCTTACAAAATTAAAGTAAGATGTAATTATTGTCCTTAAAAAAAACATAAATTAAAAGTGAAATAAACGTAAATTCTTTCTTTTTCTTTCATATAAACAGAAATCAATTGCTGCTCGTCTTGTTGAAACTCAAAAACGGTTTGTAGGATTTGTTTTTTTTTTGTTGTGTGCGTAGGTTTGTGTATGAAAGAAAATTGTTATAAAATATTCCAATAAATTGGGTTGGACTTTTTTGGCGGCAATCGAACTGTCAACGTGAAAATTTTGTTTTTATTTCCAAAACTTGTGTTTCTTCGAGTGATAATGTGTAATATTGGTGGATTATTAACCATTATGTGTTCGTTAATGTGTACGAGTGTAGGAAATTGAAATAAAGTTGTGCAAGTGACTTTTCTAGTTGCTCCAAAAAAGTCCGTGTAAAGTTTAAGTAAAGCTCCACTACTTTACTTAAACACTATCCTCATTCCATCGTCTCATCGTCAACATCATCATCATCATCATTTAAACTTGATTCAACTCTCTGAGTTTGAAATGTTTTATACATGACACTGGCAAATGCACTAATCGTGTGACGCCATAAAAAAAACAAAAAAAAATAAAAAATTGGAGAATTCGGGAAAAATTAAAAGTGCATATTTTATGAACTGATGAACTTTAATTTGCCTACCCGTACCAAGCCGGGTGGGATCAAAAGTGTCCCAAAAGTTTTCTTTTAAATCCATCTGCCGTTGTTACCACTAGTTACGAGTTATTTTTAACATTTGTCCGACCTACTCGCTATTTGTAGTTAAATGCGTATAAAATAGGTATGTCAAATTTATTTAAATGTATAAACAACACAGTTTTTCATTGTCATTATTTATAGAAATATATGTTAATTTCAATGCTTATTTAAATTTTATGACCTTGGTATTGGTAACAATTGCTTGACAAAACTATCCCTACTAATAATATAAATGTGAAAGTAGCTGTCTGTCTGTCTCGCTTTCACGCCTAAACTACTGAACCGATTTAAACGAAATTTGGTACGGAGATAGCTTGAACCTTGAGGAAGGACTCAGGATACTTTTTATTGCCATAAACTGTTGCCCACGCGGGTGAAACCGCTACAGAAAAAGTTTTTTTTTATTACTTACGGGGTAGCGTTTGACCACAAGTCACCTGATGTTAAGTAACGATGTAGTCGAAGGTGGCGCCACGCTACACCTGGACTGGAAACTGGCACTCAAGTGAGGCTGCCGGAACACACTGATAGGTGCTTGGTGACAGATTCTTAACATGAGGGTGGTAGCTAGCCAGGCGAGTAATAGAAAGTACCCGGTAGGGTAACCAAGCTATGGTTTCATCACGAAGTTTTCCTTCACCAAAAGCTCAAGCTCATTGTAGGATTCGAACCCACGGATCGCAAGCCGACGTCACTACCACAGAGCCATCATCGCTATATGATAAACTGATTGAAAATGGTTTAGAGAAACAGGAAGTTACCAGTTGCCTTTAAATAACTTATCTGATGGAATCACTAAAACTATATTATCCACAAGGTTATTGTTAATGCAATTTATGTACGATTAATCATTATTCTCATAATAATAATAATAATAAATAGCGAAAAAGATATAATAAAATAAAAAAATATATATATAAAATAAAGACTCTTCGCCTCATAGCGAAGAGTCTCGACCAACATCTTAAGAGGCTCTCGCTGGACGGTTGGATCAAGGGTCGCATGCAGAAGGCAGTACGCCTTGACACGGCGCGTATCGTCAGGAGGTTCCTCACTCTGCAGCCCTAACCACCGGTAGCTTGAGTCCTGCCCCGCTACCGGCGGCACTCTAGGTTTAAGTTTTTTATAGTAATTTTGTTTAATATTATTTTATAAAATTAATGTAAAAAACTTTTGCTTAAGAAAAAAAATAAATGAAGAGATAATAATAATAATCATTCACAATAAATATCACACACTGTAAGTTACTTGGCTAAAAGCCCGTACTTACAGTTATTACCAACTTTTTCAGGAGGTTGAGATATTTAAATAAATACGAAAATAATAATAATGCCCGCACAATCACATACATAGGCTCTGACCCCTAACTAGGTTTCCCTGTATCTAGGGTATCAGAAACTACGCGGATCGGGGATCCACAATACCCAGACACAGAACAAATACATGCGCTTTTTTTTTTTAATGCACAAATATTTGTCCTGTAGCGGGAATCGAACCCGCGACCTCACGCTTCACAGTCGGCTATCCGCCCATTGCGCCATATCGGTCGTCGTTAATAAGAGTTATAATATCAGAACTTATCTATATTCAAAGAGTTAGTACTGTTTTTAAGTACTGTCTTCGACATAAAATGTGAATGACTAAGTACTCATTATTAATTTTAATGCCATGGCCAAGCCGCACGGTTACAAGTTTTGTATCTTTGAAGGCGAAACAATGAACAATTATATCATTTGAAGTCGTTCTTCTATTATATTTTGCTGTGTATATTTAAGTGGTTAAATAAGTAACAGATAAGAGGATAAAACTTCTTAGGAGAACCTGAAAGACAGCCGTTTGTATTACAATACAACTTTAGTTCCAATAATGTTGGAATGTTCAACAGTATTTTGTCTGCACCAACGTCAAAGGAGGCCAAATGTATCTATAAAATCGTTAATTTAGGTATAAAGCGTAGGTAAAGAGTTAAGAGTGCACCCATGAGGGTGGCATGTTCTGTAAAAGATCAAACCCTCTATAAATAAATATAGATTAAAAAAAAGGCATCTTTGAGAGGATAAAAAGGGTATCGTGACGCCACCTCCGACTATATATATATCTTGAACTTCTTATTAAATCTTGGACTTTTAGCTCACGAGTAAAAAAAAAAACGTTTTTCTTTAATTATTCAGTTATTAGATCTTAATTCTATTTTTTTTAATGATTTTTAAGATACATTTTGATATAATATATTAATATATAACGGTCCTAGAACAACATTGTTTAGGTACGAGTTTAAAATAATAACACTTACTTTTTTAATATAATTTTTTTTATAATTAAATATTGGGGACAATTGCACACTTACTGACGTTACGTTGCCAGCGTTTTGGGCACGCTTTTGGAGGTAATGACTTAAGCCTGGTGTTTTTGATTGTAATTGTTTGATTTAATATATTGTTTATTTTTATTTTTAAATTAACAGGCCCATGCCCTTGGCTCAATATTTTCTTGAATTACTATAATGTCATTTTATTTTTAATATTTACATAACACATTTTATACGTAATTAAATAAACAAAATTATCAATGCTAATTGTAATTTTATCGCAAAAAATATAGCTTTAATGAAACCGCACCTTAAAACTAGTGTGATCTAGTTTGAACCGGATAAAAGTGGTTAGAGATAATGCAAGAAGAAACTATCGAGTTTGATATGATATCTGTTATATCAGATGGGTATGTTAATTAGTCTTAATAATTTTAACTTTATCTTCTTTCTTATCCCTTTCCTGTTTAATTATATAATTATTGTTATATTACTACTACCTCAAGTATGCAAGGATCATCACGCGGTGGGTACCTGAGGACGGGCGATGTCGTCGAGGTAGGCTCCGAAAAAGTTGGCGTGATGACCTTGACTCATATTATGAGCGGTGGCCTGAGGTTGCGGGGATCGAGGTATCTGAGAACATCGGCCATTTTTCATACTGCCTTGGACCTGCCCGCAATACGAGTATATTTTATATAAAAATTTCGAGCTTATTAAAGTTGTACGACAGACATATAACAGTTTTTGGTGTGTAAGATTAACGTTAGCTTCAGAAAAATGAAAAATAAGTACAACAAAATTGGTAGAATATGTATCTTCCGTTCTAAACATCCAAGCATCGTGTAGGTTAAAAATGTCATTAAAAACTTCGAAATTAATTTATTAATATCATTTGTTTCCACAGTTTCCGTAAAATATCGTTTGTATAATCTTAATAGGCAAAAAATTTTATAACTCGTTTTCATACAACTAAGGGTCCGTTTTGGCCATTGTTCTTTGGAATAGAAATAACGTATACCTACCCTGGATTAACACATAGGGTACTATTTATCCCGGAAAGGGTTCCTGCGGGATAACGGGAAGACGCGGGTGAAACCGCGAAGCGCAGCTAAATAGTCTATATTATTACAGTTTGAAGTTTGAATACATTATATTTACATTATTGAATACGTTATAGCGATGATGGCTCAGTGGTAGTGACGTCGGCTTGCGATCCGTAGGACGTGGGTTCGAATCCTACAATGAGCTTGAGCTTTCGGTGAAGGAAAACATCGTGATGAAACCATAGCTTGGTGGTAGGGTATTTTCTAGTACTCGCCTGGCTAGCTACCACCCTCTTGTTAAGAATCTGTCGCCAAGCACCTATCGGTGTGTTCTGGCAGCCTCACTTGAGAGCCAGTTCCCAGTCCAGGTGTAGCGTGGCGCCATCTTCGACCACATCGTCACTTAACATCGGGTGACTTGTGGTCAAACGCTACCCTGTAAATAGTAAAAAAAAAAAAAAAAACATTAATAAAAGAAAAAAAAAAGGAAAAAGAAAGGAAAAAAAAAGGAAGAAAGAAAAAAAAAAAGAAAGAAAAAGAAAAAAAGGTAGTAAAACTGGTTGTGAATAAACCTAACCTATCAACTTATTTACGTTTCATACAATATGTTCAAGTGGTTTTCCTTATATCTTAATTTAGAATTCAGCTCATAACCTGACTGTGACCAGTCCTTGAGAGTAGAGATGGCGATTCTTCCAAAACGATAACGATTTTTATATCAATTTGAATCGAAGTCGATTGGTTTAATCGACGTTTAAGATAGATTTCTCAAAATCCATCTTCTTTTGCATCGAATATATTTACACACAGAACACACACACGTACACGTACACTAAAGGTCGCTGCATACGTGACGGGTTTTTATACGGACGGGACGGGACGGGAAGTTTTGAAAATATCATTTCATACAAAATGAACATGATTTTTTTTTTTTACTATTTACAGGGTAGCGTTTGACCACAAGTCACCTGATGTTAAGTGACGATGTGGTCGAGGATGGCGCCACGCTACACCTGGACTGGGAACTGGCTCTCAAGTGAGGCTGCCGGAACACACCGATAGGTGCTTGGCGACAGATTCTTAACAAGAGGGTGGTAGCTAGCCAGGCGAGTACTAGAAAATACCCTACCACCAAGCTGATGTGTCGCTGAAGCTGATGTACATATGTCGCGGAGACACGGACGGCACGGGAACGTGGCATTTTCTATGAAACGATATTTCCAAAACTTCCCGTCCCGTCCCGTCCGTATAAAAACCCGTCACTTATGCAGCGACCTTTACGCACATATTTATGACAATCACATAAAATGTAACTCTTTATTAGCATTAGATATCGACTAACGGCCGGTTTCAATAACCTATCTATCCACGGTTTGCCCTACTAGAGATACAAATTTGACATTACTTCTATGGAGATCTGGATAGGTAGATTTTTAAACCGGTCGTAATTTGACCTGAAAAGAAAATCCTTGAAAGTTTGTGAGTATGGATGGATGGATGTTTGCTAGTCTTTCACGCAAAAACTACTGAACGGATCTGAATGAAATTTGGAATGTAGATAGTTTATATACTGGACTAACACATAGGCTACTTTTTATCCCAGAAAAAGGTTCCTGCGGCATAACGGGAAGACACGGGTGAGACCGCGGGGCGCAACTATAGTTAAGAATGAACAAAAACCTTATTGGTTTATAACCTTCCACCTTTTAAGGTATCCATAAAGTATTTAATTCAACCTCAATTTTGGTAATTGGGTATGTCAAAAAAGTCAAAAGAGTCATGTGAGAGAGTACCCCTTGTTTAATGGGTTCCGACTTTAAACGTAAGTATGTAATATAAAGCAAAACCGTTGAATAAAATTGCTTATAATACAATCATAATAATAAAAAAAAACCTAATCCATAAAAATAAAAAATTGCTTGCAATAGATTGCCTTTCCTTCACTATTATGAGCGATGGTAAATTCGCATAGTAAACAAATTATTGCATTGTCACCAGGATTCCATAATTACATATATATAAAGTTTCATTTCGATACGACAGTTAGAAGGAGGTTAAAATTGACTTCTAAGATTTCATTACATTACATTGGTAAAGTTCGTTAGTTACAAGTGAAGCTAATATAAAATAACCGACATCAAACAGGAAACTAAAAATTTCTCTGGGATGCCATCATCAGATCCTGGTTTTCTTATTGCGGTCCCACCCTTGGGATATGTCCTTTCCAACAAAAACAGAATTATCAAAATCGGTTCATAAACGACGAAGTTATCCGCGAACACACATTTAAAAGTACTAGTTGCACCCCGCGGTTTTACCCACGTTTTCACGTTATCCCGTAAAAAAGTACTCTATATGTTAATTCAGGGTATAAACTATCTCCATTCCAAATTTCATTCAGATCCGTTCCGTAGTTTTTGCGTGAAAGAGTAACAAACATCCATCCATCCATACATACTAACAAACATTCACGTTTATAATATTAGTAGGATATATTATACGGTCTAATTAAGAAAACTCCTCCTTTTTGAAGTCGGTTATAAAACAATTTCATTTTCTCCCTACAGAACCTTAAAAATAACCAAACAATTTTATTGAATCTGTAAGATGTCAATATTTTAATTTTAGTAGGTTAATTTTTTCCCTTTTATCTTTTTGTTGAAACATAGTTACCGTGAAACGATAGAAATTCTTTGTTACAATAAAACTAACGCACTCAAATATTCATGTTATCTACAAATGAGTCATCGGTACAGTACACAACAAGTTTGTGTTCAAAAGTATTCACCAAATGATGTACCTACCCAGTTTGTTATTGTACTTCTCGGCAGACGGACTCAATAATTGTTAAAAATCTGTGCTCTGATTGTTTTAACTTTGCAGACTTCCATTACCTATAAAACCTGGTGTAAATAAAGCAATAAATCGTACAGATAATTGAATTTTCAAAGCTAAGCTTGTAAAGAAATCGACACACAGTTTCGGTTTTATTAGTAAAGCTGTGAAAATCCTAAACAAAAATGTGTCAATTCAAATAGTGCATGAACAAAATCGTTGGCAATGGTCCACTTTGTGTGTAGTGCTGAATCTTAATGCGTGGATTAAAATAGTGAATTATAAAAATTCCTTGGCAATTGAACTAAGTGCAAACCTGTAGATCAAGTGCAAAACTTTACGTAAAAGTATAATAGCCGATAAGAGAGAAACTTAATCAACGTCCCCATCACAAAATAAAGTGCAAAACACCGTTTTATTCTGACATAAGTGCAAAATCCTGGGATCCCCAACATAAGTGGCAACCTTTGATATCTTCAACATAAGTGCAAACCCATAATATTCTTTAATATACTGACAGAATCCTGATATTTCCCGATATAAATATAAATCCCTAATATCTCCCAGAAAAAGTGCAAACCCCAAACGTCCCCAATAAAAGTACAACCCCAAACGTCCCCAATAAAAGTTCCAACCCCAAATATCCCCAATGTACAAATCCCACCCAAAATTCCTGTGCTAATGTCCCCAAACTCCTGACACGATGGATAAGCTGATTTCGTCAGTAAAACAATGGGGCGGTTCCAGAAAGCCTGTAGCGGAACTGTCCAGGAGTCAGTACTCCCTGGTCTCCTGCAATGACCTCACTGCTGGAGCTGTTCAGCTCTGGATGGGGCTGCCGGAGGAAGTCAAGTACGACCCTGCACTGGCGCCTTTTCGGCAGTTTTACGAGAAAGAGCGGGGTGAGTATTTTTTTTCTAATTATAAATAAAAATAGACTAAAAATAGAAGGAGGTTCTCAGTGGGAAGTTTTCTGACACACAATTAAAATTTGAAATGAGGTTTTTGGCGGCAATTGACCTGTCAAAACGCAATTGAACTGTCAAAACTTGTGTTTTTTCGAGTGTTAAGGGTGATATTCGTGAATCGTTCACCATTATTTGTGTTTTTTAATGTGCTTCAAGTGTAGACTGGTAATTGAAATAAAGATGTAAAAAGTGACTTTTCTAGTTGTTCCAAAAAAGTCCGTGTAAACAACCACTACTTTACTCAAACACTATCCTCTTTGACCCGGCTTGTTGCTGGGTCCCATCATCTCATCATCATCACTATTACTTGATTCTACTCACTGAGTTTTAAATATTTAATACTTGACACTGGCAAATACACTAATCGTGTTACGCCAGTACAAAAAAAAACAGTTAACAGGAAATGTATACTTTTATTTCCAAAACTTCGCGTAGGTAAAATAATGTGTGATATTGGTGGAATAGAAACCTTTATGTGTTCGTTAATGCGTACCATTGTAGGAAATCGACATTGTGAGAGTCGCGGGGAGCGGATGGATGCAAGGATAGCCGTTCATAGTGGCGTTCAAAGAGGGAGGCCTTTTTTTTAAATTTGTGTTGACCGCCGCTTTTTGGAGGAGCGGGAGGAGGTTGTTGGACCGTCGTATTTTCCTATGTCAGCTGTCAGTGTCACCAGCTTTATTGTCAATGTCATGTGTCATTGTATATATGTTTTGTCCTCTCTCTTCCCTTCCTGTTCGAACCCCTGACATGTCGTCACGCTAACCTTTTTGCTGTAAGCCATTAATTGTACATTATTAGTTTAATCTCTAAAGTATTTGCAGTAATATATTTTGGACAATATACCGCAGTGAATATTTAATCGTGCGTGTATTTTATTTCTAGCTCTTTGCTAACTTCCACTCCACGAACCTCATCACAATAGAGGTCACTGTGACAGTCACCTCCCGCCCCGACGGAGAGGCCCTTATTCCAGGCCTTACAGCACCAAGCACCTAGAGGGGGAGGGGAAGTGTCTAGCTCATAGCGACACCCCCCAGATACGAACTCGCTAGTGGGGCGGGTGGAGGCGGGCAAAATGCCTCCTTCTACCGCCCCTCCGCCTGTGCCGGATTGGGTCAGAGCGCGGATCTGCCTCCCTGACCCGTTCCGCGGCCTCCTTCTGCGCGATTGCGTATTCGCAGAAGGAGGCCATAGCCTGCCACGCCGTGTCGCTGCCGAGCATTGCAATTGTTATGCTCGGCAGGGACCTATGTGTGCTGAATGCGTGTGTCGCTCTCTCAACACAGCGAGCACGAAAGATTGAGGCCTATGTTTAGCATAGGGATGTGACTTGGAGGGAAAAAAATCGATTAATAAATAATCGATTTTTATCTCTTTAAAATAAATTGAAATGTAAATATCGATTATTTAAATAAACAATAATCGATTTTTTTATAATTTTTTTTTCTAACTTTTCGAAAAGTTGCATTTTTTTGTACATTGTAATAAAATAACTTAGAGTAACTTATAACTGCAAAATTCGATTGAAATGTGTAGTTTAGCTACACATTGGTTTAATCTCCAACAATACAAACATTATTTAATTATCTTTCATTACCTTAAAAAAAGAGAGTAGGTAAAAAAATCTATTTATTTTTACTTGTAAAATAATAAAATCGATTTATCAATAATCGATTTTTCATATTTATATAATCGATTATTAAAAATCGATTAATAGAAAAAACTAATCGATTAATAGAAAAATCGATTGTTTTTTCACATCCCTATTCAGCAGTGGACTTCTTTCGGCTGATGAAGATGATGAATAACAACAATAACAATTCAACAATTCGTTGTTACTACGTCACCTAGCAGACAAATCTTCATTCGCTTTATCAAATTTTCACATTTGGCATCGTTCCCAGCTAGTTCTCTCCACCTTTGCCGCTGAATGCTAATAATAAACTGGTTTAAACCGGTTGCGACAGACGTACATACATACATATATAGTTATGTTGTCTGTCTGGCTGTAGGGCGTGTACATACAAATATATATCTGTTTTCTATAGATATATAAAAACTAGCGATCCGCCCGGCGGTCACAGACGCGGTTATCTCCTTACGCGGAACTTTTTTCTAACAATAAAGTAGCTGACGTATTTATCCTGAGTTTAAGCTATCTCCATTCCAAATTTCACTCAAATCGATTCAGCCGTTTCAACGTGAAGAAGTAATAAACATACACACTCGATCACAAATTTTCCCTTGGTTCTATTATTCTACTTCCTACTAATATTCTTTTTATGTTTGTGAGTACGAATGTAGGGATGTTTGTTACTCTTTCACGCAAAAACTACTGAACGGATTTGAGTGAAATTTGGAAGGGAAATAGCTTATACCCTGCATAAACACATCGGCTACGTTAATCCCCGAAAAAAATTCAGCGTTACGAGAAAAACGCGCGTCTTCCCGTTATCCCGCAGGAACCTTTTTCAAGGATAAAAAGTAGCCTATGTGTTAACCCAGGGTATAATCTATCTCCATTAGTATATATTTATAGCGATGATGGCTCAGTGGTAGTGACGTCGGCTTGCGATCCGTAGGATGTGGGTTCGAATCCTGCAATGAGCTTGAGCTTTCGGTGAAAGGAAACATCGTGATGAAACCATAGCTTGGTGGTAGGGTATTTTCTAGTACTCGCCTGGCTAGCTACCACCCTCTCGTTAAGAATCTGTCGCCAAACACCTATCGGTGTGTTCCGGCAGCCGCACTTGAGAGCCAGTTCCCAGTCCAGGTGTAGCGTGACGCCATCTTCGACCGCATCGTCACTTAACGTCAGGCGACTTGTGGACAAACGCTACCCTGTAAATAGTAAAAAAAAAAAACCGAATTTCCGAATTCAAATCAGTTCTGTAGTTTTTGCGTGAAAGAGTAACAAACATCCATCCATCCATCCATCCATACATACAAACTTTCACGTTTATAATACGAGTATGTATTAAGATAGGATGTGCGTGAGAAACATTACGATCAAACCAGGCAGTTCTTATCAAATAGATGATACAAAGCAAACCATTGTGTGTAAATGTGATATAAATAAACAACAATAAGGTGCGATAACTGAAATCAAAACAATGTTTACGTAGTAGGATACAACACGTGATCACGATAAATACTATACAACGTTAAACATATTATCCCTATAAGGCCAAAATGAGGTTATTCGGCACGTCATGGCAAACAAAATTAAATTTACAAAAAATATATACGAGAATAATATGTATATAAAAACATTTCATACTTGAAATGCTCTGCAGAGTTCACGGAGAAAAAAGATTTTCCGAAATACAGTTTTTCTTCTGTGTCAAAAGGGACGGACTTGTGATTCAGAAGGAAAACTAAGTTAAAAAAAGGAAGGAATCGATCTTGGAAGGTAAGACTCAGAAGGAAACTCAGATTTTTTTTTCTTTTTCTCAGTGTGTCTTCTAGAAATTTACCTGTTTTTTTTTACGTGGGGAAAACTGATGGATAGTACTATTCAGCCGATGGGGTCAGCCGAATGGTTATATGGGACTTGTACCCTAACTAAAACCACCACGATGAGCAATCCAGGCCGCTGCAGATGTTGAGAAGGACGGGTCCGGGTAGCGATTGCAGTCACTTTCCCGCCCCTCAGCGGCAGGCCCCAGGTGCTGGGCCGCAGACCTAAGGAGGAGCGTCCTGGCTCATGGGAGGACGATTCTCACAGTCCAGAAATTTACCTGACACAACCCTAAAACAGCTGAATAATCAGACCTTTATGATCTGAACTCTGTTATAGGATTAGCACAGTAGAAACGTATACCTATCTATGGCTGGATGTGGATGTACTTAGCATTAAAAAGTAATTTTATTGCGCGCTCAATTTAAGCCAAGGTAATTTGGAATAACATATTTTAGGTGCGTGTACTTAATGCTTCTGGAAAAATAAACAAAACTATGATTTTTTAACGTCAAGTAATCAGAAATAACCTTCCATACACCTCTTTTTGTATGTGTGACTTCGTATGTCCAAAATTGGATGATTAGGCTCTGGTTGTGACATTGAGTAAAATCTGCGTCTTTTGAACAAACGAAAAATGTAACCTTTGTTTTAAATAAATAACTTTGACAATCAATTTATCTTACCGACCTTACAAGTTACAAGGCGCCGACACCGAGTTCGAATCCTCTCGGTCATCGCTCAAAACGGTGAAGGAAAACATCGCGAGAAAACCGGCATGCCCAAGAACCGCAACATTCAAGGGCATGCGACATCTACCAACCCGCACTGGGCCCGCGTGCTAGATTACGGCCCGTACTCTCTCTGAGAGAAGGCCAGGGTCCCAGCAGTGGGAACGTAATAAGAATAGGTTGATAATGATGATGATAAATCCATATTTATTTTACACAATTTATGTATTTGCTAGTGTCAAGTATTAAATATATCAAACTCAGAGAGTATCAAGTATTAATGATGATATCAGCAAAAAGCCGGGTCAAAGAGAGTAAAATGTCCCTTTGTGTTTAAGTAGAGGCCCTTGAGCAACTAGATAAGTCACTTTTAACAACTTTATTTCAATTTCTACACTCTTAGCACATTAACGAACAGATAGGCCCCACATTTATCTATAATATAAAAATGAATCGCAAAATATGTTGGTAAGCGCATAACTCAACAACGCCTGGACCAATTTAACCAATTCTTTTTTTTAAATGTTTGTTGAAGTCCAATAATGGTTTTTACGGCGAGAAAAATCGAATAATTGCCGGGAAAACACTAAAATTAGCCCTTTTCTTTTCCCCATACAAACGATTCGTAATAATACTTAAGTCAATTTGAACTTTAATACCATACCATAAAGTTCAAGTGTTAGTGGAGAGGTTCCGGGAAGGCAAAACAATTGAGTGACGTTAGTATTGTATAAATATTGATGTCTGTTTTCAATAAAATTAGGGATCCTTACTAAAACTCCAATAATATGTGTATTATAATTTTTGCGTTTTTGCTAAATACCCGTGCGAAGCCGGGGCGGGCCGCTAGTATTGAATAGTTAATAATCCACCAATATCTCAAATTATTACCCGAAGAAACACAAAATCTAGATATTATTATACCTACTTATAAAAGAATGTCGTGTTAGTTACACTATTTATAACTCAAGAACGGCTGAACCGATTTGGCTGAAAATTGGTGGGGAGGTAGCTTAGGTCCAGGAAACGGACATATGACTTTTTATTCCGGAAATGGTTCTTACGGGATAACAGGAAGACGCGGGTGAAACCGTTTTTTTTATTTCTAAACTAGCGGGCGCTGCTAGTTTAGAAATAAAAAAAACTTTATTTTCCTGTTGACAGTTCAATTGCTGCCAAAAAAGGCGTTTGACCACAGAGTGCGTTTGACGTGTTGTATCCTCCTACTAAATATAGCTCGAAATCATTTACATATTTACTTTAGTAAATATAAATGTGAGAGTAGCTCTGTCTGTCTGTCACATAAAAAAAAAACATCAAAACTCAAACTTTTCCTCCCCTTTCAGGTAAACTCGAGAACAAACTCAACGGCTCTACCCCCCACAAACCGAGACTACCCTCCGTGAACTCAGCCCCTCACCTCCACAACCAACACGTGGTGAGGGTGGAACCATCCCCCAATCCTATGAAGGAGCCGGAGAAGATACAGAAAATGTAAGTCCAATGAAGTGTGTCCAACATTCAAGAGCATGCGACATCTACCAACCCGCACTGGGCCCGCGTGGTAGATTACAGCCCATACTCTCTCTCAGAGAAGGCCAGAGTCCCAGCAGTGGGAACGTGAAAGGCTGATAATGACATAATGACAATGAAGTTTGTGTGTGTGTGTG
The DNA here is from genome assembly GCA_931315375.2 of Opisthograptis luteolata. Taxonomy (NCBI): domain Eukaryota; kingdom Metazoa; phylum Arthropoda; class Insecta; order Lepidoptera; family Geometridae; genus Opisthograptis; species Opisthograptis luteolata. The sequence continues at coordinate 3,499,667 of OV928061.1, forward strand.
TTTTTAGGGTTCCGTAACTCAAAAGGAAAAAGAAAACCCTTAATGGATCACTTTCGCCCAAAAATAATGATCGATCCTGATCTGTTGTCCGCGGTTTTGGATAGATATGTCATAATATGTCATTTTAGTATTAAAGGTTGACATACTAGTACTAAAATGACATATTGATCCAAAACCGCGGATAACGGATCAGGATCGATTATTAATGTCGGCCGCTAGTAGACAGGCGAGCACTAGAAAATGCCGTACCACCAAGCTATGGTCTCATCACGATGTTTTCCTGCACCGAAATATAGAAATAAAAGGTAGAGACATTTGTTCGAAGAAACCATGTCGTTGATTTTAGATTTAAAGAAAACTACATTCATGGTTATTCAAAAGACTTTCGTTACTCAGAGACTAAGCCAGTAAAAAAAACATTTTCACCTCACAAGCTCGGAAAGGGTCTGTTTGTCATTCGAAATCTGAGTGCAAAAGCGCATTTTGCGCGCTAGCGTGGAAAGTATTTTTAAACTTCGAAACTTTCTATTCAATAATTTTCCATACCGCCAGTCTACTAAAATGCAACAATACTTATTTCATGTCAGAGTGCCAACCTCTTTTTGGAATAATCGCACTGACCAGCATGACTATTGCATTAAAAAACAAACAAACCTATTTTATCTGTTTTTCTTGCATTTTCCTCGCTGTAGTGAGGTGAAAAGTTGTGTGTTTCGCTCGGCTGCAATGTTATTCTGCGTCTCGTACCTTTGAAACCTGAGCAAGCGAAGGATTCTAGGATTGAACCATGAGCGAAGCGAGTGGTTCAAATATAGAATCCTAAGCGTAACGAGGGATACAAGTACTCGCGCCAAAATACAACTTTGCAGCCTTGCATAACAAATAACTATTGTTGAAAAAAAAACTGTAGGTAATTGCCACCATTATTTACGGCTTTTTCATCATCATCATCATCATCAATCATTTATTGCATTCATATGTTAGTATACATGAGATCTTAGTGGTTATAATTAGTGAACATATGAACCCGAATAGGGTATAGCAATGTAGTAGTAGTAACAATTACAGACAACTTATAAACATATTAAATTATTGTCAAAAAGAAAAAAGCAGAAGGAAGTCATTATATTAGTGTAGTCAAGTAATAATTATATTCATTTCATTGCATTCAATCCGATATTGACAACCAAAATAAATTAGTTAATTACATACTCATTTTAATTGCAGAAACTCTTTCAAAGAATAAAATGAATGATCTATTAAGTATAAGAAAAGTTTTTGTTTAAATTCGTTATAGCTATTGGATTCTGTAATATATTTGGGAATTTTATTGTATATTTTTGGCGCCATAGCAAAGACACTGTTCGCGTATAAAGCAGTTTTATAATTATATACGTTAATGGGATACAAATGTGTTCGATTACGAGATCTAGTGAGAGTTTGATAAAATGTAGGATGCTGCTTGATAAAGAGAGCTACCTCATATATATATAATGAAGGGAGAGTTAGTAGTTTTAAATCTTTGAAATAGGTTTGACAGCTATCAGTGCTTTTTAGACCACACATAGCGCGGATACATCTTTTTTGGCATCTAAACACTCGATCCCAATTTGTTGCATTACCCCAGAATATTATTCCATACCTTAATCTAGAAGCAACGTAGCCGTGGTAAGATACTAGCAATGTGGAGAGGCTAACTTTTTTTGATAGCATATAAAGACTATATGATGATTGCGACAGCTTTTTACATATAAATTCTATGTGATTTTGCCATTTTAGGTTAAAGTCTATGTGCAATCCAAGAAATTTCGTGGCACTTGTCAGGTCAACAATCTGACCATTGTACTCAATTTCAGTGCTTAATGTTTGATTAGTTCTCTGTTTAAACTGCATTACTTTAGTTTTATCTATATTTATGACCAAATTATTGTTTTGCATCCAACCAATCATTGATTTCAAGCTTTTGTTAATGGTATTTTCGTCATTAAATACAACCGTGCAGTCATCTGCAAACAATATCATTGGATTGTTGACTGACTTGGGAATGTCGTTTATGTAGATCAAGAACAGCAAAGGGCCCAAAACACTACCCTGAGGTACTCCAAAGCAAACCGATCTAGAAGTTGATCTAAAGTCAGTATCATGTTTACTCTTGGTGCAAATTCTACTTATGCTAGTGACTTGAATTCTGTTACTTAGATAGGATTTCAGTAAATCCAAAGCTGTTCCCCTGACGCCATAGATTTCTAGTTTTTTTAACAGAATTGTATGATCTACGAAGTCAAAAGCCTTTGACATGTCCATAAAAAGGGCATAGACAGGTTTTCTTGAATCTATTCTGGGATATAACATACTTAAAAACTCATAAATTGCCAAATTGATGGACATATTTTTGCGGAAACCTTTTTGTTCTTTTGTAAGGACGTCGTTCCTATCAAAGTAGTTGTATAGGTTAGTATAAATAATCTTTTCAAAGATTTTTGAGAAAACCGGGATCAAAGCAATCGGCCTGTAGTTTTTCATAAAGCGTTTGTCATCTTTTTTATGGATAGGTTTAATAATAGTTGTTTTTAAGGTCGATGGAAAAACACCCTGTTCCAAACATAAGTTAATAATGTAAGACAATATAGGGGCAATAGTTTCAGAGACGTATTTCAAGACTAAAACGCATATATCATCATAGCCAGTACTTTTGGTATTTTTTAATTTTTTGATAACTAAGTTTATTTCAAAAGGGTCAGTAGGTTTTAAGAAAATGGAGTTAGGAGAATTGTGGGTGCAAGTCTGCATTCCTAGATTATGAGTAGCCTTTTGAGGTTTAACTAAATCTACAAAGTAATTGTTGAAAGATTCTGCTATCCGCTGAGGGTCGGTAATAGCATTATCATTAACAACTAATTCCAAAACATTTTCTGAGGGAAATTTAGGCTTTTGACTATTGATGACATTCCAGCAGGCTTTAGATTTATTAGAAGAATTTAATATATAATAGTTATTTTGTGATTTTTGAGTAAGTTTAATTATTTTGTTGTATTTAATAGAATAGGTTTTAAATTTTGCTTTATCGCTAGGATTTCTAGATAATCTATATTTCCAAAGAAGAGAGCGTTTATGCTTACTGCATATTTTTATACCTCGTGATAGCCATTTAGGCCGACTTTTAGTCATGTTTTTTATTTTTATTATAGGAAAACATAAGTCGTAAAATAGTTTGAAAAGATTGAAGAAAGAAGTGAAGGCAGCATCTGCGTTGCTAGTTTCCAAAACGTCACAAAAAGTCAGTTGAGTCAGTTCTTTTTTTGTTTTCAGAATAGAAGACCCTATTGCTACAAGTATTCCGAAAAAGTCCATGGTAAGGTTCTATACTGATTACATAATTATATTATGAAACTATATTTTTATTCTATGTTACTAGTACAAGTTTTGTACCCCTAGTACAGGTTTTGATAGTTTACAAAAACTATAAAAGTTTTCGTTTCCATCCATACATATTTTTTTCAGCGAATCTTACCGAGACTTGGAGGAACTGAAATCGTTAATACGGGTTATTTTAAATCGTTATAATCATATTCCTACAATGTCATTGAGTTACTTTTAGAATTTAAGCAGATCGAGTTGCCACTTTGACAAGTCGGCGGTGGTAAACGACGACGTTTACCAAAACTTTTATCGTTTTCAAAACTTTTACTAGGGGTACTGAAAACTATAAAAGTTTTCGAAAGCGTCAAAGTGTACTACCGCCAAGCTGCCAAAGTGGCAACTCGTCCTGCCTAAATTCAAATGGTAACTCGAAAACAGTGTTGGAATTGGAATACTATTCGAATAATTTGAAATAAATAAATATCGGAGGACCATTACACACAAATTGACCTAGCCCCAAATTAAGCTCGAAACTTGTGTTAAGGGTACTAGACAACGATATACATACTTATATAGAGGAACCGTATTGGTTTATTACCAGTTTTAGACCCTCCAAGTTACGGAAGACGCGCCGAAAAAAATAAATATGGAAGGAAACGAAAACTTTTATGTGCGTACTAGGGGGGTATCGATCTGTTGAAAAGCACGCCGCTATAAAACCAATTGGGCCCATAACCTACAACTTCATTTTTGTCTGGGTCCATAACCTTATACTAAGTACTTCTTGGTCTGAATCCACCAGGTAAACAAAGCCCAGCACTATGTTAAGATGACGCTACTGCTCTGCACCTGGATTTTCTTCACAGCTGTCTTCCTCATGTATAATGAGAAGGAAACTGTCACGAGAAACTCTTCGGTCGCGCCTGCTGAGATTAAGAGTAAGTTTGTTTAAAAAGACGTGAGGGGACTGTTGGCTGTATCTTTTGCCAAGATTAGCAGATAGACACTGACAGTGACAATAACAATGACGCAGACACTACGTAACACGAACACGATACATTTGTTCCTGTATCGATCAATCAGTAGTGCGATTCCAATTCACTCGGAAGGTTTCCGTGTCGACGACGTCACTTTCGCTTCACGGAAACGTTTTCCGAGAGCAAAAAGGTGGCGGAAACTTTTCCGTGATTGAGCACCTGGTTTGTCAAATTAAATATCAGTTTCCAAATTCAGATTAATGAATCGTGTCTAAAATAATCTGAAAGTAATTTTTCCGAAGTGGTCGGAAGAGATTCCGTGTGAATTAAAATCGCACCGCTGATCCCTAGGAAATGGTATCGAAACAAAAGTATTGATTCGATTTCCATATGACGACGTATGGAAAACCCAATCATCATCAGCCGAAAGAAGTCCACTGCTGAACATAGGTCCCTTTGAACGGCTCATAGCCTTTTGCATCCATCGGCTCCCTGCGACTCTTACAATGTTGTCGGTCCACCTAGTGGGGGGCCTACCTACAGAACGTCTTCCGGTTCGTGGTCGCCACTCGAGAACCTTTCTTCGCCAGCGGTTATCAGTTCGAGCGATGTGGCCTGCCTATTACCACTTCCAAATTCTGAGAGCTATGTTGGTGATTTTGGTTCTTCGTCGAATTTCCACGTTTCAGAAACCCAATAAAACCTTTTTAATACCAAGTTTTCTTCCACAGATTACACAGTTTTCAGTCCTCATGACAGTTTCTCGATGCTGCTCGAGCTGTCAGGCCCATTCTTGTCGGAGACAGGAGAAATGAGGGTGAACTCCTCTGATACTGCAGCAGCTAAGACGATGGAAGTGTGGGTTGAGAGAATGCAGGAGGGGATGGGCGTGGTTCAGGTAAGGCCTTTTGAATATTAAAAAACTCCGATTGCTGAGAGACCCATATTGAGTCTTGGCCTCTGAAACGAGAGAGCGCCACTCCTCTATCCTGAGTGATGTCAGCCCATTTTAGAGTGTGCAGCTCGCGCAGGGCCAAGTTAGGCATTTTCTAGTGCTCACCAGGCAAGCTAAGTACCACCCTCAAGTTAAGAACCTGTCGCCAAGCACCTATCGGTGTGTTATGGCAGCCTCACTTGAGAGCCAGTTCCCAATCCAGGTGTAGCGTGGTGCCACTTTTGACCATATTGTCGTTTATCATCAGGTGACTTCTGGTCCAACGCTACCCTGTTAGTAGGAGAAAAAGACTGACTCCTGGTTTTCTTTTCCTAGACATCCGACTCCTGGAAACTGACCCTCCAAGATGAGAATATCCTGGACTTCAGCCAAGGGGAGCCTCGTTCGACCGTCCTTAAACTAAAACCTTACGCTGGAACTGGCTCTAACGCCACCAGCACTTTTCATCTACGAATCAGGTACTGTACTGAGTTTCAGAAACTAGATTCATCATCAGCCTGTTACCTTCTCACTGCTGGGAGTCTGGCCATCTCTCTGAACGAGAGTGTGGGCCGTAATCTAGCACGCGGGCCCAGTGCGGGTTGGTAAATGTCGCATGCCCTTGAATGTTGCGGTTCTTGGACATGCCGGTTTCCTCACGATGTTTTAAAGTAAATATTTTTTGTGTGTACGCGAATAACTTCGTCGTTTATGAACCGATTTTGATGATCCTTTTTTTGTTGGAAAGGAAATATCCCATGATAAGGAAACCGGGATCTGATGATGGCATCTCAAAGAAATTAAGGGGACAGTGAAGTCGGTTTTTTTTGTTAAAAATTCTACATTTTTTATGGTAACAGGACGACAGCTGACCACACGACGCCATTTGCAATGAGTTACACCTTGAATCCGCTAGAGGTCCACACTGGGGTTCTTTACGCTTGCATCCTGCTCTTTGGACTCTACGTCTTAATCATTTTCGAGGTAAGTTAAATTGACAATCTGTCTGTCGCCAAGCACCTATCGGTGTGTTACGGCAGCCTCACTTGAGAGTCAGTTCCCAGTCCAGGTGTAGCGAGTCCAGGTGTAACATCAGGTGACTTGTGGTAAAACGATACCCTGAAAAAAAGACAAGTTTTTTTGCGGCAATTGAACTGTCAACATGGAAATTTTATTTTTAGCTGCTCTGCTCGGTTTCACACGCGTGGGCTACAGTTTATCGCAATAAAAGTAGCCTATGTACTTTATCAGGCTCTACACTATCTCTGTACCAAATTTCATTTCAATCGGTTGAGCAGTTTAAGCGTGAAAGCGACAGACATCCTATACTAATCCTTCTTATTTTATACTCGTAAATGCAAAAGTTTGTGTGTGTGTGTGTGAATGTTTGTTACCACGTATAACCGTAACTACTAAACCGATTTTGATGAAATTTGAAATGGAGATACTTTTTATCCCGGAAAAAGGTTCCTGTGCGATAACGGGAACATCAACATTACTAAGATAGTGGTGAGATGAGTTATACCTACATTTATAAGCAAAAATATTCGATGTTTCTTCAAATCAGTATTTAGAATACAATAAATATTTATCAAAACATCGAATAAACTCGATATATCGATGTTAAGTTAATATCCCTAGTTCAAAACTCGGCGTGGCACTGAATCGTATGAATCGTAATGCTGGGAATTAATTTTATCTTTTTTCTTTCTGCATCTCTCTGCTTTCTTCTTTACTTGTTCCTGCTCCTTTCTTAGCTCTCCCTTCTTCTATTTTATTTCTCCTTTTATCTTTATCTCTACACTGAGAAAAAAAATCTGACTTTCCTTCTGAGTCTTTACCTTCCAAGACCGTTTCCTCCTTATTTTGTATTAGTTTTCCTTCTGCATCAAAAATCCTTCCCTTTTGACTTAGAAGGAAAACGGTATTTCGGAAGGTCTTTTTTTTCCGTGTACTAACCTGACATACCTTCCAGATCATCAACAGAACGATGGCAGCTATCCTGGTCTCCACAGCTTCATTGGCGACCCTATCCATGATCGGCGAACGGCCCACGTTACCGGAGATCATATCCTGGCTGGACGTGGAGACTCTCCTGCTGCTGTTCAGCATGATGATCCTGGTTTCCATCATGGCTGAGACTGGCATGTTTGATTTCTTGGCTGTCTTCACTTTTGAGGTGAGGTTGACTGAACATAACCCATGGATCTATGTTGTCCGAAATAAAAACTTTGAATTGAATTAAATTTGGACACTGTGTTACCAAAGAATAATTTTAGCCGACCGTGTAGACATTAGGTAAGCCGTGTTTATACGGCAAAAACCGGGACCGGGGGGCCCTGTCACTGCTTTTTTTTGCTTTGCTTTATTATTATTATTTCATTGGTTTTCATTATTATGTCTTCATTTATTTCTTTTTTCATTATTATTGTTATTATTATTTTGCTAATTTTATTGTATAATATCATTTATAATTAACTATTCTGTGTGGTAAATGTAATTGATGTATGCCGTTTTTACCACATTAAAAATAAATTTAATTTATTTTAATTTTAATTTTTTTAATTTAAAGCAAACCGAAACTAGCCACTAGCCAAATGGCGCTGTTTTAAGGTAAATGAAAAATACCTTAAAACAGCGCTATTTGGCTAGTGTTTGCAAATTTTCTCTCTACAGATTGAGAACAATGTATCAATAAATAACAGATAACAGATAACAGATATAACAGATCACCTATATACTTCGAACAGCTCTCTTTTTCACAGCTTCAAAAAAGGAGAAGGTCACTCAATTCGACCGTATATATGCTTTTGTTATGTTTGTTCGCGGATAACTTCGTCGTTTATGAACCGATTTTGATGATTCTTTTTTTGTTGGAAAGGATATCCCAAGGATGGTACGATGATATTTTTGTGTAATAATCGCGTTTATAAGTATTTTATTTAGTTCATTTATTTATTCATTTTTTCCCGTGCGTGACGTCACCTACCGGTACCAACGGAAGACCAGCGCTGGTTCGAAAGAACCCAGCATCATGCTGAGTTGGTGCCGGTTTGTTGCAAAAAACTTGTAATTGATTGTCTTTGTATTATTATTTAAGTTTATTTGTTTTGTTTATGTTTATTATCAAATTTTATTTTCTGAAGTGTAAGCTGTTTTTTGCCAAAAATACTTAAACATATTGTCTATTGATAAGGAAACCGGTATCTGATGATGCTATCCCAGAGAAATCGAGGGGAAAGAGAAGTTGGTTATTTTTATAGCTTAACTTTAAGTACCCTAAATATCCCTGTTTATCCCACTTCTTGTGGTAACCATGAGAGGCAGGTAGGTAAGTGGACGTCAAACTCTGACTTCAGAAAATTGTTCTAGGTGACAAAAGGCAAATTGTGGCCCCTGATCAGTCTCCTCTGCGCCATAACAGCTGCTCTGTCCACGTTCCTCGACAACGTGACAACTGTGCTTCTGATGACACCTGTCACTATCAGGTAATGACCTTCTTTTGTCATGTCGTCACGCGATTGGGGTATGATTGTATATGCCAGTGTCAAGTATGAAATATTATCAACTTGGAAAGTATCAAGTATTAATGATCATCATCAACAGCCTGTACCAGTCCACTGCTGGACATAGGCCTCTCCCAAGGCTCGCTACTAAGCCCGGTCTTCGGCTCTTCTCATCCAACCACTGCCAGCCACTCGGCGCAAGTCGCCACTCCACCTGGTCGCAGGGCGTCCTACGCTACGTTTGCCAAGTCGCGGTCTCCACTCAAGAACACGTATACCCCAACGGTTGTCGGTTCTGCGGCTTATATGACCAGCCCACTGCCACTTCAGCTTGCTAATTCTGTGTGTCGGTGACCTTAGTTCTCTGACGGATCACCTCATTTCTGATTCGATCCCTCAGTGAAACCCCAAGCATAGCCCTTTCCATAGCTCGCTGAGCAACCTTAAATCGGTGGACTAGTCGTGCCGTGAGTGTCCATGACTCAGTGTTAATAATGATGATGAGATAATGGGACCCAGCAAAACCACTTGAGAGCATGTTCCCAGTCCAAGTGTAGCGTGGCGCCACCTTCGACCACATCGTCACTTAACATCAGGTGACTTGTGGTCAAACGCTACTCTGAAAATACATAGTTTACTGGTTTTTTTTTAGCTAACTATTGTTTTATGTATTTACGTGTTATACGTACCGCGGTTTCACCTGCGTCTTCCCGTTATCCCGCTCAACCTTTTTCCGGGATAAAAAGTAGCCTATGTGTTAATCCAGGGTATAAGCTAACTCCATTCAAAATTTCATTCACATCCGTTCAGTAGTTTTTGCGTGAAAGAGTAACAAACATCCATCCATCCATACTCACAAACTTTCACGTTTATAATATTAGGAGGATAACAAGTAGGTACCTACATTATTTTGGACCGAGCTGCCGGAAAACTACTAGCCCAATATTAAATATTAGTCAATCAATATTTGAACAGGCAAAGTTCGGAGTTCTGATACTTCCTTTTTTGGCTTTATCTCATTGCGTAGACACTATCAGAATGTTGAAGCGTTATTGATAACGCTTATCAATTTGCACGGGAAATGCTGTAGGTCTTACAGCAATATCAATTTTTAAATAAAACAATAGATGATATAACCGATCATTTCGTCATCGGAACAAAGCTCATCCACACACTATCGAGTCCTGGAATTGATTGAACTCGCGATTTATGCGCTCCTTTCTCCCGCATACTTGCAAAATGTGGAATGAGCTTCCCCCACAAGTCTTTCCGCTGTGCTTCAAATTGCAATCCTTCAAGATGGGTGTGAAAAGAGTTCTTAAAGGTCGGCAACGCATCGGCAACTCCCCTGGTGTTGCAGATGTCCATAGGCGACGGTGACCGCTTTCTATCAGGCCGGCCGTCTGCTTGTTTGCTAATCTATTACATAAAATATATATATATATATATATAATTTGTGTCTCAATCTCTAAAAGAAATTAAACAGAAAATATACTATGTATAAATATTTTCCACCATTAACCATTTGCGGCCATTTTCATTATCATAGTTTTGCCTTACTAGAGAAATAAATTTGTCAATACATACTTCAATAGAGCTTGTGTCAAATTTCACTCTCTAGTGTTGCAAGCCTTAGATAGATAGGTTATTGAAACCGGCCGTAAACCGATGAGCTAGCTAGCTAATTAACTTAACTAACTTTTTAACTGGCTTAACCGAAATTTTCTAATCAAAATCAATAGCTTTTTTTATTCAATGGGCTACATTGTGATCACTTTAAAACGTCAACCGTAGAACTAGATACGCCTGTTCCAATTCCCTTACGCCCGCCGGCCGGCAAATGAATAGGCAAGAAACGCCCGGCCGGCAATTTTTTTTGGCGCGATCGCATTGTCAAATTTTTAATTTTTTCTTATTACTAATTGATTGAATTGGAGCAAGTTCACTACAATCCCGAGCTTTTTTGTCATCTAAATAGACCAATATTTTATAATAAGCTATACTAATAAGACTTCTCTTGGTTGCTTGTGCACATTGGGATATGAAACATGAATATTAACGAGTTACGGGATCACAACCAAAGCAGACCAGACCCCACAAGCAGCACGAGTTGATGCATGTGCCAGCCATCGCTATCCTCAACCATAACGCTAGTACAGTCAACAACAAAAGTCACTGAACATATTATACACATTTCCGATTCTCTTTATCATCTAAAACTCCAACTTTCGACGGAATCATCACTTATCCTCATGTGTGTTGTGTTATGGTCAAACGCTACATTGTAAGGGGTAAGTCAAAAACAAATATTACTGATCTGATACGCATTTGGAAAATCGAGTATGATTAGCTACTTATGTCGCTGACTGTACCTACCTACATACCAGTTTTCATTTCACAGACTTTGCGAAGTAATGGACCTGGACCCGATCCCAGTTCTGATGTCGATGGTGCTGTTCAGCAATATTGGCGGCACAGCGACACCTGTCGGCGATCCGCCGAACGTCATCATTGCCTCTAACAAAGCTGTTGTGCAAGCTGTAAGTATAAAATACTTGCTATTCCCTATATGATAAAAAGTATCTGACCTTTCCCAAGGTTCAAAAAACAGGTAATATAAAAGTAGCCTATGTTACTCCTAATAACATTATCCCTCCCTCCTTATAACATATTATCATAGTAAAGGAGTAGTAGTTCAGCTTCATATAAATCGGCCGTCGCCGCGCCGGTTTGAATGTGTGCGTGAGTAGCGGCACCGTGTACGCACTGTTATACGGATAATTGGATTATAGTTTAAAAAAAAACTATTTTATATTCACTGAGTTTATTACGAGATTAATACAATACGATGTTATCTTTAGGCAACCGTTCCGTTTGGAGGATGAGAGCAGACTGACCATCAAACTACTTTTAAGGACTGCGTTTACTTATGGATATGCTGACTAGGCCAGATGGGCCGTCAGGGCAGCACTAAGGCTAACAATCTACGTGTATAACAGCACGCACTTTTCACGCACACAATCACATAAACGAAAGGAGGCGGCCGGGGCCGCGGCCATGCACTCAGTACGGAACGCGCCGCCTATGCGTCACCGCAAGAGTAGGCAATTAACTCGTCGAGCGGCCTTAGCTAACCTACTGTTCTTTATATACTGTGATATTATCCCCGTCGAAATCAGTTCAGCCGTTTCAGAGATTAGCCAGAAAAGAAAGAAAAATTATACTGTAATCCCATGGGATTTTAGACATGGGAACCAAGTGGAATGAGGGGAGCAAACAGACAGACAGACAGACATACATACTTACAGACAAAAATGTTAAAAATGGTTGTTCCTTTATGTTGTTTCCCGCGGTTTCACCCGCGTGGACTGCAGTTTATAGCAATAAAACGTCTTTTTCCATTTTTTCTTTCATAAGAACCTTCTCCTCTCAATACCAAACACAACAAAAAAATAATTAGTGAAATCGGGCCAGCCGTTCACGCGTGATGCCGTGACCAAGGGAAATAGGGATTCATTTTTAAAACACTTTTATTAGCTTGACTTGTAATTATGTTTAAGATAAGATATGATGTAAAGAGAAGATTTAGTGAAAAGCTGTTAATTTGAAATTACAGACAGAGACTTTAATTTTATTAACATAAATAAATAAATAAAATAAAAAATCAATTTATTGCCACTATTTAAACAGCATAATATGTTCCAGTTACTTATTTAACTAATTAATCATAGGGCAATAGGGCAGCTTCAGCATGTGCTGCATTCACATAACAATGATTATGTGAACGCAGCGCTGTTTTTCAAACTACCCACATGCTAGTTGCACCCCGCGGTTTCACCCGCATCTTCTCGTTATCCCGCAGGAACCGTTTTCCAGGATAAAAAATAGCCTATCGTTTAATCCAGGATATAAGCTATCTCCATTCCAGACTTCATCAAAATCTGTTTAGTAGTTATGGTGATACCTGTAACCCCTAGTACAGGTTTTGATAGTTTACAAAAACTATAAAAGTTTTCGTTTCCATCTGTGGGATATTTGTAAAACGTTTTGTGGGTAGACCTAATAAAATCAGTTGTGTTGCCGACTCGGTGTTTTCATTACGTGCGCGCTCCCGAAATTCCCTAATATCCTACTGGCGACGAGTAAAATACGTAAAAACAAGTGAATTTAGTGATTAGAGTGTCAAATAACAAAATGCCAATCGGAAAAATAGAACAGTTCGACCTTTCTAGTAAAAAATGGTGTGCATACATACGACGCGTGGAACAGTTCATGACATTAAATGGAATCAAAGCGGAATTACAAGTTGCTACTTTAGTTACTTTAGTCGGAGAGGCCACATATGACTTGATGTGTGACTTGTGCGCACCACAAAACCCTGAGGATAAAACCTTCAAAGATTTAGTAAAGGTAGTCGGCGACCATCTCGAACCAAAACGTTCCGAAATTGCAGAACGGCATATGTTCCGACTTAGACGTCAAAATGGCGGTGAAAGTTTGAGTGATTATTTACAAGTGCTAAAACATTTGGCCAGTACATGCAATTTTCGGAGTAGTTTAGAGGAGAACCTACGAGATCAATTTGTGTCGGGATTAACGAACGACGAAATGCGATCGCGACTGTTCGCTGAACCGGCATTAACATATAAGAGGGCAATCGAACTGGCGTTTGCACTGGAGGCAGCAGAGCGACATGCACAGACGAGTAGTTCCGGCGGCACCACCGCGGCAGGCGCGGAGCCGCTCCACCGGGTGGCGGCGAGTGCGAGGCCGCGCGCGCAGCCAGCTGCCGGCGCGGCGCCGGCCGGCCCGTCCGGGGCGGCGCGCGCGCAGCAGTGCTGGCGGTGCGGCAGGGGGCATCAGGCACACGTGTGTCGCTTCAAGAATTACTCGTGTGACGCGTGTGGGCAAAAAGGCCATCTCAAAGTTATGTGCAAGCGGAGTGCGAATACGAATCAAGGCGGAGAGCGATCGCGTACGGGTCAGTTTAGAGGTCAAAATTATTTGGAAAGTGATAGCGGTTCCGAGTGTGATATGTTTAATCTTAAGGTAAAAAATGCTGATGACAAGCCGTATCACGTTCAGGCGGTCGTGAATGGACAGGTGATCACATTTGAACTGGACACTGGAAGTAAGTTGGCAGCTATTAGCTTAGATTTTTATAAACAGATGTTTCAAGGAGTTCCTATTGTAGAAAACAATGTTTGTTTACGTTCTTATACGGGCACATTGATTGAAGCGCTCGGTTATATAATCGTAGATGTAAGGATGAGGGCACACGCAGCAAGAAATTTAAAATTGTTTATTATTAAAAACGGCGGTCCACCATTGATGGGTCGGTCTTGGTTACGTCATTTAAAAATTGATAACATTCAGATAAATGAAATGTTGTATAATTTATCGACTAATTGTAATCTAATGGACGAGTTAAAACGCGAATTTCCCACTGTGTTTGCCCCGGGCTTGGGCACTTGCACTAAAAAACTCTCACTGCGATTGAGGGATCAGACACCTGTGTTTGTTAAAGCCCGACCGATACCGTTAGCGTTACGTAAACCAGTTGAATTAGAGTTAGAGCGGCTCGAGGCAGAGGGTACCATTGAGAAGGTAGAATATTCAGACTACGGAACACCAATAGTGCCGGTTATCAAAAAGTCAGGTGATATTCGCATATGCGGCGACTACAAGGTTACAGTCAACCCTAAGTTGATTCGCGAGCCGTACCCCATGCCTCGAATTGAAGAGTTGTTCGCTGCCCTGAGTGGGGGCGAAAAATACTCGAAAATTGACCTCACGCATGCTTACGCGCAATTATTGTTAGAGGAAGGCTCGCAGGCATGTACCGCGATCACTACTCATGTAGGTACATTCGTGTATAAGCGAACGCCATTTGGGCTATCTTGCGTGCCCGAAAAATTTCAAAAATTTATGGAGGAGACGCTGAAGGGCCTCCCCGTAGTGGTGTATATCGATGACCTTGCCGTGACCGGGAAAACACACACAGAACATGTAGCTAACTTAAAAGCCGTATTTAATCGCTTGCGTGAGGTCGGTTTGAGGGTCAAGTTGGAAAAATGTTCCTTTATGCAAGATAGCATCACATATGTCGGGTTCATTATTGATAAACATGGCTTGCATCCGGACCAGAGCAAGGTGTCAGCAATAGTTGATGCACCGGCACCTAGTGACGTCACGCAACTTCGGTCTTTTTTGGGGCTAGTCAATTATTATGCGAAGTTTATACCGCGGCTCAGCACTTTGTTGCACCCGCTACACCAACTATTGCGCAAGCAGGTTGCTTGGGTCTGGTCATCGGAATGCACAGAGGCGTTCAATGATGTTAAAAGAGCAATTTTAAGTAGTAAAGTGTTGGTACATTATAACCCTGAACTACCGCTGGTGTTAGCCGTGGACAGTAGCTCGTACGGCATCGGCAGTGTGCTATCGCACCGAATGGAAAACGGCGACGAACGGCCCATTTGTTTCGCGTCGCGATCTCTCACGGCAGCCGAGCGAGCGTACAGTCAGCTCGACAAAGAAGCGCTTGCAATTATCGCTGGAGTTACGAAGCATCATCAATATTTGTACGGGCGACACTTTATTATTAAAACGGATCATAAACCGTTGACGTTTATTTTTGGCCCTAAATTTGGGTTACCACAAACTGCCGCGAGTAGACTGCAAAGATATGCCACAAGGTTGGCATCTTACGACTTTGATATCGAGTTCGTCAAATCAAAAGATAATGGGAATGTAGACGCACTGTCTCGCCTGCCGCTGCCGTATGAGAGACGTTGTGATGAGCGGGAGTCGGTGTCGTACGTACATTATGTGGAAGAGTCGTTTCCAGTAAGTGCCAAGGAGGTAGCATCATGGACGCAGAAAGACGGTGTTTTGAGCAAAATAGTCACTTATATTAACAACGGCTGGCCAAATAAAATTACTGATGACGCGGAGAAACCTTACTTTTTTCGAAAAGACCAGTTAAATATTGATAGCGGTTGTATTTTGTACAATCATCGTGTAGTAATCCCGGAATCGCTTCGAAAGCAAATATTGAGCGAATTACACGAGGGCCACTTAGGTATCGTTAAGATGAAAAGTACCGCGAGAAGTTACGTTTATTGGCCTAATCTAGACACGGAGATAGAACGTATAGGTAGGGAGTGTACATCGTGTCAACAACAACGCGACGCGCCACCGCGCTCGCTGTTGCACCCGTGGCCGTTCCCCGCGCGCCCCTGGCAACGCGTTCATATCGATTTTGCTGAGTTTCAGGGTAGGCACTATTTAGTATCCGTAGATGCTCATAGTAAATGGATAGAAGTGCAAAAGATGAATGGAACGACTGCTAGCGCGACTATACTGAAGCTACGCGAACTGTTCGCTAGGTTCGGGCTACCATCTCAGATCGTCAGTGACGGCGGCCCACCGTTCGGTTCCGCGAGTTTCGCAGAGTTTCTGTCTAAAAATTTTATAACTCATACTATCACGAGCCCGTATAGACCGGCAGGGAACGGCGCGGCTGAAAACGCGGTCAAGTCCGTTAAGCGCGCGATGAAAAAGGCCGCACAGGACGGAGTCGACATCGAAACGGCGGTATATAAATTTCTACTCCAGTACCGCAACTGCGAGCACGCCACCACCGGGGTAGCCCCGGCCGCGGCGATGCTCGGGCGGCGAGTGCGCACGCGGCTGGACGTGGTGCGGCCGAGCGCGGCGCACCAGCAGCGCTGCGAGGCCGCCGGCGACCGCGCCGCGCGCCTGCGCCCCGGCGCCGAGCGCAGCCAAGCGCCCGGGGACCACGTGCTGGCGCGCGACTACCGCCCGCGCACCGACAAGTGGGCGCCGGCCGTGGTCACGGCGCGGGACGCCCCGCTCACATATCGGGTCACAGGTGCGGACGGTAAAGAATGGAAAAGGCACATTGATCAGCTGTTACCCGTCCGCAAATCGTTAACCAAATTACGTCACTCTATAGGTATAGGTAACGATCATGACAACGTATTAAATAAGCCCGAGGTTTTTGAGGACGCATTAGACGAGGAGCCCGTCACTCCAAAATCGACGTCATCTGTATCCAACGAGGATCCTTCCGACTGCACTTACCATCCTGATAAAGACGAAAATCCGACTCCTGTTCAAAAGTCTCGACCAGCGAGACCCATACGTACATGTGTTTTGAAAAAGAAAAATCAAAATTAAATATGAATTAGGTATAAGTTTATTTTGTATATCCTATTTTTTTTACTTTATCCTTAGTTACTAAGTTTTTTTTTTTATTTCTATTTTTTTTTCCTTTTTCCTTGTATTTTGTTGAAAGTATTTTTTGTTTTCTTTTTGTAAGGGGGGGCGTGTGGGATATTTGTAAAACGTTTTGTGGGTAGACCTAATAAAATCAGTTGTGTTGCCGACTCGGTGTTTTCATTACGTGCGCGCTCCCGAAATTCCCTAATATCCTACTCCATCCATACATATTTTTTTCAGCGAATCTTACCGAGACTTGGAGGAACTGAAATCGTTAATACGGGTTATTTTGAATCGTTATAATCATATTCCAACAATGTTATTGAGTTACTTTTTGAATTCAAGCAGATCGAGTTGCCACTTTGACAAGTCGGCGGTGGTAAACGTCGACGTTTACCAAAGCTTTTATCGTTTTCAAAACTTGTACTAGGGGTACTGGTAACACACAATCACACAAATACACACAAACATTCGCATTAGTATGATTTGTATTTGTTTAGATGTATAGATAGATAATACGTTCAAAGAAAATATTACTCGTATTCACGTAAAACACACAGCTGTGTCTACGACCCGTCTACTGTCGTCCACGCCCCATTTTCTTTCTTCTCTAAAGCAGCTTGTCTCTTCCAGGGTATCAACTTCACAAACTTCACACTGCATATGACGATCGGCATTCTGTTTGTTTGCGTACAGACGTACTTTCAGCTCCGGTTTATATATAGAGACACCAACAAACTGCGCTTGAACGAGCCTAGGGATATAAAGGGTAAGTAGTATTGTATTGTTTATCTTTTACCTATATACTTCCCTACATGTCTATCCCTATTTCCGTATCTCTACTTCCCTACTTCCCTATTTCCCTATCTCTACTTACCTACTTCCCTATCTCTCTTCCTCCCTGCTTCCGTGAAAGTGCTCCAATTCAATCAGTTGGTAATAAGAAAAACATTTTAAATGTGATCGCACCCTAACTATGACCTGCCGGGCGTTTTTTTGTCAGGCAGCACCCCTAGCCAAGATGCATTCGTTAACACTAATAAAAAAACCGGCCAATTGCGAGTCGGACTCGCGCACGAAGGGTTCCGTACCATTGTCTATAAAAACGGCAATTCTCTGTTTTCTCTGTTCTGTTTTTAGTTATTTTTTCATGAGATACAACCTGGTGACAGACGGACAGACAGACAGACGGTCGGACAGTGGACCCTTTGGGTACGGAACCCTAAAAAACTAAACGGGAAAGACATATTTCAATGTTACGTCACGTGGTCAGAACAAACGTCTACCAACGAAGCTATTTGCAAACAACTGTTATCCCCCATTTAGACCTTCGCCTCCAAATCTCAATATGGCGGCGCGCGGCGGAGTCCCTCCCTCACATGTCGAAGGACGAACACGTGGTGAGAGAACGGCTGGAGAGGAAGGTGAAGAAGCTGTCGATGCAACTGGAGACCCTCGTGTTGGAGAGCAGCAAGAGGGCCTGCCCGAAGGACACGTTCAAGAGCACGCTAGCTGATATGAAAGAAAAGGTAAGAAAATGAAAGAGGTAGATAGATTTGTTAAACGGTTAGAGAGGAAAGTGGATAAAGTAAATTGTCCGAGAAGAAAAGAAACAGACTAAGAGATGTAAGGTAAGTTCAGAAAAGGACGTTGTATTAAGGTTTGAGAAAAAGTGGACAAGCTGTGAGCGCAGATGGGGAACCTCGTCCGAGAAGAAAAGGAAGAGAAGAAGAAAGTCAAATTAAATTTTTAACAAAAAAAAAACCGACTGCAAAGGTTTTCTTATCGATGCTATTTTCAGAACTAGACTTAATTAAAGACCGCACGGGAAGATCCAGCTTTGAAATTAAAAGAAAGGAAAAAAAAATCAAACATCAAAATAGGTTCGTCAGTCGAAAGTTCTGAGGTAGCCAACATAAAAAAAAATACAATCGAATTGGGAACCTCCTTTTTGAATTCGGTTAATTAATATTATTGTCTACATTACTGGAACTAAACCCTTCCATTTTTCCATTAAACAGTACAAGATCCGTGACAAGACACTTCTGATCAAGTCCACCGTTGCTATTGGATTCGTCGTCACAGTGTTCTTCTTGCATTCAATTCCTGAACTCAGTAAGTACTGCTTCATCATCATTAGCGTATCACGTTTCCACTGCTGGGACTCTGGCCTTCTCTCACAGAGAGAGTATGTGCCATAATCTACCACGCGGGCCCAGTGCGGGTTGGTAGATGTCGTATGCCCTTGAATGTTGCGGTTCTTGAACATGATTTCGTTGCGATGTTTTCCTTCACTGTTTTAGAACAGCAAATTTGAGTTTGCTTTGAGTTTTTGGTATGTTTGTTACTTCTACACGCTGAAACGGATTTCAGTAAAAATCGGAATGCATGCTCTATTGATTGAAACATGGAAAATTTTTAATAATATATTATTTTTATGGAGACAAATAAGTTGAAAGGGAATCGATTGGCTTGGTATGGATATGTTATGAGGAGAGATGATAGTCATATTACCAAAAAAGTGATGAATATGAATGTTGATGGATGGAAGGGAAGAGGAAGACCAAAGAAAAGATGGATGGATTGTGTGAGGGTTGATATGAATGAAAGGGGAGTGAATGAAGCGATGGCGGCTGATAGGGGAGAGTGGAAGAAGAGTACATGCTGCGCCGACCACAAATAGATGGACCAGGGCAAGAATAAGATTATTTTTATGGAGGTAGACAAAGATTCTAGTGCGATAACGGACCTGATGTAAGGTGACGATGTGATTGAAGATGGTGCCACGCTACACCTGGATTGGGAACTAGCTATTAAGTGAGGCTGCCGGATCACACCGATAGGTGCTTGGCAACATATTGAAGGTGCGTAGCTAAGTCAGGCGAGCACTAGAAAATGACCTACCACCAAGCTATGGTTTCATCACCAGGTTTCTTCTGTAGTATTCCTTTCGGACTCTTTATCTTTTCACGATAAGATATTCTTTTTCAGATCGTGTCTCCCTCGGTTGGACTGCTCTTCTCGGCGCCATTTTGCTATTGACTCTAGCTGATAGAGAAGACCTGGAACCGATCCTGCACAGAGTCGAATGGTCTACTCTTTTGTTCTTCGCTGCGCTCTTTGTTCTTATGGAGGTAAGGATGAGATGGATGGATTTACCATCGCTCAAAACGGCGAAGGAAAACATCGTGAGGAAACCGCCATGTCCAAAAACCGCAACATTCAAGGGCATGTGACATCTACCAACCCGCACTGGGTCCGCGTGCTAGATTACGGCACATACTCTCTGAGAGAAGGCCAGAGTCCGTCTCTTTACAAATTTAGCTTTCAATGTCTTTGGTCATAGGCCTGTTGGTCAGTGTATGAAGAAATAGTTACCTTTATGTTTTTATTGTACTGATCTATTATTTTGCAGGCTTTATCCAAACTGGGATTGATCGAGTTCATCGGTGGTTTAACTGAATCACTCATTTTATCTGTGGACGAAAGTGCAAGATTGGCCGTGGCAATTCTGCTTATGCTATGGGTGAGTTTAGGTTTTAGAAATGTATATTATCAAAGACAATATTGTCACTTAGGTACATAAACTAACTAACTGAGATGGCGCAACGACCCAAATTTTTTAGACGCGATTCATTAATCTGAATTCAGAAACTGACATTTAATTTGACAAACCAGCTGTTCAATCACATATTTGCTCACGGAAAACGTTTCCGTGAAGCGAAAGTGACGTCGAATCCGACACAGAATCTTTCCGAGTGAATTAGAATCGCACTACTGGACCGACCAAATTGAAATGAAACCACAAGGGAAGCACCTGCTTTCAAATATTACGAAGAATCATCAAAATCAAGTACTGAGAAAACAATTTTATTAAAAATATACTGTCGAATAGAAACCTCCTTTTTTGAAATGGGTTGAAAATTCCGAAGAAATTGTTTTATCAAGTCGTTTTGAATGTTATTCTCACAATACAGGTATCAGGGGTAACGTCCGCCTTTGTGGACAACATACCGCTGACGACGATGATGGTGCGAATTGTGACATCACTGGGGTCCAATCCTACCCTCAATCTGCCGATGAGCCCGCTGATCTGGGCGTTATCCTTCGGAGCTTGTCTTGGAGGTACGGAAAAATATATCATCATCATCATCAGCCGGAAGAAGTCTACTGCTGAACATAGACCTCCCTGTTTGAACGCGATTATGAACAGCGAATAGTCCTTAGCATCCATCGGCTCTACGACCCATACTCTCTCTCTCTGAGAGAAGGCCAGAGCCTCAGCAGTGGAAACGTATTAAGTTGATAGTACTTAATAGATAGATTAACGGCCGTTCCCAATAAATGATCTATCCACGGTTTGCCCTACTGGAGATAGACATTTGGCATAAGTAGGGCATACGTTTCTCTAGTAGGGCAAACCGTTGATAGATTGGTTATGAGGATCGGCCCTAACTCAGTACTGGCACACCACAATACAGAGAAATTGATGGTATTTTGCTTTGATTTGATTTACATACTCACTCACTCTCTCACAATTCTTCATTCTCTTCCCAGGTAACGGCACTCTCATAGGCGCCAGTGCTAACGTCGTCTGCGCAGGAGTCGCTGAGCAACATGGCTACAAGTTCACCTTTATGCAGTTCATGAAGATCGGCTTCCCGATCATGATTGGACACCTGATCGTCGCGTCGGGGTATCTTATGGTCTGCCACTGTCTCTTCACTTGGCATTAGATTGGGGACAGGATTTTTATTTTGTGATACAGATTTTTGTGGAAGAAATTTAGGTGTGTTTCGGATTGTAGACTATAACTAGCTGAGATGGCGCAACGAGCCAAAGTGAGCTGTTATCAACGGCCATAAGAAGTCCACTGCTAAACATAGGCCTCTCCCCTTGAACGCCACCATGAACGGCTATTAACCATTTGCGTCCATCGGCTCCCTGCGACTCTTACAATGTCGTCGGTCCACCTAGTGGGGGGCCTACCTACAGAACGTCTTCCGGTTCGTGGTCGCCACTCGAGAACCTTACTTCCCCATCGACCTACTACATGCGGGATAACTAGGTTTGTATCCATTGTCACATTAAAATTTTCATAGCTATGTAAATACTTGCCTGATAAACGTGTCTTTCTTATTGTTTAATCTTATAAATATATAGATAGAGCATTGCTCGACAGCATTAAATTCGTAAAATATACTATTCCTATTTTGTTATTATTAGTACTGTCTCATTTGTATCATCTTTAGCCTATTACGCTACCACTGCTGGGACTCTGGCCTTCTCTCAGAGAGATAGTATGGGCTGTAATTCACGCTTGTCCAGTGCGGTGTTGGTAGATTTCACAGCTATGAGTTTATTTGTATGCTGATTTCAAATAAAAACCTGGGCTCTATTTGTCTGGTATGAATTTTGAGGTCAATTATCATCACAATTTAACTACCTGCAACAACTACAATTAAGTCTAAGTTATAAGTCTGAATGTACAGTAAATATTTACTTTAAGTGTGATAAATTTGTTCAGTATTTTAGTTGAAATTCAAAGAAAATAAAGTTTTCCGTAGAATTTTTTCTACGAATTAATTTATGTAATATTGTATCGCAATTAATAACAATAGCATCACTAGTTAATTAATGTAGACTGTATAGGAGCTTAGCCAGTTGCTAAAGATAACGTCAAAAGTTATTACGAAGGAGGAGTTTATTCTACTAAATATAACAGTGATAACAAGATAAAGCAGAAAATTGGCGTTTGATACAGCCATTTTTCTAAATTAGTAATGACTTATTTGTATGTCTTTGTATATAATTATACAGCACGTAAGTAACACGTTGTATCCCTATCTGCTCAATCGCGAACAACGTCAAATGCAAGTATTACTTGTTTAGAGTCGGACCCAACAGGATGCCTTGTGGAACTCCAAAACTAACTTTAAAAAATAGACGCTCTGCCGCCTCAACTAAGTATTTCTTCAATTTGTTACTATTATTATGCGTTTTACTTGTTTTATTTAGTAATCAAATTATGTTAATGTTATTTATTTTTATAAAAATGTGATAAATACAATGTCGAACGCCTTTGCTTGGTTTTTTACTTGACAAAATGTTTGTGACGAAAATGAAGTACGTCTTTTTTAAACTAAGCATTAGGCTTAAATAAATCATGTATTGTTTTCTATTTATTTCAAAAGTAGATAGGAGCACAGTAATTTTATAAAATAGCTAGGCCCGTGGTTACAACCCCAGTTTCCCCTTAACCCTAATCTTTATCTGGGATAAAAAGTAGTCTATCGGCCGGTTACAATAACCGACCTATCCACGGTTTGACAGAAATTTGACATTACTTCTATGGAGCTTGTGTCAAATTCCTATCTCCAGTAGGGCAAACCGTGGATAGATCGGTTATTGGAACCGGTCGTAAGGCTGGATTGTTGAATGACGCTCTAGCGATGATCAGTACTTGAGCACAGATTTGACGCTGTCAGTTCATACAAATATGTCACTTATTTAGAATACGGGCCTATGTGTTAATCCAGGGCTTAAGCTATCTCCACTCCAAATTTCACTCAAATCCGTGAAGCCGTTTTAGCGTGAAGAAGTATCATATACATACAGAGTCACTTCCTCACTCAAAAACTTTGGCGCATTTAATATTGTTATTGTTAGTGTGATTGTTTTTCCCTCTTCACGCCGCAATGGCTGAACGGATTTCAATGAAATTTGAAATGGAGATAGCCTAAACCCTGTATTAACACTTTGGATACTTTTTATCCCGGAAAAAGGTTTAGATGAAGGGAGAACCGCAGGCCGCAGCTAAGAGATAGTATAGAAGTCTTGTCCAATTGACTAGTATTAGCTTAGGAATATAATAATGTAGTTTTATTCACATAAAAATGTTTTTTTAAAATTTATTTATTAAAAAGTGTGTTGACGTTACGATAGCTCAGTGGTAGTGACTCCACTTTCGATCTGTAGGTCGTGAGTTCGAGTCCTACAGTGAGCTTTACATTTACATTACTTTTACGGAGCCTATGTCAAAGAACATTGGCCACTTTTCATACTGCCCGGACCTGAACGCAATATATTTTGTATGAAAATTTTCGTTTCTATCAATGTCACTTAGTTTTTGTTCATATTTGGTAAATAATGTTGATTTTAATGACTTAAATTAAGTAGGGGCGACTTCCAAAGCGTGAAGCGGAATGAAAAAGAAAATGCGGAGTGCGTTCAAAACATCCAAGCATCGTGTAAGTCAAAAAATGTCCTATGAAACTCCGAAGTTAAATAATCAATATCTTTTTTTTCTACACTTTCTTTAAAATATCGTTTGTATAATCTTAATAGGCAAAAAATTAAAATTTTTATCGTATATAAATCGTTTTCATACGACTTCGGGTCCGTTTTGGCGATTGTTCTTTATATATCTAGTAGGGCAAACCGGGGATAAATAGGTTATTGGGAACGACCGTAGAAGATGTTAGTATTTATTTGTAGTGTTTAAGAATTTTACATATTTTACTTACTACTTACAACGTGGGACTGTACTAGAAATAACTCACACACGCACACACACAACCACTCGTATATATACACAACACACACAATATATTTTGTTTTTGTAAATTTGTATAATTCATATTTCTGTAGAGTTTAAGAATTTTATTATCATGTAAGTACTTACTACGTGGGACTGTACTAACTCACAGACGCAGACACACACGCACACACAACCACTCGTATATATACACAACACACACAATATATTTTGTTTTTGTAAATGTGTATAATATTTACATATAAGGGTTTATACTTACATAAGTACTCTTAATTTAGATTTTATTGTAATTTATGTAATCCTGTTTTAACCTTATTTTATTAGAAAATTATGTCTATTGTACAATTGGAACCCTGTTGGATTACATAAATAAATAATAAGTATATTAAATAAGATATATAGAAACAAGCGTTCGTGGATGGCTTCCATGACCTAGCCAGTTTTATTAGTTACAAATTAAAAATTAATACTAATTATTATTACACAACCTACTTTGACTTTTTCATTTACTCTTACTCCTTTGTCTTTACCTTATTTCGGTAGTTATTTGTTATGCAAGGCTGCAAAGTTTTATTTTGGCGCGAGTACTTGTATTGAAACCCTCGCTACGCTCAGGATTCTAGGATTGAACCATGAGCGAAGCGAGTGGTTCTATATACCTACTTGACACTGGCAAATACACTAATCGTGTGACGCCATAACAAAACAAAAAAAAAAGCTATTAGAAGTAATGTCAAATTTATGTCAAACCGTGGATAGATCAGTTATTGAAACCGGCCGTTTGGGATTTAATCAGTCGTAAACCAAAAGGTAGGTCGTTTTTTTATACGCGTAAAATTGAGTGACTAATCAACTGGAACCCTGAACTGGAAACCTCATCAAAGCATCAGAAATTGAACTTCCTCGTACCAGTGAAGAAGTTGACCCACAAAAAAATTAACAAAAAAGGCAAGCTTAATCAACCAAATCGTTTAATATCGCTTCAAAATCGCCCCAAGGGCAAAATCCATTGGAATCTGCTGTACAATTCTTTAGTTCCATCGTGAATACTTTCGGAGGATTCGACAAGGATAGTTCTTCGGCATTTCTGAGCTGCTTGCGGGATTGGTACACGTATTCCACTTTCAACAGGTCTCTTTTACCGTCCGTCCATTTTTGGAATACCAGCTTACCGCCAATGGGAGTCAGTTCATATTGGTCTGGCAGAGTGTAGGATTTGAAACCTAAGCACGCGATTATTGGGCTTAAGTTTGAGTCGTGACCTACGAGAAACGTGAATTTAGTTTCGCTCTCGATTTTTTCTTTCATATACTTCAGGAGCGGTTTTGTTATATCTTTCGCTACAGACGTCAAATTGAAGCGGACATTCTGATTTTCCTTCACGATTTCCGATAGCAAACGCCATTGGTGTTCCGTTTTGATTTCGCCCCAACCTATTTGCTCTGAAGGTAAACCTTCGTAGAAGCTCATTAGAAACGAATCCGCCATAGAGTTTCCGATAAAAAACGGTCCTGTCACATTCGGTTCTTCCCCGATTTCGAAAACGATCTCATTTTTATCTTTTGACAGGTCGCAATACCCTTCTTCTTTGCATATGTTTGAATGTTTAATGTCCGTAATGGAATTCAATTCTAAATACGCTTCCTTAAGGTCGCTTTTGTTTAGTTTGTCATGTATTTCTTGTATGGCTTTCTGTTTGAAAGATTCGGTCATGTTGTGAACGACTGGGTGGAATATGGGATCCATTTCTATAGTATTTTTAAAGTGCACAGTGACGTTGCAGTTCGGGAATGCGGCGTTTGAAAACGCTATGGCAGTCGCTTTGGTTCGCTCCCTTGTATTCGCGTAAATATGGACATATCTTTCTTCAGGGCAAGGTTCAGGGAACAGCTGTTCTTTATCCAGCCACGCTGCGAAATACTCACCCATGTAGCTCTCCAACAAAGCGCCTCTCCGCGTCAAAAATCCCGCCTTCTCGTCCCATTTCGGCCATTCTTTAGTCGACATCCTAGCTAAGCTCTCAGTCAGTGGAGTCCTTAAATTATGCCGGCTTAGAACTAGCACTTGCTTCAATTGCAGGCTGTATACGCGAGTAGACGTGAACACTAGGAGAAAAAACAAAAACAACTTTCCCGCCATTTTTGGACACTGTTTTTTTATTGCGACTCGATTTATCACCGTTATGTAGTTATGAAACGCGATTATTCGAATGTTTTTATTGTTACAATTTGATAAACAGTTCTGCCTTCGACTGATCGCGTCACTGAACTGATTCAATAGCGCGAACTTATTTGTACACGTCCATGTTCATATTATTCGTTCACAATTGATTCGATGCGCGTTTCATCATTATTAAAACTAAGTAAAAAATACACGTCACGGCTTTTAGGAGTCTATTACCGAACCAGTTTTGTTTGAGGAAAAGATGGCAGTATTTTGGCAGTATACCAAGATTGTGAGTGGTCTAGACAGGTTTAAAAGCAAATGTTTGTTATTCTTACTCAACGGTTTGTTCTGTAAGTCTGTATAGGTCGTGAAACTAGTCTGCTAGGAATGACGACATAGCTACTGCTGGAAACAAACACTTCCTATGTGGGAATTTTGGGCCATTTCGATAGATTTCCGCGGCAATTGTTACACGGCGACAAATTTAATTGATCTACGTAGGCAGGTAGGTTAAAATATTAAAGTAGGAAAATAAATAAAAAAAATTGTGTTCGTTGATTTGTCAAAAAGTTTGACGTTAGTATTTTTTTTTACAAACACGATATACCTACCTACGAGGTTTTTAGTCGAAGTATACTTATGTATTGCCGCTATTTTAATTTATTTAGAAACTCTGGAATAACATCGTTTTTATTTTCACAGTGAAAATTGCTCTCACAAAGTTCCCATTTATTTAATTTTGTTTTACTTCTGTAGGTAGGTAATAGAGATCGCTCTGAGCAATAAATATCGCCTTTTGTGCCATTAAATATTATTGTTGTTTTAATCTATTGAAACTTCCTCGACTCAAGTAACTGATAACGGGAATAATTTAATTGCAATTAACATCCAATATATTGATAACACTAATAGGTAGGTAGGTACCTAACAAGATAACTGCCGGAACACTTCAGTACTTTTTAGGGTTTCGTACGTCAAAAGCGGAACCCCTAAAGAAGGATCACTTTGTTGCCCGTCTGTCTGTCAGACTCAACACCCTTTTTTCTCAAGAACTCGTTGAGGTATCAAGTTGAAATTTATTTCAAACGAACTTCGTATCGCCAATAAAAGTCACAAAAAGTCTGAAAATGAAAACCCAATCATGTGGTTCTATCTCAGCCTCTTCTTCTTCTTCTTGCTCTGATCCCATCTATTTGTGGTCGGCGCACCATGTATTCTTCTTCTACTCTCCCCTATCAGCCGTCATCGCTTCATTCACTCCCCTTTCATTCATATCAACCCTTACACAACCCATCCATCTTTTCTCTTTGGTCTTCCTCTTCCCTTCCATCCATGGTTCTATCTCGTAAGGTCCATGAATAAGATCCATTATGGATTTAATGAGAATTTATTTTCCCACTAGATCCATCTTCTTAAACCGTGATAACAAAAAAAAACTAGTACTTGTACGGAACCCTCGGTGCGCGACCTCAACTCGCACTTGGTCCGTTTTTTACCCATTTAAGTGCTTAGCGAGTGGCAAACTTCTTAACTCGATGCTGGTAGCTAGCCAAGCGAGCACTAGAAAATGCCCTACCACCAAGCTATGCTTTCATCACGATGTTTTCCTTCACCGACAGCTCAAGCCCTGGAAGTCTGTAGGGTCGCGACCTAGGATCGCGACCTAGGATCGCAACCTGAGGTCACTGAGCTATCATCGCTTCATTAATATAGATTACATATTCAGATTTAGTAAGGTCCGTAATCTAGCACGCGGGCCCAGTGCGGGTTGGTAGATGTCGCATGCCCTTGAATGTTGCTGTTCTTGGACATGCCGGTCTCCTCACGATGTTTTCCTTCACCGTTTTTGAGCCACGACAAATCCACACATAACTTATTAATAATCGATCCTGATCCGTTATCCGCGGTGTTGGATCGATACGTCATGTCATCACATGTCATTTTAGTAGGAAAGCTTTATATATCGAACCAAAACCGCGAGAAACGAATCAGGATCGATTATAAATTTTGAGCGTAAGCAGTGGTGGATTTAGCAGCAGGCTGAGTAGGCTGGAGCCTAGGGCGGCAGATTTTAGGGGCGGCAAATTTAGTGTCAATTTAAAAAAATGTTTTAATGATATTAAAAGAGTCGTATATATGTATTTAAATATTATTATGTGCACACAAACAATTAAACATTGTTCACCACTTGAATTTTCTTCAATTTTTGTATGATTCATAAAAAAATGACACATTTAAAAAGGAAAGGCAGAGGCCGTAGAGGTTATAGAGGTTGGTAGGGGCGGCAAAATTTGAATACTTAGCCTACTGGCGGCAAATGTGTAAGTCCGCCACTGAGCGTAAGAAATAGGTGCGGGGCCGAGAGGATTCGAACTCGGTGCCGGCGCCTTGTAAGATGCACGCGTTACCGACCGTCCTTCGCTTGTCATAATTATTATATGTACTTACTACAATTATTGTAGTATAAAATACGATAAACTATAAAATGTCAATGCCCAACGTTCATTGAGATAAACGAAAACAATAGTCATTATCTTATCTTCTACAAAATAATATTATAGTTTTATACATATTTATAAACGTGAAAGGATGGATGTATGGATGTTTGTTACTCTTTCACGCAAAAACTACTGAACGGATCTGAATGAAATTTGGAATGGAGATAGCTTACAACCTGGATTAACACATAGGCTACTTTTTATCCCGGCAAAAGGTTCCTGCGGGATAACGGGAAAACGCGGGTGAAACTGCGGGGCGCAACTAGTACAGTCAACAACAAAAGTCGCTGAGCAATCACACTTTTTTCTATTATCCTCATCATCTAAGACACCAATTTTTGACTTCATCATCACCTAAAATCAGGTGCGTTATGTTGTGGTCAAAATGATACCATGTAAAATGTAAGAAGAACAATAATAATTACTGATTTGAAACACATTTGGAAAATCGAGAATGATCAGCTACTTTTGTCGCTGACTGTACTACATATTTTGGTTTTCATTTTCAGACTTTTTCCTTTACATGTGCCTTAAGACTGCTTCATGCCAAATTTTATGATTTTAGGTCAACGGGAGGTATCCTATTGGATATGTGTGAAATTGTGATATAGCAAAATATGAGACTTATACGGTCATTTCTTTGATCGCGTTGACTTACAAGTACGATTTTTTTCACAGCTAAAAATGACCGTAGAGCCGAATATCCTGTCCTATAGGTACTTACTGATATTATTATTGCGAAAGTAAGTCAGTTTATTTGTGACCTTTTCACACCAAAACTACTGAACCGATTCTGATGAAATTTGGTACAGAGGTAGTTTAAACTCTGGAGAAGGCGATTATAGCGATGATGGCTCAGTGGTAGTGACGTCGGCTTGCGATCCGTAGGACGTGGGTTCGAATCCTACAATGAGCTTGAGCTTTCGGTGAAGGAAAACATCGTGATGAAACCATAGCTTGGTGGTAGGGTATTTTCTAGTACTCGCCTGGCTAGCTACCACCCTCTTGATAAGAATCTGTCGCCAAGCACCTATCGGTGTGTTCCGGCAGCCTCACTTGAGAGCTAGTTCCCAGTCCAGGTGTAGCGTGGCGCCATCTTCGACCACATCGTCACTTAACATCAGGTCACTTGTGGTCAAACGCTACCCTGTAAATAGTAAAAAATAAAAAGAAGGACATAGGATACTTTTTATCACGATAAACTTTAGACCAAGCAGGTGAAACCGCGGGCCACAGATAGTAACAATGGTGTTAGAAGAGGGTTGTCTTCCGGCTGATGATGATGATAATAATGATGATGATGATGATGATGATTAGAAAAATAAACTGTCTCAATAATAAGTCATGTTTATAATATAATTGTTTAAGTAAACAGATATATAACATGACTACATTACAAAGGTAAAAATAACTATGTATATAAAAACAATAGCGACCCGCCCCGACTTTGCTCTGGTATATACATAAATAAAACATAGCCCATTTCAGTTGAAAATAGTATACAGCTTTCTATCAGTGAAAGAATTATCAAAATCGGATCAGCAATTTTGGAAATTAAACTAAACAAGTCCTTAAAAAACGAAATCTTATTAGAAAAGCTTATACTGTAATAAAATATCACACTATTTAGATAGCAAATATGTTTGGGATTTTAGGGAACTTGCTCCAATTCAATCAGTTAGTAATAAGAAAACAATTGTATCTTTTATCGCGCCCAAAAAGTTACAAGCCGGGCGCTTCTTGCCTGTTCTTTTGCCGGTGTAAGGAGGTTGGAACAGGCGTGGCTAATTTTAAATTTGACGTTTCAAAGTGATCACGTCAAGTTCTATGCATACACGGGTCGCTAGTATAATATTATTAAATGCAACAACAATATTTTCGCTACCATATTAAATACTTACTTATTATAATACTTACTGGTTATAATGTATAAATTACTACATTAAATAATTTAAGTAAACATTCTTGTTTATAGGACGGATCCGACCCAAACAGTGACGGCTTCCGCGTTCTTAGAATTTGACAAAATTCTAGATTAAATATCGTGATTTGTAATACTGGATACAAACCAGAATGGAAGCATGCTAACAGTCCTTAGAGCCGCGGTGAATAGCGTTTAGTGCCCACGGTGAATAGTCCTTAGAGCTCACGGTGAATGGCTTTTAGAGCCGCGGTGAATAGCTTTTAGAGCCGCGGTGAATTGCTTTTAGAGCCACGGTGAATAGGTCAGAGCCGCGGTAAATAGGTCAGAGCCGCGGTGAATAGCCTTTAGAGCCGCGGTGAAAAGCTTTTAGAGCCACGGTGAATAGGTAAGAGCCGCGGTGAATAGGCCAGAGCCGCGGTGAATAGGTCAGAGCCGCGGTGAATAGCTTTTAGGGCCGCGGTGAATAGCTTTTAGGGCCGCGGTGAATAGCTTTTAGAGCCACGGTGAATAGGTCAGAGCCGCGGTGAAGAGCTTTTAGAGCCGCGGTGAATAGCCTTTACAGCCGCGGTGAATAGCTATTGGAGCCACAGTGAATAGGTCAGAGCCGCGGTGAATAGCCTTTAGAGCCACGGTGGATAGCTTTTAGAGCCGCGGTGAATAGCTTTTAGAGCCACGGTGGATAGCTTTTAGAGCCGCGATGCCTTTAGAATCCACGGCGAAAATAGTTCTTAGAGCCTGCGGTAAGTAGACTTTAGATTCGATGGTGGCCTTTAAAGGCTGTTGTCAATAGCCTATAGAGCTCACTGTGAATAGCTCTTGGAGGCCACAGTGAATTGTCTTCAGTCTGCAGTGAATAGCTGTTAGAGCCCGTGGTGGATAGCCGTTAGAGCCGCGGGGAATAGGCTTCTTTGCTGCAGTGAATAGCTCTATGCCTGAGGTGAATACTCCATAGAGTTCACGGTCCATAGAGTTCTCGAGTTCACGAGACTAGAGAGACCGCGGTCCGCAATGAATTACTTTCAGCAGGTTTTCTTTACATTGATAGGCTGTGTAGTACATATTATAATTAGAATTGAGATCCTTTCCGGAATAACACTAATCCAAACAAAGCAAATAATAAGACAAAACAAGTCTTAGTCCGAGATTATTTGTATGGAACAAGATACAATGGAGGCCGTAATGGCAACTTAATTTTGCCAATGTTACCAGGTTAGGCAACAAATTAATCAGCAATTACGAGTACTTTTTGCTACTACGAGTACAAACAAGCCGATCTTTCTAAACATAAAATAACAGAGCGCATGCTTGCAACATCACCTTCGCGCGCTTTCGCACAATAAGAATGACAGCTGTCAGTTGTCACTGTCAAGGAATGTTTTTTTTATGTTGTGGCCTTATCTAGTTGTGCCAGTTGGTGTGCAAGCCGTTCCTCTCTCGCTCGCCTCGCTTGTCCCATTGCACGCTTCTCTGCAAACTTCAAAACGAATGTTTCCACTGGCATGTTACCTAAAAAGGATAAAAAAAAAATTATTCGGACTACAAAATATAGGCGCCAAAACCGACTTTCAAACCTCCTATGACTTAACAAGTTATGTTTGGATTTACCATCACTAAACACGGTGAAGGAAAAAATCGTAAGGAAACCGCCCAACAACCGCAACATTCAAGGGCATGCGACATCTACCAACCCGCACTGGGCCCGCGTGCTAGATTACGGCCCATATTATCTCTCTGAGAGAGGGCCAGCAGATGGTTTCACCACGATGTTTAAATGCCCTACCACCAAGCTATAGTTTCATCACAATGTTTACCTACACTGAAAGCTCAAGCTCATTGTAAGATTCAAACCCACAATCTACAGATTGTTAGCCAACGTCCTCAAAAGTCAATGAAGTCTTGTCTTTCCCAGGGATCAAACAATCTACTAACGTAATTTGATCAAGATTGTGTTCACAGAAGCACAGCAGCTCTCAGGTGTAAATACGGTTATACAGTCGCCAATTGAAGCCATAACCACGATGAGTGTTGCTTAACACATTAGAGTCTTATTTAACACATTAGTGTCATATCCGGCGCTATAAAAACAAGAAATTTGAGGATTTAATAGCTACTAGTTGTTAAGTCAACGTGTACAGTCAACGACAAAAGTTGCCGGACAAAAACAATTTTTCCGATTATCTTTTTTGTCCTACTTACAAGGTAGCGTTTGACCACAAGTCGCCTGCGGCCCGATCGCACTAATAAATTACAGCTGAACCGCTACTGAACCTCAGCCGTTTCTTGACTTTTTGAACATTTCGTATCGCGCTAATGATTTTATCGTAAGTTGAGCCGTAGCGTAATTAGAGTTGGATCGTTAACGCTGTCAAACGAACGGTTTTGCTAAAGTTAGTAAATTACAACTTTTTCACGATCGTTGTGCGGTTGTACCACTTTTAGACAAAATTATACAACAAAAACAGCAAAAACTTAGGTAAAATGTATGCGTACATGGATTAATTGGAAAGGGCACATGAATTAGATGTAGCGGCGGCTCGGAACCTTGCGAGGAAGAAAAATACAAGTGCAAAGACTTAGTGCTTTTTATATGAGTGATAGGCAGTTTATAAAATGTTATAGACTGTTTAAGGAGTTAACTCGCCAAGTAATAACAGAGTTAACCCCTCATAAGCCACCCACGCTTCGTTCTGATGCTTTGTTTATTGAAACCAAGGTAAGGTTATGTTATGATAATTCCGCATTATAGCCATCAAAATCTTACTTTGTCTTTCCCTAATAGTCTGTGAATAAGCGAAATATGGATAGGCTTTACATTATAGCGCTAGCGATAGTCAAAACTTTACATTATGTTTGTACCTACATTGTTTTTTTCATGTTAACAAAATTAAGTTTCTTGACAATAAAATTGTTCTAGGTTTTGGGGCATTCTATGCCACTGGACTATATCAGATGATTGTAGGAGATAGTCAGGAGCATTGTGTGTCACAGGCTGTGTATCAAAAGCCATTCAGCAAGTTACAATAGCCATATACATTAATATACAAGTCAATTGTAATAAATAAAGCCTTCCCATTTAAACAATGTAAGAGGGAACATGATAAATGAGAATAAGTGCATAAATCAACTAATATAATTACAAAGAATACATAATAAACATGTAGGTATACCTACTAATATAAAATTACATTGCTTTGATTCACAAACCACCAAAGTAGTTCCAAGTAATGCGGGCTATAAATCCTCTTACTATTAAAAGAAACTCATTGGTATGTGCCTAATTATGTGGTCCACTAGATCACCTACCTTAGGCTAGGCTATAATGTTGTGATTATTTACTAGGAACAATGCCAGAAACAAAAAAACAATTTTCTTTTTTGTTTTTTAGAATGTTTAAAGCGCCTGGATTACTGCATTGTATCGATGGGGTGTGTGTTCTGCTAAGAACATCGAACGGTATTTTAATAGAAAAAGGATTCCATTCCCTTAATATTCTGATAGTAAGTACCTAGTGTATTATATTTTACACTTGCCAATTGGTCATGTTATGGGAACAACCCTTGTAATTCCTACCCTTTTCTTTCAGATATATGCCACAAATTTAAATATATTATGAGTGCATGTTACCCTGGGTCTACACATGACAGGGTTGTGTGGTCCAACCATCCAATGAATGGTTATCTTGAACGGCTTCACACCGTCACTGCAGATGATTTGTATATTTTGGGTATGTACAAACTAATCTAGATTTTATGTTCTTACTGGTTCTTTACTGGGCAAGCGTGCTACACCTTTGACCACATCATCACTTTCCATCGGGTGAGATTATGGTCAAACGCTAGCCTAGCCTCTGTTGTAAAAAAAACTATGTGATGTGTTTATGTTCTTGTTATTTTAGGATATCCATTGAGGAGTTGAGACCCACAATTAGGACACCTATCTCAGTCTGAGATCCAGGCTGAGGGCTATCATTATCAAGATAGATGATAGACACTTGAAAACTAGAAATGTTGCTGAACATTGTTGAAGTGTTTAAAGCTTGTTTCAGGTATAATTTAATTGTGTAATAAACAAAACATAGCACTTTATATAATAATAAATGAATTTTAGGTTATATATTCAAATTAATAAAAGTGTTGTAATAAAGGTATTTCATTGCCGGTGCTTGTTGGTAGACATGATGTTACATTATTCACTGATAGCTGTGCAAAGTATTGTGTCATTTCATTAGATTAACTACTAGGTTTATCCCTTTCATTTTTCTTGTAATTTAATTTTATGTGTTAAGTTAATATTATGACTAATGTGTGAATATTTTAAGAGGAATTTCAGTGAAGCAAGATAAAATACTTAAGGTATAATAAAAAATACTTTACATAAAACATGTTTTTATTCTGAGATAATATAATATAGTTATAACTATTTTTCATCTTCCGACTTCACAGGATGACTTGGGGTTGTGTGGGCCTTGCGGTGGTTGACAATAGGTACTGGAACAACAGATAACAGATAGTGAGTTCCATGAGTATCAATATTTGAAAGGCAGCTTTATGATAGGAAGGATACTGCTGGTTATTTTACTACATAATTTATGTAGGTACAGTCAACAACAAAAGTTGCTGAACAATCACACTTTTTTTCTATTATCCACATCATCTTAGACACCAATTTTTGACCTCATCATCACCTTAAATCAGGTGTGTTATGTTGTGGTCAAAATGATACCATATAAAATGTAAAAAAAAAACAATAATAATTACTGATTTGAAACACATTTGGAAAATCGAGAACGATCAGCTACTTTTGTCGCTGACTGTACACTAAAACAATAATAAATTTGAGCATCATCATAGAGCTGTGTGAGCTGTGTTTGTAGTGCTAGGGTTAGCTACCACCTACAAGTTCAAAGAAAAATCAGTTGCCAGCCTCTGTTTTCAAAGGTTAGGCCCATTTAGGCCATCATTAATTGTGAGCTGCGGTCAAACTATGTAATATAAAAAGATATGACAGCTTGGACATTTGTTTATACAGCTTCTGCCTGCATTTCATAACTGCGGAGGATCATCACCCTTACAATGTAGTTGTGCAAGGTACTGTCTGTCTATCCTTAGGCTTTCTCATCCATGTCAGACTGTTTTTGTGGATGACATTTACATTATGAGAATTGGTTTAATAAAGTAAAGTATTATGTACACATAAAAATTTTACTATGACAAATATACTTACATCATAATTTGAGGTAAATTGATTCTGTTTCACATCAAGCAGAAGGCCGATATCTAAGTAGTACAGTAGGGATATTGCTGGGTCCAAGCTGGGCTAGCATTTACGTTCATCATTTTTCCCTGGCTCTGCATTTATGGTCTTCCACATATGCAACAATATTTTCTTTGCATCTATGCAAGTTACTGTTACTGTGTTGCTGTTACTTCTGAGTAACTAGGTAAATAGTACCTTCGCCCATTCTTTCCCTCTTCTGGCAGGACCTTCCGCATTGATATGGCCCTCGGCGCATGCTTGCCATATTCGTGCCGCAACTGCAAGAGCCTCTTTGGACCGTACTCGTCCCAGAGCAAGGTGGCGGTGGCTTCCCAGGAATTCTATCAGTAGCAGCTATGCATCAGCAGCGCTCTTCCATTTCCAAAGTCCAATGTGTTCACAATCACAAATAGGTGAAATACTGTGCCTATTATGCATAAAATAGGTCAGTATCGGCACAAAAATATACTTCATCACAGCACCAACCAAATACTTGATGCGGAAGTTCAATAACTCGGTTTTTAATAGTTAAAATACTTGTAAAAGTAGGAAAAACTTTCCTCAAACTATTATTATTTTACATGAGTCAACGAAATGTCGCGCTGTCATCTCAGCATCTGTCAAAACTAGAGTAGTGAAAGTCAAATTTTCTGTGCAATTAGTCTATTATAGCAGTCTAATAGCACAAATATTTGCTAATATGTCTCATCTCTAACAACGATCGCTGAAGCGCTACGGTCCAGTTACGGTGCATGTCAAGTTGGCGCTTAAACATTAACGCGATACCGAATTCCATATTAGCTGGAACGGAATTGAACCCCATGCGCACCGTAACTACAGCTAGACCTGAGACGTTCGTAGTTGTTTAAAATTAGCGCGATCGGGCCGCTGATGTTAAGTGACGATGTGATCGAAGATGGCGTCACGCTACACCTGGACTGGGAACTGGCTCTCAAGTGGGGCTGCCGGAACACACCAATAGGTGCTTGGCGACAGATTCTTAACTCGAGGGTGGTAGCTATAGCCAGGTGAGCACTAGAAATGCCAAGCAATGGTTTCATCACAATGTTTTCCTTCACCAAAAGGTTAAGCTCATTAAAGGATTCGAACCCACCCACCCTACGGATCGCAAGATGAGGTCTCTATCACTCAGCCATCATCACTTCATTCATATTAAAAACCAATCTTTGCCGAACATCACTAAACATCATGTGTGTGTTGTTTTCTGGTCAAACGTTACCTTGTAAGTTGTAAAACCAACTCAAATATTACTGATCTAAGACACATTTTGGACAATCGAGTATGATCAACTATTTTTACCGCTGACTGTACAAGGGTTTAGTTTTACAACGTCTTGTAAGTTAGGTAGGAAGATTTATTAATATTCATGTTCCCATATCCCAATGTGTACAAACAAACAAGGGAAATCTTATTAGTAAAGCTAATTAAAAAATATCGGACCATTAAATGGCAAAAAAAAAGCTTGGGATTTTAGTGAACTTGCTCCAATTCAATCAATTATTATTACTATAAGAATAAAACTGTCAATGTGATCGCGCCAAAAAAATTACCTGTCGGGCGTTTCTTGCCTGTTCTTTTGCCGGCGTAAGGAGGTTGGAACAGGCGTAGCTAGTTTTAAGTTTGACGTTTTAAAGTGATCACAATGTATCCTATTGAATAAAGTACTATTGACTATTGGCTATTGACTATGATTGTCTTTCTACCCACATAAATTTTGCTTTGATATTTCTTGATTTATACCTAAGCTACCTAGCTCTTCATCATGAGCCTATAACATTCCCACTGCTGGGACTCTGGCCTTCTCTCAGAGAGAGAGTACGGCGATGATGGTCGAACATTAACCCAAGAGCCTTACAAGGCACAGAAACCAAGTTCGAATCCTCTCGTCTCGCATGACTTAAAAAGTCAAGTGCGGATTTGCCATCGCTCAAAACAGGGAAGGAAAACATTGTAAAGAAACCGGAATGTCCAAGAACTACAATATTCGAGGGCATGCGGCCTCTACCAACCCGCATTGGGCCGGTTAATTACTTAGTTTTATTGGAAACTTAATACTACCTAATAGAAACTGCTCAGCGATGACTTCAGACTCCTCGTCAGCTTTCACCGCAGCCTGCTTCAAGCAGTCCCTGATCCGATGGGGATCATACATCTCTGCTAGCCTCTGATGCCTTCGGTTCAACTCTTCGTAATTCATCTTCATCTGTACTATTGTCGAGATACGGTCTATCACGTCCGTCTTCAGATCGTCGAGGGTCTGCTGAGTGGCTAAGTTGTCTTGAGCTGTGGCCTCGATGTCGATCATTACTTCTTCTGTTGCGAGGTCTAAGTTTATGAGTTGTGGGGTGTTCTCGAGGAATTTATCCTGGAATTAAAACGTTTTGTGACTTAGTAAGGTTGATCACAAATCACTAGATGCTATGGAATGTTTAGCGAAACTATAAAAGGCCAACCTAGGTATTATTATGACTAAATAATACATAGCAGTAAAGTAAAACTTTTGGGATTTAAAACTTGGATAATGATAAATTTTAAAAGGCAAGATTTGTTTTATTTATATTGTTTACTTATTACAGGTCAACCACCAAATTTTACAAAACCATCGTGGCTCTGGAACATATTTATTTTAACCTTGCAATAATGTTACTCGACATCATACTTTCATCTAAATGAAAATTTTTTGATTAGAACAAATGACAATCTATTACTGCTATATTATGATAGTCTGAAATACACATTTAATGCGACGTCAAGAAAACGACTCTGCCTCTTCAATACTAAAGCAATGTTTCTTTAATAACTTCATGGTCTAGATTTTCAATGTGAGATAAAAATAATGCTGATTGATATAAGAGAAAGAAGTAGGCCCCCAGGGTAGCGTTTCACCACAAGTCACCTAATGTTAAGTGACGACGTGGTGGAAGATGACACCACACTTGGATTGGGTACTGGGTCTCAAGTGAGGCTGCTCAAGTAAAATATGTAATCTGTAAAATATTTGTATCGGATATACATATAAAGATTTGACGACCGATATGGCTCAATGGGCGCATAGCTGACTGTGAAGCATGAGGTCGCGGGTTCGATTCCCCCTACAGGACACATATTTGTGCATTGAAAAAAAAAATCGCAAGTATTTGTTCTGTCTGGGTGTTGTGAATCCCCGATCCTCGTAGTTTCTGATACTCTAGATACAGGGAAACCTAGTTAAGGGTCAGAGCCTATGTATGTGATTGTGCGGGTATTCTTATTCTTCTTCTTCTTCTTTTATTACCTGCAAATCAGGGTTCTCCAGCAGCTCATGAAGCTCTTCAACAGTCAATTCACTAAGCTCCGGAAACATCAACGACTGTGTACTGTAATTTGACTGCGGACTTGCCTCGTTGGACACCACCTCTTCGCTGTTTAAATTAGGCGCAAACTTCTGGAACTCTCTAATGATAGCTTGCACAACACGACCTAGATCTGAATGTGGGGTATAATTAAGCAGTCCTGGAGCACCAATAACTTGATTGGAATTGTCGCCTACCCAGCCGTGCATGATTGGTGGGTTTACGTAAATGCAAGGCTTTTCACTGGGGAATTCAGGGCCTAGGACGACGTTTAGAGACATGTTCATGCCGTTTGCTATGAAATCGACGCGATAATCAGAGTTTTCTTTCACTTCTACGACATGTTCGTTGAAGATTTTCAACGTGTCGATCTGCCTTCTTCTCGAGTCTAGCTCGGCGTAGTATGACCGTGGGATCATTGTTGGGATATCAAATCTAATACAATTTAATACAATTTGTAACTTTGTCGGCTAAAACTGAATAGAACAAAAACAGATTTTTTTCCAACCAAGAGAAACTGAGTTTCATTTCTGTTCTGACATAATGACTTGACAGTATGACATGTGACACCAAAATTACCTGTCAACTGACAACAAAAGCTCCTGACGCTATACTGTCTTTGTCAGTCCTTCTTAGTGCAGTCAGTGTCAACTGTCCACTAACACTGTCAAACATAAAATAGTGTTACCAACTAAAAAAAAATCCCGAAAAACAGGTGAAATTCATGTGAGTTTTTTACATTCATTGTCCCATGAAAAAAAGAGAGGCCTGATACAGCCAAACCAGTTCTGCGGTGGAAAGAAAGAAAAAAAATATGTGTCAGCCACGACTTTTGTTACCAAGCTACCAACCAACTGTTATAGGTCTACCAGGTTCTGATGGCAAAATGGGAAAAAAGAAATTGACGCTAACAATACTGGGGGAAATTGGAGTAAAACGTTTTGATACTTTTTTTTCCTTATAGTGGCTGATTTTGTGTGTGATACTTACATGCAAATATAAAAATTTATCCAATGACAAAGGCTAATTTTTGAAAATCTTACTGTGGCGAATGTGGGGTTCGAAATTTAGATGTAAACTCCAATTACTCTGTCCATGAGTTTACTCATTAAATAAAGGCTATCAGAACTTGAAAATGGTTCCAAATACCGCAATTAATTTTCACATTGGTACTTTGCAGGTAATTACCTACGACGCGGTAGCTGAGTTGGTCGTGTCGTGACCCTACCTTCGAAGCTAGCGGTCCCGGGTTCGAATCCTGGTAAGGGCAAATACATATGTGTGTAGAGCATGAATATTTGTTTACGAGTCTTGGATATTTCTATCTAAACCAGTATTTATTTCTCTATTTATGTATGTATATCGTTGTCTAGTAACACAAGTTTCGAGCTTAATTTGGGGCTAGGTCAATTTGTGTGCAATGGTCCCCCGATATTTAGTACATAAGTATTTAGATTTCAATAAAAACTAACTCCGATGACTCAGCGACCCAAAGTGCGTGTTGGCCTCTGAAACGAGAGAGCGCCACTTCTCTCTATTCTGAGCGATGTCAGCCCAGTTCAGAGTGTGGAGCTCGCGTAAGTCCGCATCCACCGCGTCCCTCCAGCGGTATCTAGCGCGTCCTGCAGCCTACGGCCACCTTTTTAGATAAAGATAATATTGTAATAATTCTTTCATAATATTATATTTTAGTTTTTTTATGGTCTTACGAAAGAAGTACCTACTGGGTAAAAAAGATTTCTCCAGAGATACAAATACTTCGTGTTTTCGTAAAAAGAGAAGACGTAATGAACAAGGGAAAGAAAAAATAATAATTCAGTGGATACATAATGTTTTTGTAGAGTAAATTAATTAAAAATAAGTACAGTCAGCGACAAAAGTAGATGATCATACTCGATTATCCAAATGCGTATATATAGGATCAGTAATGTTTGTTTTTTTCTTACAACTTAAAAGGTAGCGTTTGACTATAACATTACACACCTGATGTTAAGTGATGATTCGGTCGAAGGTTGGTGTTTGTGATGGTTAAGAGAATCGAAAAATGTGTCATTGTTCAGCGACTTTTGTCACTGACTGTACTCGCTTACGTAATTAAATTTTTTGCTAGCATCCGTTTTCATTAAATTCTGTGA
Organism: Opisthograptis luteolata; assembly: GCA_931315375.2. Classification (NCBI taxonomy): domain Eukaryota; kingdom Metazoa; phylum Arthropoda; class Insecta; order Lepidoptera; family Geometridae; genus Opisthograptis; species Opisthograptis luteolata. The sequence goes on from OV928061.1 coordinate 3,541,581, forward strand.
GAAAATCGCTGTTGTGAATCTATTTATAAACATAACCTACGCAATATTTTTAATTTCTTACTAATTATTCCCTTGTGAAAAGTTTTTGTGAGGTTTCTGCATTCATAGATAAACTAGAAATGTACGCAAATAGCAACTAAATTAATTTAATTACTTATTTTTTTGTGATTATCTTGGTAGGTGAGTAATAAAAACACAATAAGTGTAAAGAAATAAAATGTAATTATGTCTAAATCATGATACATTAATAATTTACATTTATTTAACCTATTATCAGCTTATTAGCTGCGCCCCGCGGTTTCAACCGCGCGGACTGCAGTTTATCGCAATAAAACGTATAACCTGGCAACTTTTTCCATTTTTTCTTCCATAACAAGGTTCTTATTAAGAACCTTCTCCTCGCAATAACAAACACAACTCCGTATCAAAAATTCATCTATCTGTGAATGCGGTTTGGATGAAGCCGACCTAAATCATATTTTTTTTTCCTGCCCCAACTTTGATCATAGCTTGTTATTCTCATTGTTAATTCACCATAAATTCCCATTCCCTGTACATATAGATAATATTTTATGTAGTATAAACCTTTCATCCATAGATTTAATTTCGTCTTTTGTTACTGTAAATTTTAATATGATATGTATATCTTGTATATTATAATTCATTTATTCATGCCACTTCTTCTTTTGCTTATATTTTTTTGTGTTATGTTTTCTAAGGTATTTTGCATTTTCCTTTTTTAGTTCAATATTCAAAATTCCAATTCCTTTTATTTTAATAACACATTTTACATCATTCTGACTGACATGATGATGGCAGTAATGTTTCACAATTGCCATAAAAAAAAAAAACAAAAAAAACAAACACAACAAATTAGCGAAATCGGTCCACGTGATGCCGTGACCAAGGGAAATGGGTTTTTTTTTATATATATTAGATCTGACAGTACGATCTCTTTTGTGAATTAAATAAGTGTTTCCGCTGTGCTACAGATTGCAATCCCTCAAGATGGGTGTGAAAAGAGTTCTTAAAGGTCGGCAACGCATCGGCAACTCCCCTGGTGTTGCAGATGTCCATAGGCGACGGTGACCGCTTTCCATCAGGCCGGCCGTCTGCTTGTTTGCTAATCTATAACATAAAAAAACTCTGTAGGTACCAAATTCCATTTAAATCGGTTCAGTAGTTTAGGTGTGACAGACAGACAGAGTTACTTTCGCATTTATAATGTTAGTAAACTTTTGGGTTGTTATAATTTCTAACAGTTTTCTTACATTTTAGCACTATTTCCTTAGGGGGGGACAATTTACGTGATATTTGCCGAGACCCCCTCTTAACGCTTTACCTAATTAATGGACGCCACAATATATCTATAGTCATAATTATTAATTATCCTTTTAACCTCTAACCAGGTCAAAGCAGAAACGACCTTTTTTGTTAGTCTGATTTAAATTTAAATAACTTTATTAAAAAAAACAATGATGATACCAATAATTTTTTCTACATGAGTAGGTAGGTATACATTGTGATTGTTATCGTGTTACTATGACGTCAACACCGGTGATTATGGTGATGATAGTGATTTTTTTTAAATATAATATATGGGGTAGCGTTTGACCACAAGTCACCTGATGCTAAGTGACGATGTGGTCGAAGATGGCGCCACGCTACACCTGGACTGGGAACTGGCTCTCAAGTGAGGCTGCCGGAACACACCGATAGGCGCTTGGCGACAGATTCTTAACAAGAGTGTGGTAGCTAGCCAGGCGAGTACTAGAAAATGCCCTACCACCAAGCTATGGTTTCATCACGATGTTTTCCTTCACCGAAAGCTCAAGCTCATTGTAGGATTCGAAGCCTCGTCCTACGGATCGCAAGCCGACGTCACTACCACTGAGCCATCATCGCTATGATGGTGATGATGATGATGATCATGAATTTATCCCTGTAAAGGTCTTATACATTTTTTTTATTTATAACACCATTGTTACAAGTCAGTTACTAATTGCAAACAATTCATATAAAAAGAATTTCACAAAAATAATAATTATTATAATATCCCTATTTAGATACTTCTAGTAATTTGTAACATTCAAAAACAAATTTAAAAAAAATCAATTTTATATTTACTTGCCTTGCAGATACGCAGCTAAGTTCCGTATCCCTAGTATAAGTTTTAAAAACTATAAAAGTTTTCGTAAACGTCAAAGTTTACGACCGCCAACTTGTCAAAGTAGCAGCTCGTACTGCCTAAACTCAAAAAGTAACTCGAATTTTTTTTTCTAATTATAATAGTACGATTTGAAAGAACCCGTGTATTGGGTTCCGATTTTAGTTACTCCAGGAATAATCAGAATAATCAATTTACATGTCAGAAATACCTACTAATATTATAGATGCGAAAGTAACTCTGTCTGTCTGTCTGTTACGCTTTCACATCACCTAAACTACTGAACCGATTCAAATAAAATTTGGTACAGAGATAGTCTAGAGCCTGAGGAAGGACATAGGATACTTGTTATCGCGATAAACTGTAGCCCACGCGGGTGAAACCGCGGCTAGTAATTGTGTACAAAAGTTTCCGTAAGGCGCGCTGAAAATTAAATATAGGAAGGAAACGGTGGAGCGACGACATACGCAAAATGGCTGGCAGCAGTTGGATGAGAGAAGACGAAGTTTGGGCTCAATGGCATACTTTGGGAGAAGTCTATGTCCAGCAGTGGACTGAAACGGGTTGATTATGATGATGATGATGAAAGAAAACGAAAACTTTGTAGTTTTTGTAAAATATCAAAACTTTTTTTTTTCTTTGTTAAGGCGTCACACGATTAGTGTATTTGCCAGTCTCAAGTATTAAATATTTCAAACTTAAAGAGTTGAATCAAGTTTAAATGATGATGATGATGATGAGATGATGGGATGAGGATAGTGTTTAAGTAAAGTAGTGGCGCTTTACTTAAACTTTACACGGACTTGTTTCGAGCAACTCGAAACAAGTCCGTGTAAAGTCCGATGCACCGCTCTATTTGAAGTTTTATAAATGTTTCCTTCGACACATACACCACTTACATACACGCACACACAGTCACACACACTCTCACACACACACACACACACACACACACACACACACACACTCACAAAACGCTCTTTTCGCGCATTTTTTATTACTTACCTACCCTTAATTTAGATTTTATTGTAATTTGTGTAATCCTATTTTGGCCTTAATGTATAACAAATGTTTGTCTACTTTTATAATTAAAACGCTGTTGGATTACCTAAATAAATAAAAAAAAAAAAACTCGAAAAGTCACTTTCACAACTTTATTTCAATTTCCCACACTCGTACACATTAAAGAACACATAATGGTTAATAATCCACCAATATTACACACATTATCGCTCGAAAAAACACGAGTTTTGAAAATAAAAACAAATTTTTCACGTTGACAATACGATTGCCGCCAAAAAAGTGTCAAACTCCTATCAAAACTTGTACTAAGAGACGTCTTTGCTGTCACTCGATCTCGGATTGACTTTTTTTTACTAGCTGCACCCCGCAGTTTCACCCGCATGGACTAAGTACACTTTATCACGAAAAATATCCTATGTCTCACATCAAATTTCATCAAGATTGGTTCAGCTGTTTAAAGGCGAAAGGTGACAAACAAACATATACTTTACCCGCCTGGAAGCACTAACCTAGGGAAATTTACATTTACTGCTATGTGAAAGTTTGTGAGTATGGATAGACGTATGTTTGCTACTCTTTCACGCAAAAACTACTGAACGGATCAGAATGAAATTTGGAATGGAGATAGCTTATACCCTGGATTAACACATAGGCTACTTTTATTCTGCAAAAAGGTTCCTGCGGGATAACAGGAAGACGGATTGAACCCGCGGGGCGCAGCTAATATGGCATGATGGTAACCCAAAAACGCGTTGAAGTCTTTTGTATTAAACACTGACAAAGACCATTTTCGGACACACTTTTTTTCTTAAACATAACTGATACCAAATCAAATGTAAAATATAAACAGCCAAATTCGATTCCTGTTTAATTTATTTAAAACAATATCATCATCATCATCATCATTATCAGCCTTCCACGTTCCCACTGCTGGGACTCTGGCCTTCTCTCAGAGAGAGAGTATGGGCTGTAATCTACCACGCTGGCCCAGTGCGGGTTGGTAGATGTCACATACCCTTGAAAATGTTGCAGTTCTTGGGCATGCCGGTTTCCTCACGATGTTTTCCTTCACCGTTTTGAGCGATGGCACATCCGCACATCATAACTTATTAAGTCATAGGTACGTGGCCGAGAGGATTCGAACTCGGTGTCGGCGTCTTGTAAGTCGCACGCCAAACCGTTCGGCCACTATCGCTCTCTCAAAACAATATATCCTACCAATATTTTAAACGCGAAAGTTTATAAGTTTGGCACTCTTTTACGCAAAAACGAACGGATTTTAGTGAAATTTTAAATGGAGATAGCTCATACACTGAATTAAAACATCCGCTGGGTCACGCGGACGAAACCGCGGGGTGCAGCTAGTGTAAAATAAAAAAAAGCAAATTCGATGTTTACCTTATTTTTTTTAAACGATTTATAGATTGTTTAAACCTACATGTCATGTGAAGACTGATTTAAATGTACATAATAATGGATTATGAACCAAGTAAACTAAATTCGGGATAGGATACCTTTCCAATTTTTTTTGAACTTCACCTTTAATTAATAAATTAATTTAATAAATTAAGGTTTTTAGTTCATTGTTATGGCATATATTTTTGTTATATTTATATCAAATAAACGTTTGTATTAATAAATACAGTGACATTTAGCATTAACATTTTAATCCCTACCTAATATTATAAATGCGAAAGTAACTCTGTCTGTCTGTCTGTTACTCTTTCACGCCTAAACTACTGAACCGATTTAAATGAAACTTGGTACGGAGATAGCTTGAATCTTGAGGAAGGATATAGGATACTTTTTATCGCGATAAACTGTAGCCCACACGGGTGAAACCGCGGGAACAGCTACAGTACTTAATATTATAAATACGAAAGTAACTCTGTCTGTCTGTCTGTTACGCTTTCACACCTAAACTACTGAACCGATTTAAATGAAATTTGGTACAGAGATAGTCTAGAGCCTGAGAAAGGACATAGGCTACTTTTTATCGCGATAAATTGTAGCCCACGTGGAATGAAAACATCTTTGTAAATTAAGGTCTACAATAAAGATTTCTGAAATGTTAATTTGAAACTAATATGTGAATAGCAATAATTATTGTCGCTGTATCTATATATATAACTCAAAGGTGACTGATTGACTGACATAGTGATCTATCAACGCACAGCCCAAACCAATGGACGGATCGAGCTGAAATTTGGCATGCAGGTAGATGTTATGACGTAGGCACCCGCTAAGAAAGGATTTCGCGATAAACTGTAGCCCACGCGGGTGAAACCGCGGGGAACAGCTAGTAATTTATAAGGGCCATTCCCAATAACCAATCTTATTTTTTTATTGCTTACAGGGTAGCGTTTGACCACAAGTCACCTGATGTTAAGTGACGATGCGGTCGTAGTTGGCGCCACGCTACACCTGGACTGGGAACTGGCTCTCAAGTGAGGCTGCCGGAACACACCGATAGGTGCTTGGCGACAGATTCTTTACTTGAGGGTGGTAGCCAGGCGAGTACTTGGCAGCTAGCCAAGCGAGTACTAGAAAATACCCTACCACCAAGCTATGGTTTCATCACGATGTTTTCCTTCCCCGAAAGCTTAAACTCTTTGTAGGACTAGTATGTACAGACAAAAATTTTCCGCTAGTCATCCAATCAGAGCGATTCTTTGTACTGACCATTAACGGATATATCGACCATTATATATTATGAGACAATGTACCCCACTCATAACAGAAGAGGTGGGATCGGAGCCGGCCACGGCTGCTTGACAAAGAAAATAACTCTCATTCATCCAACACGCGCCGTCAAAGCGAGTCAGAAAAAAAAAATTAAAAAAAAATATATATAAGGACACATCGAATAACCCAAAAAGCCGAGTCTTTGCATAATATAAGGCCGCGGACAGCCAACGGCGATTTTTATGTAATACACTGTAATAAAATTACATAAGACCTCTTTGGCCTCATATTTTGGCTGTTGCGTCTGTGCTATGCCATGGCGGTCGCCGTTCGCGCGCTTTCCATTCTGACAGCTGAGTGACTTTTTTAAATTCGCCGCGAGTGGCCAGTGTTTTGAGTGCAGTGTGTGACTTTAAAAAATAGTATTTAAAATAGGAAATTTGAAAGAAGTTTGTGTTGATTACGAGTTTTCGAAGAAACACTGAAGGATCGAAATTGGGTAAGAGTTAAGACATATTTTGTAATTGAGTTATATCATTTGTTTCCGTTTAATTTATGCTATTTCGTAAGATTTTTTTTCTGGGTTTTATAAACAGCGGGTTGCGAAACCAATGCCAGTCTCTCGAAAAAATGTTATGGTCAAGAAGTCGATGCAAGTTTTTTTTATTTGAATCTTTAATTGACTATGCTAATCTCAATACCTAAGTAATTAATTTATAGAAAGAGGTGTTACTCAATTTTTTTTTTAATAGCAAATTGGGCTGTTGACCGGCCTTTATGCTGTAACCTACTTTAGTAATGTCAAGTGCGTGACCAATTTATCAATGAGGTTCCGTAGTCATGTTATATTGGGAAATGTATTTAGATTAGTTCCAATGTGATGCAAAGTATCTAAAACGATGTAACTTAAGCAAGATCCTATAGTGGGGCACTTAAAAAAACTGAAACGTCAATGTCACTTATTAGTCTTATCACTGACAAATGAGACTTATCTCATCATAACATTGACGACTTATGTGGCGCAATGGGTAAACAGCTGACTGCGAAGCGTGAGGTTGCGGGTTCGATTCCCGCTACAGGACAAATAATTGTGCACTGAAAAAAAAATCGCAAGTGATCCTCGATCCGCGTAGTATCTGATACCCCAGTTAGGGGTCAGAGCTTATATTTGTTATTATATTTATAACATAACTCTTGAAATTGGCGAAGTACTCTGAATAATATGTACCTAAACCTAAGAGCAAAAAAATAAATTTTTATTGCTATGTTTTTTTTTTACTTTTTTATTGAATAAATTAGAGTTCAATTTGATTCGCATACTTTTTTACCCGCAGCTAAACCAAAAGGTGTTATAATTTTGACAAGTACACCCACGTGGTGTTTGTTTGTTCATAAATATGTTCCCTCATTACAACTATTTTACTTTGGCATAGTAATAGATACAAATGCAACATTTTGACAAAATGTTTAGTTATGCGTAAAAATTATTTAGGCTAAATATTTTCAGTCTAATTTTGGGTTGCATAAAGTTAAAGACCTATTCAAAATTGCTAATTAATAAAAATGCGAATGTAACTCTTTTTGTTTGTTACCTTTCACGCGTAAACCGCTTAACCGATTTTGATGAAATTTTGTATGGAGATAATGTAAGCAATGGTGAAGGGCAGGCTACTTTTTATCGCAATAAACTGTAGTCTATGCGGGTAAAACCGCGGGGGACAGCTAGTTAGAAACAAACAGTCACGAGGACCATATTATTGTTATTGTGATCGTGAAGCGTTTTTATAAGCGGCGACTACGTAAAAGGAACCCTGAAATTCTTATTAACTAAGCAAGATTTATGCAACATATAATTTTATTCATATAAAATTGCTATTTCCATATATAATAAGTGTTATTTCGTATAAAATATAGGTGAAACGTGTTATATCAACATGTTAAAGTGTAAATAAGATATTTCTTTCGGTCTAAAAGCAACAAAGGGCAGTCTAATCTAGGTATCTAAATATATAGGTAACTCAAAGGTCAACGCACAGCCCAAACCACTGGACGGAACGGGCTGAAATTTGGCATGCAGGTAGATGTTATGACGTAGGCATCCGCTAAGAAAGGATTTTGATTAATTCTACCCCCAAAGGGATAAAATAGGGGGTGAACGTTTGTATGAAACTTTGTCAATTTTAAACCGATCGGGCTGAGACTTTACATGCATAAAGCTGTAGCTGAAACCGCGGGGAACAGCTAGTCTATCTATATAAATAAGAATCAAAGTCCTGACTGATTGATATCAACGCTCAGCCTAGCGGCCGAAATTAATAATCGATCCTCCATAACCGCGGATAACGGATCAGGATCGATTGTTAATTTCGGGCGTAAACCGCTGGTCGTAGAAACTTGAAAGGAGGGAATGTTTGTCTTGATGCATAGGGGTGTACTATGGAAGGATTTTTTGAAATTCAACCCCTGAGGGGGTAAAAATTGGTAACGCGGGTGAAACCGCGGAGAATAACTAGTTAATCTATTTATCTTTCTAATATAATGTATATTAAATTTGAAGCGATACTGGCTCGGTGGCAGTGACTTCGGCTTGCGATCCAAAGGGCGTGGATCCGAATCCTACAATGGGCGTGAGATTTCGGTAAAGGAAAACGTCGTGATGAAACTTTAACTTGGTGGTAGAAAGAGTATGGCCCGTAATCTAGCACGCGGGCGCAGTGCGGGTTGGTAGATGTCGCATGCTTTTGAATGTTGCGGTTCTTGGACATACCGGTTTCCTCACGATGTTTTCTTTCCCCGAAAGTTCAAGCTTATTATTGTACTGTGAAATTAATTGTACTTTATATCACAATTATTCATGTTTAATTAAATTAAATTATGCCCGCACAATCACATACATAGGCTCTGACCTCTAACTAGGTTTCCCTGTATCTAGGGTATCAGAAACTACGAGGATCGGAGATCCACAACACCCAGACACAGAACAAATACTTGCACTTTTTTTTCAATGCACAAATATTTGTCCTGTAGCGGGAATCGAACCCGCGACCTCACGCTTCACAGTCGGCTATCCGCCCATTGCGCCATATCGGTCGTCAAATGAAAGTAAACATGAAATGACGCTTGAAATACCAAATGAATTGCATCAGAAAGGTCACTTTGCCCGACCCTCAAAAAATTTAAACATTAACGGTGAGGGATCACTATTGTTATAATAACTTCATTAATTAATTAACACGAGGTGACCTGTGGTTCGCGAGGTGGCCGAACGGTAACGCGTGCGACTTACAAGACGCCAACACCGAGTTCGAATCCACTCGGCCGTAATGTACCACGCGGGCCCAGTGCGGGTTGGTAGATGTCGCATGCCCTTGAATATTGAGGTTCTTGGACATGCCGGTTTCCTCACGATGTTTTCCTTCACCGTTTTGAGCGATGGTAAATCTACACTTAGTAGCTCCGGGACTGAGAAGATTCGAACTCGGTATAGGCGCCTTGCGGCGCTTTAAAGCTGCTCAGCCAACTATGGAAAGGGCTATGCTTGGGGTTTCTCTGAGGGATCGAATCAGAAATGAGTTGATCCGTCAGAGAACTAAAGTTACCGAACCCACAGAATTAGCAAGCTAAAGTGGCTGGTCACATAAGCCGCAGAATCGACAACCGCTGGGGTAGACGTGTTCTTGAGTGGAGACTGCAAACGTAGTATGTAGGACGCCCTGCGACTAGGTGGAGCGACGACTTGCAGACGTAGTGTAGGACGCCCTGCGACTAGGTGGAGCAACGACTTGCAGACGTAGTGTAAGACGCCCTGCGACAAGGTGGAGCGACGACTTGCAGACGTAGTGTAGGACGCCCTGCGACTAGGTGGAGCGACGACTTGCAGACGTAGTGTAGGACGCCCTGCGACTAGGTGTAACGACGACTTGCAGACGTAGTGTAGGACGCCCTGCGACTAGGTGGAGCGACGACTTGCAGATGTAGTGTAGGACGCCCTGCGACTAGGTGGAGCGACGACTTGCAGACGTAGTGTAGGACGCCCTGCGACTAGGTGGAGCGACGACTTGCGCCGAGTGGCTGCCAGGAGTTGGTTGAAAAAAGCCGAAGACCGGGCTCAGTGGCGTGCCTTCGGAGAGGCCTATGTCATGCATTGGACTGATACAGGCTGATGATGATGATTTAGGCGCCTTGTAAAGCGCACGCATTACCGATCAGCCTTCTCTTTATTTATCTTTATCTTTACACTTAAATTTATTGCTGATGGCTTATTTTTATTTAATCGTGGCCACGTCCGGCTGCATTTGTGGCCTTTTAAAAGTCACGTGTAAGAATGTAAGTGATTACAAAACTTATGTTGTGAGAATTCAATGTGGAGATAGTTTCAAGCCTGGAGAAGGACATGGGATACAGTAATACTCCGGACTTACGCGATAGGGGGGACCGAGCGATAACCGCGTAACGCCCGATATTAATAATAATCGATCCTGATCCGTTATCCGCGGTTTGGGTCGATATGTCATGTCATAATATGTCATTTTAGTAGTAATCTGTCAAGCCCTAGTACTAACATGACATTATGGCATGACATATCGATCCAAAACCGCAGATAACGGATTAGCGCAAGTCGGGGCTTAACTTTGGATATTAAATAAAATGCATGCATCCTAAGTCAAAAGTCAAGTCAAAGACAAAAGTCAAATGGTTTTTATTCAATAGGATACATTGTGATCACTATAAAACGTCAAACTTAAAACTGTTCCAACCTCCTTAAGCCGGCAAAAAAACAGGCAAGAAATGCCCGGCAGGTAATTTTTTTGGCGCGATATTCCCTTTTAATGCGATAAAAGGCTAGTCTGCACGCGGGCCCGCGGGGCGCACCTATATAGTCCCTACAAATCGTCCCTTCCCTACTTAATATTTTAAATGCGAAAGTTACTCTGTCTGTCTGTCTGTCTGTCTCTCACGCCTAAACTACTGGCTATTATTAAATTAAATTAAAATTAAATTAAAATTATTTATTTGTCAGAATATTGTGCTTATGATAGTAGTAGTGAGTACAGAGTTTCAAATATTCTACCGTTTCCGTTCGTTGTTTACAGATATTATATATATTATTTCCTTTCATGCAATGTCAAAAGAAAATAAGAAAATAATAATAATAAAATAAGAGATAATAATAATAGAAAATGTCAATGTCGATTATCATCCTATGTGGCTTTATTCCCGGGTCTTTGCCGGACCTTTGTTAGGCATTAGCGGAGCCGTAGCCAACGATAACAGACCATTTTAAATTAAACAAGACAAACAAAAACTATGGTGCAGGGAAGGAAGGGTGAAGTGAACTATTCTGAAATGATTGTTAGCCGAAATCTGGTCTATGGGATGATAAGACTCCGGCACCTGCTATTACTATTAATTGCTATTATTAGCCATCACTGCGGCAAAAACTAAATTGCCACTTGGTATATCTTTGACCTTCTCTTCTTTGAGGACGAAATTAAACGCACAGCGGGTCCAAACTGGGCACAAATAGCTCAATCCAGAGAAAACTGGCACAATTTGGAGGAGGCCTTTACCCATAGAGGGGTTCTTACAGAATAACCTCAATATGTATTATATATTATCAACGTAACACTAACTTTCTACATTTAATGCCCGCACAATCACATACATAGGCTCTGATCCCTAACTAGGTTTCCCTGTATCTAGGGTATTAGAAACTACGAGGATCGGGGATCCACAACACCCAGACACAGAACAAATACTTGCGCTTTTTTTTTCAATGCATAAATATTTGTCCTGTAGCGGGAATCGAACCCGCGACCTCACGCTTCACAGTCGGCTATCTGCCCATTGCGCCACATCGGTCATCAAATTTTAATTTACTATTTCTTTTTTATTCTAGCATTCTGTAAGAAATAAAAGGTTTTTTATTTTATTTTTATTTATATATCTTTGACCACATCGCTCGTTTAAAAAATACCGCTAACTGACTGCGAGGCCTCCCACCTTTCTAGTTCAAGTTCACAACACTAGTTGTATAACCCGGTTTCACCGTTTCGTAACGAACGCAAGCAATCTAAGTTTATTCGTTGGCGAAATTTTTGGCGAGAGATCCCTCTCTCAAGGACGTTGCAGTATGAATGTGGCATACATACTTGTGTGTGTTTAAAAACCGGTCAAGTGCGAGTCGGAGTCGCGCACGAAGGATTCCGTACCATCTCTATTTATATAAAAACGAATCTCTTCCAGACAACCCAAAAGCAGAGGAATAGTACGAAACTACTATATGAACGGTGGTCGGGCGCGCTGAGACAAAAAATATGTTTGGAAGGAAACGAACATTTTTGCAGTTTTTGTAAACTATCAAAACCTACTAGAGAGAGAGAGAGAGAGAGAGAGAGAGAGAGAGAGAGAGACTTTATTTGGGAAAACTGCACACAAATACCGAAACAAAAACAACAAAAAAACGCACAAAGAACATAACATTGTACATAAGCCATTATAGTAATATTATGCGATGGTGCGAACACTGCTGCTGTGTACAGTGCCTCCCAACAAGGACTTGGCTCAGCATATGGTATGGACGAATCCACTGCGATGAGGGGTAAAGCTGACGTCACTACCACTAGCCGTTGGCTTCAATATATTTTCACGAGTTGGTGACGTAAGTAGGTTAGCGATCGACTTGAGACGTGTCGGCGCGAGCGCAAGTTCGATGTCGTGTAATATTTGGATCATCAACCGTTGTGCAGTCACGCTCAACCGAGGGGCTGCATAGTGCATACGACATTTGTCAGCGCTCGCGGCTCGCAAGCACTTTTTGAAACTTAATTACATAGTTCTGACCCCTTACGAGGATTCCCTGTATCTAGGGTATCAGACACTACGCAGATCGGGGATCCACAACATCTAGACACGGAAATACTTGCGCTCTTATTTTTAATACTCAAATATTTGTCCTGTGGCGGGAATTGAACCCGTGACCTCACGTCTTACATAAATTACTGTAAATGCGCAAGATTTTGAGCTATTTTCGCTATATTCGATGACAAATGTGGCGTAATGGGTGAAGAGTTGACTCCGAAGAGTAAGGTCGCGGGTTCAATGAACGATTCAAGACCGGCTAGATCTGTTTTTGATTTGTTGGTTTTGTCTGCGCCCCGAATAGCAGAATACCGAAGTGTCAGGAAAAAATCACGAATAAAAACTACCTTTTCAAGCCTAAACTGCTGTGGTATGGAGATAGTTTTAACCATGGAGAAACCACCAATGACTAGAAGTTATTAAAACGATTAGTTTCAAAACCCGTTTTCGGTATCAAAATGCCTATAGGTACATATAGTTTCGGTATTACGATTTCGCGCCCACCTCACCATTTCGGCTCGTCATCTTGGCTGAATCTTGCGACCCAAGTTGGAGCATCGCTGCCCAAAAACGAAGGAAGCAATAGAGCCGTCGTGTCACGCGTGTACTTTGATGCAATATTATGCAGTTGCAATGGACAGTGCTGCCTTAACTTGCCACACTGTGAAAATATATTTATGATTACACTATTTTTAGCAATGCTGACTCAGTAGTTCGAATCCTACAATGAGCTTGAGCTTTCGGTGAAGGAAAACATCGTGATGAAACCATAGCTTGGTGGTAGGGCATTTTCTAGTACTCGCCTGGCTACCCTCTGTAGTCAAGCACCTATCGGTGTGTTCTGGCAGCCTCACTTGAGAGCCAGTTCCCAGTCCAGGTGTAGCGTGGCGCCATCTTCGACCACATCGTCACCCCCCTTTGGGTAAAGGCCTCCTCAAGAGCTTCACATGACTCCCTGTATTTCGCCTTTTCATCTTTCTATACATTCAAAAGGTACTGGATTAAAGTGCACATGGGACACTCCAGATCCACTCTAGCTCCCTAAGCTATACTTTTATTTAATTTTAATCTATGATTCATTTTAATTTAATTATTAAGTTATTCTAATTTTATTTTTTATTTATAGGTAGTTTTATTTTACATTTTAAGATTTAGAAGTGTTTTTATTTTGTTACTTTTATCCTACTTCTCATTTCTCAATAATTTTATTTTAATTTGAAGGGTAATTAATTTTAATGTGATTTTATATGTATTTATTTTTATTGTTTTATGAGTTATTATGTATGGACCAATTGTTATTATTATTATACAATAGTGCATATTACATGACATTATTTTCCTTCAGACGGTGGCCACAGAATTTTTAGTCGCACCTCCTACCGTGACCAACAAACTGAATGGCCAAGTCCTTTTCTATATATAATTACCGTTACATTTCACTTTCCCTTACCGTCTACTGTCGTAAGTTTTCACATTCGATTCACTTCAATAGTTACCAGTTTTGGAAGCGATGATAGCTCAGTGGTAGTGAAGTCGAAATACAACCTGCAGGTCTTGGGTTCAAACATTTACATACACACACAAACTTTCGCATTTATAATATTAGTATAGGATAGGATAGTAAAGGAAGGATTGATAGAATTGGAGCAAGTTCATTACAATGCCAAGCTTTTTTGTCAAGTTAAGAATCTGTCGCCGTGCACCTATCGGTGTGTTCCGACAGCCTCACTTGAGAGCCAGTTCCCAGTCCAGTTGTAGCGTGGCGCCAACTACGACCACATCGTCACTTAACATCAGGAAACATGTGATCAAGGGCTACCCTATAGGTGAGAAGTAAATAAAGGTAGTAAGTAAATATAGTCAAACGCTATACCCTGCAAGAAGTAAAAAAAAATTATTGAAAATCTCAACATGATGATGTCATCAGCACTTCAGCAGCCTCTTACGTTCCCACAGCTGGGACTCTGGCCTTCACTGAGAGAGAGTTAGGCCCGTAATCTACCACGCGGGCCCAGTGCGGGTTGGTAGATGTCGCATGTTGTGGTTCTTGGACATGCCGGTTTCTTCACGATGTTTTCCTTCACCGTTTTTGAGCGAATAAGTTACCGTTCGGCCACCATGGCCCCAATGGGAATCTGATGCAGTTAAGCTGGAACTTCAATCTAAAATTTGATGTGTGTCTCATCGCGATGTCACATCTCAGTGCGGAGATATCCTTGAATGAAGCGCATGATGTCGCGCGGGACAGTCGCATGCGCATTATAAACTCCGTTTCACCTACTTCCGCAATTTCTGCCGGTCAGTCGATCAAGATGCATATGTTGCGTAAACGTACTAACCGACATACCGCACCTACCTACATAATGTTGACATTTGTTTGAACACATAATGTTTAATAATCCACCAATATCACACATTAGCACTCGAAGAAACACAAGTTTTGGAAATAAAAACAAAATGTTCATGTTGACAGTTCAATTGCCGCCAAAAACCATCCAACTTTTAACCTTTACAAAGTAATTATCTAAATAACACTCCTTCTAACCAAACTTTCTTGTCCACAGATAAAAATGTCGAGCGACTGAAAAAACGAAAATGCCACCTACGACCACCTGCAGCTGCGATCCCTGCCCCCTCGAATTCCCGCAAAATGAGTTCCGGAAAATAAACCCCGCAAACACAACAGACCTGTCACATTCGAAAATGCCAAACATTGAGCTGTCAAATTTCGAAACGTCAAACGAAATGTCAAAGTTAATAGAGAGTGATTATTGTATAGATTGCGGAGATAAGGGGGTAGATACGAATTTAAACAAGATGGAAAGATTGTCGGAGCTGCAACAGTTTTATAATGGGAAGAATGTGCTGATTACTGGTGCTACAGGTGAGAAAACTTGTTATTAACCCCCAACGCGGAAAGAGGGGTGTTTTAAGTTTGACGTCGATGTCTGTGAGGGTCTGTCCGATTTCGATGCAGTTTTTTTCATTTAAAAGACAGTTTCTTTGAGGTGGTTCTTAGCTATGTTTTGTATAAACCCAAAAATATCATTTCCATTTCAACTAGTAACCAGAAGAATTTCCACTACGTGTGTTATTTTGTTATTTACGAATCATACTGCAAGTGACGATGTGGTCGAAGATAACACCACACGACACCTAGACTGGGACCTACATGGTTCTAAAGTGAGGCTACCGGAACACACCGTTAGAAGCTCGGCGATAGATGACCCATTTGCTAAGACCGGAAACAGACTTTTTGAAGGATAACACTTCCAAGGATTTTGAGAAATCCTTTGAAAACTTGTTTACCTGAAGGTCGTTGCATAATTAAAACTTATGAATCATTATTGTCGAGATATATAGAGGACATAAAATATTGTTGAAATCAAGGCTTTTCCTATAAACCTTGTGAAGGCACGAGAATCATTTTTAACTCGTGTTTTTAATTTGGGACTTGCAGTTAAGAGTTTAATAATAAATATGACATTTTACGATGACATTTATAATGCAGTGTTTTTTTTTTATGGCTCCCTAAGGTTTGTGTTTAGCCAGTGTCAAGAATAATTTTTTTTTTTGTTATGGCGTCACACCATTAGTGTATTTGCCAGTCAAGTATTAAAAATATTTCTAACTCAAAGAGTAGAGGCATTAATGATGATGAGATGATGGGACCCAGCAGCAAGCCGGTTCAAAGAGGATAGTGTTAAGATAGTGGCACTTTACTTAAACTTTACACGAACTTTTATGGAGCAACTAGAAAAGTCACTTTCACAACGTTATTTCCATTTCCCACACTCGTAAACATTCACGAACACATAATCTATTATATAAAAATAAGTCGGGTTTTCCTTCCTGACGCTATAACTCCAGAACGCACGAACCGATTTCCACGGTTTTGCATTCGTTGGAAAGGTCTCGGGCTCCGTGAGGTTTATAGCAAAGAAAATTCAGGAAAATCTTTTTTTTCTTCTTTCTTTCACCAAATGAAATGTTACATAAAACGAAGCCATCTGGTGGCGAAACGGAGTTCGCCGGGTTTGCTAGTGGTTAATAAAATCCACCAATATCGCACATTATCACTCGAAGAAACACAAGTTTAGAAAATAAAAACAAAATTTTCACGTTGACAGTTCAATTGCCGCCAAAAATAAATCTTTTTTTTTTTTTTTTTTTTTTTTTTGTTATGGCGTCACACGATTAGTGTATTTGCCAGTGTCAAGTATTAAAGATTTCAAACTCAGAGAGTTGAATCAAGTTTAAATGATGATGGTGATGATGAAGATGAGGATAGTGTTTAAGTAAAGTAGTGGTGCTTTACTTAAACTTTACACGGACTTTTTTGGAGCAACTTGAAAAGTCACTTTCACAACTTTATTTCAATTTCCCACACTCGTACACATTAACGAACACATAATGGTTAATAATCCACCAATATTACACATTTTCACTCGAAGAAACACAAGTTTTGGAAATAAAAACAAAATTTTCACGTTGACAACTCAATTGCCGCCAAAAAAAAAAAAAAAAAAAAAACCAAAATAAATCTTTGCGGGAAAACTTCAAACTGTCAATTTTTTTTACGTTTACGCTCAGACCTAGGACGCTAGGTGCTCTTTAATCTATGGAAACATCTCCGTCGGTAGTCGAGGGAGAAAGTGTAATGAACTCTGAAAGGCCGACGTGTCAAAAGGCGACCTCCACGCTAGAGTTGTTATGATAAAGACAAAAGGTCATTACGATGAGCACATATGGAGTGCAATTACTGATATTGCTTACTACCAAAAGGGGATGGTAATGTTATTAACCTCGACGAATCAACGATTCTTCTTGCCACGAGTTCCTGTTTCAATTAAATCAAATTAATTGTCGAACTGTATCGCTTGCGTCTTATAGGCACCGACACCGAGTTCGAATCCTCTCGGCCCCTTATGTGCGGATTCACCATCGCTCAAAAACGAACGATTTTATAGCGATGACGGCTCAGTGGTAGTGACGTCGGCTTGCAATCCGTAGGACATGGGTTCGAATCCTACAATGAGCTTGAGCTTTCGGTGAAGGAAAACATCGTGATGGAACCATAGCTTGGTGGTAGGGCATTTTCTAGTGCTCGTTTGGCTAGCTAATCTGTCGCCGTGCACCTATCGGTGTGTTCCGGCAGCCTCACTTGAGAGCCAGTTCCCAGTCCAGGTGTAGCGTGGCGCCATCTTCGACCACATCGTCACTTAACATCAGGTGACTTGTGGTCAAACGCTAACCTGGAAGAAGTAAAAAAAAAATGAAGGAAAACATCGCGAGGAAACCGGCATGTCCAAGAACTGCAACATTCAAGGGTATGCGACATCTACCAACCCGCACTGGGCCCGCGTGCTAGATTACGGCGCGTACTCTCTCTCTGAGAGAAGGCCAGAGTCCCAGCAGTGGGAACATAATAGGCTGATGATGATAAGATAAGATAAGATAACTTTATTTGCCCAAAACATGAGTAAACATACAGTCGCATGCATGATGTTGTTAATTTAATACTGGTGTGCAAATTAATCAAGGGATAGAGGATGCTTCCTGAAAATAAAAAAAAAATAATTCAAAAGTTAAAAATAAACACATTCACAATTTCATCACAATGGCAATTAAAAGCAAAATAGGTACATACGTAATGATGATGATTTGACATTACTGAAACGGAGTTTCATAATAAAACCGGCCAAGTGCGAGTCGGACTCGCGCAAGTGTTCCGTACATTACCTAAAAAACGGCTTTGTTGTATGGGAGCCCCCTTAAATATTTATTTTATTCAGATTTTTTGTATATGTTGCTATAGAGACAACAGAAATACACAAAATCTGTGAAATTTTCAACTGTCCAACTATCACGGTTCATGAGATACAGCCTGGTGACAGACGGACAGCGGAGTCTTAGTAATAGAAATGAAATGAAATGAAAATACATTTATTACTGACAAACACAATATCGCACAAATTAGGGACAAGAACTAAAAGTAACAATCACACATAAAATACACACGTGCGACATTGCGCGATGTCAGAAATAGGTCCCGGCTCAGCATACAACTGAGGCTGTACACCAGCCTAATAGGGTCCCGTATTACTTTTTTTTTGAATACGAAACACTAAAAATCTTAAGGCCAAATGCAAAAGCTGTTTTGAAACCCATTAACATATAATTGAAACCGCAATAGCTTGTTTTGAGACAGGCCTGCGTCTTAAATATACCTCATCATGGATCCTTGACACATTGCATCAACCGAGTGAAAACCCAAATGAAACAACTTAAGCTTACTTGCAGAAGCTCGCTCGAGGTTAAATCAATAAATCGTCTCACTATGCTAAAAGTTAAACTTGAACCTTAAAGTCTTAGAAACTTAGAATTCTTTGTAAAATCACGACGAAAAAAGCGCACAAAAGGCTCTGTACCGGGATGGTGCTTAATTTTATAAATACGAAAGCAACTGTCTGTCTCGCTTTCACGCCTAAACTACTGAACCGATTTAAATGAAATTTGGCACAGTCAACGACAAAAGTCGCTAAACAAAAACAAATTTTGTATGATCTTAAACACTAACCTTCGACTGAATCATCACTTAACATCATGTGTATTGTGCTATGGTCAAACACAACCTTGTAAGTTTCAAGGAAAAAACAAACATTACTGATTTAGTAAGCATTTGGAAAATTGAGTATGTTCAGTTTCTTTTGTCGCTGACTGTACAGAGATAATCTATAGCCTGAGAAAGGACATGGGCTACTTTTAATCGCGATAAACTGTAGCCCAAGCGAGTAAAACCACGCGGAAGAGATAGTCTCTTATAAAACTAACGTTATTTTCACATGAATGTGATGAACGTCTTCTATTCTATTCTACATAACTAAATGAGATGGCGCAACGCCCCAAAGTGAGTGTTGTCCTCCGATAACAAAAGACGCCACTCCGCTCTGTCCCGCGCCACCTCCCGCCAGTCCTCCACCTGCAGTGAGCGCAAGGATTCTTGGTACACCAGTATTTATCTTCCACTCTTCAAATTCCAGGGTTCCTTGGGAAGATTCTGGTGGAGAAGCTGCTCAGGTGCTGTCCAGGAGTAGAGAACCTCTACCTGCTGGTCCGGCAGAAACGAGGGAAGGACATTTACTCCAGAATGGAAGAGATATTTGAAGACCCTGTGAGTATAACTTAACTAACTCCGATGGCTCAGCGACCCATAGTGAAACGAGAGAGCGCCACTTCTCTCTATTCTGAGCGATGTCAGCCCGGTTCAGAGTGTGGAGCTCGCACAGGTCCGCATCCACCGCGTCCCTCCAGCGGTATCTAGCGCGTCCTGCAGCCTACGGCCACTCGCTCGTCCCAAATAAGAACGCTTTGCCGCCCGATCCTCCCCCATGCGCACTACGTGGCCAAGCCAACGCAGTCGGTGCGATTTAATTTCACCGACCACGTTGATAATAGTATTTTCTCTTGAGTATTGAGTGTTGTGTGTTCACAACGAGCCATGGAGAGAGTCATGCTTGGAGTTTATTTGCGTGATAGAATCCAAAATGAGAAAATTCGCCGAAGAACCAAGTCACCGACATAACTCTCAGAGTTTGCAAGTTGAAGTGGCAATGGGCAGGCCACATCGCTCGACGAACCGATAACCGATGGGGAAGAAAGGTTCTAGACTTCTAGAGTGGCGACCACAAACCGGAACACGTTCTGTAGGTAGGCCCCCCACTAGGTGGACCGATGACATTGTAAGTGTCGCAGGGAGCTGATGGATGCCAATGGCTAATAGCCGTTCATGGTGGCGTTCAAGGGGGAGGCCTATGTTCAGCAGTGGACTTCTTCCGGCTGATGATGATGAGCGCTAAGCGTTGAGTATTTACATTTACCGTGACCACGCTGACCTGAGAGGAAAGACAGATGAAAAGGGGTTGGACTAGATCTAGAGATGGCCAAGGGAAAGAAAAAAAACATCGATATTTTTAATCAGTATCGATAAATAATAATTATCGAGTAAAATATAAAATATAGTTTGATGCATTTTGGTTTCCGCTAAAATGTATATTATTAGTTTGTTTCTACATTTACTTCTGTTATGACACTTTCATTGCATCATTTGATACTTAAGAACCGCACCTATTCCGACTTCTTGATGACACATGCCCTTCAATTTGCTGTTCCGAGAATTAAATGAAATGATTGTGCCTCTAAAATTATTGCATACATCATTAGGCTTTACAATGTATTTTGTTCCATAGACATTCATAATTTTATTACTTATTGTCTGTGAGATGACATACTTGTTTAGAAGTACGAGGAAATTCTCAAGGCAAATAAGAATAATATCTATCGATAATAGATAGGTGTTATTGTAAATCGTTTTATTCATAATCCAACAACATTTTTCAGTTACCTTTTGAATTTAGGCAGTACGAGTTGACACTGACATCTTGGCGGTGGTAAACTTTGACGTTTAATACGAAAACTTTTATCGTTTTCAAAGGTTGCAAGTAAAACAAATAATAATAATAATAATAATAAATTTATTTATTTTTCTCAACAAAAACAGGCAACATAGATGGACATAATGGACATACAATTGTAGGTTAGCAAGGTAAGCCTGCTTTGCAGAGACTGGTGCCTGAAGTAGGTTTTTAAAAAAACCTGTATTACAGGTCACCAGGACCCCACTCCGCGGAAGTACTTGGCAACACTTTCGTAGTATGAGAGACATAGCCTTAAGTTAGGTGAAAAAACAAAGGTAATAAAAAGTAAAAAATAAAAATATGATATAACTATGAACTTATGCTGATTGAGACGGACAATAACAAACCTAAACAAGACAAATATAAGAATTTAGTAATCAGCATAAGTACATCTAGCGCAGGTAGGTATCGCATTATAGCTAAATAGAACGGGTGTTGTGCGTATGAGTATAGTGTTGTTTGAGTGTAGTGTATTGAGCGTGTAAGTGTAACTATGTGAGTGATTGTTAGTGCTTGGTAAATCGAGTACCTATGATCAGCTAATTTTATTGCTGACGAAGAATCTTTACGCGTGTAAACGAAGTATATCTACTATGGAAAATTCTCCGAAGGGCACACACGCCATTTTTGCGAATGTGGATTGCAAATATTTACAGTGCACTTGTCACTTCTATACATAAATATAAATATGCAACGACCACAAAGGATGTTCATTCAATCAATAAAGTCCGTCAATATTTGTATAAGACTTAAGGTCGCAGGCTGCATTAACATGAACACTTCTACATCCATAGCCTTGGGAATTTCCACGTAGTTTTTTTTTTTGTTTTGTTATGGCGTCACACGATTAGTGTATTTGCCAGTGTCAAGTATGAAATATTTCAAACTCGCAGAGTAGAATCTAGTTTATATTATGATGATGATGATGATGATGACGATGAGATGATGGGATGAGGATAGTGTTTAAGTAAAGTAGTGGAGCTTTACTTAAACCTTACACGGACTTTTTTGGAGCAACTAGAAAAGTCACTTTCACAACTTTATTTCAATTTCCCACACTCACAAGTTTTGGAAATAAAAACAAAATTTTCACGTTGACAATTCGATTGCCGCCAAAAAAGTCCAATTCCACGTAGTTAAAGCAAAGCAGTAAAAGTGGTAGGGATGGGCAAGTGAAAAAAAAACTTACTATCGATAAAATATATGTGCTATGGATGTGTAATTGTATGGCTGAGATTCTCTGTAACTCTCTGCATTTTTGCAGACCATATCCTTAGCACAATGCCTTTGTTTCTTACAAAGTAAATAACTTGTATACTGCATATAGGTAATACCTTTAAAGATACCTAGTTATACATACCCATATTTGTTTGTTAACTTGACAAGTTATCTTTGTGTGACTAAGTAAACTGCTAAGTAAATACTTAATGAAGTACATGCTTCAACTAAATACTTAAGTTTATATGCTTAGGTTCCTAAGAGTTCATTTGTTCAGGTACATGACTTAGGGGCAGAGGTGGGCGTTTAAACGAAAAGCGGTTTATAAAAGCTTATAAAATAAAGCGAATAAGCGGGCGTATTAAAATAAGCAGACTCCGTTTAAACGTTGACGGCTTTTTTTCCAAAGTCCAAACAAATGCAAACCTTATTCTAATACAGATAGAACTCAAAATCGTCGCTCTTCAAAATAAGCGCATAAGCGGGCGTATTAAAATAAGCAGACTCCGTTTATACGTTGACGGCTTTTTTCCAAAGTCCAAACAAATGCAAACCTTATTCCAATACCGATACAACTCAAAATCGTAGCTCTTCAAAATAAGCGCATAAGCGTTCGTTTAAACGACGGCGGCTTTTTTCCAAAGTCCAAACAAATGCAAACCTTATTCCAATACCGATACAACTCAAAATAGTAGCTCTTCAAAATAAGCGCATAAGCGTACGTTTAAACGTTGACGGCTTTTTTCCGAAGTCCAAACAAATGCAAACCTTATTTCAATACCGATACAATTCAAAATCGTAGCTCTTAAAAATAAGCGTTCAACACGCTTTTTTAATCGGTGTAAGCAAAAGCGATTAAACGTATTGTCAATTTTAAGCTGTTTATCACATCTTTACTTAGGGGTGCCCTTCAATGACAGGTAAAACTTATTTTTGGATGACAAAAAAGCTTGGGATTGTAGTGAACTTGCTTCAATTCAAACATCCTACTAATAATATAAACGTGAAAGTTTGTATGTATGGATGGATGGATGGATGTTTGTTACTCTTTCACGCAAAAACTACAGAACGGATCTGAATGAAATTTGGAATGGAGATAGCTTATACACTGGATTAACACATATGCTCCGTTTAATCCAGGAAACAGGTGCCGGATAACGGGAAGACGCGGGTGAAACCGCGGGGCCCAACTAGTTAGTAATAAGAAAAAACCATTACAAATGTGCGATGAATTGTAAATGAGCTGTGGTTTTATTTTTGACTACTTCCAGGGTAGCGTTTGACCACAAGTCACCTGATGTTAAGTGACGATGTGGTCGAAGATGGCGCCACGCTACACCTGGACTGGGAACTGGCTCTCAATTGAGGCTGCCGGAACACACCGATAGGTGCTTGGCGATTCTTAACTAGACAAGCCAGCCTTAAAAATGCCCTACAACCAAGCTATGGTTTCATCACGATGTTTTCCTTCACCGAAAGCTCAAGCTCATGTGGGATTCTGCCGTTTGCTGTTTTAAAGTGATCATCATCATCATCAACCTGTATCAGTTCATTGCTGGACATAGGCCTCTCCCAAGGTACGCCACTGAGCCCGGTCTTCGGCTCTTCTCATCCAACTACTGGCAGCCACTCGGCGCAGGTCCTCGCTCCACCTAGTCGCAGGGCGTCCTACACTAAAATCAAAAAATCAAAATCAAAACTTTTTTATTTAATAGGATACATTGTGATCACTTTAAAACGTCAACTTAAAACTAGCTACGCCTGTTCCAACCTCCTTACGCCGGCAAAAGAACAGGCAAGAAACGCCCGGCAGGTAATTTTTTTGGCGCGATCACATTGACAATTTTATTCTTATTACTAATTGATTGAATTGGAGCAAGTTCACTAAAATCCCAAGCTTTTTTTTTGTCATCTAATCGATATTTTTTATTTAGCTTTACTAATAAGAAGATTTCTCTTGTTTGGTTGTACACATTGGGATATGGGAACATGAATATCAACGAGTTGCGGGATCACAACCAAAGCAGACCAGACCCCACAAGCACTACCCGTTCACGAGTTGACGCATGTGCCAGCCATCGTTCTCCTCGACCATATGAGAGGGAAGAGGGCGAACTACGTCTACCAAGTCGCGATCTCCACTCAAGAACACGTCTACCCCAACGATTGTCGGTTCTGCAGCTTATGTGACCAGCCCACTGCCACTTCAGCTTGCTAATTCTGTGAGCTATGTCGGTGACATTAGTTCAGAAAGTGATCACATGTTGAAAATATACTTATTTTAGACTTTACCTTTAAAACTTACATCTGTTCTCTTCCAGGTCTTCAATCGTCTAAAGGAAGAGGTTCCAAAGTTCAGACACAAGATCGTGGTGGTGCCAGCGGACTGCGAGGCTGCAGGACTGGGGCTTACCATCTCTGATAGACAGATGCTCATTGAAAAGGTATGGTAAATTTTTACCTTCCTTTTTACCTTCGGCATCGAAACCATAAGTCACTTGAGGCTTTTTTACAGGCTCTAGGCCCGTACTTTTGTCAATACACTAGCTGTTCCCCGCGGTTTCACCCGCGTGGCCTACAGTTCCCCTCTAAGGGGGTTAAATTTCAATAAAATCCTTTCTTAGTACACTATGCATCAAGACAAACATCCCCTCCAAGTTTCAAGTTTCTACGACCAGCGGTTTAGGCTGTGCGTTGATATCAGTCAGTCAGGGCATTGATTCTTGTATGTATATAGATTGCAAGTTTAGGTTATTCCGCGTTTAACTATAGTTTACTAGCTGTCCCCCGCGGTTTCACCCGCATAGGCTACAGTTTATCGCGATAAAATGTATCCTGTGTCCTTCCTCTGGGTCTCGGTACCAAATTTCATTTAAGTCGGTTCTGTAGTTTAGGCGTGAAAGCGAGACAGTCAGACAAAGTTACTTTCGCATTTATAATAGTAGTACGGATAGTAGTATGGAGGTACTATTAAGAACTACTAAAAATATGAAATTGTCCATATTGGGATATAAATAAATGAAATAAAATAAAAAATCAATTTATTGCCACTATAACACAGACATCATAATATGTTTCAGTTACTTACTTATCTGTATGAAAAGATCGTTTCTTAACATCACGTGACTTGTGGTCATACCCTACACCTACCACCCTGTACCTAGGCCAAAGAAGTACAAAAATGAAGTAAAAAAAAAAAGGAAGAGCACTACATAATGCTGTTCCAACCTCCTTACATTGGCGAAAGTACAGGCAAGAAACGCCCGGTAGATAATTTTTTGGGTGCGCTCTCATTAATCTTTTTACGACCAGTTTCAATAACCTATCTATGTGTACCTATGTGTACAACCAAACAAGAGAAATCTTCTTATTAGTAAAGCTAAATAAAAAATATCGGACTATTAGATGACAAAAAAAAAAGCTTGGGATTTTAGTGAACTTGCTCCAATTCAATCAATTAGTAATAAGAATAAAATTGTCAATGTGATCGCGCCAAAAAAATTACTGCCGGGCGTTTCTTGCCTGTTCTTTTGCCGGCGTAAGGAGGTTGGAACAGGCGTAGCTAGTTTTAAGTTGACGTTTTAAAGTGATCACAATGTATCCTATTGAATAAACATATTTTTGAGTTTTGAGTTTTATCCATCCACGGTTTGCCCTACTAGAGATTGAAATTTGACATTACCTACTTCTATGGAGCTTGTGTCAAATTTATATGTCCATTATTATTAGTCGTCGCTCTGCCTAGAAGAAAGAAGTGGTGATGATGATGATGATGAAAAATGTTTCAGGTTAACATAATCTTCCACTCAGCAGCGACGGTCAAGTTCGACGAGCACCTGCGAGCAGCACTAGCCACAAACGTGAGGGCACCTCTGCAGGTCCTCACACTGGCTAGAGATATGAGAGGATTGGACGTAAGTGACAATTTTGAAGGTAACGGTAGTGTGTGATTGGTGTGGAGGCTTTTGGTTGGGATTGCTGGTTTTACGTGCCCGGGTTCAATCCTCACGGTCTTGGCAGAGTTTTGCACTGTGGAAAAGATTCTTTCAAAGAAGATTATAATTATGGAATAGAGGAGGTAATTTCTATTTGCGTTAGGGGATCTAACTAACTATGTATTTGTAATAGAAGGAGAACCAAACCCATACTACACCTAAAACGTACGGGGCTTCGCAGCTCCTACCATAATCTAATTGAGACACTTGTTAAAAATCGGTCTACTACCCTATTGTTAATGATAAATAAATAAATATCGGGGGACCATTGCACACAAATTGACCTAGCCCCAAATTAAGCTCGAAACTTGTGTTATGGGTACTAGACAACGATATACATACTTATATAGAGAAATAAATACTTACATAGATAGAAATATTCAAGACTCAGGAACAAATATTCGTGCTCATCACACATATATTTGCCCTTACCCGGGACCGCTAGCTTCGTAGGCCTGGTCACTACCAACTCGGCTACCGTGTCGTCAAATATATCGTGAGATACAGAGAGTATGGGTACATGTCGATAAAAAACCCCCCTTTCCCAGGTCTTCATGCACATATCGACCGCCTATTCGAACTCCCACCTCTCCCGTGTAGAGGAGCGGTACTACGAATGCACAGCAGACTGTGATATGCTGCAGCGGCAACTAGACAAGCTCACAGATGGTGGCATCGATGAGATACTGCCGCAGTAAGTAGCGACTACTTTCGTTGATCATATAAACTAAGATTTGTAGCATTTGTCTCTAGTTAACGTAGAGGAGAAGAACTAGCTCTTTTATAGCGGAAAGGAAGATTCTTATGAAGATGTCGGGACCAACTCGCCGGCAAGATGGCACGTGGAAGATCCGAAAAAACCAGGCGATCGAAAACCTAGTGGGCGAGCCCAACGTGGTCGGTGAAATTAAATCGTACCGACTGCGTTGGCTTGGCCACGTAGTGCGCATGGGGGAGGATCGGGCGGCAAAGCGTTCTTATTTAGGACGATCGAGTGGTCGTAGAGAGATACCGCTGGAGGGACGCGGTGGATGCGGACCTACGCGAGCTCCTCACCCTGAGCTGGGCTGATATCGCTCAGGGTAGAGAGGAGTGGCGCGCTTTCTGAGTTAGTTTTTAAGCTATGATTTTAATCTCATCTCTTTTGTATCAGAGCTATTTAGGCTACAACATATCTCATTCGTATTTGAACTAAGTTTCGGACGCCCCTATATCATCTCGTCCACATTCAAGCTAAGATATGGAATATTTCATCTCGGTGTGTTCAAGTTAAGTTTTAGAGGGCTCCATCTCATTTTTTTTTTGTATTCATGCTATTTTAAAATTCATTATATAATTTCGTTCATATTCAAGCTAAGATTTGGAGGCCCCTATCTCATCTCGGTAATAATAAAGCTAGACTGTCTATGCCCCCATCTCATCTCAGGCCCCAATCTGTCTATGTTCACCCTCATACTTTTATCTCATCTAGGTCGTAATAAAGCTAGGCTTTCGACGCCCCCATCTCATCTCAGGTCCCCATCTGTCTATGTTCATTCTCATACTTTTATCTCATCTAGATCGTAATAAAGCTAGACTTTCGACGCCCCATCTCATCTCAGGCTCCCATCTCATTTCAGGCCCCTATCTCATTTAAAGCCCTCATCTGTTTATGTTCATCCTTATTTTCAGAATCCTCGGACCCTGGCCTAACACTTACACCTTTACCAAAGCATTGGCGGAAAAGGAGCTTCGAACGAACGCTGGGGGCATACCCATTGGTATATTTAGACCGGCTATTGGTATGTGCTATATCTGATTAATTTAGACTCATGCATCATCTTAACATAATTACCAGTGATTGGAATAGACGATGCAATCCCCGAAGATTTCATGACGTTATATTAACATGGATATGCCTTATAATCCGGGAATTTCATAGCGATGATGGCTCAGTAGTGGTGACGTCAACTTGCGATCCGTAGGACGTGGGTTCGAAGCCTACAAAGAGCTTGAGCTTTCGGTGAAGGAAAACGTCGTGATGAAACCATAGCTTGGTGGTAGGGTATTTTCTAGTGATGTGAATTAATTTAAGCATTACGAATCATCAGGATTATTTATGAATTACGGGATTCCCCGATTTTACAGAACGTCTTATCCGTACATATGATAACGTTAAAGGTATTTGATCCTTAATTACATCGTCGATTCCGACCACTGCTAATTAATAATTACCAACTAATATTATAAAGAGGTAACATTGATTTTTATTTTATATAAATCGTAACTTTCACTAATATACCTAATATTTATTTTATGTATGGTAATATTTTATACTAGCTACGATCCCAGTTTTTCGGCTATTCCACAGGAACTTTTCCAGGATAAAAAGATAGTAAGTAGCTAAAATGGCCTATTTTTTTACTATTGCTTGTTATCTAGCGCCTCTAAAACAAAATCATGTCTCGCCAGCGCCATCTATGCATAATTTTAGAACTGAGTTTCTTCAGCTGTCAAAAATATTTCCATTGAATAGAATAGAATAGAATTTACGTTTATTTGCAACAACAACACTACATGGAAAAAAAAGAAAAAAATAATATAACAATATAACAGTAACTGAAGGTACACAAGAATGACACCGTCGCAAATCGGCCCCAACTCAGCAAAATGCTGGTTATTTTACCAGCGCTAGTCTTCCGTTGGAACCGTTTGGTGACGGAATATTGCATTGCAATCTACTATATAAAATAAGTCGGGTTTTCCTTCCTGACGCTATAACTCCAGAACGCACGAACTGATTTCCACGGTTTTGCATTCGTTAGAAAGGTCTCGGGCTCCGTGAGGTATAGAGCACAGAAAATTTAGGAAAAATTTCAACAGAAAAGCGGGAAAATCTTACATAAAACGAAGCCATCTGGTGGCGAAACGGAGTTCGCCGGGTATGCTAGTTTTTAATATTTATTTTTCCTATGACGTTTATCTAACTATTTTACTATGTGTTTAATAATAATAATTATATACTTATTTATTTATAGGTACAGCAGCAACATGTATCTACCTATATACGTATTTATATTAAAGTTATTTACATTTATCTATTTTCTATTCTACTTTTTAAGATTGTTAATTGTTTCTACAAGTGTTTTGGTCTTGGGTTCATAAATTAATTTTATATTAACGAGGTTTTCCAGAATTACAGCGGGAACCTTTTCCGGGATGAAAAGTAGCCTAGAATGTAAGCTATCTCCATTCCAAATTTCACCCAGATTTGTTGAGAGGAGAGTAGGGCAACGAAAGAGTGATGATAAATATAACGAGTCAGTGATGCAAATCTACAAAAGTCGCTCATGATATTCCAGATTTTTAATCATCTAGTGACGAAAACTCTATTTTTATTACCGCTGAATCCTAATGGATGGATGGATGTTTGTTACTCTTTCACGCAAAAACTACAGAACGGATCTGAATTAAATTTGGAATGGATATCGCTTATTCCCTGGATTAACACATAGGCTACTTTTATCCCGGAAAAACTTCCTGAGGGATAACGGGAAGACGCGAGTGAAACCGCGGGGTGCAACTAGTGTGTTTATAAATGTCTGTACTAGACTAGCTGCGTGACTTCCCGTTACAAGCGGGAACCTTTTTCCGGGATAAAAAGTAGCCTATGTGTTAATCCAGGGTACAAGCTATCTCCATTCCAAATTTCATTCAGATCCGTTCAGTCGTTTTTGCGTGAAAGAGTAACAAACATCCATACATTCATTGTAATGTACATGCATTTACTATTCACTAGGTATAGATTGTAACAACGATTTATGATTTCAGTGACGTCAACTGCCAAAGAACCCTTGATTTGTTGGCTAGACAACATGTACGGGCCCACAGGAGTGGCTGTCGGGACTGGTAAGAGACTTACTTAATACATATACTGTACCTAGACTAAATAATAATAATAAGGCATTTAAGAACACACACGTAACACACATACACACATCTATAATACACACACAAATACACATTAAATACACATACATCTTAAGACGAGAAATTGGCAATATTGGCTGCAGGGATCTCCTGTTTTCTCAGCAATTACAAAACATACAGAGCTAATATTTATGTACATTAAAGATCATGTTTTTGACATCAAACTGTCGGAAGGATAACACGATTGGTTAACTTTCATAGCAGAGAAACAATGATCGAAAACTGCCCTCTTAAAAAAAAGATTTTCATTTTACAGGCATATAAAACCGATTTAAGAGGTGATTTTTTTTTTGTATGGTATATGCACATTCTTCAAAGAACTACAGGTTTAGTTCTATAAAATTAACGATAGTTTTCATTTTAAACGAAAAAAAGGTTTTAGATAACCGTTGGGGTAGACGTGTTCTTGAGTGGAGACCGCGACTTGGCAAACGTAGTGTAGGACGCCCTGCGACTAGGTGGAGCGACGACTTGCAGACGTAGTGTAGGACGCCCTGCGACTAGGTGGAGCGACGACTTGCAGACGTAGTGTAGGACGCCCTGCGACTAGGTGGAGCGACGACTTGCAGACGTAGTGTAGGACGCCCTGCGACTAGGTGGAGCGACGACTTGCAGACGTAGTGTAGGACGCCCTGCGACTAGGTGGAGCGACGACTTGCAGACGTAGTGTAGGACGCCCTGCGACTAGGTGAAGCGACGACTTGCAGACGTAGTGTAGGACGCCCTGCGACTAGGTGGAGCGACGACTTGCAGACGTAGTGTAGGACGCCCTGCGACTAGGTGGAGCGACGACTTGCAGACGTAGTGTAGGACGCCCTGCGACTAGGTGGAGCGACGACTTGCAGACGTAGTGTAGGACGCCCTGCGACTAGGTGGAGCGAGGACTTGCAGACGTAGTGTAGGACGCCCTGCGACTAGGTGGAGCGACGACTTGCAGACGTAGTGTAGGACGCCCTGCGACTAGGTGAAGCGACGACTTGCAGACGTAGTGTAGGACGCCCTGCGACTAGGTGGAGCGACGACTTGCAGACGTAGTGTAGGACGCCCTGCGACTAGGTGGAGCGACGACTTGCAGACGTAGTGTAGGACGCCCTGCGACTAGGTGGAGCGACGACTTGCAGACGTAGTGTAGGACGCCCTGCGACTAGGTGGAGCGACGACTTGCGCCGAGTGGCTGCCAGTAGTTGGATGAGAAGAGCCGAAGACCGGTCTCAGTGGCGTACCTTGGGAGAGGCCTATGTCCAGCCGTGGACTGATACAGGCTGATGATGATGATGATGATGTCGTCTAGTAGGAGAGGATTATTGTTATTAAAAACATAACTATAAGGTATCACGCAATTATCACAATCTAACTAGCCTCCAAAACCGACGTAAGCTTGTGGATATGACGTTCCTTCATGGTCTGTGTAATGGATATATCGATTGCCCGGAACTCACTGGAAGAGTCCTGCGTTTTTGTACGCCAAAGTTTCGCACTAGACATACAAAGCTGTTTGCCGTCTTGCACTCTTCTACGAACTATGCACAGTTTTCTATTGTTAATAGACTTCAGAGGGATTATAACAAGGAATTTGATTCAATTGACATATTTCTAAATAACAAGGAATCATTTAAAAGAGAAATTTACAATGTACTGAGGAAGGATCACAATAAATAAATCATACAAAACTGCTTGTAAATTCACCATACAAATACACCATTAGTTTTATCTGTAAGTATCATAACGTTATATTTCATATATAGTATGTATATTTTATATCTACGTTTAATATGTGATATATTTACGTACTTTTATCTCGTACTTATTGTAACTTTAAAATTGTTCACTAATTTATTAATTTTGTTCAGGTGTGCTTTTTACACTTTTATTATCATCTTTATTTTAACTAACTTTAAAAAAAAGTGTCTTCAAACAAAAAACAAACTTACATAATGTTAATCTTTTATTGGCCTTAAGTTGAATAATTAAGGACTTATTGTTTATAAATAAGGGCTGTAGATTAAGTAAAATAAATAAATAAATAATAAAAGATTTAAAAAAAAAATCCCTTTTTCTTAATGTTACGACCATTTTTCTCACAGCAGCTAGCCACAAAACTGCCCCTGCGTCATTAGTATTATCTTATCACTCACTATGCCCATGTTTCTAGCGACGGGCATACTCCGGACATTGCAATGCGACGAGCGCGTGACAGCGGACATAGTTCCCGTGGATTCCGTCGTGAACTGCCTCATGGCCGCCGCCTGCAGCGTCCATAGAGACTATAAACAGAGGTAAGATTCAGGACTTCAATGACAACTCAACACCATCGCTCGAAACGGTGAAGGAAAACATCGTGAGGAAACCGGCATGTCCAAGAACCGCAACATTCAAGGGCATGCGACATCTACCAACCCGCACTGGGCCCGCGTGGGAACTTACAGCATATTCTCTCTCTATGAGAAAAGGTTAGAGTCCCAGCAGTGGAAACTTAATAGGCTGATTTTTTCAGGACAGGGTATTGCATTTGACCACAAGTCACCTGATGTTAAGTGACGATGTGGTTGAAGGTTCCGCCACGCTACACCTGGACTGGGAACTGGCTCTCAATTGAGGCTGCCGGAACACACCGATAGGTGCTTGGCGGCAGATTCTTAACTTGAGGCTGGTAGCTAGCAAGCTATGGTTTTATCACGTTTTCCTTCACCGAAAGCACAAGGTCATTGCAGGATTCAATTTCACTCAAACCCGTTCAGTAGTTTTTGCGTGAAGGAGTAACAAACATACATACATTCATACTCACAAACTTTCACGTTTATAATATTAGTAGGATACGATAGTAGCATTAGCTACATTGTATAGTTATTAAATAAGTATGAAAGAACAATGACCAAAACGTACCTGAGCTTGTATGAAAACGAGCTATGAATGAAAAAAATTGAAATTTTAGTCCTAATCTATAATATAAAAATGAATCGCAAAATATGTTGGTAAGCGCATAACTCAACAACGCCTGGACCAATTTTACCAATTCTTTTTTTTAAATGTTCGTTGAAGTCCAATAATGGTTTTTACGGCGAGAAAAATCGAATAATTGCCGGGAAAACACTAAAATTAGCCCTTTTCTTTTCCCCATACAAACGATTCGTAATAATACTTAAGTCAATTTGAACTTTAATACCATACCATAAAGTTCAAGTGTAAGTGGAGAGGTTCCGGGAAGGCAAAACAATTAAGTGACGTTAGTATTGTATAAATATTGATGTCTGTTTCAATAAAATTAGGGATACTTACTAAAACTCCAATAATGTGTGTATTATAATTTTTGCGTTTTTGCTAAATACCCGTGCGAAGCCGGGGCGGGCCGCTAGTAAGATTATACAAATAATATTTCAAGGCAAGTCCAGAAAAAAATTAAATTGATTTTTTTCATATTGATCATCTGGAAGATCGATTCAGATCAGGCAACCCTAACCCTAAGCTTTGTTTGCTTTTGCTACGATACTATTCTACTATTTTTGTTTGTACTCCTTTTTCCTTTTGTGGACCTGACTAAATCTCACACACCAATAACTGTTATAGGCCGGTGACGGCCGGTCGTAGAACTTCAATAGACTATTCGTAATTTTTATACAAAAATATATTGCGGTCAGGTCCAAGGCTGTATGAAAAGTGGCCGATGTTCTTTGTGAGTCCCAGCAGTGGGAACGTAATAGGCTGATGCTGATGACTATGAAAATCTGCAAATTTGTCCGGTTGCGTATTCCTGCAGCTTAAATTCCTCTTGTTCCGCCAGCACGCCGCCGGTCGAGCCTCCTCTCTTCAACTACGTCAGCTCAGTTGAGAACAGGATCACATGGGGCGACTTCATGGAGAAGAACGTCGTGAGGATCGACAATTATCCCTTCTCCGACGCAGTTTGGTAAGTCAGAAATATGGGGCAGTATTTAACAAATGTCCCCGCTCCACCTAGTGGGACGCCTACCTACAGAACGTGTTCCGGTTCGTGGTCGCCACTCGAGAACCTTTCTTCCCCATCGGTTATCGGTTCGTCGAGCGATGTGGCCTGCCCATTGGCACTTCAACTTGCAGATTCTGAGAGCTATGTCGTTAACCGTGGTTCTTTGGCGAATTTCCTCATTTCGGATTCTATCACGCAAAGAAACTCCAAGCATAGCTCTCTCCATGGCTCGTTGTGTGAATCTGAGCTTATTCAAAAGGCCAACAGTCAAAGACCACGTCTCAGAGAGTAAGAGTATCTCTTCGTAAGGGAGCCGATGGATGCAAATGGCTAATAGCCGTTCATGGTGGCGTTCAAGGGGGAGGCCTATGTTCAGCAGTGGACTTCTTCCGGCTGTTGATGATGATGATTTTACAAATCTTTGAATTTTTCTGTTTTTCTTTACTGTAATCTGTATGTATTATACATAGGAATCTTCCTCTTGAATCACTCTATCTATTGCTGTAAACTGAATCAAAATCAGTTGCTCACTTTTTTTTATAACGGCCATATTGATAAAGGCCCATTCTCTCTTTGATGCCCGGGCCGTCAAGGGAAATGTCAATGCCTATCTTCGCGATGAATATTGCGTTCACTATTAACGCTATTATGTGAGTGGCTACACTTGAACGGTCAACGTGAATGCACTTGAGTTATCGGCTAACGTCAAACGCCAATGTGAATGCCGTTGTCCAATGTCGTGGCGACACTTATGTCAAACGTTAATCACCGCGCTATTTAACGGCATTTCCCGTTAGTGTGGACCCAGCATGAGAGAAGGCCAGAGTCCCAGCAGTGGGAACGTAATAGGCTGTCTTTTTAACTTCCTTCTTACAGGGTAGCCAATTATATTATGTTGTTTTGTTATATTATATCTAATAAATAATAAAAAAAAAATGTGATTCCCAGGTACATATCGCTATCACTAACAAAGTCAGCGTTTATGAATAACATCTACATATTCTTCCTGCATCTGATCCCAGCTGCTTTGGTCGACGGCCTCGCCATCTGTTTGAGGAGACAGCCTAAGTAAGTATACCTATCTTTCTCAAACATGCTTGGAAATAAGAGCATTATTTTGACAAACTTCTTGTGCATTGCATAAATCGAAGTTGCTGCACTGGCCAAATATATGCGAGCAGCGGCCGGCAAAATTTGTATGAAAATCCATATCTGTCGTGTTTAGCGGCCAAATAAATTACATGACAAACTTCTTGTGCATAAATCGAAGTTGCTGCACTGGCCAAATATATGCGAGCAGCGGCCGGCAAAAGTTGTATAAAAATCCATATATGTCGTGCTTAGCGGCCAAATAAATTACATTGTAAACTCATATCAGCTGTTGTGTAAATATAAAATTGGAACGATTTTTTACTCCGAAACATGGCAACCAAGGAGGTAATCTATAAAAGATTTTGTTTAAATTTCGAATTGGTTTGGAAGCTGTTTGTTGAAAAAAAAAACAAGTGAACACATTAACGCGGGAACAATTGTTGTTGTTCGTTATTCGTCATTGATTTTAAAAAGTAAATGTAAATTCAAAAAAAAATATGCCCCGGATATTTAATTACTACTTAGTTTTAAACACGTTCGTCCATCAATGCCTCTTTTTTTGCCCGCTGCAGTAATGTACAATTACGCCCTCTATTCTACAACACTATATTTCGTAGATAGATACTAATCAGTGCTTTTCTTTCCAGAATGCTAAAGGTGTACAGGAAGATACACAAGTTCTCGTCAGTATTGTCGTATTTCTGCACCAAAGAGATAAAGTTCTGCAATATAAGAGTTCGGGAGCTTTGGGATAAAACTTCAGAGATGGATAAAAAGGTATGGACGAAAGTTCGGATGATGAAACCTTTTAATTTAATTTTAATGTATACGGCAATGCCAATTATGTGCAGTAATTAAATGAGTTATTACTGTTATCCTACTAATATTATCTTTGTGTTAATCTAGGGTATAACTATCTCCATTCCAAATTTCATCAAAATCGGTTTAGTAGCTACCGTGATATGTCGTAACAAACATTCATACTCACAAACTTTCACGTTTCTAATATGAAGTACTACCTAACATTAGCCCTTAAAACTAGCTATACCCGTTCCAACCTCCTCACGCCGGCAAAAGAACAGGCAAGGAACGCCTGGAAGTGTTCCTGTGTTATTTTACGGTATATATTTCTTTTATGTACAGTCAGCGACAAAAGTAGCTGATCATTCTCAATTTTTCAAATGTGTTTTTACATCAGTAATGTTTGTTTTTTTTTTACAATGTACATGGTAACGTTTGACCACAACACAATACACCTGATGCTAAGTGTTGATACAGTTAAAGGTTGATCTTTAAGACGATGGAGGTAATCAGAAAATTTGTATTGTTCAGCGACTTTTGTCGTTGACCGTACATACATTTACACCAGCAACCGCATTTTATGTCTTTTATTTCTGTCAATCCAAGGGTTGTCTGGTAGAAATTGCTCTAAGCGATAAGGCCGCCCATTGTAACACTAGCTCTAAGATCTCTCCTTTAATGTTGTTCTATTGACGACCGATGTGGCGCAATGGGCGGATAGCCGACTGTGAAGCGTGAGGTTGCGGGTTCGATTCCCGCTACAGGACAAATATTTGTGCATTGAAAAAAAAAAGCGCAAGTATTTGTTCTGCGTCTGGGTGTTGTGGATCCCCGATCCTCGTAGTTTCTGATACCCTAGATACAGGGAAACCTAGTTAGGGGTCAGAGCCTATGTATGTGATTGTGCGGGCATTATCATTTTTCTGTTGTTGTGTTGAAACAATAAAGCGTTATCTAATCTATCTAAATCTAAGCTTCCCGTGTCGTCACCAGCTGTTCCCGTTCAGCATGGCGCAGGTGGACTGGGAGACGTACTTCGATGAATACCTGTTCGGGATCCGGCGGTACTTGTTCAAGGAGAGCGACGAGACACTACCTCGCGCCAGGATTAAGTGGAAGAGGTACTGTCCGCCGACCGACATTAATAATCGATCCAGTACCCCTAGTACAAGTTTTGAAAACGATAAAAGTTTTCGTAAACGTCGACGTTTACCACCGCCGACTTGTCAAAGTGGCAACTCGATCTGCTTAAATTCAAAAAGTAACTCAATAACATTGTTGGAATATGATTGTAACGATCTAAAATAACCCGTATTAACGATTTCAGTTCCTCCAAGTCTCGGTAAGATTCGCTGAAAAAAATATGTTATGGATGGAAACGAAAACTTTTATAGTTTTTGTAAACTATCAAAACCTGTACTAGGGGTACTGATCCGTTATTAAATGCTGATGGTTGTTTTTGTTTAGATTTAATTAGAGCCTGCCAGAATTATGATAGCAAACGACAAGTTATTTTCATTGCTCGTCTCTGGCGAAGGTTCAAATGTTTTTTGGTATACCGCAATTTAAAAGAATAAAAAAGAGTTGGAAGCTGTGATTACAAAATCTTGTCATTTCATTTTCAACTGATCAATTTCTCCCATATATACCTGTTTTATCTAAACAGTTTTATTTTTAATGAAACATCGATGGTGTGTCCACGACTAAATTTCGATTATGTTTCCGTGACGATGTTAGGATGTTTTACATATTGCAATATCGATGGTTTTTTTATCGAATTCTGATGATCGTTTTATTTATTGACGACTGATTTGCAAAACACATCGATGTTTGCTGACATCGATGTTTTATCTTATCACGCCCGAAGTTAATAATCGATCCTGATCCGTTATCCGTCATTTTAGTAGTCAAGGTACAGTCAACGACAACAGTCGCTGAACAATCACACTTCTTTCTATTATCCTCATCATCTTAGACACAAATTTTTCACCTCATCATCACCTAAAATCAGGTGTGTTATGTTGTGGTCAAAATGATACCATGTAAAATGTAAAAAAAACAATAATAATTACTGATTTGAAACACATTTGGAAAATCGAGAACGATCAGCTACTTTTGTCGCTGATTGTACTAGGTAAAGCTCGACATATTGATTGACATATCGATCCAAAACCGCGGATAACGGATCGGATCGATTTTTTTAATTTCCGGCGTCAGAAACCAAGATCTGATGATGGCATCCCAGAGAAATCGAGAGGAATTTGAAGTCAGTTTTTTGTTTTGAAAGTTAATTAAATATAACTAACTAACTCCGATGGCTCAGCGACCCAAAGTGTGTCTTGGCCTCCGAAACGAGAGAGCGCCACTCCTCTCTATCTTGAGCGATTTCAGCCCAGTTGAGAGTGTGGAGCTCGCGTAGGTCCGCATCCACCGCGTCCCTCCAGCGGTATCTAGCGCGTCCTGCAGCCTACGGCCACTCGCTCGTCCCAAATAAGAACGCTTTCCCGCCCGATCCACCCCCATACGGACTACGTGGCCAAGCCAACGTAGTCGGTGCGATTTAATTTCACCGACCACGTTAGGCTCGCCCACTAGATCTTCGATCTCCTGGTTTTTCCGGATCCTCCACGTGCCATCTTGCCGGCGAGTTGGTCCTAATAACTTTCGGAGAATCATCCTTTCCGCTATTAAAAGATTGTTCTCATTGAGTGTTAGTGTCCAAGTCTCACATCCGTACATCAAGATCAGCCTGATGACAGTTTTATAGATCAAAATATAGTTTTATTAATATTTTAATTTCTCTATTTCAGATTGTACTATCTACATCAGATAGCGAAAATTCTTTTCCGCGTCCTGGCACTCTACGTCTTTTGGACGGTTCTAAGACTTCTGTGGTGATTTTAAACATATTTATTGTTATTAATAAACAAAACAAAGGGATATACAAAGTTATTAATGTATAGTAGATAGGAATTGTGTGTTATTATTGTAAAGGGATACAAATTAGGACATTACTTGGTGTAATTATCTTAATTACTTAGGTACAGATACGATCTTGTAAATTTGCTCCAGGTCAATTAGCTAGATTTAACAAGGCTGTCCAAACAACGGCCCGCGGCTTGTTTCCATGCGGCCCGCAACGCCTATTTAAATCAGAAATTAGTTATGGATTTCCATTTTGGATAATAGAATTCTTTGTCAAAACCTAATGACGTTGATATCGATATGATTGTTAAAGATAAACGAAGAACCACTAACGTCCGGTTTCAATAACCGATCTATCCACGGTTTGACAGAAATTTGACATTACTTCTATGGAGCTTGTGTCAAATTCCTATCTCCGGTAGGGCAAACCGTTGATAGATCGGTTATTGGAACCGGCCGTAAACGTAGGTATAAAGAAATTATTACACTGTGTTTTTTTTACTTGAAAACTGAGAAATTTTAGCTGCGGCCCTCCAGTTTTTGTACAAAATTTAGCTAGCCCGCAAAGGTGTGTGGTTTGGACAGCCCTGAGTTAGGACTTAGAAAGAAATTGTATATGTGATCGAAAACACAGTCTTGTCTTATTTTCTCTTTAGGTTTTTATAAGATTTAATGGGCATGTAATTTTAATTTTATGTAAAATAACATAGCACCAAATGATTATTAAGTTTATAATGTGAAGATTTAGTGTACGAACGAGTTTTCTTTGTTATAACCAAATATTTGTAAGTTTTGGTATTAGATATTGATAGAATATTTGATTTTAAGGGCAATTATGATGTTATATATAGTAACTATTATATACCTACCCACTGGTCTAAATGTGTAAAAAATAAATAAGTGAAAATAAAAATATATTATACAGAAAAAAAGAAAACTTTTCTCTATACTCATAACTTTACTTCATTGAGTCAGTTCTATAAATCCTACTAATATTATAAACGTGAAAGCTTGTGAGTATGGATGGATGGATGTTTGTTACTCTTTCACGCAAAAACTAGGTACTGAACAGATTTGAGTCTTTGGAATGGAAATAGCTTATACCCTGGATTAACACATAGGCAACTTTTTATCCCTGAAAAAGGTAGGTACCTGCGGGATATCGCGGGTGAAACCGCAGGCGCAACTAGTAGTATACCTTTATGTTATAATGAAATAATGAAAATGTTTTTGTTGGTTTGTACAGTCAACGACAAAAGTCGCTGAACAATCACACTTTTTTCTATTATCCTCATCATCTTAGACACCAATTTTTTACCTCATCATCACATCAAGGTGTGTTATGTTGTGGTCAAAACGATACCATGTAAAATGTAAAACAAACAATAATAATTACTGACTTGAAACACATTTGGAAAATCGAGAACGATCAGCTACTTTTGTCGCTGAATTTACCAGATATATATAGCGAAAGGGATATCCGGTAACTATCTGCTATCCGGACAGTACATAAATCCGTGTTTATATCAGGGGCCCAAATCTCGCGGCGTGATACATTATTGACGACACGGTTGCCGAGTTGGTAGTGACCCTGCCTTCGAAGCTACCGGTCCCGGGGTCGAATCCCGGTAAGGGCAAATATATTTGTGATGAGCACTAATATTTGTACCTGAGTCTTTTCTATCCATATAAGTATTTATTTCATTATATATGTATGTATATCGTTGTCTAGTACCCATAACACAAGTCCCCTGATATTTATTTATTATCACATTCGATAAATATCACAATAACTGTCAAAATTCAATAGATATTTTGACAGTTATTGCGATATTTATCGAATATGATAATGTATCGTGCTATATTAAACTGTCATTAACGAATAATAATATAATAATAATAATGTTTATTTGCCAAAATAACATATACGGTACATAATATGGTTACATTTTTATGGTTACATTTTATACAGATAGTACTTCTATAAAATAATAATAATAAATAATAATGCCCGCACAATCACATACATAGGCTCTGACCCCTAACTAGGTTTCCCTGTATCTAGGGTATCAGAAACCAATAATAATAATTCTTTATTCAATTCTTTGATAAGTTAGGCAAGTATCTCTGGTTATTAGGTAAATATGGTTACATTTTACATTTTATTTTGAATGAAACAATTAATTTTTACTAGAAAATCTTTATTAGAACAAAAAATCTGCACTTAATACTAAAACACAATGTGAAAGAGAAAATTGAGATTCTTTATATATAAATATGCAATAAGGCAACCAGTTTATACATTGCCTATGAAACTGTCACAAATAAAACGCACACTACTGCTTGGCGTTAAAACATTGATCAACATTCCCGACTCATAAGGTAGATGTTAAGTGACGATGTGGTCGAAGGTGCCGCCACGCTACACCTGGACTGGGAACTGGCTCTCAAGTGAGGCTGCCGGAACACACCGATAGTGCTTGGCGACAGATCAACTTGAGAGTGGTATATAGCTAGTGAATGTCCTTCCACCAAGCAATTTGCTATGTGATTTTACAAACTCCAAGGTAGCGTTTGATGTTAAAAAATGTATGTATCCAAAAACTGCTTACTTCTAACACGACATTATTTAATCTAAATGTTATATATAATTAATATTAAAGCGAATTGTAAATGCCACAATTATCAGCTGTAAAAATTACATCATAAAAGATCCAAAATTTCATTAAAAAAATAACCTAAAAAAAAATGTGCAAGTCTTAATTGGATGGAATATAATTTACATAATAATGTAATAAAAAATCAAAATCAGTCATAGAATTACATACATATTAAAAAATGATAATTATTTCGAGTTGTTAAATTTGTATAATTTAAAATATTGTATAATATAAACACTTTGGAATGCATTTGTATTTTAAAAAAGTTACATTTTAAATGTCGTCGATTTTGAGTTTTATTTTTTTAATGAGACGCTCGTCAAAATCAACACCAATAACGTTATTTAATTGTTAGTAAATAATCACAATCGTTATTATTATTCACTGCACTAAGAGAGTACAAAATGGTGAACTTAATACTAATAGTTATTTGTTATGCAAGGCTGCAAAGTTGTATTTTGGCGCGAGTACTTGTATTGAAACCTGAGCAAGCGAAGGATTCTAAGATTTCACTCGCTTCGCTCATGGTTCAAATATATAATCCTGAGCATAGCGAGGGTTTCAAAGGTACGAGACGCAGAATAACTTTGCAGTCGAGCGAAACACACAACTTTTCACCTCACTACAGCGAGGAAAATGCCAGATGCAAGAAAAACAGATAAATTAAGTTTGTTTGTTTTTTCATGCACTAGTCGTGCTGGCCAGTGCGATTATTCCAAAAAGAGGTTGGCACACTGACATGAAATAAGTATTGTTGCATTTAAGTGGACTGGCGGTATGGAAAATTATTGAATAGAAAGTGTCGAAGTTTAAAAATACTTTCCACGCTAGCGCGCAAAATGCGCTTTTGCACTCAGATTTCTAATGACTCTTTCCGAGCTTGTGAGGTGAAAATGTATTTTCTATCAGTCAAATACAATGACATGGTAAATATGGCTTACATACACATGCTTGACGTTTTATGTATTCCGCTAATGTCAAATAATGAATTGTTTTTTGTTATGGTGTCACACTCACTCGCCCTGGCCACACTAAGGTCAACGTCAAGGGAAATGTCAATGCCTATCTTCGCGATAAATATTACGTTAATTATTAACGCTATTATGTGAGTGGCTACACTTGAACGGTCAACGTGAATGCACTTGAGTTATCGGCTAACGTCAAACGCCAATGTGGATGCCGTTGTCAAATGTCGTGGCCACACTTATGTCAAACGTTAATCATCGCGCTATTTAACGGCATTTCCCGTTAGTGTGGCCCCAGCATAAAACTAAACTAAGTTCGACAGGTCTAATAGTATTGCTGTCTTTTTCTAACCACTGAAGTAAAAAAAGGACAGTGTAACTTTTAGACCTGTCAAACTTAGTTTAGTTTTAGAGAATTTAAAACCGAATCGACACCATTATCTATTTCATATTATTCATTACTTTTTAATTTTGGCAAAAAAATCGCCGAATCAAAAACGGTGTAGTAATCGAAAATACGACGCAAAAGCTATATCGTTCGCGACTCATTCCTATTTTAGGGTCCCGCTTCTCAAAAGGAGATACGAAACGCTTCACTCACGTTGTTCTTACATAATATATGTCTTTTTAGGCGTTTTTTGTACACAAAATTCATAAAACAGTTCATTTTAACACAAAACTTAACTAGAAGAAATATATCAAAATTAATGATTAATTAGATGCCCATTTATCAAACATTTAATATAGAATGATCAATAAAAAATATATAATAATTTTTATATGTGCCACTGAACCCCAACGATTACAAACCCTACAACTTATTAAAAATAATTATCAAGATAAATAATCATAATCAATCAATAATATTTATCGTGATAATTTTCAACACTGGTTTTTTGTTTCATTTAGCAGTGCTTGGTTATAAATAATAACAACAGATGTTAATATAAAAAACTACTACGTTGATAAAATTATCACAATAATATTATCATGATAATTAATTATTCTTTTTATACGTTACCACTTTGGTTTTTCTCATTTAGCAGCGCAGGTCAGTTAGGAAGGTTATTATTACCACAGATGTAAAGGTAAAACTCGACAATTATCACGATAATATTCCGTTTAAAGATTAAAAAAAAATGGAAATCTAAATATAATATATATAACTCAAAGGTGACTGACTGACATAGTGATCTATCAACGCACAGCCCAAACCACTGGACGGATCGGGCTGAAATTTGGCATGCAGGTAGATGTTATGACGTAGGCATCCGCTAAGAAAGGATTTTGATTATTTCTACCCCCAAGGGGAAAAATAGGGGATGAAAGTTTGTCAATTTTAAACCGATCGGGCTGAGACTTTGCATGCATAAAGCTGTAGCCCACGCGGGTGAAACCGCGGGGAACAGCTAGTGTTCATATAAAACCGGTTGTGTATGTT
Source organism: Opisthograptis luteolata (assembly GCA_931315375.2). Classification (NCBI taxonomy): domain Eukaryota; kingdom Metazoa; phylum Arthropoda; class Insecta; order Lepidoptera; family Geometridae; genus Opisthograptis; species Opisthograptis luteolata. The sequence goes on from OV928061.1 coordinate 3,585,803, forward strand.
TCGTTTAATCACTTCACCGATCGTATTCACAAATAACAAAACCAATGTGGATAATTAATTTATCCAGATACATATTCATTTCAACACTGCACGTCTTATTTATAATCTCAAGTCAGTCAGATTTATTTCACAGCTACAGACGTTAACATAAACACTATTATTATCTTAATAATTATCATGATAATTTCGTTTTTTTAAATTATCATTTTAACCTTGGTTTCTGTCTTCAAATTTAGCATTACGAGTTTAAAAGGTTACTAAAAATGTTAATATAAAAACTGCAATGTGCGTCTGTCGTTTGGTCGCTCCTCCGTTAGTATTATAGGCGTAATACCGCGGGTCCACTCGCAGGCCGGGGAAATTAATATCCGGTTCTTGCACCTCTGTTGACAGAAAAATGTGCGTTAAAAACGGTCCAAGATAAACAATGAGTATACTAAACCAGTCGAGGACAATGGATGCGTATTCAAAATCTGTCTAGGACATAGAATGCGTATTCAAAACCGGTCAATGACAAAGAATGCGTATATCAAATTCGGTTGATGACAATTAACGCGTATTTAAAACCGGTCGAGGCCAAAGAATGCGTATTCTAAACCAGTTGAAGTCAATGGATGCGTATTCTAAACCGGTCGAGGACAAAGAATGCGTATTCTAAACCAGTCGAGGTCAACGGATGCGTATTCTAAACCGGTCAAGGATAAAGAAAGCGTAGTTTAAACCAGTCAAAGACAATGGATGCGTATTCATAACCGGTCAAAGACAATGGATGCGTATTTAAAACCGGTCGAGGACAGAGAATGCTTATTCAAATTCGGTGAAACACAAAGTACATTGTTATTACCAAATTAATATTTGTGTATCGAAAACTTCTCCCCGTTAAAAAACGTTTTTATTTTACTACATTAAACTTCTTGGTTAAAAGAGAAAACACTAAGTACTACTATAATATAGTTGAACAAAACACATGCCTACAAAACGACTTGCAAAACAAGCCAAAAAGAAAAATTGCTACATGCAAAAAATACCCGAGTTTACAATTATGGCAACATTATTAGCACCAATGGCAAGTTTTCTGACGGCACAAAAAATTACCTGCCGGGCGTTTCTTTACTTTATATTAATTATTTAGGTAATCCAACAGCGTTCCAATTATAAAATAGGCAAACATTTGTTATACAACAGTTCTTGCCTGTTCTTTTGCCGGCGGGGCGTAAGGAGGTTAGAGGCAGCACAAGTTACCACTTTGACTGTAATAAACTTTGACGTTCACACAAACTTTTATAGATTTCTAAATTAAACTCAAGATTTAAACTCTCGTTTCCAGAAAATTAATAATCGATCCTGATCCGTTATCCGCGGTTTTGGATCGATATGTCATGTCATAATATGTCATTTTAGTACCAGGGCTTGACGTATTACTACTGAAAAAACCGCGGATAACGGATCGGATCGATTATTAATTTCTAGCGTATATCTTATATAAATGTATAAAAATCAATTGCCGTTCGTTAGTCTCGCTAAAACTCGAAAACGGCTGGACCGATTTGGATAATTTTGATCTTGAAATATTTGTGGGAGTTCAGGGACGGTTTATAAGGTGACTTTTATTGGCGATACGAAGTTCGCCGGGTCAGCTAGTCTATAATATATATAAAAAAGCGATCACTTACCGTACAAACAAACAGGCGGCATACAGTCCGAGCATCGTAACAAACGTGGTTAGCGACGGAACCAGCGAGCCGGCGCCGCCATAACGCGCTTGACCGCAGGCAGGGGGGCACACCGGTATTATGGACTCTATAATTATACACATGCTTTAACAACAAGCGAGCAAAGAAAAAAACAAAAAAAAAAAACCAGCCAAGTGCAAGTCGGGCTCGCGCATGAAAGAGTTCCGTATTACCATCCTACTTCCTATTTCTTTCCTGATTTGGTCTCCTTCAATATTGACCAAAGTGTATGGGAGAAGCTTGCTGATGATGGGATTCAGTGGAGGAGTCACATTAGGAAAGGTCAGAAGCTCCATGATAGTCTGGTTTGACAAGCTTGCTGAAGAGAGGGCGAGGCGGCTCGTCAGTGACTCCGTTCCAACAAATGCTAATCACATCTGCACTAAATGTGGACGAGCCTGCCGTTCTCGTATTGGTCTGTATAGCCACCAACAAAAGTGTTCTTCAAACCACACTGACACGGTTTGAATCGTCTGTCATAGACGACTAAGGCCATGTATGTACTGTTTATCCCGGAAAAGGGTTCCTGCGGGATAACAGGAAGACAAGGGCGCAACTTTTTTGTGTAGGAGCCCCTTAAATATTAAATTTATTCTGTTTTTTTAGTATTTGTTGTTATAGCGGCAAATAAATGTGAATGTAATGTGAAAATTTCAACTGTCTAACTCTCACGGTTCATGAGATACAGCCTGGAGACAGACGGACGGACGAAAGAACAGCGGAGTTTTAGTAATGGGATTTTTTTCACGCCCAAACTACTGAACCGATTTAAACGAAAATTGGTACAGAGATAGTTTGAATCCAGAGGAAGAACATAGGATACTTTTTATCGCGATAAACTTTAGCCCACGCGGATGAAACCGCGGGGAAGTGCTAGTACACCTTTAAGGTCGAAAGGGTATTCCGCGCGTCAAGGCGAACAAAATTAAATTTACAAATAATAAAAGATTTTCATGCTCAAAATGCTCTGCAAAGTTTTTTTCAGAAATGCATGTTTACTAGATCTAAGATTAATAGAGGTTAGGCATGCTTAAAATCATTATTTTCATAATTCTAAGAAAAAAATTCTACTTGTAATGGTAGAACTCTGCCTTTTTGGACATGCCGGTTTCCTCGCTATGTGTTCCCTCTAGTAGGTAGGCCAATTTGATAAAGTCAGTTATCATTTTATTCTAGAGCATTCTTTTAAATTCATTTATAAAATATTTAAATGTATTCGAAAAAATTGTTTTTTTTAGATATCTTTTTACACATAAGACCTACAACAAATGTAACTCACTTTTGATTGAGCATTTAGCTACCTGTCATATGACACTGAATTTGTACAAATCGGATAAGTAGTTATTGAGTAATCAACTAAACTTGATACCAGGAGCTGCCATCTTTGTGACATCATAGATGAACCTCCACAGGCTGAGGTTACGACGACCAGCTCCATGGTACTCTACATATCCCACTTAGGGGCTATCACGTGATGTTTTATTAATATTTTTTAACCTCGCCCTCCCCCTTGGTGATACGTGGTAAGGTTTAAGACCCCCCCCCCCCCCCCACCCCCACCAAAAATCCCGTGTATATTTAGTACCTACAAAAAATCTTAAAATTTTCTAGACAGAAAGGTTGCGAAAAATTTGATACACGTGATATCATACATACCCCCATCCCCTCTTGTGATATTTCGTGATTTTTGCCGAACCCGAAGAGGGGGGGTCTTTCGAACCTCACGTGATTAATGGACAACCCCTTAACACGATGATATCGGTTGTCGCTGTAATACAATTCAGTCCAACCGAAATTGCGATTTGACTGATTAGCCTCCCTACTATTCACCGTTTTGAACGAAACTGAAATCAATGTTTAAATATGACCCCACGCGAGTTACAGAGGGTTAAAGCCACTACTGCTTACCGCTGAGTTCAACCTTGCCCTCGTCAGACCCGAGCTTGTTCTGAGCCTTGCATGTAAACATGCCGTACTGTCTCTTCTCGATCGTGATCACGCGTATTGTCGTATCGGTGAACTCGTCCGCAGTCGCAAAGTGAGATATCCTGAAAAATTACAAGAAAACCTTAAGAATCATCTGTCGCCGTGCACCTATCGGTGTGTTCCGGCAGCCTCACTTGAGAGCCAGAGATGTGGTCGAAGATGGCGCCACACTACACCTGGACTGGAAACTGAGGCTGCCGGAACACTCCGATAGGTACTTGGCGACACATTCTTAACTTGAGGGCTAGCCTTGAAAATGCCCTACCACCATGCTATGGTTTCATCACGATGTTTTCCTTCGCCCAAAACCTGTAATGCTGGTTGATAGACAGTTAAATCCTTCACCCAATCAGCATCAGCCTATTACGTTCCCACTGCTGGGACTCTGGCCTTCTCTCAGAGAGAGTATGGGCCGCGATGTACCACGCGGGCCCAGTGCGGGTTGGTAGATGTCGCATCCCCTTGAATGTTGCGGTTCTTGGACATGCCGGTTTCCTCGCGATGTTTTCCTTCACGGAGAGCTCAACTCACCTGTAGTGCTGGTTGTTAGACAGCTGGATCTCATCCTTCAGCCAAGTGATAGCTGGTGGTGGATACGCCTCGACGTGACACTCCAAATCCATATCATATTGCAGGGCCTACGAAGAAAAATATTAGGTTTAGACTTTTTCCTTTACATCTGTTTTAAGACCTTGTTGTTATAGCGGCCACAGAAATACATCATCTGTGAAAATGTCAACTGTTCATGAGATACAGCCTGGTGACGGACGGACGGACAGTGGAGTCTTAGTAATAGGCATTTTACCCTATCAAAAAAATTTAAAATTCAATTGTTTTATTCAATAAGATATATTTATTCATTGTGTTCACTTTAAAACGTCAAACTTAAAACTAGCTACGCCTGTTCCAACCTCCTTACGCCGGCAAAAGAACAGGCAAGAAACGCCCGGCAGGTAATTTTATTGGCGCGATTTGATAATTTTATAATTATTATTATTTCTAATTATTTGAATTGCAGCAAGTTCACTAAAATCCCAAGCTTTTTTTGTCATCTAAATGGTCCGATATTTTATAATGAGCTTTACTAATAAGATTTCTCTTGGTTGCTCGTGCACATTGAGATATGGAAACATGAATATTACGAGTTACAGGATTACAACCTAAGCAGACCAGCAGACCTATTGCGTATCTCGGTGGATAACATGCAGTGAAGATCACTTGGTAAAGTGTTGAACGATGAACTGTCAAACAGCTAGTTTCGTATTGGCTAACCTTAGTGATCAACTGGGATGACGTCATGAGCACCGAGTCATGGTGTTAATCACTGTAACTCATCAGACCCCACAAGCAGCACCCGTTCACGAGTTGACTCATTTTTTTTTTTTTTTGGGTCCGGAACCTATAATAACAAGTTTTTACGGGTCTTTTGTCCATACCTGAGCAAGTCTCGGCCTGGGTACAGTGACCACCGGCGCGAATTCCACTTCCAAGTTGATGTTGCGCCTCGCTCCCTTCCCTACGCCGTTTTCAGCGACGCAGTAATACGTGCCGCGATCTTCCTTGTGCACTGCGGCGATTTTCAGGATGTTCCCTCTGCAAATAGAAAAAAAATATAGCTTAAAAAACCTTTCTTTGATTTTTTTTACTATTTACGGGAAGCGTTTAACCACAAGTCACCTGATGTTAAGTGACGATGCGGTCGAAGGTGGCGCCACGCTATACTTGGACTGGGAACTGGCTCTCAAGTGAGGCTGCCGGAACACACCGATAGGTGCACGGCAAAATTCTTTGGGGTAGAAGTTAGCCTTGCAAACCCTCCTTCCACTTGGCTCGCATGTCTAAAATTCCATTGGATTACAGTATTATTTTTCTTCCTTTTAGATCCTAATATTCAGAACTCGATGGGTTTACTAGTAGCCATTGAAGAGTTCCACCATCCATCTCCTGGCTCCATCATCAGATCATGTCGATGATATCAAATTATTGCAATGTCATCAGGATTACATATACATGACAAAGTTTCAAGTCGATACGACAATTAGAAGTAGGTAAATATTGACTTCTAAGATTTGATTACATTGTTAGTTAGTTACAAGTGAAGCTAATAAAAGTGTTTTAAAAATATAATCAAACAAGTACAAGGCGCCGACACCGAGTTCGAATCCTTAATAAGTTATGTGTGGATTTACCATCGCTCAAAACAGTGAAGGAAAACATCGTGAGGAAACCGGCATGTCCAAGAACCGCAACATTCAAGGGCATGCGACATCTACCAACCCGCACTGGGCCCGCTAGATTACAGCCCATACTCACTCTCTGAGAGAAGGCCAGAGTCCCAGCAGTGGGAACGTATAAGGCTGATGATGATGACTATATTTTACCTGTATATTGATCCACCGGTGGGCAAAATAGCGTTGTTCTCGCGACGCCATGATATTTTCGGTACTGGGAACCCTCCAGCGTAACACTCCATTTGGACACCTGCAATCACATTAAGCTCAGAGTCACACAAGAGAGAGATCCATGCTTGCAGTTTCCTTGCGTGATAAAATGCGAAACGAGGAAGAAAAGCCGGAGAAACAATGTCACCGACATGCTTTCAGAGTTTGCAAGTTGAAGTGGCAATGGGCAGGCCACATCGCTCGACGAACCGATAACCGATGGGGAAGAAAGGTTCCATCCTTTCACGCGTGATGCGATGACCAATGGACTAAACTAACTGAGATGGCGCAACGACCCAAAGTGAGTGTTGTCCTCCGATAACAAAAGACGCCACTTCGGTCTGTCCTGCGCCACCTCCCGCCAGTCCTCCACCTGGAGCTCGCGCAAGTCCTTCGTGACTTCGTCTCTCCAGCGATACCTGGGACGGCCGACAGGGCGACGGCCACTCGGCCGTCCACTGTACAGTCAACGACAAAAGTCTCTCAACAATAACACATTTTCCGATTGCCGGCATCATCTTATACGCCAACCTTGGACCACATCATCACTTAAAATCAGGTGTTATGTTGTGGTCAGAGTCGCTACCTTGTAAAATGTAAAAAACCCCACGCTATACTGATTTAAAACACATTTAGGAAATCTAGTATGATCAGCTACTGTTGTTGCTGACTGTACGTTCGTTTGACCACACGATTCTCTCCCATTCTTTCAAGGTGGCCAAGGGAAATAGAGATTAATTTTTATAAAAAAAAAGAAGTTATTGATGTCTATTAGAATATCTAATAAATTACCTCAATATATGAAGTTACAACCGTTTGCTAAATTTGTGAAGGAATTAAAAGCCTGGTTAATGGTTCACAGTTTATACTCCATAAATGACTACCTAGCTACTAATTAAAATGATAAACTAGTTTTATTTAGTTAAGATTTCGAATGTTGCATGCCATTTCATTGGTAAAATGTGTCAGATCAATATTTATGTTGTTATTACTAACTGTTTCACTCACATTTTTAGCAAATAAAGTTTCTATTCTATTCTATATAGAAGGTGGCGCCACGCTACACCTGGACTGTGAACTGGTTAGTTTAGTCAACTTACTCTCTCCTTCACTGGCCACAATGGACCTGGTTGAGTTGTCGCTGATGATGGGAGGCCGGCGCACCTGAAGCTCCACTTCCGCTGCTATCTTGTTGGTGATGGAAATGAGGACCTGGCACTGGTACCAGCCCGCATCGTTCTCTTGAATGTCTTTGATCTGTGAGAGAATATTAGTTCCTTAATTCCTTAGTAAGCGGTTTCACCCGCGTCTTCCCGTTATCCCGCAGGAACCTTTTTCCAGGATAAAAAGTAGCCTATGTTTTAATCCAGGGTACAAGCTATCTCCATTCCAAATTTAACTCAAATCCGTTCAGTAGTTTTTGCGTGAAAGAGCATCAAACATACATACATACTCACAAACTTTCGCGTTTATGCGTTTATAATATTGTGGTAGGATTTTATTTTTTGTATTTTATTGTTTAACGATTTTGCTGCACTGCTACCGTTGTTCTTGCCCGTCCAGGATGACTTATAGAAAAGGCTATGTAGCATTAAGTCCTCCTCGTACAATGTTATGTGCTAGGACAGCGATGGCGAACCACTGGCACAGGACAAAATATATCAGGCACGATTTTTTGGGTGCTGGGTGCTGCGAGGCCCGGAATGAGGGAGTTTAGGGCCCCGCCGTCGGGGCGGGTGGGTGACTGTCACAGTGACCCCCCCTCCCGCCCCACCAAAACGGCGGCGGTCTAAATAATGAAAAAAAGGATATGGATGGAAGAGTAACTCACCGAAAGAGTGTACGTTGCAGTTGAATCGTCGAATCTTAGAGAGAACCTCGAATCCTTTATGATAAGACCGGCATTGTTTGACAGCGGGATAGACTCAATTGTCTTGAGACGATCAAACTTGGCCTGTGAAAAACAAAAACGTAAATTACATGTATACATATTAGTAAAATTTATTTACTACTTACAAGGTAGCGTTTGACCACAAGTCACCTGATGTTAAGTGACGATGTGGTCGAAGGTGCCGCCACGCTACACCTGGAATGGGAACTGGATCTCAAGTGAGGCTGCCGGAACACACCGATAGGTGATGGCGACAGATTCTTAACATGAGAGTGGTACCCTACCGCAAAGCTATGGTTTCATCACGATGTTTTCCTTTACCGAAAACTCAAGTTCATTGTAGGATTCGAACTCCCGTCCTGCGGATCGCAAGCCGACGTCACATGTGCCTATATCATGCTGTGTTGAATTATAGCAAAGTCCAAAAGTACAGAGAAAAGTCAATTTTGTAGCAAGGAAGCATTTTACGTTCGCAACCACTTGTCCAGCTTATTTTTAAAGGAATTCACTGAAGGCGCCGACACAACGTCTTCTGTTAGTCTGTTTCAGTTGTGCACCACTCTAGAAGCCAGGAAGTGGTGCGCAGTGTTGGATTTACGCCCGATATTAGGCGGCTTCGGATTGATATGTCATGTCATCATATGTAATTTTAGGGGTAAATCTAGACATATTTTTTGTGATTTTTGTGTACTTTATTTAAAATACTTTTTGTTTTAAACGTGGGTGAAACCGCGGGCCAGAGCTAGTTTTATTATAATATGTATGGAATTCACTGGCTCGGTCACCTTGAAAGAATGTGAGAGGATCGTGCGGTCAAACGAGCATACATGTGACGCGCGAGTGTCCTAGGTATCGCTGCAGAGACGAAGTCACTATGTACTTGCGCTCACTGCAGGCGGAGGACTGGCGGGAGGTGGCGCGGGACAGAGCGGAGTGACGTCTTTTGTTATCGGAGGACAACACTCACTTTGAGTCGTTGCACTATCTCAGTTAGTTATGTAAGAACATGATAAATTTTGTTATTGAAAGTTGGTTCTTTTAAAAACAATACTTAGTCATTATTTTTAAGGTCTTATCAATTTGACCAGTGACATTGTTAGTTTCTACGGTTAGATAATGCGCGTAAAATGACAAAATGAATATCAAAACAACAAAATAGGGGATGAAAGTTTGTATGAAACTTTGTCAATTTTAAACCGATCGGGCTGAGACTTTGCATGCATAAAGCTGTAGCCCATGCGGGTGAAACCGCGGGGACCAGCTAGTGAAAAATAATTCTTTACCTTGACTCTTTTGAGGAGCGGCGGCGGTGGCTGCGGGGGATCGAGATATGTGGAAAGAAATGGGGGAGACCTTTGCCCAGCAGTGGGAGAGAATAGGTTTACATTTGTTTTAAAAAAAAAAACCTTACCCAAATAACGGGATAGTCCGAAGCGTAGTGTACGGAGCAGTCGAGATCCACCTGTCCTCCGATGTCACGAATCTGCTCCTGAGTTATATGTGATATGGTCGGAGTTCGCTGTGTGTATACTGAAAACAACACTTTTTTTTAGCGGAAGGAAAAATTTGCACCTCAACATAAATAACAGAACGCTTTTGGAATCATTTTGTTGTCTGTCTGTTTGTCAAGATCAAGACCCTTTTTGTCAAAAACATATTGAGGTATCATGTTGAAATTAATATTGAATTCTCGGCTTTAAGATTTCTTTCAGCTGCAAAAAAATTTAACTTGTAACTGCCGGTATTAATAACGGATCTATCCACAGTTCGCCCTACTTGAAATTTGACACAAGCTCCATAGAATTAATGTCAAAAATCTATCTCTAGTAGGGCAAACTATGGATAGATCAGTTAGTTATTTCCAGCAACACAATCATAAGATATGACTGTTTGTCTTTTTATGTTCTTATTTTTTGCGATTTCACGCGGGAATCAAAACCTATAGGGTACTTCCAGTTGACCTAGAATCATGAAATTTGGCATGAAGCATGGTCTTTCACCACATGTAAAGGTAATGACTGAAAACCAATAAAATGCAGTTAATTAACGACAAAAAAAAACAATGTTTGGAATGGAATCATTTGAATTCTTAACATCAGGTGACTGGTGGTCCAAAGTAAGCTTGTTTAAAGTAAAGTTTGAAAATGTCTCTCAAGTAGGGCTGCCGGGAAACACCGATAGGTGCTTGGCGATAGATTGAGGACAGAATTAAGTGGGCGAGCACTAGAATATGCTGACATACCACTGAGCAATATCATGTTTAGATACCAACTAGCTGTTCCCCGCGGTTTCACCCGCGTGGGCTACAGTTTATCGCGATAAAAAGTATCCTATGTCCTTCCTTATGGTCCTATCTCCGTAACAAATTTCATTTAAATCGGTTCAGTAATTTAAGCGTGAAAACATGAGAGACAGACAGATAGACATAGATAGTTACTTTCGCATTTATAATATTAGTGGGTATAGGGAAGTTAAGTAGATGTCTATGTATTTTTTTTTTATCACATTTTCTTTTATTTACAAAGAACTGTGCAAAGTAAGCAACCGGCACGTTAAAAAAAATTAAATCGATAAATTAGCTAGGTTTAGTAACTTTATAGATGGCCAAAGTTTATCTACCTGCGCTGTTTATACAAAAATGTGTGAATAATCTATAGTTAGTGCAGTATTCCGTATTAATCTCTCAAAATCAACTTTGGGCGTGGTAGTTTTGAGCAAATAAACAACAATCTAAAAATCACTTCAGAAGTTCAGAATTGAAATACAGAAAAACATAAGCATTGTATTAATTTGTATTTATGATGTTTTCACTTACCATTATAAAACGTAAAACACAGTAATAACGATATAAATACGAAATTTTCCATTTTAAAACTAACAATAACGTCAAGCATCAACGAATTTTGTCAGATTTGTAATTTTTTTTTTATATCTCACAGAATTTGTTGCCATAGTAAGAGTTACTCTACTCTTTGGTGTTGCCAGTTGCCATGCCACTATAAATCGCCAGGCCAACAATTATTCCAAAATGTGGCCACGACTAGTGTTTCGTAAGGTGATCTGCTACTCGCCGCTAGATGGCACTAGTTCTCATCGTGCCTTTAGTGTGGTATTCTAGGGTCTAGAATTATTACATCTATTTTATTCTTATCTATTTAATGTATTGGATAGCAGTGCTATTATGGCATAAAATTCATTTAGTATCGTTATTTTTGGACAAACGTGTGAACTTTACAACGTAGTCACAGGAAACAATTAAAAAAACTGCCTGAGTAGGTAATTACTTTATTCAACTGTATATTGTAGGATGTAAGTACTTAGTAAGTACTATTACATGAAAACGTAAAACAATTTGCCTTCACTTATGTATAATTATATTATAAACAAAACAGCGTATATCCTATCGAAAATCGGAATCAAAAAGTGTTTTATAAAGTATTAGCCTTGTCGTATGGCATGGCAACCAAAGTTGCCAGAAGTGACGTATATAATATGAGTTAAATAAAATTAGTTTCTAATAACTAAAACAGATGGCGTTGTAATCTATGAAAAATACTTGTATAACTTGCGTACAGTCAGAATGCTAAACCATAGAGTATAAGTAAAACGGGTGCTAAACTAAAATGCTCTTTTTTGTACCTTGGGGAAATCCTTGTGATCAATCGATTAAACTTTTTTTTGTCACGAAATCATCGAATACGAGCGTTGGGTTCTAGTAAAAAACAAAATTGCGAGTTTGTGCCGTTGTTAAAAAATATAATAGCATGAAAATATTCTTAACTGATGATATACTAAATCACAGTGAAGCAACCAGGATTAATTGTCATAGTTAATATCGCCATCTCGTTCTTTTTTTAAGAACCTCAAGTGAGTTAGCGGGTAAATCTCTTTTATTGTGTAAAATTTAACTTCATTTTGTAGTATACAATTTGCAAACGCAGCACCTCTTCTTCCAATAGAAGATTTATCATTTTTTGTTTCTCGTTGGTCAGCTGGGCCTTGTACAGTTCATTGTTGTTCATTTCATCTGTTACATTTTTCAACTGATGCTTCTCATTGGTCGGATGCACATTGGGCAGTTCATATTTGTTCATTTCCTTTGTCGCATTTCTTTTTTCAGGTTCGGGTACTATGGTTTGTGTGTTATTTGCTCCAGAAATCTAAAATATGAAACAAAACGAGAATGTTATTTAAAAAATTACACCAAAAGTGTTCACAAACTCAAAAATATTATGTTAATTTAATACATGTTGACTTTTTACCCCTTTATTTTGTTAGTTTTTTTTACTTTCGCATTTGGGTCGACGGAGTGGCTATAGACCAGTCGGATGCCCAAGATACCACTGCAGGAACGCGGTTGAGTTACGTGAACTTCAGATTCGAAATTGGGCTAAAATCGCTCAAGATAAAGAGAGGCGCTCTCTCAACGAGCGAAGCTAGTGATGAGCGATGTTTGTTACTCATTCACGTAAAAACTACCGAACGGATTTGAGTGAAATTTCTAATGGAGATAGCTTATACTCTGAATTAACACACAAGCTACTTTTTATTCTGGAAAAAGGTTCCTGCGGGATAAAGGGAAGACGCGGGTGAAACTACAGGGCACAAATTGTATATCCCTACTTATATAAAAATGTGAAAGTAACTCTGTCTGCCTGTCTCTCAGTCTGTCTGTTACGCTTTCACGCCTAAACTACTGAAACGATTTAAATGGATTTTGGTACGGAGATAGTTTGATTTGAACCCTGGGGAAGGACAGGATACTTTTTATCGCGATAAACTGTAGCAACGTGGGTGAAACCACGGGGTGCAGCTAGTACAAGTATGAATATATTATGTAAATATCGGGGACACATAAGCACACAAATTGACCTAGCTCCAAATTAAGCTCGAAACTTGTGTTTTGGGTACTAGACAACGATATTGATATACATACTTATTTACATATGGAGAAATAAATAAAAAAAAATATCAGTAAATCACTTACTGATTTGACTACAACACTGATGTTGTGCCTTACGCCCCTTACACCAACACCGTTATCAGCGGCGCAATAGTAGGGACCGCCGTCTTCTACATGAATGGCGGCAATTTTCAAAATGTTGCCTCTGTAAAAAAAGGTTTTAAATGGTAGGTTTTCTGAGACAGTAACAAGACAGTTGTGGTGATCTGGAAACTCTTTAGTGTTAAATAATGTTCTCCAATTATAATGACACTTGTCAAGTGCGCCTTTTATATTAACGTGTAATTTTAGCAGATTAAAACCTTTAACCCTCGACGCAAAAAGAGGGGTGTATGTCTGTGGTATTCCAGAGTATGGACATGTGCAACACCAGGGGAATTGCCGATGTTCATATTCATATTCATTTATTTTGCTTTAATATACATCGGAGAACAGGTCTTAATGATGTCAAAATGCAGAGTACATTATACCCGATAAGGGCGTAGCAAAAATTATTTTACAAACAATTTTTGCTAGTAGTTGTTGTTTTGGTAGTATCAAATTTAATGGCATGCAGTTTACAGTCAAGAATATGCAATTTACAGTCAAAAGAAAAATAATTAACAATATGTATGTCAAATTGTTAATAATTGATGTTGTTGCCGTTGTTGTTGTTGATGATGTTGTTATTACTTGTGATTATTTTGATATCTTACTTGTGTATTGATCCACGTGTGGGCAATATAGCGTGGTCCCAACGACGCCAGGTTATTGTTGGTTCTGGGTAACCACTGGCGTAGCATTCCATTTGTACTTCTGTCAAAATGAAATGGGACGCTTCAGACAGGAAAATAAAAATAATTTGAAAACATTCCAGTGAAGCGACTTCAAATTCGAGGTCATATCTTATCTTGGCCTCGCACCTATGACTTATTAATCTTTTTATGTTATGTAGATTGTAGGTACCTACGGATGTGATATCTCTCAACACGGCGAAGGAAAACATCGTGATCGAGGAAACCGGCATGTCCAAGAACCGAACAAATTTGCAATATTTAGGTATACCTGAATATACTATTGTAAATTGGTAAACTATCGATAGTCTTACGGCCATTCCCAATAATCTATCTATCTACAGTTTGCCCTACTGGATATAGAAATTTGACACAAGCTACATAGAAGTAACTAGATGTTCCCCGCGGTTTCACCCGCATGGGCTACAGCTTTATGCATGCAAAGTCTCAGCCCAATCGGTTTAAAATTGACAAAGTTTCATACAAACTTTCATCCCCTATTTTATCCCCTTGGGGGTAGAATTAATCAAAATCCTTTCTTGGATGCCTACGTCATAACATCTACCTGTATGCCGAATTTCAGCGCGATCCGTCCAGTGGTTTGGGCTGTGCGTTGATAGATGATGATCACTATGTCAGTCAGTCACCTTTGAGATATAAACCATGGATGGGTTATTGAAACGTGCCTTACGACCTAAATTAATAATCGATCCTGATCCGTTATCCACGGTTTTGGATCGATATGTCATGTCAAATTATGTTATTTTAGTAGTATATGTCAGGCGCTAGTACTAAAATGACCTAATAAGACATGCCATATCGATCCAAAACCTCGGTTAACGGATCAGTATCGATTATTAATATCGGGCGATAGAGATAATTGACTCCATTGATAGGCCTAACGATAGTGTTGCCATTGGTTGGTTATCGATAGACAATCGGTTAATCAGCCATCGATCGGAAAACTAATTTAAATTTTATACTCCTTACCCTCGCCTTCATTGGCTACTATGGATCTCGTTGAGTTGGCACTGATGATGGGAGGCCGGCGCACCTTGAGTTCCACTTCTGCTCTTAATATTTCGATGTTGGAAAGGAGGACTTGGCACTGGTACCAGCCCGCGTCACTTTCTTGAATGTCTTTGATCTGAAATGGCGAGGTTCATAGACATCGCAATAATAATATTATAATGATTGAAGACCAGGGGCCCAATTCTCACGGCGTAATATATTATCACATTCGATAAATATCGCAATAACTGTCAAAATATGAATGTTATCAGTTATTGCGATATTTATCGAATGTGATAATATATCACGCCGCGAGAATTGGGCCCCCGGGGCCTCCTCTCATCCAACCGCTGCCAGCCATTTTGCGTTTTGCGTATGTCGTCGCTCCACCTAGCCGGAGGGCGTCCTACACTATCTTTGCCGAGCCGAGATCTATACCATAGTAAAAATATAATAGTGAATAATATAATACTTTTAATAGTAGTTTAGCTTCATATAAATCGGCTGTCGCCGGTTGGAATGTGTGCGTGAGTAGCGGCGCCATGTACGCACGCACACAATCACATAAACGAAAGGGGCCGGCCGGGGCCGCGACAGGGACTTAGTACGGAACGCGCCGCCGCGCTTCGCGTTTGATCTCGCGCATTGAAGTATTCCACAACTCGTTCGCTCGGATTTGCTGGTCTCACTGACTGACTGATTTGCATAGTTTATTAACAAATTGTGTTTATTATGACTTCAAAAATAGCCAATAAAATATTGTAGTGTGTTTGGGTGCCTAAATAACAACTCAAATCCGAACTTATCATTCTTCCAAATACCTACTGAACGAGAAACGTAAGTACCAACCTAAACATTTTTTAACATACACAATGTGTATGTTAAATAATAATATTTATTTTTATTATTAATGTGTATGTTAAATAATAATATTGGTGGTTACACATGTATGTATGTATATCAAAAAATGTGTTTTTACTTTCGGTCTGTTTCTTCCGGCTAATCTCTGAAACGCCTGGACCGATTTTGACGGGTTTTTTACTTACAGATAGCTAATGTTACAAGGAGTATTTTAGACTACTTTTATTGACGGAATTTGAACCCTGAGGAAGGTCATAGGATACTTTTTATCGCAATAAACTGTAGTAACTATAACTGTAGTTCACGCGGGTGAAACCGCGGGAACGGCTAGTTTAAACATATATCTTGACTCAAGTGTCATAAGGTCGATTTTGATTGTAAAAAGTTTAAATTACAAAGAGATATCATTGTAGTTGTTTCTGTAATATTTGACGTTTTTTGACAATTTTTTACGGAAACCCTCGACACTGCGAGTTTTTTTTAAGTGACGCGTATTAAAATTACTCACCATCAATGTGTAGCTTTCCATGATTTCACTGAATCGTAGAGAGTACCTTGAGTCTCTCACCACTATAAAAGAATTGGTTGACAGTGGAACAGCCGTATTTTGATTGTCAAGGTTGTCGTATTTGACCTGAAAAAACAAAAAATAAACTCACACAAGGTCTAGACCTTCCTCCTTCCTTTCTTTTTTCCTTTCTTTCTTCTTCCTTTTTGGTTAGATTCTAGAATAAGAAACATTATGATTTATTTTTATTATTATTTATTATTATCCTATGTAGCTTTATTCTCGGGTCTTTGCCCGGACCTTTGTTAGGCATTAGCGGAGCCGTAGCCAACGCTAAGAGGCCATTTCTAAATATATATAACTCAAAGGTGACTGACTGACATAGTGATCTATCAACGCACAGCCCAAAGCACTGGACGGATGGGGCTGAAGTTTGGCATGCAGGTAGATGTTATGACGTAGGCATCTGCTAAGAAAGGTTTTTGATTAATTCCACCCCCAAGGGAATAAAATAGGGGATGAAAGTATGTATGAAACTTTGTCAATTTTAAACCGATCGGGCTGAGACTTTGCATGCATAAAGCTGTAGCCCACGCGGGTGAAATTATATAAAACAAACTAAACTATGGTGCAGGGAAGAAAGGGTGAAGTGAACCATTGTAATAACGCTAAGAGTTATCTGGGTTATTATTCTGAAATTATTGTTAGACGAAATCGGGTCTATGGGATTGTTCTTTATTATTATTACTTACATGCAACACAAAGAACATCGGCTACTAATTTTCATACTGCCTTGGACCTGACCGCAAATTTTGTATAAAAATTACGAATAGTCTATTGAAGTTATACGACCGGGCTATAACAGTTTTTGGTGTGTGAGTTTTAGTCAGGTTCAGAAAAAGAAAAAGGAGTACAAACAAAAATAGTAGAACAGTATCGTAGCAAAAGCAAACAAAGGTTAGGGCTAGGGTTGCCTGATCTGAATCGATCTTCCAGAAGATCAATATCGTAATAAACAATTTCATTTTTTCTGGACTCGCCCTGAAATATCGTTTCTAAAATCTTATTAGGACTAAAATTTTTTTTTCATATATATATAGCTCGTTTTCATACAAGCTCAGCTCCCTTTTGGCCATTGTTCTTTAAGGAAATAACAAGTGCATTGAGAGCACCCATAGTCAACAAAAAAGCTTGTGATTATAGTGAACTTGCTCCAATCATAGAGGCTCCAATACAATCATTTAGTAATAAGGAAAAAACGATAAATGTGATCGTGCTAAAAAATTACATGCCGGGCGTTTTTTACCTGTTGTTTTTTGGTATAAAGAGGTTACAATAGACGTAGCTAGTTTATGTTTGACGTTAGCGTATCGCATGTTGTATCCTACAACATATTTAAACATATTTAAAGTTAGATTGATTGTATTGCTGGTGGGGGTGTCGAATTTTTGAGTAAACTCTTTACGCCACTTCGGTCTGTGCTTCGCCTCCTCCCGCCAGTCCTCCACTTGGAGCTCGCGCAAGTCCTTCGTGACTTCGTCCTTCCAGCGATACCTGGGACGACCAACTGGGCTTTGGTCAGCCAACTTAACGAGGTAAGTTACCTATGTATTTTTTGAATGGTGTACTATGTAATGGTGTATATTACTTCTTAAAGGATCACTTTCTTGGCCCTATTTCTCAAGATCGTGTTAAGGTATCGAGTTGAAATTTTTATGAAATACTTGACTCTACGTTCTCTTATAGTCTTAGGTTGGTATTATAGAATGACACTCAAATGTTGATCTTTGCTTGAGCAGCAATTATTTATCGGCCAGTTTCAATAACCTATCTATATAAAGTTTACCTACTAGAGATAAGCCTACTAGATTAACTAGCTGTTCCCCGCGGTTTCACTCGCGTGGGCTACAGTTTCCCATTTTACCCCATTACAAACTTTCATCCCCTATTTCATTACCTTGGGGGTAGAATTAATCAAAATTCTTTCTTAGCGGATGCCTACTTCTTACATTTCTCCTGCATGACAAATTTCAGCCCGATCTGTCCAGTGGTTTGGGCTGTGCGTTGATAGATCACTATGTCAGTCAGTCACCTTTGAGTTATATATATTTAGATAACTAAAAAACATATGTACGGAACCTTCGGTGCGTAAGTCCAAGTCGCACTAGGCGGATTTTTGGTTAGAAAAGAAGGTAACCTTACCCAAAGAACGGGATTGTCAATATTATAATGCACGGCACAGTCAAGCTCCACCTTGTCCCCTACGTCACGGACTTGAGTCTGTGTTATATGTGATATTACTGGAGTGTGCTCTGCATATGCTGAAAACAACATAATATATTATCATCATCACCCTCTTGTTAAGAATCTGTCGCGAAGCACCTATCGATGTGTTCCGGCAGCCTCACTTGAGAGCCAGTTCCCAGTCCAGGTGTAGCGTGGCGCCATCTTCGACCACATCGTCACTTAACATCAGGTGACTTGCGGTCAAACACTACCCTGTAAATAGCAATAGTAAAAAAAAACCATCTGAATAAGCTCAGAGTCACACAACGAGCCATGGAGAGAGCCACGCTTGGAGTTCCTTTGCGTAATAAAATACGAAACAAGGAAATTTGCCGAAGAACCAAAATCCGGTGATTTTACAGCTCTCAGAATTTGCAAGTTGAATTAGCAAGCCACATCGCTCGACGAACCGATAACCGATGGGGAAGAAAGGTTCTGGAGTGGAGACCATGAACCGGAACACGTTCTGTAGGTGTCCCACTAGGGGGAGCAACGACATTGTAAGAGTCGCAGGGTGCCGATGGATGCAAATGGCTAACAGCTGTTCATCTTCGGCCCTTTTCCTCACTATTAGAACAGAGGTATACATCGCAAAGTGCGATTATAAATATCGATAGTTTTATAAGTAAATGTCAATATTTCAATTCATCGATATATTTTACGCGATCCTAATTCACATTCTAGTAGTATAATAGGCAGGTAGATACAGTGACTGTACAATGCACTATGACTGTATTACAGTCATAGTACATTTTACTATAACAGTCGATGACAAAAATCACTGAAAAATAAAAAGCCGATCACCTTCATCATCATAAACACCAATCTTTGACTGCATCATCACTTAAAATCAGGTATATTGTCTTCTGGTCAAACCCTACCTTGTAAGTTGCAATAAAATATCAAAAAATACTGATTTAAAAGACATTTTTTTAAAAGCTTTGTCGCTAGAAAGATTAAATTAGTATGGAAAGCAATATTAAATTAGCAAGATATTTTAATTTAACTTACCAGTGAATGCAAAGCACAATAATATTGATAGACAGTAATTTGCCATGTTGAGAATTAAACAATGCGTCATCCACACAACAAATTAAGTCGAACTTGAATTCGTTAATCGTTTTGTTTGTCGACCAAACTAAACTTATAACATGTACGTACCTACTATAAATACCTATTATACGTATGTAAATATTACAATTGCTTAGTGTTGCCAACAAGCATTTTGAAATTCCGCTAAGTTTGTTGTTAATTTGCCGTCAAATATCCGTTCAATTCAAACTGTTGTAGTGTCTCTGTCTTAGAATTTGTTACATTTTTATTTATCTTGTTAAAACTGCAATCTGTTTAATGCAAACTTATGAATAGATATTTCTGCGTCTTTAATCATCAAGATTATATTATAATTATTAAAGCCTAAATATCACAGTCTTTTTCAGTGATAATAAAATAATATTCCCTGTAACCGTAGTAAACGTAGAAAAAGTTAAAAAAGACAGATAAATAGTCATAGGCCACTAGTCATAATCTCCATAGATCTAATTATTATTATAATATCATAATATGATAGGTGGCATTAATAATAATTATTAGCATTGTACATTTTCAAGAAATAAACATTCATAATTCTGACTATTAAATTGGAAAAATAAGAGCCATGATTTAATAGATAAAATTAAATATCGTTAAATACTGAGTGAAAAAAACCGTCAGTCATTAGATTTTTTTTTACTTTCATTATTCCAAATCTGCTAGATATAACGGAATATATGTTAAGGTGGCAGCACTGAGTGCATTGCCCGAGTTGCCTGACCCTTCCAATCCTTTGATGCCAAAAATATTAAAACAAAAAAAATAAACGTTATCTGTATACGAGTATGGTAGGTAGTTATGTACATGTATCGAATCAGCTATAAGACTGTCAATTTTTATAATACCAGTTTTGGTTCCCTTTACTTTTTTGAGCCACCGAAGTAGACATAAAAATAATTCATCTGGAAGGGCTAATTAATTTCCTAGTATCAACCTAATTTTGCTACTCGTCACATAATATTATTATCGTGTCACTGTTGAAACGTATATTTTGTACCTTCGTTGTCTAGGTCTAGTTGAACCATTCATCACTAAAAGGCAATTGAAACTTGTGTTATATTGTTAATAATGCTTTAAAGTGACATCTAGCGCCCAATGGCGTCACTGTTTACGTCCAACTTTCGTTGCACGGGTCAAGTTTTGCTACTCGTCACTAGATGGCAGTTAGTACATGTGTTAAAGATGCTTTAAAGTGACATCTAGCGTCCAGTGGCGTCACTGTGTAAACGTCGTTCGTGTAAACTTACATTGCCCAGACCTGCTTTTGCTACTAGTCACTAGATGGCAGTGATACTCGTGTTGAAAATAGAAAAGTGACATCTAGCGTCCAGTGGCGTCACTGTTTAAACGTTCAACTTTCGTTACCCGGGCCTAGTTTTGCTATTAGTCACTAGATGGCAGTTGGTACTTGTGTTAGAGATGCTTTAAGTGACATCTAGCGTCCAGCGGCGTCACTGTTTAATGTTTATTTCATTTACTTGATGGCAGTGCCAAACATTTTGTTTACGTTATTTTGTACCCTCGTTGCTTGGGCCTAATGTTGACATTTATGATTTGTTTGTATAATAATAATTATATTCATTTTAGCAGAATTTATTACCTATAGCTCTAACCTAGAATAACTAACTACCTACCTACATTTACATTAAAAAAATCAGTAAAACACTAAGTGATTATTTTTAGTTATATAATTTTGAAAATAGCTTTGGCAATCGCGCCTGTCTTCACGTCTTGTAAAGCTGTCTCGTACTCGCTAAGAGGGTAAGTCTTAACCCCGAGCTTTTCGTAATCTATATATCTGAAAGAAAGAGAAAGAAAACAGCTTTTACTTTCATCATCATCATCAGCCCATTGCGTTCCCACTGCTGGGACTCTGGCCTTCTCTCAGAGAGAGAGTACGCGCCGTAATCTACCACGCGGGCCAGTGCGGGTTGGTAGATGTCGCATGCTCTTGAATGTCGCGGTTCTTGGACATGCCGGTTTCCTCACGAAGTTTTCCGCACATAACTTATTATGTCATAGGTGCGGGGACGAGAGGATTCGAACAAAAACGAATAAATGGTAAATATCCCGTTTCAATACCAAATGACCTTAGTTGTTTTGAAATAGACTTACCTATCGCAATTTATGATATATTATGTAATATAAATTTAGTACCTGCTCCCCATTGCCTTAAGCCATCCAATCGTGCCAGGAAAACTGTAGGGGTTTACTTTCACCCCTATTATGGTTAGCTCCTTCACATAGATTTCGAAGGGGTTGATTCTGGAAAAGACAAAAATAAAAGTCTAATTTCAGGATAAAAATGTAGATAATCTTATCCCTACTTCCCTATTTCCCTACTTATAAATGCGAAAGTAACTCTGTCTGTCTGTCTGTCTGTCTCACTTTCACGCCTAAATTACTGATTTAAATGAAATTTGACACGGAGATACTTAGTTTGAAACCTGAGGAAGAACATAATATAGGATACTTTTTATCGCGATAAACTGTAACCCCACGCGGGTGAAACCGCGGGGAACAGCTGAGTACTTATATAAAAATCTCGTATCACAGTATTCACAGTGTGTGTGTCAGCGTTTTTTTCTATCATTCTTCCGTCATGCGGGCACTATTGAAATGCCGTAGGTACCACTGATGCCCGGGCTACACTAAGGTAAACGTCAAGGGAAATGTCAATGCCTATCATCGCGATAAATATTACGTTAATTATTAACGCTAGTATGTGAGTGGCTACACTTGAACGGTCAACGTGCACTTGAGTTATCGGCTAACGTCAAACGCCAATGTGAATGCCGTTGTCCAATGTCGTGGCCACACTTATGTCAAACGTCAATCATATTATTGCGCTATTGAACGGCATTTCCCGTTAGTGGGGCCCCAGCATAAGACAGTTGAGTAAACTTACGATGCTTGATGAGTAGACGGGCAGCATCCGAAGACCACATACTTTCCTCCGGGCCTGAGGAAGTTCATACTGACTTCCATAGCTGAAGCCACTCCTGGAAGAAGGTTAATTCTATAAGCGAGGTCTTGTATTGAACTGGCTATGCAAGGTTTAGGAAATAGAAATTAAAACCATTACTTATAAATAAAATATACTGCCCCTTCCGTGCATGTTGTTTCGTCCTCTTACAGGGTAGCGTTTGACCACAAGTCACCTGGTGTAAAGTGACGATGTGGTCGAAGGTGGCGCCACGCTACACCTGGACTGGGAACTGGCTCTCAAGTGAGGCTGCCGGAACACACCGATAGGTGCACGGCGACAGATTCTTAACAAGAGGTTAGCTAGCCAGTCGAGCACTAGAAAACACCCTACCACCAAGCTATGGTTTCATCACGATGTTTGCTTTCACAGAAAGCTCAAGCTCATTTTAGGATTCGAACCCAAGACCTACGGATCACAAGCCTTGCTATTGTCGTTTCAAAAGAACGACTTTCATGGCAAAGATGGTCACTAAAAATGATTTCTTGGAATGTACCTGTACAATCAATGATGACGTCATACAGGCTTTTTTCGCTTTCCAAAACGTCCGGAGAGATTAGCCTAAAGCCGGTATCTGTGGAGAGAAATGAATCACATAATTAAATCAGCATATTACGTCCCCACTGCTGGGACTCTGGCCTTCTCTCAGAGAGAGTATGGGCCGTAATCTAGCACGCGTGCCCAGTGCGGGTTGGTGGATGTCGCATGCCCTTGAATGTTGCGGTTCTTGGACATGCCGGTTTCCTCACGATGTTTTCCTTCACCGTTTTGAGCGATGGTAAATCCGCACATAACTTAGTAAGTCATAGGTGCGGGCCGAGAGGATTCGAACTCGGTGTTGGCGCTTTCGCTTTATCGTTCGGCCAACATCGCTCTGTGTCAATATGAGCTAACACCCAAAACTGCAATGCGATGCGATATGACGCCGCATCGCAGTGCCAAACTTGCGATGCGACACGACGTCGTGCGGCGTTGGTTCAGTTGACAATACCACAAAACTGCTGTGCGATGCGAATGCGAATCAGATCGGAAGTTCTTGCAAGCTCGCAGATATTTGGGATGCGATGCGAACTCTCAGTTTTGTGTGGGAGGTGTATCTTAAATAAGGGTTGTCAATATTAATTACCCATGTTTTTGAAGAACTCAAGTTTCCTCTTATTTCTACCGGATATGGTGACATCTCTATGCCCGTGATGATGTAGGGTTGACATCCACAAGTTTCCTGAAATAAATAATTTAAATATTAAAAGCTAAACAAAAACCATAACCAATGGGAACCTTATAGGATGGATCATTTTGTTAACCCCCGACGCGAAAAGTGGGGTGTTATAAGTTAGACGTGTCTGTCTGTCTGTGGCACCGTAGCTCGCGAACGGATGAAGCGATTTCAATTTAGTTTTTTTTTGTATGAAACGTGAGTTACGGGCGAGAGTTTTTATTAGCTATTCTATAATATAAAATGAGTCGCAAAATGTGTTGGTAAGCACATAACTCAACAACGCCTGGACCAATTTCGCTAATTCTTTTTTTTAATGTTCGTTGTAGTCCAAGAATGGTTTTTACGGCGAGAAAAATTCAAATAATTGCCGGGAAAACTGTTACAGACCGGTCGTATAACTTCAATAGACTATTCGTAATTTTTATACAAAATATATTGCTGCCAGGTCCAAGGCAGAATGAAAATGTCGCCGATGTTCTTTAAAAAAATCTCAACAAGTCTTACCAATAACGCCAGACCCCATGATAAGAATCTTGTCGTTTACCGACATCGGTGAGACGCGGTCGAAACCGTGTGACACACACGAATATGGCTCACAGAGGGCACCTGTAAAAAAAAATCGTCTAAATCGGACCATCCTTAGAGAAATTATCGAAAAAGCTTGGGAAAAGTTTGGGAAAAGTTTACTTACAGGGTAGCGTTTGACCACAAGTCACCTGATGTTAAGTGACGATGTGGTCGAAGATGGTGTCACGCTACACCTGGACTGGGAACTGGCTCTCAAGTGAGGCTGCCGGAACACACCGATAGGTGCTTGGCGACAGATTCTTACATGAGTGTGGTAGCTAGCCAGGCGAGTACTAGAAAATACCCTACCACCACCAAGTTATGGTTTCATCACGATGTTTTCCTTCACCGAAAGCTCAAGCTCATTGTCGAATTCGAACTCACGTCCTACGGATCGCAAGCCGACGTCACTACCACTGAGCCATCATCGCTGTAAAATAAGAATAAAATTGTCAATGTTGCGCCCAAAAAACTACCTAAGTACCTGCCGAGAGTTTCTTGCCTAATCTTTTGCCGGCGTAGGTTGGAATAGACGTAGCTAGTAACTATTAAGTTTGACGTTCTAAAGTGATCACATAAAACTAACTAACTGAGATGGCGCAACGACTCAAAGTGAGTGTTGTCCTCCGATAACAAAAGACGCCACTCCGCTCTGTCCCGCGCCGCCTCCCGCCACTCCTCCGCCTGCAGTGAGCGCAAGTACATAGTGACTTCGTCTCTGCAGCGATACCTGGGACACTCGCGCGTCACATGTATGCTCGTTTGACCGACTCTCTCAAAGTGATCACATTGTATTAAATAAATATTTTGCGATTTTGATTTCTGATAATGAATGTTTAACTAGTTGCGCCTCGCGGTTTCACCCGCGTCTTTCCGTTATAAAAAGTTGCCTATGTGTTATTCCACGGTATAAGCTATCACCATTCCAAATTTCACTCAGATCCGTTCAGTAGTTTTTGCGTGAAAGAGTAACAAACATCCATCCATCCGTACTCACAAACATTCACGTTTATAATATGAGTAGGATTTCTAACACTTTCTGACCTGCGCCTCTAGCCAAGATGCATTCTGCAATCGTTGACGCTAATAGAAAACAAGAAAAAAGTATTGGTTTGACATATTTCTGACCACGTGACTTAGCGTTGAAATATGTCAAACCAATACTTTTTTCTTGTTTTCTACTGGCGTCAACGATTGCAGAATGCATCTTGGCTACGGGCCCTGTTGTCCGGATGCCCATTCGTCAGTCATAAACTCATAATACCTTGTTCAGTAGTAATCTCTTCTGGTAAAGCGAAGACTTGGTCCTGAGGCACGCACACGTACTGTGCCCAGCCACCATCTTTCCAGATGCCGACAACACTGTCGACGCCGTTGGTAGCACAATGCTGGTAAAGGCCCTTGCGGCAGTACTCGCAAAGAGTGCAGGATCTGTAACAAATTAATTATGGGCTCACAAATTTTACCCAGATCCGTTCAGTAGTTTTTTCGTGACAAACATCCATCCATCCATACTCACAATCTTTCACGTTTATAATATTAGTAAGGTTAACATTAGCATCCTTATTAACATTAGCTAAAGTGAAAGTCACGTCAAAATCGATCCAGCCGTTTCAGAGACTAGTATTAAATTCGTCTCTGTATCTTTTTTTCCATCCAGGATGGATGGATGGATGTTTGTTACTCTTTCACGCAAAAACTACTGAACGGATCTGAATGAAATTTGCAATGGAGATAGCTTATATATACCCTGGATTAACACATAGGCTACTTTTTATCCCGTAAAAGGGTTCCTGCGGGATAGCGGGAAGACGCAGGTGAAACGCGACTAGTATGTTAATAAGGAGTAACTTTTATTTTAGAAATTTGAACTCTGGGGAAGGTTATTGAATACTTTTTTTCCGCTATTAACTATAGTTCAATAAATAAATAAACCTTTGATTCGATCCAGTGCCGGATTTATATTTTTTATAAGTGTAGGCCACTTTTTTCTGCCGCTCCATGTACATACCTTTCTAAAATAATAATTTTCCATTTGTAGTTTACTACATTTAGAATGCCTTAAAGTTAAATAAGAGAGCGATGGAGCGATGGAGCGATGGTGCGAATAAGAGCGATGGTGGCCGAAAAGTTAGGCGTGCGACTTACCCGACACCCAGTTCGAATCCTCTCGGCCCCGCACCTATGACTTAATAAGTTATGTGCAGATTTGCCATCGCTCAAAACGGTGAAGGAAAACATCGTGAGGAAACCGGCATGCCCAATAACTGCAACATTCAAGGGCATGCGACATCTACCAACCGGCACTGGGCCAACGTGGTAGGTTACAGCCCATACTCTCTCTCTGAGAGAAGGCCAGAGTCCCAGCAGTGGGAACGTGAAAGGCTGATAATGATGTAAGTTAAATAAACGAATGAATTAGTCATTAGGAAAGAGTGTAAACAAAAAAATAATAAAACCGGATATAAAACCATGATAAAACCAGTGAACGTGTTTGACTTTTATTATCTGAAATCGAGTGACCGTCCTCTGAAATCTCCGCCCCTAGGACGTTGTCGCCCCTAGGCCGCAGCCTATACGGCATATTTATAAATCCAGAACTGATCCGATCCCGTATATACTCACCGATTGGGGTCCACCACGACTTTCTGGCCCTTTTTGAAGATGGAAGCCTTCCCAACATCATGAATGATTCCGCTGAACTCATGCCCCAGCGGTAAAGGACGACTTTTGGACACTGGAAATTCTCCCTGAAAAACAAAATAAGGTTTTTTTAGACCTTTTGACCTCGAGTCAAATTGGATCAAGGTGCTGCCAGGCTACACTTTAAATGAAATCATTTGAAGCGATGATGGCTGGTAGTAGTGACGTCGGCTTGCGACCCTTAGGCGTGGGTTCGAATCCTACAATGAGCTTGAGCTTTCGGTGAAAGAAAACATCGTCATGAAACCATAGCTTGGTGGTAGGGTATTTTCTAGTGCTCGTCTGGGTAGCTACCATCCTCTTGTTAAGAATCTGTCGCCAAGCACCTATCGGTGTGTTCCGGCAGCCTCACTTGAGAGCCAGTTCCCAGTCCAGGTGTAGCGTGGCGCCATCTTGGACCACATCGTCACTTAACATCAGGTGACTTGTGGTCAAACGCTACCTGTAATGCCCGGGCCACACTAAGGTCAACGTCAAGGGAAATGTCAATGCCTATCTTCGCGATAAATATTGCGTTAATTATTAACGCTATTATGTGAGTGGCTACACTTGAACGGTCAACGTGTATGCACTTGAGTTATCGGCTAATGTCAAGCGCCAATGTGAATGCCGTGGTCCAATGTCGTGGCCACACTTATGTCAAACGTCAATCATCGCGCTATTAAGCGGCATTTCCCGTTAGTGTGGTCCCAGCATTAGTAGTAAAAAAGACAGTAAGTACGAGTTGTCACTTTGACAAGTTAGCGGTAGTTAACGTTGACGTTTACGAAAACTTTTGTAGTTTTTAAAACTTGTATTAAGGAAGAGAGAGAGAGAGAGACCAAGACTTTATCTGGAAAAACTGCACACAATAACAAAAGAAAGAAGCGCACACAAAACAGTAACATTGTACATAAGCCATTATAAGGACGCCGTGATAAACAATGAATCTGAAATCAGCTCCATACAAAAACGCAAGCGAGCTGACTAATGCCGTAAGTTCGTATGCGCCAAAAAAGAGTTTTTTTCGTTTAATATGAAAACTATCGTTAATTTTATAAAACTAAACCTGTAGTTCTTTGAAGAATGTGCATATACCATACAAAAAAAAAATCACCTCTTAAATCGGTTTTGTATGCCTGTAAAATGAAAATCTTTTTTTTTAGAGGGCAGTTTTCGATCATTGTTTGTCTGCTATGAAAGTTAACCAATCGTGTTATCCTTCCGACAATCTGATATCAAAAACATGATCTTTAATGCACATAAATATTAGCTCTGTATGTTTTGTCATTGCTGAGAAAAAAGGAAATCTGTGCAGCCAATATTGCCAATTCCTCGTCTTAATATTATCTGATGGTGCGAACACTGCTGCTGTGTACAGTGCCTCCCAAAAAGGACTTAGCTCAGCATATGCTATGAACGAACCCACGGCGCTGATTTTCAGCCAAGACCCTATTATACTTAGACCTTACCTTTTACTTTTAAGGGTACAGATGTCATGTTACCTTTATAATATGCACGTCGGTTCCACAAACCCCACTGTATTCCACTTTCACAATGACCTCATCGTCTCTTACTATCTTCGGTAAAGGGTAGTTGTCTTCAAACTTGAGACTCAGTGTCTTCCCATCGAACACAACAGCTTCCATCACGAGTTACTGGAACAATAAAGAAAAGTTTGACATTAACTAATAACAATTTTAAACCGATCGGGCTGCGACTTTGCATGCATAAAGCTGAAGCCTACGCGGGTGAAACCGCGGGGAATAGCTAGTCTTAAATAAAACGAAGTGAACGTAAGTGAAGCTTATAATAAAATATCAGACTATTTATATGACAAAAAAGCTTGGGATTGTAGTGAACTTGCTCCAAATAAATCAATTAGTAATGGGAAAAAAATTGTAAATGTTATCGCACCCAAGAAGTGACCTATAGTTACCGGGCGTTTCTTGCCTGTTATTTTGCCAGCATATGGAAGTTGGAGGTTGGTACAAAGTTGCGTAACGAGTAGTTTTAACAAAATCAAGTCAACTCACCAACAATTTGTACAACAAAAAAAAACACCTTTAATTTTACAAAGTTACCAAACAAAAACTAGTTGATAGTTCCGAGGTGTTAATTGATGAAGACACGACTGACCTAAAGAGTATGTGAGATAAGACTAAACGAAAAACAATGTGATTGATGAATTGTTGTCATAACCTGTCTCAAATAAGAAACGGCACGGCTAAATTAGGAAACAACTTTAGTTCACTCGCAGTTTTTTCCGTTACAGGAACTTTTTTCGGGATATAAAGAGTGCTAAATGTTTATACAGGGCATAAGCTATCTCCATTCCAATTTACACTTAAATCCGTTCAGTAGTTTTTGCGTGAAAGAGTAACAAACATCCATACATCCATACTTTCACATTTATAAGCTGCGACCTGCGATTAAACCTGTAGTTTTCCCGCTATACCACCTTTTTCGGGATAAAAAGTAACCTATGTGTTAATCAAGGGAATGAGCTATCTCCATTTCAAATTTCATCTAAATCTGTCAAGCCGTTTCCGCGTAAAGAAGTAATAAACATACGCATTTATAATACCAGTGTTTTTTGCGAAATGAAATTCTGAGGGAACAAATTAGTCGAAGGACCAAAATCACCGACATGCCTCTTAGAATTTGCAAGTTGAAGTGGCAATGGGCAGGCCACATCGCTCGACGAACCGATAACCGATGGGGAAGAAAGGTTCTCGAGTGGCGACCACGAACCGGAACACGTTCTGTAGGTAGGCGTCCCACTAGGTGGAGCGGCGACATTGTAAGAGTCCCAGGGAGCCGATGGATGCAAATGAATATTGTGAATTTTGGCCTCAGCACCATCATTCACGACGTCGGTTCTAATACTAGACAAACACTTTGATGATAATTAGAACTGCTTCAGATGTTGGCCTTGCAAAAAAATTCCCAAGATCGGTTTTCTATTACATAAAATAATTTTATAGGAATTTTTGAACGATGGTGACCGAACGGTAACGCGTGCGCCTTACAAGGTACCAATACAGAGTTCGAATCCTCTTGGCCCCTAAAAGTTATGTGTGGGTTAACCATCGCTCAAAACGGCGAAGAAAATCATCGCGAGGAAACCGGCATGTCCAAGAACCGCAACATTCAAGGGCATGCGACATCTACCAACCCGCACTGGGCCCGCGTGCTAGATTACGGCCCGTACTCTCTCTCTGAGAGAAGGCCAGAGTCCCAGCAGTGGGAACGTGATAGGCTGATGATGATGGCTATTTTTATCATTGACTACCTGTTCCCACGTCTTTTATCTAAAAGAAAAATGCAATAAATTCTTTAAATCATTGAAAAGTTGACCAAAAATTACCCATAACATTGGAAAATTTGATAAAAACTTAAACCGCATTTTTCCATTGACATTTTATTTAAACGCTAGGGCATAGGATACTTTTTATAGTCCATGCGGACGAAACCGTGTGGCAAAGCTAGTGTTGTATTAAAAAAATACCTTATACTGCAGTTCACGAAGCTTCAATATTTTTTTGTGTAGGTACACACAAGCGTTCACGACAAGAGATCTTTAACAAATAACTTGTTTCGGTATATCAAAAACCTATTTATCCAACTGTCCTAATATCTGTGACTATACACACATACACACACACACACATACACACATACATACCATACATATCATACATTTATATATATTTTACATTATTTTATTTATATTTTTTTTTATGGACACCGAAGAGCTGGCAGCTTACCTCGGACAAAGAATTAGTCTAGCCATCCAAAGGGGGAACGCTGCCAGTATCTTCGGTACCTTGCCTAAAGGGACTTCTTTTAATAATGTATTTTAGTTATTAGTTTAGGTTTCTTTGTTATGATGAAATTATGTTTAGTTTGAAGCAATAAATATACATTTTACATTTATATAAATTCAAAACTGTGTTTGAATTATATATTATTTTATTGCATATTTAATAACTAGACAAACCATCTAGCTATACCTACACTTTTAAAGTGTTCACAATAAGCAATTCAAACCAAATCATATATTTATCTATTGATAAGTATGTGATTTACATTTTATAGCGATGATGTCTCAGTGGTAGTGACGTCGGCATGCAATCCGAAGGACGTGGGTTCGAATTCTATATACAATGAGCTTGAGCTTTCGGTGAAGGAAAACATCGTGATGAAACCATAGCTTGGTGCTAGGGCATTTTCTACTACTTGCCTGGCTAGCTCAAGTTGAAAGCCAGTCCCCAGTCCAGATGTAGCGTGGCGCCATCTTCGACCGCATCTTCAGATAATGTAAAAATTGATTTATAAATAAATTATTTGTATTATAGGATATAAATATAACTGTATTTGACAGACAGACAGACAAGTCAAATCAAATGAAATGAATATTCAAAACGAATGTTTCCATATCCCAATGCGTACAAGCAACCAAGAGAAATCTTATTAATAAAGCTAATTAAAAAATATCGTACTATTAGATGACAAAAAAAAGCTTGGGATTTTAGTGAACTTGCTCCAATTCAATCAATTAGTAAAAGGAATAAAATTGTCAATGTGATCGCGCCCAAAAATCACCTGCCGGGCGTTTCTTGCCTGTTCTTTTGCCGGCGTAAGGAGGTTGAAACAGGCGTTGTTAGTCTTAAGTTTGACGTTTTAAATTGATCATATTAGGTAAATAAAGAATTTTGAAGTTTCTTTTTTATAATGCAGGGGCCACACTAACGGGAAATGCCGTTAATTATCGCGATGATTGACGTTTGACATACATGTGGTCACGACTTATCGCGATAATTTTACAACGGAATTCACATTGGTGTTCGAAGTTAGCCGATAACTCAAATGGCGGTAGGTACATCTGTCGCGAGAATTAAAGTGTTGAAGCGGCGACACTACATGTTGAAGAATGAGAAAAGAAAGTTTCGTTGCATTCACGTTGACCGTTCAAGTGTAGCCACTCACACTAAAGGTATTTATTTATTACACCCGTTTTTGAAAAGTGTTTCAATTAGATTTTATAGTACTAGTGAACCAATAAAAAAAAATCAAAAAAAAAATTATTTAATCGTTATGTGCCATAGAAAATTGATTTAAATTTTGCATTTTCGAATTTTGCACGTAATTTGACGAAAACGCTAGTCGCAGTGGACGCCATATTGCTCTGTGGTCATGACGTCAGTCGGCTGTGTAAACAAATGCAGTGACGTTTTGTTAGTTGTTTATATTTACATAGCCGTATGACGTAACAACATGGCGACTGCTATTCAGATGGTGTCAGTGGTGTTTTCAAACAGACTATTAAAACTGAAACTTTTGAATTCAATTTTAAAATTGCTATTTTATGAACTAAAACTATCGATTTCCGACTGCTTTTCGCCTAAGCTATCTCAATAATATGTTTATAGAATTTTCACAGGTAGAGTTAAATATAAATATTGCGTTAATAATGAACGCAATATTTATCGCGATGATGGGCATTTGCGTTTCCTTTGACGTTGACCTTAGTGTGGCCCCAGTGTAACGAAATTCAATATTTACAAACCCGACGGCAAATTTGCGAACTGGCTCTCAAGTGAGGCTGCCGTAGATGCTTCTCGACTAATAAATAACACGAAATCAGGACTATCGATTTCAACAACTCGTAATACTCGTTCTAAAAGTCATAATATATTATTTAAACGCTAATATTAGCCTGACCTTTTTGTCGCGTGGATTGAATATTATCTGCAATCAAAACTATGGAATTTTTGTGACAAGTTTTTCTTTATAGCTAAGAAAAAATACTTAAGATTGGCAAACAAGCTGAGACGAATATTAATTATGAAACAAAATCTATTCAAAAATAACATAATAATAAATCAGGTTTTTTTTGGCGGCAATCGAATTGTCAACGTGAAAATTTTGTTTTTATTTCCAAAACTTGTGTTTCTTCGAGTGATAATGTGTAATATTGGTGGATTATTAACCATTATGTGTTCGTTAATGTGTACGAGTGTGGGAAATTGAAATAAAGTTGTGAAAGTGACTTTTCTAGTTGCTCCAAAAAAGTCCGTGTAAAGTTTAAGTAAAGCGCCACTACTTTACTTAAACACTATCCTCATCCCTTCATCTCATCATCATAATATAACCTTGATTCAAGTCTCTGATTTTGAAATATTTTATACCTGACACTGGCAAATACACTAATCGTGTGACGCCATAATAAAACAAAAAAAAACAAACAAGAAAAAGTATTACAAAAGGAACAAAAAACCCGACTGCGCCAAAATAACCCTATGTCACTCCCACATTAAAGACGAATCTAATGACACCTCATATGTTAAAAATCCGCCATTTAGGCTACAGGCCGTGCCAAAGAAATAAACATGCATACACTCGAAAAACAGCTTCTTTCGCAGTTTGGTAAAAATGAGTAGTTCAACTTGGTGCAGTCATACGCGTGTCGCGTACACACATTTCGGTCATTCCTCTTTGTATATTGATAGACTACCTAACTATTTATTACTGACCCGGCGAACTTCGTATCACCAATAAAAGTCACCTTTTAAACCTTCCCTGAACTTCCACAAATATTTCAAGATCAAAATTATCGACATCGGTCCAGCCATTCTCGAGTTTTAGCGAGACTAACGAACAGCAATTGATTTTATATATATGTATAAGAGAAGATATATAAAAATGAATCCCTATTTTCCTTGGTCACGGCATCACGCGTGAACGGCTGGACAGATTTCACTAAGTTCACCACCCTCTTGTTAAGAATCTGTCGCCAAGCACCTATCGGTGTGTTCCGGCAGCCTCACTTGAGAGCCAGTTCCCAGTCCAGGTGTAGCGTGGCGCCATCTTCGACCACATCGTCACTTAACATCAGGTGACTTGTGGTCAAACGCTACCCTGTAAATAGTAAAAATAAAAATAAATAAAATAAAATAAGTATTTTTTTTGTTGTGTTTGTTATTGCCAGGAGAAGGTTCTTATGAAATAAAAAATGGAAAAAAAAACGTTTTACTGTGATAAACTGCAGACCACGCGGGTGAAACCGCGGGGCGCAGCTAGTATCTAATTAATTTATTGATTTCAGATCATTCAAAATCCATAATTACAATTTAAAATTCAACACTTGCAAAATTCAAAACAATTTAATGACTACATGAAAATAAAATTATGCTCTGTTGATTAAACAAGTCCGTGTTATTTAAAGAATTCCAATAATACAAGAAACAGCGCACTTTGCATATATTTTACATAATTACTATCGAGTTTTGTTGATATACCTGCCATGACAATGTAAAGAAAATTACAGAAATAGAGTGTTTTTATTCAACAGAGAAAACCTATTGCTTAAATGAAAAACAACACAACACAACACAATATATTTTCTCTTGTTCCTAAGTATTGGAGGAGGACTAGCTGACCCGGCAGACTTCGTACTGCCTCAATCGAAAAATCAAAAAATCAATTAACTTTAATGAATAGCAAAGTTCAAAGTTCAAATTGACTCTACTTACATTTTATTTAGAAAACGTTTATACGGGAAAAAGGAAAGCGCTGTTTTCAGGGTTTTCTTGGCAATTATTCTAATTTTTCTCACCTTTTAAACCTTCCCTAGACCTCTACGAACATTTCAAGACCAATATTAGCCAAATCGGTCCAGTCGTTCTCGAGTTTTAGCGAGACTAACAAATAGGAATTGATTTTTATATAAATACTAGCTGACCCGGCGAACTTCGTATCTCCAATAAAAGTCACCTTTTAACCCTTCCCTGAACTTCCACAAATATTTCAAGATCAAAATTAGCCAAATCGGTCCAGCCGTTCACGAGTTTTAGCGAGACTAACGAACAGCAATTGATTTTTATATATTAGACTAGCTGCGCCCCGCGGTTTCACCCGCGTGGACTACAAAAAAAAATGATATAAAAAATAGATGTTGGCCGATTCTCAGACCTTCCCGATATGCACACAAAATTTCATCAAAATCGGTCAAGCCGTTTCGGAGGAGTATGGCAACGAAAACTGTGACACGAGAATTTTATATATTAGATTTCTTAAACATGCTTGGAAATATGAGCATTATTTTGACAACCTTCTTCGAGATAAATTGAACTTGCTGCACTGCCCAAATATATGCGAGCAGCGGCCGGCAAAAGTTGTATGAAAATCCATATCTGTCGTGTTTAGCGGCCAAATAAATTACATAGTAAACTCATATCTGTCGTGTTTAGCGGCCAAATAAATTACATAGTAAATTCATATCTGTAGTATTATTTAAAAATGGAACGATTTTTGCTCCGAAACATGGCAACCAATGAGGTAACTTATCAAAGGTTATATTTAAATTCCGAACCGGTTTGCACATAGAAAACTGTTTATTGAATAAAAAAAACAAATGAACACTTTAACGCGGGAATTTTTCTGTATTTCGTCATTGGTTTTGAAAAGTAATTGTTATTTGACAAAATCTGTTCAAGTGAAGATAATGAGTGAAGTGTGATGAAGTTACTTTAACACCACCTGAAATTCAAGAGGCAAGAGCAAGAGCCGTAATAGAAAACATGTTACTGCCAAAATCGAAAGAAAAAATCTCTGCCCAGGTACTACTTAGTTTTAATTTCCGCGCATTATTTGAGAAAATTACTATACAAGCCTTGGCCGCAACCAGGCCTAGATAGACTTACGTATGTGGGCCTCGCCTTCGCCTCGGCCCACATTTACACGCTCGTCCATCTAGTCCCCCTTGCAGGCCGCTGCAGTAATGTACTATGGATAAAGGAAATATGTACCTTTAAAACGTCTTCCACGTAACTTAAGCTTATTATTTTGTATACACTAGCGCTCTCTTCAAGAGGTTCTTTACATGTAACTCGTTTCGGCATATCAAAGACTTATTTAAACAACTGTCTTAATATCTGTGACTAATACATATACATTTAAAATACATAGACATTTATATAAATGCAAAACTGTTAGTTTGTTTGTCCTCCTTTCAAGACGTAACGAATCAACGTGAAGAATAATAATAAGAATTCAATCATCAATCATCATTATCAGCCTTTCACGTTCCCACTGCTGGGACTCTGACCTTCTCTCAGAGAGTATGGGCTGTAATCTAGCACGCGGGCCCAGTGCGGGTTGGTAGATGTCGCATGCCCTTGAATGTTGCGGTTCTTGGACATGCCGGTTTCCTCACGATGTTTTCCATCACCGTTTTGAGCGATGGCAAATCCGCACATAACTTATTAAGTCATAGGGCTGAGAGGATTCGAACTCGGTGTCGGCGTCTTGTAAGTCGCACGCCTAACCGTTCGGCCACCATCGCTACACTAATAATAAGAATTATTTCTTTGCAACAAGTTAAGAATCTGTCGCCAAGCACCTACCGGTGTGTTCCGGCAGCCTCACTTGAGAGCCAGTTCCCAGTCCAGGTGTAGCGTGGCGGCATCTTCGACCACATCGTCACTTAACATCAGGTGACTTGTGGTCAAACGCTACCCTGTAAGTAGTAAAAAAAATAAAATAAAACAAAATAAATAAACATCCCACTAGTATTATTAATGCGAAAGTTTGTGTGTGTGTTTAAATGTTGTTACAACGTATCACCGTAACTACAAAACCAATTTTGATGAAATATGGAGATAGCTTATATCCTGGATTAACATGTAGGCTACTTCTTATCCCGGAAAAAGGCTCCTGCGGAATAACAAAAAGACGCGGCTGAAACCGCGGAGAGCAACTAGTATTCAATACAAGTATAGTGGTACAGTCAGCGACATAAGTAGCTGATCGTTCTCGATTTTCCAAATGTGTTCCAAATCAAAAATTATTATTGTTTTTTTTTACATTTTACATGGTATAATTTTGACCACACACCTGATTTTAGGTGATGATGAGGTCAAAAATTGGTGTCTAAGATGATGAGGATGATAAAAAAAAGTGTGATTGTTCAGCAACTTTTGTCGTTGACTGTACACATTAATAAAAATCTAACTAACTAGAGCCTGAGAAAGATTCAAAGATTCAAAGAATTTATTGCATTCCATAATGTACAATAGTTAGTCATAATATACTTAATTAAGATCATTATGGACCCTGTTGGGCACAACAACAATATTACTTAAAAGCTAGAGGAGATGAGGACTGCCATCAATCAACAAATAACCTATTACGAGTATTATAAAGGAACATAGGTTACGCGATAAACTGTAGCCCACGCGGGTGAAACCGCGGGGAACAGTAGTTTTTAAATCACTTATCGGGTTTAGGTGCCCCTGATGCCTAAACGCTCGGGACAACCCTGTTCTCTTAGTCCTACTTTATTAATATTATATTATATATTATTTTTAATATTATTAATGCAAAAGTAACTCTGTCTGTCTATATTGATACTATTTTATGATTACAATTTAACAGGAGAAGAAGTGTTTTAATATTTCACTATCTTTCAAAATCTACTATGTTTACCTAATCTCGAAGGACGAAGCAAGGAGGTTTAGAGATTAAACGAACTTACCTGAAGTGAAGTTCTATCCCAATTGTACGAGTTGCTTCGTCCGAAGAGATTAGGTCCCTCCCTGCCCTTAGCCCCCCATAATAAGTGAAATATTAAGGTTCCAGGCTTTCAACTAAATGAGTGACACTGACAACCAGAGCGGAGAAACGACTATACCAACCTACAAAGAGAAAAAAAAAAAATACTGCAGATTTTCTGCTTTCAACTAAGTGGTAGAAAAGCGATATATCTCGCTTTACGCCTAAACTACTGAACCGATTTAAGTGAAATTTGGTACAGAGATATTTCTTTTTATCACGATAATGTGTATTTCACGCAGGTGAAACCGCCGGGAACAGCTATTGTTTAAATAATTTTTCGGGTTTAGCCTGGACGCTCGGGACAACTCTGTTTTCCTAGTCCTACTTTATTAGTGTTATGAATGTGAAAGTTTGTGAGTATGGATGGATAGATAGATATTTGTTACTCTTTCACTCCAAAACTACTAGACGGATTTTGATGTAATTTGGCGTGGAGATAGTTCAAGTCGTGGCGTGGGGACGGGCATAGGATTAGATGACCTTTTGAATGCAATAAAGTGTGTACCAGAAGACGTTGTGTCGGCTCCTTCAGTGAATTCCTTTAAAAACAGACTGGACAAGTGGTTGCGAACGAACAATGCTTCCTTGCTACAGAATTGACTTTTCTCTGCACTTTTGGACATAATTCAACACAGCATGTTATAGGCACATCAGCCTCAGGATGCTCGCCTATTCCCAATTTTTATTTTTATGTAATAGATTAGCAAACAAGCAGACGGCCCGCCTGATGGAAAGCGGTCACCGTCGCCTATGGACATCTGCAACACCAGGGGAGTTGCCGATGCGTTACCGACCTTTAAGAACTCTTTTCACACCCATCTTGAAGGATTGCAGTCTGTAGCACAGCGGAAAGACTTGTGGGGGAAGCTCATTCCACATTTTGCATGTATGCGGGAGAAA
The DNA here is from genome assembly GCA_931315375.2 of Opisthograptis luteolata. NCBI lineage: Eukaryota > Metazoa > Arthropoda > Insecta > Lepidoptera > Geometridae > Opisthograptis > Opisthograptis luteolata. Next base: position 3,624,322 of record OV928061.1, read on the forward strand.
GGAGCGCATAAATCGCGAGGTGTGGGATTTCCAGGACTCGATAATGTGTGGATGAGCTTTGTTGCGATGACGAGACATAATATATATAACGGCGTGCAGTAGATTTAATTAAATTAAGTCGATTACTAATAACATTTTGAATTAAGTCGATGGTAATGAGTGAATCGAATCGATATTGATATCGATATCAATATCGATATTGGTCTATGGCATATTTTTTTAGAGCGGGTAACACCGAACGGAGTTGTAAATGTCATTGCGGTGGTGAGGTCACTTTTCTGACAGCGGCCACGCGCGATGGTCATGTGCAAACCCGTTGGCTCTTAATCCGTTTAAATTACGTTAATCCATTGTAGTTAATTGTTAATTAGTGTCTGAATTATTATAATAGTGACCGCTGCATAGTTTGTGCGTGTTATTTTTATACCACCTGCACCTTCACGCCCACCATGGACGACCTACACACGGATAAACCTCCTGAGGTATCACCTCGGGCCCCTGATGATCCGTCATATATGAAATGGGAAAAGCGAGTGTGATCGCGGGGCACAGTTGTGTTTTTTCACAAGTAGCTTGCCAAATGAAAAACACTAGATTATTTATCATTTACACAGCTGTCATTAAACAAAGCGTTATAGAAAACAAAATACTTTTTTTTCCTATGGGTGTCAATTTACATAAATAGGCGGACCTAATTTTTATAATATAACTGGGGTTAACAGATGACAGGAGTTTTCCTGGCAAGTCAGGAATTATGACTTAATAAGTTATGTGCGGATTTGCCATCGCTCAAAACGGTGAAGGAAAACATCGTGAGGAAACCGGCGTGTCCAAGAACCGCAACATTCAAGGGCATGCGACATCTATCAACCCGCACTGGGCGAGCGTTTTAGATTACGGCTCATACTCTCTCTCTGAGAGAAGGCCAGAGTCCCAGCAGTGGGAACGTGAAAAGGCTGATAATGATGATGCCCCGCGGTTTCACTCAGGTGGACTAGGTTTTTCCCAATAAAAAATTGCCCCGTAGAGTCACCAAGAAAATAAAAACATAGTTTTTATCAACGAAAATTTTATTAGAAAACTAGTTGCATCCTGCGGTTTCACCCTCGTCTTCCCGTTATCCCGCAGGAACCTTTTCCGGGATGAAAAGTAGCCTATATGTTAATCCAGGGTTTAGGCTATCTCCATTCCAAATTTCATTCAGATCCGTTCAAAAGTTTTTGCGTGAAAGAGTAACAAACATCCATACTCAAAAACTTTCACGTTTATTCTCCTTCCAAAATATTCATAATTTCTATTTATTTGTATTCATTATGAGTATAATTGGAGATAACTTAAACTAAGATGGAGCAACGGCCCAAAGTGAGTGTTGTCCTCCGATAACAAAAGATGCAACTCCGCGTCAGGTGCCCAAAATGCTGGCAGCATTGCCTCGTTGCATTCAAATTCATTGCCAATGCTAATTTTTAGACCAAAATATGAGCCAGCATTTTGGTCATCCGTCGCGTCAAATAGAAGCTTTGCCAAGTCCCTAAATATTCCGTGACTGTCTGGCCCCCATGGATCCATAACAAAAACTATTATTAATACAAAATAATTAAATAACAAGATGTGATGTGTGTTGTGTATGTTTACGAGTGAGTGTGTGTGTAAGTGGTGTGTATGTCGAAGGAAACATTTAAAAAACTTTAGACAGAGCGATGCATCTTTTTAATTATTATAAAGTCCAAGCCAGATTTTGTCAGGAAATTTTGGTTTTTTGTTCTGGTAACTCTATTTACGACTAATTATTTTGCATGTTGGAGGCCATTGGCTTGTCTTAAAATATCACACATACAAACACACACTTATATAGGTACATCACGTTGAGATGGTCCGTGCTTAGAATTTTATAAAGATACCGCTCATCACATGTTTTTAACCATATCTCCCTACTTTTTATATATAAATGCGACAGAAACTCTGTCTGTCTGTCTGTTACGCTTTTACGCATAAACTACTGAACCGATTTAAATAAAATTTTGGTACGGAGATAGTTTGAACCCTGGGGAAGGACATAGGATACTTTTTATCGCGATTAACTGTAGCCCACGCGGGTGAAACCGCGGGGAATAGCTAGTATATTTATATAATACTAAGCTGGTGCGTTCAAAACATCCAAGTGTCGTGTATTAAAAAATGTCCTAAGAAACTACGAAGTTAAGAAATCAATATCTTTTTTTTTTCTACACTTTCTATAAAATATCGTTTGTATAATCTTAATACACAAAAAAATACAATTTTTATCGTACATAGACCGTTTTCATACGACCTCGGGTCCGTTTTGGCCATTGTTCTTTCAACTATCTAATTAACACGGTTTATCACGATTCATGAGATTACAGCCTGGTGGCAGATGGACAAATAGACAGGCGGATGGACAGCGGAGTCTTAGTCAAAGGGTCCCGTTTTACCATTTAGGTACGGAACCTTAAAAATAACCGACGACCGATATGGCGCAATGGGCGGATAGCCGACTGTGAAGCGTGAGGTCGCGGGTTCGATTCCTGCTACAGGACAAATATTTATGCGTAGAACAAAAAAAAAAGCGCAATTATTTGGTCTGTGTCTGGGTGTTGTGGATCCCCGATCCTCGTAGTTTCTGATACCCCTAGATACAGGGAAACCTAGTTAGGGGTCAGAGCCCTATGTATGTGATTGTGCGGGCAATATTATTATTATTATATATTATATATATTATTTACCTTGAGCTGTCGCTGAAGGTCATTCTACACACAGTATTAAATCCACTCCATTCTGTATCTCATGAACCGTGATGGACAGTTGAAATTTTCACAGATGATGTGTTTCTGTTGCCGCTATAACAACAAATACTTAAAAACGGAATTTATACTAACATTTAAAGGGGCTTACTAACAACAAACGTGATTTTTTTGCCATGTATATAGGTAATGGTACGGAACCCTTCGTGCGCGAGTCCAACTCGCCCTTGGCCGGTTTTTTATAGGTGTTTCAGAAAACTTTCCATTCTTAATATTGGTGGATGAATGAAAACATTTGCTATGAAATAAATTATACAATTTTATTTTTACATTGTATACAATTTATCCGTGTCATTTGATTTAAAACGCCTATTTTATGCGTTAATTTTTTAACATAGCCTCGGCAACGATGGTGCCTTCCTTTAGCTCCTTAAAAGCCTCTTTGTATTGAGATAGGCTATACATTTTGACTCCTAACTTCTCGTAGTCCTAATATCTGAAAAGCTTGGTGGTAGGGTATTTTCTAGTACTCAAAAACTTAAGACTATTTACGCCTGTTCCTACCTCCTTACGCTGGCAAAAAATAGGCAAGAAACGACCGGCAGGTAATTTTTTAGGCGCGATCACTTTAACAATGTTAATCTTACTACAAATTGATTGATGTATGTGTGATGAGCATGAACATTTGTACCTGGGTCTTGGATATTTCTATCTTTAAAAGTATTTATTTCTCTATATAAGTATGTATAATTATATCGTTGTCTAGTACCCATAACACAAGTTTCGAGCTTCATTTGGGGCTAGGTCAATTTGTGTGCAATTGTCCCCGATATATTATATTTTATTTATTGAATTGGTGCAAGTTCACAACAATCCCAAGCATTTTTGCCATCTAAATAGTCCGATATTTTATAATAAGCTTTACTAATAAAATTTATCTTGGTTGGTTGTGCACATTGCGAGTTACGGGATCACAACCAAAGCAGATCAGCCCCCACAAGCAGCTCGTTCACGAGTTGACGCATGTGCCAGCCATCGCTCTCCTTATTTCTCCTTATTTTTAACCGACTTCATAAAGGAAGAGGTCACTCAATTCGACGGTATATATGCTTTTGTTATGTGTGTTCGCGGCTAACTTCGTCGTTTATGAACCGATTTTGATGATTCCTTTTTTGTTGGAAAGGAGATATCCCAAGGGTACCATGATAAGAAAACCAGGATCAGATGATGGTATCCCAGAGAAATCGAGGGGAAAACGAGGTCGGTTATTTTTTTGTTAAAAATTATACATGTTCCAATATACATAAATGGTATGAAAACAATATTTTCGCCTAATGAAATATTTTAATTAAAGTTACAAAGTACTAATTAGTCCTTATTCGTACTTACTAAGCGATCAAAACAACTTGCCTTTCTGATGACCTTAGAAACTGTGATCTCTACAGTACCCCTAGTACAGGTTTTGATAGTTTACAAAAACTATAAAAGTTTTCGTTTCCATCCATACATTTTTTTTTTCAGCGAATTTTATCGAGACTTGGAGGAACTGAAATCGTTAATACGGGTTATTTTAAATCGTTATAATCATATTCCAACAATGTTATTGAGTTACTTTTTGAATTTAAGCAGATCGAGTTGCCACTTTGACAAGTCGGCGGTGGTAAACGTCCACGTTTACGAAAACTTTTATCGTTTTCAAAACTTGTACTAGGGGTACTGATCACTGGTCTCATAGATTTTATACCATCTCCATAACATTTGATAACGATAATAATGTTATCATGTATTATGATAACAAAAAGGGTGACAATCATCCATTAATCTGTCGCCAAGCACCTATCGGTGTGTTCCGGCAGCCTCACTTGAGAGTCCCAATCTAGGTGTAAGATGGTGCCATCTTCGACCACATCGTCACTTAACGTCATCAGCCTGAAGAAGTCCACTGCTGAACTCCCCCTTTGAACGCCATGAACCTCTATTAGCCATTTGCATCCATCCGCTCCCTGCGACTCTTACAATGTCCCCGCTCCACCTAGTGGGACGCCTACCTACAGAACGTGTTCCGGTTCGTGGTCGCCACTCGAGAACCTTTCTTCCCCATCGGTTTGAAACCCTAGTATTGATTATTATTGTTTAACATTGAGAACTGCCTTAAGCCTAGATTTAGGCCTCATCATCATCAGCCTTTCACGTTCCCATTGCTGGGACTCTGGCATTCTCTCAAAGAGAGTATGGGCCGAGTGCGGGTTGGTAGATGTCGCATGCCCTTGAATGTTGCATTTCTTGGACATGCCGGTTTCCTCACGATGTTTTCCTTCACTGTTTTGAGCGATGAGAACGGGTGCTGCTTGTGGGGTCTGGTCTGCTTTGGTTGTGATCCCGCAACTCATTAATATTCATGTTCCCATATCCCAATGTGTACAACCAAACAAGAGAAATCTTATTAGTAAAGCTAATTAAAAAATATCGGACCATTAAATGACAAAAAAAGCTTGGGATTTTAGTGAACTTGCTCCAATTCAATCATTTAGTAATAAGAATAAAATTGTCAATGTGATCGCGCCAAAAAAATTACCTGCCGGGCGTTTCTTGCCTGTTCTTTTGCCGGCGTAAGGAGGTTGGAACAGGCGTAGCTAGTTTTAAGTTTGACGTTTTAAAGTGATCACAATGTATCCTATTGAATAAATAAATAAATAAATTGAAATTGAAATTGATGGCAAATCTACACATAACTTTCTTATTAAGTCATAGGTGCGGGGCCGAGAGGATTCGAACTCGGTGTCGGCGCCTTGTAAGTCGCACGCGTTACCGTTCGGCCACCATCGCTCTAATAAAATCCTCAAACGTGCGGTCACCCTTAGCACCTCTAATGATCTCCATATTATAATGAACTGCATCAAAACTAATCGAGTTGTTTTTCTGAATGTTGTTATGATGTCAAGTTGTTTATAGTTAGAACTTCCTGTAAATAAAATTAAATGGGTAAGTACTTATGTATCTATCAAGTTGCATGCAGGGAGGATGGAGAGGCAATGGGTGCAATCCTAGTATCAAACTTCAATATATTTAATAATGCCCGCACAATCACATACATAGGCTCTGACCCCTAACTAGGTTTCCCTGTATCTAGGGTATCAGAAACTACGCGGATCGGGGATCCACAACACCCAGACACAGAACATATACTTGCGGTTTTTTTTAATGCACAAATATTTGCCCTGTAGCGGGAATCGAACCCGCGACCTCACGCTTCGCAGTCGGCTATCCGCCCATTGCGCCACATCGGTCGTCACATTATTTAGATTTATTTAGTACTAGTAGCGTCCCGCGGTTTCACCCGCGTCTTTCCGTTATCCCGCAGAAGCATTTTCCTGGATAAAAAGTAGCCTATGTGTTTATCCACGGTTTAAACTATCTCCATTACAAATTTCATCAAAATCGGTTTCGACGTTACGGTGATACGTGGTAACAAACATTCACATACACACACACAACATTTTGTATTTATAATATACACAACAAAAACTAAAACTAGCCTATCGATAGTGTGGCTTTTTCAGATCAAAACTATCGACAGTTTTACTATCGACTAGCTGTTCCCCGCGGATTCACCCGCGTGGGCTACAGCTTTATGCATGCAAACTCTCAGCCCGATCGGTTTAAAATTGACAAAGTTTCATACAAACTCTCATCCCCTATTTTATCCCCTTGGGGGTAGAATTAATCAAAATCCTTTCTTAGCGGATGCCTACCTACGTCATAACATCTACCTGCTTGCCAAATTTCAGCCCGATCCGTCCAGTGTTTTGGGCTGTGCGTTGATAGATCACTATGTCAGTCAGTCAGTCACCTTTGAGTTATATAATTATTTAGAAGATAGTTTGGCATCACTAGGGTGAGGCTGTGGGTAGCAGGGCCTTAAACACGCGTGTAAATGCTATAGTTACAATAATAAAGATAGGCGCATTAACGTAATGGTACAATCTAATTGTTTTCATACAGATAAAGTTGCGTTGTAGGATGAATATCATTTAGGACAAAAATTCAAAAAAAAAACGGCGTAAAGACCCAAAGTGAGTGTTGTCCTCCGATAACAAAAGACGCCACTCCGCTCTGTCCCGCGCCACCTCCCGCCAGTCCTCCGCCTGCAGTGAGCGCAAGTACATAGTGACTTCGTCTCTGCAGCGATACCTGGGACACTCGCGCGTCACATATGCTCGTTTGACCGCACGACCCTCTCCCCTTCTTTCAAGGTGGTCAAGGTGGTGATCCTACTAATATTATAAATGAGGAAGTGTATGTGGATGTTTGTTACTCAAATCCGACTCCCGCGGGTAACGGTCACCCCGCCGCGTTTCCTTACTACTCGCCGCCGTCGGCGTCCCCGTGTTCGTTTCACCCCCGTGGGTGGTAATATCTCTCCGACCCTTCAAGCAGGGCATCAGCCCTCACCCCCGACGCCAGCCCAAGCCGCGGGCGGCACCCTTCAGGTGCCGCCACCCGCGAGCGTGGCGTCATTAGCTTAGCTAAAACTTGGCGGAGGGCGCCTTCCGCGCCCCCCCCAGCAGCCCGGTGGAGTTGTCAAGGTTACTTGACCAACAGCATTAGACCCATCAAAAAAAAAAAAAAAAAAGGATGTTTGTTACCACGTATCGCCGTAACCACTAAATCGATTTTGATGAAATTTGGAATGGAGATAGCTTAGACCCTGGATTACACATAGGCTTTTTATCCCGGAAAAAGGTTCCTACGGGATAACGGGAAGACGCGGGTGATACGGCGGGGTGCAACTAGTTAGGTTATAAGTTAAATTAAAATGATTGTATTAAAATCGCAAATTAATTATTGAAATCGCTTCATCCGTTCGCGAGCTACGGTGCGACAGACCGACAGACAGACACGTCAAATTTTAACACCCCTCTTTTTGCGTCGGGGGTTAAAAATACCATGTTTTATCTCTTACCATAGTGGGGTCACCCGTGTATCCGTCATAATCATTTAACCCGCTCTTATCTCTGAACACTAAATGATGATGTTTACAACAACAGACAGTTTTCTGTGACCGCTCGGTGAGTACTTACCTATACGTGAATTTTTAAAACACTTTATTATTTTGACTTGTAACTAACTAACTAACAATGTAATCAAAATCTTAGAAGCGAATTTTCACCCACTTCTAATTAGTATTAACTTCATGATTTTTTTAAATTTTCCACACATTGATGGTTTGGTACAGTCAGCTACAAAAGTTACTGATTGTTGAGTATGACTGTAGAAAATGCTGGTAAGAATTTATACGAAGGACCTTTAATTAAAATAAAAATGACTGTACCAATCTATGTGAGTAGGTATAATTTGGAAAAGACTCTTTGCTCAAAATAAGATAGATAATCCAGTCTGACATCTACCTCACACTCCCACACGTACGTTTCTTCAAGAGGGCTCAGCAAGGGAATCCTCTAGTCGGCACTGGAGGGTTGGCAGAGCAAATGTTCCAAAACACCATCTAAATTGGCACAGCACTGCGAGAACGTCTCACACAACAATAAGTACTGCACGGCAGTGAAATGAGTAAAAACACTGGTCTATTCACGGAATAGTTTCTCAAGATGATTGAGGACGCGACCGAATGTGGTAGTCGCACCAGCACCAAGTTTGAACTGGTCGATCCGCTCGCACAGAGGGCGCGCGATGCGTCGCCCGTCAATTCAAAACGACGGTAGTCGTAGAAAGGCGGGTGTCAAACAAAAATTATCTACCCTCTAAAAAATGAGCAAAGATCCAACACTGATTACGACCTATTTTTAACCCCCGACGCGAAAAGAGGGGTGTTATAAGTTTGACGTGTCTGTCTGTCTGTCTGTGGCACCGTAGCTCGCGAACGGATGAAGCGATTTCAATTTAGTTCTTTTTGTATGAAAGGTGAGTTACGGGCGAGTGTTTTAGCTATGTTTGATGAAAATCGGTCCAAGATGTCGGGGGTTTTTAAAATTTTAAAGAACAACGACCACTTTTCATACGCGCTGGACCTGACAGCAATATGTTTTGTATAAAAATTACGAAGAGCTTATTAAAGTTTTGGCCGGCCTAAAACAGTTATTGGTTTGTGAGATTAACGTTAGGTTCAGGAAAAGAAAAAGAAGAAAAACAAAATTGGTTGGATATGTATCGTAGCGTAACAAAAGCAAAAAAAACGTTTTTTTTTCGACAGTTTCCTTGAAATTTCGATTGTATAATCTTAATAAGCAAAAAATTACCATTTTTTTTTCAAATATAGCTCGTTTTTTTACAACCTCAGGTCCGTTTTGACCCTTGTTCTTTATAGTTATTAAATGTGTGTTCAAGATTAGGCATTTTTGGTGTTAGTGATGCTTAGAATAACCGGCCAAGTATGAGTCGGAATGGAGCACGAAAGGTTCCGTACTATCCCTACTCCCTACTAATATTATAAATGCGAAAGTAACTCTGTCTGTCTCACTTTCACGGCTAAACTACTGAACCGATTTAGATGAAATTTGGCATGGGGATAGTTTGAACCCTGGGGAAGGACATAGGATACCTACTTTTTTATTTCGACGACGCGATAGCTGAGTTGGTAGTGTCCCTGCCTGCGAAGCTAGCGGTCCTGGGTTCGAATCCCGGTGAGGGCAAATATATGTGTGATGAGCACAAATATTTGTACCTGAGTCTTGAATATCTCTATCTATATAAGTATTTATTTCTCTACTAGCTGACCCGGCGAACTTCGTATCACCAATAAAAGTCACCTTTTAAACCTTCCCTGAACTGCCACAAATATGTCAAGATCAAAATTAGCCAAATCGGTCCAGCCGTTCTCGAGTTTTAGCGAGACTAACGAACAGCAATTGATTTTTATATATAAGATATAAGTATGTATATCGTTGTCTAGTACACATAACACAAGTTTCGAGCTTAATTTCGGGCTATGTCCCCGATATTTATTTATTTATTTCGATAAACAGTCGCCGACGCGTGTGAAACTGCGGGGAACAGCTAGTTTTTCATGAATCAAAAGTCAAGTTCATATAACGGCTTCAAACTCTCTCCTCACCAAATTTCATCAAGATTGGTGCATTGGTTTAGTCGACGGTAACAAACAAACAAACAGACAAAATTACGTTCGCATTTAATTTGTTGAACATTTTAGTATGGATTTCAATATTATAGGCGCGTGAATGTATACAATAGTAGGTAGTTATTGGGCATTCTAATTCACTTTTTTCTTCACGTTCGCTTACTTCGTGCGCTCACTTGAAAAAAGTGAATTAGAATGCCCAATAACATTTTTGATCTTGACCAGTTGAAAAAGGTGAATTAGAATGCCTATTAACAATGTCGCTCACGTTGTAAATAATGTTTCAGTATTCCTAATCATACTTTCAATGTTGCCAATTGGCTCGTTCATTCATTTCGTTATTTAAAAACCGACACAAATCTTTTCGCATTCCATTTTTGATAAAACCATGTAAGACTGAACACGACAGCTAAATTAATAATTTACAATGAAATTTGTGAAACAAGCAAATTCGCTGCGATTGGGTGAAATATGTCCGAATAATACACAAGAATTCAAACGTCATGGAAATTTGTTACCGAATACGATTCGTTGTATTGTTTGCGGTCCGTCAAATTGTGGGAAGACAAATTTAGTAATAAGTCTTTTGTTACATAAAGATGGTCCACGATTTTTAAATTTGTATGTTTATTCGAAATCTCTATACCAACCTAAATATAAATTCTTGGAAGACGTATTAAATATGGTGGATGATATTTCATTTTACAAATATAACCATAATAGTGAGATTTTAAGCCCTCACGAAGCTTCATCAGATTCTATTATTATTTTTGATGATGTTGCTTGCGAAAATCAGAACAATATACGGGATTATTTCGCAATGGGTCGACATAAGAATATAGATTGTTTTTACTTAAATCAAACCTACACCAAAATCCCAAAACAACTAGTTAGAGATAATTCTAACCTGATTGTTTTGTTCAAACAAGACGACGTTAACTTAAAACACGTTTACGAGGAGCATGTGGGTTCTGACATGTCATGGAATCAGTTTCGGGAAATGTGTTCAACTGTTTGGAACCAACCTTACCGCTACCTTGTGATCAACAAGGACTGTCAGAAAAACCAAGGTTGTTACAGAATGGAATTTGACACTTTTATAACTGTAGATTAACATTAATAACTATGTGATATCTCGATATTAAATCATTACTACTTCTGATTCCAACCGGGCTTAACCACATTAAATATGGAAAGAGATCTAAAAGAAAAGATTGTACAATCTTCAGAAGCTGTAAAGAAAAAGGTTGAAATGATGAGAGATGCCAAAGCTATAAATAATCTGGCTTTGGAAACTTTATTCAAACCAATCGTAGACCCTCTCAACAAAATCTCCAATAAACATGATTCAGAAAATCCAAAAGAAAATATTTTAAACGGATCGGAATATGCTGTAAGTGAACATTCTTCTACATCAAATGAGGAGTTTGATGAACAAAGTAGCGAAGAAGAGAGTGTAGATGAACAAAATGCAAAATCAGATATCACTCTCACAGTTCCCCCTTCTCATGGTCTACAAGAAAGCGATGATTCATTCGCATCCTTGGATTCATCACCAGATAAAAAAAAAATGACAATGTCTTGGTCAATGTCGTCGGAAGTGATGAATGATGTACCTTTCGGAGTGAAAGTGGATCGAGGAAAACTAATGCTTGGGAACACTCCGGTTATTGAGTACGAGGATACATTAAAAATCGGAAATAAAGTTTTGAAGAAAACACCCGGATTGCTAGAACTACTGTTTAAAAGGTCGCCAAATTTAAAAGTTATTAAGAATACAGATTTACAAAATTACAAAATTCTCCTTACAATGACTAATGCACATCGTCGTAATTGTGATCCGACAAAACCTATCAACAGCAATAAAGGACTTAAATACATGCACATAATAAAACCATTGTTTAAAATAGGTAGTACAAAAAATGTTACAGAAGGAAAAGGAATTAATAGTTTAAAAATATATAAAAAGAATACAGATTTCATTTATTGGGACGATCCAAACGAATTGGTGGAAAGATTGAAATTACTTATTGCATCACGCGATGCTGGTAACACTGGCTTAGATAACGAAATAATTTCTATCATAGAGGAATTACGCGAAGCAGGGTACATAGATTAAGATATAAGAAACATTCATCCATGTATTACAACAGTCTATCTATACCGATTTACACTGCAACATGAATTTAGATAAATTCGGTCATCACGTCCATAAACGTTTACGAGTATCTGATTTAATTGAAAATTATAACGGTACGTTAACTAAATCTGATTCTGGAGATTACGATTTAAAATTATCTAGACTCAAAGGTTTGAAGACCCCGACAGATGCTGATGAAGCTGTAAACAAAACATATGTTGACTCTGAAGTGCAATCGTTGAAAGCTGAATTAAAGAAAGTACAAAGTAATGCACAAATTTCTCTAAAAAATTTAGAAAAAGTTACCATTAGCTATATAAACACGAGATTCTATTCAAAGACGGAAATTGATCGCATGATTAATCAAGTAACTAAATCAAGCAAAAATGAGTAAGCAAAATGTCGTCGATGAACTTCACAGAGCTGCTAGAAGAAATTTCCCTCGTCGAGCTACCATCATCAGAGGATTAAACGACTTATGGCAAGCTGACCTCATTGATATAAAAAACTATGCGCGTTGCAATAAAGGCTTCAAATACATATTAGTAGTAATCGATTGTTTTTCGAAATACGTCTGGGCTATACCAATAATGTTCAAATCCAAAACTTGTGTCACCAATGCAATGCAACACATATTATCCAGCTCTAAGCTACGGCCGAATAATTTACAAACGGATTTAGGTAAAGAATTTTATAATATGCCTTTCAAAAATCTAATGTTAAAACATAACATCAACCATTATTCTACATTTTCTATAAAAAAAGCATCGATTGTGGAGCGAGTAATCAGAACAATTAAGTCTAAACTTTATAAGTACTTCAGCTTACATGGACAATATCAATGGCTTGGTAAGAATTTAGAATCAGTAGTAAAATCTTATAATAACACTATTCATAGAACTACGAAATTCAAACCAATAGCTATTGATAAATCCAACGAAATGGTTGTAAAATGTAACATGGATAAAGCGCAGAAACGTCCTACAACTACTAAAAGAAAGTTTGACCTTGGTGACAGTGTACGTATAAGTAAACACAAGAGTGATTTTTACAAAGGCTATACCCCCAATTGGTCCACTGAAATATTTACGATAGCAAAAGTTAACAAAACCAATCCTGTAACTTATCTACTGAAAGATACAAACTATCGTATAATTTTAGGTTCTTTTTATGAATATGAGCTGCAAAAAACCAAATATCCTGATATATACCTCATAGAAAAGGTAATTAAGAAAAAGGGAAATAGACTTTTTGTGAAATGGTTAGGTTTGGGAGATGCAGAGAACAGTTGGATTGATAAAAAATCTGTAATATTGTAATAAATAACATATAAATAAAGTGTTAAAATTAAATCACATGCATTTCATTAAGATCTATGGCGGAAGGAAGTGGTATAATTGATAGTATAATAAATAACATACCTGTTGAGCTACATTTACCAGGATATCAATTTTGTGGACCTGGAACTAAACTTGGCAAACGCCTACAAAGAGGTGATCGAGGCATCAATAAATTAGACGAAGCTTGTATGTATCACGATATTGCGTATACAAATAAAGATCTAAAAACCCGACATAAAGCTGATTTAGAGTTGCTCAACATGGCGAAAAAAAGACTTAAGTCAAAAGATACGGGCAAAGGTGAAAAAATAGCATCATGGATAGTAAAAAATGCAATGAAAGCTAAACTAAAAACTGGTGCTGGTATCAGTTCATTTAAATCGGTTGTGAAAAAAATATGGTCACAACTTAAGAAAAATAAATCCAAAGACAAAAATACTGCAATAAAAATAGCATATGCAGCTGCAAAGAAAATAATAAAAAACAAAAAGAAAATACGTATGCCGCGTTGTATTCCTCTTCCTAAAACTGGTGGGTTCCTGCCTTTGATACCGATATTTGCTGGACTATCTGCTTTAGGATCATTGGCCGGCGGTGCAGCAGGTATTGCGAAAGCTGTGACTGATTACAAGACTAACCAAAAAAACCTTCAGGAGTCTGTACGACATAACAGAATGATGGAAGCGGTAGCGCTTGGGAAAGGTTTATATATTAAGCCTTACAAAACTGGAGCTGGTTTATATCTAAATCCTTCAAAAAACTGAACAAAAGGCTGCCTAGGAGACCGCTTACAAATATCGATTTATTACAGCATGCTCGTGATATTCCATACTTTCGGGGAATCTTTATGAGAGATGTATTACCTGCAAAGGCAAAAAAAATAGAGTGTGGAATCATAAACCTCGATTCCTCAGATAAATCGGGAACTCATTGGGTAGCCTATGTTAAACACAATAAGTACTCTGAGTATTTTGATAGTTTTGGAAATTTAAAACCACCATTGGAATTAATAAAATATTTAAAAGGTACATCAATGAACTATAATTACGTTCAATATCAAAAGTATGACGCTGTAAACTGTGGTCACCTTTGTTTAAAATTTCTAAAAAAATATTGGAAACATGTTTAAATATAGTATTTTGTATAACATTATGACCAGTCTAAAAATGTCTTTCACCGTGTCGATAACCGGGCGAGGAGCTTCTTTGACAACAAACTATACACCAACATTAGAACTACGTGAAGAATACGAATGCGGGCTTCTGTATTTCTCTACATTTAATTCTATTCCTAATATCGACGAAAAGAATAACAAATTTTATTATGGTGAAAATAATGTCATTAAAATTCCTGAAGGTTCTTATGAACTTCAAGATATTTGTGATTATCTAAAAGAAAACATTAAAAATAATGAGATATTAAAAATATCTTGCAATAATAACACGTTAAAGACTAAAATTTTTTGTTCTCAAAATGTAGACTTTGTAAAAAACAATTCTATTGGAAAAATCTTAGGTTTTGGAAAGGAAACTTTGAAAGCAAATATAAGCACTGAATCTCGATATCCTGTGAGCATTTTATCAACAACCATTGTGCGCATCGAATGTGATGTGGTGAGCGGTTCATATGTAAACGGCATAGCAAGTCATATTATTTACGAATTTGTGCCTAATGTTCCCCCTGGTTACCGAATCATTGAAATACCTAAGAACTTAATTTATTTTCCTGTTAACCAACACTCAATCACTGCCATCAATATAAGATTACTGGACGCTGAAAATAAAGTGATAAATTTACGAGAAGAAGAAGTAGTGCTATATTTACATTTTAGAAAAAAATGTTAATCTTCAGTAATAAAACCCATGCTTTAACGAGTAACGATATCAGTTCGAAAACAGCATCCCATAAAAGAACACCTCCTCGCAAAAAGAAAAAATTAACAAAAAATAATATCAAGTTCCTGAAATTAATTGGCTTGCTAAAATGAATATGCTAAACGTATCTCAACAAACGCAACATGACAACAGCATTGAAAGTTTTGAATACCACTCGTATAAACCATACGTAACAAGTTTCAACAAGAACGATGAAATACGCATACCTATCAACCAACAGGACTTGTATGTTTTGCCTTCGCTCAGCACGCTGTATATTGAAGGTATAGCAAACGTTTACAAGAGTAGCACGAAAGAAAAAGTGTCCAGTGTGCATTTTGTTAATAACCCTGCATTGTTTCTATTTCAAGATATCCGATACGAATTAAACGGAGTCGAAATAGACAAAATTAAAAATGCAGGCATTACAACTACGATGAAGTCGTATTTATCTTTAAATGGACATGAATCAAAATCTTCACAGGTTTGGGGTTGGTCTATGTCTGGCACGACTAATGTTACAAACGGCATGTTTTCAGTTTCCATTCCATTAAACAAAATATTAGGTTTCGCGGAAGATTATCAAAAAGTTATAATAAATTGTAAACACGAGTTAGTTCTACTAAGGAACAATACTAATTTAAATGCATTAAAATTAAATACGGACCAAGTTATAGATGACATACAAATAAATAAAATTGTATGGCGCGTTCCCCAAGTGAAAGTATCTGATCGTGAAAGAATAAATTTATTGAAATGCTTAGAAAAAGACCGAGCAATAAGTTTACCCTTTAGAAATTGGGATTTGTACGAATACCCATTACTCCCTAGAACGCGCAAGCATGCGTGGTCTGTAAAAACTTCTTCACAAATTGAAAAACCGCGGTTCGTTGTCATTGCATTACAAACAAATAGGAAACATGAAGCTCAAATGTCTATGGCAGAGTTTGATCACTGCAACGTACGTGACGTCAGAGTATTTTTGAACTCTACTTATTTTCCATACGAAGGTTTAAATATTAGCTTTTCTGATAACAAGTTTTCTTTATTATACGAACAGTACGCGAGATTTCAACAGTCTTATTACGGCCACCGTGCTGAACCCCTGATGAGCATGAAAGAATTTAAAGACATTGCTCCTCTATTTGTAATCGATTGTTCCCGCCAGCACGAATCATTAAAAGGCTCTGTTGACGTTCGAGTTGAAATTGAAACCGATCAAGACATACCTGACCAGACAGCAGCATATTGTTTAATACTAAACGACTGCATTTACGAATACAAACCACTGAGTAACATTGTAAAGAAAATATCATGAATGAAAATTGGATTTTCTTGGACATGCAAGGATTCAAAATTTTAAAAAATCAGTTTGTTGTTAAAGAATTAGCAATAGCAGCTAAAAACCATACTCAAACATTTTTGGTTAAACCTCCATTTCCGTTTTCCAAATTGTCAAACGAAGAAAAACGACGCGTTCTATGGTTAGAAAGAGAAAGAGGATATTATTGGAGTGAGGGCTACATAGACTACAGAGAATTTCAAAGGATGATTAAACCTCACTTGGAAAATAGAAAAATTATTGTAAAAGGTGAAGAAAAAGTGAAATGGGCCCAAGAGTTATGTACTCACGGTAATATCATAGATATAAGTGTCAAAGGGTTGCCCAATTTAGAAACTCTGCATCAGTTGTATTGTTCAAAAAAGCTTAATTTTAATTGTTTAGTTCATAATAAATATTGTGCGTTAAGAAATGTATTATGTGTGAAAAAATGGTGTTTTGAAAATAATGTATGTATCGAATAAAGTTTCTTTAAAATATACCTATTTATTTGATTACAAAAGACCTAGTATTACCTCCTTATTACCTGATGCAAATTATATACTACATAATTACTATAATTTAAATAGTTTAAATAAAACAAAAAATAGATCCATCACTTTTAATTCACTTTAAACACTAAATCGTTATTACAATCTAGAAATATTACTATACTTACATTTACATTTCACATTACCTACCTAAATATTATAATTACTTAATCAAAACCACTTTCACTGCAAAGTTTTTTGGAAATGTTTCTAATTACTCGTTCTGTTTCGTCCATGATTCCGTCAACGCAATCTTTTACTACGTACTGTGCACTTAGAAGGACTCTGCTGTCGCAGTCGCTTTCCGAGTCGGAAACGGCTGGTGACGCGGTCAGATCTATAACTTTAATTTTTATAAGCCGTGTACCCCGTCGAGGTTCATTGTTAATCACGTAAGATTTTCCACGCAGCTTGCATTTCTTTTTTCTGACGACAGCATCACGCCGTTGTTTGGGCTTTTTCTCCGCCGTTGATTTTGTCCCTGGTCCACTTTTAAATAGTTCTGGATACAGTTCTTCAAAGGGTTGTGATTGTGTTCGCCACGGATCTGGCTGTGCGTACTGGATCTCCGTATCAGACATAGTCTAAAACAAGGAAACAAAATATTAGACATTAATATCAATATTAACGTAGTTAACTAAAATGAGAAAATATTTTAGTGTTGATTCCGCTACTATATATTTTTTTTATTTTTTTACTCTTCAGGAAAACAAACAACATTAATCAACAGAAATAGAAAACTTAAATTAAATACAGTAATAAAATAATATCACTTTTTCATTTGAGATAGTTATGGATTTTCAGAGTGCATTAGTTATCAACATAGTTATATGATAATAAACATGCATACTTATTTAATTCACTCTCTCTCTCTTGGCTCTAGTATTTATTAGAACTGAAAATTAATGGTATGATTTAGTAACGAGAAAAATATTTAACTTACAAGTAAATGCAGTGACGAGATGGACCTTACTCGTCTGCACGTAACGAGTTATAATTTACGACTGGAAAAAACGAGCATGTAGATTATTCATGAATACACTATATCCTAGGGTTGTCAACTCTAAATCTAGGTACTTAATGTTATAACCGAGAGTGTGGATATGTAAATGGTTGTTACTCTTTCACGTAAAAACGATTGAATGGATTTGAGTGAAATTTGAGATAACTTATACCCTGGACTAAAACATAAGCTTTTTATCCCGGAAAAAAGGTTCTTGCTGCATAACGGAAAGACTCGAGTGAAACCGCGGGGTGCAGCTAGTAGTATAATATTGTATGGTAATACAATAATTCAAATTAATAATTTAGTAGTTAATTTTTGTTGCTAAGCGCTGTTGCAAGGATGAATCAACCCTAACATGACACCTATACGTCACGAGTTCATGGAGTTCATGCAATTTGCGACATCAGCACATGAGCACATAGCTGTATAGCGAACATGATATATATTGTACCTACTTGTAAAAACTTGTAATATTTTTTCAAGATTGCTTACTACTAAAGATAAAATAAAACATAATTTTTATTTCATATAATTTATTAATAAACTTGTTTCTATTTATAAAACACTTATAAAAAACCTTTTAATTGATACCTAATATATTTTGAGAATAATAATAACACTATTCCAGACTATTTTTAATCTAAAATATTACAACAAAATATATGTAACTTAAAGTTGAAACATACCGAAATCTTAATCGAGATTAAAACAGGCTGCCTTTATGTCCCCATGCTAGTGAATAAATCCTGATGCTCTTAATGGGTTATACTTATTTATATTTATTTCCAAGTACGAACTACCTAAAAAAGACCAACCGCTGTCACGTTCTTGGAATTCATCGATGTGAGTTGAAATAACCGCAATAACTTTAGTAAACAATTCATTGAAATCATAGTTTTTATGAACAACATAATTTTCAGTAGCAAAAGATTTAATTTCCGACGAGTCT
The DNA here is from genome assembly GCA_931315375.2 of Opisthograptis luteolata. Taxonomy (NCBI): domain Eukaryota; kingdom Metazoa; phylum Arthropoda; class Insecta; order Lepidoptera; family Geometridae; genus Opisthograptis; species Opisthograptis luteolata. The sequence continues at coordinate 3,643,361 of OV928061.1, forward strand.
TTAGTAGTCAAAGCAAAGTCAGCAAATAATTCGAAGTTAACTTTAATGCTATCAAAAGAGGCCAGCCTTGCTTGCAACAGCTGCCTCACTCGTGCGTGCAGCCCGTGTAGGAACGAAGCCGGTGATTTGAAACCCTCCTCTACCCCAGCATCTCGCACTCTGTATGATGCTATACGACTACGAAATGCGCTACTAATTTTTTCTATGCCGTCATCTACTTCAACTGCACTATTATTTTTATGTACAGTGCTTCTCAGATGGGCTGAGAATGCTGAACTTTTGACTGACAAATCGCAAACAGAACAAAATATTGTTCGTGTTGACATTATTATAATGTATGCCTATATCTAGTCGTCAGCGTAAAACTAAATAATTATTAAAGGCCTGGCCTACCAACTAATTGATGTTTTAAGAATATCAACCTATACCTACTACTTCCTACTACTTCGTATGTTCACTATGTAAATACCTAGTAAAATTAGGGTTAATAAATAGACTGGGAATGTAAAATATTTAATGTGAAAACATAGTTATAGAGGTACTTAATAAAAAATAAAACTAGTTTCCTATTTTTTTCTTGTCCGCGAAATAGGTTCCCTCTTCACGAAACTTCCCTTTGAACGCTTGAACAAAAGATTTTATAAATTCTATTTCCTCTGCTTCAGAGTCTAATTGGCATTTTAAAGAAAGGATGGCCTTCTCCCAGCGGTCCTTGGCATCAACAGTCAGAATATCCCTATAATTATACAGCCTCAACTCGACAAATAAGTCACCCGATAGGTTGGCTGTGCGACGCAGGACCCCGTTGGCAACGCGTCTGGTGAGCACCGACTGTAGTGGACTCGACGTCTTCTTATGAGTTACCTCACGATCCTCGTCGCTATCGAAGTCAAGGTGCCAACAACTGCCGTTGTCGGAGAAAGACGCCTCCCTTTTGTCTGCGTTAGACTTGCGTTTCGTTGGTTTCTTGACAGGTTTGTTGGCTCTGAAATAATAAAAAGATGATGAACTCAACGAAAAATAACTTCTACATAAAGTAGGGTTGTAAATAGCGAAGGGTTGGCCTTTGAAATAACTGTTCAAATCAGTTATACACATTTGAGTTCAATCTACGTAGTCTTAGATTAAGTAATATACTATAACAATATTAATAAAAAATAAGACATACCGTTTAGACTTTTGCGGCAGCTCGTTTTCGGAATCTTTGCGGTAGCGTTTGGTCTCGTACTCAGAATCCGACCTGTTAACAAACAAATTAAGATCTTAGACTCGATAAATGGTGCAGCAGGCAGACAGCCGACTACGAAAGATATAAAAATATAGCATAGTAAAACATATTTTTCTATTAAACTTACGAACATTATTCAGACTGAAGCGAAGTGTGATTCACGATTATATGTTCAGCACGATGCCGCTCGGTGAATTGATGGCCGACGATGTTGAGCTCGAAGCAGCACCTTGTAGCTGGACTCGCGGAGGGCACGTCGCAGCACCTCGTTGCTGGAGTCTTGTAGAGCACGTTGCAGCAGTAACTCGTGGCCGAAATACTTGTTGTTTGGAGATCTTGAGCTCGTTGAAGCACGTTGAAGAATGAGTGCCAATTCTTCATGATTAACGAATACAATACCAAAAAATATGTCGAAATGATATCTAAGCAATAAAATTACCTAAAGCATACCGGATGTACAGTCGACGCTGAAAATATCTAAAACGGAAAACCGAGCGAGGACGAAACGAAATTTATTAATAGTACATTAATGATTTACTTTAATTTCTGATTTTATAAAACAAGGAAATCCTATGTTAGTCTAATTACATTCTGTATATTTTTTTAAATTGTATTTTCTGGTGTAACGTTTTTATTTATGTATTGAATCTTGGATTTATAAGATACACCTGGAAGCTCCACAAAATCATAATAGTTTTTTTGCTTGTATATTATTTATAATCAGTGTTAGGTACCAAATAAGTACCTATCTACTAATCAACGGTGGAACGCAGTAGGTACATTTACCTACATACATATCTTTTAATTACACCCCATCTATTTAGAAATTGGTGATCGGGTAAACAAATTAACATGAAGATAACTGGTCTTGACAGTACTTTTACTGCTATCTTGCAGTTTAGAAGTAAGGTCAATTACATGCGCTGTTTAGCTATGGTTGGACAATGTTGCACAATTCTACTAATATTATAAACGTAAATGTTTGTGAGTATGGATGTATGGATGTTTGCAGTTACTCTTTCACGCAAATACTACTGAACGTATTTGAGTGAAATTTGGAATGGAGATAACACATACCCTAGATTCACACAGACTACTTTTTATCTTGGAAAATAGTTTCTGCAGGATAACGGTAAGACGTGTGCGAAACCGCGGAGCGCAGCTGGTATTATCTATTGATTAACGAATTCTTATTATTTTCTCACCAGCAGCCTAGCCATGAGAAAAGAAGAACTTAATACATGCGTTGATTAAAGATAACCAATTGTTAGTTCTGTTAGTTATTATTATTATATTAACCATAGATATTTTCTTAACCTTTTTATAAATTAAGAATCGTTATCGCTCATATACACTGAGAGAATGTAAAAGTACAAAGTAGAAAGAATGTGTGTACATCCACGCGGGCGAAGCCGCGGGCATCAGCTAGTGTAATATAGTATCGCATACACAGCAAATAAGGCACACGCTCGCTTTGGTGTAGGTATTCTTATGTATCATTGTATGCATTATAGGACAATTGGGTAAAACGGGGTAAAACGTAAACTTCACTTGATTTAAGTTCCAGATATAACTAAGATCGCAAACCCTATATTTAGGTAACGGTCAATTTTATGTCAACAGATTGATTTACGAGTAGTGTAACCATAGCTAAACTCACTATCGTAAATACACAAAATATCCTAATCCTATATCGATGCCATAATCCAAAACAGATTGGTAATGAACAATATGTTAAACATAATACATAATGTATATAGAAGATATTGTTGCTCGGTAAAATTTTGTTGTATTATAGCTAATTCAAGGATTTTGGTTAATCATTTTTAACTTCAAAACAGGTATATATGTGTTATTATTTTACTACCTCAGTTATCTATTTAAAATTTTCGTAATGTTGTTCATTTTATTTTATTATTACTACTCGCCTGGCTAGCTACCAGTGCTACCACCTTCGAGTTAAAAATCTGTCGCTAAGCACCTATCGGTGTGTTCCAGCAGCCTCACTTGAGAGCCAGTTCCCAGTTCAGGTGTATCGTGGCACTATTTTCAACCACATCGACTTGTGGTTAAACGCTACCCAGTGAGACGTTTATGAAAAAATATAAAAATAAACTATTTTTATGAACATTTGTAATATATGTAACTCAATGACAAGATTACAACACAATGAGCATCAATGCTATTATTATTTTATATTATTAATATGACTAGCTTGTCTTTTCCTGTTCACCCTTTATTCTTTGTGAATGGAATTTCATTCCACGTCCATTAAATTATAGGTCTTCGAGGTGACAACACGTTGACTCTGACCTGCCAACTGAAGGTACAATTTCTAGGTGTTTTTAATTCGGGAAAATTTGGACGAACGAGATGAGTTTATTCGAACAGAGTACTGAATTAATGGTACGACGAATCGCGCTAGAAATAACTTTGAGCAATCGGCCGACCGGCACAAAGAGCCATGTGAAGTCAAATCGAGGTGACAACACGTTGATTCTAAACTGTCAACTGAAGGTTCCATTTCTAGGTGTCATTTATTCGGGAAAATTTGGACGAACAAGATAAGTTTATCCGAACAGAGTACTGAATTAATGGTACGACGAATCGCGCTAGAAAGAACTTTGAGCAATCGGCCGACCGACAGAAAGAATCATGTGAAGTCAAATCGAGGCGACAACGCATCGACTCTATACTGCCAACTGAAGGTTTAATTTCTAGGTGCCATTTATTCAGGAAAATTTGAACGAACAAGATGAGTTTATCCGAACAGAGTACTGAATTAATAATACGACGAATCGTGCTAGAAAGAACTTTGAGCTATCGACACAAAGAGTCATGTGGAGTCTAATTGACACCGCTTTGTGAGTAGGTACTCGACACTCGTACATGAAACCGGATCAGTTTAGTGAAGGTATGTTTTAGGTGTTGTTTTGATTAACGGAATTATACTCGTATAACCAATCGTACCTACTAGCATAAACTTTGAACGATTGGTCACTAAGCATAAGCAACTGGCCAAGATCAAAAATTTTTTCATTTTTTCATTCTAATTAACTTTCTTTTAACTTGAATCGAAAATGTTATTGGGCATTCTAATTCACTTTTTTTCAACTTGAATCGAAAATGTTATTGGGCATTCTAATTCACTTTTTTCAACTGGTCAAGATCAAAAATGTTATTGGGCATTCTAATTCACTTTTTTCAAGTGAGCGCACGTAAGTAAGCGAACGTGAAGAAAAAAGTGAATTAGAATGCCCAATAACTACCTACTTACAATACTCTTATTTCTGACTGTACAAAAGACATGCCTATACCTACGGCATTTTCTGACGACCGCCAAGACACAATAGCCAAGGCCAAGCTGCAGTAACTAGTGTTGGGTTAATATCGATAAATCAACCAATATCGAATATGCCCATATCAGTTACATCAATTTTACGTAGCCTTACCTTAATACGGATCTTTTACAAACTTCAATCATGCATAATCCTGTGATAATATTATCATCATCATCGGCCTGTCTCAGTCTACTGCATAGGCCATCTAACTCCTGGGAGCCACGTCTGCAAGTCGTCGTTCCACCTAGTCGCGGCGTCCTACACTACGTCTGCAAGTCGTCGCTCCACCTAGTCGCAGGGCGTCCTACACTACGTCTGCAAGTCGTCGTGCCACCTAGGCGCAGGGCGTCCTACACTACGTCTGCAAGTCGTCGCTCCACCTAGTCGCAGGGCGTCTTACACTACACCTGCAAGTCGTCGCTCCACCTAGTCGCAGGGCGTCCTACACTACGTCTGCAAGTCGTCGCTCCACCTAGTCGCAGGGCGTCCTACATTATGTCTGCAAGTCGTCGCTCCATCTAGTCACAGGGCGTCCTACACTACGTCTGCAAGTTGTCGCTCCACCTAGTCGCAGGGCGTCCTACACTACGCCTGCAAGTCGTTGCTCCACCTAGTCGCAGGGCGTCCTGCACTACGTCTGCAAGTCGTCGCTCCATCTAGTCACAGGGCGTCCTACACTACGTCTGCAAGTCGTCGCTCCACCTAGTCGCAGGCCGTCCTACACTACGTCGGCAAGTCGTCGCTCCACCTAGTCGCAGGGCGTCCTACACTACGTCTGCAAGTCGTCGCTCCACCTAGTCGCAGGGCGTCCTACACTACGTCTGCAAGTCGTCGCTCCACCTAGTCGCAGGGCGTCCTACACTACGTCTGCATATTATTATATCAGTGAAATGAATCCTCTGAATTTCTCTGAGCTTAGCAATAGATCGGCTGAACTGTTGATAGCAGGCGAATAGTGATTGGAGAATGTCGACAATAATTCTTACGTCTGGGTATTAAAGATGATTGTTGAATAATGAAGGATATTACTCATGACACGATGCATTTCAAGCGATTATGAGTCGATTGTCGATTCAAATTAATTGCATGTACGTCCTTATGGAGCGATGTGATGCAATTTGGGCGATAGCGGGTCGATTGTAGATTCAAACTGCATGCACGTTATGGAGCGATGCATAACGTCCATATCGAGAAGATCTGCGAGAGATATCGACAGAACGTGCGATTAGGATTGCTTGTCTCCATACATTTTTTATAGGTCACATCTAAGTGATATTGACAATTGTTACCGTTCTGTAACGAATCGCGTCATAAGCAAACATGTTAATATAGATAAAAAGTGTATTTATATCAATATCCAGATGAATCTACATCGGTTACACCACTAACTGTAATGCTTGAGATCACTGAACAATTATTATTAGCGCGCCGAGAAACCGCGCAATATCTTTTCAGTACCTAACAGAGTTTTGCGGACACCAATCCGCGCCATCTCCTACAGGAAATCCCAGATAGTGATAGATTGGCAATTACTTAAGATTGTGAATCATTTCCATTGTTCTAGTTACTCAAAATGGAAGCAGTAGTGTTCGACGGAAAGACCTTGGCGTTGAAGTTTCAAAACAACTACCCTCTGCCAAAGATAGTGAATGATGATGATGTTATAGTGAAAGTGGAATACAGCGGGATCTGTGGAACTGATCTGCATATTATCCAGGTAAGGAATTGATACACTAAATATGAGAAATAGCTCAGACCAAAGCTAAGCGCCTACGCGAGCTCCACACTCTGAACTGGGCTGAACTCGCTCAGGATAGAGAGTGGCGCTCTCTCCTTTCAGAGGCCAAGACACACTTTGGGCCACCAGTAAAAGTCTCAAGCAAGTAACTCTTGGATCACAGTTACATTTTTTCTTATTACTAACTGATTAAATTGGAGCAAGTTCACTACAATGCCAAATTTTTTTGTCTTCTAAATAATCACATATTTTATTGTAAGCTTTTTCTAAAAAATCTCTTTGAATTTTGTTGAAAAAGCATACACATTGACTTTTGAAGAATTTCCTGTTTTTATGGAGCCTAGTAATGGGTCCAGCTAATTTATCTTTGTTCCTAATAATACACCAGTCATTGTGACTTTTAATGCTATATAATTAATAACTAATCACGATTATAAATTCAGTTGTAGACTCTTGCGGCTTATGTACGAAAGAGTGTCCTCTTTTTACATTTGCTGTTGCTTTCAGGGGGAGTTCCCAGCCACCAAAGAGCGTCCCATCCCTCTGGGCCACGAGTCCAGTGGCGTGATCCAAGAAGTTGGCAAGGCTTCCATCTTTAAGAAGGGACAGAAGGTCGTCATTGACCCGAACCGGTAAGAAACCCTACAAATTCTTATTAGTTTTCTGTCTGTTTTCACTAGAAGAACAGGTGAGGTTGTTAAGACCACGTGTGCTTATAACATTTAACATTTCACAATTCTCTATAGAATTTTCAATCGCAAAGTCATGTTAGGCATACAGGTTACTTAAGGCTCAATTGTCTACATTCATCATCAGCCGGAAGAACTCCACTGCTGAACATAGGCCTCTCTCTTTAACGCCGCTACGAACGGCTACTAGGCATTTGCATCCATCGGCTCCCTGCGACTCTTACAATGTCGTCGGTCCACCTAGTAGGACGCTTACCTACAGAGCGTCGTCCGGTTCGTTGTTGCCACTCGAAGCCACTCGAAGAACCTTTCTTCCTCATCAGTTATGGTCTACAATCTACATTATCTGTCCCTTAATATTGCCTTTATACACCATCTCTCTTTCTGAGAAATTGCTTTAGTTGTAACAGTAGCTAATGATGGTGATATATCCAACGATTTCTCTGGCCTCTATTTTTTTAGTCAATCATTAGCCTTGAAGTTAACCACCTTAGATACAGGTACTTTACACAAGCTTTGTTCAATATTAAATTCAAAGTTAAAAATAGCGTCACCTTGGTTGATATATTTACTTCGTCGTTACTAAGTGCCCATTTAAAGCTATTGCTATTGAAAACAACGAAAGATTGTCTATCGTCATTAACATATTCATTCATTGTAACCCTAACTCTAAGATCATTCCTGTCAAGTAGTTATATTTTCTGTTATTGTGGTGAAACAGCGTTATATATCCATCTAACCTCAAAAATGGTCATCAAAGCAAGCTGATTCATCAAAATTTCCTTCCTATTTCTCAGCGCCTGCAATCTTTGTGACTTCTGCCGCAATGGAAAGTACCAGTACTGCCTTCGTGCTGGCATCAACAGCACTGTTGGCATTTGGAAGGACGGTGGCTGGGCTCAATTCGTCCGTGTACCGCAAGATCAAGTATACGTATTGCCAGACGGAATATCTACTGAACAAGGTACGCAGTTTAATGGTGCTGAAAATTTGATAACGAGCAAGATACTGATTGAGATAGCCATTGAACTTGATGGAAAGCTTCATAAATTTACCAGGGTTCAAAAAGGCAAAGGAAAAAAACATGGTGAGGAAAGGAAACCGGAAAAACGGCGAAGGAAAACATCGTGAGGAAACCGGCATGTCCAAGAACCGCAACATTCAAGAGCGTGCGACATCTACCAACCCTCATTGGGCCCGCGATAAGTTACGGCCCATACTCTCTCTCTGAGAGAAGGCCAGAGTCCCAGTAGTGTGGGAACGTAATAGGCTATTGATGATGGTGGTGGTTGATAAAGATATACGCATCGTTGTGAGAGCTTTAATTTTTTAAAGGAATATTATTACAGTTAAATCTTTGTTTTGATCACTAACATTGCGTCCTTTTGTCTCTGTATCCGAATTAAGTTCATTTCTGTTATAATTTCACTTAGTTTTTAAAATAAAATGTTTCAGGTGGGCTCTGTGAGCCATACTCGTGCGTATCGCACGGGTTTGACCGCGCCTCTCCACTCCTAGTCGGTCAGAAGATTCTCGTCGTTGGAGCTGGTATCATTGGTCAGTTGTTTTTATTTTACTTCTTGTTTAAAACTTGCTATGTCTTAAAGATTGTTTACTGGCTTTTATTTAACTTAATTGGCTAAAGATTGAATGAATAAGTCTAACAAGTTCTTAATACAAAAATAGTTATTTGTTATGCAAGGCTGCAAAGTTGTATTTTGGCGCGAGTACTTGTATTGAAACCTGAGCAAGCGAAGGATTCTAAGATTGAACCATGAGCTTCGCTCATATAAAATCCCGAGCATAGCGAGGGTTTCAAAGGTACGAAACGCAGAATAACTTTGCAGCCGAGCGAAACACGCAACTTTTCACTTCACTACAGCGAGGAAAATGCTAGACGCAAGAAAAACAGATAAAATAGGTTTGTTTGTTTTTTCATGCAATAGTCATGCTGGCCAGTGCGATTACTCCAAAAAGAGGTTGGCACTCTGACATGAAATAAGTATTGTTGCATTTTAAGTAGACTGGCGGTATGGAAAATTATTGAATAGAAAGTTTCGAAGTTTAAAAATACTTTCCACGCTAGCGCGCAAAATGCGCTTTTGCACTCGGATTTCGAATGACAAACAGATTCTTTCCGAGCTTGTGAGGTGAAAACTATATTACCTACACAAGAATTATACGTCTTCTATCAAATCTAGGTACAGTCTTAAACATAACATATATCTATCTTACATAATAAAACATCTGTGTAAACTCCATATTAGCTTTAGAGATCATAAAAAAATCATCAACATAAATGTGTTATGAATGTTATTGAAGTATGTAGTATATTCCATTCCTAATTGTATATTTTGACATTTAGGTAACCTATGGGTGACAACCCTGCATCACCACGGGCACAGAGACGTCACCGTATCAGAAATGAACAAGACCAGGCTTGACATTGTGAAGAGACTAGGTAAGCAAAGTAAAGTGGACATTAACAGTGACAAGTTGAAGTTTAATTTGATTAGTACAGTTATATGCTGCATCATTAAAATTATAATATTGATGATAGTATTAATTAGAGAGTAAATAAGTATATATATGGCGGAATAACCATCTACAGTGGAACGGAAGAATTTCTAGTTGACAAGGTGAAATCAGATAAGAAATGTCCATTTTCTGTGGCTAACAGGCTGACTATTAATATTTTTATAATCATAACAATAATTATGAGAGATGAAAATATTAAGATTCCGGCATGTCCAATCCAAGGGCATATCATATCTACCAAATGACACTAGGCCAGCGTAGTAGATTACGGCCCATACTCTTCGTCTTTAAGAAAAGATCAAAGTTTCAGAAGGTAATAAGCTGATAATAAAAAAAGAGAACACAAATGAAAATGGACGTCTATTTAAAAACACACTCTTGCTTAACAGAGACCGGATTCAGATTAGTGACTCCCGATGTGTTGGCGAAAGAAAATCAGCTGTATGACGTCATCATCGACTGTACAGGTAATTCTGCAGTACATAACACACAACAGTCAGGTATTGCACAACATCAGTGAACTTCCACTGATCCCATTCTAATTCCCAGGTGTGGGCAAAGTGATGGAGATCAGCTTCAACTATCTGAAGCAGGGTGGGAAGTATGTGCTGTTCGGGTGTTGTCCACCAACTCATCAGGCGTCGTGAGTGCACTTTTACTATCTATATTATCATTATCATCATTATCATTATCATCATTAAAATTAAATTAAATAAAAAATTAAATTATTATAAAAACGATTAATACCAATTACAATTACCACACAGAAGAATTAATGATAAACAATAATATGCACAATCCAAATAAAATTAGGAAATAAAAATAATAACAATAATGAAATACAATGAGATAAAATAAAAATGTCAAAATAATCAAAGGAAAGGTCATGATAAATAATACAAAATGTCATTATTCGCTATCTTCACTGTCAGAATTATGTGAATTGCTCCACACTTTTTGAATTAACCATTATATCGTAACAAGTTAATTTAATTATTTTATATTTGTCAGTGTGTTTTAAAGTGTTTTTTTTAGTTTTTTTAAACTATGTTTTATTTATCCTGCTTAACCACTGCTGTTTTTAGGCCTTTATCTTTTATTTTGCTTAATTCCTTTGGTTGAATCTAGGTTCAACACCTAATCTTAATTACAAGGTCAACGTTATCTATTCTAATAAACCACTGCCTTTCTTTTCCTTAATAGTTTTAACCTACGTTCTGTGGTTGAATCTAGGTTTCATCCCATAAAATTAATAACACAATTGACAACAGCTACTTCATGCGGGTGTTTTGTTAACGATACTCCTTCTTGTTTTACAGCGTAAATCCCTTCCAAATCTACGATAAGGAGCTGACGGTGATTGGAGTGAAGATCAACCCCTTCAGCTTCCCCAATGCTATTGGATGGCTCCGTGCCATGGGCAGCAGGTATGTTAGCTTCTTGAACTTTTCTATTCGTGGATGAACAAGAAAAAACATACACACCATCAGCCTGTTACATCCCACTACTTAGATTGGCAAACAAGCAGTATAAGCTGTTACCATTGCCTATAGACATATGCAACACTCGGAGCGTTGCCGATGCATTTCTCCTAACAACTTTTTTCACTGCCATCTCGAATGACTGTATTTTTAGCACTGTGGAAAGACTTTTAGAGGGAGCTCGTTTTTGCAAGTATGCGGGAGAAAGAAGCGCATAAATAAAGCGTTGGATTGCCAGGCCTTGATTATGTGTGGACGAGCTTATTCAGATTGTACTAAAAACCAAGCTTTCTCTCAGAGTAACTTGACTATATTTTAAACAACGCTATGTATCTTTAATTTCAGATATTTGGACTATGAGAAGCTTGGAGTGAAGACATACGCCCTGTCAGAGTACCAGGAGGCATTGAAGGACTTAAAGGCCGGTTCTGTTGCCAAGGCAGTGTTCAAAATTGTTTAATTTATTATTAATATTTATCTTCAAATAAATGAATTTGGTGTATCGACATGGTCAATTATAATCTCACAGAACCTTATAGCACAATAATTTTTTTCAAAAAATATAGTTTAACGAATTATCATTCAAGATACCTGTTCAAAAGAGTAAGGTAAAATACCGATATGAACGTTAGCCCCATATCTTTTTGTGCTTTGCTAAGATTAAATAAAAAGGCGTTTAAAGGAAGTACATTATTACAATATAATAATATTGTTGTAAACTATTTCAGTTGTAAATGCAAAACGTTTGTAACTTCCTTTCAAATAAGAATGTATCAGAAACACAATTGGCACGGACATCCACACGGCTTTTGATAAAGTCGACTACTTTATTTGCTGCTTAAAGATTCTCCTATGACATTCAGAAGGCAATCTCTGCACCGTTCCATAATCGGTAGAACATCCACCAACCTAATAGGTAGACACATAATCCCGTTACAAGGTTAAGCATTAAAAATCAATAAAACCATTGCAAGAGTTCCACAGGGATCTTATTTGGGTCCACAGTTCTTCATAACATTTTCAATTAAGTAGGTAATGATTTTGCGCAAAGCCAAGAAACGCTAAATAATTCGCTATTCTAGGTAAATGTTGTTAAATTAGAGGTATTGCAAACAAATAATAAAAATGGTAACCCAATCAACAATATAATATCAATAGATAAGGGGTTGTGTATATACTAGATAGCGATTAATACACTTAAATACCTATAAAATTATCTTTGTGTTTTTATCTTGAAGACATAATAAAATTAAATGTTTAGCTTACTTCACGATAAACATGTTTATTATTATATTAAGCCGATGTTATGCAAACGACTGATAGTGGAAAGATAACAAATGACACAACTGAATTTAATTTAGTACTATGTGGTGTGTGCAGTGAATAAGTTCAAGGTAAGTAAAGGTAAAAATACTTAGTTTTTTAACTAATCCTACAAGGTAACGTTTTGGTCGAAGGCAATCGAAGGACACTATAAATGGATTGGGAACAGGCTTTCGATTGAGAGGCTTTAGGAACACACCGTTAAGCACTTTTATCAAGCCGAGCACTAGAAAATACCAGTGGTGTACCTTGGGAGAGACCTATGTCCAGCAGTGATACAGGATCATGATGATGATGATGAATATGAATCTGCTGTGAAACACTCAAAGAGAGAATGCCTATATTCCAGCAGTAGGAGCGTAAAAGGCTCATGATGATGACACTGAGTAACTGTAATATTTCCAGACCTCTTGTTCCAGTAATCCATTATGGAGGCTGTAGTATTCGATGGGAAGACCCTGACGCTGAAGTACGAGGCCAACTACCCTCTGCCGAAGATAGTAAACGATGATGACGTCATAATCAAAGTGGAGTACAGCGGGATCTGTGGGACTGATCTCCATATTATTCAAGTAAGTATAATAATATACGAATAATATGTATCTACGTATAATAATATATGTATCTATATTGAATAAGATTACTTTGTAGCGTTTGAATTCAAGTCACCTGATGTTAAATAGCGATGTGGTCAAAAGTGGCTCTGCACTACACTTAGTCATGGGGCTCTCAAGTGAGGCTGCCGGAACACACCGATAGATGCCTGGCAACGAAGTTGGTAGCTAGTTAGGCGAGCACTAGCATTTCCTAGTCTAGGAAATTCCCATACCACCAAGCTATAATGGTTTCATTCTCTTTTCAGGGAGAGTTCCCAGCGACCAAAGAGCGTATCCCTCTCGGCCACGAGTCCAGCGGCGTGATCCAAGAAGTTGGCAAGGCTTCCATCTTTAAGAAGGGCCAGAAGGTCGTCATTGATCCGAACCGGTGAGAAGCTGCACTAACACGCACACATAGACAGCATTTCAATCATAAAAGGTGCACAAAAAGCTTAATATATTATCTAGTGCCTATAAAAGTACAGAAATAGATGTATGTTTTATAGGGAGCCTATGGATGTTGGGTCTTATGATGCGTGCGCCTTATAAGGCGCCGACACTGAGTTGAAATCATCTCGGTCACACCTAGGCTTTAATAATTTTTGTGTGGATTTACCATCGCTCAAAAGAAAACGGTGCAGGAAAACATCGTGAGGAAACCGATATGTCCAAGAACCATAAGATTAAATGGCATGCGACATCTACCAACCCGCACCTGGAACAGCATGAGAAATAGAGAGAAGGCCAAAGTCCCAGCAGTGGAAACATAATACACTGATGATGATGGGCAGTAATCCACCATGCGAGTCTATTAAGGGTTGGTAGATGTTGCATGCGCTTGAATGTTGCGGTTCTTGGACATGCCGGTTTCCTCACGATGTTTTCCTTCAACATTTTTGAGCGATAACTTACTTTCACATTGATAATTATAATTATGTACGATGTCTTTTACCTTCATTTTTCCAGCGCCTGTAACCTTTGTGACACCTGTCGTAATGGAAAATACCAGTTCTGTCGACGCGCTGACACCTACGGAGCTATCGGTGTCTGGAAGGACGGAGGCTGGGCTCAACTTATCCGGGTACCACAAGACCAGGTGTTTGTGCTACCTGATGACATATCTACTGAACAGGGTACGAGTTTTATCGGACGAAAATTCTACAATGAGTGGGCTAATGAATTGACGAATCTTTTACAAATTAGTTGATAGTCTGGTGGAGAAGATGGGAATTTTCATCATCTTCATCATCATCATCATCATCAGCCGGAAGAAGTCCACTGCTGAACATAGGCCTCCCCTTTTGAACGCCACCATGAAAGACTATTAGCCATTTGCATCCATCGGCTCCCTGGAACTCTTACAATGTCAAAGGGAATCTTGGAACTCATCAATCACAACTTTTAAAAAGTATTAGAAACTAGCTTCACCCCGCGGTTTCACTCATGTGTTAGTTTCTATCGCGATAAAATGGATAAAAAGGGATAAAAAGTATCCCATGCTCTTTTTTAGGGTTCAATCTATCTCCATGCCAATTTCCATCATGATCTATTCTGTGTATAAGACGTGAAAAGGTAACAAAGAGAGCTCTTTCTCTTTGTTCTTTTGCCGACGTAAGGAAGTTGGAATGGGCGTAGCTAGTTTTACGTTTGACTTTTTAAAGTGATCACATGTACTATCCTATTAAATACTTAGATGTCTTATGATTTTGATCTTTTGATTTTCATCCGCCTGATCGAGTTACTTCAAAGTGTACTTTCGAAGTATTAGAAATAAATAGGTACTCATTACATTGATATTAAATTTCAGGTGGCCTCTGTGAGCCATACTCTTGCGTATCACACGGGTTCGACCGTGCCTCCCCACTCCTAGTTGGTCAGAAGATTCTCGTTATTGGAGCTGGTATCATTGGTGAGTACTTTTTGTTTTACTTCTTGTTAAAACTTGCTATGTCTTAAGATTGTTGTTTACTGCTTTTTATTTAACATAATTGGCTGATGATGAATTAATATTTGCGAGTTATTTTATCTTGGAACTGATTCAATGACAAGATACATAGACAAAATACCCTACTGAAATGTATTTGTTCAGGAAACCTATGGGTGACAACCCTGCATCATCACGGGCATAGAGACGTCACCGTGTCAGAAATGAACAAGACCAGGCTTGACATCGTCAAGAGATTAGGTAAGCAAAGAAATGTGGAACTTAAACATGTTTAGAGTTGAAACGATGATGACTCAGAGGTAGTGATGTCAGTTTGCTATCCGTAGGTCAAATCCTACAATGAGCTTGAGCTTTCGATGAAGGAAAACATCGTGATGAGACCATAGCTGGGTGGTAGGGCATTTCTAGTGCTCGCCTGGATAGCTACCACACTCATGTTAAGAATCTGTCGCCAAGCACTTATCGGTGTTTTTCAGCAGCGCCATTTGAGAGCCAGTTCCCAGTCCAGGTGTAGTGTGACATCATTTTCGTTACATATCATCAGATGACTTGTGGTCAAACGCTACCCTGTAAGAAGTTTAGTAACAAAAAAGATTACCTTATATAAAAACCTTGGTTTTCAGAGACCGGATTCAGATTAGTGACTCCTGATGTGTTAGCGAAAGAAGATCACCTATATGACGTCATCATCGACTGCACAGGTAAGACTGCCGTACCATCTTAAGATACACAACATCAGTGACCTTCCACTGATCCCATTCTAATTCCCAGGTGTGGGCAAAGTGATGGAGATCAGCTTCAACTATCTGAAGCAGGGTGGGAAGTATGTGCTGTTCGGGTGTTGTCCACCAACTCATCAGGCGTCGTGAGTGCACTTTTATTCAATATCATTAACCTGATCTGATGATGCGGCCAGAAGGTGGATAGCGGAACTCTTCAGTGGCTACAAGGAAACCCCTCAAGTTTGGGCTCATATGATTCGTTTTGACGAGCCCAATTTATTAGACTTAGTAACGAGGATCTGCTAATAAAGCCAGGAGGTGGATAGTGAAACTCTTCAGTGGCTAGGAAATCCCTCTAGCTTGTGCTAAAATGATTCGTTTTGACGAGCCCAACAGCGTGGCTTGGTTATGTTGTTTAGTTATGTACTATTTCTTGATATATATCTTCTATTTCTTGCAGCTTAAACCCCTTCCAAATCTACGATAAGGAGCTGACGGTGATAGGAGTAAAGGTCAACCCCTTCAGCTTCCCCAATGCTCTTGGATGGCTTCGTGCTATGGGCAGCAGGTATGAAGTTTTATCATCATCATCATCCTGTTACGTCCCACTGCTGGGCACAGGCCTTGTCTAAAAGAGTATCGGTGTGTTCCGGCAGCCTCATTTGAGAGCTAGTTTCCAATCCAGGTGTAGCGTGACGCCATCTTCAACTACATCGTCACTTAACATCAGGTGACTTGTGGTCAAACGCTAGCCTGAAAGTAGTAAAAAGAAGTATGTGTCGCCTCGCGGGCCCAGTGCGTGTTGGTTGATAGGCTGGTGGCCAGCCCTATTGTCGGAGTTAGCAGACCGCCCGAAGGCCTCCGACATAGTCTAACGACTGCTATCCTTAGACAACAACCGGGATCGGAAGCGAAGCACGAAAGCGCTTAGTTGTTAATATCACTAGTGGTAGTGGTTTTAGTGAACTTGCTCCAATTCCGTCTATTAGTAAATTTAGTAATGAGAATAAATTTGTCAATGGGATCGCGCCAAAAAAATTACCTGCCGGGCGTTTCTTGCCTGTTCTTTTGCCGGCGTAAGGAGGTTGGAACAGGCGTAGCTAGTTTTAAGTTTGACGTTTTAAAGTGCTCACAATGTATCATATTGAATAATAAAAAAACATTTGAATTTGACTTTGACTTTGATCATCCAAGTCCAAGTGATTTTAAAAAACGGACACCAAGTCTAACCCCTGTATAAAAAGTTGGGACATGGCCATCTATTTTTTCATAGCCACCTAGTCTATAACTTTTCGCCCGTAGGGACGAAAATTACTGTTTTATACAATTTAATGACGTTTGTATCTTTAATTTCAGATATCT
This sequence comes from Opisthograptis luteolata, assembly GCA_931315375.2. NCBI lineage: Eukaryota > Metazoa > Arthropoda > Insecta > Lepidoptera > Geometridae > Opisthograptis > Opisthograptis luteolata. The sequence goes on from OV928061.1 coordinate 3,660,324, forward strand.
GGACTACGAGAAGCTTGGAGTCAAGACATACGCCCTGTCAGAGTACCAGGAGGCATTGAAGGACTTGAAGGCCGGTTCCGTTGCCAAGGCTGTGTTCAAAATTGTTTAATAATCTGAAATTAAACAGAAAATTAATTGAAATTACTTCAAGCATTCTGTAATTATGATAGTAAATAATCTAAAACAAACATATGTTAATCCGCATGATACATAGTAGCTTTAAAATAAATAATGCAAAAAATGTATAAAGACATTTAAAAAAGCACGTGCAAGGTGCCACCGTTGCTGTTGAATTCATCTAATTCCGCGAAAGCACTATTCATTTGCAGCTAATTTTAGCCCCCTTAAATATTTGTTTTAATCTGTTTTTTAGTATTTCTTGTTACAGCGGCAACAGAAATACATCATCTGTGAAAATTCCAACTCTCTTACTATCACGGTTCATGAGATACAGCCTGGTGACAGACGGACCGACGGACGGACAGGGAGTTCTCCGTACTAAAATTTGACAATAAAATCAAATGTATCGAAATTTGGTATAACATTTAACTGACGGACGTTTATAAAACCGGACCTAATAGGATCCCGTTTTGTCCTTTGGGTACGGAACCAAAAAGAAAAAATGGTACAGGACCATCTCCACGCGAAATCTACTTGCACTTGACCGTTTTTTTTAAATAATGTATCTAGTACAATGACCTGTATCGTGAAATTCGGTCACTAAACCAAAGACGATCAATCTATTGTTGCAAAGGTGCGTAGGTAGGTGCCATGTGGTCATAATAACTGAACACTAAGAACCCTCTCGCTTTACAATAGAGAAACTACCGCTGAACTGTTTTATAAGCATTTATAGTTTGATTTATAGCGACAAGGTTTTAAAAGTGTGTGGTATTTTTGTCCTTTGCGAGTGAAGATTTTCTTGGAAAGTTTATTACTAAGTAGGTACTAGCTTATTACAGTTTATCGCAATAAAAAGTATCCTATGTGACCTTCTTCAGGGATCAAAAATGTTTTTTTTACCTACAGGGTAACGTTTGACTACAAGTCACCTGATGTTAAGAGACGATGCGGTCGAAGATGGCGCCACGCTACACTTGGACTGGGAACTGGCTCTCAAGTGAGGCTGCCGGAACACGCCGATAGGTGCTTGGCGACTGATTCTTAACTAGGGACAGACGAGGTTCCTACGGGATATCTGTTCAAGATATTCACAACCCTATTGTAAACAAATTAGTCGAGTTACTCGCATCACCTCACTAAATCGTTCACCCTTAATTTTAAGTCTTTATTATATTCTGTAATCAGTTCATTGTCCTCTCACTACATTTTTATATTATCCATTTTCATGCAGTCTTGTACGCAACTAAAAATTTTGTCTTATCAAAATAAAACAATTATTTTATGTAAAAAAGGCTTATTATTTCGCCTACAACAATATCGCATTTGCCTCGCAGTACTGCAAGCATTCTGACAAAATTACCTTCCATAACAGAGGCATCATCATCATCATCATCAACAGCCGGAAGAAGTCCACTGCTGAACATAGGCCTCCCCCCTTGAACGCCACCATGAACGGCTATTAGCCATTTGCATCCAACGGCTCCCTGCGTCTCTTACAATGTCGTCGGTCCCGGGTTCGAATCCCGGTAAGGGCAAATATATGTGTGATGAGCACGAATATTTGTTCCTGAGTCTTGGATATTTCTATCTATATAAGTATTTATTTCTCTATATAAGTATGTATATCGTTGTCTAGTACCCATAACACAAGTTTCGAGCTTAATTTGGGGCTAGGTCAATTTGTGTGCAATGGTCCCCGATATTTATTTATTTATTTATTATTATTTATACCTAGTGGGGGGCCTACCTACAGAACGTCTTCCAGTTCGTGGTCGCCACTCCAGAACCTTTCTTCCCCATCGGTTATCGGTTCGTCGAGCGATGTGGCCTGCCCATTGCCACTTCAACTTGCAAATTCTGAGAGCTATGTCGGTGACCTTGGTCCTTCGGCGAATTTCCTCATTACGGATTCTATCACGCAAAGAAACTCCAAGCATAACAGAGGCATGCTCTTTTTCAATTACAGGAAGAGAAAGGTCCCCGTTAAAGATATATGACCTTTTAATATCAGTGGGTCAGAATGATGTATTATTGCATCCAATGCTAACACTATTGTAACGTCAAAGACCGTGTGGGCTGAACAATTTCAATTGAGCTTTCGTTGGAGGAAAACATCGTGATGAAACCAACAGCTTGGTGGTAGGACATTTTCTAGTGCTCGCCTGGCTAGCTACCAGAGAGATGTCTATATGAAAAGAAATCTTATTAGTAAAGCTTATTCCTACCCATATTAAAAATGCAAATGTAACTCTGTCTGTCTGTCTGTCACGCTTTCACGCCTAAACTACTGAACCGATTTAAATGAAATTTGGTACGGAGATAGCTTGAATCCTGAGGAAGGACATAGGATACTTTTTATCGCGATAAACTTTAGCCCACGCGAGCGAAACCGTGGGGAGCAGCTAATTATAAAATATCCAATCACTTAACAGTGTCTTTCAGCAGCCCCAATTGAAAGCTAGTTCCTAGCGCCTGAATAGTTAATATTAGCCTAAGAACTGTAGTGGGCAAGCGTTATGTTACCATCAGGCGAACGACCTGCTCTTCTTGAATTCAAAGGGCCAAGCGAATTCTGTTATTTGCACTTTCATGTAGAGTGAAGTAGGGACTCAAATCATAACCTATAGGCATAGTAAAGAGTAGTAGTTCAGCTTCATACAAATCGGCCGCCGCCGGTTTGAATGTGTGCGAGAGTAGCGGCGCCGTGTACGCACGCACTTTTCACGCACACAATCACAAACGAACGGGGCCGCGGACGGGGCCGCGACCATACACTCAGTACGGATTACGGAACGCGCCGCCTATGCATCACCGCAAGAGTAGGCAATTAACTCGTCGAGCGGCCTTAGCTAACCTACTGTTCTTTCTTTACTGTGCTATAGGGTGCTTTCCATTGACTTTTAATCATTAAAGGCGTGAAATAAGGTGTTACAGCACATGTAAAGGAAAAAGTCTATAAACCATACATATATGATTTAACTAGCTGTTCCCCGCGGTTTCACCCGCGTGGGCTACAGTTTATCGCGATAAAAAGTAGCCTATGTCCTTTCTCAGGCTCTAGACTATCTCTGTACCAAATTTCATTTAAATCGGTTCAGTAGTTTAGGCGTGAAAGCGTAACAGACAGACAGACAGAGTTACTTTCGCATTTATAATATAAGTTAGGATAGTAGGGATGAAAAACGTCTACGATGGGTGTTTATTTTTTTTACCGAAGCAGACTAGACTTCGCCTTTTGGCGACCTATAGACTAAACATTTTTTAATGCCACTTTTTTACTATTTGCAGGATAGCGTTTGACCATAACTCACCTGATGTTAAGTAACGATGTGGTCTGGACTGGGGACTGGCTCTCAAGTGAGGCTGCCGGAACACACCGATAGGTGCACGGCGACAGATTCTTAACTTGAGCTAGCCAGGCGAGTACTACTTAGAAAATACCCTACCACCAAGCTATGGTTTCATCACGATGTTTTCCTTCACCTCAGCTCAGCTCATTGTAGGATTCGAACCCACGTCCTACAGTGCGCAAATCCAACTCACACTAAGCCGGTTTTTTTTAAGATGAAGAATTGGCAATATTGGCTGCATGGATCTCCTTTTTTCTCAGCAATTACAAAACATACAGAGGTAATATTTATGTACATCAAAGATCATGTGTTTGACATTAAATTGTCAGAAGGATAACACGATTGGTTTAATTTCATAGCAGAGAAACAATGATCGAAAACTGCCCTCTCAAAAAAAAAATTTCATTTTACAGGCATACAAAGAGTTGAATATTTTTTTTGATGGTTTATACACATTCTTTAAAGAACTACAGGTTTAGTTCTAAAAAATTAACGACAGTTTTCATTTTAAACGAAAACAAAACCTTTTTTTGACGCATACGACCTTACTACGCATACGACATTAGTCAGCTCGCTTGCGTTTTTGTATGGAGCTGATTTCAGATTCATTGTTTATCACGTACAAAGCCAGGGCAAGTCAGTAGTAGATACAAAAACAACAACGCGAACTTATGTCATGTATTGCATAATTATTCTTTAACTTACAAAGGGAGGTTAATTTATTAACTTTTCGAAAGTCAATCACACCCGAAATCATCGGAGACCTATTCATGTTCCACTCCGTCCTACTTTCTCGGGATGATTCATGCGACATGTGACATTTGAGATTAACTGTACGGCCGTGGCTGGTGCCATCTCGTTGCATACAATCAGCACTTTGCAGAGGTTGAAAACATTTTTTGCATTTGGGTTTTTTTTACAGGGATTTTTACATTACTTTTTACAGTAAATAAAAAAAAAACCTTCGTTAGTCTTAAGTTTAACGTTTTAAAGTGATCAAATTATGTAATTTGAATTTGACAGGGTAGCGTTTGACCACAAGTTACCTGATGTTAAGTGACGATGTGGTAGAAGATAGCGTCACGCTACACCTGTACTGAGAACTGGCTCTCAAGTGAGACTGCCAGAGTACTCCGATAGGTGCTTGGTGACAGATTCTTAACCTTAAATGGTTTGATACATAGGTACCAATATTGTACCTATACTTATTTAAATTTGTATTTAATGGAAATTGACAACATCTTCATGATCACACGTCGCTTACCTCGGTCAACAAATCAGCCTGGTCATCCAAAGAGGTCTAATCGTATTCAAAATATAATTTTTAGGCAATATATTTATGAAAATGTATTGTACAATGTGTTAATCAAAATCAAAAAAATATTATTCAATAGGATCTCTTTAAAACATCAACTTAAAACTAGCTACGCCTGTTCCAACTCCCTTACGCCGGCAAAAGAACAGGCAAACAACGCCCGGCAGGTACTTTTTTTGGCGCATTGCCAATTTTATTCATATTACTAATTGATTGAATTGGAGCAAGTTCACTTAAATATTTTTTTGTCATATAATAAATAATAACTCCAAAATGAAAAGTGAATATCACGTTTTTAACCCTTAGAGTCAGCAACTCCTTCACATAAAACGAGATCTTATTAGTAAAGATTGTAATTATAAAATGTTAGACTATTTAGATGACAAAAGAGATTGTAGTCAACTTGCTCCAATTCGATCAATTACCTAATAAAGCTTTTTTGCATAATTCACCTCTTCAATCTTCCTTTTTGTACTGGAAAATAAAATGTTTAGAATATATGATTTCTTATTACAATTCACGGTTTAGTATTATTATCATGCAGTATTACAGTTAATATGACTAATGGAATTCGGAAACAAGGACAATAAACATATTTAATACATTATGAAATTGTTCTCTTGTCACATTGTATGCCTAAAAAACGATAAAAAAATGTATAGCACGAAAATCAATTTTTAGTGAAAAACGATTTCTAACACTAAAAACTACATCAACACCCCTACCTACAGGTTTTGATAGCTTACGAAAACTATAAAAGTTTTACACCAAGGTAACCGACATAGCCTATAGGCACAGTAAAGTAAGAACAGTAGGTTAGCTAAGGCCGCTCGACGAGTTAATTGCATACTCTTGCGGTGACGCATAGGCGGCGCGTTACGTACTGAGTGGATGGCCGCGGCCCCTGCCGCCTCCTTTCGTTTATGTGATTGTGTACGTGAAAAGTGCGTGCGTACACGGAGCCGCTACTCTCGCACACATTCAAACCGGCGGCGGCGGCCGATTTGTATGAAGCTGAACTACTACTCTTTACTATGCTATAGGATCAGCAAGCTGAAGTGGCAATGGGCTGGACATATAACCGAAGAACCGATAACCGTTGGGGCAAACGTGTTCTCGAGTGGAGACCGCGTCTCGGCAAACGTAGTGTAGGACGCCCTCCGGCTAGGTGGAGCGATGATATGCGCAAAATGGCTGGCAGTGGTTGGACGAGAGGAGCCGAAGATCGGGCTCAGTGGTGTGCTTTGGGAGAGGCCTATGTCCAGCAGTGGACTGAAGTGGGCTGATTATTATTATGATGATGATGATGATAAAAGTTTTCCGTTCCTTCCAAACTTTTTTTTTCATAAAACTTACCGTAACTTGGAGGGTCTAAAATCGGTAATACGGGTAATTTCAAATCGTTTATTTCGTATTCCAACAAAGTATTCGAGTAACTTTTTGCATTTCGGCAGTACGAGTTGCCACTTTGACAAGTTGGTGGTAGTGAACTTTGGCTTTTACGAAAACTTTTATAGTTCTCAAAACTTGTACAAGAGTGTTATAAATATGTCAAGCCCTAGTACTAAAATTATATAAATTATGACATGACATATCGATCCAAAACCGCGGATAACGGATCAGGATCGATTATTAATTTCGGGCGTAAATTTCAATTCCCTTTATAACGAAATCTTATTAGTAAACCTGATGATAAAATATCAGACTATTATTATTTTTTTTACATTACACCTTTTCATTTCAAAATCAAATTCAAAAGATATCTATTTACCAGGAAGATACATGTCATCACTTTAAACCGTCAAACTTAAAACTAGCTCCGACTGTTTCAACCTCCATAGGCCGGCAAAAGAGCAGGCAAGGAACGCTTGACAGGTAATTTTTGGGTGCGATCACATATAAATTTATTCTATTTTTATACATAATTTTTTATACTTAACAACAAAATATATAGTAGGATATAAAATTAATCTACAAATAAAAAACCTGATTTAGGTCGCTGCCTGCAGGTAGAGTGCCCAAGAGACTGGCGACATTACCTCTTTGAGTGGCTAGGCTGATTCGTTGAGCGAGGTAAGCGCCAGCCCTTTGGCCACTTGTCATTTTTTATTTAATATTTTCTTATTTATGTAGTTTTCATAGTACATTAAATTTGCATATATATTGCATCATATACATATCTAGGTTAGTGAGTACTTTCAGCACCCAGTTAAAACTAGGACAGGGTGAGAATTCTTTATCTAGGTTATGGTTACATTTTTTATATGTAAATTAGTTCTAATGAACTTAACAATATAGCTGTACAAATAACTTTTCTTGGAGGTAGGACATTGTCTAGTGCTCGCCTTGCCACATGAATCTGTCGCCGTGCACCGGTGTTCCGGCAGCCTCACTTGAAAGCCAGTTCCCAGCCCAGTAGTGCAATTCTAATTCACTCGAAAAGTTTCCGTGTCGGATTCGACGTCACTTTTGCTTCACGGAAACGTTTTCCGAGAGCCAATGGGTGGCGGAAACTTTTCCGTGATTGAGCAGCTGGTTTGTCAAATTGAATATCAGTTTCCAAATCGTGTCAATTCGTGTCTAAAAACATCTGAAGAATTTTTTTCCGAATTCGTGGTCGGAAGAGTTTCCGTGTGAATTAGAATCGCACGTGGTGTAGCGTGAAGCCACCTTCGACCACATCATCTTAATAGTATCATCGCTTTATTTATATACTAGCGGTTCCCCGCGGTTTCACCCGCGTGGGCTACAGCTTTATGCATGCAAAGTCTCAGCCCGATCGGTTTAAAATTGACAAAGTTTCATACAAACTTTCATCCCCTATTTTATCCCCTTGGGGGTAGAATTAATCAAAATCCTTTCTTAGCGGATGCCTACGTCATAACATCTACCTGCATGCCAAATTTCAGCCCGATCCGTCCAGTGGTTTGGGCTGTGCGTTGATAGATCACTATATTATTATGTCAGTCACTCAGTCAGTCTTTGAGTTATACATATTTAGATTGTTACATTATGAAATGCTACAATTTTAACTAACTCCGATGGCTCAGCGACCCAAAGTGTGTCTTGGCCTCCGAAACGAGAGAGCGCCACTCCTCTCTACCCTGAGCGATTTCAGCCCAGTTCAGAGTGTGGAGCTCGCGCAGGTCCGCATCCACCGCGTCCTTCTAGCGTTATTGAATTCCAATAAAAAAAAAAATATTTAGTAGGAAACAATCACTTATAAACCTCTGTTCCAAAATACTTTCGCCGACAAAAGAGCCGGGAAGAAACGCCCGGCAGGTATTTTTTTGGGCGCCATCATTCTCATTACTAATTGATTGAATTGGAGCAACTTTACTACAATTCCAAGCTTTTTTGTTATCCCGTGTAATATTTTTATCAAGAACAAAAACGGAATAAAAATTTGTTTAAGTGATCGCGCCAAGAAATTACCTGCCTGGCGTTTCTTGCCTGTTCTTTTGCCGGCGTAAAGAAGTTGGAACAGGCGTAGCTAGTTTTAAGTTGGACGTTTAAGTGATCATAAGATTGTAACCTACAAAAAAAATCTTTAAATTTCATTTTTTGCTTTTCAGTTGTGCCCAGCACTGTAGGTTCATTAATTGCCCAATTTTTTTCGCAAATTAGCCAGACAATACATTTTCAATATATACACAGATCGGTTTGTTTGTTCGTCTGTATACACAACATGTGCTCCGTGTCCTTTGCAAATCTATATTTGGGTCAAAGTTACACATATAAAGATAATTATGTAAATTACCTACTACATTTATCTGCGAGGCTTTAAGGCGCCTGTTGTTAACTTGAATTGTAATTTTTCATGAGTTTTTTTTTACCTAACATCTCATATTTTTCTAATATTGTAAATAAAAATCTCACACAAAGACCTGCGACTAGGTGGAGCGACGACTTGCAGACGTGGTGTAGGACGCGCTGCGACTAGGTGGAGCGACGACTTGCAGACGTAGTGTAGGACGCGCTGTGACTAGGTGGAGCGACGACTTGCAGACGTAGTGTAGGACGCGCTGCGACTAGGTGGAGCGACGACTTGCAGACGTAGTGTAGGACGCGCTGCGACTAGGTGGAGCGACAACTTGCAGACGTAGTGTAGGACGCCCTGCGACTAGGTGGAGCGACGACTTGCAGACGTAGTGTAGGACGCGCTGCGACTACGTGGAGCGACGACTTGTAGACGTAGTGTAGGACGCCCTGCGACTAGGTGGAGCGACGACTTGTAGACGTATTGTAAGACGCCCTGCGACTAGGTAGAGCGACGACTTGCAGACGTAGTGTAGGACGCCCTCCGACTAGGTGGAGGGACGACTTGCAGACGTGGTGTAGGACGCGCTGCGACTAGGTGGAGCGACGACTTGCAGACGTAGTGTAGGACGCCCTGCGACTAGGTGGAGCGACGACTTGCAGACGTGGTGTAGGACGCGCTGTGACTAGGTGGAGCGACGACTTGCAGACGTAGTGTAGGACGCGCTGCGACTAGGTGGAGCGACGACTTGTAGACGTAGTGTAGGACGCCCTGCGACTAGGTGGAGCGACGACTTGTAGACGTAGTGTAGGACGCCCTGCGACTAGGTGGAGCGACGACTTGCAGACGTAGTGTAGGACGCCCTGCGACTAGGTGGAGGGACGACTTGCAGACGTAGTGTAGGACGCCCTGCGACTAGGTGGAGTGACGACCTAGTCGCAGGGCGTCCTACACTACGTCTGCAAGTTGTAGCTCCACTTTGTCGCAAGTCTACGTTTGCTAAATAAAAATACGGAACCCTAAAACATTACAACACAATTCGCCGAGCATTTATCAGAGCTGTCAATAAATCTATCAAAATAACGTGTTTGCAGGAAAGTTATGGTCCTTAATGGAAAATGCTGCGATTGAACCTTAACTGCGTTGTGGCATAGAATAGTATACGTACTTATAATGCTAATGAGATCTGACATTGGTGTCGGTTGCTGGTACAAGGCATTTGTTGTGGGGATACATCTGAAGATGAGCTTCGTGGTGCCTGTTCTTTTGCTGGCGTAAGGCGGTTGGAGCAGGCGTAGCTAGTTTTATGTTTGACGTTTTAAAGTAACTTGTCATCATCATCATCATCATCAGCCGGACCACTTTGAACAGTGAACATCACCATGAACGGCTATTAGCCATATGCATCCACCGGATCCCTGCGACTTTAGCAATGTCGTCGATCCACCTAAGGGTACTTGAACTTGTCCAACTAATACCTATTAAAAATACGAAAGTTTGTGTGTAACTTTTCTTTTTCTTTTTAATTTTCAGTCCCATCAAAGACGTAACAAGGAAAATATCAACAAAAACCGAGTCGATTACGAAATACATTAAGTACATTGAATAATCTCACTGCTTCCAAGAAACCGAGAGAAAGTGTACCTGCCAAAAAAAAACAAACAAACAATAAATGCAACTATTGCATTCAGCGATTAGAAAACTAAATCCAAATCGGTTCTATGTAATCCTATTATTGCTAAATAGATAGTTAAAATGACAATGGTTTGACAATGAGATGCATCTTGCGATACGTCTCGTGACACACATTCGCGTGTGCGACGCGCGCGGCATTGTGTTCGCTTTGGTCTGTTATGGAGTTTAAAAAAAATGAATCAGTTCGATCTTTTTAAAGTCATTCCGTTTTTGACTTTCCTACTGTGTGGACGTTTTTTGAAGCGAACTGTTAAAAAAAGACGACGACTAACTGAAAAATTGCAGGCAGTGACCGTGTCTAGTTTTGAGTGTAACGTTTTTTTTTTCTTTCAAAAAATGCGATTCGGTTTTTTAATTCTTTTAAAAAGTGCGAGTCGTTTGTGAAAAAAAAACAACATATGTGCTGACAAAAACAGACGAAACTAAACAAACAAGTAATAAATTAATTTAGCTGCTAACTTTGTACCCTATAAAAACTTCGCAAAGTATTTTCTACCTACCTACTTCAAAAAGTACATTTCAAAACTTAGCAAAAAGTGCTAATTTTCCATCACCTCTAAAAAATTCCTTCTTGATTTAGAGCAATATCCATCTAAAAACCTAATAAAAGTGTTTTAAAAAAACAAAATTTACTAATTTATAACGTACCCAACACAAATGCACCGAACATTTGTCCCTTCAAAAAGTGATTTAACTCTCAAATTTAAAGTTAACTAACCAAATCTTTTTCTTACAGAAAAAGGCTTTTGTTTCTCACACAAAAGTGCTGTCACCAAAAAGTGCTAAATTAAAAAGTGCTAAAGTAAAAAAGTGCTAAAGTACTTTCAAAATGTACAGCAAAGCGTTCACTCTAATGTTCCTTCTGAAAATGATTCACGCCGACTATTTCCTTAGCCGTGTAAACCATATGGAGTACTACAGAAACAGGACGCGTCCTTCGAAATCTTTTTCAAGTTTCTCTTCCAATTATTTCAACCCCAACTCGCTGTATAAACCCAGTAAGGGTGGGACGAAAGTACAGTGTGGTACCAGGACGGTGGATTTCAACCCTCGCAGGACTGCGAAAATTGTTGGAGGCACCGAAACACCCTACGGAGCATTTCCTTGGCAAGTAAGTACAATAAGCGTGTTAAGAACCGTTAAGAACCAAATGCGAGTCGGACACGCGCACGAAGGGTCCCGTACCAATAACAATAAGAACGTTTCTTGTTTGGAAGGCCCCTTAAATATTTGTTTTATTCTGTTTTTTTTTAGTATTTGTTGTTGTAGTGGCAACAGAAATACATTATCTGTGAACATTTCAATTAATGTCTAACTATCACGGTTTATGATATACAGCTTAGTGACAGACGGACAGACAGTGGAGTCCCGTTTTACCCTTTGGGTATGGATGGAACCCTCAAAAATATAGACGTTGGATTTTTTAATTGTTTTTTGACACTTTCTAGTGCTCTCAATGAAACAAAATCTTATTAGTAAGGCTTAATATAAAATATCTAAAAAGAGATATGTATAAAATATTAATAATCGATCCTGATCCGTTATCCGCGGTTTTGGATCGATATGTCATGTCATAATAATATGTCATTTTAGTAGTAATATGTCAAGCCCTAGTACTAAAATGACATTTATTATGACATGACATATAGATCCAAAACCGCGGATAACGGATCAGAATCGATTACTAAATTCGGGCGTAGGTCTAAACAAACTAAAATAATGACAGTCAATATATTTCTGAAAATTTGCTGTAAAATAGAAGTAAATATCACAGTTTCAATACTAGAAAAAATACAATTACTGCAACCACTAACCAACCTCCTTATGGTCAGCAACTCCTTAAAAGGTCAATCAATGTGTATATAATATACGTATATATTCAATAAAATCAGCAAAATTTCAAGTCCCCAAGAAATCTTATTAATGTTTTAGCTTATTAAAAATATCAGATGACAAAAAAGCTTGGGATTGTACTGAACTTGCTCCAATTCAATGAGTTAGTAATATAAATAAAATTGTTAGTGAGCACCCGAAAAATTACCGCCTGGCCATGCGTTTCTTGGTTGTTCTTTTGCCGGCCTGAGGAGGTTGGTACAGGCGTAACTAGTCTTAATTTTGACGTTTTAAAGTGATCACATGTTGTATCTTCTTACTAAATAAATATTTTTGAGTTTGAGTTTGAGTGATGAGATGAATATGAATGTACGAGAAGAAGAAAACCAAAGAAAAGATGGATATTGTATTGTGTGAGGGTTGATATGAATGAAAGGGGAGTGAATGAAGCGATGACGGCTGATAGGGGAGAGTGGAAGAAGAGTACATGCTGCGCCGACCACAAGTAGATGGGACCAGGGCTAGAAGAAGAAGAGTTTGAGTCTTTCAGTATTTTGTGTGAATCAGGCATAGTTTTCACGTTGATACCTCAGCAGTCAAACCTCAAAAAACTCACTAAACATCCAATATTTTTCAAGTCCAAAATATAGTAAACAAACAAACAGTACTTAAAAACTTTGGGTTCAGTGACCTCTAATTGGTTGATCTCAGTTAAATTTTATACAGAGATAGATAGATCAACTTCTCATTGGTCATCACAATACAGATATCTTTAACTAAACTAACTAAACAGAACGAAATTAAACTAACGGATTATTTCTTTCATTGCCAAAAATCGAACCCGCGACCTCGTCTGATAATCTGATTACACCACGAGGTCGATGTGACATAACGTCTTTTGTTAGAACCGCACACAAAAGATGGTCATTGCCGAAGAGCATACAAAGACGTCGTCGACACGTGTCAACTTTGACAGGTGATAGTGCCGGGACATTAGACGCCAGTCTTGAACTTGAAACTTGACTTTTTTAAGGACGAAATTTGAAAAGTTCTTACCAAAATCAAAATATAATTTTATAATAGGATACAACATGCGATCACTTTAGAACGTCAAACATAAAACTAGCTAACAGGCAAGAAATGTCCATCAGATGATTTTTGGGATGCTGTCATATTAGCCAAAGTTAAGCTATATTTATTTCGTAGGAAACAACATAATAATTTGATCACTTTAAAACGTCTTTAAAACTAGTTACGTCTGTATGCCGGTAAAAGAACAGGCAAGAAACGCCCGGGATGTCTTATTTTGGGCGCGATCATAATTACGATTTAATCTTATTAATAATTGATTGAATTGGAGCAAAATCACTCAAGATTCCAACATACTTTTCAATACACTCTACTATGTCATTTCGTTTTATTTTAATAAAGACTTGAAATTTTGTTGATATCGATCATAATTATGTTTGATTTCACTTGGGATTTTGTAGAAAAAATGACCTTTGATTGCGTTGCTGACTTTATGGAGCGTATTAGTATTGGGTACAGCAATTTGATATTTGTTCCTAGTATTAAAATTGTAATAATCGCTTTTTGTTGTTTAAGAAGTTCGTCTTTTCAGCTTTTAGTAAATATCCCATAGTATTTTTTTTGACTATATAAGAATTGAGACAGCTCCAAGACAAAGATCAAGGTCAAATGATTTCCCATCACTATTAACAGCAAAACTCCGTCCCCCAGCAATAATTAGAGGCTTTCACTTTTACCAAATAAACATCCTTTTGTTTATTTTATGTAACATGCGGTCCCGTTTCTCTTTCATTGAAGGACAACCCACGTGTCATTAATCAGTTTAATAATGCAATTTTAATGTCATCCATTTAATGTCATTATGACATCGCGTAATAGTGTTTTGTCACCTCTCTAGCTATTATTACATATCCTCTTTGGTAACAGTTCGAAACGGGCTTTTGTGTGATTGCTTAACGTATTTTTTGTGACTTTTGGCGTCATTCTTTGTTTTTATTAAAGTCGGGGTTGTTATTCTGTAGCCTGATCCCCTATCTTTCGACTTTTAAGGGTCAAATTAACTTTTCAAAAGTATGAGGGGCGAGTTCAAGATATAACTCTATAATGCTATGTTTTGCATTTATTCATTATTTATAATTATTTATCATAGCATTTAAAATTCAGCATGTACTTTGTAAAATCATGTAACCAAAGTTTATTATTGATGTTTATTAATAAAATAATCGTACATAAGATAATCTAGAACAGTTTACATATTTACAAATATTCACTGTTTTCATAGATAAAAACTCTTTGCGGAAAAAGACTCTTTTTAAAAGATATTATGTACAATATTATATTGGTATTATACCTAACCAAGGACGTACCAAGGTCATATTATAACACTAGTGTGGTAATTATAATGAAAAAGCACACGTGGCGTAATAAGCTGAATTGTGAACCTAATTGCATGGCCATAAAGGTCAACTTTACGAGCGAGCGTGTTGAAAATAAATAAAATAATTATTCCAGGTGGAGATCCAGATGTTAGACGTGGATAAGTTGACATTCGAGCACCACTGCGGGGGCGCCGTCATCGGCGAACGACTGGTGCTGTCAGCTGCTCACTGCTTCGACAAGGTTTGGTCTTGATACCTTGCTATCTTCCACAAACTTCTGAATTGAAGCGACGACGGCTCAGTGGTGGTGACGTCGGCTTGCGATCAGAAGTCGTGGGTTCGAATCTCATAATGAGCTTGAGCTTTCGGTGAAGGAAAACGTCGTGATGAAACCATAGCTTGCTGGCTAGCTACCATTCACAAGTTAGGAATCTGTCACCAAGCACCTATTGGTATATTCCGGCAGCCTCACTTAAGGGCCTATGTTATGTGCGGATTCGACATCGCTCAAAAAAGAAAAGACCATGAGGAAACCGGCATGTCCAAGAACCACAACATTCAAGGGCATGCGACATCTACCAACCCGCACTGGGCCCGCGAGCTAGATTACGGCCCGTACTCTCTCTCTGAGAGAAGGCCAGTCCCAGTAGTGGGAACTTAAAGGGCTGATGATGATGGCATGGCTTAAAGTCTTCGAGAATTTTTTAATTTTTTTGGTCCCAAACTTGTTTCCAGCAACCTCTCCAGTTGGACCACATCAGGCTGGTGGTTGGTGAGCACCGGCTGAAGTTCCAGGACCGGCACGAGCACAGATTCCTCGCTGAGAAGGTGGTACTGCACCCGGAGTTCAGAAAAAGTTGGTAACCTAAAGGTTTTATAGTACTACGCGCGCTGGTTCGGCCATCCCCATTAAGATTTTCCTAAAGGGTAAAGCCTGAATCTCATTACAAAACTAGATTGAATAGACAACGCTTGAGCCAGCGTGATCCATCTTCGACTACATCGTCGCTTATCATGAGGTGAGATAGGGTCAAATGCAGGCCCATTAGTTCATAAAAACCCTAAGCCAAGGCCCTGTTTTCACTCTAAATCGAAATGAGCTGAACGAGCTGAATTGTGATCGAATAAAATTATTTTGCTACGAAACTATAAAGGTACATAATCAACAGAAAATATAATGTTTATTCACATAACACGAAGCAGAAGGCGTTTATGAGAATAAAATAATCATAATGATTTTTTTAAAGCAACAACTTATCTCCTTGTGCATAATAACAAATACTTGTTAATACCATCAGCATTTCAAGAAATACAATATCCAGAAAGAATTTATGCTGTTTTATATACTGCCATGATTATTTAGCCTAGCCTCAGTTCAGCCCAGCCGTGGCGCTACCTTCGACCACTTCGTCACTTGACCATTACATCCAGGAACTTAGCCAAAATAACTAAAAACCTTGGGATTGTAGTGAACTGGTCAGTTAGTATTATAGATAAAATTGTATTGCGCCAAAAAAATCACCTGCAAGGCGTTTTTTGCCTGTTCTTTTGCTAGCGTAAGGAGGTTGGAACAGGCGTAGCTAGTTTTGAGCTTGCATAGCGTTTTAAAGTGATTATTTTGTACTCTACCAGATATGTTTTTTAGGTTTCGATTTGTGGTCAAACACCACCCACCATATAGGGGTGTCAAAATAGGTCACATATCATGTCCAAATTGCCTGCCGACCAAATTGCCCTTACGTTTTTCAGATGGCCCTCACAGCAACGACATTGCAGTGGTCCTAGCCTCCCGGGGCGGCTCTGGCGTCCAATTCAACACTCATGTGCGCCCCATCTGCCTGCCTGACTCCGCGCCTGAGTCCGGAGAGTGGTGTGCTGTCAGCGGGTGGGGATACCAAGCAGGTAACTGCCACTATCCAATAGAAATCCTGATATACTATCGTTTGACCATTATATCATTTGGTGCCGTGACCAGGATTTGCTGCCGTGACTAGGATATCAAAGATGGTCGTCATCATCTTCTTCAGCCGGAAGACATCAACTGCTAAACATAGGAATCTCTTCCACTTAGTAGCTACACCTGGATTTGGGAACTGGCTCTCAAGTGAGGTTGCCGAAACACACCGATAGGTGCTTGGCGACAGATTCTTAACTTGAGGGTGGTAGCTAGCCAGGCGAGTACTAGAAAATACCCTACCACCAAGCTATGGTTTCATCACAATGTTTTTTTTTACGGATCACAAGCCGACGTCACTATCATTGAGCCATCATCACTATGAATCCTAATCAAAATCATCGCATCTCCCTTTGAATGACACAATAAACGGCTATTAGCCACTTACATCCATCGGCTCCCCGCGACACTAACGATGTCATCAGTCCGCCTACCTACAGAACGTGTTCTGGTTTGTATTGCCTGTTAAAAACTTAACAGCAATCCTGGTAACAATTCAAATTTCTTGCTTGACCTTCGTGGCCTGATCAAATTCTCATAGTTACAAACCTTGGTGTAACAACACAGAAAAACATTTATTACTTACTGCCCGTGGTTTCACCCGCATGGGCTACAGTTTATCGGTATAAAAAGTATCCCATGTCCTTCCTCAGGGTTCAAGCTATCTCCGTACCAAATTTCGTTTAAATCGGTTCTGTAGTTTAGACGTGAAAGAGAGACAGACAGAAAGACAGAGTTTTTTCGCATTTATAATGTTAGTAGGGGTCAGGTGGCATTTTTTAGAGTTGAGAAGAGCAGTTTTTGTGCTGATGGTATGTGTCATGCAGTCAGTATGAATAGCAGAGAGCCGTTGGACCCAAATGGCTAATAGCCGTTCATGGTGGATTCAAAAAGGGAGGCCTATGTTCTTCAATTTACTTCTTCCGGCTAATGATGATGATGATAATGATGATGTGTCATGCCTGCTCTAAAAACCTCAGCACTATCCGGTAGCTACTGGAGAAAACTATGACATAATTATAGTCTTCTATGGAGCCAAAAGAAGGATTTAGCTTAGAAGGTAGACTAGATCCAAAATACCTGTTTTATTAACACTGTGTTCGATATATCTAGCAGCAGCAACAGCAGTAAATGTAAAGATTTCAATCTCATCACTTTATCCCCGGTCATGCTAACTAAAAACAGACCCTGACCCCTTCGCAGAAACCACGGAATCCTTCGCACCAGTTCTTAGAGCTGCGGCGGTACCAGTCATAGACCTAGCTACGTGTAGAAAAAATGACATCCTGGGAGGACGCCAGCAGACGATTTTGGACTCTATGATCTGCGCAGGTGAGTATGACTTGATTGCTTTTGGAAATAACTTGAGAAATATCCTGAAATGTTTGCTGAAGGAGATGGCAAGCTGTTGGAGCGAGATGGAGTGATGATGGTTGTTTAGTGACAGCAAGGCTTGTATGGTTGTATTGATTTTAGACCTTGATGAGCTCGAGCTGTCGGTGAAGCAAAACATCGGGATGGAACCATAGCTTGGTGGAAGACTCTAGTGCTAGCCTGCCTAGCTAACATACCCTCAAATGAGGAATTGGCCATCATTCACCAATCGGTGTGTTCCGGCAATCTCATTCAGGCTTAGTCACTGAGCATCAGATGACTTCTGGTCAAAAAAAATAAAAATTGTGCAATAAAAATAAAGTTAAAGAATTGTCACTTAGCTCTAGTGCTTAATAAGTGTGCCCTGAAAGAAGCCCAAGCAAGTTCCATAAGTTCAGCAGTTAACCACGACCGCAACGTCAATTAACACCGGGTGAGATGGTGTTCAAACAATCCTTGAAAGCTCAATTTCGTTGTAAAATTTGAACCTAGAATCTTCCTCGTTGCCTAGAGAACCATCATCACTTCATAATTTGTTGCAACCCTTGTTGCTCTCCAAGTTTACTGAGACAGCGAACGTTTGCCACCTTCTAACAATGACAGATTGGTGATTAAGTTTTGTTTTATTTTTGGAAGTATTTTGAGCCAAGAGCATTATTTTTAAGCCCTGGAAGTCCCACAGCACTCGATATAAACGCACCTTTCTCCAGCACACTTGCAAAATGTGGAATGAGATTCCTCCACAAGTATTACCGCAGTGCTACAGAATGGGTGTCAAAAGAGTTCTTCAGAATTGGCAACGCATTGGCAACGCCCAGTATTGGAAATGTCAATACGCGACGGTGACCGCTTGCGATCAGGCCTCGACTTGTTTACATAAAAAACGGATCTCTATTACTACTAAGACTAACTAACTAACAGACATGGCACAACGACCCAAAGTGAGTGTTGTCCTCCGATAACAAAAGACGCCACTCCACTAAGTACAACGCCATCTCCCGCCAGTCTTCCACCTGCATACCACATAGTGACTTCGTCTCTCCAGCGATACCTGGGACACTCGCCCGTCACATGTATGCTCGTTTGACCGCGCGATCCTCTCCCATACTTTCAAGGTGGCCGCGCCAACGAAATTTATGCGCTTTTATCTCGTCGATGACATTCGGCTCATCCACCAGTTCTTTAATACTACTGTTACCTACTACTAATGGTTAAGCTCTGGCTTCTGACCCAGAGGTCACGAGTGAAGTTTTGATCGTTTTTCAGGAGTCATTCAGGGAGGAGTGGACGCTTGTAGAGGCGATTCAGGAGGCCCTCTCGCTTGCATGTCGGGAAGCAGGTAATTTAATCATCATCATCAGCCAGAAGACCACAACATAGGCCCTTTGAACACCACAATGAACAGCTATTAGCCATTTGACATTTGACGACGCGGTAGCCGAGTTGGTAGTGTCCCTGCCTGCGAAGCCGACGGTCCCGGGTTCGAATCCCGGTAAGGGCAAATATATGTGTGATGAGCACGAATATTTGTACCTGAGTCTTGGATATTTCCATCTATATAAGTATTTATTTCTCTATATAAGTATGTATATCGTTGTCTAGTACCCATAACACAAGTTTCGAGCTTAATTTGGAGCTAGGTCAATTCGTGTGCAGATGTCCCCTATATTTATTTAAAAAAAAAAAAAAAAAAATTAAATTGAAATTTGCATCCATCGGCTCCCTGCGACGCTTACAATATCGTTGGTCCTCCTAGTGAGGGGCCTATATACATATCTACACAAAACCTGCCGGTTTGTGGTCGCCACTCGAAAAACTTATTATTCTAAATTAAGAATGACCCGAAATAAGTTCTATTGTATGTATCTCTTTATTCATATCCAACTAGTCTTTGGAATAATTGTTTTTTTATGCAACAGCAAACAAATACTCACTTCAGCTCCTCACAGTCATCAGCGCAGATAGTTTTCCTCTCGGAAAAGTGGACAGTTTCTGCAGAAACAATAAAAATCCAAGACACAGTCAGTACTTTTACTACGATATATTTTTTTAAACTACCGTGTTAAATATCTATAGAACTCAAACCATATGTCCAATGTCCAATGGGGTAAATGAAACAGCCGTTGTACCCGGAACGCTTTTGAGCAATTTATTCAACATCGCAAAAAACCTCATACAAAATCAGGAAAATCTTACCACCGCGAGCTAACTCGACGCAAACGCCATCTAGTTTTATAATTAAGAACTAAAACCCAAGCACAGTCTATTACGGTTTGGACACCATAAACAAATACATACATGGTAAGAATCAAGTAAGAAAAAGTTAAGAATCTGTCGCCAAGCACCTATCGGTGTGTTCCGGTAGCCTCACTTGAGAGCCAGTTCCCAATCCAGGTGTAGCGTGGCGCCATCTTCGACCACATCGTCACTTAACATCAGGTGACTTGTGGTCAAACGCTACCCTGTAAGTACGTAGTAAAAAAAAACCCATTCTAAAACCCAATTGTAATTTAACTATAGTCCTGTCCAACGCTATCTAGATTCTAGAAGTTTAGTGCACTGCTAAAGCTTCATCAATTTCAAATATTACGTCAAATAAAACTCACACGATGTCCGTTTATCCGTCAAACTTGAATTCCAGGTGGAACCTTCACGGCGTGGTTTCCTGGGGAGCTGGATGCGCCAGAAAAGCAAGACCTGGTGTCTACACGAAGGTCGCCTCCTACATCGGCTGGATTCGCAGTACAGCTGCATCTCTTGGCCATAAGCTGGCTTCTTAATCATGATCACTGTCTCCTGAAGTGGATCTTTGGCCTATGCTAAGAACTGTTGTCAATTTATCACCGAATTGTATTAAAGGTTCTTCGACAGACAGCACATTGCCAAGTCAGCTTCTGATCCTCTGTCATTCTTCAACTAAGATGATGGCCCAAACTTTTAAGGGAGAAGCTGGATGTCCAATCGTCACCGCTGATATGACTATGTATGGCATGCCATCAAGAACTGACAGATTTCCAAGTAACCATTATCAGCTATCACTGCTGGGACTTCTACTGAATTTTTTTAATTATATAAACAAGCTCTCTGATTGGTAGAAATCTCTCTAATTATTCTATTAGATACCTCGGCTTCGCCTGTACAGCAATAAGCATTTTCAAGTCCTATCAATTTCCACACAACTTCTTACTCCTATCGGTGTGTTCCGGCAGCCTCACTTGAGAGCCAGTTCCCAGTCCAGGTGTAGCGTGGCGCCCCTTTGACCACATCGTCACTTAGCATCAGGTGGCTTGTGGTCAAACGCTGTACTATGAAAAAAAAAACAGAAGTTCGATGTCACAGCGTATTAAAACCTATGGTATGTTGTTGTCACATTAATATTTTAGCTATCAAACTCTGCAAACTTTATCAAAATTAGTTTTGTAAATAGTTTCCGAGCCTGAAAAAGCAGTAAGTCTCTATGGTTTTGATTACATAATTATTTGTTTAATTATATTATCTTCAACAGTACAGTATTTGCATAATTAGAGTTTTTATAATAAGAAGTATGTACAGATAAACAGAATACATATAATAATAACACATCAAATATTAACGCAAGGAAATTATTATGAGTTAATAACAATATATACATAATTATCTGCCCTGACAGTGTGACCACGCGTCACGATTTTTCCGGATTTGTCCTCATTTGCGGCATGAGACCTAATTTTTTATTACTTCTTACAGGGTAGCGTTTGATCACAAGTCACCTGATATTAAGTGACACTGTTATGTAGGCAACGAAACTGAAGATTTTCAAAACAATTTGGGTTTTTTCTTGACTATTTTAATTACGATGTCAATTTTGATAAAAGACAAAAAATGTTTTACAAAAAAAAAAAATGCGATACTCTTAAACCGACTTCAACAAAAGGAGCAGGTTCTTAATTCGATTGTTCAAAATGTTTATGCATTTTTTATGTTCTTTCGAGAATCAATTTTTTTGTTAACGGACGGTAGGGTTCAGTATAGCTGTTAGGTGGCCCCATTTTAATACCTCAATATCAAATATCTATCAAGTTTATTGTCTTCCGTGTTACCACTATTTCTCTAAAACCATTTCTCTATTTTTTGTTATATTTCTATCATGTTCATGTTCGTGTCTGCACTAGACTAGCTGCGCCCCGCGTCTTCCCATTATCCCGCGAGAACCTTTCATTCGGGATAAAAAGTAGCCTATGTGATATTATTATTATTACTATAAACCAGGTATATCAGCTACCTCCATTCCAAATTTGACTCAAATCCGTTCTTTAGTTTTTGTGTGAAAGAGTAACAAACATCCATACATCCATACTGACAAACTTTCACGTTTATTATAAGTATTAGTAGGATTTCACTCTACAGTTTTTATGTCAATTGTTTCGATTTTTCATGGCAATTTTTGCCAGATGACCGCTTCAAAATATCACACGTTTATTAATCTCTTGTCCTAATTATCTCTAGGCAGATGGTCACCCTACCTCACGCGACGGCTGACAATCCGCCACGTGATTGCTAAAAGGGTCACATTATTACGACACATGATAAGTTTACATAAAGTCTGGTTTAGATATTTGGGAATTAATATTATTGTCTGCCGAATTTATGAGCCAAGTCGTTTTTATCCGTATCCAAAGGGTAAAACGGGACATTATTACTAAGACTCCGCTGTCCGTCTGTCACCAGGCTGTGTCTCGTGAACCGCGATAGTTAGACAGTTGAAATTATCACAGATGATGTATTTCTGTTGCCGCTATAACAACAAATACTATAAATCCAAAAAAATATATATAGTTAAGGAGGCTCCCAAACAACAAACGTGATTTTTAAACCGTTTTTATAGATAACTAGTTACGCCCCGCGGTTTCACCCGCGTCTTTCCGTTGTCCCGCAGGAACCTTTTTCCGGAATAAAAAGCCTATGTGTTAATCTAGAGTATAAGCTATCTCCATTCCAAATTTCACTCAAATCCGTTCAGTAGTTTTTGCGTGAAAGAGCAACAAGCATACATACATACAAATATTCGCGTTGATAATATTAGTACTAGGAACTCGTTTTTAAGTTGTTATTAGGTACACTAACCCCGAAATTAATAATCGATCCGGATCCGTTATCCGCGGTTTTGGATCGATATGTCATGTCATCCCAATAATATGTCATTTTAGTAGTAACATTTTGACTTAGATTGATTGACATATCGATCCAAATCGGCGAAAAACGGATCAGGATCGATTATTATTTTCGGGCGTTAGTTGAAATAAAGCTGAGACAAAAAATCTGATCTTTTCTCACACTTCAATTCCTGTATTATCAAATGCATTGTTTACTGTTAATTATGTAAGTACGAAAATTTTGCTAAGGTCATGTATCATGGAAGTATTTAATTTTAATGCCAAAGATTATTAAGATATTTTTGTAATTTTATGTAATAATATAGTCCTAGAAATATGTACGCCATAAAAATAGCGGTAGTATTTATGTTGCAGTGTACGTTTGAAATCTGGTCGTTTAAGAAATGTCTGAAATAATCCATAGGGTTCAAGAACCTAGTTACTTTGTTATATTTGAATTAAAAATGTGTAGGTGCTCAGTTCAAGGACCTTGGATTGCTGTTGTTTTACCGATAATTAAAGTTAAAGTTCAGTTTTTAATAAAAGTAATTTTGATTACAGATAAAGTAACACGCTACAAGAGTCTTGTGCGTCCATAAGTCTGTATAATACAAAAACATTATTAAAAAATAGACAGATGCAATTTCATTTGCTAGTTTTGAGGTTTTTGAAAAGTTAAAAATAGTCATCATTATCAGCCTTTCACGTTCCCACTGCTGGGACTCCGGTCTTCTCTCAGAGAGAGAGGTATGGGCTGTGATCTACCACGCTGGCCCAGTGCGGGTTGGTAGATGTCGCATGCCCTTGAATGTTGCAGTTCTTGGACATGCCGGTTTCCTCACGATGTTTTCCTTCACCGTTTTGAGCGATGGCAAATCCGCACATAACTTATTAAGTCATAGGTGCGGGGCCGAGAGGATTCGAACTCGGTGTCGGCGTCTTGTAAGTCGCACGCCTAACCGTTCGGCCACCATCGCTAAAAATAGTATTTGGACTAAAGTATTTTGATTGTCATTATCGAAATGGAATCCAGCAATTCTTAGAAATGACAAAATTTCAGACTTGATTGCAACAACAATAATTTAATATGTTAACAACATTTTTTTATTACTATGAACGTGTCTAGAATGATAATAAATTACTGTAAATTAATATTGTAATTATATAGTAATAATTGTCAAGGTATCTTGTTTTATTGCCTATCTTGTTTTAAGTTTATCGCGATAAAAAGTAGCCTATGTCCTTTCTCAGGCTTTAGACTATTTCTGTACCAAATTTCATTTAAATCGGTTCAGTAGTTTACGGTTCAGTAGTTTTTGCTGATGGAACTGCCCGACGGCGAAGGTCGTTCGTGCCGTCAGACAGCCCCAGAAGGGGGAGAGTGCGCAGGGAGTAAAGGGACAAATAATTTGTAGGACACAGCAGCTTCGGCTGGTGTGAGCCGCTGTTTCGGTCCGTATAACCGCAAGGTTGGTAGGACCATGAGAGGAGGTGGGTTCAGTAGGTTAGACGTGAAATACAGACTTATGCGGGGGCCACATTAACAACGGCATTCACATTGGCGTTTGACGTTAGCCGATAACTCAAGTGCAATAGTTAGACATATGCTCTCGCGGATTTTTTTGTAGATCTTAATGGGACCTACTGTGACATACCCGTAATACATTATTTTGTTCTATTGTCAATAGTTTTTGCAACGCATGCAAAAATAGGTTTTCGATTTCACACCTTGGGTTACAAAATAGCAATTTTCTTACAGATCCCTAATTTTTTTGAAAATATAACATAGCCTATGTCTACCGGAGATAGTGAACTTTCCAAAAGCGAAAGAATTTTTCAAATCGGTTCAGTAGTTTCGGAGCCTATTCGATGCAAACAAACAAACAAACAATCAAATCTTTCCCCTTACTTTAATATTAGTATAGAAGTATAGATAGATATAATATTGTGCTACTAACACAGACCTGTGGGATCATGTAGCTCGCATAATAACATCGTAACTCACAATTATATCACTTTTATGTAGGACAGAGATAAGGGATTTCCTTTTGGTCACGTTTTTGCTAAATTTAGCGACCTTTTTAGGCGTAAAAGTGTGTGATAAACTTTTTTTTTCGTTATGGCTTTACACGATTAGTGTATTTGCTATTGTCAAGTATTTAAATGTATCAATAGTCAATAGTTACTTAATCAATATGATGTATTGTGAAACTTTAAAACGTCAATCTTAAAACTAGCTACGCCTGTTCCAACCTCCTTACGCCGGCAAATGAACAGGCAGAAACACATGACACATTGACAATTTTATTTATAATTGATTGAATTGGAGCAAATTCACTAAAATCCCAAGCTTTTTTTGTCATCTAAATAGTCTGAAATTTTATAGTAAGATTTATGTTGGTTGGGATAATATGAACATTGGGATATATATTAACGGGTTACGATATCACAACCAAAGCAGACCAGACCCCACAAGCAGCACCCGTTCACGAGTTGACGCATGCACGCAATCCAGGTGTAGCGTGACGCCATCTTTGTCCACATCGTCACTTAACATTAGGTGACTTGTGATCAAACGATAGCCTGTAAGTAGTAAAAAAAATTTGGCAGGTGTAGAAACGTAGTTCTGAATCAAAGGATAGACGGCGCTATTGAAACATGGTTTATTTCGCGTTATTTTAAAGAAAAAGCAAAGGAATTGGATGGAGTTCACGCGTTTTTTTTTTGCAAAAGAACAATAAGCGTGTCTCTCAGGACAAAGCTTTTCATTTTTTGTTACCATCTAGTATGTTGTAATTAGGGATTGCAATCCGGCAACAATTTCAATCTGGCCGGATCCAGTCAGATCAGTCACATGTCACAATTTTTTTGATCGATAGGCGATAAGAGGACGTCTCCAACTAAACTGAGGATTGGGGCTAAAATAATTGTATACATACAATTGTTTTACTCTGTAACTACTCTAACATAGTAAAAACATAGTAAATACTTACCCTAAAATATAAACTTATTATGTGAATTTACATTAAACACAGCAGGGGAAAAATCTGCAGTAGTATGAATATTGTGTATAGGTTTTTTTAAAGTTACGACCTTTTCTCACCAGATTTATATATTACAAAGACTAGACTTTTTAGTACCACTAACATTTAATCATCATCATTATCAGCCTTTCACGTTCCCACTGCTGGGACTCTGGCCTTCTCTCAGAGAGAGAGTATGGGTAACATTTAATTTTATGAAGAAATACAATACAATACCCAGAGGCCCCTAAGTTTTTTTTGAAAATATTACTGCTTTTGTTATTTTTAACTATTATTTTTCGTTACCTCCTCTGCCGCCTGCGGGGTGAGGCTGTTGATAGGAAGGCCATAAATTATGCCGGATCCGACGGTTTACCGGATCCAGTTGTCCGTATTGCAAACTCTAGTTGTATTCATGATGGAAGGAGGCCTACTAATCTACTAATCTTGACTGAACTATGACATCCGCTATCAAACCAGCACGTTTTGCTGCAGTAAACACGTGAGCGAAAAACTGTACTTATATTAGAACGATTAGAACGATCGGGGTTAGAATAGCGATGATGGATCAGTGGTAGTAACGTCGGCTTGCGATCCGAAGGAACTTGAGCTTTCGTTGAAGGAAAACATCGCGATGAAACCGTAGCTTGGTGGTAGGGTATTTTCTAGTACTCACCTGGCTATCTACCACCCTCATGTAAAGAATCTGTCGCCGAGCACCTATCGGTGTGTTCCGGCAGCCTCACTTGAGAGCCAGTTCCCAATTCAGGTGTAGCATGACACCACCGTCGGTCGACCACATCGCCACGGTGACTTGTGGTCAAACGCTACCGTATAAGTAATAAAAAAAAATAGAATTCCAGTAGCAGTCTCAAAGAGCACTCATCATCAGCTGGAAGAAGTCCACTGCTGAACATAGACCTCCCCCTTTGAACGCCACCATGAACGGCTATTAGCCATTCGTATCCATTGGCTCCCTGCGACTCTTACAATGTCGTCGGCCTACCTACAGAACGTGTTCCGGTTCGTGGTCGTCATCACTACATAGTATAAAACAAAGTCGACTCCCCTTAGGTAGGTATTTTAATGCAGCAATAGATAACATGATTCAAGAGGAAGGTTTATATGTATAATATCATTCTACTATGTAACTATGTACATAATTATCTACTAATTTAAACTAATATTATAACGAGTAAAGATTTGATTGTTTGATTGTTTGTTTGCATCGAATAGGCTCCGAAACTACAGAACCGATTTTAAAAATTCTTTCACTGTTGGAAAGCTACACTATCTGTGACGGACATAGGCTATAATATTATATTTCCAAAAAAATAGGGATCCGTAAGAAAATAGCTATTTTGTAACCTAAGGTGAGAAATCGAAAACCTATTTTTGCGTGCGCTGCAAAAACTATTGACAATAGAAAAAAATAATGTATTACGGGTTTGTAGGTCCCATTAAGATCTATAAAAAATTCGCGAGAGCATATGTCTAACTATTATAGTTATGCCACAATAAGTGTTTTTATTTTAAAAAATAATATTAAATGCCTCTTCTCGAAAAGACTCTTTATTTGTATCTTGGTATTAATCCTTATCAAAAATAAATTACTTTATATTCAAGACAGCTTTAATACCTTTAGATAACTTTTTGAATTATTCAATTTGGACATTCCATTCGAAAGATATCACGATATTAGAAAAAAAGTTGCGTGGTAGCCGCTCACTCTGCTCGGCAATGTAGGCGCCACTGGGGCACGGGTCGCACGGGAGGAAGGGTTTATGTGCGTATGTAATAAGTTTAAAATTTGAAATTTTTGTTATTACCCGTGCGAAGCCGGGGCGGTCACATAAACCTACATTTTAAACCCTTTTGGGGGGAGAATGGGATAGAACACCAAAAACCTGCTTTAAGCTGAATTATAAATAAATATTCCATCAGTAAAAGTGGCTACAATAGGATGTTATTATAATACAAATTTGAATTTAAACTAAGACAAGATCACTACGCAGATTTGTGGTTTTTGATTTAACATAACCTGTTAGCAAAGAGGAAAAATATTATTAAGCCTGACTTAAAATTAATGACGTCATAATTGCGTGGGTTAGGCGCGTTTGGATTTCGACCTATCGCTCATCTGATTACTAAACCATGTGTAATTCAAACCAGGAGTAGAATAAATATCACCACACACAGATCTCGATGAATCACTCTAAACAGCCACCCAAATATTTTCCTTACCCAAAGGGCTAGCGCTTACATACAACTTTTAGTTGAACAACTATTTTGTTGTGTATCATATGTTTAAAAGAATATATTAAAGCGCACATACAGTCAACTCGATAGTTGTTCGACAAAAAAGTCAAAAAGCTATATCGATTTGCTTTTGATTTAAAAGTTGGACAACTATCGATCAAGCGCTCAATTTGTATTGCATTGTATTGATGTGCGCAGACCATCGACTAAACAGTCAGTTTCAGCTTAGAATGTAACGTATGAAATATTCCACTAGATAATCTATCACTAAGTACAGGATGTACACAGTATCTTCTTTTTTTATATCTCTTAAAATTTCTATAAAGCAAAGCACAAACTAAAACTTTGTTGTTAATTGACATGGTTTGTAAACACCTTGACTCGAGCGTTGCTGAATAAAGACTGGTCGATTTGAGAAGATATAAAATCGATTGTATACGCACTTCCATCAACTAAACTGTTCAGTTGAGTAGAAATCACGAAAAGTACACAACTCGACGAAACAGTTTAGACGATGCAACAGTTGTATGTAAGCGCTAGCCCAAACTCTCAATACAATTGACTGTCACCACTATTTCCCGCCAAAATCTACCCCATCCAAATTGATGGAAAGAATATAAAGTAGCCATTCACATAAAATGTGTGCAATCGTAGACATTCTGCCACAGATATAATTATTATAATTAAATGGATTAATGAGTATAATGGCAATATTTAAGTAAGAGAATGAAGTTACTATGAATTCTAATTTTAATAACTATGTATTATATAGTTTTAAAATTAAAATTAAAAACATTCTGTTTGATCATCAAAAGGCTCAGGAAACTCTGAGTATTGATACAAGTGCCATGTAAGACGAAACAATCTCGCACACACTTACATCCACACACACACCTACACCCACACTCCAACTCACACATACCCACAGCTCCACACACACTGTCACACACCCACTCACACATATACACATACACACACAAACACACACACATAGATGCGCATCCTCAGTTTTAATTCCATAACTTACCTATATGCTAAGTATTGTAATTGAAAAACAATGAATATGTAAAAATGTTCACTTTCAGTTTTTAGGATAAAAATGTATTTGATTTAATTTTTGTTATTTAAAATTACCTTCATGCTAGTGACGTCATCAAAACGGCTTCAACGGAAGACCACCGCTGGTCAAACGAGCAGCACAACGCTGAGTTGAGACCGGTAAAAAAAAAATTAATAAAAAATAATCGGAAACTGACATTTCATTTGACAAATCAGCTGTTCAATCATCAAAGTTCCCGACACCTATATTATGCTCTTGGAAAACGTTTCCGTGAAGCGAAAGAGACGTCGAATCCGACACGGAATCTTTCCGAGTGCAACTATGTATCTAAGTTATAACAAAAAATCATTACTGATCTAAAACGCATTTTGAAAATCGAGTATGATCACCTACTTTTGTCGATGACTGTACAACAAATGTCAAAGTTGACATTTGAGGGAACTGGCAATTGCAGAATACCATCCATTGGCAAGTGTTGGAACTTTGCATCTTAGACAATCAGGGGCGACCACGCTGCCACATATTGGTGTCGATTGGGTTTTTCATTCTCTAAAACTAAACTAAGTTTGACAGGTCTAATAGTATTGCTGTCTTTTTCTAACCACTGAAGTAAAAAAGGACAGCATTACTTTTAGACCTGTCAAACTTAGTTTAGTTTTAGAGAATGCAAAACCGAATCGACACCACTATCCTACTAACTACTAATATTATAAATGCGAAAGTTTGTGTGTGTGAATGTTTGTTACCACGTATCACCAAAATTCAATCCAAAATTCAAATCATTTTTATTCAGTAGGATACATTGTGATCACTTTAAAACGCCAACTTAAAACTAGCTACGCCTGTTCCAACCTCCTTACGCCGGCAAAAGAACAGGCAAGAAACGCCCGGCAGGTAATTTTTTTGGCACGATCACATTGACAATTTTATTCTTATTACTAATTGATTGAATTGGAGCAAGTTCACTAAAATCCCAAGCTTTTTTTTGTCATATAGTCCGATATTATTAAATTAGCTTTACTAATAAGATTTCTCTTGTTTGGTTGTACACATTGGGATATGGGAACATGAATATTAACGAGTTGCGGGAACACAACCAAAGCAGACCAGACCCCACAAGCAGCACCCGTTCACGAGTTGACGCATGTGCCAGCCATCGCTCTCACCGTAACTACTAAACCAATTTTGATGAAATTTGGAATTGAGATAGCTGAAACCCTGTACTAACACATAGACTTTTATCCTGGAAAAAGGTTCCTGCGTTACTACTGGTATGAAATATATTTTAATCGATACCAGTTGCTTAGATAGATAGACAACACTAACCGCTCCCAATCTTAACCTATGAATCATGCAAGCTTTACCAAAAAAAACTCGTTGAGCCCGAAGCTTTGTCCGCGCTGCGATTAAGTGGTAACAATGACTTGAGACGCGAAGTTTGCGGGTTTGAATCCTGTAAGAACTTGAGTTTGAGCTCTTTTTTTCTTCTCGCAGGCTAGTTTTTTTTAAGTCACCTGCTGCTAAGTGACAATGTGGTCAAAGGTAGAGCCACGCTACACCTAGGTAAGAAACTGACTCTTAAGTGAGGCTGCCGGAACACACCGATAGGTGCTTAGCGACAGATTCTTAACTTGAGGCTAGTAGCTAGCCAGGCGAATACTAGAAAATGCCCTACCACCAAGCTGTGGTTTCACAGGGCCCGATTAACCCTGTCAGGGCCCCTAGGCAATTGGTACAATTCCTAGGGCCCCTTTTTTACTTATTAAAATACATATTTTCAATCACTTCATAATAATAAAAACAAATGAAAAGAAGATATGCAAATTTTTAAAAGGCTTCTTTTTATCAAATACAATTTTTGTTTTCTTTCTTCTTGGTTCGTGCTCGGGGGCCCCTAGTTAATGCGGGGCCCCTAGGCAGTTGCCTGCTCTGCCTAGTGGTTAATCCGGCCCTGGGTTTCATCTCGATGTTTTCCTTTACCGAAAGTTTGTGGGCTTGAATCCTGCAAAAACTTAAGCTAATGCAATAAGAAGCGATGATAGCACAGTTGTAGCGACGTTGACTTACTGTCCAAGGTCTGGAGTGAGAATCTTGCAATGGGATTGTGCCCTTCAAACCAACGGAATTAAATTTGTATTCATATTAATATTTTTAGGGTGTGACATAGTTTTTTATTATAATAATTATCTAATCTAATTGGTTCTAATTATAAATGCGAAAGTGTGCTCGTAGGTTTGTCTACAACGGCGTGATTTTGCATAGAGATAGATGTATAGTTTGTCAGATACCGCATTATTTTATCGTAAATAATCATTATCTAGAGTTCTAAAGTTTTTTTTGAACTATTTATATGGTAGCGTTTAACACCAAGACACCAGTGTTTAATGATGATGTGGTCGAAGGTGGCACCATGCACGCTACACCTGGACTGGGAACTGGCTCTCAAGTGAGCCTGCTGGAACACACCGATAGGTGCTTGGTAACAGATTCTTGAGGCTGGTAGCTAGCCAGGCAAGCTCTTAAATGCCGTACCACCAAGCTATGGTTTCATCACTAAGTTTTCTTTCAGCAAAAGCTCAAGCTTATTACAGGATTCAAACCCACGACGTACGGGCCACAATTCGACTTATTGCTTTTCCTACTGTAACAAATCCCTACTTAATATTAATATTATAAATGCGAAAGTAACTCTGTCTGTCTGTCTGTCGTTCACGCAAAAACTGCTGAACCGATTTAATTGAAATTTGCTACAGAGATAGTCTAGAGCCTGAGAAAGAACATTATGCTACTTTTTATCGCGATAAACTCTTTCCTACGCAGGTGAAACCGCGGGGAACAGCAAGTAGCACATAAAGCAAAAGCAAAAGATATACAAAAATGATAATTATAACGAAAATTGACCTCTCAGAGGCCACCGAAAAAATAGGCAGAATTTTCGAACTCCACCATCTGTACTAATTAAATGCGCATTGACGGAAGCGTGTAGATAATATGGCAAATTCGCAATATTGTGTCTTAATTTATCAGTCTTAATTCTTGAACTGACGAGCGAGGGCGTAGTGCGTGATTTCGATACACTACACACGTGTTTGATCGCATAATATAGTACCCATAAAATAGGTCGTGTTTTTAGTGACTTACGAAGAAGTGTGGACTTTTTTTTCAATAATTGTTACCTTTTTTGAAGTGTGAAACATCTTTGCAGTGCTAAAACACGGAAAGGTGCGTATTTCAATATATTTTTTTACATAATATAAAATTCACTTAGAACTACACTGAGAAAAAAAATCTGACTTTCCTTCTTCTTGCCTTCCAAGACCGATTCCTTCCCTTTTTTACATTAGATTTCCATCTGAATAACAAATTCTTCCCATTTGACTCAGAAGGAAAACGGTATTTCGGAAGGTCTTTTTTCTCCGCGTAGCTCCGCCTGTTCTATCTTACCTCCTTACACAGAAGAATCGCCCTGCAGGTCACTTTTTGAGCGCGATCCCATTTACCACTTTTCTTTATATTATTTACTGATTAAATTGGAGCAAGTACGTAATAATTGTTAAAGCACGGAAAAAGAGGAGGTACTCAAGTCGACGCGTAGGAATATTTTTTATGACCCTAAACAACTTTTTACCGAGCAGTACAATTATGAAGATTATTTTTTAGTGCATAGGGTATTTATTAATCATAGTTGAAAAATGTCACCCTAAGAGTGAAATAAGGGTGACTTTCCACCTGTGAACCGATTCCGTTATTGACGCGGCTCAAAATTAGTTACATAAATTTTAGGACAAAAAAGCTTTTGTTATTTTGCGCCTTTTAGTTAAACTTTTTATCTGTAACATTTTTTGTTAATCTGTTTTAAAATTTATGTTAAATCTGTTACAAGCGCAAGATTTAGTTCACTCTCTGCAGTTAGAGTGCCTAAAAATGATTACTTAACATTATTAAAAACATACATTTTAAAAACCTGCGATAATTCCGTACTGAGAACATTCTCGATCCAGTCACCTTTTAAACTAAAAATATCTATCGGTTTATCGTTCGAACAAGTTAAACTTATAGGTACTAAACAAGTAAATTAGTCTCGAAGTAATAAGAAAAAAAAGTTTAAATGTTATCGTCCCAAAAAAATTACCTGCCTATCATTTCTTGCCTGTGCTTTTGCCGGTGTAAGGAGGTTGGAAAAGTGGAAGCTTTTAAAATTATCACATGGTGAATCCTAATCCTACTAGGTTAAGTTTTTTTTGTTTCAATTAGACCTTGACGCAAAAAGGGAAGTTATTTGCGCCGGGGTAATAAATTGTTTTTTTTTTTCATTAAATCGTCGCCAAAAGCTTTATTATTAGTGGAAAAACGCCGTCTAGTGACTAACTCAGCTTTGTTATACAGGAATGATCGTAGTTCATCTAAAAATAGCTACGTTAAAAGAGCAAGTTTTAGCTCCGGCTTCGACCTTGCCACTATCAAAATCCCCTAATTTTAAAACACTTCCCGCTTGACTTCGCTTGTGCTGTTATGAAATTTGAGCGGCTCAATTTCACAGCGGCACAAACACGTACAAAAAGTATTTTTTGCACGCTTTTGAACGCTGAAATCTTATTACTAGCTGCGCCTTACGATTTCACTTGCGTGGACTACACTAAAGTGCAAAAAAACTAAAGTGTAAGTTTGTTTGTGTGTTGCGATAAATCGAAATAAAAAGTTTTTTTTTTCGGGTTTTTTTGTGGGCCACTGTTATCACCTAGCAGCATTTATGCCCGAAATTAATAATCGATCCTGATTCGTTATCCGCGGTTTTGGATCGATATGTCTTGTCTTAATAATGTCATTTTAGTCGTAATATGTCAAGCTATACCTACTACTAAAATGAAATGACATATCTATCCAAAACCGCGGATAACGGATCGGATTAAGATATCATGCTAAATTTAAATTGCGAGAAAAATTTTAAATTAAATTTACAGTTAAAATACACACAGTTACAGTTATAATATTAAAAAAAACATAAAAAAATTATACCTACACAAAATTCATAAAACAAATTGGTGTGAATTTCGTTATTTTCGGATGAAAAGTGGTAAGGCATTTTCTAGTGCTCGCCTGGTTAGCTACCATCCGCAATCCATCGCCAAGCACCTATCGGTGTATTCCGGCAGCCCAGTTCTCAATACAGGCGTGGCACCACTTTCGACCATATCTTCACTTAACACCAGATGACTTGTGGTCAAACACTACCCTGTAGGAAGTAAGACATAATGACACTTTTTGATACCTCAAGTGCTAAAAAAACATGGTAAAGTGACGCAGGGGAAGATAATAATAATTCGCAACCGAAGCAAATAAACCGTTTCGAATTATTTACAGATTGGATTTACTTTATTGAGAAAGGTCGATAATGCAAGCATAAATGCGTTATCTTCTATGACGTAGGTATTGTTTTTGAAGATCTACTATCGAACTGCTTCACAGCTTCTATCAAAGTTGTCATTATTTCCTTTCTCAGCAAGCAGTTAATACCCAAGAAGAGTGTGCATGCCAAATTAAAGCTTCGTAGCTCTAGTAAACTCCGATGGCTCAGCGACCCGAAGTGTGACTTGGCCTCCGAAACGAAAGAGCGTCACTCCTGTCTAATCCTGAGCGATTTCAGCCCAGTTCAGAATGTGGACTTGTTAAACTTTGAATATAATTTGTTTATTAGTAGAATTAGCAAACTGAAGTGGCAGTGGGCTGGTCATATAATACGCAGAACCGACAACCGTTGGCGTAGACGTGTTCTTGAGTGGTTACCGTGACTTGGCAAATGTAGTGTAGGACGCCCTGCGACTAGGTGGAGCGACGACTTGCAGACGTAGTGTAGGACGCCCTGCGACTAGGTGGAGCGACGACTTGCAGACGTAGTGCAGGACGCCCTGCGACTAGGTGGAGCGACGACTTGCAGACGTATTGTAGGACGCCCTGCGACTAGGTGGAGCGACGACTTGCAGACGTAGTGCAGGACGCCCTGTGACTAGGTGGAGCGACGACTTGCAGACGTAGTGCAGGACGCCCTGCGACTAGGTGGAGCGACGACTTGCAGACGTAGTGTAGGACGCCCTGCGACTAGGTGGAGCGACCACTTGTGCCGAGTGGCTGCCAGTAGTTGGGTGAGAAGAGCCGAAGACTGGGCTCAGTGGCGTACCTTGGGAGAGGGCTATGTCCAGCAGTGGACTGATGATGAGGTCTTGTTGATTCTAATTAGTCAGTTGTATTTCGTACTAGACGTTTTTTAAAGTTGTTTACTTAAGATGTAGGTACAGAAGTTGCCCTTAAGAGGTCATTAGCATTTTTGCAATAACACTGTACTATAAATAGATTTAACAGTTGCTATAAAACTGTAAAAATTATAAAGGTATTTTTGTGACAGAACGTAAATAAGTAAGTAAGTAAGTAGTAGTCTGTTTGTAAGTATTTTTGTTTCTTACATTTTCGTAACATTTGATTAAACTTGTTTGTGACTTATTTATAACGAACATGGGTTGTTAATTATACACAGACTTTGTAACTTTGTAACTTTGACGACCGATGTGGCGCAATGGGCGGATAGCCGACTGTGAAGCGTGAGGTCGCGGGTTCGATTCCCGCTACAGAACAATTTTTGTGCATTGAAAAAAAAAAGCGCAAGTATTTGTTCTGTGTCTGAGTGTTGTGGATCCCCGATCTTCGTAGTTTCTGATACCCTGGATACAGGGAAACAAAAAACTACATAAATAACTTTGATGTGGTTTTTAAGGAACGATAGCTTAACTGTTTAGTGTGATTTAATATTCATATTTCCATAACCCAATGTGCACAACCAACCAAGAGAAATCTTATTAGTTAAGCTTATTAAAAAATATCGGACTAACCTTTCTTTGTCATCTAAATAGTCCGATATTTTATAATAAGCTTTACTGATAAGATTTTTCTTGGTTGGTTGTGCACATTGGCTTAAGGAAACATGAATATTAACGAGTTGCGGGATCACAACCAAAACAGACCAGATCCCACAAGCAGCACCCGTTCACGAGTTAACGCATGTGTCTCGTGATTTTTTAACGTTTTCTATACTCCCAGATCGGCATGTGCAGAACACCCCTCAGTTGCCCATACCGGAGGTCAGCAGCGTAAATTATATTTCTACAAATTTTTAATAGTAAAAAATTGAGCAGAAATCTGCATAACTGGTCGAATATTCATGCGTTTGTAGCCTTTGCTATTCAAATTAGCGACGTTTATTATATTCATCAAGGTCTCTTATATAACAAGTCTCTGGGTTAAATTGACGAATAGTAAATTAAAAAAAACAGTTTTGAATTTTGAAGTTTTTACAGCTAAAGAAACGAAATACTGTTTTAAACTACCATGGTCAAAAACATTAGAATTAGGTTTCATCGTAAGCAAAAAACGTGCGAGGAAGCGGGTAGATAGATACGTCTGCCCGTTATAACATCAACAATTTCACCCGCAGAAACTTTTAGTATTCTCGTGATCATGGCGCTTGCAACAGTGCCGAAATATCGAGAGCTCAAACAAAAAGAAATACATGGTAATTATCCCGTTATAAAACCTAATTATAAAGAAACGAAGTTCTAAAATAATAAATAAATAAATATCGGGGACAATTGCACACAAGTTGACCTAGCCCCAAATTAAGCTCGAAACTTGTGTTATGGGTACTAGATAACGATTTACATACTTATATAGAGAAATAAATACTTATATAGATAGAAATATCCAAGACTCAGGTACAAATATAGTGCTCATCACACATATATTTGCCCTTACCAAAATCATTGATAGATGGCGCTGAGGACGCAAGTTTCTCTTGTTTTGGCATTTGTTTAATGAAAAAAAATTCTAGCTGTGATAGCGCAACGACAAAGCAAAGTGCAAAGCAAAGTGAGTGTTAGTGTTGTCCTCCAATAACAAAATACGCCACTCCGCTTTGTCCCGCGACTCCCGCGCCACCTCCCGCCAGTCCTGCAGTGAGCGCAAATTTGTTATTTCAACAGAAGAAGTGAAGAGCGAAAAGTGAAAAATAAGCAATTTAATTCTTTTTTATAATGAAATAAAAAAGGAAAATCAATCTGCCCCAATAATTAACACACAAAAAAAAATTCTTTGACTTAGGAACTTCCTTATGTTTTCCTCGCATAAGTGAGCAAAAAAATCGAAGTCTTTATACAGATAAACAGGGTAATTTTTTGCATGTAGTCTACACCTCTAATTATATTAGCATTTAGAATTGATCGTGAACTTTGCAAATTTGTATAACCATTATATAATATTATGTCATTGTTAATTAATAAAACAAAATAAAATATGATGAGCGAATAAAACTACGAACAAGTATAATTTTAACATAAAAATAACTGACTTCTGTTTCCCCTCGATTTCTCTGGATAATCAATATTAATGCCGCCGCTAGAAAAGGCTCTTTATTTGTATCTTTGTATTAATCCTTATCAAAATAAATTACTTTTTATTCAAAACTGCTTCAATACCTATAAACAACTTTTTGAATCATTCGATTCGGACATTCGATTCGAAAGATATCACGAGTTTAAAAATGTAAGTAGTAGAAAAAAGTTGCGTGGTAGCCTTATGCATGTAGGCGTCACTGGGGTACGGAGGTACGGGCCGTACAGGAGGAAGGATTTATGTGTGTATTACAATTTTTAATTTTGAAATTTCTTTTGAATACCCGTGCGAAGCCGGGGCGGTTCACTAGTTTTATTATACAGCTGATTAACGGCAAAGCAATTTTTGTTGATACAATATTATCAGAGGTTATCTTGTTTCATTGAACTAATAGTGTATTTTAAGTTATTTACAATCTATTGCTTCGCTTTGCACGTGATTTTCCTGTTAATCATCATCAGCCTGTATCAGTCCACTGCTAGACATAGGCCTCTCCCAAGGTACACCACTGAGCCCAGCCCTCAGCTCCTGTCCCCCAACTTCTGGCAGCCATCACTCGGCGCAAGTCGTCGCTCCACCTAGTCGCTCGGCGTCCTACACTAAGTCTGCAAGTCGTCGCTCCACCTAGTCGCAGGGCGTCCTACACTACGTCTGCAAGTCGTCGCTCCACCTAGTCGCAGGGCGTCCTACACTAAGTCTGCAAGTCGTCGCTCCACCTAGTCGCAGGGCGTCCTACACTACGTCTGCAAGTCAATTTCAATTCAATTTCAATTTCAATTTATTTATTTATTCAATAGGATACATTGTGATCACTTTAAAACGTCAAACTTAAAACTAGCTACGCCTGTTCCAACCTCCTTACGCCGGCAAAAGAACAGGCAAGAAACGCCCGGCAGGTAATTTTTTTGGCGCGATCACATTGACAATTTTATTCTTATTACTAATTGATTGAATTGGAGCAAGTTCACTAAAATCCCAAGCTTTTTTTGTCATCTAATGGTCCGATATTTTTTAATTAGCTTTACTAATAAGATTTCTCTTGTTTGGTTGTACACATTGGGATATGGGAACATGAATATTAATGAGTTGCGGGATCACAACCAAAGCAGACCAGACCCCACAAGCAGCACCCGTTCACGAGTTGACGCATGTGCCAGCCATCGCTCTCCTCGACCATATGAGAGGGAAGAGGGCGACCCGACACACGACGCCGCCGCAAGCAAAGTCACTTTCGTGAGTATGACTGTTTTGGCTGTTTACCGGAAATGATTAGAATAGGGGAAATAGGGAGAATAGGTAGATAGAAAGAAAGATAGATAGATTAACTACAATCCCAAGCTTGTTTGTCATCTAAATAGTCCGATATTTTATAATAAGCTTTACTAATAAGATTTCTCTTTATACGGACTTGAAATTTTGCTATCGATAAGTCTTGAATTTCACTTGGGATTTTGTTGAAAAAGCGTACACATTGACCTTTGAACGAGTTGCTAACTTTATGGAGCCTAGTAGTGGGTACAGCAATTTTATCTTTGTTTCTAGTATTAAAATTGTGATAATCACTTCTCTTTTTGAAGCTATTTAAATTTTTCCTTATGTACATTAAATTTTCATAAATGTATTGACAAACAACTGTCATTATTTTAATTTCTTTAAACTTAGTCCTTAAAGATTCTCTGGGGCCCACCTTGTAAATCGCACGAACAGCTCTCTTCTGCAAAACAAATATGGTGTTTATATCAGCAGCGTTTCCCCACAGCAATATTCCATAGGACATAATGCTGTGAAAATAGCTGAAGTAGACTAGTCTGGCTGTATCAACATCAGTAAGGTGACGGATCTTCTTTACAGCATATGCTGCAGAACTAAGTCTGCTCGATAGACTGACAATATGTGGACCCCATTGCAATTTGTGATCTAAAGTTATACCTAGGAATACTGTAGTCGTCGCTCCACCTAGTCGCAGGGCGTCCTACACTAAGTCTGCAAGTCGTCGCTTCACCTAGTCGCAGGGTGTCCTACACTACGTCTGCAAGTCGTCGCTCCACCTAGTAGCAGGGTGTCCTACACTAAGTCTGCAAGTCGTCGCTCCACCTAGTCGCAGGGCGTCCTACACTACGTCTGCAAGTCGTCGCTCCACCTAGTCGCAGGGCGTCCTACACTACGTCTGCAAGTCGTCGCTCCATCTAGTCGCAGGGCGTCCTACACTACGTCTGCAAGTCGCGGTCTCCACTCAACAACACGTCTACCCCAACGGTTATCGGTTCTGCGGCTTATAAGACCAGCCCACTGTCACTTCAGCTTGCTAATTCTGTGAGCTATGTCGGTAAAATTTCAAGTGTAATTATAACGAATTGATAACAAATGCAGTTCATGGCTAGTTCATGGTTATTGCAATAAAATGTTTACTATATAATTATGTATTTTAGTTATATGGGTCAATGTTAAGAATGCAAAAATGATAAATTGAATGAATTAAATAAGTTGTTAGGTGATGAAATTGGCTGAATAAATGTCATTCGCTGTGAATTCTAAATTACAAACATGTAAGTTAGTAGTAGTAGTTAGTTAGTTAGTGTTAGTTAGTTATTAGTTTAGGTTTTTTAGTTCATTGTTAAAGTTTATATTTTTGTTATATTTATATCAAATAAAATAAAGGTTTAATATTAATTACTGACATTGACGTCAAATGAAACACCGAGGTTTCTCGCTGTGTGAAAATTACAAACAGACATTTCAATTATAGGTATATACTAAAACTATAATTAATGCGAAAGTTTGTGTGTGTATGTGAATGTTTGTTACCACGTATCTCCGTAACTACTAAACCGATTTTATTGAAATTCGGAATGGATATAGCTTATACCCTGGATTAACACATAGGCTTTTATCCCGGAAAAAGGTTTGATAACAATAAATAAAATAAATAACGGGGACCATTGCACACAGATTGACCTAGCCCCAAATTAAGCTCGAAACTTGTGTTATGGGTACTAGACAACGATATACATACTTATATAGAGAAATAAATACTTATATAGATAGAAATATCCAAGACTCAGGTACAAATATTCGTGCTCATCACACATATATTTGCCCTCACCGGGAATCAAACCCGGGACCGCCAGCTTCGCAGGCAGGGACACTACTCCAACTCCAACTCCAACCAACTCGCCAACTCGGCTACCGCGTCGTCAAAACTTGACACTGGAAAATACACTAATCGTGTGACGTCATAACAAAACCTATTCAGTGCGACGCGGATGACCTACGCGGACGTCCGCGACGGACGGTAAAATGTTTGAAACCTTACAGCGCGTTCAGAGCGACGCGGAGCTGTCCGTGTCGCTCTGAACGAGAGAGCTGAGCTGAGAGCTATCCGCGCGCGGTCGACATCGCTCCGCGCCGCTCCTCCGCGCCGCGGACGTCCGCGGGCGGACGGTGCTTGGTTCTAATGTATTTGTTCAGTGCTCGGCGGACAGTCGCGCGGAGCGGATGTAAAGTACTGTCGTTGTCATGGCGGCTGCGTCAAATGTGCAAACCGAGAGGGTTATACAAGAAGTACGACTCGATCACGATCCGCATCGCACTGAACGATAAATTCATCCGCGGCGGACGCAAAACCTAGTCCGCGTGCGGATGGTCCGCGTCGCACTGAATAGGGCCTTAAGGTTACTTTTACGATGATTGTAACATGATCTGTAGTTTCCAATGACATTTATTCAACCCAATGTTATCTCATAATTATTTATGTAACACATTCAAATTTTATAACATTTGCATTCTCAGCATTGACCTAAAAAATCGACCGTGAACTGCATTTTATGCGTTTTCGTTGAATACTTTTATAACATTATATACGAGCTGCTCCCCGCGGTTTCACCCGCGTCTTCCCGTTATCCCGCAGGAACCTTTTTCCGGGATAAAAAGTAGCATATGTCTTAATCCTGGGTATCTAAGCTATCTCCATTTCAAATTTCACTCAAATCCGTTCAGTAGTTTTTGCGTGAAAGAGTAACAAATATCCATATATAAATCAATCCCACTAATATTATAAACGTGAAAGTTAGTGAGTATGTTCGTTACTCTTTCACGCAAAAACTACTGAACGGATTTGAGTGAAATTTGAAATGGAGATAGCTTAGATACCCAGGATTAAGACATATGCTACTTTTTATCCCGGAAAAAGGTTCCTGCGGGATAACGGGAAGACGCGGGTGAAACCGCGGGGCGCAATTAGTACATCCAGATATCCATACTTACAAACTTATCGCAGCTAGTATATATAGGTATATAATTATATGACTTCAAAATATATACAGACGTTTTATATGTAGAGATAACCGTCTACATACAGACTTACAAACCCACAAAACGGTGTTATATTCGTCATACTATTACGTGTGTCTCTTGATAAACAAAAAATTCAATTGTACTTTATTCAATAGGATACATTGTGATCACTTTAAAACGTCAAACTTAAAACTAGCTACGCCTGTTCCAACCTCCTTACGCCGGCAAAAGAACAGGCAAGAAACGCCCGGCAGGTAATTTTTTTGGCGCGATCACATTGACAATTTTATTCTTATTGATTGAATTGGATCACGTTCACTAAAATCCCAAGCTTTTTTTTTGTCATCCAATAGTCCGATATTTTTTAATTAGCTTTAATAATAAGATTTCTCTTGTTTGGTTGTACACATTGGAATATGGGAACATGAATACGAGTATTAACGAGTTACGGGATCACAACCAAAGCAGACCAGACCCCACAAGCAGCACCCGTTCAAACTTAGTGAAGAATTATTATTTATATATTTAGATTTATATATATTTATACCTACATATATCGCATATTGAGCATTGACCCAATAAACTGTTCATGATCTACATAATGTCAAGATAAAATTACTCATCTACTTTTGCCATTTAAAACTGCATTTGATATGTTTTATCAATACATTATCAAATAACAATAACATCGTCCATCAATCACATAATTATTATAGCTAGCTCTGACCCCTAACTAGGCTTCCATATAATTTAAATCCAAATGAAATTCAAGACTTGTCTAAAACAGAATTTCAAGTCCCTAAAAAGAGAAATATTATTAGTAAAACTTACTATTATGTAAAACTAGCTGCGACCCGCGGTTTCACCCGCGTCTACCCGTTATCCCGTAGGAACCTTTTCCAGGATAAAAAAGGGTTCTAAGCTCTACCAATTTTCAGCCAAATCGGTAGACCCGTTCTCGAGTTATAAGTAGTGTAACTAACACGACTTTCTTTTATAAATATAGATATCGGACGATTTAGATGACAAAATTCCTTGGGATTGTAATGAACTTACTCCAACTTAATCAATCCCTACATTCAAATATATATATATAACTCAAAGGTGACTGACTGACATAGTGATCTATCAACGCACAGCCCAAACCACTGGACGGATCGTTTGGCATGCAGGTAGATGTTATGACGTAGGCATCCACTAAGAAAGCATTTTGATTAATTCTACCCCCAAGGGGATAAAATAGGGGATGAAAGTTTGTATGAAACTTTGTCACTTTTAAACCGATCGGGCTGAGACTTTGCATGCATAAAGCTGTAGCCCACGCGGGTGAAATCGCGGGGAACAGCTAGTAAAACTATGCGAAAGTAACTATGTCTGTCTCGCTTTCACGCCTAAACTACTGAACCGATTGAAATGAAATTTGGTACGGAGATAGTTTGAACCCTGAGGAAGGACATAGAATACTTTCTATCAAGATAAAGGAACGCGGGTGAAACCGCCGGGAATAGCTAGTTAGTAACAAGAATAAAATTGGAAATGTGACTGCGTCCAAAAAATGACTTGCTGGGTGTTGCTTGCCTGATCTTTTGCCGGCGTAAGGAGGTTAGAACAGGCGTAGTAGCTAGTTTTACGTTTGAAAATGATTACATATATCTAAGGTCTAAGATACTACGCGGATCGGGGATCCACAACACCCGGACATGGAACAAATACGAGTTTTCTTTTCGAAAATTCAAAAACTGGATAATTTGTAAATCTTCACTACCTACTTGATACAAATAAATAGTAAAACATAAACCTGCGTTTGCAAAAAATGTGTTGTGTATTTAACAGGCGCTTTGGCTTCTTCACTATCTATGTAGGAGTAATTATTCTATTACTCACAAAGAGGTACGTTATGGTTTGTGACGAAATCTCCGAAACTACTGATCCGATTTTGATAATTCTTTCAGTCTTAGAAAGC
Source organism: Opisthograptis luteolata (assembly GCA_931315375.2). Lineage (NCBI taxonomy): Eukaryota > Metazoa > Arthropoda > Insecta > Lepidoptera > Geometridae > Opisthograptis > Opisthograptis luteolata. Next base: position 3,704,302 of record OV928061.1, read on the forward strand.
TACACTATCCCTGAGTGTCATGCACTATGAGAACAATCCTGTCAGGGTCTTAACGTGCGTAGAACCGTGGGGCATAGCTAGTCTATTCTAATTCATTAGAGAGGTAAAGTTCGTGAGATGTAAGAGTTAATCTCTGGAACTACTGATCCAATTTTGGTAATTCTTTCACTGTTAGAGAGATACACGATCCCTGTTGTGTGTTTTGTGCCATCCCTACTAATATTATAAGTGCGAAAGAAACTCTGTCTGTCTGTTACGCTTTCACGCCTAAAATACTGAATCGATTTAAATGAAATTTGGTACGGAGATAGTTTGAACCCTAAGGGAGGACATAGGCTACTTTTTATCGCGATAAACTGTAGCCCACGCGAGTGAGACTATGTTTTGATGTGACAAAAATTGTCTTATTGGCTTATCAAATTAGGAATTGAGTTGCATTATGATTAATGTTTCTTATTTGTTTGTTACAGATTTATCGAGTAAAGTACTGCCATAGTTGAAATAAGGACAAGCTGCGATATGAATGTAAACTTTAATTTTTTAATTAATTAAAAAAGTGAACAAATAATTATATTTGATTACAAGATAATTAAACATAGAAATAAAATGAAAATTGTGACCAAAATAAAAATATTCAACGCTGTATATAATAACAAATTTATATAGCTAACGAAGGGGACTACATATCTAATTACATATAGAAATAAAGACAAAAAAAATCAATCAGTAAATAACTAAATAGAAAAATAAATGCATCAAACAATAACTCTATTAAAAAAGTGTTTTAAAAATAGTGAAGTGACCCCCTCATGTGTTTGGAAATACTTATTGTGAAAAAGTGTATTAAAATAAATATATTAAATAATAACAAGCAAAAAGCGTCCGGAGAAGAAATGTTTACGTTCAACCGTAAGTACCTACAATTTATTTAATTTATTGTTTTTTTTTAAAGAGAGATAAAACTTTTTTACAACAGGCAGGGACCACAATTAGGGTGGAGTTCACCAAATACTACTTCACCGTCTGTTACGTAATCGGGCGGTGAAGTGCCAACCATCGTTTAAACATTCGTTTAAATATTTACTGTTCACCACATAAATTTGAACCATGATCACTAAATCGGACGATCTTCAACCGTTCAGAACGAAAGAACGAATGATAATAGGCTACGCACTAGCGAAGGCACATTGTCTTGACTATTCAACAGGACGAAATGTGACATATGTGTTTAGTAGTATAAAAATAAATGCTTTCAACTTAAAAAGTGCAACGTCGCTACTGGAGAACACAATGCATGCTGTTGTTCTTTATTTGGGTAGATAATAAGACGTCACGATTAGAATTTCTACACGTGTTGATTTTATTGTTTTTTGTTGTAACATCTATTAGTCCAGTCACCGTGATTTGTTTGCATTTAAAGTGGTTTTATATAGACTCCCGATTACGTAACAGACGGTGAAGTAGCATCTGGTGAACTCCACCCTTAGTCACTTGATGTTAAGCGACGATGTGGTCTAAGGGGGCAGGCAGCACGCTACACCAGGTGGTGTAGCCATGATTCTAAGTTTCAATTTTTACTATAGACATAAAGTTGTAGCTTAAAACGAGGCAATACTATCGAATAAGTCATATAGTACTATCGATAATGGCAACACGCGAAGTGTGAACTATCGATAGTATTGTTCCTCGTAAGTAAAAAAACTATCGATAGTCACGGTATTATCGATAACTTGAATGTGTGAGGAACAAAACTGCGAGAGAATCATTATTGCAAAAATACAACTTGAATAAGTATTGGTACTTTTATAAACATATTAGCGGAACCAACAAGCGATGCGGCAATATCTCTGTACCAGTTATTTTTGCATTAGTGATTACATGGTTAGGGTACGATGGGACTGGCATGCCAAATATGGTAAAAGTCCCTAAATAATATTGGAATAAAAAAAAACAAAAAAAATCGATAACTTATGCTTCGCGGGCAGCAATACAGTTTTAAGCTATCAATAGTATCGATAGGCCTATCAATAGTGTTTCGATTGGGTGGCTATCGATAGACTATCGATTAACTATCGATAAGTAATCGACTATCGATCGGCAAAGCTAGTGCGTTACATTAAACACTGACGTAGTATCCAACACTAAAAAAACGAGCTGTAAATGATTTATTAGCATTTCTATAAAAATAATTAACGAATAGTGTTCAACAACATTTGCAAGTCATAAAACGTAATGTGGTATGAATATTTCATTGTTCCGGTTCAAGAGGCACTGTAGGTAATAATTACATCAAAAAACACACACATACACACAAATACATACATATTTCTTGCTGTGTGTATCTACGCACACAAAACGAGCAAAAACTTAACGATGTGATGAGTTTATGTGTTTCTTAGATATATACAAATGGGAAGATGAGATACTTGTACCATATCAATCAAAAACTAAGTAACTGAGATGGCGCAACGACCCAAAGTGAGTCTTGGCCTCCGATAACAAAAGACGCCACTTCGGTCTGTCCTGCGCTACCTCCTGCCAGTCCTCCTGCAGCTCGCGCAAATCTTTCGTGACTTCGTCTTTCCAGCGATATCTGGGACGGCCGACATGGCGACGGCCACTCGGCCGTCCACTGTATGCTGCTGTTCGCTGGCTCGGCCACCTTGAAAGAATGGGGGAGGATCGTGCCTCAATCAAATCTATTTTAAAAAAAAAAACAAAAAAAAAAACAAATCTATTCAAATCAAATCAAATCTATTATTATCTATTTTTATTCAAATCTATTTATTTAATTCACTGCTCACATCTATTTTAAGGCTGGTATTCGAGGAAAAAATAATGATAATAAATCGGGACCATTGCACACAAATAGATCGATCTAATAGTCGCAAATCCTACTTTCCGACCAACTATATGGCTACTAAATAACTTACGACCGATTTCTATATCCTTTCTATCCATGATTTGTCCTACAAGAGATAGACATTTTCTTTTATGGAGTTTATGTCACATTTATTTCACTAGTAGGACAAACTGTGGGTTGTTAGGTTATTTCTTGACTACTAGTTGCGCCCCGCGGTTTCCCCCGCGTCTTCCCGTTACCCCGCAGGAACCTTTTCCGGGCTAAAAAGTAGCCTATGTGTTAATCCAGGATATAAACTATCTCCATTCCAAATTTCATTCAGATCTGTTCTGTAGTTTTTGCGTAAAAGAGTAACAAACATCCATCCATCCATACTCACAAACTTTCACGTTTATAATATTAGTAGGACTACTGACTGTTAATCACTTCGATGGCGTAAACCAGTAATAAAATAAATTAGGTTCATGCACCTAATTTAAGCGGTCCACGCTCGAGAAGCTAGTACCTTATCGCCCTCTTTCGGTTACATCAATGATGCGTATGTGATTTTAATAGGGCAGATCTTTTTTACCCACATGGGTGTCAGACTTGTTAAACACGTAGGTATTGCTTTTTTACTTGTAAAGATTATCTAAGAAACATGACAAGGTACAAAAAAGTATTTAGTTTTATGAAAAAAAGTCTAGTGATGGTCATAATCATCAGCCTACTAAGTTCCCACTGCTGGGACGTAGGCCTTCTCTCATGCCCGGGCCACACTAAGGTCAACGTCAAGGGAAATGTCAATGCCTATCATCGCGATAAATATTACGTTAATTATTAACGCTATTGTGTGAGTGGCTACACTTGAATGGTCAACGTGAATGCACTTGAGTTATCGGCTAACGTCAAACGCCAATGTGAATGTCGTTATCCAATGTCGTGGCCACACTTATGTCAAACGTCAATCATCGCGATAATAAACGGCATTTCCCTTTAGTGTGGCCCCAGCATCAGAGAGAGTATGGGCCGTAATCCACCACGCTGGCCCAGTGCGGGTTGGCGGATAGGCATAGTGGCCCGCCCTTTTGTAGGAGATTTCAGAACGCACGGAGTAAAACGAAAACGTTAAAAATAAAAACAATCAGGTCTGTATTTTCTACTAGCGGCCCGCCCCGGCTTCGCCCGGGTATTTAGCAAAAACGCAAAAATTATAATACACACATTATTGGAGTTTTAGTAAGGATCCCTAATTTTATTGAAAACAGACATCAATATTTATACAATACTAACGTCACTCAATTGTTTTGCCTTCCCGGAACCTCTCCACTTACACTTGAACTTTATGGTATGGTATTAAAGTTCAAATTGACTTAAGTATTATTACGAATCGTTTGTATGGGGAAAAGAAAAGGGCTAATTTTAGTGTTTTCCCGGCAATTATTCGATTTTTCTCGCCGTAAAAACCATTATTGGACTTCAACGAACATTTAAAAAAAAGAATTGCTAAAATTGGTCCAGGCGTTGTTGAGTTATGCGCTTACCAACATATTTTGCGATTCATTTTTATATTATAAGATAAATAGCCTTAAGACCCTTTGGGTATTGCTTTGTTTGATATGTCTTTGTTATTTAGTATATTTACATACCGTGCTAAATGGTTAAGACATTTTAACAAAAAATTTAAACCGGGCGAAAATATACCGAAAAGCAAAAAATAATAACCTGGTTTTATTTAACCCTGATACCTAAGATCTTAAGCTAATACAAGTATACATAAGTAACTTTGAGTCTGCACCTAAAAAATATAGGTACTAGTTGACTTGAGAACCGCCTCCTCTTTTTGTCGGTTAAAAATGAGGGCACATTGCATTTTTTATATATATGACTATACTAGCTGCGCACCGCTTCCCGTTATCCCTCAGGATCCTTTGTCTGGATGTTTTTGTCTATGTTTTAATATAGTAGTATAGGTAAGCTATCTCCATTCCCAATTTCACTCAAATCCGTTCAGTAGTTTTTGCGAGAAAGAGTAACAAACATCCATCCATCCATGCAATGAGCTTGAGCTTTCGGTGAAGGAAAACATCGTGATGAAACTATAGCTTGGTGGTAGGGTATTTTCTAGTACTCGCCTGGCTAGCTACCACCCTCTTGTTAAGAATCTGTCGCCGTGCACCTATCGGTGTGTTCCGGCAGCCCCACTTGAGAGCCAGTTCCCAGTCCAGGTGTAGCGTGGCACCACCTTCGACCACATCGTCACTTAACATCAGGTGACTTGTGGTCAAACGCTACCCTGTAAATATTAAAAAAATGAAAAAAAAACATCCATATACTTACAAACTACGTTACACACTTTTAGGATATTTTAGAGAATATTTTTAATTGATTTTTTTACTATCATAATTACAAAGAAAATTGGTTGTAATTAGCAACAATTATCAGCTTAATCTCGGATTCGTCCACTTTAATGTTAGTAATACCGCTAATGTTATAAACGTAAAAGTGAGTAGGTATGGATGGATGGTGGATGTTTGTTACTCTTTCACGCAAAAACTACTGAACGGATCTAAATTTAATTTGGAATGGAGATAGCTTATACCCTGGATTAACACATAGGCTACTTTTAACCCGGCAGGTTCCTGCGGGATAACGGGAAGACGCGGGTGAAACCGCGGGGCGCAACTAGTACAATATAATACTAACTGCAAAGATCTAGCATTACAGTGGTTTTCCATACAAGCGGAAATTCTATGAAATTAAACCTGATACGTGACGGAACCTTGGACAACGCATGTAACGTAAACAAACGATTCTGCTGCAATAATGTATCATTTTATGTATAAGAAATAAAAAACTAGATACGGTCAACAAAAATCGTTTCTTGCCTGTTCTTTTGCCGACGTAAGGAGGTTGGAACAGGCGTAGCTAGTCTTAAGTTAGACGTTTTAAAGTGATCATAAATTATGACTATCATATAATATGATGCAGCATGATAAAGGCACATCAGCCTCTGGGCTGCTCGCCTATTACCAAAATAAATAAATAAATAATAATAAAATAAAAATAATAATAATAATAATAATGCCTTCACAATCACATACATAGGCTCTGACCCCTAACTAGGTTTCCCTGTATCTAGGGTATCAGAAACTACATATACATATCACAACACCCAGACGCAGAACAAATACTTGCGTTTTTTTTTTCAATGCACAAATATTTGTCCTGTAGCGGGAATCGAACCCGCAACCTCACGCTTTACAGTCGGCAATCCGCCCATGCCAATGCCAATGCCAATGCCAATGTAAGGTTTTTTTGAAATTTGATGTAATTTTATTCCTATATCCATATCCAGATCCGAAATATCATATCCATAACATTTCATCATAAACATCAAGCAACGATAGGAGGGTAGTTGCTAATTAATAAAATTAAAAACAGAACTCGACAATTCATATTTAAAAGTACTCACTAGTATTAATTGCTAACGTTAAAAAACTTCATACCCATGCAACTAAAATTAAGTTCACTTGAAATATGCGTCTGTAAAAAAGATTGCGAATTAGTTACTCGAAAACAATGATTAAAAACTAACCGTGAACTGTTTTTACGCAGACTTTTTGTTTCCGGAACTACAAATGGAAAATCCGAGGTGTATATAATTTAACAAATTTAATTACGATTAATTGAATCTCACATTAAGAATAGCGATGCGCGTTACAGAATTTAATTAGTATCGATAACTAAGTATCAATGCATAATCCACCAGTGCCGGTTTCTAAAACAATAATTTTCCATTTCCAGTTTACTACATTTAGAATGCCTTTAAGATAAATAAACGAATGAATTAGTCATTAAGAAAGAGTGTAAACAAAAAAAAACCGGATATGAAACCAGTGAACGCGTTTGACTTTTATCGTCTGAAATCGAGTGACCGTCCTCTGAAATCTGCCGCCCCTAGGACGCTGCCGCCCCTAGGCCGCGGCCTATACGGCCTATTTATAAATCCAGGACTGATACCTACCTGAAATACGGTATTCGTTTTCACGATAACCAAAAATAACGAAATTTTTTTTTTTAAACTAAATTTAATTTAGAGGCTTTTACCACATGGTATGCCAGCCCCATCATACCCTAACCTAAGATTCTACTACATATAACCAAATATCATACTCAGTTATCCAAAACCAGTCAAATTAGTGAACCGTTAATACATAGACACCAAGCTCGATATCAGTTATCACAAATCATCATCACCATCATCATCAGCCGGAAGAATTCCACTGCTGAACATAGGCCTTTGAACGCCACCATGAACAGCTATTAGCCATTTGCATCCATCGGCTCCCTGCGACTCTTACAATGTCCCCGCTCCCCCTATTGGGACGCCTACCTACAGAACGTGTTCCGGTTCGTGGTCGCCACTCGAGAACCTTTCTCCCCATCGGGTATCGGTTCGTCGAGCGATGTGTACTACCTATATATAACAAATACTTACAAAGTTACCTAGCTATCAAAAAATAGTTTCAAAACCCGTTATCGGTATCTAAACAAATACATAGTTTCGGTATTAGGTCCGAATTAGCATAACGTCCCACCTCTATTACAGAATAAATATAAATATTACCTATTATAACAATAAAATAAAAACAAATAAACCTAAACTAATAACTAAAATACATTATTAAAAGAAGTCCCTTTAGGCAAGGTACCGAAGATACTGGCAGCGTTCCCCCTCTGGATGGCTAGACTAATTCTTTGTCCGAGGTAGCTGCCAGCTCTTCGGTCTCCGGTGATGTCGACTAACCTTTTTGTTATTTCCTTAAAAAGGCTTACAGCGCTAGGACCCCACGGACCAAGGGTCTCGACACCGAATGGGACAAAATCATATTCGGAGCCTAGACCCCTGTATTTGCATGCCTTCGCTTTTTCAGCCGCTTCACACGCCGCACCAGCTCTGATGTTGGTTCCATGTAGATGGGAAGGGGCTAGCGTGTCAGCACAGGTTGCATCCCATACCAGCACCCGGCCTAATAATATTACCTACATTTCTTTCACACATTACATTAACTCTAACCAAACCGTTTAGCTAGCGTGAGCTGATAAAGCCGCTAGTCGTCTAATTTTTCTCCGACTTGTTTTACAAATATCGTGATTTTTTACTGAAAACTCTATTTTATCAGAATAAAATATAGCTTATGACAATCAGGGATAATGAAGCTATCCTATAGTGAAAGTATTTTCGAAATCGGACTAGTAGTCTAGGAGACCCCTGACATGTAAACACACAAATTAAATTTTAAGTACTCCTTATTATTTCATTAGCATATAGATAGATTATTGTCAAGGATTCTAATTATTTCCACATTGTAACTTTTGAGAAATTGACTCAAACCTGTCTGTAAACGTGACTCAGGATCATTTGTCTCTGTCTTCAATACAAGGTTAGAAAGAGAGGGTCAAATCTGGGAATCCAGAAGGCTAGACCTCTGTGGTTTTGCCTATATTTGCTGTAATAGGCTATTAAACGGAAATTTACAATGTTATTGTTATTCATAAGAATATATTTTTATGTGTTGATTCAATCTAACGCTCTACTCAAGATATTCTTCTAGAATTTTCCAAGGTTAGCAATTTTTTTTACATCTTTACGGAAACAAAATCAATTAAGTATTTTATTCTCACGATTAAGATGAAGAATTGGCAATATTGGCTGCAGGGATCTCCTTTTTTCTCAGCAATTACAAAACATACAGAGCTAATATTTATGTAGGTACATTAAAGATCATACTTTTGACATCAAATTGTCGGAAGGATAACACGATTGGTTAACTTTCATAGCAGAGAAACAATGATCGAAAACAGCCCTCTAAAAAAAATTTCATTTTACAGGCATAAAAAACCGATTTAAGAGTTGATTTTTTTTATGAACACATTCTTCAAAGAACTACAGGTTTAGTTCTATAAAATTAACGATGGTTTTCATTTTAAACGAAAAAAACCTTTTTTGGCCCATACGACCTTACGGCATTAGTCAGCTCGCTTGCCTTTTTGTATGGAGCTGATTTCAGATTCATTGTTTATCACGGCGTCCTCTTAATGCGAATATTCCGCATTTGCGGATACGGATGCGAATATTCGTAACACCCTGGTGTGGAATATCCTCCCTTCGGCATTTTAGGGGCATTATGCTACAGCTACACGTTGTGTAGATCATTAAAAACACACTTGCTATGCCTACGTCATAACATGGTCAATTTACTACCCAGAAATCATTTGCCATGAGGTCATAACGTCACAGTTCTATTCCGTGATGCTAAAGTACGGAATCTACATTTCTCTACTTAAGGCCCTGCCATACGCCGTTGACCTTGCTTGATCTGGTGAAAGCATCCCGCACTGACTTTATGAGAGACTGACGGGCTACTATTATCCCGGAAAAAGGATCCTGCGGGATAACGGGAAGACGCGGGTGAAACCGCGGGGCGCAGCTAGTGGTTTATATAGTACTTAGTACAAGTCTCAATTGCTTTTTATTGAGTCATGAAGTCATGATTCACTATTAAGTAGAGAAATGTAGATTCCGTACATTAGCATCACGGAATAGAACTGTGACGTCGTGACCTCATGGCAAATGATTTCTGGGTAATAAATTGACCATGTTATGACATACATGCGTCAACTCGTGAACGGGTGCTGCTTTCGGGGTCTGGTCTGCTTTCGTTGTGATCCCGCACTCGTTAATATTCATGTTCCCATATCCCAAAAGACGCGGGGTGCAACTAGTATTATATACCTAATATGTTTCCGAGATCATTATCAGCCTTCCACGTTCCCACTGCTGGGACTCTGGCCTTCTCTCAGAGAGAGTACGGGCAGTAATCTACCACGCTGGCCCAGTGCGGGTTGGTAGATGTCACATGCACTTGAAAATGTTGCAGTTCTTGGGCATGCCGGTTTCCTCACGATGTTTTCCTTCACCGTTTTGAGCGATGGCAAATCCGCACATAACTTATTAAGTCATAGGTACGAGGCCGAGAGGATTCGAACTCGGTGTCGGCGTCTTGTAAGTCGCACGCCGAACCGTTTGGCCACCATCGAGATGAATGGAGCAAATTACGACCTTTTTACACAGTAATTATGAAAAAATGTGAAAGAAATGTAAGTATGTGTATTTATTTATTGGAAAACCATCAGCTTTTTACAACAACAAAAAATAATTATACAGTTGGATAACAATAGAAAGCCAATTACAGGTTCTCACCAATAGATATTAAAATAAACACGAGTAAGGAGACATTAATCAATGAGGGTAATGATAGGGGGGGGGGGGGGGGGGGTGTCAGAAAATGTCTAAATTTATAATATTAAGTAGGGAATACGTATACTACGTATACTACTGAGAGCGATGGTGGCCGAACGGTTAGGCGTGCGACTTACAAGACGCCGACACCGAGTTCGAATCCTCTCGGTCCCGCACCTATGACTCGAATAAGTTATGTGCGGATTTGCCATCGCTAAAAACGGTGAAGGAAAACATCGTGAGGAAACCGGCATGCCCAAGAACTGCAACATTTTCAAGGGCTTGTGACATCTACCAACCCGCACTGGGCCAGCGTGGTAGATTATAGCCCATACTCTCTCTCTGAGAGAAGGCCAGAGTACCGGCAGTGGGAACGTGAAAGGCTGATAATGATGAAGTAGGGAATAGACTACTAATCCTGATGCGTTATCCGCGGTCTTGGGTCGATATGACAAGTCTTATTATGATTACATTACTACTAAAATGACATAATATTATGTCATGACACATCGATCCAAAACCGCGGATAACGGATCAGGATCGATTATTAATTTCGGGGATAAGATGACAAAATAGCTGAACAAAATTAAACATCACACTTTTATAACGCTCTAAACTAAACTATTTGTATTACTTACGATTCTTATTACGACTGTTTTGCCGGCGTAAGGAGGTTGGAACAGGCGTAGCTAGTTTTAGGTTTGACGTTTTAAAGTAATCACAATGTATCCTATTCAATAAATATATTATTGACTATTTCTTTTGCCGGCGTAAGGAGTTTTGAGTTTGACTTGTTGTATCCGAACAAAATATTATTTTTTTCGAGTTTTTGGTTAAGAACGACTACGCGTAACTTCGAGTTTGTTCATACCCAAAACATATATTCATATTCATATTCATTTATTTTGCTTTAATATACATCGGAGAACAGGTCTTAATGATTTCAAAATGCAGAGTACATTATACCCGATAAGGGCGTAGCAAAAATTGTTAGTAATGTTAGTATCAAATTTAATGGCATGCAGTATAAAAAACATCAATAAAACCAAATCACTTTATTGTTATTAACTATCGCCGTACGCGTCATTCCAATTAAAACATTTTAATGAGTTTCCTCGCACCACTGGTGTCTCGAAGACGCAATATCATGAAAATGTAATTAAATATGTATTAGGCAAACGTTTACGAAAATATTGACAGTTTGACGGTGGAGTGACCCCATTAGCGTAGGTACGGTCAAGCGACAAGAGTTCTTAAACACTATATTATATTAATACCAGCTGTTCCCCGCGGTTTCACCCGCGTGGGCTACAGCTTTATGCATGCAAAGTCTCAGCCCGATCGGTTTAAAATTGACAAAGTTTCATACAAACTTTCATCCCCTATTTTATCCCCTTGGGGGTAGAATTAATCAAAATCCTTTCTTAGCGGATGTCTACGTCATAACATCTACCTGCATGCCAAATTTCAGCCCGATCCGTCCAGTGGTTTGGGCTGTGCGTTGATAGATCAATAAGTCAGTCAGTTACCTTTGAGTTATATATATTAAGATAGTAGGGAAGTATAGGGAAGTAGGGAAGTATAGAGAAGTTCGGATGATGTACGGATATGCGCGGTCAAAACGCTGTATTATGAGATGAATCTAGCAGAGTCCTTTCACATATGATACATATATCTTTTTTAAATACATAAAACAAATTATACTTATGTTCAAGATGATTAAATGTAGTTTTAACAAAAATGGAAAAAACAATCAGGTAGCGCCTGTTAAAAAAATACCCTACCTATCCTACGAATCCTACTAAAAACTACTACCATCCTATCCTATTATAAATGCGAAAGTTTGTGTGTGTGTGAATGTTTGTTACCACGTATCGCCGTAACTACAAAACCGATTTTGATAAAATTTGGAATGGAGATAGCTTATATCCTGTATTACCGTATAGGCTTTATCCCGGAAAAGGTTCCTGCGGGATAAGGGGAAGACGCGGGTGAAACCGCGGAGTACAACTAGTTTGAGATATTTTTCCTCTTTAAAAACATTTGACGTCACTGTCATGTCGGATAGCAATCGGCCGTGTCAGAATCGATACAAATCCTGATCAACAACAATTATGGAAAAGTCGTGCCGACTATTCGGATATAAACAACAGTTGCTTGACCGTTCGTTTTTTTGTTTCCACCTACATGACGTCAAACTAATTCTGTTGCAACTCGTCTAACGGCCGTTCCCAATAACCGATCTATCCACGGTTTGCTTTACTAGAGACATGCGTCAACTCGTGAACGGGTGCTGCTTGTGGGGTCTGGTCTGCTTTGGTTGTGATCCCGCAACTCATTAATATTCATTTTCCCATATCCCAATGTGTACAACCAAACAAGAGAAATCTTATTAGTAAAGCTAATTAAAAAATATCGGACCATTAGATGACAAATAAAGCTTGGGATTTTAGTGAACTTGCTCCAATTCAATCAATTAGTAATAGGAATAAAATTGTCAATGTGATCGCGCCAAAAAAATTACCTGCCGGGCGTTTCTTGCCTGTTCTTTTGCCGGCGTAAGGAGGTTGGAACAGGCGTAGCTACTTTTAAGTTTGACGTTTTAAAGTGATCGCAATGTATCCTATTGAATAAATAAAAATTGACTTTTGACTTTTGACTTTTGGAGATAGAAATGTGACATCTTAGCTGCGCCCCTCGGTTTCACCCGCGTCTTCCCGTTATCCCGCAGGAACCTGTTTCTGGGATAACAAGTAGCCCATGTGTTATTCCAGGGTATAAGCTATCTCCATTCCAAATTTCACTCAAATCCATTTTGTAGGTATACAAACTTTCGCGTTCATAATATTAGTAGGAAGCTCCTTAAGTAAAGTAAAAGAACAATGGCCAAAACGGACCCGAGGTCGTATGAAAACGATTTATATACGATAAAAAATCTAATTTTTTGCCCAATAAGATTATACAAACGATATTTTAAAGAAAGTGTAGAAAAAAATGATATTGATTTTTTAACTTCGGATTTTCTTAGAACAATTTTTAACTTACACGATGCTTGGATGTTTTGAACACACTTCGCATTTTCTTTTTCATTCCATTCACGCTTTGGAAGTCGGCCCTACTTAAATTAAGTCATTAATATCAACATTATTTACCAAATATGAACAAAAACCAATCTTTTTAATCTATATACTAGCATATTGATTGTCACTGTCAAGTGACATTGACAGAAACGAATATTTTTATACAAAATATATTTCGTTCAGGTCCAGGGTAGTATGAAAAGTGGCCAATGTTCTTTCTATCTCTAGTACCGTAAACCGTGGATAGATCGGTTATTGGGAACTGGCGTATTACGTTCCCACTGCTGGGAGGGACGGGAAACTGGCCTTCTCTCAGAAAGAGAGTAGATAGGTGCCGTAATGTAGCACGCGGGCCCAGTGCGGGTTGGGAGATGTCGCATGCCCTTTAATGTTGCGGTTCTTGCTTTCTTGTCGCTTTCCTCACGATGTGGCTATGATTTCATTTCTACATACCAACCTGAACAAGGCTGGGGCGAATCACTAGTCATTCAATTAAGGATTTATTATTTTTATTCTGTTGAAATGCTTCCGAAACTCAAAATAAAAAGCGAGTGATTTATATAGGTCGTAAATTTTTATGAAATTGACCTTGGTCACGAAAAGACTATAAACATCAACGCAAGTTAAGTCCTGTTTAAATAATTATTTATCATAAGGTATTCATAGTAATAATACAATTATTTAAATTTACAATTGTAATAACAAAATAAAGAAAACAATATTTAACAATGAATTACCCACGCAAAACCGCTCGACGAACCGATAACCGTTGGGGAAGAAAGGTTCTCGAGTGGCGACCACGAACCGGAACACGATCTGTAGGTAGGCGTCCCACTAGGGGGAGCGGGGACATTGTAAGAGTCGCAGGGAGCCGATGGATGCAAATGGCTAATAGCCGTTCATGGTGGCGTTCAAGGGGGGAGGCCTATGTTCAGCAGTGGACTTCTTCCGGCTGTTGATGATGATGATGATGATGAAAACCACGGCGAGGCCGTCGCTATAAAAAAAACTTGTCAATTTATGGTTCTGCAAAAAGTAACTAATAAATACCTCATTAGTAATTCAGGGAGGTTCAAATGTTAACTTGGTCAATAACCCTGACCGAATAATCGGTCAATGCTAAAATAAAAACATTGAGCATATTACGAATTACGACCAATAAGTCTGTCTGCATTATTGTAAGCGATTCAACAAGTTTCCCATTTTACATAAAAAATAATGCACACAAAAATGTTTTGATCAATTAATTAATGTAAAACTACGCTACAACTACGACTTTGGAAGCGCAAACAAATTTGACGGCCTAAAATTTTCCCTGTTTCCTGGGGAAATTTTGTAGCATCCGGGGAAAAAGTAGCCTATTTTAATCTACATCACACCTGTGTCTAATCTGTTCTGAATTTTCTAACACTAAAGACAGGACTAAAAGTAATGCTGTCCTTCACTTACATTCGTAATCTGACAAGGACCGCAATACTTTAAGACCTGTCAAACATAGTTTAGTTTCATAAAATGCACAACAGAATTGACACCAAATATCATACTAAAAATATATTAGCAGACTGATCCATACTAATAGTATAAATTAATGTGAAAGTTTGTCTGTCTGTTTGTTTTTTATATATTCACGCCTAAGCCGCAGAACCAACCTTAATCAATTTGGTCTAAAGGAAGCTTCCACCCTGGGAAGGGACATAATTATAAGGTACGCGCGCGGGTGAAACCACAGAGCGTAGCTAGTAATAGTTATAAACAATAGTTTTTGTGTGTATGTATGTGTGTTACTTTTTCACCGGCTCAACAGATTTGGGTGAAATTTGGATAGGCTACCTACTCTTATGCCGGAATAAGATTCCTACGGTACGACGAAAAAACCGCGCGGCGCGGTTAGCGTTTAAAATGCTCCATCGTCAACCGCAACATCAATTCCCATTCACAGCCAATAGCTTAAGTTACAAACTCAATAAACTTACTTTAATCTGCCATAAAATCCACCAAAAACCCAACGGATGACTCAGCAGAGCTAATTTATTGAAATTACTTATTAAAAATTTCTTAATTTTTTTCTTCGTCACAAATTTTCCCTAGGACCGAGAGACAAAGCAGCTCTAGACCAATAAAATAAAACTAATTTACAAAACTGGTTCTGACAGACGTCAAACGTCATTACTTTAGTTCGCCACAGATTACGTGTTAGCTACAGGCGAGCCTTAGAGGCGCGCGTCTGTGTGCGTGCGTTCGTGCGAAATTTTATATAAACGCAAAGAGCGTACGCGCAGATTCCATTGACAGATTAATACTTGATCAATGCAGACTCAATTGGTGCAAAAAGCGCGCGCTTTTTTGAATGTGGCATTTTTTCTTTTTCTAATTAAGTTTTAAATTTCTTTGCACTCGCGTTTCACAGTGTTCTGGCTGAAATTTGGTGTGATTGGACAATGTGACTGTCAAATTTTTGTGACAGCAATATAAACAGTGTTGTGTTTGTGTTAAAAGACAACTCCTTCGGAAAAAAATATTACTAATTTGTGACATTGAAAAAAACACGATTTTTAGTGATATAATAAGGAAAAATCGTTCCTATCGTTCACTAGGGCTATTAAAAACAAATTAATAAACCGTTTTAGTTGCTAGAAACAACACGAATCGCTTGCTCGTGTGTCTGTGATTGTTCTAAATTAACTATTTCAAAATGAAGGACTTGGCTCAGATTTGGAATCGGGTTTCGACTCGAAGATATTCGAATGTGAACACGTCAGATCGCGAGTTGAAGGAAATATCGTCGGGTAATCGATTAAAGAAAGCCGATATCGATAAATCGGCGTTCGAATCGAACTTCGCGGAGTGTGAAGGTTTGAACAATAAGTTTAACGATGACATCGATTTTAACGATAAAAAGGACGCGATTATTAATCGATTGTTCGAGAAAAGGAAGCAGGGGCAGGTTGGGAGGCAGCCGAAATGTAAGTTTTTAAATATTTTTTTTTACATCTACCGCCATTTATTTTTTATTGTGTAGGAAATAATAATTTATGAGTCGAAACAACGGAAGAGCCAGTTTTAGAAGTTATTAAGAAAAAACATTTCCGTGTCTGTGCAAACGAGTTTTAGCATTTGGTTTGGTTTATTATCACCGCCAGAGTCTTATAATAATTGTATACTCCACAATAACCAAATATTAGATATAACTAAATAAACAAGCCGTTTCCCGCGGTTTCACCCGGTATTCCTACAGGATATTTGTTATTTGCCACTGTACAACATACACTGAGAAAAAAATTCTGACTTTCCTTCTGAGTCTTTACCTTCCAAGACCGATTGTTTCCTTATTTTATATTAGCTTTCCTACTGAATCACAAGTCCTTTCCTTTTGACTCAAAAGGAAAACTATATTTTGGAAGGTCGTTTTTCTCCGTGTAGCCTAAGAAGACACTCGGGGATAGTGTAGCTTTGAAACGTGAAAGAATTATCAAAATAAGAACAGTACTTCCAACGATACTCACATTCTGTACAAAATGCAAACAGATTCCATTTGGAATACATACCTACAACATGTTGTTCCAACCTCCTTACACAGACCGCCAAGAAACACCATACTGCATTTTTTTGCAAACTGTAATTTTTTATGCATTTAGTAAAATTATATCCAAATTCAAAATATATTTATTCAATACGATACATTGTGATCACATTAAAACGTCAACTTAAAACTAGCTACGCCTGTTCTAACCTCCTTACGCCGGGAAAAGAACAGGCAAGAAACGCCCGGCTGATAGTTTTTTTGGCGCGATCACATTGACAATTTTATTCTTAGTACTAATTGATTGAATTGTTGCAAGTTCACTAAAATCCCAAGCTTTTTTTGTCATAATGCATAAAAATGTCCAAAACGCTAATGTCTACAGCTAGAGCAATGACATTGAGATGGCATTTCACTGTCAAGTTAATATTTCAACATAGGTTACGTATTTCAAAAATGAGCTTTATCTTAGTTGCGGAAAGTAGCGATGGGCGTTTTCGGATATTTACGACATCGATGCGCACCGGCATCGGAGATCCGGCATCCGATGCCCGCATCGTTATTTGGCATCGTAACAAAGTGTTGAGTTGCGTAGGGATGTGACTAGGAGATAAAAAAATCGATTAATAAATAATCTATTTATATCTCTTTAAACAAAATCGATTTGTAAAAAATCGATTATTTAAATAAAAAATAATCGATTTTATTCAATATTTTTTTCCCAACTATTCGAAAAGTTACATTTTTTTGTACATTGCAATAAAATTACCTAAAGTAAAAAAAACGATTTAATTTTAGAGAGTAAGAAAAAATCGACTTTTCAAATTTAGATAATCGATTATTAAAAATCGATTAAAAGAAAAAAATAATCGATTAATATAAAAATCGATTATTTTTCACATCCCTAGAGTTGCGTAGATCAAGATATTATGATAATAGAAACTGGTGCGAGCGTGAGCGATAAGATTGTGTGATAGAATCAAGAATAATAATTTCAGATTGTTAAAAAAGTTTTTATCATCCCACAATAAATATTATGGTAAAAATGTATAAAACGGGAAATAATTACTACATTCGGCCTTGTGATAAGTAACGTCACGCCATCTATATAGATTTTTAGGTTTCAAAACTTTTAAATCGAGAGTAAGAAAAATATAAATTCCGCTATACATAGTAGTTACATATAAATACAATAGATGGCGTTGAAAGATACTATGCGGTTATGACCGAATACGACCGAGACCACGATATCGATGAGGCCCGAATGCCCGATGCCGATGCGGCATCGGCATCGGCATCGGCATCGGCATCGAAACGACGCGCCGTTTCGTTGCCGATGCCGTGCGGCGATGCCGATGCCGATGTGTGCCGATGCCGAGCAACGCACGAGACGTTTCGATGCGCATCCGTTTTTCGATGCCTAAGGAATCGGATGCCGGCATCGGGTACTGGCATCGTTATTCGGCATCGTTTTTTAGAAAACGGCCACCGCTAGCGGAAAGGCAGTCGGAAGTATTCGCCAAACCATTAAAACCCCGGCATATAATTATACAACTACATGGATATTAAATTTTTTGACTTTGTTGTTGACCTATAATATATACTGGAAGCCTACATTTCTATGTAAGGACAGCAATACTATTAGACCTGTCAAACTTAGTTTAGTTTTAGAGAATGCAAAACCGAATTATAGCGATGATGGCTCAGTGGTAGTGACGTCGGCTTGCGATTCGTAGGACGTGGGTTCAAATCCTACAATGAGCTTGAGCTTTCGGTGAAGGAAAACATCGTGATGAAACCATAGCTTGGTGGTAGGGTATTTTCTAGTACTCGCCTGGCTAGCTACCACCCTCTTGTTAAGAATCTGTCGCCAAGCACCTATCGGTGTGTTCCGGCAGCCTCACTTGAGAGCCAGTTCCCAGTCCAGGTGTAGCGTGGCGCCATCCTCGACCACATCGTCACTTAACATCAGGTGACTTGTGGTCAAACGCTACCCTGTAAGTAGTAAAAAAAAAAAAAATCGACACCAATGTGTGATATTGGTGGATTATTAACCATTACATTATGAGTGTAGGAAATTGAAATAACGTTGTTAAAGAAGACTTTTCTAGTTGCTCCAAAGAGCTTGTGTAAAGTTAAGTAAAGTGCCACTACTTTACTTGAACACAAAGGGGTCCTTGTCCCAGTTTGTAGCTGGGTTCCATCACCTCATCATACTCTCTGAACTCGATTTAATGCTTGACACTGGCAAATACACTAATCTTGTGACGTCATAACAAAAAAAAATGATTAAAATTCTTGCCGGTTATTTAAATTTACAAAATTTTCCTTTGCGTAAACGCGAACATTATAAATTTTTATTAAACTAATGATAGGTTATTTTTATAATTTATACCACAAACCCACATACTTAGGTTTATATCAGTGGATAATTAACATGTAGCTGCGATTAGGGGTGTCTACTTAAAAATATATCGATATTCATATATCAAAAAAAAAAGAGCTTGGGATTTTAGTGAACTTGCTCCAATTCAATCAATTAGTAATGGTGAAGCATCAATGCTTTACTAATTTATATATTTTTATATGCTGTTTATTATATTGATAAACCTATTTAAAAACGCTCAATTGCATAATGCAACGCCCACCTATCGTCAACCTCTGAGAGTTCGCCAATACTCTTCGAGAGATGGCGCTAGCAGTCTCGTAAAGGCTCAATCAAGCTGTACCGTGATTGGCCAAAAACGGACTACACATACGTGACGCTACGCATTTGCTGAATGCATTACGCTTCTCAAGACGATTCGCTAGTGGTTACTTCGCTCTCTTACATTCTCATTAAAAAAAGGGAAAACTCCCTCGAAAACTCCAACTAGGTGCTCCGATCTTTGTGGTGCAGTGGTGGACTGTTCTGTGCTGTGAATTAGGACTGTTTCGGATCTGTTCTACCGCGATTGCGCGTTCGCCGGCCGGCAACCGAAAGAAGACTTTGACCTGCGGCTTCTGCTTTGAGTCCCGTCTCGAGGGGCTGGAGGTGTTCTTCTGGATGGTCTGCAGGTAGGTGGGCATATTTCACTCTGCATTCGGATGTGCTTGTGTGTTTCGAAGGGTTTATCGATATTTTAAGTAGCCACGGCGGTGAGCCGAATATTGATATAAATTTTGGTTTAGCTCTTGGTGAAGTCCTGGTGTTGGCTATTTACACGCCACACCATTAAATGGTCCTACGAGTCACGGATATTCCAGTGAATTTTATAGATTTAACATAAATAATTGGTAAAATCTTTTCGCACCTAACTTCGCTCCATAGATTTCACGTAAATATTGGTGAAATTCTAGTACATAAATTCGCATTATTTGACGATAGTTTTTACGTAACTTTGGTAAATTCTCGTTCAAATAAAGATTCCTATCATAACGCTTCACAATTTACGTATTAATTGGTAATTTTTGTGTACATATTTTTTTTCAAGTACCTACATTTTATTGGTATTTCGCTATTCGCCCGCCCTATTGTACCAACGGACTTTACTTGTTTTCGCTATTTGCTATTTTGTATTTTTGTACAAATTGTATTATTTTTGTGCATACATTAATTTTATATACGCATTATATTTTGTAATTTATAATGGCGCAAGCAGGTCAAGACACTTTGTTGGCGATGTTAGAACAAAAGAAAGAGTTGTTGTATAAAAGAATGAATCGTTTATATGTTGCATCAAAAAATATTAGTTCATTCGAGTCAACATCAAGGTCTAATGAGAATTTTATGACTGATTCAGAAACGATAGATGATATGCGCGATAAGTTTGAGTCTATTTTAGATCAAATAAATCAAATAAACTTATCTTTAAAACCGGATTCGCGTCCCGACTATGCTTGTCTGGATTCTTTTGATGATTTATATATTCGAGTAAAACGCGTACGGAATAAGATAAATAACGCTAACGTTTTACCATCACGTTGTGACAGTGGAACAACGAATGTTACGTCGCAAGCTATTAAATTGCCACCGGTGAATCTTGTTAGTTTCGATGGTAGGACAGAAAATTGGCCCATTTTCTACGAATCATTCAAGTCTAACATACATAATAACAGTCAGCTGACTGACTCGCAGCGTGTGCAATACTTAGTGGGTAAACTTACTGACAGCGCATTACAGGTCACTGCCGGTATTGTACCGACGGGTGATACCTATAAAATTATTTGGGATAGTTTGGTGAAGAAGTACCAAGATCAACGCGCATTAGGTTTGCATTATTTGAACAATATTTTAGACTTGAAGTCATGTTCTCATAACGCTAATAGTTTAAATTCTTTTATTGAAATATACTCCGCTTCAATTTCCGCTCTTAAACAGTTAGGTATAACTGACCTCACTGATTTTATTCTCGTGCATTGCGCATTGAGAAAGATAGATACGCAAACCGCTCAGAGTTTTGAACTTTCTGTTCGAGATGTTGAAATACCTACTACAGGACAGCTGATATGTTTCGTTCAGGATCAAGCTAAAATATTAGATCGTTCGACTTCATTTCATTCGTACTCAACTCCGCGAACTATGAACGCTAACAACCGACAGCCGCCCGCTTCTAAGACGCGCGATTCGAGCGCGCATACCTACAAGTCGTTTGTTTCGAACAACGCTCCGCTATCTACGCAGGTTGATGCTGTTGCATCGGCTCTGCCTGCGCGCACTATATCGCATTGTGCCTTGTGTAATGATAGCTCTCATACTCAACTATACAATTGCGCGCAATTTAAAAATTCACGCGATCCTAAATCACGGTACGAGTTTATTAAATCTAAACGTGGATGTGTGAATTGCCTAAGTACAGTGCATAATTTGACGGCCTGTAACTCATCGTCTGTTTGCGAGTTATGCAAAAGACGTCATCACACACTGTTACATTTTGAAAATAAGAATAAAAATATGAATACACATACACATACTGCTCGGTTTAATAGCAATGTGTCTTCGTTTTCGCCGCTGCTCACGCCGTCTAGTGATATCGCGCCTTCGAATGTTCTTACGCCGTCAAATACGCTTACGCCGTCAAATGTACTCGCGCCGTCGAATGTTTTCGCGCCGCTACCGCATGAATCTGCCGTATTACTTTCTGCAAAACCGAAGTCAACTGTCTTGTTGTCAACCGCACAAGTATACGCACGCGCGAAAGGTAGTATGGGACAGAAGACTATCGTTAGATGTCTCATTGATAACGGTTCACAAAATCATTTAATCACAACAGATTGTTGTCGCTCCTTAAACTTGCCAGTAACACCTTTGAGTAACTCTTTTGTTAAAGGTGTTGGCTCAACTTCGCGTCCAATAATAGGATACGTACATTTGGCTATTGAATCCCGTGTGTACCCAGATCATAAATACGCCATACACGCACTAGTCGTGGAGTGTATTACTGATCAATTGCCGTCGCATTTCATAGAATGGAATTGTAACGTCGATTTCCATGATCTCCCACTCGCCGATTTAAGTTGGAACATTCCAGGCAATATCGATATCGTGCTGGGTGCTCAACTCTTCCCATATATTTTCCTGGGAAATAGGGTTGACTCTGGTTCGCGAGCCCCACCTGCGCTATTAACCACGTTCGGGTACGTTCTGATGGGAGACTATCAACCGCATGACAACGCTATACCTACCGCTTCTTTCTCTGCGCTCGCATTGAACGACCAAGTGCAGGAATTTTGGGAACCTACGAAACGCCTGTTGTCATCTGAAGAGGCGGAGTGCGAAAATATTTTCACGTCCTCTGTGACACGCGATGATGTAGGCCGTTATCCTGTAGCCTTGCCATTCTGTAAGGAACCTTCAGAACTTGGTAACTCGCACGCCGTAGTTCAATCTGACAAACCGATGCCGCGGATTGTCCTGGACGCCAGTGCCAAAACCCATAACTCTGGCCTGTCATTAAACGACTTCCTGCACATAGGTCCTAATTTGCAAGCAGATCTGTTTTTACTGCTTTTAGACTTCAGGTTATTTCCTGTGGCTATGAACGCATATATTATACAAATGTATCTACGTATAGATATATCTGCCGATCAACGTAAATACTTGCGCATCTTGTTTCGCTTCAACGAGAACGAACCAGTGGGCATCTTCGCTTTCAACCGCTTACCTTTTGGCCTCAAGTCAAGCCCTTACTTGGCTATGCGCACTGTGCGACAGCTGGCTTGTGACATGAGTTCACACTACGCACCCGTGGACTGGCCTATCGAACCTTTCGCTCCTACGAGTACTGGCGAGTTACCTGAGCATGAAATGAATGTTCTGACAGTGACCACTCAATTAGAACCACCGCTTTTGTGTGAGTTGGCTCTACGCATCTCTTCATGGGATAAATTACTTCGCATCATCACATATATACTCAGATTCGCACGTCCGAGGGATGACATTGAACCTCGATCTGTTCAGGGATTGCTCGCTGCGGCACACGGTGTTGTTCGCGCGTTGCAATCGTTGTGGAAGAAGTTGCACCTCGAGTATATGCATACGCTGCAAGTCAGGCACAAGTGGGCTACCCCAGACAGACCGGTAGAAATTGGAACTGTCGTTCTTGTCGGACAGGGCGATTCAGCTCCTTTGTCCTGGCCGCTCGGATTCATTACCGAAGCTTATAAAGGCACCGACAATATTGATCGTGTTGCCATCGTTAAAACCAAATCTGGTTATTACAAACGCGCTATCACCAGATTATATCCTATTCCGACGCAATAACAATACTTATTTAAATTCCAATTATAATATATCCGCAAAATCCGCAAATTAAATTTTTAAATTTTCATAATTATTCTAAATATTCTCTATCGCAGTTCTGTTCAGTTATAGATTTTCTGACAGTTTTAATTTTAAATGCAACATAAGTTAACGCACATTTTTTCTCCTTTCTTTGAAAGATCTCGCGACCTTCCAAGGCGGGGTGCATGGTGAAGCATCAATGCTTTACTAATTTATATATTTTTATATGCTGTTTATTATATTGATAAACCTATTTAAAAACGCTCAATTGCATAATGCAACGCCCACCTATCGTCAACCTCTGAGAGTTCGCCAATACTCTTCGAGAGATGGCGCTAGCAGTCTCGTAAAGGCTCAATCAAGCTGTACCGTGATTGGCCAAAAACGGACTACACATACGTGACGCTACGCATTTGCTGAATGCATTACGCTTCTCAAGACGATTCGCTAGTGGTTACTTCGCTCTCTTACATTCTCATTAAAAAAAGGGAAAACTCCCTCGAAAACTCCAACTAGGTGCTCCGATCTTTGTGGTGCAGTGGTGGACTGTTCTGTGCTGTGAATTAGGACTGTTTCGGATCTGTTCTACCGCGATTGCGCGTTCGCCGGCCGGCAACCGAAAGAAGACTTTGACCTGCGGCTTCTGCTTTGAGTCCCGTCTCGAGGGGCTGGAGGTGTTCTTCTGGATGGTCTGCAGGTAGGTGGGCATATTTCACTCTGCATTCGGATGTGCTTGTGTGTTTCGAAGGGTTTATCGATATTTTAAGTAGCCACGGCGGTGAGCCGAATATTGATATAAATTTTGGTTTAGCTCTTGGTGAAGTCCTGGTGTTGGCTATTTACACGCCACACCAAGTAATAAGAATAAAATTGTCAATGTGATCGCGCCAAAAAGTTACCTGCCGGGCGTTTCTTGCCTGTTCTTTTGCCGGCGTAAGGAGGTTGGAACAGGCGTAGCTAGTTTTAAGTTGACGTTTTAAAGTGATCACAATGTATCCTATTAAATAAAAAAGTTTTGAGTTTGAGTTTTGAGTTTGATGCATCGATGAGTATCGATATATCGCTAAAAACATAGATGTCTTTTCACTAATGTAATAATAACGATTTTCTATGAGTGTTACTTGAATAGAATTATACAACTAAGATAGAGGTGAGAAGACTGAGATGAGTTATGGGTGTACATTTTTAAGCAAATACTCGATGTTTCTATGAATGAATATATCGATATATCCAATATAATAAAAGTTCGTCAAAACATCGGTTCAATCCGATTTATAGTGTGGAAAACATCGAATGACTTCGATAAATATCGATATTAAGTGAATATCCCTAGCTGCGATAGTTACAAAAACTGGATATTTATCGTGATCCTAGGTAGTCAATCAATTATCAATTAGCTTCATTGTTCTTATGAGGTTTATCGTTTAGTTTTTTATCGTAAAAAGTATCTAGAAACAAATTATATACATAAAAACAGTTTAAATTTTTTTACCGACTTCTAAAAAAAAAATAAAGTTAAAGATGATTTATTAACCCCCGACGCAAAAAGAGGGGTGTTATAAGTTTGACGTGTCTGTCTGTCTGTCTGTCTGTAGCACCGTAGCTCGCGAACGGATGAAACGATTTTAATTTAGTTTTTTTGAATTTTAAACCTGCGTGATCGTCCGCGCGGATATTATTTTATATTTTCACAAACTTCATAATAGTGTTGCCGAACTATCTTTAGTTTTACTGTCGATAGTTTTCATCTGAAAAAGCCATTCTATCAATAGTATCGATTCTATCGATAGTATTGTTGCTCGTAAATAAAAAAAAACTGTGAATAGTATCGATACTATCGATATTCTTTTAGTTTTTTTTTGTATATATACACATTTTGATTTGCAATCCAGTTCAGAATTTGTTTTGTACAATAAATAAATAAATCATCGATAGTAATCGACTATCGGTCGGCAACACTACTTCATAACCGAAATCTAGACGTTAGCAAGGTTACCAAACGAAAATAATTTTACTAACTCAAAAAATAAATTTAAAAGAAATCATCATTAACCTGCTTGATGCCATTGTTGGTATTTTTTTCCGGTCTCAGACTAATGTTGGAAACGCTAACTTGTTATTCAAGTCATCAGACACAATACAATCTCGTTTTAAATTCATTTAAAATGACATTTATGTGATCAACAGGAATGGGGAGCGAAAATAACAGTTACAAATACCTACTGTACTTTCAGTTACTAATATGTATATAGATATAATAGGTACATAAATATAAAAGTGATTATCAGGATCATAATACTAGTTACCTACAGAGATAAAATCTCGTGGTACCCAATACTAGGCTCCATAAAGTTTTTTTTTTTTTTCTAAATTTAATTTAGGGACTTTCCATAAAGTTAGTTTTGCATTCTCTAAAACTAAACTAAGTTTGACAGGTCAATAGTAATGCTGTCTTTTTCTAACCACTGAAGTAAAAAAAGGACAGCATTACTATTAGACCTGTCAAATTTAATTTAGTTTTAAAGAATGAAAAACCGAATCGACACCAATGTCTACGATTTTTCAACGAAATCCTTTACTTTACTTTTACCTTTTACAGGGTAGCGTTTGACCACAAGTCACCTGATGTTAAGTGACGATGTGGTCTAAGATGGCGCCACGCTACACCTGGACTGGGAACTGGCTCTCAAGTGAGGCTGCCAAGTGCAGAATCCATGACTTGTCGATAACTAAATTATAAAATGTGCATAAAACGAAAAAATCTATTTATAAATTTTTTTAGATTATTTAGATGATAAAAAAGCTTGGGATTGTAGTGAACTTGCTCCAATCCAATCAGCTTGTCATAAGAAAAAAATTACAAATGATTTCGCGCCAAATTGACCTGCCAAGCTTTTTTTTTGCCAGTGCAAGTGTCAAGTTGTGTCAAGTCAAGTTTTAAGTGTGACGTTTCAAAATGATCACAGTCATAATGTATCCTACATAAAAAGTATTTTGGAGTTTCATTTCAATATCTGAAAGAACAGCTACTAAAATACCTGTTCCTTTAAATATTATATTATCTACAGTTACTTTGAAATGTTCTTTGTTAGATTTAACTTTCTTTTTTAACGAATCTATGAGAAAAATCGTGTTCGTTGACAAGACGATAAATTTATTAACTCTTAATATTTATTGCTGTATGCCTATGCCATTTTGACCTAGTATTTTTTACGTTTATTTATATTCTCGAATATAGGTCACATTGATTGGTCATTTACATTACATTTCTCTATTTACCTGTAAATTACTTTTTAGTCGCACAAATGTTTGACCTTTTGTTTGATTGTTTGGAGGTAATCTCATAAACTACTGAACCAATTCCGAAAATTCATTCACCAATAGGAAGCTGCGATATCCCCGAGTGGCATTGGCTATATTTTATTCAAATAAAGTAGAGTTTTCAGTAAGAAATCACGATATTTGTAAAACAAGTCGGAGAAGAATGAGACGACTGGCTGCTTCATCAGCTTACGCTGGCTAAACGGTTTGATAAAAGTTGATGTATGATGTATGAATGTATGAATGAAATGTAGGCGTTCAATCGGTCTACAAAAAGTCTATAAAAAAAAGATCGAACTTTTATATTTAACAATTTTGAGGAAACTTATTGGCTGAGTCTATTCATACGGGTACTGTACGAACAATTTATAATTATTCGTACGGAAGTCGGACGAATAATTTTATTTTATCAATTGGAGTGCAAATTAAAAAAAAAATTGCGTTTCTATTTGTTTTTAATTTAAACCAAAAAATAAAAATAAAATCTATAAATATATAATTTATTCGTCCAGTACCCGTACAAATAGTCACTCCCAAACTTATTATGGTCAAAATCTTTTCATGTAAAAATATAAAAAGAACTGTTTATACATACTACAACAATAACGTTATTCCTTAGTAATAACTAATAAATCTTTCATTGGCACGTTAACTTGTTAGTAACTAACTAATTACTTGATTGACTATATTAATTTATTAAAATTGATGTGTATTAAATCATGACGTAGGGCAAAATGACATCCGCACATGGCGGACAGTTGACATTCCTCAAATCCACACAAAGAACTTGGCTTTTACATTTATAACGCGAACGGCGAAGGAGTGGGACAATTTACCAGCGCCTTTGTTTCCCGATAAGTACAATTTGGGAGCCTTCAAGTCGAGAGGGAATAGGTATCTTCTAGGCAAGCCATGCTCCATCATCGACCACGCCAACAACTTATAAATCTGTGATCACATACCTAGCTCTGCCCCCTAACTAGGACTTCCCTATATCTAGGGTATCAGATAATACGCGGATCGGGGACCCACAACATACAGACACAGAACGAATATTGGCGCCTTTTTATGCTTATCTAATCGATGCTAAAAAAACTTCGACTTAATAAATAATTCAAAACGGAACACGGAAGGTTTTTTTTACAAATGTTTGCTTTTAGCTGTAAAAAAATTGCTGGAAGAATCCACTCGTCAAATTGACAGTGGCCGAGACGGATGTACGTCAGTCGTCAGTAATCGAATACTTATCTAAAGTAGGCTTGGCAAAACATATCGATATCACATAAAATAATCGATATAATTAGATCATCGTCGATATGTTAATTTCGATACATCGATATTTGACGTTTATTTTGAACTAGACGTGACAGAGAAATGTCTAAATTTTTAGTCTAGGCTGTGACTTAAACTTAACTTAGTAACATAAATAGACTTGAGAGAGTAACATCTTAAAGTTATAGAGTAACGTCTAGACACGACAAAGGAACGCCTGATCCATCTGTATATATTTTGATTTAGACTTGACAGAATAATGTCTAGACTTGACAGAGCAACGTCTACACATAACAGGAGTATCGTCTAGACATGACAGAAAAACGCCTGATTCATCTGTATATATTTTGTTTTAGACTTGACAGAATAATGTCTAGACTTGACAGAGTAACTTCTAGACATAACAGGAGTATCATCTAGACATGTCAAAGGATACGTTTGATTACGTCTAATCCATCTATCTACGTATACTTAGACTTGTTAAAGTAACGCCTAGACCTGACAGAGTAACATCCCGGTTTGACAAGCGTTACATAAAGTTTAGACATGAAATGGGAACACGTGCTAAATCTGTCTAACACACTTCCAGGCTTGACAGGATTTACTTACCGTTTAGACATGACAAAGGAACGTATGCTTCATTTGTCTTCTCTTTGACTAGGTTCAGATAAATTACTTCAACAGTGCACGTGTTTTCCTAAAATTTAATAGGCCGCATCTAACAAAGATCGCCTTCCTGTAGTCATAACGTCATTACAACTATAACTTGTTTACAAGACAAGTCAAATATGACATTATGGCTAATCGGTTATTCTCGCGTCATAGTAATAATTGGTGCAGGTTCGTAGTTTGTTCGCATTTTCACACGAGAATTTGTTTTTTCTCGTATTTTCGTTCATTTATGAACAGAGTTATTTTAACAACGTCACTGGATTGAAGTTAGACATTTGCCAAGATGGTGGCATTTCCAAGATCGACTTTTTATTTAGGTGGCGTTATTTTTTATGGCTTCACACGCTTTGTATATTTTAGCCATTGTCAAGTAGGTAATTAATGTATGTATCAAATATTAATGATAAAGATTTTGACTGTGATCAAATTACTAGCCCGGCCAAATAGGTACTCCCTTTAAGTAAAGTAGTGGCACTTTATTTAAACTTTACACGGACTTTATTTCGATTATGTAGGTAATCTATTCTCGTACGCATTAACGGACACATACCTTAAGGTTGATAATCCAACAATATCACAAATGATCACTCAAAGAAACACAAGTTATAAAATTAAAAATAATATTTGTTTCTTTTTACAGCAATTGAACATCTGTACAACATATTATGTCTATGCTTTTTCTAAGTCTCTGGAGATAAAAGAGTAAATGTTTACCTGTTTAGTTTTAAATAAATCCAGTATCATTATAAAGACGAAATCACTATGTACTTGCGATCACTGCAGGTGGAGGACTGGCGGGAGGTGGCGCGTGTCAGAGCGGAGTGGCGTCTTTTGTTATCGGAGGACAACACTCACTTTGGGTCATTGGGCCATCTCAGTTAGTTAGTTTTTTAAAACAAATGAAATAAAGAAAGGTATTGCCGTAACAAACAATGGAAACACACCGTGACCGCGACCTCCACGCGGTAAGCGCGCATTAAATGAATAACAGTTGTGAATGCCGCAATTCATACCTTCTTTGTGTGAATTGCAATATTCAACAAGCCAGGCTTGCCGTTTCACTCGTATTGTGACGAAATATTAATCAGAACATTTTATAGATAACTACCTATTTTGAAAGAACCTACCTTGAGAGAGCGGGAGAGGATCGTACGGTCAATCTTACATACATGGGACGGGCGAGTGTCCCAGGTATCGCTGTAGAGACGAAATCACTATGTACTTGCGCTCACTGCAGGCGGAGGACTGGCGGGAGGTGCCGCGGGACAGAGCGGAGTGGTGTCTTATGGTATCGGAGGACAACACTCACTTTGGGGCGTTGCGTCATCTCAGTTAGTTTCTTTTTACCTATTTTTTTAACTACAGGCTCTTCTTCTTTTTGACCTATCGAAAGTAGGGTTGTTATATTTTTGCAACTGAATGAACTCGTGTTTGACCACGATGATACTGAAGGTCCTAATCTAACGATATCTCAACAAGTCAGTCGAAGAATTTGCCAAAATCGCCTCGCGTAATGGTCGCTTCCTTACCAAGGAAGGTATACAATCTCAATTTGATTAACCCCCGACGCAAAAAGACGGGTGGTATATATTTGAAGTCGACGTCTGTCTGCCTGTGTGTGTGTCTGCCTGTGGCATCGTAGCTCTCAAACGGATGGACCGATTTCGATGCGGTTTTTTTCATTTGAAAGCCTGTTTCTTTGCGGTGGTTTTTAGCTTTATGTTTGGTTGATATCGGTTCAGCAGTGTAGGAGTAACAGCTCTTTTAAAAATGATGTAATTGGTCCAAGAAGTCGTCGGGTTTTAAATTTTAAATTTTCTATTCAATTAAATTGAAGACCGATGTGACGTGATGGACAAATAGCCGACTGCAAAGCGTGATGTGGCGGGTTCCATTCCCGCTACAAGACAAATAATTGTGCACTGAAAAAAAAGTGCCAGTATTTGTTCCGTGTCCGGGTGTTGTGGATGCCCGATCCGCGTAGTATCTGATACCCTAGATACAGGGAGACCTAGTTACTGGTCAGAGCTATATTGTATGTGATTGTGTGGGCGTTTATTTATCCTTACAATTCATAAAACAATGGAACATAGATTTTAAATTGGAAGGTTTTATGTGATCGCGATTATATTAAAGTGATATTTGTGAAAAGGGGCACTTCGCAAGAGCCGGCATAGACTAGTGAGGAGATCGGATAGCTTATGATACTCTGTGGAAGAGGGGAAGGGGTCCGTGGCCAGCAGGCGTGGCTGGCAGATCGGGTTGGCCAAGGATGGTGGGTGGACGAACGGTTTAGTCTTGGATAATAAATGGTTGTATTGTGGATATTGCATCAGTTGTTGATTATTTATAGATAGTTTACAAAATACAAAGTATGTTGTTGAAGCTGCCTATTAAATTATAAGTAGGAAGGTAGTTAATTTAATAAAAGATAAATAGTTAATTATAGTTTACGATATTGCGTAACTTAACTAACTTAATTAACATGTTCACACAAGTTACTTCAACTTACATAATTATAACTAACTTGCTATGAAAACAAGATGCTTATATTTTAATCAGACTCAATAAAAATATGTTTATTTAATACTAGCGGCCTGTCCCGGCTTCACTCGGGTACACATTTATTATTTAAACAATTTGTTTATAGCCTATGTTACTCAAGGATAATGAAGCATGCTAATGGTGAAAGAATTTTCGAAATCGGTCCAGTAGTAAGTTTTTTAAGTTTATTCGTTATAAACATACAAAAAATCTTTCCTCTTTATATTATACTAGCTGTTCCCGCGGTTTCACCCGCGTGGGCTACAGTTTATGGCGATTAAAAGTATCCTATGTCCTTCCTCAGGGTTCAAACTATCTCCGTAGCAAATTTCATTTAAATCGGTTCAGTAGTTTAGGTGTGAAAGCGAGATAGACAGACAGACAGAGTAGGGAAGTAGGGATGATACATAGCAAAAAAACGCATTCATTTCGTAACCAAAAACCTGCCGGTTGCTTCATAACATATTTTTAGTTCATTTTTTTATGTAAATGAGTCACAAGCAGTCGCAAGCCTGTTGGTAAGCATCCAGCTCACCCAATACAGTTCAGCGTCACCCAGAATTTTGAACTGCAACAGTTCACAATCCCGCGCGGCAATGCACTGCGCTCGTCACCCTCACATATTACATGTTAAATCTGTACTGCTTGCTACGGATGAAAAAATTTAGACATCCGCGGATGCAGATGCGGATGCGGATTATTAGAAGTTCAAATCCGCGGATGCGGATGCAGATTTTGGGATTTTAAAAAATAGTTGTTTTTTTGCTTGGCTGTTGAATAATGGTAGCAAGGTGTATTACTACCATAAAGAGTTCAAAAATTAGCACGTTTGTGAGTATGGATGGATGGATGTTTGTTACTCTTTCACGCAAAAACTAGGGAACGGATCTGAGTGAAATTTGGAATGGAGGTAGCCTAAACTCTGGATTAACACATAGGCTACTTTTTATCCCGGAAAAAGGTTCCTGCGAAGACGTGGGTGAAACCGCAGGGCGCAGCTAGTTTCTGTATAATTTGTTGCAAATAAATGATTTTTATTCATTTTTATTCTTCTTAGTTTTGTACAAATTTACAGTCACTGGCCTTTTATAGTATGAAGACCTGAGCACGGCAGTGGGTATAATAATTACCATTGAGTAATTAAAACAAGATCTAGCATAAATGTTAATTAGGTAGTTAGTTCTATGTCAATATAATCTTCCATATGTGTTGTTAGAACGCTTGCATTTGTATTTTTCCATTTTAACAGAAAACCTCGGGAACTTTGTCTAAATCAATCATTTCGTACTAATAAAAATAAAATTGTATTCATCATTATCAGCCTTCCACGTTCCCACTGCTGGGACTCTGGCCTTCTCTCAGAGAGAGAGTATGGGCTATAATCTACCACGCTGGCCCAGTGCGGGTTGGTAGATGTCACATGCCCTTGAAGATGTTGCAGTTCTTGGCAAAATTGTATTACATACATGTATTGTGATCAGGCCCAAAGACTGACCAGCCGGCCGTTACTTGCCTGTTGTTTTGCTGCCGTAAGGAGGTTGGAACAGCGTAGGTAGCTAGTTTTAAGTTTGACGTTTCTGTAACATCGTAGCTCTCAAAAGAATAAACAAACAAACAAACAAATATCAGCGTTACACACAAATTGACCTAGCCCCAAATTGAGCTCGAAACTCGTGTTACGGGTACTAGACAACGATATACATACTTATATAGAGAAATAAATACTTATATAGGTAGAAATATCCAAGACTCAGAATGAATCGTTTTTGTTTAGTTATTTTTGTTTGAAAACTGGTCCGGCTAGGTGCCACCCTGGAGTTCAGAATTCGTCGCTAAGCACCTATTGATGTGTTTCACCAATAGGTGTTAAGTGTAGAGACTTTTTTGGCGGCAATTGAGTTGTCAACGTGAAAATTTTGTTTTTATTTCCAAAACTTGTGTTGCTTCGAGTGATAATGTGTAATATTGGTGGATTATTAACCATTATGTGTTCGTTAATGTGTACGAGTGTGGGAAATTAAAATAAAGTTGTGAAAGTGACTTTTCTAGTTGCTCCAAAAAAGTCCGTGTAAAGTTTAAGTAAAGCGCCACTACTTTACTTAAACACTATCCTCATCCCATCATCTCATCATCATCATCACCATCATCATTTAAACTTGATTCAACTCTCTGAGTTTGAAATCTATACTAATATTATAAAGCTGCAGAGTTTGTTTGTTTGTTTGTTTGTTTGTTTGTTTGTTTGTTTGTTTGAACGCGCTAATCTCAGGAACTACTGACCCGATTTAAAAAATTATTTCAGTGTTAGATAGCCCATTTATCGAGGAAGGCTATAGGCTATATTTTATTTCCAAAAAAATTAGGGATCCGTAAGAAAATTGCTATTTTGCAACCCAAGGTGTGAAATCGAAAACCTATTTTTGCGTGCGCTGCAAAAACTATTGACACTAGAACAAAATAATGTATTGCGAGTTTGTAGGTCTCATTAGGATCTACAAAAAAGTCCGCGAAAGCATATGTCTAACTATTATAGTTATGCCGCAATAAGTGATCTTTTATTTTAAAAATTTAATTTTTAATGCTGCTTCTAGAAAAGGCTCTTTATTTTTATCTTGGTATTAATCCTTATCAAAATAAATTACTTCTTATTCAAAACTGCTTCCATACCTTTATAAAACTTTTTGAATCATTCAATTTGGACATTCCATTCGAAAGATATCACGAGTTTAAAAATGTAAGTAGAAGTAGAAAAATAAACCCGCCGCACCCCAGCGCAGCGGGAAACACTGCGAGGTGAGGGAGAATCTATGAAATAGGTAAAGTGCGGTCGCGGACCAGGAAGATCTTTAACAGCACGATTCAAACGCGTGGTTCGAAAAAAAATTAACCTAGAATTAAAATAGGATAATGGATACCTACAGCAGGTAACGCGGTGAGGGGGCATCGAAGTGCGGGAATAATTTTGGTGTTTACGGAATATATACGCTTTGACGCCTAAACTACTGAACCGATTTATATGAAATTTTTTATAGAGATAGTTTGAGCCCTGGGGAAGGACGTAGGATACTTTTTATTGCGATAAACTGTAGCCCACGCGGGTGAAACCGCGAGGAACAGCTAGTTCTTTATACTTGACACTGGCAAATACACTAATCGTGTGACGCCATAACAAAACAAAAAAAAAAAACTAAAAAAGGCTATTTTGAAATTGTCAGGGGTTTTTTTTTCTTAATTAGGCGTAGGTACTAGCTATAAGTCTGAGTAGAAATACTTGCGTCATTATAAACAACAGACAGTATTTTATTTGCATTTTATGTAATTTACATATTTGAACAAATTTAAAAATATAACTTGTCTGGTATCTTGTTTTGTTCAAATTCAATAACTCTTTTACAAAGAACAGCTGTTTTGCGCGGTTTCATCCAGAAAACGTAATTTACAAAAGACAATAATTTTATTTTCACCTCACAAGCTCGGAAAGAGTCTGTTTGTCATTCGAAATCTGAGTGCAAAAGCGCATTTTGCGCGCTAGCGTGGAAAGTATTTTTAAACTTCGAAACTTTCCACTCAATAATTTTCCATACCGCCAGTCCACTTAAAATGCAACAATACTTATTTCATGTTAGTGTGCCAACCTGTTTTTGGAATAATCGCACTGGCCAGCATGACTATCGCATGAAAAAACAAACAAAAACCAATTTTATCTGTTTTTCTTGCATCTTGCATTTTCCTCGCTGTAGTGAGGTGAAAAGTTTTGTGTTTCGCTCGGCTGCAAAGTTATTCTGCGTCTCGTACCTTTGAAACCCTCGCTACGCTCAGGATTCTATATTTGAACCACTCGCTTCGCTCAAGGTTCAATCCTAGAACCCTTCGCTTGCTCAGGTTTCAATACAAGTACTCGCGCCAAAATACAACTTTGCAGCCTTGCATAACAAACAACTATTGTAGCAAAAAACAAGTGATAAAAAAATAATACATAAATTTACACAAGCAGAACAGTCATTAAAAATATAAATACACGAACAAATACAAAAAAAAACACTTAACCTTATAATATAAAATAAAACTACCAGGATAGATGGATTATGTAGAGATAAAATGAAATGATTTAAAGAAAATACTGTTGATCTCAGCAAAATAAGTTATCGATTTTAACGATTCATAAAACCGCATTGTGACACGATCTGTGGCCATTTCAAAGTGATAAAATGGAAGATATTATGTTAAAACAACGCGTATCATAAATTCTCGTAACACGTGAACTGTGTTACTAGCAATAATAAAATAACCACGTATCATCATCATCATCATCACCACGTAGGGATGCGCAAGTTAAAATAACATCGATATCTATCGTGTCGATATTTTATACCATTATCGATAAATAATCGGGTGATATCCTTCAGTGAACTCTTTTAAAAACAGACTGGACAAGTGGTTGTGAATTGTGAAGAATTGACTTTTCTCTGCACTTTTGGACATTGCTATAATTCAACACAGCATGATATAGGCACTGATGTGCCTATATCATGCTGGCTGATGCCTCAGGCTGCTCGCCTCATTATTATCAGCCTTTCACGTTCCCACTGCTGAGACTCCGGCCTTCCCTCAGAGAGAGAGTATGGGCTGTAATCTACCACGCGGGCCCAGTGAGGGTTGGTAGATGTCGCATACCCTTGAATGTTGCAGTTCTTGGGCATGCCGGTTTCCTCACGATGTTTTCCTTCACCGTTTTGAGCGATGGCAAATCCGCACATAACTTATTAAGTCATAGGTGCGGGGCCGAGAGGTTCGAACTCGGTGTCGGCGTCTTGTAAGTCGCACGCCTAACCGTTCGGCTACCATCGCTACCCTATTACCAAATAGATAAATATTTTTTGTCAAATTAAACGATATTCTAATACAACACACAAATATTTTATCGCGGTAAATGGGGTAGCAACCAATTGACAATGGACAAAATTTTGCTCAAAAAATGATACATGTATACACTTACGCCATCTTACTATTTATTATTTATAGATGTTAAATAAACAAACTTAAAAAATGTACCTTCCTAAACTGTTACTGTTTTTATAGCGATGATGGCTCAGTGGTAGTGACTTCGGCTTGCGATCCGTAGGACGTGGGTTCGAATCGTACAATGAGCTTGAGCTTTCGGTAAAGGAAAACATCGTGATGAAACCATATAGCTTGGTGGTAGGGCATTTTCTAGTACTCGTCTGGCTAGCTACCAGCCTCTTGTTAAGAATCTGTCGCCGTGCACCTATCGGTGTGTTCCGGCAGCCTCACTTGAGAGCCAGTTCCCAGTCCAGGTGTAGCGTGGCGCCACCTTAGACCACATCTTACTATTATAATTATGCCACAATAAGTCATCTTTTAAAAAAAAAAAAAAATTTAAATGCCGCTTCTAGAAAATACTCTTTATTTGTATCTTTTTATTAATCCCTATCAAAATAAATTACTTTATATTCAAGACTGCTTCAATACCTTTTTACGACTTTTTAATTATTCAATTTGGACATTCCATTCGAAAGATTTTTTTTTTTTTTTTTTTTACTATTTACAGGGTAGCGTTTGACCACAAGTCACCTGATGTTAAGTGACGATGTGATCGAAGATGGCGCCACGCTACACCTGGACTGGGAACTGGTTCTCAAGTGAGGCTGCCGGAACACACCGATAGGTGCTTGGCGACAGATTCTTAACAAGAGGGTGGTAGCTAGCCAGGCGAGTACTAGAAAAAACCCTACCACCAAGCTATGGTTTCATCACGATGTTTTCCTTCACCGAAAGCTCAAGCTCATTGTAGGATTCGAACCCACGTCCTACGGATCGCAAGCCGACGTCACTACCACTGAGCCATCATCGCTATAAATCACGATATTAGAAAAAAAGGTGCGTGGTAGCCGCTCACTCTGCTCGGCAATGTAGGCGCCACTGGGGCACGGGTCGCACTCGCACGGGAGGAAGGGTTTATGTGCGTACTTATATAATAATTTTAAAATTTGAAATTTTTGTTATTACCCGTGCGAAACTGGGGCGGTCCGCTAGTATGTATTAAAGAAGAATAGTTACTACATAGTAAATTAACCCTAGTTAAGGGTCAGAGCTGTGTATGTAATTGTATTGGCGTCATAATTTGTTTTATCAGTTTATCGACATCAAAACGATAACCCTTTGGTATTAGGTATTTCCCTAAAAGATAACTTGGCTAATAACAGATGAATTAAAATAATTACATAACAGTATAATACGGGTGTTGTCACGTTAATTAAACCTTGAACACTAGTAATCATCATTTAATTACGTTTTTTATGTAATTGATGAGAAGCAGTTATAAGTTTCACGATAAGCGGCACGCTTGCATAAAACAGTTCAATTTCTTTCAAAATATCTTTATTTAATAGGATACATAATATGATCACTTTAAAACGTCAAACTTAATACTAGCTACGCCTGTTCCAACCTCCGTACGCCGGCAAATGAAAAGGCAAAAAACGCCCGGCAGGTAATTTTTTTTGGCGCGATCTTATTCACAATTTTAATCTTACTACTAAATGATTGAATTGGAGCAAGTTCACTACATACAATCCCATGCTATTTTTGTCATCTAAATAGTCTGATATATTCTATGTAATAAGATTTCTCTTGGTTGGCTGTGTTTCAGAATTTTGAACTGCAATAGTTCACAATCCCGCGCGGCAATGCACTGCGCTCGTTACCCTCACATATTACATGTTAAATCTGTTCACACCCTGTAATGTAACTGGAAACATTGCCCTTCAATCCGGCACACTGTAATGTGTGCACAGTACTGCTTGACAGTTGAATGACTGGCAAAATTTCGGTATTTCCCCAGGCGGACTCAGCAAAATAGTCTTACCACCACAGATATTTACTCAGTTACCTGCTGTAGCATATAATAGTCTATTATTATAATAAACAAACAATGTCACAACATGACTTTACATTTTACAATGTCTAGGTAATTTGCGAGCCACTGTTAACTATAGAATAAACAGATTCACTCAGATTTTCGGTTTTGTTTCGCCTCCTTTACAAAGTGGCCCATGTACGGCGTCAAAATTTGACTAGTCATTTATAATTATAGTACTAGTTTCGCCCCGCAGTTTCAGTCGCGTCTTCCCGTTGTCCCGCAGGAACCCTTTTCCGGGATAAAACGTCTATGTGTTAATCCAGGGTATAAGCTATCTCCATTTCAAATTTCATTCAGATCCGTTCAGTAGTTTTTGTGTGAAAGAGTAACAAACATCCATCCATCCATACTCACAAACTTTCACGTTTATAATATTAGTAGGTTAACTGATTCTTCGGGATTTCGTTTTTTCGAAAATTGTAACCCTTCTATAGACTATACAGGCAACTTAAAAGTACTCGATACCTGAGTAACTCGATACGAGCTGATTAATTCTGATGCCGATACCGGTATCCATATAATTATTTATTACGGTAATATCGAATTAGAAATTTTAATGAAATGATCCGACACAGCAAGCTGAAGTGGCAGTGAGCTGGTCATATAGGCCGCAGAGCTAACAACCGTTGGGGTAGACGTGTTCATGAGCGGAGACCGCGACTTGGCAAGCGCAGTGTAGAACGCCCTGCGACTAGGTGGAGCGACGACTTGCAGACGTAGTGTAGGACGCCCTGCGACTAGGTGGAGCGACGACTTGCAGACGTAGTGTAGGACGCCCTGCGACTAGGTGGAGCGACGACTTGCAGACGTAGTGTAGGACGCCCTGCGACTAGGTGGAGCGACGACTTGCAGACGTAGTGTAGGACGCCCTGAGACTAGGTGGAGCGACGACTTGCAGACGTAGTGTAGGGCGCCCTGCGACTAGGTGTAACGACGACTTGCAGACGTAGTGTAGGACGCCCTGCGACTAGGTGGAGCGACGACTTGCAGACGTAGTATAGGACGCCCTGCGACTAGGTGTAACGACGACTTGCAGACGTAGTGTAGGACGCCCTGCGACTAGGTGTAACGACGACTTGCAGACGTAGTGTAGGACGCCCTGCGACTAGGTGGAGGGACGACTTACAGACGTAGTGTAGGACGCCCTGCGACTAGGTGGAGCGACGACTTGCGCCGAGTGGCTGCCACGAGTTGGGGGACAGGAGACGAAGGCTGGGCTCAGTAGCTAACCTTGTGAGAGGCCTATGTCTAACAGTGGAATGACACAGGCTGATGATGATGATAAAAATAGTATCAATGCTTTTAGCAACGATGTAGAAGGAGCTAAACAACATATACCTATCTTTCAATATTGTACCTAAGTTAAAAGTTATAAAATTGAAATAATTCCGGTTTATATACGTATTCATAAAACTAACGCTCTCATAGGTGGGGCTAATCATGTTTTTATTCATATTTACAATCATTTCCTTAATTATTCCGTCCACTAATCAGGCTTAGTTGTTTTTCAATAAATAACTAAGGTATTAGGTATAATTAAAGTTAAATGCGGTTTGCTGATTTAAGGCTTGAGTCTCGGTGAATTCACAGCGCAGGCGACAGAGAGTGTACCTCATGTTAACTAACTAACTGAGATGACGCAACGACCCAAAGTGAGTGTTGTCCTCCGATAACAAAAGACGTCACTCCGCTCTGTCCCGCGTCTCCTCCCGCCAGTCCTCCGCCTGCAGTGAGCGCAAGTACATAGTGACTTCGTCTCTGCAGCGATACCTGGGACACTCGCCCGTCACATGTATGCTCGTTTGACCGCACGATCCTCTCCCATTCTTTCAAGGTGGCCGAGCCAGCGAAGTCTATGCGAGACCTCATGCTGATTAGGGAAAAACAAAACCCACTGAAAGTACCTAGGCCTTAACCGGTGCTTTTCAGAGCTAAACAACAAAAAGGCTTTCTTTTCCTTATGTCACAAGGCCCGCGCTGGCAGTGGTTGGATGAGAAAAGCCGAAGACCGGGCTCAGTGGCGTATCATGGGAGAGGCCTATGTCCAGCAGTGGGCTGATACAGGCTGATGATGATGATGATGATATTACAAGACGAGCAAATCACTCGCCTGTTTGTAAGCATCCAGCTCACCCAATACAGTTCAGCGTCACCCAGAATTTTGAACTTCAGCAGTTCAAAATCCCGCGCGGCAATGCACTGAGCTCGTCACCCTCACATATTATATTTTAAATGTCTTTGTGTCCAGTATTTATTTATTTTTACTTTAGCACATACAATTGTACAAGGAGGACTTAATAATAGATAGCATTTTCTACCAGTCATCTTGGACGTGCACGAAAAACGGTAGCGGTGCAGCAAAATAAAAGAAAAAATAAATAAGAATATATATAAATAAATATTTAATACTAGCTGGCCCGGCGAACTTCGTATTTCGTATAAAGGTCACCTTTTAAACCTTCCCTGAACTTCCACAAATCTTTCAAGATCAAGATTATCCAAATCGGTCCTGCCGTTCTCAAGTATAAGCGAGACTAACGAACAGCAATTGATTTTTATATATTAGATTAAAGACACACAGATTTATAAAATAAATAATTGCTTTAAATACATACGTACTTACATATTAATAAAAATAAATACAAAACATAATGTAATGTCACTTCCAAACACATTGTATCTGCTATTTATAGTTGCGTGACCAATTTTTGATCTGTCAAACGGAAAATGGCCGATAGAAGCAGGTTTTGGTTGACCACAGTGAATTAATTCACTCAAGTTGAAATTAAGGTGCGTAGGTACCTAAAATTTAATATATTCTAATTTTTTGTAAATATCCCTCGTCGAGACGGACCTTTGAATATAATATGCTAGTGAATATGTAAACTCCCTTGCATGTTATAAAATGGCTAGAAGCTAAAATTACATCACCGCTCGAATTTCTGACAGAAAACCTTAGTAGCCCGGTCAATAATAATATACAGAATGCTTGAAGTACTGCGTGGCGAATGGGTGATAGTGGTGTCTTTGTATGTAATTTATTTCTCATCCTACATTTGTTTTCTTTTTTACCCTGTTTTCTACTCTATTAATGTTTCTATTCTATTCTATTATGTTGTATTTTAATTTGATTGCGACTTAGATAATTATTTGACCTTTATATTTATTTTGTTATGACATGTTATTATAATTAGTATAAGTGGTAAATCCGTTCTAATTAAATAAATAAATAATAATAAATAAATATAGACGAAAAAAAAATAATAAAAAAAACAATTTATTGCCACTATAACACAGACATCATATTATGTTCCAGTTACTTATGTATTAATTAATTATAGGGCAATAAGCTAAGCTAACAATAATTCACAACAACCTGGAATTTGGTACCTACCCATCGATCATTTTTACCGTTACATTCTTATATGTAATACGTGAAAAACTGGACATTGTGACCTTTGACTGGCAGACTGACAACTGACTGGACAATTGGAGATGCAAGATCTCATTATGACATCCGAAAAACTAAGATACAATTTGCAGGTTTTAGACATAAAGATAGATCA
This sequence comes from Opisthograptis luteolata, assembly GCA_931315375.2. Lineage (NCBI taxonomy): Eukaryota > Metazoa > Arthropoda > Insecta > Lepidoptera > Geometridae > Opisthograptis > Opisthograptis luteolata. The sequence continues at coordinate 3,746,128 of OV928061.1, forward strand.
TTTCACGAAGTGGTAATTTCAAGAATAGATAAATAATTTCAAGGAATAGTCATTGGTCATCTCATGATGGTTAATTCATGAAGTCGTCATTTTAAGATGTGGTCATTTAACGAAATGGTCATTGACGCCCGAAATTAATAATCGATCCTAATCCGTTATCCGCGGTTTTGGATATGTCATGTAATAATATGTCATTTTAGTGCTAGGGCTTGACATATTATGACATGACATATCGATCGAAAACCGCGGATAACGGATCAGGATCGATTATTATTTTCGGGCGTTAACGAACTTACTAACAAATAGTTCTGTCGAAGCAATTGCACCGATAAATACAAACCTTTCGTACAATCGGATAACCTTGATATATGTAGCTACATGCAATAATTTAAGCTCGAAATAGTACACCGACTGCAGTCAAATGTCAAAGTCTGACCCTAGAATGTGATAGGAAATAATATCAGCCAGTATTGTATCAATCCTTTGTTCAATATAAAGCGTTTCCTCGAAACGCGATTCGATACGCAGAAATGTGTCGATTGGCGATATAACCATAGTAAAGGAGTAGTTCAGCTTTATATAAATCGGCCGCCGCAGGGTTGAATGTGTGCGTGAGTAGCGGCACCGTGTACGCACGCACTTTTCACGCACACGCACACATAAACGAAAGAAGGCGGCCGGGGCCGCGGCCATGCACTCAGTACGGAACGCGCCGCCTATGCGTCACCGCAAGAGTAGGCAATTAACTCGTCGAGCGGCCTTAGCTAACCTACTGTTCTTTATATACTGTGATATAACTCTGGATGATATCATCCTATATAGAGAACTATCTGTTATAGAAACACGCGTGAGCTACAAGCTTTTCATTTTTACCCCTTAGGGGTTGAATTTCAAATAATCCTTTCTTAGTACACCTTTACGCATCAAGGCAAACATACCCTCTAAATATCAAGTTTCTACGACCAGCGGTTTAGGCTATGCATTGATATCAGTTAGTCCGGACTTTGATTCTTATCTTTGTCAATCGCAATTGTTTCCTAACCAAATCTGTCGATATCGTTCGCAGATATTATGTACAGTACGATTCACGAAAGATGACTACAAATGGCGGCCGTCTGCGCACGTACACTCATGAAGAAAAGACTTAAGACAAAATGATTATTAATGTTGGTTAAATAATATATCGTCGCTCCGGTCTTGACGCATTCCGCCCGCGCCTCACCTCGCACCTCCAAAGGGACCTAAAATATGCCTTCTGCGCCGTGGTCATCTTTCGTGAATCGAAGTGTACACCTCTAGTGCAAGTTGAGAAACTTAAAAAATTTATCGTAAACATCAAAGTTTACTACCGCTAACTTGTCAAAGAGGCAACTTGCAAACATTAACTTGAAAAATTTGTTCGAAGACGAATACAAGCATTTGATATGACTCGTACCTATTTTAGTTTCTCCAAGTTTCCGTAACACTTGAAAGACAAAAAAAATGGAAGGAAAAAAACACTCGAAAACTTTTTAGTTCACGCAAACTACCAAATCTTGAGGTCGATCACGATTCACGGTACTTTCGATAGTTTATGTTTCGCGGGCAGCAATGCTATCGATACTATCGATGGTATTGTCTCGTTTTAGACTATCGATATATAGGCCTATAAATAGTGTTTCGATTGGTTGGCTATCGATAGACTAACGATTAACTATTTATAGTCGTCTATCGATCGGCAACGCTAATCGTACCGCTCCGTGATTTACTTGCAATTTGAATCGACAATCGAGTCTACACCGCTTGTACAGGACGCACGCGATACCTTTCGACCACCATCGCTCAGTTTGCACTGCAAGTAAGGTTGTTTTTGGTAGGTTTCCTGCAAAGGTCGAAACAGTTCAGTAACTAACAGAAAACAGTACGCACGGAACCCTGGAGTACCGCTCTCACTTATAAACCTGCCTGGGTTTTTTCCTTCCTTTCATTTAAATCAAACTGCGCACAATACTGAACAGATCTTTATATTCAGTAAAGGGTAACGGTAAAAAATAACCACAAAATTATTATAGCACGGGTCGGTGACTTCGTATGGAAGAAATGTATGGAAGATTTCGATCGTTAGCTTTTTGTTAGTTATGATTGACGGATCTACGTAAGTACATCACTTACAACAATGTACAATTAAATTAACATGTTTTTTTGTGAATTGGATGAACGTCTTATGCTTGGTTCGGGGAGCATTTCAGAAAAAATGTGTACTTAAAACACACACACACCGCTGGCTCGGCCACCTTGAAAGAATGTGAGAGGATCGTGCGGTCAAACGAGCATACATGTGACGCGCGAGTGTCCCAGGTATCGCTGCAGAGACGAAGTCACTATGTACTTGCGCGCACTGCAGGCGGAGGACTGGCGGGAGGTGGCGCGGGACAGAGCGGAGTGGCGTCTTTTGTTATCGGAGGACAACACTCACTTTGGGGCGTTGCGTCATCTCAGTTAATTAAAGGAAACATATTCAGTATTTTTGAAAGCTATCTCCTAAGATTATTATGGTTTTACACGGTTTGTGACAGTGATGAGATGAAGTAACCCAGCTACAAGCCAAGCCAAAGAGGATAGTCTCCTTTGTGTTTAAGTAAAGTAGATAGTGGCACTTTACTTAAACTCTACACGGACATTTTGGGACATCTAGAAAAGTCACTTTTCATAACTTTATTTTGATATTCTACACTCGTACGAATGAACCAACATATAATGGTTAATAATCCACCAATGTCACACATTGGTGTCGATTCGGATTTGCATTCACTAAAACTAAACTAAGTTTGACAGGTCTAATAGTATTGCTGTCTTTTTCTAAGCACTAAAGTTAAAAAAGGGCATCATTAACTTTAGACCTGTCAAACTTAGTTTAGTTTTAGTGAATGCAAAACCGAATCGACACCAATATCACACGAAAAAAAAACAAATTTCGGAAAAAAACATATCTATTCCCGTTGACAGTTCAATTCTCGCCAAAACGCCCAGATATATTAAAGTAGCTCGTTCCCTCCAGTTTAAACGAACCATAGATACTATACTGCCGCAAGAGAAACAATCTCCTTTGAAACTGTCAAATTAAAACAAAAGAGCATAATTATACCGTTAGAATTAGGTTTTATAACGGGATAATTACCATGTATTTGTTTTTGTTTGAGTTCTCGATATTTCGGCACTGTTGCAAGCGCCATGATCACGAGAATACTCAACAAAAACAGAAAACAGTAAACACAAACAACAGAAAAAAAAAACAGAAACAACAAAACAGTGACAAAACAGTGTGTTTAATATAATTATATCGTACCTTGCGGCCTCAAAAATTACCGAAAATTTCCTAAAAGAAACGAGATATATAATAATATAAATTGACCGCTGCGGTCATCGACACACCGCTGCCATTCAAGATTTATCTCTGACACATCAGACCTTCAGGACCTTCAGACTTTAGGCTTGTTGATTGTAATAAGGGATTTGTATGTAAGAGGCCTGTTATAATATTATACTACTAGCTGTTCCCCGCGGTTTCACCCGCTTAGGCTACAATTTATCGCGATAAAAGTAGCCTATGTCCTTTCTCAGGGTCTAGACTATCTCTACACCAAATTTGATTTCAATCGGTTCAGTAGTTTAGACGTGAAAGACATATAGACAGTATTTTAAGTAGTACCTAAAAACGAATTTCGGAAACACGATAGATAAATAATGAATTCGTCATCATCATCATCATCAGCCTGTTCCCACTGCTGGGACTCAGGCCTTCTCTCAGAGAGAGAGTATGGGCTATAATCTACCAGCAGCTCAGTTCAGTTCAGTTGCAGTTCTTGGACATGCCGGTTTCCTCACGATGTTTTCCTTCACCGTTTCGAGCGATTGCAAATCCGCACATAACTTATCAAGTCATAGGTGCGGGGCCGAGAGGATTCAAACTCGGTGTCGGTGCCTTGTAAGTCGCACGCGTTACCGTTCGGCCACCATCGCAGATAATAATTTATGTATCATTAATGCTGCGCCCTGCGGTTTCCCATTTGCCAAACATTTTTCCGGGTTAAAAAGTAGCCTATGTGTTATAAGCTATAGTAGGGTGTAGTGGCGGTAGAAGGGGGCATTTTGATCGCCTCCTCCCGCCCCACCGGAAAGGTGTGGTTGTTGTATCGGGGGGCGTCGCTTCAAGCTGGATGCCCCCCTCCCAGGTGCTTAGGGTCGCGGGGCCCGGAATGTTTGAGTTCCGGACCTCTCCGTCGGGACGGGTAGACTGATACAGTGACACCCACCCGCCCTCCAAAAAGGCGGATGGAGAAGATAATAAAAAAAGGGTATAAGCTCCATGCCAAATTTCATTCAGATCCGTTCAGTAGTTATTGCGTGAAAGAGTAACAAACATCCATACATCCATACACACAAACTTTCACGTTTATAATATGAGTGGGGTTGTGTGAATTAGTGTTAATACAAATATATTAGTGTGGAAGTAAACTAATATACTACATATTTTGGTTTTAGTATCCCACTAATATTTTAAACGTGAAAGTTTGTGAGTATGGATGGATGGATGTTTGTTACTCTCTCACGCAAATACTACGGAACGGATCTGAGTGAAATTTGGAATGGAGATAGCTTATACCCTGGATTAACACATAGGCTACTTTTTATCCCGGAAAAATGTTTGGCAAATGGTAAACCGCGGGGCGCAGCTGTAATTAATGATGCATAAATTATTATCTGCTAATTAATTATTTATCTATCCTGTAAATGAAATTTGGATTGCCATATACCTTATACCCTGGATTAAAACATAGGCTATTTTTTTATCCCGGAAAAGGTTCCTGCGGGATAACGGGAGGACGAGGGTGAAACCGCGGGGCGCGACAAGTAAAAAATTAAGTGGGAAGTAAGGTTATGGAGGTAGGAAGTAGGATATAATACGTTTAACCTTGCAAATCAGTAATTTTGCTAACTTTCTGCTACCCAAACTGGTCTAAATGAACTGTATGGTAGGCTTGGGCAAAATTGATTGTCATATCGAAATATCGATACCCTCTGACAGGAGACTTTCATGTAAAATTATCGACACATATGGTCGATAATTTCATATCAATTTTCGATATTTATCTTAATTTGTGGAATGTGTATCAATTTCTATACATTTTTTAACACTCAAACTCAACTCAAACTCAAAACTTTTTTATTTAATAGGATACATTGTGATGACTTTAAAACGTCAAACTTAAAACTAGCTACGCCTGTTCCAACCTCCTTACGCCGGCAAAAGAACAGGCAAGAAACGCCCGGCAGGTAATTTTTTTGGCGCGATCACATTGACAATTTTATTCTTATTACTAATTGATTGAATTGGAGCAAGTTCACTAAAACAACACAACTCTGGTTGTTATTTATAGTGATTCAACGGAATTTTCATAAAAGAAACAGACGTAGAAACAGAAACAGATGTCAATAGTATTTTTTAGTGGAAACGGAAAAGAGAGTGCACAAATTATAAAACACACATACAGTTTTGCAAAACATTGAGGGATATTGTTTTTTTGCTGTGTTCACAGTTGCACACAGTTTAAATCAATTCAAAATTAATTTACACAATTTGAAATTAATTGAGAATCCTTACTTACTTACTTACTTCGTTCGAATCCCGGTAAAGGCAAACATATGTGTGATGAGCACGAATATTTGTTCCTAAGTCTTGGATATTTCTATCTATATAAGTATTTATTTCTCTATATAAGTATGTATATCGTTGTCTAGTAACAAAACACAAGTTTTGAGCTTAATTTGGGGCTAGGTCAATTTGTGTGCAATGGTCCCCGATATTTATTTATTATTTATTACTTAATATCATAAATGCGAAAGTAACTCTATCTGTCTGTCTGTCTCGCTTTCACGCCTATACTTGGTGCGGAAGGACATATGCTACTTTTTATCGCGATAAACTGTAGCTCACGCGGGTGAAACCGCGGGGAACAGCTAGTTTAAAATAGAAACAAATATCTCAAAAGTGGCATCTAGTGGATCAATTCCAGTTTGCTTAACCAGTCGAGATATCGATATGGTTTGAAAGTATCGATACGATAAATATCGTAATTCTTTTCGGCTGCCCATCCCTACTCTGCTGATTTATCGACCTTGGCAGTGATATTACGGCAGCCGCTCTCGATACCCACCGAGAGCTTTCGAAACTGCGCCGCGGTCGTTGACTGCACCTTTGACGCAATTTTGGGTCGCAGTCAGAGTGACGGCATTTTATGAGAAAAGGGGGTTTTTCCATTTAATCTTTATTATTTACTAGTTGCGCCCTGCGGTTTCACCCGCGTCTTCTAGCTATCCCGCAGGAACCTTTTTCTGGGATAAAATCAGCCTCACTTGAGAGCCAGTACCCAGTCCAGGTGTAGCGTGACGCCATCTTCGACCGCATCGTCACTTAACATCAGGCGACTTGTGGTCAAACGCTGCCCTGTAAATAGTAAAAAAAAAAATAAAAAATAAAAAAATTGACCCAAGATTAACATGGGAAGACGGTTAAACTAATTTCTATGATCTTTCAACCTCCTTACACCGGCAAAAGAACAGGCAAGAAATGCCCGGCAGGTGATGGTTAATTAGATAAATAACTGGAACCTAGGATAAGTCTCTGTGTTATAGTGGCAATAAATTGATTTTTTATATATGAAAATACGTGATATTAATTGAGGAAAGACGGGAGGGAGCTTAGAACCTCATCACGTTTCACCAAGAGGGAGATTGGGGTAAAAAAAGTGGCGTAAAAACGAACCTATATATTATTTATAGAAATGAAATGATCACTAATTATTATTTACTCTTCTTTTTTATGAATATAAATTAAATTCACACCTACGATCGCATCATAAAAACTATGCTATTATAAGAAATTGCCTCGTCATTAAAAAACTATTGAAGACTTTTTGCTGGCGGTTTCTTTGGCTGATTAATGATAATGTATCTGAGCATTATTTAAATTATTAATGCATGCGACGTAAAAAAGCCATTTTCTCGAGTCACGGTGACACTGGGGCATTTTTTTTTACTTCTTATACAGAGTAACGTTTGACCACAACGCCAGCGCCACGCCACACCTGGACTGGGAACTGGCTCTCAAGTGAGGCTGCCGGAACACACCGATAGGTGCACGGCGACAGATCCTTAACTTAAGAACGGAAGTTAGCCACGCGAGCATTAAAAAATGCCCTACCACTAAGCTATGGTTTTGCGATGTTTTTCCTTCACCGAAAGCTCAAGCTCATTGCAGGATTGGAACCCACGACCAACGGTGAGGAGTTTTTGCATCAAAAGGTTACAAACATCCATCCATCCATCCATCCTCGCAAACTTTCACATTTTATCATGTAGGATTAGTATGGATTAAAAAACCTATACTTTTTAAACTGCCATGCCAACAAACAACCATACACATGGTAAATATCCCGTTTTGAAACCTAATTCTAATATTAGTATGGATTTATTTAAAATAAATAGATAAATATCGCTCATATTTGAATAGACCGTTGCGCCAAACATTGTTGGGAATTCCAATATGGTGCTATTGCAACATCGATCGCAACGGAAAAGTACCTGAACTTGCATGTTATTACAGTATTATTAGATCAGACATGATAAAAGATAATTATCACCTACAGTATTTTAGTCGGTCGTCATCTCGACCGCAATAAATTCGGCCGCGTGGTCGAGTTGCTATTTTTTTTTATATTATAGTTTGATCGAAGCTCTACTCTACTCGAGCTAACAGCTCCCCCACTAACAAAACCTGTATATTATAAGAATTCAATTATTTAATAATATTAAAATTACTATCTATAAATTGACCTCTATTAGTTACCTATTATAGAAACATGCACAAGCCGTTAGTATTTCTACTTTCTTAATATCTATAAATATTCGTTAAAATTTTCTAGTCAGAGAAACAAGCATTACATTATCCATTAAATTTATAAGTCACTGTATTTCCCAAATTTTCAATCCTCTAATTTGTGCCGTTCCATTTTTTTTCTTAACTTCTTCATGTCAATGTGATATTTTGTTCAGGTTTTAATCAAAATTTTAAGGTTCCATCACCAGAAATAGCCAAACAAGTTTTTTCTAATATTTTCATACAATGATCACGCCATATTTATAACAAGGAACTACGTAAAGAAAATCCCGCTAGCGTTTATGAATGCTTCTGCGCTGAACTTTAACGAACCCTAGATATGATAAGCCAAAATATTTCGCACCGACGGTTTTTTTGTACGTGCGGTCGAGTTGACTACTAATAACTATGGCAACTCGACCACGCAAGCGAATCAAATGCATAAAAATATCAAAACGAATAACAACTCATTTTTTTTCAAACATAATCGTTCATGTTTTTAGCGGAAAGCCGCCGTGTGCTATTTTTAAAGTTAATCGTAGCCTTAGTGGGTATTTTAAAAGATCATTTGGGGTTTTTGTAGATTGAAGATTTTTCTAGAAATTAATAATGGGACGATAATAGGATGTTTTCTGACAGTAGAAAAACTTAGTTCATGAGATATTGCATTTATTCAATGAAAAAAACCCCGGTGCATCCGGCTTACGTGTCCCGCCCAGTCCCACTTTAGTCTAGCCGTCTTGTGCCCTACATCTGCACAATGCCCGTTTTGAAGCGAATTGTGGAGTTAGGAACTCTATCGATTCTTTTTATGCTCAACACGCTTCGCTCCATTGCTCTTTGACAACGACATCCTTACAAGTAAACAAACAAATTTTACCTCATCAAATTAATAGTAAAGGTGAAAAATTTTTGGTATAGGTAAATTTGACAGGTCTAAAAGAAATGCTGTCCTTTTTTTACTTCATTATCAGCCGGAAGAAGTCCACTGCTGAACATAGGCCTCCCCCCTTAAATGATTCATGATGGCGGAACGGCTATTAGCCATTTGCATCCATCGGCTCCCTGCGACTCTTACAACGTCGTCGGTCCACCTAGTGGGGGTCCTACCTACAGAACGTGTTCCGGTTCGTGGTCGCCACTCGAGAACCTTTCTTCCCCATCGGTTATCGGTTCGTCGAGCGATGTGGCCTGCCCATTGCCACTTCAACTTGCAGATTCTGAGAGCTATGTCAGTGACCTTGGTTCTTCGGCGAATTTCCTCATTTCGGATTCTATCACTCAAAGAAACTCCAAGCATAGCTCTCTCCATGGCTCGTTGTGTGACTCTGAGCTTATTCAAAAGGCCAACAGTCAAAGACCACGTCTCAGTACCATAAGTCATCACTGGCAACACACACTGCTGAAAGACTTTCGTCTTGAGGCTCTGAGGAATGGTGGACGAGAAGATGTCGCGTAACTTCCCGAACGCTGCCCATCCGAGTTGGGTTCGTCGGGCGACCTCTTTGTCGAAGTTGGACTTTTTTTACTTCAGTGATTAGAAAAAGACAGCAATACTATACTAGACCTGTCAAACTTAGTCTATTTTTAGAGAATGCAAAACCGAATCGACACCATTGAGTGACATATTTGTTTAAAATGACAGACTTAAATATCGTTTTCAGAGCGTCATTCTAGACTAACCAGCCTAAGATTACCGATCTAATTATTCATCAAAAGACCGTTCCGGTTGTCTAGCTGTCTAACCTCCACTATGTTAGACAACTGTTGCAAAACTAAGTGTATTGTAATTACAGCAATGCCGAAAGCCTTGACAGTGCTATTTACCATCAAGGCGTTCGTGTAATCACTGTTATACATCCGCATTTACATATCCTAGTAGGTAATTAAACAAATCTGCACTGTTTATATATTTAAGGGCATATAGGGTCAAAACACAAAAATAAAATACATTGTATTTTTTTTCACTACTTACAGGGTAGCGTTTGACCACAAGTCACCTGGGCCCGTAGCCAAGATGCATTCTACAATCGTTGACGCTAGTAGAAAACAAGAAAAAAGTATTGGTTTGACATATTTCTGACCACGTGACTTAGCGTTGAAATATGTCAAACCAATACTTTTTCTTGTTTTCTACTAGCGTCAACGATTGCAGAATGCATCTTGGCTAGGGGCCCTGATGTTAAGTGACGATGTGGTCAAAAATGGCGTCACGCTACACCTGGACTGGGAACTGGCTCTCAAGTGAGGCTGCCGGAACACACCGATAGGTGCTTGGCGACAGATTAGCTAGCCAGACGAGCACTAGAAAATGCCCTACCACCAAGCTATGGTTTCATCACGATGTTTTCCATCACCGAAAGCTCAAGCTCATTGTAGGATCCGAACCCACGTCCTACGGATCGCAAGTCGACGTCACTACCACTGAGCCATCATCGCTATTAAGAGATGAAGACAGACGAGTCCTTTCACATATTTGTTTAAAAACACTTACGCCTCGATCCTGACCCGTTATCCGCGGTTTTGGATCGATGTGTCATGTCATAATATGGCATTTTAGTTCTAGGTCTTGACATATTACGTACTACCAAAATGACATGACATATCGATCCAAAACCGCAGGATTTCAGAAAATCCGCCCCTAAAGGGTCTAATCCCTGCTAATATTACAAATGCGAAAGTAACTCTGTCTGTCTGTCTTTCACGCCTAAACTACTGAACCGATCTAAATGAAATTTGATACAGAAGCAGTCTAAAGCCTGAGAAAGGACATAGGCTACTTTTTATCGCAATTAAATGTGAAACCGCGGGGAACAGCTGATCCTATTAACGTACTTCCTTCCTACTTAATATTATAAACGCGAAAGTTTGTGAGTATGGATGGATGGATGTTTGTTACTCTTTCACGCAAAAACTACTGAACGGATCTTAATGAAATTTGGAATGGAGATAGCTTATACCCTGGATTAACGCATAGGCTACTTTTTATTCCAGAAAAAGGTTCGGGAAGATAACGGGAAGACGCGAGGCGCAACTAGTGGGATATAAATGTTTGTATGGAGGGAACCAAATTCCCCGCGCGCCTTTAACCGCGATTATGTTTTGTTTTGATGGCTTATACAATTATAATTTCCTACATAGATTTATTTTAATAACCGACCATATACATACCTACATCTAAGATTAATAGGCACGCAGGTATGTTTACGAATTCGCGTAGTTTTTTAGCCAACCCGGATCTGATACGAATGCGTACATAAAATTAAATATATTGCAATAAAAAAGTTTGTTTCGCTGTGCGAGTTAAATAATAACGATGATTTTTAATATTTTTAACAAACTAGCTCTGCTTTGGGGTTTCATTCGCGAGGACAGTCATTGACAGAAGTTGTTGATCACGATCGGTTTTCCATATTATGTACATCAGATTGGACAGTTTTGGTGATAGAATGCTGTACAGTGACAACAATATAAATAACTTAACAAACTACTTCCAAATCTATCGTTTTTGATAGCATTAACTGGGTAATGGCTCTCAAGTGAGACTGCTGGAACACACCGATAGGTGCTTGGCGACAGATTCTTAACTTGAAGGTGGTACTAGAAAACGCCCTACCATCAAGCTATGATTGAAACTTTTTGTCAACTCGTGAAGAGTTGCATCATTCGATGATATGGTTTTAGATATAAATGAAAACTAAAACTAAACTAAGTTGGACAGGTCTAATAGTATTACTGTCTTTTTTTAACCACTGAAGTAAAAAAGGTCAGTATTACTTTTAGACCTGTCAAACTTAGTTTAGTTTTAGTTTTCATTTATATCTAAAACCATATCATGGAATGATGCAACTCTTCTTAGTTTTAGAGAATGCAAAAACCGAATCGACACCATTGTCACCACACATGACAAATATTCAAACAACACTCAATTCACTTAAGTGAACAGAATTTAAGTTCTCAGTAGCGTATTGTTTACAAAACAATAAAATTATCGTATGATTGTTTTTGTTACAAACACAACTGACCTAAATGTATGAATCAATATTCTGCTGCTGTTACAAGTTATCAATGGACTGATTTCATTATATTATTAGCATCTTGTTATAGTGGAGCGACGAATTGCGCCGAGTGGCTGGCAGTAGTTGCATGAGAAGAGCTGAAGACCGGGCTCAGTGGCGTACCTTGGGAGAGGTCTATGTCCAGCAGTGAATTGATACAGGCTGATGAAGATGATCTGATAATAATTACTATCTATAATTTTAATGAGTTACATGCGGATTTGCCATCGCTCAAAACGGTGAAGGAAAACATCGTGAGGAATCCGGCATGTCCAAGAACTGCAACATTTAAGGACATGCGACATCTACCAACCCGCACTGGGCCTGCGTGCTAGATTACGGCACATACTCTCTCTGAGAGAAGGCCAGAGTCCCAGCAGTGGGAACGTGAAGGCTTGATGATGATTTTAATAAATGAGATTAATTTTGAAGCGATGATCACTTGGCTTGTGAGGTCGTGTCGTGGATTCGAATCCTACAATGAGCTTGAGCTTTCGGTGAAGGAAAACATCATAATGAAACCATAGCTTGGTGGTAGAGTATTTTCTAGTACTCGCCTGGCAATCTGTCACCAAGCACCTATCGGTGTGTTCCGGCAGCCTCACTTGAGAGCCAGTTCCCAGTCCAGGTGTAGCGTGACGCCACCTTCGACCACATCGTCATTTAACATCTTAACATGACTCCCGCAGTCACACAATCTTTCGCATAAACATATAATAGGGATTACATATAAAACTAGTGTGATGACCACACATAACTTTTTACTGAGTACCTATCTGATTTTGATGATTCTTTTTTACAATAGGTATGTGCCCTGACAGTTAAGCTGTGTGATAAAATCAGCATTGATTTATTGAATAAATTAATTAACAAGTTCTTGTTTTTAATAGACCAAAACGAGTTACCGATGTTTTTTTACTAATTTAAGTTAAATTAAACTAAAGTACTAACTACAAAATTAATTGAATTGAGTATCTATAATTAAATAACCTGATTACGGATTTGATTTCAATCTTCTACTTCGCTATCTAAACACTGAATGACAAATAATACACACAAACATATATAACATAAACTAGGGGAAATAAGTACGAGAGTACTGAGAAGAGATTTGTAGGAAATTATCCCCTAAAGGGCCAAATAGGTCTTCAAACCGGTGGCATACAATCTTTCACAGGATTTCCGTAAATAACGTAGGAGCAAGAGAGCACTAAAAAGGGATTTGCTGAAAATTATCCCCTAAGGGGTTAAATAGGGTGTAAACCAGTAGATTTGTAACGGTAGACCACGCGGGTGAGACAACGAGTCTTAGCTATTTAAGGCATAGATCGTCAAAGAACAAGTTTCATTAATAATTTAATTGTAGTACCGTGACTCATAAAATTCTTTATTGAACGCTTATTGGCATAAGGCAAGTAAATCAAAAAAGATACCTACCGTAGATAAAATAATTATATTCTAAAATAAGTACGATAACATCTAAGTTTATGACATAATAAATATAATTAAGTGCAGTAAAAATTGTAGACAAAAACACTTTTAACAATGTAAGTTTGTTTTCGTTGCAGTTTTTACGAAAGGTTAATAAAAAGTTCCGAATGACTATGTTGTTGTATAAGCGCGGTCATCTAATCCTGAGTCAGTGCAGTGGCTTTTTGGTAAACTACTTGATAGCAATAATGACGTCATTTAGTCAAAGTAAAAACCAAACCAACCAGCCAACCTTTTTGGCTGAAATACAGTTTTGGCTCCTGAAATACAGTTTTGGCTCCTGAAATACAGTTTTGGCTCCTGAAATACAGTTTTGGCTCCGGAAATACAGTTTTTAACTAGTTCAGGAGTCCATGGACTTATTTATAATTGTATCCCACTTTTATGTCAATAAATAAATATTTGATTTGATTTGATTTGAAAACTAATTCGTTTTCTTAAAATTATAAGTGTTATAAGCTTTTTGTTATAAGTTTTTCGTTTAGAAGTATCATTAACAAGTAGCGCCCCGTGGTTTCACCCGCGTCTTCCCGTTATCCTGCACCCTTTCCCGGGATATGAAGTAGCATATATGTTAATCCAGGGTATAAGCTATCTCCATTCCAAATTTCATCAAAATCGGTTTAGTAGTTACGGTGATAAGTGGTAACAAACATTCACACACACACACAAACTTTCGCATTTATTATATTAGTAGGACTTTTGTGACTTTTCAAATTCAGGAGTAAGAAGTCTTTTATATGTTGCGATTTTTCTGAAATAGGTACGACGCGGAAGTCAACATCGAAATTAGTTTAGCTTAATTGGCTTTATGGCTTTATATCGAAGGTTTCTTTTCCTTTGCAGATATTAATGAGCTCTCTATACCTATTTGCAGAAATAACCTTAAAAGCGAAGGTCAGAACCGCGTAGGTGTTATAAGGTTATGACCTTAGGAACTCCCATTTTGCTTGAGGCGTTACTATTAAAAATATATAAAAATAGGGTTAAATTTACTAACTGCGCACCGCGGTTTCACCTGCACTGAGAAAAATAATCTGACTTTCCTTCTGAGTCTTTACCTTCCAAGACCGATTCCTTCCTTATTTTACCTTAGTTTTCCTTCTGAATCACAAGTCCTTCCCTTTTGACTCAGAAGGAAAACGGTATTTCGGAAGGTATTTTTTCTCCGTGTGCGTGGGCTACAATAAAATTTATCGCTATAAAAAGTATCCTATGTCCTTTTCCAGGGTGCGACCTATATCCACATCAAATTTTATCAAGATTGGTTCAGCGGAAAACGTAACAAACAAAGATACAAAGTTACTTGCGCATTTATTTGTTTGTTTGTTAGGATGTAGGGATCTCCGAAATTACTGATCCTTCTTCTTCCTTCCCATGTCCCATTATTTGGGGTCGGGTCTCCTCACTTGTTTGCGCCAGGTTGTCCTATCCTGGGTTGTCGGTTCCGGCAATTGGGCTTCCTTGAGGTCTCTACGTTTTTATTATTTTTTTTTTGTTCAGGTAGTCTTAGCGCTAGTTGCACCACATGGTCTTCTTTTCGCCTTTTTACGCGGCCGAAATTACTGGCCGAAATTACTGATCCAATTTTGAAAATTCTTTCACTAATAGGAAGCTACATTATCGCCGAGTGTCATAGGATATATTTTATTCTGGTAAAGTAGATTTTTTTAGAAGAAATCACGATATTTGTAAAACAAATCGGATAAAAATAAGACAACTTGCTGCTTTATCAGCTCACTCTGGCTAAAACTTATACCCTGGATTAACACATGTGCTAATTTTTTATACCGGAAAAAGGTTCCTGCGGCATAACGGCAGGTGAAACCGCGGGGCGCAACTAGTTTGACAATATAAAAGTGACATTGACATTACACTGACAGTTCGTGACATTTAATTTGATGCTTCTTCTAACAACAGTGTGTTATTGTGAAACATTGTATTAGTCATAAGCATAACAAATTAATAAACATATACCCAACTCCGCAGTTTACATATGATATTAAAAAATCATTGAATTCACACAAAACGTATTGCAAAATTGAATATAATTATCTATACCTACTTAACTATATAATGCCTATCGTAAAAGAGCACGTATATACTAAATTGGCTATCGATCTGTCTATTGAATACTACCACAGTAAAGTAAGAACAGTAGGTTAGCTAAGGCCGCTCGACGAGTTAATTGCCTACTCTTGCGGTGATGCATAGGCGGCGCGTTCCGTACTGAGTGCATGGCCGCGGCCCCGACCGCGGCCCCGTTCGTTTGTGATTGTGTGCGTGAAAAGTGCGTGCGTACACGGCGCCGCTACTCTCGCACACATTCAAACCGGCGGCGGCCGATTTGTATGAAGCTGAACTACTACTCTTTACTATGATACTACCGACCCGCCCCCGCTTCGCTCGGATAAGTTCTACGCTGCAGTCAACGCGGGTGAACCCGCAGGGAACAACTAGTATTTGCGTAGAAACTACTCTACCTAGCAAAAAATGTGATAAAAATTAACCGAATACATAATAATATCATCTTCTTTTATACATATTAAAATCAAATATATTTTATATCCTATTAATACTCGTATTATAAACGTTGTAAGTTTGTAAGTATGGATGGATGGATGTTTGTGGATGAAATTTGGAATGAAAATAGCTTATACCCTTTATTTACGTGGAGAAATCCTGATGGATATCATTCAGCCGATGGGGTCAGCCGAATGGTTATGTGGGACTTGCACCCTAACTAAAACCACCACGATGAGCAATCCAGGCCGCTGCAGATGTTAGGAGGGACGGTTCCGGGTAGCGATTGCAGTCACTTTCCCCAGCGGCAGGCCCCAGGTGCTGGGCCGCAGACCTAGGAGGGGCTTCCTAGCTCAAAGGAGGAAGCCCCCCACCGACGAGCGGAGCTATACAAGCTGGCGAGGGCCAAGATAGCTTATACCCTGGATTAACGCATAACTTTTAATCCCGGAAAAATTTTCCTGCGGGATAACCGGAAGACGCGAGTGAAACCGCGGGGCGCAATTAGTCTATATAATATGTTCTTTAGATATACATATATATGAATGGGTATGTTTGTCTTGATGCATAGGGGTGTACTAAGAAAGGAGTTTTTGGAAATTCAACCCCTTAGGGGGTAAAAGTGGGAAACTGTAGCCCACGCGGGTGAAACAGATAGTCTCGTATAAAAACCTGCAAGACGTATCAAAGGTTCCTTGTAATTATATTACAACCTTGCTACATTTCAAGCTTAATCGAATATGCTAAAACACATCACTTGGCCTTTTCGCAGTCGGTTAGCGGCGTAGAGGTCACTGACACACCTGTTTATATGCTGCCTAACCTTCCATATGTAACCTTTCATTATGTCCCGCGGTTTCACCTGCGTGAACTACAGTTGATCTATAGTAAAGGAGTAGTAGTTCAGCTTCATATAAATCGGCCGCCGCCGCCGGTTTGAATGTGTGCGTGAGTAGCGGCGCCGTGTACGCACGCACTTTTCACGCACACAATGACATAAACGAAAGGAGGCGGCCGGGGCCGCGGCCATGCACTCAGTACGGAACGCGCCATCTACGCATCACCGCAAGAGTAGGCAATTAACTCGTCGAGCGGCCTTTGCTAACCTACTGTTCTTTATATACTGTGGTTTATCGCGATAAAAAGTATCCTATGACCAGAGCCGGATTATCCTTAAGGCGGATTAGGCAACTGCCTAGGGGCCCCGCATCGACTAGGGGCCCCGTCACGGGGTGGCCGGCTGTGAGGGGCAGTGCAAGCCGTCCGCCCGCTTTGTAGGAGGATCATTTATTTAGCAAAAAAATACTTACATTGAAATACTTACTTAAAATTATTCACGCTTGCTGCGCTCGCGCTCTTGTACGTTTTGTTAATTGTGAAATTTTCCTTCGTTTTGCTGACATCCGAAGTAAAAATAAGTAAGTACTTCTACATTTTCGCGCTCGCTCCACTCGTGCTTTTGTAAATTTTGTGGCATTTATATTTACTGTGAAATTGTGGTCTCTTGTCCTTCATTGGGTTCATTTATAGACTAGAAATACTAACTTACATTGTAGAATGGAAGTTGGCAAAGGAGAAAAGTTGTTTTGTACCATATCGGCTTCATTACATTTATTATTGTGACCGCCCCCCCTTCAACAATTAAAGCTGAATCCTCCTTTGCCCGGGGCGCATAATCCGCTCTGGCCCGGGCGCCCCGTGCACGCACCAAAAAAATAAAGTAACTTATAGGCAGAGGAAAGGGGCCCCGAAAATTACATTGCCTAGGGGCCCCCCCTGACAGGGCTAATCCAAGTTCAAATCTCTAAAATAAAAGTAACCTAGGTTACTCCTCATAACATTAGCTATCTGCGAGTGAAAGTCCCGTCAAGATAGGTCCAGCCGTTTGAGAGATTAGCCGGAACAGACAGACAACACACAAATTGTAAAATTAGATTTTTTCATGTACCTAAATAAATAAATATCGGAGACAATTACACACAAATTGACCTAGCCCCAAATTAAGCTCGAAACTTGTGTTATGTGTACTAGACAACGATATACATACTTATATAGAGAAATAAATACTTATATAGATAGAAATATCCAAGACTCAGGCACAAATATTCGTGCTCATCACACATAAATATTTGCACTTACCGGGATTCGAACCCGGGACAGCTAAGTAAGTACCGTATATACTTTCATTATGCATATACTACCGTTCCCAATAACCTATCTATCCACAGTTTGCCCTACCGGAGATAAGAATTTGTCATAAGCTCCATAGAAGTCAAGTCAACTTTCTATGTCTATTAGGGCAAACCGTGGAGAGATCGGTTATTGGGAACGGCCGATAGTGAAAAATTTGAAATTACAACCAGACACTTCAATTTTATTTATTTGTATAGATTTGTTTAGCTTAGATGACAAATCGATTCCCAAGAAGTATCTCGCGAAATGACATGCGGAAAATGTCAACCTCGTGTCCTATATTTTATGTTTTAATCTGATATATCTGTCACTTCTTATTCTGTAAGTAATAATTCACAAACGCCCACTAGTTTTATATAGATAGTTTAGCTTTAGTATTTAGTTTAATTTTTTATCCAATTGTATATATTTGATTTGTTGTATATAACGCCCACTTGACTTTTAAACTGATAAAATCTATCTAATGATCCTTGACTTGACTTGACTTCTTGGTTTATGGCTTCTGTGACTTATTGTCACAATTCTGCCAGTGTCCGTTTCATGGTAGTTTCATAAACCTTTTTGGAGATTGCGTTGTAGACTGAGAATATGATCGGTGTTTCAGACGGAGAATCGACCAGAATTATTCACACCAGTATGATTATTATCTAAAACAAAAAAGACAACATCTAATGATCCTTTATGCTGGGGTGTTTGACATAAGTGTGGCCACGACATTGGACAACGGCATTCACATTGGCGTTTGACGTTAGCCGATAACTCAAGTGCATTCACGTTGTTCAAGTGTAGCCACTCACATAATAGCGTTAATAATTCGATGTGACTATTTGTACGGGTACTGGACGAATAAATTATATTTATTCGTACATTTATTCAATTTTTCTTTATTTTATTGATAGTATGTAATAGGTAAATAAAATATAGTGTCACAGTAGGTTAGGGTGAGGCGGGGGTGGCCCTTGGGCCACCCCTAAGCCGCCAATATATTTAATACCTATAAATTTAATTTATTATAGAGCAATTATTATATTTAATAATAAAAAATAAATTCAATATTTTACGGTATTAAAATCGGCGAACATTTACCATTTTTTGGTTTAAATTAAAAACAAATAGAAACGCAAAATTATTATTATTTTTTTAAATTTGCACTCCAATTGATAAAATAAAATTATTCGTCCGAGTTCTGTACGAATAATAATAAATTGTTCGTACAGTACCCGTATTAATAGACTCAGCCTTAATAATTAACACAATATTTATCGCGAAGATAGGCATTATATGTCCCAGCAGTGGGAACGGAATAGCCTGTTTATAGTGATGGCGGTACCCGGAAAGAATTATCCTACTAATGTTCTATACTAGAAAGTTTGTGAGTATGGATGTTTGTTACTCTTTCACGCAAAAACTACTGAACGAATTTGAGCGAAATTTGGAGTAGAGTAGTTTATACCCTGGATTAACACATAGGCTACTTTTTATTCCGGAAAAAGGTTCCTGCGGGATAACGGGAAGACGCGGGTGAAACCGCAGGGTGCAGGACCCTGATGGGGAAGGACATAGGCAATTTTTTATCGCGATAAACTGTAGCCCACGCGGGTGAAACCGCGGGGAACAGCAAGTAGGTAAGTTATAAATTAGAATAGTTAACTGTGGCAAAAACTAACCGGTATTTTTTTTTATATAAATTATAAATCAATCGTTACGGCTAGTTGTTTTTTTACCATAATTGATATTCTATATGTTTAAAAATCAATCGCCGTCTTGCAAAAACTCGAAAATGACTCGATGATTTATATATTTTTTTAAATTTGTTCGCCGGGCGGTGCGGTGTAGAAGAAAAAACAAAGTGATCCCGTAAGGCACAAAACCATAAAAATTAGGAAATACCCAAGGGAAAACAGAAAAAATAACATAATAAAAATATAAATACCTAATTTTATATGTGAAGTGCCATCTAGTTCTAAATAAAAGACTATGGCATCTATCTACTTAGTCATATTTAGTTTTACTTAATTCAATTCAGTTTTGTTCCCAATTTTACACTGTTTCTTTCGGAAATCAAAAATGACGTGATTGTTTCCCCAATAAATGAATAACCCTTACAGAGGAGTAAATGAAACGGCATAATAAAATCAGAATCAAAATTTATTCATTTAGCTAGAATAAATACAACATGAAATGTGATCACTTTAAAACGTCAAACTTAAAACAAGCTACGAGAATTTATCGTTATCATATTATAATATTGCAAATTATGATAAATGATACCTTGCGACAACATAAATGGAAAATTTTAGTATCAGCTATACATATCCTGGTTCTCTTAATAAACTGACACCCACGTGGCTCTTAAATCTTTTGTGGTCAAGCATTTTAACCAAACATTGGTTTTTGAATGTTTTATGTTAAAATAACTAGAATAAATCAAAAAACTCCCGACATCTTTGAACAATTTTCGTAAAACATAGCTAAAAATGCCTTACCATGAGGTAAAGAGCTGGTACAGTCAGCAACAGAAGTAGCTGATCTTACTATTTATTTATTTACTATTTACAGGGTAGCGTTTGACCACAAGTCACCTGATGTTAAGTGACGATGTGGTCGAAGGTGGCGCCACGCTACACCTGGACTGGGAACTGGCTCTCAAGTGAGGCTGCCGGAACACACCGATAGGTGCTTGGCGACAGATTCTTAACAAGAGGGTGGTAGCTAGCCAGGCGAGTACTAGAAAATACCCTACCACCAAGCTATGGTTTCATCACGATGTTTTCCTTCACCGAAAGCTCAAGCTCATTGTAGGATTCGAACCCACGTCCTACGGATCGCAAGCCGACGTCACTACCACTGAGCCATCATCGCTATAAAATTACTAGATTCCTTAAATGTGTTTTAGATCAGTAATACGTGGGTTTTTTCACATTTTACATGGTAGCGCTCTGACCACAACATAACACACCTGATTTTAAGTGATGATGTGGTCAAAGGTTGATGCTTAAAATGATGCTGGTAATCTGAAATTGTGTTATTGCTGAGCGACTTTTGTCGTTGACTGTACTCTTACAGTACTGGACCGACACTAACCAAACATAGCTACAAACCACTGCAAGGAAACTGGCTTTCAAATAAAAAAAACCGCATCGAAATCGGTCCATCCTTTTGAGAGTTACGATGCCACAGACACACACACAGAGACAGAATAGCCGAAATAATAATCGATCCTGATCCGTTATCTGCGGTTTTAGATCGATAAGTCATGTCATAATAACATAATATGTTATTTTCGTAGTACCTAATATGTCAAGCCCTAGTAAATCGGTAAATTTGATCTTAATGGTGTCGATTCGGTTTTGCATTCTCTAAAACTAAACTAAGTTTGACAGGTCTAACAGTAATGCTTTCCTTTTTTTAGAATGACATATTGTGACATGAGATATCGATCCAAAACCGCGGATAACGGATCAGGATTGATTATTAATTTCGGGCGTTTGTCGTTCTTAACCGATCAGCTAGGTCAAGGCCTGTATAAAGTTTAACAGTTCATTTCTTTTGTTCCAGGCCTCTTCATCCTGCTGATGCTGGGATTCATCTCCCTGCTAGCTGGCTTCTTGATCTTGTTCGCGCATCCATACGATTTCCTATTCAAACAGGTAAGCGCATTAACATAAGAAGCAGAAGCAGAAGGTATCTACAGGGTAGCGTTTAACCACAAGTCACCTGATGTCAAGTGACGATGTGGTCGAAGATGGCACCACGCTACACTGGACTGGGAACTGGCTCTCAAGTGAGGCTGCCGGAACACACCGACAGGTGCTTGGCGACAGATTCTTATCAAGAGGGTGGTAGCCAGGCGAGTACTAGAAAATACCCTACCACCAAGCTATGGTTTCATCACGATACCGAAAGCTCAAGCTCCATGTAGGATTCGAACCCACGTCCTACGGATCGTAAGCCGATGTCACTGCCACTGTGCCATCATCGCTATAAATTCTGGCCGTAAGCCACTCCCAAACCCCTCTTTCTGTCTGTCTGTCTGTCGAGACCCCTTAAAAGGGGTAACCTAACCTAACCTAACCTATCGTATTTAAAAGTCACATATTTTGCGATTTTACAAAGGGACCCTAATCCTATAGGCAGGGCCGGATTAACCATTTGGCAGAGTAGGCAACTGCCTAGGGGCCCTGCATCGACTAGGGCCCCCGAGCACGAACCAAGAAGAAAGAAAACATGAATTGTATTTGATAAAATGAAGCCAAAAAAAGTACGCATAATTTCTTTTCACTTGTTTTTATTATGTAAAAATTGGGAATTGTATTGCCTAGGGGCCCTGAGTTAATCCGGCCCAGCCTATAGGGTACTTCTCGTTAACCTAGAATCATGAATTTTGGCATGAAGCGAGACCTTGCAGCACATGTAAAGTAAAATGTCTCAAAACTTAAAATATATAATTAAGTTAAACATAAAAAACGAGTTTGTATGAAATGTTTGTATGAATAATGTAATGTAAATCAAAATCGAAAAAAAAAATCAGATCAAAAATAAAATCAGAAATCAAATCAAAAATCAAAAAAAATCAATAAATAAAATCAAAAAATAAATAAAAATCAGAAAAAATCAGAGAAAGAAAATCAAAAAATTAATCAGATCGCCCTAATTTATTGGAAATGAAATCACTTTTCTGCCACTCCTGTAAAATTTACGACTTACCTCCCACAGAAAGTGGTTCTGCAAGATGGAGGGGAGATATTCGAGATGTGGCGGAAACCGGAAGTCGAATTGTACTGCCGGGTCTTCCTGTTCAACGTTACCAACGCAGAAGACTATATGGCGGGGAAAGCTACGAAGCTACACTTGAAGGAGGTTGGCCCTTATGTCTACAAGTACGTATAATGTTATGACACATCATCATCATCATCATCCTGAAGAAGTCCACTGCTGAACATAGGCCTCCCCCTTTGAACGCCACCATGAACGGCAACTAGGCATTTGCATCCATCGGCTCCCTGCGACTCTTACAATGTCCCCGCTCCACCTAGTGGGACGCCTACCTACAGAACGTGTTCCGGTTCGTGGTCGCCACTCCAGAACCTTTCTCCCCCATCATTGTGAGGATGGATGGATGTTTGTTACTCTTCCATGCAAAAACTACAGCACGGATTTTGATGAAATTTGGTGTGTAGATAGATTATACCCTGGAGAAAGATATGAAAGCCTTTTTTTCGCGATAAAATGTTGTCCACGCGGGTGAAACCCTGAGGCGCAGCTTGTATTGCAAATACATAAATTTGAAAAAGGGTGACGTCGCGCGTCGGTTGTAAAGACGTTACGGCTAATATCTCCGTAATTACTAAACTAATCTTGAAAATTATTTCTCTGTTGGATAGCTACACTATCCTTAATTATTATAGATCATGTTTTATTGCAATAAAAATCCTGTAAGAACCACCAACCAGGTACAACGCGAGCAACATCTAGTAATCGCAAAAAATATTTCTTTCGCTACATTTTTTAGTAAAATCTTCTGTTTTTCCACAGAGAGCTCCTCGAGCATGAAGTGACGTCATTCAACGAGAACGGCACCCTCTCCTCCATCCCCCACCACCCCCTGCAGTGGGTGGAAGAGATGTCCGAGGGAAACAAGGAAAACGACACCCTGTTTATGCCGCACATCGCTTTACTAGTAAGTTTTTCTTTTGTATTATCATCATCAGCCTGTATCAGTCCACTGCTGGACATCCCAGGCCTCTCCCAAGGTATGCCACTGAACACGGTCTCCGGCTCTTCTCATACAACTACTGCCAGCCACTCGGCGCAAGTCGTCGCTCCACCTAGTCGCAGGGCGTCCTACACTACGTCTGCAAGTCGTCGCTCCACATAGTCGCAGGGCGTCCTACACTACGTCTGTAAGTCGTCGCTCCACCTAGTCGCAGGGCGTCCTACACTACGTCTGCAAGTCGTCGCTCCACCTAGTCGCAGGGCGTCCTACACTACGTCTGCAAGTCGTCGCTCCACCTAGTCGCAGGGCGTCCTACACTACGTCTGCAAGTCGTCGCTCCACCTAGTCGCAGGGCGTCCTACACTACGTCTGCAAGTCGTCGCTCCAACTAGTCGCAGGGCGTCCTACACTACGTCTGCATGTCGTTGCTCCACCTAGTCGCAGGGCGTCCTACACTACTTTTGCCAAGTCGCGGTCTCCACTCAACAACACGTCTACCCCAATTACGCATGTGCGAAAAATCATCACTTAATTAAAAACGGCTTAACCAATTCAACTTAACATCAGACGACTTGTGATCAAACGCTACCCTGTAAATATTTAAGATAAACTCGGAACAGAAGCCTGCTCTTTAAAGCACAAGATATTATCAAACCCACAACGTCGCAAAATACTTAAAAACTCTCGCGAAAAATGCTTGGTATAAAATATTGTTGGCACGTTAGCTGAATACATAACTAATTTATTTATATTGTGTAAACATTAGACATGACATGTGTAAAACTGATCTAGAGTCAAGGTTACTCTTGTTTGCAATGAGAAACCAGTAGCAAAGGAAGCTCAGCTGTAGAGACGATGGCTTGGAACCTGCAGGTCGTGAGTTCGAATACTAGAATGAGCTTCAGCTTACGGTGAAGGAAAACATAGTGAAGATACCATAGCTTGGTGGTAGATCATTATTTATTCCTTAGCTTTACCACCTCTAATTTAAAAATCGATCATCTTCAGTGTATTACTTACCCACCTATCCTCAGTTACAAGTATAATTATAAACAACAAAAAAAACTGACTTTATGTTTCCCTTGATTTCTCTGGGATGCCATCATCAGATCCTAGTTTCCTTATCATGGCACCACCCTTTCCAACAAGAAAATAATCATCAAAATCGGTTCATAAACGACGAAGTTATTCTCCGCGAAGACACAAAACAAAATAACAATAAATTTTAAATTTAAAATATATACATTTTTATTTTAATTTTTTTTTTTTTTTTTGAATAAAAAACCCCCGTCATCTTGGACCCATTTTCATCAAACATAGCTAAAAACACTCGCCCGTAACTCACCTTTCATACAAAAAAACTAAATTGACATCGCTTCATCCATTCGCGAGCTACGGTGCCACAGACAGACAGACAGACACGTCAAACTTATAACACCCCTCTTTTTGCGTCGGGGGTTAAAAAAGGTTGAAATGGTTGAAATGAAAAACCTCATTTTTTGAAGTCTGTTAAAAATAGAGTGTATTAATATTAAGGCCCTCAAAAACTGGTTCATATGTGTGCATCAAACAACTTGTCCGTACCTTCTAAAAAACTATTTTAAATAATCAATATAATATTTAATCAAATAAGCTTGTTCTTCCATCTAATGACAGGTTTTTGGACAAGTTTTTACGTAACTCTGCACTTAATAAAATAAAGAATTTGAACAAATACAAAGTTCGCTAATATTTGCCGTAACTTCCGGTTCGGTCTGGTGCTAGCCAAGTTTTACTTAAGAAGGTCATTTGGGATTCAATCATACTTATATGTATTATAAACTAGCGACCCGCCCCGGTATCGCACGGGTGCAATGTAGATTTGTAGATACTAATATCAATCAATCAATCAATCAAAGGCATTTATTGACACAGTGGTATATACAAAGTAATTATGAAGCCTCTGGTTCCCGAAATAGTGGGAACTGTGTTTCAGGAACCAGATTCTTCTCGCATTTTTGTGTGCAATTTACATGTCAATAAGTTAAACTTAATATTTTCTAATAGCAGTACAGTCAACGACAAAAGTCGCTGAACAATCACACTTTTTTCTATTACCCTCATCTTAGACACCAATTTTTGACCTCATCATCACCTAAAATCAGGTGTGTTATGTTGTGGTCAAAATGATACCATGTAAAATGTAACAAAAACAATAATAATTAGGTAATGATTTGAAACACATTTCGAAAATTGAGAACGATCAGCTACTTTTGTCGCTGACTGTACCATAGTAAGAAAATAAAATGAGACATCATAGTGTACAAATATATGGGGCAGTATTTTACGAATCTTTGATTTTTTCGGGTTTTCTTCACTATAACATGTATGTATTATACATATAAACCTTCCTCTTGAATCACTCTATCTATTGCTAAAAACTAAATGATGATGTGGTCGAAGATGGCGCCACGATACACCTGCGCCTCTAGCCAAGATGCATTCTGCAATCGTTGACGCTAATAGAAAACAAGAAAAAAGTATTGGTTTGACATATTTCTGACCACGTGACTTAGCGTTGAAATATGTCAAACCAATACTTTTTTCTTGTTTTCTACTAGCGTCAACGATTGCAGAATGCATCTTGGCTAGGGGCGCTGGATTGGGAACTGGCTCTCAAATGGGGCTGCCGGAAACACCGATAGGTGCTTTTCGACACATTCATTTTTATATCCTCGCTTATAGAAGATAAATACCTGTAAACTTGAAACTAGGAAGAGACGTATTCCAACCTTATGCCGTCAAAAAACAGGCAAGAAACGCCCGGCTCGTATAACTTATTGAGCGCATTCACATTCACAATTTTCGTATTATTACTAATTGCGTTCATTCCCATCGAATTTTCTAGTCATGCAGTAATATTTCATTATCTTGATTACTGACAATTGTAACCTCTATAGAACATTCGTTTATAAGCGAAACGTAGTATTGCAAGTTTGTGGGCCCTTGGCGAGTGTTGAAATGTCAAGTGCCTTCGATGTTTTGTAACGTGGCATTTGGTATCCACTATTGACCACCATATCCATTATAGCTAAGCGCATGTAGAATATATCTTTGCACACACGCACATGCATTGGTTGTGATCCCGTAACTCGTTAATATTCATGTTTCCATATCCCAATGTGTACAACCAAACAAGAGAAATCTTCTTATTAGTAAAGCTAAATAAAAAATATCGATTAGATGACAAAAAAAAAGCTTGGGATTTTAGTGAACTTGTTCCAATTCAATCAATTAGTAATAAGAATAAAATTGTCAATGTGATCGCGCCAAAAAAATTACCTGCCGGGCGTTTCTTGCCTGTTCTTTTGCCGGCGTAAGGAGGTTGGAACAGGCGTAGCTAGTTTTAAGTTTGACGTTTTAAAGTGATCACAATGTATCCTATTGAATAAAGTACTATTGACTTTGACTTTGACTTTGAATACACATCATAAGCATAAAATAAACGAAAAATAAAATTAACAAAAATAATGTTAACAAATTTACACATTCATTCATACATTCATACGTCTCTCTTACAAAAACGCAAACAAGCTAACAAGATATCCTGCCATCCATCCGCAAACAAGTCACAGTCAGGGTTGGCGTCCAGGAGAGCGTTGAGCGCGGAGAGGGAGCGCGGGATCGGCGAGTTAGCGCGCGCCACGGTGCGACACGGCGGCGCAGCGAACAACCTGTACCGTCTGACGGGCCAGTAACTGTTGGGGATGTAGAACCGAGACAGCTCATTGTGGAGATCAAGCGCATCATTGAGAATATCAAATATCAGACAAATATGTCCCTCAATCGTTACTCAAATAATGATAAACACTTGAGCGTCATTCTAGAACCGGCCTTAGAGTACAATATAGGTGTTTTATTGTCCACTTAAATATAAAGTAAGTACCAACCTGCCTATATTTTCCGAGGATGCCCACTCTAACATCCGCAAGGTTTTGCGACACCAAACCTTTTAGGATTAAGCAACTTTTAGCAGGTTGTGTCTCAAGATAAGTATTTGAGATAACGTCTAGATTGATACATAGTACAGGCTAAGTGTCAAATACTTAAAGGGGACAGGACAAGTTTTTTGATAAGGTCATGGGAAAAGGAGTCAGTACTTTATCTTTGTAAAGGATCTACCTACGGAAGGTTAGCGAGGGAACTCCAAAAAAGGTAATTTTCATTCAACTTAAATAGGGCTCTTTGATTGGTACATGAAATCTATGTAAATTAATATGAAAAATGAATATTTAGTCATTTTAAACTAGATACGCCTGTTCTAACCTCCTTACTCCGGCAAAAGAACGGGCAAAAAAAGCCTGGGAGGAAAACAGGGGATTTTTTGGGTGCAATCACTTATAAAAATGTTTCTTATAAGTAACTATTTTTTTACATAACTTATACTGTCCCACTGCTGGTCAAAGGCCTCCCATTTCCTTTCAGATCTCTCGATTCCTGCAGCTTCAGGCAAATATTAATTATCACAATTGATGAGAATGTTGAGATGGATGTGTGGACTGTGGAGTGACGAGAATGGATAAAATAACGAATGAGTATATTAGAGGAAGTATGAAAGTAGCACCAGTGACAGATAAGTTGAAAGGGAATCGTTTGGCTTGGTATGGACATGTTATGAGGAGGGATGAAAGTCATATTACAAAAAAAGTGATGAATATGAATGTTGATGGATGGAAGGGAAGAGGAAGACCAAAGAAAAGATGGATGGATTGTGTGAGGGTTGATATGAATGAAAGGGGAGTGAATGAAGCGATGACGGCTGATAGGGGAGAGTGGAAGAAGAATACATGCTGTGCCGACCACAAGTAGATGGGATCAGGGCAAGAAGAAGAAGAATTGATTAAATTAGAGTTAGGTAACTACAATTACAAGCTTATTGTCATCTAACGGCCGGTTTATTAACCTATCTGACATTACTTATATGGAGCTTGTGATTTCGATCTCCAGTAGGGCAAACCGTGGATAGATCGGTTATCGAATTAAGGCCGGCCTTAAATAGTCTAAGCTTTACTAATGACATCTAAATATATATAACTCAAAGGTGACTGACTGACATAGTGATCTATCAACGCACAGCCCAAACCACTGGACGGATCGGGCTGAGGCATGCAGGTAGATGTTATGACGTAAGCATCCGCTAAGAAAGGATTTTGATTAATTCTACCCCCAAGGGGATAAAATAGGGGATGAAAGTTTGTATGAAACTTTGTCAATATTAAACCGATCGGGCTGAGAATTTGCTTTCATAAAGCTGTAGCCCACGCGGGTGAAACCGCGGGGAACAGCTAGTTTCGTTATAAATGAACTTGAAATTTTAACTATCGTCAATTCTTAGATTCCACTAATTGGGATTAAGTGTAACCCTGTAAAAATAGAAAAGTTTTACTGCAAAATGAAACCTGTTTAGATTAGAATGTTGCGAAGTAACCTAGGTGACCTAGGCAGGTAACCTAGGCATTTAAGTTGTGGAGTTGTGAAATTCAACGCATCCCGGCAAGTATTAAATGTTAATTAATCCTACTACGAGTATTATTATAAACGTGAAAGTTTGTGAGTATGGATGGATGAATGGATGGATGTTTGTTACTCTTTCACGCAAAAACTACTGAACGGATTTAAATGAAATTTGGAATGGAGTTAGCTTATACCATGGGTTAACACATAGGCTAATTTTAATCCCGGAAAAAGGTTCCTGCGGGATAATGGGAAGATTAAAGATAAAATGGATCAGACCCTAACCCCCGAACAAATCTTGATTTATAATACATATATAACTTTTTTTTTATTGATTAAGTTTTCCACTACAGGCTCGAGGCCCGTACTATTGTCAATACATTTTCTTATAAAATATTTCGGTTATTCCGCGTTTAAATTTAATTAAATTATACTATGAGCTAATTTAAAACTAAGAGGTTGTGCACATTGGGATATGGAAACATGAACATTATACAATTAAAACATGCAGGAAAAACATTTTAACACACATAACATTATAACAAATACTAGCTGTTCCCTGCGGCTTCATCCACGTGAGCTTCAGTTTCTCATTTCTACCCCCTTAAGGGCTGAATTTTTTAAAAATCCTTTCATAGTACACCCCTATGCATCAAGACAAACATACCCCCCTTCTAGTTTAAAGTTTCGCGTTTTTTTTGCGTTGATATCAGTCCATCAGGACTTTGATTGTATATAGAAGACTAGCTGTTCCCCGCGGTTTCACCCGCGTGGGCTACAGCTTTATGCATGCAAAGCCTCAGCCCGGTCGGTTTAACATTGACAAAGTTTCATACAAACTTTCATCCCCTATTTTATCCCCTTGGGGGTAGAATTAATCAAAATCCTTTCTTAGCGCATGCCTACGTCATAACATCTACCTGTATGCCACATTTCAGCCTGATCCGACCAGTGGTTTGGGCTGTGCGTTGATAGATCACTATGTCAGTCAGTCATCAGTCAGTAATCATAGAGTTATATATATATCATATAAATAGATTATGTTTTAATAACATTGAAATACGTAATTTTACACTAATTAGTCTTACCGTCAAGTACCCAATTCGAGAATCTTCCAATCTTTATCTAAAGCTAATAATAATGAATTCCAGTGTAGAACCGTGCCAAATTGAACTTTGGCCTCAACAATCTTAAAAACGTGAATGTTTAGATAATAAAAATTACTCGCCTGATATCTAGAATTTTTTGGTACAGAAATATCTAGTGTAGACATGCATTATATTTTATTTTACTCAATTAAAAATATATAAATTGTATTTAACGTAGAATATAACACCCATTGTATAAGAGCGCCCATTGTAACACTAGCTCTAAGTTATCTCCTTTTATGTTGTTCTATTATTGTGTTGTTGTGGTGAAACAATAAATTTCATTTTTATTTTATTTTTACTTTTCAGGAAAACAAACAGCCTTAATTAACAAAGTTAGAATACTTGTATTGAATACAATTGGCCTTTAACAGTTTTCACAAATAGAATGTAGGTATTTATGCTCATGTCCAAAGACAAGAAAACTTATACAAATGAAGTAGGTAACAATACAATACAATACAATACAATAAATAATACAGCCTAGAAAAAGAGATAATGCAACCAAAACATCCACAACCTGTACATATGCAAGGAGAGCATGAAATCTTCAAGAGGAAATAATATGCAGATAGTACGCGCACCATCTAAATCAAACACTGCGCACCACTTCTTGGCTTCTAGAGTGGTGCACAACTGGAATAGACTGCCAGAAGACGTTGTGTCAGCTCCTTCAGTGAATTCCTTTAAAAACAGACTGGACAAGTGGTTGCGAACGAACAATGCTTCCTTGCTACAGAATTGACTTCTCTCTGCACTTTTGGACATTGCTATAATTCAACACAGCATGATATAGGCACATCAGCCTGCGGGCTGCTCGCCTATTACCAAATAAATAAAATAAATAAATAAAAAAAAAATATATATTCAAGAAATTTTTCCAAATTATACATTTAAAACAATAATAAATTTCTACTATGGTTCATTAAAGAAAGCATTATTAACAATAAGCTTAAAACCATTATGCCTCATCATAAATAGATCTGAGTTTGGTGAGTAAACAGAATTAAAAAAAGTCTACCGACGCGCACGAGATATGAGTTTTGTCGTTATCTATCTATCTATAACATTAAAACTAGCTACGCCTAAGGAGGCATGACCCCAGTCTCACCTGATTGGAAGTGACGGACAACAAGACGCACGGAAGCACGCCATCCGCACAGCAAGTACATGGTTGGCTTTCCCTTGATTTCCCCCAATCCGCTAAAAACGTTTCGCTTCCACATTTTTTTTTCCATGTACCTTGAGTGTTATTGTTGCAAATAAACGAAAATTCTATTCTATTCTATTCCACATTAGTTATAATGCGAACGGTGAAGGAGTGGAACACTTTACCAGCGTCTTTGTTTCCCGATAAGTAGGTTTCCCTATAATTTGGGAGCCTTCAAGTCGAGAGTGAACAGGTAGGTATCTTCTAGGCAAACATGCTCCATCATCGACCTCGTCATCACTTACCATCAGGTGAGACTGGAGTCAAATGCTTATCTATTGTTAATAAAAAAATAAAAAAAATATTTGAACCCTGGGGGTCATATGATACTTTTTATCGCGATAAACTGTAACCCTCGCGATTAAAACCGCAGGGAGCAGCTAGTAAATGATAAATGTAGAAGCGTTTTGTTATAGTAAAGAGAAGTAGTTCAGCTTTATACAAATCGGCCGCCGCTGGTTTGAATGTGTGCGAGAGTAGCGGCGCCGTGCACGCGCGCACTTTTCACGCACACAATCACAAACGAACGGGGCCGCAGACGGGGCCGCGGCCATGCACTCAGTACGGAACGCGCCGCCCATCACCGCAAGAGTATGCAATTTAACTCGTCGAGCGGCCTTAGCTAACCTACTGTTCTTACTTTACTGTGGTTTTGTGCAGATCGGGGGAATGTTGACCATGTATGTATGTCGTGTTACCGTACATCTTGTTGTCCGATCTGCTATTGACCTTAGTAAATGCATTGCATAACATTTGACGCTTGTGAAGATTATATATATTTGTGTAGGCTAATTACAACAAATATAAACACTTTTATTACAGTAATTAGCACTGCTTTGCGCGTCACTTCTGTAAGGCTGGTTTTTACATTATGGCCCGATTTTATAAACGTCTGTAAGATAAATGTTAAACCAAATTTCGGTAAATTTAATCTTATTGGTGTCGATTCGGTTTTGCATTCTCTAAAACTAAACTAAATTTGACAGGTCTAATAGTATTGCTGTCTTTTTCTAACCACTGAAGTAAAAAAAGGAAAGCATTACTCTTAGACCTGTCAAACAGTCAGTTTAGTTTTGGAGAATGCAAAACCGAATCGACACTGTTGTCAAATTTTCCGTGCTAAAGTTATTTTACTGACAGACGTCAATTAAGAGGACGCCGCCGCCGTGATAAACAATGAATCTGAAATCAACTCCATACAAAAACGCAAGGACGTATGCGTCAAAAAAAGGTTTTTTTCGTTTAAAATGAAAACTATCGTTAATTTTATAGAACTAAACCTGTAGTTCTTTGAAGAATGTGTATATACCATGCAAAAAAAAATTCAACTCTTAAATCGGTTTTGTATAAAAAAAAACGTTTTTTTAGAGGGCAGTTTTGATCATTATTTCTCTGCTATGAAAGTTAACCAATCGTGTTATCCTTCTGACAATTTGATGTAAAAACATGAGAAAAAAGGAGATCCCTGCAACCAATATTGAAAATTCCTCGTCTTAACAGTAAATATCTGGATGACTGAGCTAGATACAGTTTTCTAACTTACCCCATTTTCCTTTGTTACAGAGTATAGCGAACGTAGTGTCGAAGCAAGGTGTCCTAACCAGGTTTGGTCTGAACAATCTGATCACATTGACGAACAGTCAGCCGCTAGCGAAGATGACGGCTAAAGAGTTCATGATGGGTCACAAGTCCGAGCTGATGAAGCTGGGGAACACCTTCATGCCTGGCTGGATCTATTTTGATAAGCTTGGGCTGATTGACCGGGTGAGTTTTTTTTTACTTCTTGTATTTTTTTTACCACTGTTAAGTGACGATGTGGTCAAATGTGGTGCCACGCTACACCTGGATTGGGAACTGGCTCTCAAGTGAGGCTGCCGGAACACACCAATAGGTGCTTGGTGACAAATTCTTTACCAGGCGAGTATCTAGGTACTAGAAAATCTCCTACCACCGAGCTATGATTTCATCGCGATGTTTTCCTTCACCGAAAGCTGAAGCTCTATGTAAGATTCGAACTCACCTACGGATCGCAAGCCGACTTACATCTACTGAACCATCATCGCTGTTATCTTTTAAAGGTTGAAAATTTGTCTATTACGTTCACACTGCTGGGACTCTGGCCTTCTCACAGAGAGAGAGTATGTGCCGTAATCTAGCACGCGGGCCCAGTGCGGGTTGGTAGATATCGCATGCCCTCGAATGTTGTGGTTCTTGGACATGCCGGTTTCCTCACGATGTTTTCCTTCACCGTTTTGAGCAATGGCAAATCTACACATAACTCATTAAGTCATATATATAGGTTCGGGGCCGAGAGGAAAGCACGCGTTACCGTTTGGCCTTTTAATTATAAAAAAGGTTAAATTCAAACAGATACCTCTCTTCCGCAGATGTACGACTTCAACGGCGACTTCGAGACGATATTCACAGGCGAGACTGACGTCAGATATTCGGGCCTCATCGACACTTACCGGGGGTCTACTGAGTTGCCCCAGTGGAACGGCAAGCATTGCTCCAACGTGCAGTACGCCTCCGACGGCTCCAAGTTCATGGGAGGAGTCAACATGACCAACACCCAGCTGTTCTATAGAAAGAGTCTTTGCAGAGCTGCTCCTTTGGTAAGTTGCGTCTTTTATAATAAGAATCGGTAACTCGATCCGGTTTCGTGTGGGTAGGGATTGACACTTACCGGGGGTCTACTGAGTTGCCCCAGTGCTCAACGGTTCTATAGAAAGAGTCTTTGCAGATCTGCTGCTTTGTAGACCTACTAGAGGCCAAATTTTTTTTCATACATTACATCAACTCTAATCTATCCGTTTAGCCAGCGTAAGCTAATGAAGCAGCCAGTTTCCTCATTTTTCTCCGACTTGTTTTACATATATCGTGATTTATTACTGAAATTCTACTTTATCAGAATGAAACATAGCCTGTGATACTCAAGGATAATTCAGCTTTTTATAAATGAAAGAAGTTTTAGAATCGGATCGGTAGTTTTGGAGCTTACAAACACATCCAAGCAAACAAACACTATCTACTAATTACTATTAAGTAGATATAAATGTAGATAATAATGTATTAGTTCAATTTGTTTGTATAGCTTAATCTATATTAGTAAAATCAATAATCGTAAGGAAGGACTCCAGACTCCAAACTGGTCTGAAATCGCGCAAGATAGAGAGGAGTGGCGCTCTCACGGTTTCAAAGGCCAAGACACACTTTGGGTCGCTGAGCCATCGTAGTTAAAGTTTTTAAATCGTAATGAAGAAAATCTATCTAACCTGAATTTCTTTCAGGTCGCAACTGAAGAAGGCGTGAGGAATGGACTCAGAGCATACAAATACACGTTCCCTGAACATATGTTGGATAACGGGAAATACTTGGAGGAGAATAAATGCTTCTGTCGAGAAGGTAAGAGCGACGACTTGCAGACGTAGTGTAGGACGCCCTGCGACTAGGTGGAGTGACGACTTGCAGACGTAGTGTAGGACGCCCTGCGACTAGGTGGAGCGACGACTTGCAGACGTAGTGTAGGACGCCCTGCGACTAGGTGGAGCGACGACTTGCAGACGTAGTGTAGGACGCCCTGCGACTAGGTGAAACGACGACTTGCAGACGTAGTGTAGGACGCCCTGCGACTAGGTGGAGCGACGACTTGCAGACGTAGTGTAGGACGCCCTGCGACTAGGTGGAGCGACGACTTGCAGACGTAGTGTAGGACGCCTTGCGACTAGGTGGAGCGACGACTTGTAGACGTAGTGTAGGACGCCCTGCGACTAGGTGGAGCGACGACTTGCAGACGTAGTGTAGGACGCCCTGCGACTAGGTGGAGCGACGACTTGCAGACGTAGTGTAGGACGCCCTGCGACTAGGTGGAGCGACGATTTGCCGACGTAGTGTAGGACGCCCTGACTAGGAGGAGCGACGACTTGCGCCAAAAGACTGCCAGGAGTTGAATGAGAAGAGCTAAAGGCCGGGCTCAGTGGCGTACCTTGGAAGAGGCCTATGCCCAGTGGACTGATAATAAAGATGACGAAGATGACAGGAACTTTTCGTTCTCAACAAGATTCAACAAACCCTTTGTGTATTGTTTACAGGAAACTGCCTTCCTGACGGACTGATTGATGTGACAGAGTGCTACTACGGGTTCCCAATAGCCCTGTCATACCCCCACTTCTATCAGGGTGAAGATATCCTGTTCAGCAAGGTGGAGGGTCTCACTCCTAATAAAGAAGAACATGAGACTAGGTAAGACATCATCATCAGCCTATATTACATTCCCACTGCTGGGACTCTGGCCTTCTCGCGGAGAGAGAGTATGGTCAGTAATCTAGCACGCGGGCCCAGTGCGGGTTGGTAGATGCCGCATGCCCTTGAATGTTGCAGTTCTTGGACATGTCAATGTTTTCAAAGCCACACAAAAGTATGGGGTACAGTCTAGAGGTCTAGAGTCTGAGAAAGGCCATAAGTTAATTTTTATCGCACAATATTATAAATGCGAAAGCAACTCTGCCCATCTGTCTGTCTTTGAAGCCTAAACTACAGAACCGATTTAAATGAAATTTGGTACGGAGATAGTTTGAACACTGGGGATGGACATAGGATACTTTTTATCGCGATAAACTGTAGCCCACGTGGTTGAAACCGCGGGGAACAGCTAGTAAGACATAATTTATCATTTGTTTTCCTCAGATTCTGGGTGCAGCCCGACTCTGGCTTGCCGATATCTGTCAGCTCCAAGTTCCAGATCAACATGGCTCTAGGAGACATATCCTCGATCAAGAACTCGGATCGTTTCGCCAACATGTACCTGCCATTGCTGTGGTTTGATATTGTAAGCATCTTTTAAACGTTTTTTTTTAATACTTTTTAACGTGTTTGAGAGGCTCCCGCTGCTTAACCCACCCACCGAATCGCAGCTGACGTTCACAGAGCTTCATGATACAACTCTTAGAAGCATCTTACAAGTTATCATCCGAGAGGAAATCATCATAAAAATCTGTCGCTGGCTCGGCTACTCACAGGACAGCGATTGACCACAAGTCATCTGATCCATAGTGACGGTTTGGTCGAAGATAGCGCGCCTCGCTAGTCCTGGATTAAGAACTGGCTCTCTAGTGGCTACTGGAACACACCGATAGGTGCTTAGCGACAGAATCTTAATCTGAGCATGATAGCTACTATCAAAACCAATATAAGAAAACCGTAAATATGTGGTTTAATAACTTATAAAAAAAATTCGCTATTTGCATTACTGTAAACATTTCTAACCCCTTTTTCCTTCTCCACAGAGAATGTACGAGCTGCCACCATCCATGGAGCAGCGCTTCAAGCTGTACCTGAACATCCTACCAGTAGTGGAGCAAGCTGCTATGTACCTGCTCTTCGCTTCCGGCACCATTCTCATCCTGGTCACGATCTACATCCTCACCTTCAAAATAATGTTCAAGACCTTCGACAAACAAACGGACTTCGACTCTTGGGTGAATAATAACAAGAAAATTCAAGACATCTACGCTCCCTGCGAGATATCTCTAGACACAGACACTGATGATGAAGTCAAAATAGATTTGGAGAAGAGAGGCTCTCTCTTCGAAGATCTTAAAGGTCTAAGCAGCAGGCTAACAGATAAAATGTACGATACTGTAGGCAGTGTTAAAGATAAGGTATCAGATTTGCATGTCAGGAACATTTTCGATAGACAAAGCTCTTTCAAAGAAGAAAACAATGAGGGATTCAAAAGTGACTCTTCATCGGATGAAAAGGGATTCGGCTACAAAGCAGTGAATCAGAATGATAGTGATGATGATTGTAGGTATTTGGAAGTGATAGATGATGGTGTGGACTTCGAAGTGCCTCTAGAAAGCAGAGATTGGTCGGATAAGTTGAAGAAATTAGATGCAGCTGATAGTCATTTGATTTCACATGTATCTGATTGAGATGATACTGTTGTATTTATTGTCAACTCGATTTGAGACATTGTACATTTTTGTATAGTTGTACCTATCTATTAATAAGAATTTAGGCCAGTAACAATGTTGCCCTGAGTAATTTTTACCATCAACTTTAAAAGGTACTTGGTATTTTTATATAACAGATTTGTATGTGTGCAATGTCTCAATTATTGCCCTTTGTCCTAGAAAGTGTTGCCATAAGAATTGACTGTCATACTAAGTCTGATATTCAATAGTATTATAAAAGAGGTTTTCAGTTTGGCTATGGGCGAGTGCCCAAACTTTTTTAAATACTTACTGGTCGAAATGAAGCGTTACATTTAAAAACTAGTAAGGTGAGCAAAAGTTAACACGCATAGTCATCGTAGAGTGTTATTCTTAAATAACACTCTACGATGACATAATTATGCGTGTTACCCCTCGGGATTTACATTTTAATCGGAATGATAAATATTGTACGTCCTATTTATGACTTGATAAATCTTCTTGCTAAGCTGTGTCAGTGATTGTACCTCAGTTTTGCCTAGCTCAATCATCGTTTGGCCGCCCCTAATATGAGGTACTTTGTACCCCAGTCTTGCCTAGCTCTATCATCGTTTGGCCACCCCTAATATGAGGCACTTTATACCTCAATCTTGTTTAGATCTAGCAGCGTTTGGCCACCCCTCATATAAGGCGTTTCATATCTCTGCCTTGCCTAGCTCTATCATCGTTTGGCCGCACCTAATATGAGACACTTTATACCTTTGTCTTGCCAAGCTCTATTAGCAATTGGCCGCCCCTAATAGCAGATGTTTCATACCTCTGTCTTGCCAAACTGTAATTAGTGATTGGCAATCTTATCAATATAATCTATTAATGCTCTCTCATGTTTTTGTCCACTTTTGGGGCAGCCAGAGAGTGGGATGCCACTTTGATCTGTCTGTATGAAATAGTTTGCTCAATAACTCTTTGCTCAAAGACCAATTTTTTATGTGTCTATGGCATATCGGTGGAGGTTAGCTGTGTTGCGTGCGTTGCAATTGAGTCCTTCGTGCCTTGGTAATAAGGTGCACTCAATTGGATACCGCCACAGTGTGAATTAGAATGTTGAAGAATGGTGAATACATTGCATTATTGCAAGTTTTATGAAGTTAGACAATCCTGTCATATACATTCCTCGTTGTAATGAATCTCTTTCTTTACTACTTAAAACTGTAAATACATGTTTTTTGTAAATAATTAATTTAATGTAATATTAATAATATTATAATACATCACTTGCCAATTTTATTATCTGATTAATTTTTTTATACAAAATTGTAAGAACTTAAATTGAAACGAATTTTGATTTGCCAGTGAAAAATGTTAACGGTTTGAGAAATCGTTTGACAATCTTGCATTTATTTTTCATTGGGTTTTCAAAAGTCTTAAACAAAAATGGTTGCAAAATTACACAATACCTCAGCTACCTGTATAAATCTAATTTAATTTATAAGTTTAATAATTATGTATTAAGAAGCCAAGCTAAAATATATAGAATTAAGCAATTAATAAGATAAAGCCTATTTATTATTATAGTAAAGCTGTCTTTGTATATGATACTAGCTGTTACCCGTGGTTTTGCCCGCGTGCAAGATTGCCACAAGATTTTTAACACAAAAATACTTTTAAGGCTACCTTTTTTGGCTTTTAGTGTAGCTATCAAAGTGTGAACGAATTTCTGATTAGTAGTTCTGGAGATTACCAAACTCACAAACTTTACAATGATATTTGTATGCATTGGTTATCTAAAGCTGTCACGTTCCCAGTACTCACACCGACGCAATTTCATTATACAGTAGTAAAAACGAAACGATAACGTACTCTGTCGCACCTCGTAGGCTCGCCGGCGTGCGAGAGAGACGGAGAGACTTGTCACGATGCGTATGCAGTGGGACGTCATGCCGTGCGCTCATACACAGGGACATGTGCGAGTGTGTTGTACGTGACAGGTTTAGATAAAACGCTAGTTGTCAGAACTGGATATTGTGCATAAAACAATATTATGTTGATGTTATGTCATCAATTTTATTTATAACAATTAGAATTTAGTATTTATCTGAAGATTTTCTTACATTATGCATTAAATTACTAAACAAAAAGAAAGTAGATTTGTATATCTACTCTGTGATCTAGCACACAAGCTCAAACTCAAAATGTGATTTATTTTTACATAGAAACGAATTATTTAATTAAATAATTTTAATATTACATGTTATAAGCGAATATTTTTAATGATAATAAATTTAAGAAAGTATTCTATATTTGGTACTTGGTTATAATTTGTAAATATAGATTGTAAATTGGAAATAAACGAATAACGTTATTGTGAAAAAAAAAAAAAATTATTTATAAAAACCTGAAGATCGGTTTAAGGACCAGTGTCGGATTAAGCAAGCGCGGGGCCCGTAGCAATTTTTGTAGCACTTGTGCGTTTACCGTATGAAATTCAGAGTTTTATTTACGTCAAGGAAATAGCCGAGTGTCTAACGTGGATGGTCTTAGTAGAAAAAGTTGTAAATTTTCACGTTTTTGTGACATCAAGTAAATTCAATATACCACTTCTACACGTTCACTGCGGCATCATTTTCAAAGAACTTTCTGCTGGTGCGTAAGAGACCTAATCAGTCTCCTAAAACAGTTTTGAAAATAATTTATATCTTTCTCAAAACCAATAAATATTCTCCAAATTTTTTCAACGCCAATGTTTCCTACTTTAAGCAGGAAGTAAAGATGTATATTTATGTCTTACTCATACACAAATAACTTTTGACGTTAGGGTCTCCCGCACAGAGTGAAAGAACACGAGTCGCCGCACAATACGAAAGTCCGGCACGAGATCTGATAGATCTCCTAACGCAACGAACGTGTTAATAAAATACGCTCAGGTAGAGATAAGTGAAGTTAAATATACGGGGCCCATAGCAACTGCTACTGTTGCTACATGGTTAATCCGGCACTAATAAGGGCCCTCTATGTGTAACAAACAAAATTTTATAATAAAAATGCGTCATACAAAACTTCTCCGTAGAAACGAACCAGGGTTTGCCAAACCAACCAAAGTAGACACCCATAGAAGAGGGCTTTCACGGCCTTGTCCAAGATTCTCAGTCTGAAAAAGTAGTAATAAAATTTCATTATATTATTATTATTCCTCATGATTTCACTCAAATACTAATACTATAAATGCGAAAGTAAGTCAGTCTGTCTGTCTTGCTTTCACGCCTAAACTACTGAACAGATTTAAATCAAATTTAGTACGGAGATAGTTAACGGGCGGAGATAAAACGGTAACGCATGCGCCTTACAAGGTGCCGACACCGAGTTCAAATTCTCTCGACCCCACACGTTACCATCGCTCAAAACGGTGAAAGAAAACATCGTGAGGAAACCGGCATGTCCAAGAACCGCAACATTCAAGGGCATGCGACATCTACCAACCCGCACTGGGCCCGCGTGGGGGATTACGGCAAATACTCTCTCTCTGAGAGAAGACCTGACCTGCGGGGCCAAGAAGATTTGAACTTAGTGTCGGCGCCTTGTAAGTCGCACGCGTTACCGTTCGGCAATCATCGCATTATTAATTATATTATTAATACGTATTCACGTCAAAAGTCGGATAAACTGACAATGTATTGAAAGAAACTCACCTTCTAGCATGTTCCAGGGCGCTAGGAAGTTCCTCTTCCTTTTCCTTCAGCAAGTACAGTCGCCCACCTTGACAGCAGACCTTGAAGTACTCCTCTAGATCAACGTTCTCTATTTGATAATAGAAGTTTGGTAAGTCTTCGCTCTTCAAGCTCGAACGAAGGGCGATGAAGTTATCGTTGTTGAATGTCCAATGCTGGGTTATGAAGTACCGTAGTGCTATATTAGCCGTGTATATGCGACGTTGGACTTTAACTAGCCTGAAAATGTCGTTAAACCAGTGTCAGGATGATTCTTCACAAATTTATTCAAACTTTGCGGAGATTGAAAAGTATGTTATGTAGATATAAAACACTAGTTGCAGTAATATAAAGACAAAAGCACGAGTGCGTAATGAGGTAAATTATAAACCTGAATATGTGTATCAAAGTCACTTTACAAGCGTGTTGAAAAAAAAGGAAAATAACCTCGTCTTTTTAGAAGTCAGTTAAAAATGTACGACAGAAAACTGAATAATGACAGACAAACTTTTAGTTGGCATTTTCTACGTTTATTGTATAAGTCTTCCCAAAAAGAAAAAAACAAATAAACTTACATAGTTTTCTTCCCCAGTAACCAAAATATCATATCAATAAAAATGGCGGGCAGAAGATGTTGAAACATAACCTGAAATGAATATAAGGGGTTTTACATTTTTATGGCTGAGAGCGTTGGCTCTCATTAATTTTAATGTAATTGTAATTGAAGGTGGTAGCTAGCAAGAACAGTACTAGAAAACTTATCAAGCACAACACCAACTCTCTTTATATTCAGTAAAAACAAACTTCTAGATTACCATCTCCATTATTACCTGGATAAAATGCAGAGTAGCACTGGTGGTCACATGACCACCTATAGTCCACAGCGCTCCGTTTAAAGGCACTTTGACAGCGACCCTCTTGGACATCTCTATCAGGTCACTCATCACTATCGTCTGCAGCTTGCCGGAACAGCAGTTGTATATGGGGATGTCGTCAGACCTTTCAAGGCTGTGGGAGATGTTGATAACACTTTTTTGTTATTTTATTTTTTATCCTGGTCACATAGTTACTAGAAGGTGGTTGGACGCTAGGTCTGAATTAGGAACTGGTTTTCAAGTGAGCCTGCCGGAATACACTGACATGTGCTCTTGGGGACAGATTATTAACTTAACTTACTTACCTCTTTGTGCCCCTAATCCAGGCAGCTGCTATGATATGCTTGACGCAGACGTCCACGGGGATAAAGTCGGAGACTATGTCGTGTTTCGTGTGGATACTGCGCATAATACCTAAACAAAAATACAGCACATAAATAGAAGCTCTCGTAGCGAAGCCTAGTCGTTCTTAACTGATCAACAAGGTTAAGCAACGTCCTCTGCGGTCACTACTTGGATGGGTGACCAGAAACACTAGAGCTGCATTCAGAAACGGTCCAGATAAAGGAAAATTTATCCAATCGCGTTCAGAACGACTGGAAACTCGAAATCTGACGCACTCTAACGTCACCTAAGACCGTTCAGAAAAACGGGACTCTGTTTTGGTTGTGATCCCGCAACTCGTTAATATTCATCTTCTCTTATTCCAATGTGTACAAACAAACAAGATAAATCTAATTAGTAAAGCTGAATAAAAAATATCGTATTAGACGACAAAAAAAAGCTTGGGATTTTAGTGAACTTGCTCCAATTCAATCAATTAGTAATAAGAATAAAATTGTTAATGTGATCGCGCCAAAAAATAACCTGCCGGGAGTTTCTTGTCTGTTCTTTTGCCGGCGTAAGGAGATTGGAACAGACGTAGCTAGTTTTAAGTTTGACGTTTTAAAGTGATCACATTGTATCCTATTGAATAAAGTACTTTTGACTATTGATTTTTGTTACTCTTTCACGCAAAAACTACTGAACGGATTTGAGGATAATTTAGAGTGGAGATAGTTTATATCCTGGATTAACACATAGGCTACTTTTTAATATAGTACAATTGACTATTGACTATTGACATAGGCCTCTCCTAAAGCACGCCACTGAGCCCGATCTTCGGCTTCTCTCATCCAACCGCTGCCTGCCATTTTGCGTATGTCATCGCTCCACCTAGCCGGAGGCCGTCCTACACTACGTTTGCCGAGACGCGGTCTCCACTCGAGAACACGTTTGCCCCAGCGGTTATCGGTTCTTCGGCTAATATGTCCAGCCCATTGCCACTTCAGCTGGCTGATCCTATAGGCTATGTCGGTGATGAAACATACAGGTTGGTTATCTAAAGCTGGTATGTTTACAGTACTCAAACGAAGGCAATTTTTCATTAACAATTAACACACATTATAGCTATACCTTTCCCGCAAGCTACGAAGATCCCGACGGGTCCATTAAAATTCTCCACCCAACCTGGTACCGGCTCTGCGATACTAGATATCACTGTAAGAAAGAAAGAACCTATATTAGAATAAGGTTTTGAAACGAAATAATTGCCTGTATTTGTTTTCGTTTGATATGTCTGCCCGTTATAATACCAACAATCCTACCCGCAGAAACTTTTAGTATTTTCGTGATCATGGCGCTTGCAACAGTGCCGGAATATAGAGAACTCAAACAAAAACAAATACATGGTAATTAACTCATTTCAAAACCTAATTCTAATATTATTGACCATGGTAGTTCAAAACAGTATAAAAAACATATAATTATGAAAATTGTATGCAGGTACATCCAGCAAAACATCAATAGGTTCAAAAATAAGGGTGTGGCGATTGATTACAAGTCATCTGATGTTAAGTGACGATGTGGTCGAAGATGCCGCCACGCTACACCTGAA
Source organism: Opisthograptis luteolata (assembly GCA_931315375.2). Classification (NCBI taxonomy): domain Eukaryota; kingdom Metazoa; phylum Arthropoda; class Insecta; order Lepidoptera; family Geometridae; genus Opisthograptis; species Opisthograptis luteolata. The sequence goes on from OV928061.1 coordinate 3,790,323, forward strand.
CTGGGAACTGGCTCTCAAGTGAGGCTACCGGAACATACCGATAGGTGCACGGCGACAGATTCTCAACTTAATTCTCGTGTGAAAGTAGCTGAATGAAGGAAGTTCCTCACCAATGGAAGGTCTGATGATGACAGCAGGCAGTTGGCCCCGGTTTTCATACACCACGTGCTCAGCTAATTGCTTCGTGAACGTGTAAGTGTTGGGCAGCTCGCCTAGGTACCTACAATTGATAATATTTGGTTCTTGGACATGCTGGCTTCCTCACGATGTTTTCCTTCACCGTTTTGAACGGTGCACACATAACTTATCCTACTAATATGATAAACGTGAAAGTTTGTGAGTATGGATGGATGGATGTTTGTTACTCTTTCACGTAAAAACTACTGAAAGGATCTGAATGAAATTTGGAATGAAGCTTCTTTTTATCCTGGAAAAAGGTTCCTGCGGGATAACGGGAAGACGCGGGTGAAGCCGCGGGACGCAACTACTTTAGTCATAAGAGTAGGTATGTGCGAAACCGAGAGAATTCGAACTCTGTGTCGGCGTCTTGTAAGGTGCACGCGGTACCTTTTGGCCATCATCGCTTCATACCCGCAAAGTCCCTCGACTACCTTACAGTTCCTACACAGCACTTGATTTGTCGATTAGACTCAATAGAAAGAATTCTAAAAAGTTGTTTTTAAAATCACTGACATAACTTTATTACAAACCTGTAGTGCGATTCTAATTCACTCGGAAAGATTCGATGTCACTTTCGCTTCACGGAAACGTTTTCCGAGAGCAAATATGTGGCGGAAACTTTTCCGTGATAGAACAGAGGGTTTGTCAAATTAAATGTCAGTCTCCGATTTCATTTAATGAATCGCGTCCAAAAAATTCTCAAGGAAGCTTTTCCGAATCCGTGATCGGAAGAGTTTTCGAGTGAATTATAATCGTACTGCAGGTCGCCGGTCGGTTCTTACTTAAAAACGTTGAAAAACACTGCTGTAAGTTTTGAAAATGAAAGCTATACTAACTTTGGCGTGAGCATTCTAAGGGTATGCTCCTCGACCTGGCCGCAGATCTTCAGGGTGTCGCGCCAGTCCGCGAGGGGAGGGTACATCACCTCCCCCACCGGGTCGCGATTTGTGTTCGAGTACGAAGTCGATACGTGGACTAGAGACTGGAAAGAAGAAACACATACTAAGTATATTCTGCTAAAATCATACAATATGTGAAAGTTAGTGAGGATGAATGTAAGGATGGCTCCAATTCAATCAATTAGTAATAAGAATAAAATTGACAAAGTGATCGCACCAAAAAAAGTACCAGCCGGGCGTTTCTTACCTGTTCTTTTGCCGGCGTAAGGAGGTTGGAACAGGCGTAGCTAGTTTTCAGTTTGACGTTTTAAAGTAATCACAATGTATCCTATTGAATAAAGTGCTATTGACTATTGATGTTTGTTACTGTTTCACGCAAAAACTACTAAACGGATTTGACTGAAATTAAGATTGGAGATAGCTTATATCCTGGATTAACACATAGGCTACTTTTTATCCTGAAAAAGTTCCTGCGGGATAACGGGAAGACGCGGGTGAAACCGCGGGGCGCAGGTAACGTACTTATATTTAACTAGCTGCTCCCCGCGTTTTCGACCGCGTCTTCCCGTTATCCCGCAGGATCTTTTCCAGAATAAAAAGTAGCTTATATGTTAATCCAGGGTATAACCTATCTCCAATCCAAATTTCATTCAGATCCGTCGAGCCGTTTTTGCGTGAAGAAGTAACAAACATAGGCATTCTCTAGTGCTCGCCTGGCTAGCTATCAGCCTCAAGTTAAGAATTTGTCGCCAAGCACCTATCGACGTGTTAGCATTTAAAAGCAAGTTTCCTATCCAGCAGTATCGTCGTGACGCCTTCAACAATCTTCTTGTGATCAAACGCTACCCTGTAGAGATGTAAACGAAAAGTCTTAAATAAATACTTACAGATAAGTTTTTCATATCTTTTGCCAGATCCATCATTTCCTTAGTCCCGTTGAGGTTCATTTTGGCTGCGTATGTTAGAGAATCATCGAATCTGAGGACAAAAATGGCCAAACGCTCAAACCTCATGTATTATGAGTCCCTGTATCGATATTTGAGAAAACGTCACGAGATGCGACCAACTTCGTTGCTTACGTGAAATTTGCGCGTCACGAGTCGCGACCAATCTTATCGTCTAATGCCCGAAATTAATAATCGATCCGATCCGTTATCAGTGGTTTTGGATCGATATGTCTTGATATGTGATGTGTATGTCATAATACGTCATTTTAGTACTAGGGCTTGACAGATTACTACTAAAATGACATTATGATATGACATATCGATCCGAAACCGTGGATAACGGATCAGGATCGATTATTAATTTCGGCCGTTAGTCAGGGCTTCCTAAACTTTCAACTTAACTTCCCCCTGGAACCCTAGCGACTTTTCCGCGGACCCCACTTTAGGAATGACTGATTTAAGTAACCATTTCTTTTCTTTCAGTCTTCTAAACATGATAGGAACAGTTGCCATGATTATTTTGTTTGGTTATAAGAAACAAGAATGGCTTAGATCCCGCGGGAACCGTTTAAGGAGTCTATATGTGCCTATATCCGTTCAAAATTTCATAAAGATGTGTTCAGCGTGAAGAACTTGTGGCGGCGTCGGCGCGCACCCGAGACGTGCGCACTCGTCGACGACGCGCAGCAGAATGGCGCGCGCATTATTATTATTACTCTAGGTTAAAATAGTATATATGGCCACCACGTTGGGCAAATAAATCAGTAATCATTGGACTGCGAATTTTACTACACCTAAAACCCTACCCTTGCGAAGTAGTGAGGCTGTGGGGCACCAAGCACCCCACAAACTCACTTACAACCTTTCGCATTAATAATATTAGTTACCTTACACTTGCTGCTACGTGGAAGATTATGTTGACGTGATTAACCAATAGTGTTCTGTCCTCGTCTGATAAACCTGAAAGACATTAAGCTTTTACAATCAATCAATCAACCAAATTACACTCAGAATTAGCAAGCTGAAGGGGCTGGTCAGCTGCAGAACCGATAACCGTTGGGGTAGACGTGTTCTTGAGTGGGCGACCGCGACTTGTCAAACTGAGTGTAGGACGCCCTGCGACTAGGTGGAGCGACGACTTGCAGACGTAGTGTAGGACGCCCTGCGACTAGGTGGAGCGACGACTTGCAGACGTAGTGTAGGACGCCCTGCGACTAGGTGGAGCGACGACTTGCAGACGTAGTGTAGGACGCCCTGCGACTAGGTGGAGCGACGACTTGCGCCGAGTGGCGGAGGCAGGAGTTGGGGGAGAGGAGCCGGCGCCCGCCGGGCTGAGTGTGAGGCCTATGCCCAGCAGTGGGGACTGACACAGGCTGAAGATGATGATGATTTATTTGCTAGTCAATGAAGGTACTTAAATTACGCTGTATGGTTAAGAATGTACCTAAACCGGATTTACAGACATCCCCGGCAACCACGGATACTTTATCCTTGAACAAATCCGGTTTCTCCTTTCTTAGTCTGTCGAAGCACTGGAAAGAAGAGAAGAGGTTTTAATTAATTTAAATTGCATTAATGTAGTCCGCTGGACGACGCGGTGGATACGGACCTGCGCGAGCTCCACACTCTGAACAGGGCTGAAATCGCTCAGGGTAGAGAGGAGTGGCGCTCTCTCGTTTCGGAGGCCAAGATACACTTTGGTTGGCTGAGTCATCGGAGTTAAAGTTAGTTAAAGTTATGCATTACATTTCATTCAAATCCAAAAGTATTTACAAAGGTACACACTTACTAACATGCGTCTATAGATTATGCATTTATGTTTTAAACAAACGTCATTTAATTTATTTATTAGGTAAATCACACCGTTCAAAGTCCTTTTGGGAGGTTATAGACGAGTATTTAAAACAGGTTAATTGGTGGATTCAACAACGTAAAGTTGTGCGGTGTGTTCCGGCAGCCTCACTTGCGAGCCAGTTCCCAGTCCAGGTGTAGCGTGGCGCCATCTTCGACCACATCGTCACTTAACATCAGGTGCTTGTGGTCAAACCTCACACAAACGGTTCACACTTACCGCTAATGAGTAAATCTGCTGCAGTCTATCCTCTGACTTGACTCCTTTCTTTTCTCGCATGAGCAAGTAAATGTGGTTCAAGTCCGAGCAGCTATACAAAAGCTTCTCTATCAGGACTTTACCTATAAACCCTGAAAGAAGTATTTATCAACCATATATAAGTCACATATAGAGCGAATGGCCAAACAGTAACGCATGTGCCTTACAAAGCACCGATTCTCTCTGCCCCGCACCGATGACTTAATAAGTTACGTGCGGATGTGCCATCGCTCAAAACGGTGAAGGTAAACATTGTGAGGAAACCGGCATGTCCAAGAACTGCAACATTCAAGGGCATGCGATATCTACCAACCCGCACTGAGCCTGCGTGCTAGATTTCGGCCCGTACTCTGTCTGAGAGAAGGCCAGAGCCCCAGCAGTGGGTACGTGATAGGCTGATGATGATGATAAGATAGGTAGGTTTGTACACTTACCAGAACCTCCAGTTATGAAAATATTCTTGCCATTGAAGTATTCTTCGATTATTGGAACTTCGCTTAAATCCCTTTCTTCTAAAAATCCCATTTTTGCACAAAGTTGTTAAGATTTATTATTTTTAGAGGTTGAAAACTTGTGTAAATCAATAGATATTGCGACGCTTTGTTATAAGGATAAAAACAAACGCTTTTATAGGTGCTTGCTGTCTTTTATGTTTTGTGAGCAGTGTTAATGACAAAATTAATTAATTTTATTCGTTATTTGTGAGAATGATGACGTGTCCGAAATAAAGATTTTATTGTATTAATAATGTTAAATAACTATTTTGTTCAACAATTTCAATCAACTTTTTGTCACTATTTCTGTTTATATTGTAAAAGCATAAAAATAATGAGTGGTTTTGAAAATGCTATCTAATGCTTACGATTAGACTTCTAGAATCGAAAGACGCTACTTTATAAGAACCAGAGTGCGCTTGCAACAATAATTAAAACAACAAAGGCACCTACAGTCAGCACCAGGAACATGTAAACGTTTTAAAAATTTCAAATTAACAAATAGCAAAATTTCAAATTAAAAAATTCCCCGACAATTTCAAACTCAAAAAATATTTATTCAGTGGGTGGGACACAACATTGTAATCACCATAAAATCGATCACATTTCATTTTAAATATTTATCTTTAAAACCCCCCTACTAATAATAGAAATGCGAAAGTAACTCTATCTGTCTGTCTATCTCGCTTTCACGCTTAAACTACTAAACCGATTTTAATGAAATTTGGTACGGAGATAGTTTGAACCCTGAGGAAGGACAGAGGATACTTTTTATCATACACATTGACGTTTAAAGGAGCAATCACTCTCTATCAAGTCAACTTAAAAATAAAAAAAAAACGGAATCAAAATCGGTTTATCCTTTTGGAAGCTACTAGGTGGACTGACGACATTGTAAGAGTCGCAGGGAGCCGATAGATGCTAATGGCTGATAGCCGTTCATGGTGGCGTTCAAGGGGGGAGGCCTATGTTCAGCAGTGGACTTCTTCCGGCTGTTGATGATGATAAACCCAACTTTTTGACGTGACAACGTCTTATAATTCGATAGAGCACGAAAAAACATAACTCATGCGGCGTTACCTCGCTCTGCGGCGTTACCTCGCTCTGAGGCGTTCCATGTAAGGCTTGAAGTGCAAGCGAGAGCGCGGAACGAGCGACAAAGAAGCACAATCGGCCAATCGACGTTGTCACGTTCAACTATCGTCAGTAAACCGACTTTACAGACAACCAATTTTTTTTATATATTTAGAAACGTATACATGTTAATTCTGTTGACTGTACCTACCTATTGTACCTAACTGTGTTGAGGGCGATAGTTCACGATTAACAATTCTATGTAGTACATAATTAAAATGACATCAGCCTATTGTAATGCTTCCATAAAATATAAACAGTAACTATTCATCAATAGTAAACATGACAATATAAATAAGTTAAAAGTAACAAGGTTTTCCCCGGGGTTGCACCCGCGTGGACTCATTTTAAAATTTTTATACAAAACTAGCGGCCCGCCCCGGCTTCGCACGGGTATTTAGCAAAAACGCAAAAATTATAATACACACATTATTGGAGTTTTAGTAAGGATCCCTAGTTTTATTGAAAACAGACATCAATATTTATACAATACTAACGTCACTCAATTGTTTTGCCTTCCCGGACCCTCTCCACTAACACTTGAACTTTATGGTATGGTATTAAAGTTCAAATTGACTTAAGTATTGTTACGAATCGTTTGTATGGGGAAAAGAAAAGGGCTAATTTTAGTGTTTTCCCGGCAATTATGCGATTTTTCTCGCCGTAAAAACCATTATTGGACTTCAACGAACATTTAAAAAAAGAATTGGTAAAATTGGTCCAGGCGTTGTTGAGTTATGCGCTTACCAACATATTTTGCGATTCATTTTTATATTATAGATATATTGTGCTCAGGTCCAGGGCAGTATGAAAAGTGGCCAATGTTCTTTGGTGCAAAGATAGTTTGAGCTCTGAGAAAGGACAAGAGACACTTTTTATTGCGCAAACTGTAGTCCACGCGGGTGAAACCGCAGGAACAGCTGGTACAAAAAACCAACAAAACAACAAACAAAGGTTTCGTCTTTGACCACTTTAAGAACCCTAATTCTAACCATTGACACCTTTCTTAAAGTCCCGAACCGAGCGTAGACCCTAAAAATGTAAAAATATGTAAATTGAGTTATTTTTAAACAGGAAATGACACACTTAAATTAAACGGGTTCGTTACCCTGAAATGTGGTTCCTTCAAAGTTAACCGTAGTCAAATATGTACATACTTATTTATCGACCTCCTCCGAAACGGCTCGACTGATTTTCATGATATTTTTACCCACGACGGAACGGAGACGGTATATGCGTTTCGGGTGAGAGGTTGTTTGTTTGTGCAACTCCATGTTGCCATATTTCTCCAAAACTACTTGTCCGATTTTGTTGCAGTTTTCAGTTATGGCCTCGGGTTTGATTAGTGCATGTGCTTAGATAGGTGTTACGGTGACAGCTTGCCAGGGGGCGCTGCAGTGAACATTTGTTTGTGCAAAACCCGGGGCGGCGCATTATGTACAAGTAAAAGTTAAAACAAAATTAAAAGTTTTGAAAAACCCCACGGCGCGACGGTTAAAAAGTTATCAATCAATCAATATAATTTATTTGCATAAACATGGGGTACACAATAAAGGGTGATAAAACGAAATAGTTAGATCGCCATATTTTGACCTTTCGGTGTGCAAATTGGGTTGCAATATAATAACAGCTTAAGTACATTAAATTATAAATTTCCATGCATGAATTATTATAAAATCTATAGCAGTTGCAATTATAACAGTTAACAATAAATCTAAATGTCTAGGAATAAAGCTATGTCAAATGAAAAGATTATATATTATATAAATTATTAGAGTCAGATCGCAATAATGTGCCAATTGAGTTGAGTAGTTGAGTTGAGTAGTTGAGTAGTTATTGAAAATACATAAAATAATTTAAGAACCCCAGACTTAAACAGGCAAAACCGGGTCGGGTTGCTATTTAGTGTATTTAGCTATAAGTTTACTTTGACTACGTATCAAAAACAGACTCTTAGTAATATGTAAAAAAAACCCCCGACGCTAAAAGAGGGGTGTTATAAGTTAGATGTGTCTGTCTGTCTGTCTGTTTGTGGCACCGTAGCTCGCGAACGGATGAAGCGATTTCAATTTAGTTTTTTTTTGTGTGAAAGGTGAGTTACGGGCGAGTGTTTTTAGCTATGTTTGATGAAAATCGGTCCAAGATGTCGGGGGTTTAATAAATTTTAATAGTTATTGTAAACCTTAGGTAGTACAGTCAACGACAAAACTAGCTGATCGTTCTCGTTTTTCCAAATGTGTTTCTAATCAGTAATTATTATTGTTTGTTTTACATTTTACATGGTATCATTTTTACCACAACATAACACATCTGATTTTAGGTGATGATGAGGTCAAAAATTGGTATCTATGAGAATAATAGAAAAATGTGTGATTGTTCAGTGACTTTTGTCGTTGACTGTACCATAGTAAAGGAGTAATAGTTCAGCTTCATATAAATCGGCCGTCGCCGGTTTGAATGTGTGCGTGAGTAGCGGCACCGTGTACGCACGCACTTTTCACGCACACAATCACATAAACGAAAGGAGGCGGCCGGGGCCGCGGCCATGCACTCAGTACGGAACGCGCCGCCTATGCGTCACCGCAAGAGTAGGCAATTAACTCTTGTTTGAAAAAATTGTTCTTAGTCAATTAATAAACTAATTAGGTACTTACTGTCTAAATCCATCATCCATTTGGATTTATATGGCTATGTTATTACTTATTAATTATTTACTTACCTTTGTATTTTATTTCTTTATCTTTCTACTCTATTGTTGTTATATTATGTTACGCTTCTATTTCCTGTTTTAACCTACCTTATTCTTTTTATATGTGACTCCTGTGATTGGCTTAATTTCTTTCTGTAATTGTATATTCTTAATTTAGTTAGTAAGCTGTTTGGATGTCCAAATAAAATAAAATAAAATAAACTCGTCGAGCGGCCTTAGCTAACCTACTGTTCTTTATATACTGTGACTGTACCTAACGGGTAGCGTTTGACCACAAGTCACGTGATGTTAAGCGACGATGGGGTCGCACAACGTTATAAATAAAAAACCAGTAATAAAAAATAACATATTTATTCAAATACATTTTCACAGCGGTTCCACCAAACCCTAAGAAACGAGTTTCTCCTTTTAAAAGCCCCACTAAAACTATTAAATAATTATCATAATAATTTAATCACATTTGTCTATAGAAAACTACCTATTTTACAAAAATAAATATGGCGCAGTTTCATTCTGTGCGAGAACCACAGCGGACAACGAAATGTTATCATTTACAAAAAGCTTGCAACAATGGCGACTTTTCGGACAGTAATTATTGAGAAAAAAGATTTATTAAAAGAAAATAATAGAAAAAAGAGGACAGAAACAACAGAAAGGAAAGAAAAAAACCGGCCAAGTGCGAGTCGGACTCGCGCATAAAGGGTTCCGTCTATAAAAACGGCAAAAAAACAATGGTGTCGATTCGGTTTTGCATTCTCTAAAACTAAACTAAGTTTGACAGGTCTAAAAGTAATGCTGTCTTTGTCTTACCACTGAAGTAAAAAAAGAACAGCATTACTTTTAGTTTTGTCAAACTTAGTTTAGTTTTAGAGAATGCAAAACCGAATCGACACCAAATATAAATAAATCCTAATATATGTATGTATGTCCTATGTATGTATGTTTGTTACTCTTTCACGCGAAAACTACTGAACGGATTTGAGTGAAATTTGGAATGAAGATAGCTTATAGCCTGGATTAACACATAGGCTACTTTTCATCCCGGAAAGAGGTTCCTGCGGGATAACAGGAAGACGCGGGGCGCAACTAGTAGTTTATAAAAAAAACAGTACATGACGTCATTTCTTATCTGTATTGTTTTACAAAAATTACGCCTAATTGATCATTTTATCATTAAAACATTCATCATCATCATCATTATCAGCCTTCCACGTTCCCACTGCTGGGACTCTGGTTTTCTCTCAGAGAGAGAGTATGGGCTATAATCTAGCACGCGGGCCCAGTGCGGGTTGGTAGATGTCGCATGCCCTTGAATGTTCTTGGACATGCCGGTTTCCTCACGATGTTATCCTTCACCGTTTTGAGCGATGGCAAATCCGCACATAACTTATTAAGTCATAGGTGCGGGAACGAGAGGATTCGAACTCGGTGTCGGCATCTTGTAAGTCGCACGCCAAACCGTTCGACCACCATCGCTCACATTATATTACACCATATTTTAGTTTTTTTTATTGTTATTAGGGACTGTCCGGTTGCTTCCGGCCGCCATCGCAACTCTTTCGCAACCAGTTGTCTGCGAGGTTTTTTTTGTCTTTCATGGCAACCAGTTGTGATAGAAGAATATTTATTCTTGTTACTTAACCAGTTACCTCTCTCTGGTGCTCTCTCTGAGAGAAGGCCAGAGACCCAGCAGTGGGAACGTGAAACGCTGATAATGATGATGATGATGAACCAGTTACCAACACGGTATATTTCAAAATGCCTAACGCGCAATTTTTTTCACTTCACGCTGTCTCGCTTCTGTTCTGTGTGTTGTGTGTGTATGTTCTGTGTTGTGTATGTGTATGTTTTGTGTTCTTCTGTTGTGTTCGACTTAGGCTCGCTGTTTTTATAGATACACGCTTATATGGCTTAACTTAATATTCGCACAAAGGATTATTGCCTATAAATCTAAATATTATATATATATAACAAGCCGGAATAATTACCAACAAATAGATCACAAAATAGACCAGGGCCCGTAGCCAAGATGCATTCTGCAATCGTTGACGCTAGTAGAAAACAAGAAAAAAGTATTGGTTTGACATATTTCAACGCTAAGTCACGTGGTCAGAAATATGTCAAACCAATACTTTTTTCTTGTTTTCTATTAGCGTCAACGATTGCAGAATGCATCTTGGCTACGGGCCCAGTACCCCTAGTACAAGTTTCGACGTTTACCACCACCGACTTGTCAAAGTGGCAACTCGATCTGCTTAAATTCAAAAAGTAACTCAATAACCTTGTTGGAATATGATTATAACGATCTAAAATAACCCGTATTAACGATTTCAGTTCCTCCAAGTCTCGGTAAGATTCGCTGAAAAAAATATGTATGGATGGAAACGAAAACTTTTATAGTTTTTGTAAACTATCAAAACCTGTACTAGGGGTACAGAGATTGCTACTACTACGGAACTCTAAATAATATAAGGCACTAGAACTGTTTGTCACCTATTTGTCACCTATCACTTAAAGACCCATGTCCTTCCCCAGGGTTCAAACTATCTCTGTACCAAATTTCATTTAAATCGGTTCAGTAGTTTAGGCATGAAAGCTTATTATAAAAAAGGAATCTAAGGCCTTATATTATTACGATATCTTAGGTAACTCAAAAACTTTAGAGCTATAGATTAGATCACGGCTCAAAACCTTGATCTTATTTTTTTATAAAATAACGTTAGTAGAAAAAAAAACAGGAATGTAATCGATTTTTACGTCAGACAAGGGATTTCGTGACGCCGATTTCGTGACGTCACTTTTATAAATCTTAAATCTATATACATAAAAGAAAGTCGTGTTAGTTACACTATTTATAACACAAGAACGGCTGAACCGATTTGGCTGAAAATTTGTGGGGAGGTAGCTTAGAACCAAGAGACAGACATAGGATACTTTTTATCCCGGCGTCCATTAATTACGTGAGGCATCTTTGAGAATTTTTCCACCCTCTCCCCCCTTGGTGGGATATCGAAAGATATTCCTCAACTCCCTCCCCCTCTCCTAATCTCACGCGAGATTCTTCAAAAGTTCTATTCTTCTAAGCGTGGGTTAATAAGAAAAGAACAACAACAAAAAAAAAACTGAACACCATCTTGTTGGGCAAATGCTATTATAGCGTAGGCGATTTTTTTGCTGACAGTGCTTTTTGTGGTGAAATGTGACATTTCTGACATATGTAATCTCTTTTTGACCGTTTTATTTTTGACTATTTAATTGTTGTTATCTAATTGCCCTATGACCTTTTATTGATTCTTGTTTATTTATTTCTTACTCAATGATTCATTCTTTTTCTTTAATGTGATATTGTCATTATTATTATTATATTCTCTTTTTTATTTTTCTAGTTAATTTGATTTTGTAATTAGCGGCCATCCCACTCTATTTGTACGCCCATTTAGGCAAAACATGTTGTACCTATAATCCCTTTATTGAAGATCTGCATGCAATCTTGCTATGTAACAGCACATGTTTACAAATAAAATATCTTTATCTTTACGTGATATTTGCCAGGACGGGGTGGGGGGAGGGGGGTCCCTAAGAAATAAATACATTTTCATTTCATTTTCTTTTATCGCGATAAAATTATCACATGTTCTTCCTCAAGGTTCAAAACTATTTCCGTTCCAAATTTCATTTAAATTGTTTTAGTTGTTTACGCGTGGAATACATACAAACAGATAGCACAAACCGTGGATAGATATGTTATTGAAAAGGGGGAAGGTAGGATAAAAAGTAGCTAAAGTCCTCGCGCGATTAACGGCAAACCCCAAAGGTATCATATTGCTATAAGTAAGACAGACAGACATGTTAAAAAAATATAAATATTTAGTTACGTCACAGCCTCAAGCCGTATTCCGAAATAAATATTATTTATCATACAATTTTACAATTCTTAATATAAATACATTTATATGTACGTACATTTAGTATTTTCATATAATCCACACACACAAAAACATAGGTGCGTAATTCTTAAGACTGTAAAAAGCATTTTTAACACTCTTTCCTTGGCCAATCACACATCTTTTTATTACCTTGGCCCAGTACATTGTAACACTCTTTCATTGCCGTGGCCAATCACATTGTAACACTTTTACATCCGGTGACTAATCAAATTGTAACTTTTCTTATTGCCGTGGCCAATCACATTGTAACACTTTTACATCCGGTGACTAATCAAATTGTAACTTTTCTTATTGCTGTGGCTAATGACATTGTAACTCTTACATCCAGTGACCAATCAAATTGTAACTTTTCTTACCTTGACCCAGTACACTGTAACACTCTTTCATTGCCATGGCCAATAACATTGTAACTCTTTTCTTACCATGGCCCTGTACATTGCAACTCATTGTCACATTGTAACTCATTGTAGGATGTAAAAACATCCTTGGCCCAGTACATTGTATCACTCTTTTATTCCCTTGGCCCTGTACATTGTAACACTCTTTTATTGCCGTGGCCAATTACATATTAACTTTTTTCTTACATTGGCCCTGTACATTGTGTCATTCATTTATTCCTAAAACCAATTACATTGTATTTAGTGTGAACTATCTTGGTCAATGACATTGTAACTCTTTCATTACCTTGACCAGTAACATTGTAAATTAATTTTAAGCAAATCACAAGTAAGGTTACAAGTTAGCTCTGCGCGTCAGTCGTTAACAAAATTAGCAACTTTTTTTGATTGCGGAAACAATTAATAAATTTTTAGTGATAATCTATTGTATAAATATTTTTGCGCACTTATAATCATGCATTTCTATAGATACGTTTTGAAATTGATAAAAATTAAGCCCCGCCTATCCAAAGGTTGTCTGGAAGAGGTCGCTCTCACACCATAAGCCCGCTTACTGTACATAATATTACGTCTATTTTTGGCGCCTTGTAGTGTTCTATCTAAACTAACATTAACAAAGGTAAAGTTTGTTTGTTGAGATTGGATGTACGAGGTAATATCCAGAACTACTGATCCGATTTTAATAATTCTTTCGCTGTTGGAAAGCTACACTATCGGTGAGTCTCATAGGCTTATTTCATTGTGATAAAAAAAAACGTGTGAGCTAGTTTCATATACATATATCCGGATATAAATATCCGAAAACGACGTTAACGACGTTTATGAAAACGTTAAAACATTTTGTTCGTTTTATATTACGACTATATGGAATTACAACTATATTTACTAATTATATGTATATATATAAATATATATGTTTTTGTATATGTTATTGCTCGATTTCTAATGCGGATAGTTTTCTCTGGAACTCGAGGCGTTGTGATGGTGTGAGTTCCTGTAATAAAAAAAAGATCTTATTAATCACAATATTTTTTTCTACTCACAGGATAGCGTTTGACCACAAGTAACCTGATGTTAAGTGACGATGTGTTCGAAGATGGCGTCACGCTACACCTGAACTGGGAACTGGCTCTCAAGTGAGGCTGCCGGAACACACCGATAGTTGCTTGGTGACAGATTCTTAACAAGAGGTAGCTAGCAAGGCGAGTACTAGAAAATACCCTACCACCAAGCTGTGGTTTCATCACGATGTTTTCCTTCACAGATAGCTCAAGCTCATTGTAGGATTCGAACCCACAACCTACGGATCGCTTCAAAGTGATCACATGCATCCTACTAGATAAACAAAGAACATTGACCACTTTACATATTGTCCTGGACCTGACCGAAATATATTTTGTATAAAAATTTTCGTTTCCGTCAATATCACTTGACAGTGACAGTCAATTTGCTAGTAAATAGATTAAAAAGATTGGCTTTTGTTCATGTTTGGTAAATATTTTGAAAATAATGTTGATTTTAATGACTTAATTTAAGTAGGGCCGACTTCCAAAGCGTCAAACGGAATGGCAAAGAAAATGCGGAGTGCGTTCAAAACATCCAAGTATCGTGTAAGTTAAAAAATGTCCTAAGAAACTACGAAGTTAAAAAGACAATATCTTCTTTTTCTACGCTGTCTTTAAAATATCGTTTATATAATCTTAATTAGCAAAAAATTATATTTTTTATCGTATATCGATCGTTTTCATACGACCTCGGGTCCGTTTTGGCCATTGTTCTTTTCACTTCTGACTTTTGTTTGCCGTCCGATTGGTTGATAGGTGTGCGTGTGTATGTGTGTTTGTCGGTGTGCGTGTGACTCACCATGACGAGGTCGTTGACGGCCTGCATGAGGGCGTCCTGCCGGATGGAGCGCAGGTTCCTCTCCAGCACCGAGGAGTCGTCCCCGGCCTGCGCCTCCAGCCACAGGCACACCGCCTCGTTGTCGTGCTCCCACTGGTGGGACTGGGGGAAGAAACGACCTTTCAGCCTTTCACGTTCCCACTGCTGGGACTCTGGCCTTCTCTCAGAAAGAGAGCATGGGCTGTAATCTACCACGCTGGCCCAGTGCGGGTTGGTAAATGTCGCATGCCCTTGAATGTTGCGGTTCTTGGGCATGCCGGTTTCCTCACGATGTTTTCCTTCACCGTTTTGAGCGATGGCAAATCCGCACATAACTTAGGTGATAGGTGCGGGGCCGAGAGGATTCGAACTCGGTGTCGGCGTCTTGTAAGTCGCACGCCTAACCGTTCGGCCACCATCGTTCTTCTGACAATACTATTATTACTTAAAAATTGACGAATTGTCAACAGACATAAATGTCATTGACAATTTTAACTCCGTAAAATAGTACTCGGTAAAATAAAAAATTCACTGTTCTGCCACAATTTCTTCGAATCTCAGAGCTCCGGCACAGCCTCCCTGGATCCCTAGCTACCTGCGTCTCCCCCAGGTGCTCCGTGAACCACCTCCGCAGCGTGGCGGCCGCGGCGCCCTGGTCCATCTTGTCTGCGGGCTGCACGGCCGCCTGCACCCGTCTCTCCTGCTCGTTCTGCCGCAGCAGCCGACGCAGCCTCCAGTACAGGAGCCGGCGGGAGTCCCGCCACGGGATTATATCCTGGGAAAGGTATGTTTTTGTACTTGTTACAGGGTAGCGTTTGACCACAAGTCACCTGTACGCTTAGTAGAAGTTTTGAAAAGTGTAAAAGTTTTCGTAAACGTCAAAGTTTACTACCGCCAAGTTGTCAAAGTGGCATCTCGTACTTCCTATTCAAAAGGTAACTAAAAAACTGTGTTGGAATTCGAATACAACGATTTGAAATAACTTACAAAACAATTTACATTACGAAATTAGTTGCTTGAGTTTTTTAACACTAATTCCACCAGTATTTTCACGTGTAAACGTTCAGTTTTACAATGCATGCATTACTTTCGTGACACTGGAGTAGTTTGATGCTATGCGCACATTTTTTGTAAAACTAATGTCATGCAACTAATTTCATCATGTAAATGCGACGCGAAACTAGTGTCGCGACAGCACCTGCGCAGAGTGGACGTGTGGACGTAAAATACAGCTTTGATTTTGACAGGGCCATTGTCTCCGCGATACTGATAATTTCACGACACTATAATTTAGACGATTAAGTGACTGGCTTTTAAAATATTGTTTTTATAGTGTAAAAGATTTTATTTTTATTTTTATTTATTTTATTATTTATTAGTGTAAAAGAATTTATCGAGCAAAAATATTTGTTAACATTTGCACGTCTGCATGCAGGCTGAATACTTTACCAAATTTTAACTTAAGATCTTATTATGATGTACGAGTATATTATGTATTCTTACAAATAAATGATTGATTGACGAAAAAAGTTTCACATGTGCTAAAATTAGGCCCTGTCAAAATCAAAGCTGTATTTTACGTCCACACGTCCACTCTGCGCAGGTGCTGTCGCGACACTAGTTTCACGTCGCATTTACATGATGAAATTAGTTGCATGACATTAGTTTTACAAAAAATATGCGCATAGCACGAAACTACTCCAGTTTCGCAAAAGTAATGCATGCATTGTAAAACTGAACGTTTACACGTGAAATTACTGGTCAAATTAGTGTTATAAAACTAATGTCATGCAACTAGTTTCGTAATGTAAATCCGGCTTCATGCATGACACTTGTTTCGTAATGTAAATCCGGCTTTACTGCACCCTGCGGTTTCACCCGCGTGGGCTACAGTTTATAAAATCAATCAATCATTTTATAGCGAGAAATAAAATCAATCAATCATTTTATAGCGAGAACAAGTGTCATAATATGTCCTTCCTCAGGGTTCAAACTATTTCCGTAACATATTCATTTAAATCGGTTATATGAATATATAAATATAAATATACATATATATTTATATATATTTTTATAATATAGATTCAGAACTTACAAATATACATCCTTTCTCTAACATTCTCACAGCTGTGTCGTGAAGTTCCGCGAATTGAACGGCGATCTGTAACAAGAGGTTGTAATCATCAGTCTATTCCGTTCCCACTGCTGGGACAGAGGCCTTCTCTCAGAGAGAGTGTGGGCTGTAATCCACCACGCGGGCCCAGTGCGGGTTGGCAGATATGCTAGCGACCAGCCCTGGTGTCAGTTGTCAGACCACCTGAAGGCCTCCAACATAGTCTAACGACTGCCATCCTAAGGCCGACGACCTATCGTGACCTCCGAAGCACGGAAGCGGTCAGTGGTAGTGACGTCGCCTTGCGATCCGCAGAACGTGGGTTCGAATCGTACAACAAGCTTGAGCTTTCGGTGAAGGAAAAAATCGTGATGAAACCATAGCTTGGTGTTAGGGCATTTTCTAGTGTTCGCCTGGCTAGCTATCACCATCTGTTGCCAAGCACTTATCGGAGTGTTCCGGCAGCCTCACTTGAGAGCCAGTTCCCAGTCCAGGTGTAGCGTGGCGCCATCTTCGACCACATCGTCACTTAACATCAGGTGACTTGTGGTCAAACGCTACCCTGTAAGTAGTAAATAACAGGCCGGTTTGCAACGATACATCTTTTGTAGTTACTACATAACAATGTGGCGCAATGGGTGGATAGCCGACTGTGAAGCGTGAGGTCGCGGGTTCAATTTCCGCTACAGGACAAATATTTGTGCATTGAAAAAAAAAGTGCCAGTATTTGTTCCATGTCCGGGTGTTGTGGATCCCCGATCCGCGTAGTATCTGATACCCTAGATACAGGGTGTCCTAGTTAGGGGTCAGAGCTATGTATGTGATTGTGTGGGCGTTAATTATTATTCACTAGCTGACCCAGCGATCTTCGTATCGCCAATAAAAGTTGTCTGAAGGAAATTTATTTCCGTTTCTCACCCTCCCTGAACTTTCACAAATATTTAAAGATCAAAATTATCCAAATCAGTCCAGCCGTTCTCGAGTTTTAGCGAGACTAACGAACAGCAATTCATTTTTATATATAAAGAAAGAAAAGATTTACAATGCATATTGTTTTGTTTTATGTATTTTTGTATAATTTTTTGGAAATATTCTTATTGAACAACTCACCTCGTGGTAAATGGGACTTAGCTCCTTTTCTCTCAACTTCATCGCCTTCTCGGCGGCTAACAGTTCCGTCTCCAACTCCCTCACTCTGCCCTCCGCTTGATTGCCTGTGTCGGTTTTGATGAGGACTTCGTCGATTGATCCTCGCCTGTCGAGATTCTTCGAGATTTCTTTGATTTGGTCTTTGAGTTCTGTAAGACAAATAAATTATTATTATTATCTCTTCATTTATGTTATTTCTTAAGCAAAAGTTTTTTACATTAATTTTATACAATAATATTAAACAAAATTACTATAAAAAACTAAAAGCTAGAGTGGCACCGGTAGCGGGGCAGGACTCAAGCTACCGGTGGTTAGGGCTGCAGAGTGAGGAACCTCCTGACGATACGCGCCGTGTCAAGGAGTATTGCCTTCTGCATTCGACCCTTGATCCAACCGTCCAGCGAGAGCCTCTTAAGATGTTGATCGAGTCGAGACTCTTCGCTATGAGACCGTTCGCTGAAACGACTATCGGGACGATGATCGTTGAGTCAACATCCCACATAGCGGTCACCTCGTGAGCCAAGTCAAGATATTTACTTAACTTGTCTTTTTTATTATTATTATTAATATAACTGGCTGTTCCCCGCGGTTTCACCCGCATGGGCTACAGTTTATCGCGACAAAAAGTAGCCTATGTCCTTTCTCAGGCTCTAGACTATCTCTGTACCAAAAAATCGGTTCTTTAGGCGTGAAAGCATAACCGACAGACAGATGTATTCGGTTTTTCATTCTCTAAAACTAAACTAAGTTTGACAGGTCTAAAAGTAATGCTGTCTTTTTCTGACCACTGAAGTAAAAAAAGGACAGCATCAATTATAGATAATCGACACCACCAATAGCCTTTCACACGTCGAACTGAACTTTGTCAAAAATCAACACTTTTAAAATAATTTAAATAGATTCCACGAACGTCGACGACGCTCCGCCATCTTACCTGCGACCCTGGCGGCGTGCCGGAGCAACTCCGGGTCGAGCCGGTGCATCGTCTTCAGTATGTCGCGTTGCTTGAACTTCACCTCCACAATGCCCTCCGCTTCTAGCACTCCGCCTCTGTAATGGGATAAAAATGTTATCTAGATTTAGCTATAGGAGAGCTGACTTTCCAGTTTGTTGCCTGGAACTAAAAACTTTCGCTTTTACAAAAACTTTTAAGATGAAACCAAACGAGCGTAGTCGTGAGTCGCGAATTTTCGGCCGCTCATTTTACGTTCAACTGAATTTCTGTTGAGTTGCCAGACGTACTGAATTTATTTATCCAGTATTGAGCGTTGGTACGGGCTGTTCGTGTCGTCGAGCACGATGGATCCATTAAAAATATTGTGTATTTACGAAGAGGAGGCCAGAAAAAGAAGCTGAGTAAACCCACTCGATAGTTAGAAGCTGGTGGACAGTTTCATGCTTTATTTGCCCTTCCCTCACCACGACCGAAATTCGGTCGAGTTTACGCGCATTGAGTCAGACATTGAGGCAGAGAACTCATTTTGCGTCGTCGTGTGACACCAACTAACTGCCTTTTTGTATGAAACCGAATGCAGCAGAATTTATGCTACCGAAATTCTGCGACTCACGACTCGCAAAATTACGTTTTTTTTTTACTACTTACAGTGTAGCGTTTGACCACAAGTCACCTGATGTTAAGTGACGATGTGGTCGAAGATGGCGCCACGCTACACCTGGACTGGGAACTGGCTCTCAAGTGAGGCTGCCGGAACACACCGATAGGTGCTTGGCAAAAGATTCTTAACTTGAGGGTGGTAGCTAGCCAGGCGAGTACTAGAAAATACCCTACCACCAAGCTATGATTTCATCACGATGTTTTCCTTCACCGAAAGCTCAAGCTCATTGTAGGATTCGAACCCACGTCCTACGGATCGCAAGCCGACGTCACTACGACTGAGCCATTATCGCTATAAACGCTCGTTTTTCACCCTTATAGTTTTCAAAACTGGTACTGGGGCTACAGATTTCTGATTTCATCGAATGTAATCACCTAGCCAAGTTGGACGCTGGTGCAGGACGCCCTGCGACTAGGTGGAGCGACGACTTGCGCCGAGTGGCTGGCAGTAGTTGGATGAGAAGAGCCGAAGACCGGGCTCTGTGGGGTACCTTGGGAGAGGCCTATGTCCAGCAGTGGACTGATACAGGCTTATGATGATGATGATGACTCACCTAGCCTCCGGGTCGGCGTACATTTCCATCCTGAGACTGTTGACGCTGGGGTCGACGACCGCCCACGCCCCTCCCCTGAGTTCGGCCCCGGGGGGAATGTACACGAGCACAGGGGCGGTAGCCCCGCGTAAAGCTCGCACTATCTCCGCACCGAACTTTAGAATTTGTTCGTACATGTCTGTGGAATTTTGAGTTCAGACTGATAAAGGCTGGTGATGATGATGATGATGGTGGTAGAGATTTTATTCAGAGATAAAAAGTCAAAAGTAAATTGTGATCAGTTTAAAGCGTACGCCTGTTCCAAACTCCTTACGCCGGCAAAAGAACAGGCAAGAAACGCCCGGCAGGTAATTTTTTTGGCGCGATCAGTTTGACGTTTTCATTCTTATTTATATTTATGTCTGTGTTGTACGTTTTCTACCTCATTTGTCAACGTAAGGAGGTTGGAAGAGGCGTAGCAAGTTTTAGGTTTGACGTTTTAAAGTGATCACATGTTGTATCTTACTGATTCTTACTACATAATATATATTTTTTTTAATTGATTATGTTATTATCGCTCCAAAATGGCAAACATATTCATATTTCATCATTACTTCCTACAATGTAGCGTTTGACCACAAGTCACCTGATGTTAAGTGACGATGTGGTCGAAGGTAGCGTCACGCTACACCTGCAGCGCGATTCTAATTCACTCGGAAACACTTCCGACCACGAATTCGGAAAAGCTTCCGCGAGAATTTTGTAGCCTCGATTCATCAATCTGATATTGAACTTGTCATCCCAGCTCTCGGAAAACGTTTCCATGAAGCGGAAGTGTCGTCGAATCCGGCACGGAAAATTTCCGAGTGAATTAGAGCCGCACTGCTGGACTGGGAACTGCACAAAATGCTTATAGTCGTATTTTTAATTCGGCGAAGCCAATTGACAGTAGCTAATGTCACTTTGTAAAATAATGTTGCCAAATTTAATGAGAGAAAGTCGCTATTTTTAAACTCTCTCGACTCGAACTCGAGTGTTTGTAAACAAACGGCAGAGTTCCTTTGAGAGCGAACATTTTTCATCGTTTACAAACTCTATAAGCGGTTTACCTCGTGTTGTCTGCGCCGCTACCCGCCCCCGCTACAATATATTTTGTTAATTTGTTAGTTTATTGGACATACTTAATTTTTTTTTCTTTGTTATGCCGTCACACGATTAGTGTATTTGCCTGTGTCAAGTATAAAATATTTCAAACTCAGAGGGTTGAATCTAGTTTAAATGATGATGATGATGATGATAATGATGAGATGATGGGATGAGGATAGTTGTTGGCGGCCAGCACCGCAATTCGTTTGCAAGCTTTTTATACTTTTTATGTTTTGAATTTATATTTTGTTTTTCTACATTTGAAATATTGTTTTGATACGTAGTCTAGAGTTGCTCAATAAACGTCCTCAACAATAGTGTTTAGGTAAAGTAGTGGCGCTTTACTTAAACTTTACACGGACTTTTTTGGAGCAACTAGAAAAGTTACTTTCACAATATTATTTCAATTTCCCACACTCATGTATACATTAACGAACACATAATGGTTAAAGTAATAGTGATGCGTTCAGTTCTCGTTCAATCAGACGAATGAACAATGAGTGTGAATAATTAATTATTTCAAACTATAAAAGAATATTATTCATTCATTCAGGAGTTTTTTCAATCATTCACTTTGTCACAACACTATTTTTATTTCATCAGAAACTGACAACACAGTAAACGTCAGTTAACTTCGTCTAATTAAAAATAGGACTATACCTTTCTGTCCGCCGCTGAAGCCACGCCAGTTGGCGAATATGATGATGGGCAGGTTTTCTCTTGAGAAGTCGTTGATGGCTTGCGCAGTCTTGTACGATGAGTCGGGGAACCATACCTGGGGAAAAATGTTGTTTTATTTACGACCTTATTGTGATGTACTTAAGACCTTTTTAAGATGTATTTACGATCTTTTGAGATATATTTACAACCTTATTGAGATGTATTTACGACCTTACTGAGATTCACAGCGACAAAAGGTATTAAGTCGGTATTTTTGGGATTTGGTCTAAATGCTTTCTATATTTTGTAGGTAAAAATACTTAAAAACAAGTGCATTATCCTAATTTATCCTACTATAACATTATAAATGTGAAAGTTTATGAGTATGGATGTATTCGAGTGAAATTTGGAACCCACGTCCTAAGGATCGCAAGCCGACGTCACTACCACTGAGCCATCGTCGCTATAAGAATACTCACTTGCCCCGCCTGCTGCAGCGTTTTCGACTCGGAGTCCAAGTTGGCGGGATCAGCTGGTAGCGTGAACTCGACAGTCCTCGTTTCCACCGCTATAACGCCCACCGGAATACCGCCTAGACGAGCGCGGCCTGTGTAACGGAAAAAAGATCTGTAGTACACTTTGACATAAGTACAGTGTGACTTTGTTGGCGGCAATGGAATTGTCAACATGAAAATTTTGTTTTTATTTCCAAAACTTGTGTTTCTTCGAGTGTTAATGGTTCGGTTTTGCATTCTCTAAAACTAAACTAAATTTGACAGGTCTAAAAGTAATGATGTCCTTTTTTTACTTCAGTGGTTAGAAAAAGACAGCAATACTATAAAGACCTGTCAAACTTAGTTTAGTTTTAGAGAATGCAAAACCGAATCGACACTAATGTGTAATATTGGTGGATTTTATTAACCATTATGTGTTCGTTAATGTGTACGAGTGTGGGAAATTGAAATAAAGTTGTGCAAGTGACTTTTCAAGTTGCTCCAATAAGTCAATCCCCTACTTAAACACAGTTAAAGTTGTTAAAAGTGACTTTGCTCTGAGTCTTACACTCTACTTTTCATATCCTTCTATGAGAAAATAAATAAGAGACACTTTTAAGTAATTAATGAATGAGTTTAATAAAAAATGACATGAATGTATAAAGGTCAATATTAAATTTATATTTTTTAAGTTACCACGCCTCCCAGCACCGTACAGCCAATTCTGACAGCCAGTAATTTATACAATTTGCGTTAGATTTCAATGAACGATTCATCTTCCAAATAGTGTTGCTAAACTATCGATAGTATTGCTACCCGTAAATCAAAAACTATCGATAGCAACGATTATTTTAGACTCGATAGTCTGCCAATTCGCAATATTAAACAATACTGATGTAAATTGGTAAACTATCTATCGATAGTCTAAAATAATCGATACCATTGATAGTTTTTTGTTCACAAGCAACAACACTATCGATAGTTTTGCACTCGCTCGGTTGCCTCGTTTTGATACTTTTCGAATAGAAGGTGTGAAAGCATATTTACCCGTGATGACAGTCTGCGCCCAGGGCCGCATGATCTCGTCGAAGGAGCCGGCGTCGAAGAAGCCCCCCTTGAGCCCGTCCCCGGCCAGCATGAGGCGCGGGTCGTGCGGCCCGCGCGGCGGCGTCCACTGCACCGGCCGCGTCACCGGGTCCACGGCGCGCATTATGGGGACCATGCTCAGCTTGTCCTGCGAGATTGTACGGGGGTTAGTTCAACACATTGAAGGACACAACTGCTGAGGACGTCGTCAGTTAATAATATTATTACTGACAAAACTGTGCATTGTAACCGACCAGATATTACGGTACTAAATAAACAAACAAAATCAGTATATCTTATTGATGTAGCAATATGCAATATGCATAAAAATTAAATTTTTAAAATAAAAGATCATTTATTGTGGCATAACTATAATAGTTAGATATATGCTCTCGCGGACTTTTTTGTAGATCTAAATGAGACCTACAAACCCGTAACACATTATTTTGTTCTAGTGTCAATAGTTTTGGCAGCGCACGCAAAAATAGGTTTTCGATTTCACACCTTGGGTTGCAAAATTGCAATTTTCTTACGGATCCCTAATTTTTTTGGAAATAAAATATAGCCTATAGCCTTCCTCGATAAATGGGCTATCTAACACTGAAAGAATTTTTCAAATCGGATCAGTAGTTCCTGAGATTAGCGCGTTCAAACAAACAAACAAACAAACAAACTCTGCAGCTTATTAGTATAGATATATTATATAGTATAGATGAATGGTTAGCACAGACAATTGATGTAGGTACAATGATCTTATGGTATTAGAGAAGCGTCACGTTTTGCCGTTATTGGCGTACAAAATCAAGAGATGCTGAGATACTGTCACCATGAAATAAAATATGTAGGTACATAAAAATTTAATACAATTAAACCAACATTAGGTGAACATTAGAAATAGAAAATACAAATAATAATAGTTATTTGTTATGCAAGGCTGCAAAGTTGCATTTGGCGCGAGTACTTGTATTGAAACCTGAGCAAGCGAAGGGTTCTAAGATAGGACCATGAGCGAAGCGAGTGGTTCAAATATAGAATCCTGAGCATAGCGAGGGTTTCAAAGGTACGAGATGCAGAATAACTTTGCAGCCGAGCGAAACACACAACTTTTCACCTCACTACAGCGAGGAAAATGCTAGATGCAAGAAAAACAGATGAAATAGGTTTGTTTTTTCATGCAATAGTCATGCTGGCCAGTGCGATTATTCCAAAAAGAGGTGTTGGCACACTGACAAGAAATAAGTATTGTTGCATTTTAAGTGGACTGGCGGTATGGAAAATTAATGAATAGAAAGATTCGAAGTTTAAAAATACTTTCCACGCTAGCACGCAAAATGCGCTTTTGCACTCAGATTCCGAATGACAAACAGACTCTTTCCGAGCTTGTGAGGTG
Source organism: Opisthograptis luteolata (assembly GCA_931315375.2). Lineage (NCBI taxonomy): Eukaryota > Metazoa > Arthropoda > Insecta > Lepidoptera > Geometridae > Opisthograptis > Opisthograptis luteolata. Next base: position 3,815,209 of record OV928061.1, read on the forward strand.
AAAAATAATTGGTTAATTACATAGTAAAGTTAGATACATATTTGAAGGTAAATTATATAAATAAGATATGATGATGATGATGATTCAATTAGCTATCCACCGTTGTGTTATTACCTTGGGCACGAAGCCGAGCCACCGCACCGCGGTCCGTATGGCCTCCAGGTCGCTGGGCGCGGTGGCGTGCGTGACGCCGTTGTTGTGCATGATCTGCACGCCGCCCAGCTGGCTGTTGCTGGCGTACACGGCGCGCCCCAGCACCTTGTTCAGCGCCGCGTACCCCGTCAGGATTATGTACGACGACTCCACTTGGATGACGCGGTGGCCTAGGCTGGAATGCGCAGTTGGAAGGTTTAGAAAGGTATTCTGGAATGACGCTCGAGCGATGATCAGTACAGATGCGACGAGTCTACTTGGATGAAGCGGTGGCCGAGGCTGGAATGCGCAGTTGGAAGGTTTAGAAAGGTATTCTGGAATGACGCTCGAGCGATAATCAGTACAGATGCGACGAGTCTACTTGGATGACGCGGTGGCCGAGGCTGGAATGCGCAGTTGGGAGGTTTAGAAAGGCCCCGCACCTATGACTCAATATGTGCGGATTTGCCATCGCTCAAAAACGGTGAAGGAAAACATCGTAAGGAAACCGGCATGTCCAAGAACCGCAACATTTGACGACCGATGTGGCGCAATGGGCGGATAGCCGACTGTGAAGCGTGAGGTCGCGGGTTCGATTCCCGCTACACGACAAATATTTGTGCATTGAAAAAAAAAGCGCAAGTATTTGTTCTGCGTCTGGGTGTTGTGGATACCCGATCCTCATAGTTTCTGATACCCCAGATACAGGGAAACCTATTTAGGGGTCAGAGCCTATGTATGTGATTGTGCGGGCATTATTATTTTTATTATTTATTATTGAAGGGCATGCGACATCTACCAACCCGCTGAGCCAGCGTGGTAGATTACGGGACAAACTCTCTCTGTGAGAGAAGACCAGAGTCCCAGCAGTGGGAACGTGAGAGGCTGATGCTGATGAAGGTGTTATACTCACCGCACGACGTACGATCCGATGCCGATAGCTCGGCAGGTCACGACGGAAATCGTGACGATGTCCTCGTACGCCTGCGCCGTCTCCCCAGCGATGAGACCCGCGTCCCGGAGGCATTCCACACCTAGGCCGTCTTCTTTGCCTGAGGATATGACGATAGCAAATTTAATGTAATAGAGAAGCGAGGGATAGGCGCAGGGGGACAGGTAGTTGTCCCCCCCCCCCCTCTGTACTAGGGGGTACTAGCTTACTTACCAATAATATCTGTGATCTTGTATCTGGACCCCCCCTCGTCTTCTATCAGACCCCAGAGGCCCCAGGTTGGAGAAGGCGCAGGGGGACAAGTAGTTGTACCCCCCACTTGTACTAGGGGTACATGTTTACTTACCAATGATATCTGTGATCTTGTATCTAGACTCCCACTCGTCTTCTATCAGACCCCAAGGGCCCCAGCTTGGAGAAGGCGCAGGGGGACAGGTAGTTGTACCCCCCACTTGTACTAGGGGTACATGCTTAGGGCTTACTTACCAATTATATCTGTGATCTTGTATCTGGACTCCCCCTCGTCTTCTATCAGCTGTGTGTTCACGGATCCCAGGGGCCCCAGCTTGGAGAAGGCGCTGGGGGACAGGTAGAGGTACTTGAAGCCTCGCTCGGGCCTCTCGGAGTCTATCCACGCCACGTTGAATTCCGATTTCACTTCTTCCGCTACGCCGATACGAGCGCCGGAGTTCACGCTTATGTATAGCTGTTGGGGGATGTTGAAATTTTATCATAGTTTATAAACACGAAAGTTTGTATGTATGGATGGATCGATCGATGGATGGATGTTTGTTACTCTTTCACGCGAAAACTACTGAACGGATCTGAATGAAATTTGGAATGGAGATAGCTTATACCCTGGATTAACACATAGGCTACTTTTTATCCCGGAAAAAGGTTCCTGCGGGATAAGAGGAAGGCGCAATTAGTTAGTCATATTTTGACTTTGACTTACCCTAGGTATTTTCAGTTCCCTCGCATATACGGAAGCCTTGTAGAAGACCCCGTCCTCTTGGGGTCCGAAAGACCCCATGTAGTAGGTCAGGTCGTTGGCGATGAGGATGATGTCGCGGCCCTCGGGGCACTCGACCGTGTAGAGGGTTATACGCCACGCTACCATGCCCACCTGTGGGATAAGAATCATATATAACAGACCATCAGTGAGATTCTAATTCACTCGGAAAGCTTCCGTGTCGGATGTCAAGTCCGACGTCAAGCGAAAGGCTTCACGGAAACGTTTTCCGAGAGCAAATAGGTGTCGGAAACTTTTACGCGATTGAATAGCTGGTATGTCAAATTAACGTCTGTTTCCAAAGTCAGATCAATGAATCGCGTCTAAAAAGTTGTCGCGGAAACTTTCCGAGTCCGTGGTCGGAAGAGTTTCCGAGTGATTTAGACCCAAACTACGGAATTACTGATATAACTGCGATAAATAAAATGAATATTTAGCAGAATATTGTGGAGTAATGCTGCTGATATTAACACCATATTTGTATTGCTGAAGAGAGCTGTTCGTGCGATTAATAATATGGACCACAGAGAATCTCTAAGGACTAAGTTTAAAGAAATTAAAATAATGACAGGACTTTTTTGGCGGCAATCGAATTGTCAACGTGAAAATTTTGTTTTTATTTCCAAAACTTGTGTTTCTTCGAGTGATAATGTGTAATATTGGTGGATTATTAACCATTATGTGTTCGTTAATGTGTACGAGTGTGGGAAATTGAAATAAAGTTGTGAAAGTGACTTTTCAAGTTGCTCCAAAAAAGTCCGTGTAAAGTTTAAGTAAAGCACCACTACTTTACTTAAACACTATCCTCATCCCATCATCTCATCATCATCATCACCATCATCTCATCATCATCATCACCATCATCATTTAAACTTGATTCAATTCTCTGAGTTTGAAATCTTTTATACTTGACACTGGCAAATACACTAATCGTGTGACGCCATAACAAAACAAAAAAATAAAAATAATGACAGTTGTTTATCATAATTATGAAAATAATGTTCATACGCATACATTTTGATAGGTTAAAGTACTAAGAATGAAGATATAATTGCAGTACCTACTACTAGGAGGGGGGAGAGGGGGCAAATAGGATGTTCTGCTTACATTGTTCTGCCCCGGCAGCCTGGTGACCTCCACCACTCGCCGCTCGCCATCAGGCTCCACAACCAGCTCCACTGCCGTCATAACGTTGTCCGGCATCGGTCCTGGGAACGTACACAACAATGAAAATATAAATATAAACAACTAACATTCATACAAAACGTCACTGCATTTGTTTACATAGCCTACTGACGTCATGACCACAGAGCAATATGGCGTCCACTACGACTAGAGTTTTCGTCAAATTGCGCGCGAAATTCAAAAAGGCAAAAGCACTTTTATGGCACATAACGATTAAATTTTTTTTGTGAATTTTTCAGTGGTTCACTAGTACTATAAAATCTAATTGAGACATTTTTTAAAAATGGGTGTTTACAATATTGTCTACTAGTTACTATTGTCAATACAATGTTGGAGTAGTCCCCTCAACAAATATTTACCGTCGACGCTGCCATCTTCGATGCATTCCCGCCACCGGTTCTCGACCACTTCCCGGAACATGTCGGGCATGTCGTACACATACGTGGTGCCTTGCGACGTTGCCTGCGACAGTAAGGTAAATATCAAAGCAAATCATTTACTTGTGAGAATACATATAATGCCCACACAATCACATACATAGGCTATGACCCCTAACTAGGTTTCCCTGTATCTAGGGTATCAGAAACTACGAGGATCGGGGATCCACAACACCCAGACCCAGGCACAGAACAAATACTTGCGCTTTTTTTTTCAATGCACAAATATTTGTCCTGTAGCGGGAATCGAACCCGCGACCTCACGCTTCACAGTCGGCTATCCGCCCATTGCGCCACATCGGTCGTCATATAAATAAATGATATACCATATAAATAAAGATCTTACCGACCGCATTTTATTTCTTACTATTTCTGTCCATCCAAAGGTTGTCTGGTAAAAATTGCTTTAACCGATAAGACCGCCCATTGTAACACTATCTCAAAGATCTTTCCTTTAATGTTGTTTTATTTTTCTGTTGTTGTAGTGAAACAATAAAGCGTTATCTATCTATCTTAATTTTTTTTTCTTTTATGTAAAAGATTGGCAATCAAGCAGACGGCCCTGCCTGATGGAAAGCGGTCACCGTCGCCTATGGACATCTGCAACACGAGGGGAGTTGCCGATGCGTTGTCGACCTTTAAGGACTCTTTTCACACCCATCTTGAAAGGATTGCAGTTAAAGGCAGGTTGCAGTTTCAATATTAAGTTTTTCGACAAGCACCTATCGGTGTGCTCCGGCAGCCCCACTTGAGAGCCATTTCTCAAATTCAGGTGCCATCTTCGCTCACATCGTCACTTAACATCAGGTGGATTTGTGGCCTAAAGTTACTAGTTTGTCCATAGACTGGAATGGAGTAAATAAAACATCATGAGGAAACCGGCGTGTCCAAGAACCGCAACATTCAAGAGCATGGCGACACCTACCCACCCGCACTGGGTCCGCGTGCTACATTACGGCGCGTACTCTCTCTGAGAGAAGGTCCCAGCAGTGGGAACGTAATAGGCTGTTGACGTTGATATATCAGCGACTTACCAAGAACCTCTTCTGCTGCAGATAATCCTTGGTGACGTACGGTGTTGAGATCGGGAGGCCGTGCATCGGGCCCTGCCGCGCTCCGAACGATTGGAACGTTATCTGTTCAAACAAATAATTATAATCATAATAATGCACGCACAATCACATACATAAGCTTTGACCCCTAACTGGGATTCCGTTACTAGAATTCCGATTCGTTATCCCCAGTAAGTACAAGTTTTTAAAACCATAAAAGTATTCGTAAACGTCAAAGTTTACTACTGCCAACATGTCAAAGTGGCAACGCGTACTGCCTAAATGCAAAAAGTATCCTACTAATATTATAAACGCGAAAGTTTGTATGGATGTATGGATGAATGGATGGATGGATGGAAGGATGGATGGATGGATGTTTGTTACTCTTTCACGCAAAAACTATTGAACGGATCTGAATGAAATTTGGAATGGAGATAGCTCATACCCTGGATTATCACATAGGCTACTTTTTATCCCGGAGAAAGGTTCCTGCGGGATAACGAGAAGACGCGGGTGAAACCTCAGGGCGCAAGTAGTTTGAAATAATCCGCATTACCGATTTTAGACCCTCCAAGTTTCTGTAAGGGGCGCTGAAAATAATATGTTAGGAAGGAAACGTAATTTTTACAGTTTTTGTAAACTATCAAAACCTGTACTAGGGGTGTAGATAGCACTCACCACGCCAAGCCTGGGGTCCGAGATCTCTTCATAAGTGTACACATCCAAGGAGTAGCCGGATCCGTTCGACAGGCACAGCCTCACGTTTTTTGTTGGCGCTCCGGGACCTGAGAACATCATCATCAGCCTTTTTGCGTTCCCACTGCTGGGACTCTGGCCTTCTCTCAGAGAGAGATTACGCCCCATAATCTAGCACGCTGGCCCAGTGCGGGTTGGTAGATGTCGCATGCTCTTGAATGTTGCAGTTCTTGGACATGCCGGTTTCCTCACGATGGTTTCCATCACCGTTTTGAGCGATGGCAAATCCGCAGGTAACTTATCAAGTCATAGGTGCGGGGCCGAGAGGATTCGAACTCGGTGTCGGCGCTTTGTAAGTCGCACGCGTTACCGTTCGGCCACCATCGCTCTACGATAGTACATTATGATACAAGTGTGCGAAGTAGTCAGCTGTTTTAGGGCTGTGTCAGATACATTTCTGAAAGAAACTCTTCCTCGCCTGGCTACCCACCCTCATGTTAAGAATCTGTCGCCGTGCACCTATCGGTGTGTTCCGGCAGCCTCACTTTAGAGCCAGTTCCCAGTCCAGGTGTCACATAACATCAGGTGACTTGTGGTCAAACGCTACCCTGTAAGTAGTTAAAGGATGATTCAACACAACTCATTAATATTCATGTTCTCATATCCCAATGTGTACAACCAAACAAGAGAAATCTTATTAGTAAAGCTAATAAAAAAATATCGGACCATTAGATGACAAAAAAAAGCTTGGGATTTTAGTGAACTTGCTCCAATTCAATCAATTAGTAATAAGAATAAAATTGTCAATGTGATCGCGCCAAAAAAATTACCTGCCGGGCGTTTCTTGCCTGTTCTTTTGCCGGCGTAAGGAGGTTGGAACAGGCGTAGCTAGTTTTAAGTTGACGTTTTAAAGTGATCACAATGTATCCTATTGAATAAAAAAGATTTGAATTTAATTTGAGAAATATTTGAATTTGAATTTAATTTATTTCAAGTATGAAAGCTTTTTAAATTTTTTTCTATAAATTTTATTTTGTTCGCCTTGACGTGTGGAATATATCCTCACTTCTGATCTATAGGACATTATGTTACACGTTGTATGTGTGTGTGCCTGCACTCACCGATCCTGAGCGTGAACCTGATCTCAGCCTGCAGCACTCTCAGCTTCCACAGGCGAGGGCCGTAACGCATCACCATGCCCAGCACGGATTCTTCGATCTAGAACACACAAGCAACCTTAAGAGTACTGACCTACTAACTACTCGCGACACGGTAGCCGAGTTGGTGTAGTGACCCTGCCTTCGAAGCTAGCGTTCCCGGGCTCGAATCCCGGTAAGGGCAAACATATGTGTGTGATGAGGACGTATATTTGTACCTGAGTCTTGGATATTTCTATCTATACAAGTATTTATTTCTCTATATAAGTATGTATATCGTTGTGTTGTGATCGCGCCAAAACAATTACCTGCCGGGCGTTTCTTGCCTGTTCTTTTGCCGGCGTAAGGAGATTGGAACAGGCGTAGCTAGTTTTAAGTTTGACGTTTTAAAGAGATCACAATGTATCCTATTGAATAAAAAACTATTGAATTTGGGGCTAGGTCAATTGAGTGCAATGGTTCCCCGATATTTATTTTATTTTATATTCTATACGTGAAAGTTGGCGAGTATGGATGTAAGGAAGTTTACTGTTCAGAACTACCATGGTCTTACCTTGGCCGGGTCCATAATGACAGTGGGTCCAAAGTTCAGGAATATGTGGTTGCAATCGGTCCTCTTAGCCAATGGGTGGGAGAAAGCCACTTCCAATTCATCCATAGCCTCCAACAGTACCCTGTTAAGAAATATACTATTAGCAAACTTGTTGGCTTCTTATTCTATGTAATAGATTGGCAAAGAAGCTGACGGCCCGCCTGATGGACGCCTGAACCCACCTAGGGATCAAATCCAGCAATAAGCTTGAGCTTTCGGTGAAGGAAATCATCGTGATGAAACCATAGCTTGGTGGTAGGGCATTTTCTAGTACTCGCCTGACTAGCTACCACACTCAAGAATCTGTCGCCAAGCACCTATAGGTGTGTTCCGGCAGCCTCACTTGAGAGCCAGTTCCCAGTCCAGGTGTAGCGTGACGCCATCTTCTACCACATCATCACTTAACATCAGATGACTTGTGGTGAAACGCTACCCTGTAAGTAACAAGACAATTAGTCAATTAGGTGCGGATTTACCATCGCTCAAAAATGGTGAAGGAAAACATTGTGAGGAAACCGGCGTGTCCAAGAACTGCAACATTCAAGGGCATGCGACACCTACCAACCCGCACTGGGCCCGCGTGCTAGATTACGGCGCGTACTCTCTCTGAGAGAAGGCCAGAGTCCCAGCAGTGGGAACGTAATACGCTGATGCTGATGATGATGATCATTCATTTTGTACACAAACCTTTCGCCTTCGTTCTGCAGGTACTCGAAACTGGCTTCTTTGGTGATGAGATCCTGGTGTCTGATGATGGAGCGGATGAAGAATCTGTAGTCTGTCACCTCCTGGCCCTTCTTGACCTATGGATACAAAAAAAATAATGGCAATTAACTCCGATATTAACGCATTAAAGTAAACCTCTCCATTTTCAGCAACTCTTTTTAAAGCGTTGATGGCTTAGTGGTAGTGACGTCGGGTTGCGATTCGTAGGTCATGAGTTCGAGTTCTACAATGAGCTTGAGCTTTCGGTGAAGGAAAACATCGTGATGAAAGCTTAGCTTGGCGGTAGGGCATTTTCTAGTACTCGCCTGGCTAGCTACCACACTCAAGTTAAGAATCTGTCGCCGTGCACCTATCGGTGTGTTCCGGCAGCCTCACTTGAGAGCCAGTTCCCAGTCCAGGTGTAGCGTTGCACCACCTTCGACCACATCGTCACTTAACATTAGGTGACTTGTGGTCAAACGCTAGCATGTAAGTATTGTAAGTAGTAAAAAAAACCTCTGCTAGTACACATGCGAAAGTAACTTTTGTCTGTCTTTCTCAAGTTTTCCCTTCGCAAAATGTCGTAAGTTTTGGAGTGGGAGAGAGGGCAAAAAATCGCCAAAAACCCCCAAAAATTAATGAAAGCCTTCTTACCTTAGCCTTGCCGAGGTACAAGTGCATCTTCTGGTTGCTAGTAGGCAGCGCCTCCAGCTCGTAGCTCCTCATCCTGTACAGCTCCAGCTGGAACGCCGAGGCGGGCTCCAGGTGGCGGTAGATCGTGTCCTCGGTGAAGTCGTTGCGCGCTCGGTAAGTGAAGAACTTGGGGAATTGACGCCTGGGAATCAATCAATGAGGTGATCCGTCAGAGAACCACACGGAGAAAAAAGACCTTCTGAAGTACCGCTTTCCTTCTGAGTCAAAAGGGAAGGATTTGTGATTCAGAAGGAAAACTAAGGTAAAACAAGGAAGGAATCGGTCTTGGAAGGACTCAGAAGGAAAGTCAGAATTTTTTTCTCAGTGTAGGGTCACCAACATAGCTCACAGAATTAGCAAGCTGAAGTGGCAGTGGGCTGGTCATATAAGCCGCCGAACCGATAACCGTTGGGGTTGACGTGTTCTTGAGTGGAGACCGCGACTTGGCAAACGTAGTGTAGACGCCCTGCGGAAAGGTGGAGCGACGACAAATGGCTGCGAGGAGTTGGATGAGAAGATCCGGAGACCGGGCTCAGTGGCGTATCATGGGAGAGGCCTATGACCAGCAGTGGACTGATACAGGCTGATGCTGATGATGAATCAATCAATCAATCATTTATTGACACAATACAATTTAGACAGTAATTATGAAGCCTTTGGTTTCCGAAATAGTGGAAACTGTATTTCAGGAATCATATTATTCTCCAATTAATTAATGCATTTTACATGTCAATAAACAGACAGACCTCTGTGTGTCTGTCTGTATCGCTTTCACGCATAAACTACTGAACCGATTTAAAGTAAATTTGGTACGGAGATGGTTTGAACCCTGAGGAAGGACATAGGATACTTTTTATCTCGATAAACTGTAGCCCACGCGGGTGAAACCGCGGGCAACAGCTAGTAAATTAAGATAGTGAACATATTAAAACAATAGACTCAAATGAAAGTAATAAAGAGACACCTCTCGGTGTGTTCCGGCAGCCTCACTTGAGAGCCAGTTCCCATTCCAGGTGTAGCGTGGCGCCATCTGCGACCATATCGTCATTCAACATCAGGTGACTTGTGGTGAAACGCTACCCTGCATTTAAAAAACACACACGAAGAGAGAAAAACATGAAAGAAGAATCACACATCATGTTAACACATGATGATGTGTGGGTCTAAAATAGGGTCTTGGCAGTAAATCAGCGCAGTGGATTCGTCCATAGCATATATGCTGAGCCAAGTACTTTTTGGGAGGCACTGTACACAGCAGCAGTGTTCGCACCATCACATATTACTAATGGCTTATGTACAATGTTACTGTTTTTTGTGCGTTTCTTTATTTTTTGTTTCGTTATTGTGTACAGTTTTACCAAAAAAAAGTCTCTCTCTCTCTCTCTCTGATGATGATACACACATGACTGTTATGTGTCACATCATGTGAAGAAGTCACGCGTTATTGGCAAGGAATCTTGATGGTCATAGCGAATAAGGGCCCAGGATGTGCACTCACTTGATAAGCAGCATGAAGGTGATACGCCTGATCCGTTTTTGATGCAGTGCTAGTCGGTGCGCGCGACAGAAGTTGCCGAGGCGACGGGACACTGCAGAGTCGGAGCTCTCTCCTCCCGACTTGACGCCCACCATTAGGATGTGGATCGGTTCCAGAGGCTGCGGGAGAGGGAAAATAAAAGAGAAAAGATTTAAAAGAAAATAATAGAAAAAATGTTTGTTCATCAACTTATTATGGCCGGTTTCAATAACCGATCTATACACGGTTTGACATAAATTTGACATTACTTCTACGGAGCTTATGTCAAATTTCCATCTCTTGTAGGGCAAATCGTGGATAGATCGGTTATTGAAACCGGCCGTTAAAGTGTTAAACTCACAACTTCGTCCCCGGTGTCCAGGATCGGCTTGTAGTCGGCGCCGACATTAATGCTGGTGCTGTCGCGATTCTCACTGCCTTCTTGCAGCGCGGCCAGGTCCTATCAGAAACATTTACATGTCAAAAACAATAACAAAATATATCTTTTTTTTATTACTTACAGGGTAGCACCACCGCCAGACAGAGATACCTGTACAGCGCGCGAGAGAGACACACTCACCGCCTCACGCTGGCGTCACTAGCGATGTCGTACAATAGGTCGAACAGTTCTTCCGCGTACTGCTCGAACGAGTCGAAGGCACACCACCGTCAGAGACAGCTGTACAGCGCGCGAGGGAGACACACTCACCTCCCGCCTTACGCTAGCATCGCTAGCGAAGTCGTACACCAGGTCGAACAGTTCTTCCGCGTACTGCTCGAACGAGTCGAAGGCACACCACCGTCAGAGACAGCTGTACAGCGCGCGAGGGAGACACACTCACCTCCCGCCTTACGCTAGCATCGCTAGCGAAGTCGTACACCAGGTCGAACAGTTCTTCCGCGTACTGCTCGAACGAGTCGAAGGCACACCACCGTCAGAGACAGCTGTACAGCGCGCGAGGGAGACACACTCACCTCCCGCCTTACGCTAGCATCGCTAGCGAAGTCGTACACCAGGTCGAACAGTTCTTCCGCGTACTGCTCGAACGAGTCGAAGGCACACCACCGTCAGAGACAGCTGTACAGCGCGCGAGGGAGACACACTCACCTCCCGCCTTACGCTAGCATCGCTAGCGAAGTCGTACACCAGGTCGAACAGTTCTTCCGCGTACTGCTCGAACGAGTCGAAGGCACACCACCGTCAGAGACAGCTGTACAGCGCGCGAGGGAGACACACTCACCTCCCGCCTTACGCTAGCATCGCTAGCGAAGTCGTACACCAGGTCGAACAGTTCTTCCGCGTACTGCTCGAACGAGTCGAAGGCACACCACCGTCAGAGACAGCTGTACAGCGCGCGAGGGAGACACACTCACCTCCCGCCTTACGCTAGCATCGCTAGCGAAGTCGTACACCAGGTCGAACAGTTCTTCCGCGTACTGCTCGAACGAGTCGAAGGCACACCACCGTCAGAGACAGCTGTACAGCGCGCGAGGGAGACACACTCACCTCCCGCCTTACGCTAGCATCGCTAGCGAAGTCGTACACCAGGTCGAACAGTTCGTCCGCGTACTGCACGAACTGCTCGAACGAGTCGAAGGCGGCGAGCGCGCCGGTCCGGTGGTGACACTTGCGCATCGCAGCTGTGCACAGCTCGCCGGGGGTGCCCTCCTGGTCCTGAGCTGACGCCAGCTCGATCTCCGATTGGCTGAGCGGGATTCTGGAACGGTAGGATTGGTTCAAACTTCGTCCAATGAGCAGTGACCGTGAAACGTAGCTCTAAATTTTCGGTGATGATAACACTCACCGGTTAGGGTGTCCAGTGGGCAGTATAAACTGGAAGTGCACCACGCCCAGCTCCCCGGAGAGGCCCAAATGTTGCAAGCACGTGATGTCGTAAGAAACGTACGCCCGACGGACATACACCTCGAGCGCAGCATTACCTACCTGCGAATACAAGTGCTATATCAATAACGACATAGCTCACAGAATTTGCTGAAGTGGCAGTGAGCTGGTCGTACAAGCCGCAGAACCGACAACCGTTGGGGTAGACGTGTTGTTGAGTGGAGACCGCGACTTGGCAGACGTAGTGTAGGACGCCCTAAGACTAGGTGGAGCGACGACTTGCGCCGAGTGGCTGCCAGTAGTTGGATGAGAAGAGCCAGAGCCGGGTTCAGTGGCGTACCTTGGGAGAGACCTATGTCCAGCAGTGGATTGATACTGGCTGATGATAAAGATAAATATTTGAATAGAGATGGATGTTCTAAAATATATGGAGGCCAACTCTTTGAACATTACACTGAAAAAAATCGTGTTTTTTATGGCAAAATTTTGGTCTTAATTATGTCCTTGAATACATGTGAAGGCGTTCCCAAATTAATTATCCTTTCACAAAGGGTTGCCATATTGCCGCGATCACGCACAAATTGGTATCAATTTCAAATGAATTGATTTCACCCTCAATGTAGTTATCGTGATCAAAGGAAATATAACGCCTGAGGCTATGATATTCGGGGCGCAGCAAGGGAGGGGCGAGTTGGTGGTGCAACCCCTTTTAAACCAACTGTATATTTCTTATTTGTTTGTATGTTTGTTACGCGATTACTCCGTCAACTGAAGAGCGTCTGTTCAAAAGGCTAAATTTACACATTTAAATTTTTTCAGTAATCAATCAAAAATAAAAATATATTAAAGATTTAGAACACAAATAAAATTAAATTTTTGGTATGTGTAACTTTTTGGAAGTCTTCAATTGTGATCCAATTTTAATTCAATTTCAACTCCTAAGGATATGAAAACAGGGGATGATTGACAGAATTACTGATTGGTAACGATGTAGTCTGCAAAATAGTCTTATTACTCAAAAAAGAGGGACTAGGAACGTCTTTTGCAAATAACCTCGTACAAAACCCCCCCTGTAAAATAAATACTGATTACATCCACGATGTCTGATTATCCAACCAGCATTTGAGTGGTAATCATATTTTAATCGACAGAAATCACAGAGAGACCCTTCATTTTGGAAGCATTGAATTGTGGAAAAGGATAAAAGTATATAAAGTATATATTTATTATTATTTCAACTCTGCTCGGATTTATCAATTCTTTAGTGACAAGGTATTGAATATATTTTGTACTAATATTTGCTTTAATATAAAACATTTGCATGCCTGCACGCAAACCGAACTCAGCATCTACAACTAATATTTAAGAGCTTCATTTACCTACATCATCATCATCATCATCAGCCGGAAGAAGTCCACTGCTGAACATGAACCTCCCTCTTCGAACGCCACCATCCATGAACAGCTATTACCTAACTGCATCCATCGGCTCCCTGAGACTCTTACAATGTCCCCGCTCCCCCAAGTGGGACCTACAGAGCGTGTTCTGGTTCGTGGTCGCCACTCGAGAACCTCCCTTCCCCATCGGTTATCGTCTTCAGTTCTTTAGCTACATGTGTTTAACATGATTTGATTTTACAGGGTCTACGTACCGCTGCGACAGGTCCAGCTATGATGGAAGATATGGAAGTGCCACAGTTCAAGCCGTTCTGTCAGACGTACAGAATGATTACCTTCGCTTTGAGCGTGGGTATGATCTATCCGAACCCTAAGACAGATAAATGGAGAGCAGGGGCAGTGCGTAAGTTTATTTATTTATGTACATAATGTAATTGGTATCTAAACCTGAAACGTGCCCAGTACTCACACGGAAGCAATTTCATTATACAGTAGTAAAAACGAAACAATAACGTACTCTGTCGCACCTCGTAGCCTCGGCCGCGTGCGTGAGAGACGGCGACACTTCTCACGACGCGTATGCAGTGCGACGTCATACCCTGCGCTCATACACAATGTGTGAGTGTGTTGTACGTGACAGGTTTAGATAACCAACCTGTATTATAGAGATGATAGCTCAGAGGTAGTGACGTTGAATTACATCTTTCATCGAACATTTCTATTCCCTTCTCGCTTACTCCTTGTTACAGCAATACTAGTTTTCACTATATCGCCGCTAGCCATCACGATATTCATCGATATGTACCACAGCTGGATGGATCGAGACATCGTCAATATAATACGGCACAGCACTGTGGTGGGACCATTTTTAGGTGGTTTCTTTAAGGTCAGTCATTATTTTCTTTAATAGCAATTTGGTTTAGCCTGCTTACAGCAAGTATCTCTTACGAGGTACTAAGATGTGTTTATAAAAAGTAGTCTATGTGATTCCCCAGGGTCCTGGGACCAGTGCAAAATTTCTGCGGCTTATATGGCCAGCCCACTGCTACTTCAGCTTGCTGAATCTGTAGGCTATGTCAATGACCTTAGCTCTCTATCGGATCCTCTCATTTCTGATTTGATCCTTCGGGAAACTAAAAGTCTCCCTTTCCATCGCAAAAACACTTGATAAATCTATCTATTCACAGATGATCCTGATGTTTCACAAGCGTGTCCAAGCGAAGCGTATTTTGGACGAGATCGACCGGGATCACGAGCGATTCAACCACTTCTCGGGAGAATACCGACAGCTGACAGCTGATTGGATACGGCACAGTCAACTCTACTGCGAACGATCTTGGGTTCATTATTGCATACTTCTTACATTTTTGTTTAATTACAATGTAGCGTTTGAGGTCACCTGATGTTTGGTTACGAATACGATATGACCGCTACGAAGCGCCTAGATTGGGAACTGACCCTGAAGTTATTAATTTAGCCTCCTTGATTGCGCTGTCATTAAAATCTCGTAGACATAGCATTTCCCTATAGTCACTTCATAACGAGTAGGTATACCTTAGCAAACAGATGTCACAGCGCGATGGTACAACCTTAGCTTTTAGGCACAGACCTAAGCCATTGAGCGCTGGTACTTGGATAACGCGAAAAACAAAAATCGCGCGGATAAGACCGGAAAGTCGCAAGCGACGCCGATGCGGCATGGAACTTCGCTGTACTGTTTTTGATGTTATCAATGTTACAGGTCATCATCGTCGTCACTTGCGTTATGACGTTTCCAGCCATGGCTATCGTACTCAACATATACAACTTTACATGCAAAGATGAGCCGACCAAGTAAAAAAATCCTAATACCACCTAGTTTTTGATTTCTTAGTCCAATACCACTTTGTCATCGTTTCCCTAGCCTAGAATCACCTAGTTTTTGATTCCCTTTACCACATAGTCATAGACTTCCTAGCTAAATACCTACCACCGATAACCGTTGGGGTAGACGTGTTCTTGAGTGGAGACCGCGACTTGGCAGACGTAGTGTATGTAGGACGCCCTGCGACAAGGTGGAGCGACGACTTGCGCCGAGTGGCTGGCAGTGGTTGGTTGAGAAGAGCCAAAGACCGGGCTCAGTGGCGTGCCTTGGGAGAGGCCTATGTCCAGCAGTGGACTGATACAGGCTGATGATAATAAAACCACCTAGTTTTAGATTTCCTAGCATAACACCAATTAGTTATCCATTTCTTACCACCTAGCTTTTGATTTCATAACCTAATACCACCTAGTTTTAGATTTCCTAGCTTCATACCACTTAAGCTCGTATTCTAGAATGAAGCACAAGCGATGATAGATAGAAATATCCAAGACTCAGAAACAAATGCTCATGCTCATCACACATATATCTGCCCTTACCGGGATTTGAACCCGGTACCGCTAGCTTTGAAGGCAGGGTCACTACCAACTCGGCTACCGCGTCGTCAATAACGCCTTTTATGCATTGTTTCAGATATATGATCCACGATCTGAACAAACCATTCGATACGAAGGAGTCTCGGTTTGAAACACCTTATTTCGAGTGTGTTTTCGCGTACATGTTTTACTGTTCCATTCTGTACGTCATCAACTTCATTGGATATGATGGGTTAGTGACGTCATCTATATCAATATAATACGAGTATATAAGATTCAAAGTCCTGACTGACTGTTATCAACGCACAGAAGAAATACTTTTTTAACATAAATACATACCACAGTGTGCTCCCAAAAAAGGGGGATTAAGTTAATTTTATCCCGGTGAAATAAACGGTTCCTCAGGGATAGTCCACGCGGGTGAAGCCGCGGGGCAGAAGCTAGTTGTATGTATGCATATTGATAGAAATTTCTAAATTACAGTCTTACAAACACACTAGCTGTTCCCCTCGGTTCCATCCGAATGGACTACAGTTTATAGCGATACAAAGTATCGTATGTCCTTCCCCAGGGTATAAACTAACTCCATATCAATATCAACAAGATCTGTTAATCAGGGCGAAACTAGTAATTACATATATTAAAACGTGTCAGGTTCTTCGGTCTGTCCATAAACCACGCGTGTCTGAAGATGGACTTGTATTGCAAAGCTTTAGAGGACGCGATAGCGGGACCCGCGAGGGACATGCACCGCCGGATAGTGGCCGTCATCCAGGAGCAGAGCAGAATGTTTGAGTAAGGAATATGTCATCATCATCATCATCATCATCACCATCAGCCCGTATCAGTTCACTGCTGGACATAGGCCTCTCCCACCACTGAGCCTGATCTTCGGCTCCTCTCATCCAACTGCTGCCAACCACTTTGTATCTATCATCGTCGATGTATCATCATCATCAGCCGGAAGAAGTCCACTGCTGAACATAAGCCTTCCGCCTTGAACGCTACATTGAACAGCTATTAGCCATTTATATCCATCGGGTCCCTGCGACTCTTACAATGTCTAGTGGGACGCCTACCTACAAAACGTGTTCCGGTTCGTGGTCGCCACTCGAGAACCTTCGTTCTCCATTGGTTATCAATTCTTTATTTAATAGGATACATAATATGATCACTTTAAAACGTCAAACTTAAAACTAGCTACGCCTGTTCCAACCTCCTTACGCGGCAAAAGAACAGGCAAGAAACGCCCGGAAAGTATATTTTTGGGCGCGATCACATTGTCAATTCTATTCTTATTAATAAACTAGCTGTTCCCCGCGGTTTCACCCGCGTGGGCTACAGTTTATCGCGAAATCCTTTCTTAGCGGATGCCTACGTCATAACATCTACCTGCATGCCATATTTCAGCTCGATCCGTCCAGTGGTTTGGCCTGTGCGTTGATAGATCACTGTGTCAGTCAGTCATCAGTCAGTCACCTTTGTTTGTATATATAATTATATATAGATAATTGGTTGAATTGGAGCAAGTTCACCGCAGTCCCAAGCCTTTTTGTTTTCTAAAATAGTCCGAGATTCCGTAATAAGCTTTACTAATAAGATTTCTCTTGTTTGCTTGTGCACATTTGCTCATCCAATTATCCCCCTAAAATAGACAATAGGCAATATTTTTATTTGTAGTAAAAAACAATACATACACTTACATTAGATAATTAAATATTAAATACAAAATTATTAATTATTTGGGCGCGATCATATTTATTTTAATCTTACTACTAATTGATTGAATTGGAGCAAGTTCACTACATACAATCCCAAGCTATTTTTGTCATCTAAATATTCCGATATTTTATCATAAGCTTTACTATTAAGATTTCTCCCAATTGGCTGTGCACATTGGGATATGGAAACATGAACATTAACGAGTTACGGGATTACAATCAAAGCAGACCAAACCAAGCAGCACCCGTTCACGAGTTTACGCATGTGCCGACCATCGGTTCGTCGAGCGATGTGGCCATCGTCGATGTTTACATGACACTAAAGTTTCAATGCTTTCAGGTTTGTAGACTGGATCCAAGACACGTTCAATATATGGTTAGGTTTGATATTCCTAGCCACAATGATACAGATTTGTACGTGCTTGTATCACATTACTGAGGTAAGAATACAACTAGCTTGTTTTGTAACGAGACAATCTGTGCCCCTGTAAAGGTTCGTTTCCATAATGCTGAAGCCACACTAACGGGAAATGCCGTTCAATAGCGCGATGTTTGACATAAGTGTGGCTGCGACATTGGACAACGGCATTCACATTGGCGTTTGACGTTAGCCGATAACTCAAGTGCATTCACGTTGACCGTTCAAGTGTAGCCACTCACATAATAGCGTTAATGATTAACGCAACATTTATCGCTAAGATAGGCCGTGACATTTCCCTTGACGTTGACCTTAGTGTGGCCTGGGCATGATAGGTGGTAACAAACATTCACAGACAAACTTTCGCATTTAAAATATTAGTAGGGAGGTTCGTTTCCATCTTTAGACATTGGCTTGATTTTGTAGCGATAATGTAACCCTGTAAAAAAACTGTTTCATAGCATACAAGTACTAGCTGTTCCTAGCCTGAGCCTATGTCATTTCTCAGGCTCTAGACAAGTGGTTCCCAATTAGTTTTAGCTGCGTACCACTTCAAAAAACCCCATACCTGCACCCCTTATTGTAGCAATCACACTAATATTATAAATGCGAAAGTTTGTGTGGGTGTGTGTATGTTGGTTACTTCTTCACGCTCAAACGCCTGGATCAATTTTGATGAAATTTGGTATACAGGTAGTTGACACCCTGGATTAACAGATAGGCTACTTAACATGTTGTACCTATAATCCCTTTATTGAAGATCTGCATGCAACCTTGCTATGTAACAGCACATGTTTACAAATAAAATATCTTTATCTTTATCTATAAACCGCGGGCAACACCGCAGGGCACAGCTAGTCAAATTATATTTTGGACATTGTTCTTGTTTTTACTGATAGCCGCACGTACCTCGTGATGCAACTTCACGTACCCCTGGGGCTACACGTCCCACTAATTGGGAAACACTGCTCTAGACTATATCTGTACTAAATTTCATTGAAATCGGTTCAGTAGTTTTGGCGTGAAACCGAGACAGACAGACAGACAGAGTTACTTTCACATTTACAATATTAATAGTGATAGAGATAGTATGATGTCTCACAAGCTCAATGTCTGTAGATGGAACAGACCCTGAAATGTTCATGATGATCGGCGATGATGATGATGATGATGATGATGATGATGATGTATTTTTTCCCTGTCCCAGGGCTACGGCTTCGACCTCCGCTACATTATATTCATCACCGGCGCCATCATACACATTTACTTGCCATGCAGATACGCAGCTAAGTTGAAAGCTTTGGTAAGTTAAGTTTTTCGCATACTAATTTCATTTTGGGTAACTAGAAAAAACTAACTAACTGAGACGGCGCAACGACGCAAAGTGAGTGTTGTCCTCCGATAACAAAAGACGCCACTCCGCTCTGTCCCGCGCCGCCTCCCGCCACTCCTCCGCCTGCAGTGCGCGCAAGTACATAGTGACTTCGTCTCTGCAGCAATACCTGGGACACTCGCGCGTCACATGTATGCTCAAATGCTCATTTGACCGCACGACCCTCTCCCAATCTTTCAAGGTGGCCGAGCCAGAGAAGTTTATGTGCTTTTATCTCGCCGATGACATTTGATGATATTTTGGTTAACAGCTAACCTTATTTTGGTCTCTTACGCTAAGGCATAAACGATTATGAAAAAAGAAACGTTTGCATCTTGGCTAGGCCCATTAAGTGACTTATGGTCAAACGCAACCTTATCCTATTCTACTAATAATCTATACTAATATTATAAAGCTGCAGAGTTTGTTTGTTTGTTTGTTTGTTTGTTTGTTTGTTTGTTTGTTTGTTTGTTTGAACGCGCTAATCTCAGGAACTACTGGTCCGATTTGAAAAATTCTTTCAGTGTTGGATAGTCCATTTATCGAGGAAGGCTATAGGCTATATTTTATTTCCAAATAAATTAGGGATCCGTAAGAAAATTGCTATTTTGCAACCCAAGGTGTGAAATCGAAAACCTATTTTTGCGTGCGCTGCAAAAACTATTGACACTAGAACAAAATAATGTACTGCGGGTTTGTAGGTCTCATTTAGATCTACAAAAAAGTCCGCGAGAGCATATGTCTAACTATTATAGTTATGCCACAATAAGTGATCTTTTATTTTAAAAATTTATTTTTTCATGCCGCCGCTAGAAAAGGCTCTTTATTTGTATCTTGGTATTAATCCTTATCAAAATAAACTACTTCTTATTCAAAACTGCTTCAATGCCTTCCCATAACTTTTTGAATCATTCAATTCGGACATTCCATTCGAAAGATATCACGAGTTTAAAAATAAAACCGCCGCACCGCAGCGCAGCGGGAAACGCGGTGAGGTGAGCGGGGCACCGGGAGAATCTATGAAATAGGTAAAGTGCGGTCGCGGACCAGGCGCGATTCAAACGTGCGGTCCAAGAAAAATTAACTTAGAATTAAAATAGGATAATGGGTACCTACAGCAGGTAACGCGTTGAGGGGGCACCGAAGTGCGGGAATAATTTTGGAGTACATATACGGAATATAATTATACGCTATCGCGCCTAAACTACTGACCCGATTTAAATGAAATTTGGTATAGAGATAATTTGAGCCCCGGGGAAGGGACATAGGATACTTTTTATCGCGATAAACTGTAGCCCACGCGGGTGAAACCGCGAGGAACAGCTAGTATCTATACTAATATTATAAAGCTGCAGAGTTTGTTTGTTTGTTTGTTTGTTTGTTTGTTTGTTTGAACGCGCTAATCTCAGGAACTACTGGTCCGATTTGAAAAATTCTTTCAGTGTTGGATAGTCCATTTATCGAGGAAGGCTATAGGCTATATTTTATTTCCAAATAAATTAGGGATCCGTAAGAAAATTGCTATTTTGCAACCCAAGGTGTGAAATCGAAAACCTATTTTTGCGTGCGCTGCAAAAACTATTGACACTAGAACAAAATAATGTACTGCGGGTTTGTAGGTCTCATTTAGATCTACAAAAAAGTCCGCGAGAGCATATGTCTAACTATTATAGTTATGCCACAATAAGTGATCTTTTATTTTAAAAATTTATTTTTTCATGCCGCCGCTAGAAAAGGCTCTTTATTTGTATCTTGGTATTAATCCTTATCAAAATAAACTACTTCTTATTCAAAACTGCTTCAATGCCTTCCCATAACTTTTTGAATCATTCAATTCGGACATTCCATTCGAAAGATATCACGAGTTTAAAAATAAAACCGCCGCACCGCAGCGCAGCGGGAAACGCGGTGAGGTGAGCGGGGCACCGGGAGAATCTATGAAATAGGTAAAGTGCGGTCGCGGACCAGGCGCGATTCAAACGTGCGGTCCAAGAAAAATTAACTTAGAATTAAAATAGGATAATGGGTACCTACAGCAGGTAACGCGTTGAGGGGGCACCGAAGTGCGGGAATAATTTTGGAGTACATATACGGAATATAATTATACGCTATCGCGCCTAAACTACTGACCCGATTTAAATGAAATTTGGTATAGAGATAATTTGAGCCCCGGGGAAGGGACATAGGATACTTTTTATCGCGATAAACTGTAGCCCACGCGGGTGAAACCGCGAGGAACAGCTAGTATGTATTATAAACGTGAAAGTTAGCGAGTATTTTTTTTTTTACTATTTACAGGTTAAAGGGTCAAACGGACCACAAGTCACCTGATGTTAAGTGACGATGTAGTCGAAGATGGCGCCACGCTACACCTGGAATGGGAACTGGCTCTCAAGTGAGGCTGCCGGAACACACCAATAGGTGCTTGGCGACAGATTCTTAACAAGAGGGTGGTAGCTAGCCAGGCGAGTACTAGAAAATACCCTACCACCAAGCTATGGTTTCATCACAATGTTTTCCTTCACCGAAAGCTCAAGCTCATTGTAGGATTCGAACCCACGTCCTACGGATCGCAAGCCGACGTCACTACCACTGAGCCATCATCGCTATAAAGTATGGATGGATGGATGGATGTTTGTTACTCTTTCACGCAAAAACTAACGAACGGATCTGAATTAAATTTGGAATGGAGATAGCTTATACCCTGGATTAACACATAGGCTACTTTTTGTCCCGATTTTTTTTTCCTGCGGGATAACGGGAAGACGCGGTTGAAACCGCGGGGCGCTAGATATAAATTTCGACTTGATACCTCATCGCGTTCTTGCGAGAGAAGGGTTGACAGACAGACGGACAGACAACAAAGTGATCCTACAAGGGTTCCGTTTGTCTTTTTGAAGTACGGAGGTTCTCTAAAAATAGCCCGTTTCAGTCCGCAGAAACCGGTACCAAGATCTACAGCTGCGGTTGGGAAAACGTCCACTCGCAGAGTATCAGGAAGATGATACTGTTCATGGTGGCGAGGGGACAGGTGCCCATTGAAATAACCGCTTTCAACATGATGGCTTTTGATATGGAGCTGTTCGTTTCTGTAAGTATCAGCTATATGCTACATAGTTCTACGTATAGCGATTTGACCGAATCCAGTGATACGACGGCCTTTTTGACGGCGACGGTTCCGTACCTAAAGGGTAAAACGGGAGCCTATTACTAAGACTCCGCTGTCCGTCCGTCACCATGCTGTATCTCGATGAACCGTGACAGTTAGACAGTTGAAATTATCACAGATGATGTATTTCTGTTGCCGCTATAACAACAAATACTAAATAGTAGAATAAAATTAATATTTAAGGTTGCTCCCATACAACAAACGTGATTTTTTTTTGCCCGTTATTAATAACGGCAACAGGTAGACGCTGTTTTTTGCCGTACTTATAGATAATGTTACTGAACCCTTCGAGCGCAAGTCCAACTCGCACTTGGCCGGTTTTTTTAATGTAATAGAGTCTCTAACAAGCAGACGGACCGCCTGATGGTAAGCGCCTATGAACATTTGCAACAAAAGGCGCGTTGTCGAGCCTTAAGAACTCTTTTCACACCCATCTTGAAAGGCCGCAAAAGGCACCACCTACCTGGCTATCGTTAAACTTAACAATGCTCATAAATATTATATTGTTACAGATTATGCAGTCATCGTACTCAATGTTTACGCTACTGAGGTCTTAGAATGTCGTAGATAGAAGAGAGTATCGGTTTCTGCAATATTGTAATCGTCATTTTAAGCTAGATTAATACAAACCTCTGTAGCTTTTGATCTTCTTTCTACCTTTATATCAAAACACTGCTTGTGGGGTCTGGTCTGCTTTGGTTGTGATCCCGTAACTCGTTAATATTCATGTTCCCATATCCCAATGTGTACAACCAAACAAGAGAAATCTTATTAGTTAAGCTAGTTAAAAAATATCGGACTATTAGATGACAAAAAAAAGCTTGGGATTTTAGTGAACTTGCTCCAATTCAATCAATTAGTAATAAGAATAAAATTGTCAATGTGATCGCGCGAAAAAAATTACCTGCCGGGCGTTTCTTGCCTGTTCTTTTGCCGGCGTAAGGAGGTTGGAACAGGCGTAGCTAGTTTTAAGTTTGACGATTTAAAGTGATCACAATGTATCCTATTGAATAAAGTACAATTGACTATTGACTATTGAACACAAAACAGTGCGGTGGCTAAATCAGCAGAGGGCCTCAAAGGCGCAAATACGGTAATCTTGGTAGTAGATACATATTTGAGCCTTTTGGCGCCGAAACGCTTGGAGCGTGGGGACCGGGAGCGAAAGCAATCTATAAAGATATACGCAAAGAAACTAGTCGGTGCTACTTCTTCTTGCCCTGTTCCCATCTATTTGGGGTCGTCCCAGCATGTATCAATTACTAAGGCTTAACATAAAATTTGAACACAGAACGTTATCGCTTGTACAACAAAGGCTCGACAGTCGTACCAAAATGGGCAAACAGAGGACCACGATGGGCCCACAGTGCTACCAAGTTAGGCCCACAGCGGAAGCAAGTTGGGCCCACTGTGGTACCAAGTTGGGCCCACAGTGGTACCAAGTTGGGCCCACAGTAGTACCAAGTTGGGCCCACAGTAGTACCAAGTTGGGCCCACAATGGGCCCACAAAATTTTTTGCTAATCATAAAAAGCTACTCACCGCAGCGTTGTTGTGGTAGAAGAAATCGTGCAAAATGTCGAATATAGACGTTTCGGACAGGATGAGTTTCTGCAAGTTCTCCGGGTGGAAATCGTGGCCGTACATGTCCACGGCTGATAGGAAGATGGACTCCATCTGGTTGTGGCGGAGCTCGTAGGCTGGCTGGTGGGCTGCGATCAGGACCTGAGGGCGAACATAATTATGTAGTTTAGAGGAGGTGTTAAATAGAAAAGTAAAAATAACAATCTTAACACTCCAAACAAAGATGATACAATTGCTGTACCAACTACTAGGGTTCGTAAAGTCAGTAACTCTTTCAAACGCTAATGTGTCATCATCATCATCATCATCATAATCAGCCCACTTAAGTCCACTGCTGGACATAGGCATCTCCCAAAGCACGCCACTGAGCCCGATCTTCGGCTTCTCTCATCCAACCGCTGCCGGCCATTTTGCGTATGTCATCGCTCCACCTAGCCGGAGGGCGTCCTACACTACGTTTGCCGAGACGCGGTCTCCACTCGAGAACACGTTTGCCCCAACGGTTGTCGGTTCTTGGGCGCTAATGTGTACGTTTTTGTAAAGAAAATCCTAAGTGAAACCCAAGACTTGTCGATAACTAAATTTCAAGTCCATGAAAACGAAGATCTTGTTAGTAAAGCTTATTATAGTTCTGTAGTTTTGCGTGAAAGAGTAACAAACATCCATCCATCCATACTCACAAACTTTCACGTTTATAATAATATTAGTAGGATAATTGGATGAGCAAACCTCAACTCTTTCATATCATTGTGAGTAAAATTCACCTGTCTAGCCCTCAAAGCGACGCGGCTGTGCTCCGCTCTGTGCAGTGACGTCAGCTCGTTGAGTGTCGCGGCGAGCTCGTCTGTCAGACCAGGCTCGTTCGACCAGAGGTGGTCGATCAGGAGGGTCACCTGAAACAAATTGACACCTAAATGTAAATAGGCCTGTAACAGGGTGGATTATCCAATAGGCAGAATAGGCAACTGCCTAGGGGCCCCGCATCGAATACGGGCCCTTGCACACACCAAGAACAAATAAAGTAACTTTTCATCGAATGATATTTTATTACAAAATTTGTATCCTTCCAAAAATACTTCTCCATTGCATTGTGATTGAAAAATGTATTTTAAAAAGTAGGTAAGAAAAGGGTAGAGGAAAGGGGCCCCGAGAATTGCATTGCCTAGGGGCTCTGACAGGGTTTATCCGGCCCTGTCCTGCAATATTGATTTTCATGTCAAGCGAAAACGAAACCCAAAGAGGTATTTAATATCATAAAACCCTCTGGAATCGGGGGCCTCAGTGGTACTACAATGGTACAGTAAGCGACAAAAGTAGCTAATCATACTCCATTTTCAATATTATACGTATTAGATCAGTAATGTTTGTTTGTTTAACACCTTTTAAAGTAGCAGAAGTGGCTTTCCACTTGCCAGTACTGCTTCGGAGCTACTTTTGTCGCTCACTGTACCACTTTGGGCTCACTGGTAGTACCACTTTGGGCTCACTGGTAGTTCCACTTTGGGCCCACTGTAGTACCACTTTGGGCCCACTGTAGTACCACTTCGGGCCCACTGTAGTACCACTTTGGGCCCACTGGTAGTTCCACTTTGGGCCCACTGTAGTACCACTTTGGGCCCACTGTAGTACCACTTCGGGCCCACTGGTGGTACCAAGACGGAATGTTTAAGATGACCTATTAAAACTGGTTCCAAAAATCACTTACCAAGAGATTCTTCTTGGCGACATGGTTGTGAGAGAATATGATGTTGGACACGACTTGCATGTCGTCCTTGTATCTCTCCCTCAACGCCACCACGCACTTGTCGTAGGAACCCAGCTGGAAGTGGCTTTCCACTTGGTAGTATTGTTTCAAGAGATCGTGCACTGCCGCCTTCATTCTGCCTCGGATGCCGTTTCTGAAAGTGACACTTTGTCAAGTTGGCGGTAGTAAACTTTAATGGTTTTCAAAACTTGTACTAGTGGTACAGTTGTAGCGTGGCGCCACCTTCGACCACATCGTCACTTAACATCAGGTGACTTGTGGCCAAACGCTACCCCGTACGTAAGAAGTAAAATAAAAGGTTATCCCTTACCTGTATCTTTGCACCAGAAGGACAAGCGCCTGCGTGCTCATGAAGAAGACATCTCGGTCAGCCCTCTTAGGCAATGAGGCTGCGTGGCTGTAAACAAGAGAAAAATTGGTTGTCTGTAAAGTCGGTTTACTGACGATAGTTGAACGTGACAACGTCGATTGGCCGATTGTGCTTCTTTGTCGCTCGTTCCGCGCTCTCGCTTGCACTTCAAGCCTTACATGGAACGCCTTAGAGCGAGGTAACGCCGCAGAGCGAGGTAACGCCGCATGAGTCATGCTTTTTCGTGCGTGCAGCCGGCTCTATCGAATTATAAGACGTTGTCACGTCAAAATAAACAACCGTACACAGTAACGGAACGCGGGCGACTTACAAGGCGCCGAAACCGAGTTCGAATCCTCTCGGCCCCGCTCCTATCCTACTAACTAGCTGTTCCCCGCGGTTCCACCCGCGTGGGCTACAGCTTTATACATGCACAAAGTCTCAGCCCGATCGGTTTAAAATTGACAAAATTTCATACAAACTTTCATGCCCTATTTTATCCCCTTGGGGGTAAAATTAATCAAAATCCTTTCTTAGCGGATGCCTACGTCATAACATCTACCTGCATGCCAAATTTCAGCCCGACCCGTCCAGTGGTTTGAGCTGTGCGTTGATAGATCACTATGTCAGTCAGTCACCTTTGAGTTATATTTATTTAGAAGATTGTAAACTAGTTGCACCCTGCGGTTTCACCCGCGTCTTCCCGTTATCCCGCAGGAACCTTTTTCCGGGATAAAAATTAATATCCTATAATAATAATAATATCTGGGACAATTTCACACAAATTAACCTAGCCCCAAATTAAGCTCGAAACTTGTGTTATGGGTACTAGACAACGATATACATACTTATATAGAGAAATAAATACTTATATAGATAGAAATATCCAAGACTCAGGTACAAACATTAGTGCTCATCACACATACATTTGCCCTTACCAGGATTCGAACCCGGGACCGCTAGCTTCGCAGGCAGGGACACTACCAACTCGGCTACCGCGTCGTCGTCGTCGGCTATCTTATCCTACTAATATTATAAATGCAAAAGATTGTGTGTGTGTGAATGTTTGTTACCACGTATCACCGTAACTACTAAGCCGATTTTGATTAAATTTGGAACGGAGATTATACCCTGGATTAACAACACATAGGCTGTGTTTTATCCCGGAATAAGGTTCCTGCGGGATAACGGGAGGACGCGGGCGAAACCGACGGCTATTGGGATGACGTGGATGATAACTTACTGATCGATGACGCTTGCAATCTGCTGGCTCGGGAACTGCGCCAGCACGCTGGTGATGTTCCTCTCGTACAGCGCCATCAGCTTGCGGACCTTCTTCTCCACGGCTATCGGGATGCGGCCCGACGTCGACGATAACACCTGTGCGGAGGAAAGTGTTAGTAAATGAATCAATAACTAAACACTCATTACTGTATTTGTATTTTTTTTTATTTGTGTTTTTTTTTTGTATTTTTTGTTTTTTTTTTGTATTTAATATTTAATTATCTAATGTAAGTGTATGGGGACAAACGCCTGGCCTGTATGGTGTAGGCTTTTTAATAAAAAAATGCCACAAAAACAACATAGAGAGCTACATTGGCATATCAGAAAGAGTCGCTATTTTAAACTTGGTATTCGATGATATACGGTTGTCAATTATACAAGTTTATGCCCCTACGGAAAAAGCTAACAAAGACGAGATTGACAATTTCTACTGTACACTAAACAAAGCGATTGATATATCATATAAGGATTTCATACTAATGGGAGACTGGAATGCAAAAATTGGCAAACCAAAAAAAGAAGAATATCTAGTTACGAAACCGAACGGATATGGCGAGAGGAATGAGAGGGGACAGCGATTGATAGAATTTGCTATGGAAAACAAACTGTCAATAGTAAACACATTTTATAAGAAAAAACTAAAAAACAGATGGACATGGCTCTCTCCTGATAAAAAATACAAAAATGAAATCGATCTTGTTCTATCAAACCGTCCCCGGTTATTTCAAAATATAGAAGTACTAAATATAAACTTCCCCTCAGACCACAGACCCGTCAGAGCAACGATATTACATGCACAATTAAAGAAAAACCGAACAAAGTACAATAACCATCAAAAGAAAACAATAACTAACGAAGGCGATATCTCTCAATTCAACGAGTGCATAAACGAGACACTGAAAGCACCGTTAAATAAAACAGTCCAAAGCTATTACGACAATATTGTCAAAGACATCACCAGAAGCCTGCAAGCAATTCAAAACAAAAATAAAAAACAAAAAGCACATAAAATTCTGTCAGAGCGCACGCTACAGCTTATGGAGAGACGGAAGGAACGTCAGAAGACAAAACCCAAATCAAGAGCAATTAAAAATGAGATCTCTGCCCTTTATAAGCTCATAAGTAAGTATATTAGGAATGATTATTCAAACCACAGATATAACACTATCGAAAAACACATAATTCAAACTGGAGGCACAAAGAAAGCTTACAAAGAGCTGCGAACACATAAAACATGGATCGAAGGTTTGAAACAGGGCAAAAAAACACACAACAACCGTAAAGACATCATCAATGTAGCAACACAATTTTATAAAAAATTATATAGCACCAGAGAAACAACAAGCACGGATGGAAGAGATCAATACCTAAGTCCCAACAATAGAATCCCATCTATACCTGTGATTGAAATAAGTGAAGTAATAACAGCAACAAAAAATCTTAAACCAGAGAAAAGCCCAGGTTCTGATGGTATCATAAATGAGGTTCTAAAAACCGATTCAGCAACTCTTATAGTTCACCTGACTGAATTGTTTAACCTCATTCTTGAAACTGGAGAAACACCCACCCAGTGGTCAGAATCTGACATTATCCTTATCTACAAAAAAGGTGACCCCAATGATATAGGTAACTACAGGCCAATAAGCCTGCTACCTACCATCTACAAGCTCTTCTCTTCAATAGTAAATAAGAGAATATACTCTACAGTAGAAGCGCGTCAACCTGTCGAGCAAGCCGGGTTTAGAAAAGGATACTCAACGATCGACCACATACACACATTGGAACTGCTGATTGAGAAATACCGTGAGAAAAAACGACCACTCTACATTGCATACATTGATTACAGTAAAGCATTTGATTGCGTATCACATAAATACATATGGGAAAGCCTAACAATACAAGGGGTGGAAAAAGAATACATTTCTGTAATCAAGAATGTATACAATAACAGCAAGAGCAGAATCAAACTAGAGACAGCTGGGCCTTGGTTCCCGATAAAAAGAGGAGTAAGACAGGGCGACCCTCTTTCACCATTGCTGTTTCTAGCAACACTGGAATCAATCATTAGTCAACTCAATTGGAAAAGTCGGGGTATTAAGATTAAAAATGCCTACCTAAACCACCTAAGGTTTGCAGACGACTTGGTCCTCTTATCTGAAACAGGACAAGAAATCCAATATATGATAGAATCACTTAATGATGCCAGTAGACTAGTAGGTTTGGAAATGAACTTGTCTAAAACAATGCTTATGACTAACAGCGAAAAGAGAACAGTATACGTAGGTAGCGAGCCTCTCAAATATACAGACAGCTACATATACCTGGGTAAACAAATTAGTTTACACCACAATAGTAACGATCAAGAAGTAGAACGCAGGATACAGCTTACCTGGAACAAATACTGGGCACTGAAAGACATATTCAAAAGCAGCATGCCGATCAAAGTTAAAACTAAAGTACTAAACTCGTGCCTAACACCGTGCCTCACGTATGCTTGCCAAACATGGAAATTCAATAAAAAAACAAAGGATAAAATAATTGCATGTCAGCGGGGTATAGAACGCAGTATGCTGAATATTAGAAAGATACAAAAAATAAGGCACACCAAAATTAGAAACATAACCAAGGCACGGGATGGATTAGAACACGCTCAGTCACTAAAATGGAAGTGGGCCGGACATGTGGCGCGTCTACGTGACAAGAGATGGACGAAAACGGTGACCACATGGGCGGGTCCACAGGGAAAAAGAAAGAGAGGTAGACCTATAGCTAGTTGGGAAGACGACATCAAAAAAACAGCCGGCCCCAACTGGATTCAAGTAGCGCAATCAAGAGAGGACTGGCTATCTTTGGAGGAGGCCTTCACCTACAGAGGAATTCTTACAGAATGAAAATAATAGTATAAGATGCAGGATACTAACACAACTAAATATAAGAACCAAACTTAATAACTAACAAAACTAATATTAAAGTATACCTAAACTAACTTAATCTAATTTAACTTCTTGTTTCAATGAGCTGTAAGAAATAAAAGGCTTTTTTATTTTATTTTTATTTTATTATTAAGTGTATGTATTGTTTTTTACTACAAATAAAAATATTGCCTATTGTCTATTGTCTATTTTAGGGGGATAATTGGATAAGCAAATGTGCACAAGCAAACAAGAGAAATCTTATTAGTAAAGCTTATTACGGAATCTCGGCCTATTTTAGAAAACAAAAAGGCTTGGGATTGCGGTGAACTTGCTCCAATTCAATCAATTATCTATATATAATTATATATACAACACAAAGGTGACTGACTGATGACTGACTGACACAGTGATCTATCAACGCACAGCCCAAACCACTGGACGGATCGAGCTGAAATATGGCATGCAGGTAGATGTTATGACGTAGGCATCCGCTAAGAAAGGATTTCGCGATAAACTGTAGCCCACGCGGGTGAAACCGCGGGGAACAGCTAGTTTATTAATAAGAATAGAATTGACAATGTGATCGCGCCCAAAAATATACTTTCCGGGCGTTTCTTGCCTGTTCTTTAACCGGTGTAAGGAGGTTGGAACAGGCGTGGCTAGTTTTGGGCTGGAAGTTGAGGCTTGCCGGATACCCAGCCCTCCCGCATATGGACGATGCGGAACAGTACCCCGGGGTTTTAGTGAGGTATGGCGCACTTGTACAGCGCGAGTCCCACACTCCCTCCGAGCCCCTCCCCTTCTGGGGGGGGGGGGCATTGCATCGGAGGGGTTAGTGCGTAAGAGCATTTCCCCGGGTCAAAAAAAAAGGCGTGGCTAGTTTTAAGTTTGTTGACGTTATAAAGTGATCACATGTCTCATATACGATAAAAAAATTGATGTATTGGGCTGGGCTTTTTGTCGAGGTATATGTAGCAAAAACATTAAAAACTCGATAAAAACTAAAAATAGAGAAAGTATAAAAAAATAGTTTCCTCACGATGTTTTCCTTCATCGTTTTGGCGATGAAGGAAAATATAATGACGATAGGAACATTTCTTACCTCTTGCAACTCGAGGAGGGGTAGAGATGGATCTCGCAAGCTCTGCATGAACTTTTCGACCACCTCGCGCAGTCTCGGAGTGTTATATGGCTCGGGTAGACAATATCCTGTAGAAAAAGTAATAAATAAAAGTGTTTTAAAAATATATCGATTCTCTCAGAATATGTGGCCATAATCTATTCTACTAATGATGTAAACGCGAAAGTTTGTGAATATTGGACGGATGGATGTTTGTTACTCTTTCACGTAAAAACTACTGAACGGATCTGAATGAAATTTGGAATGGAGATAGCTTATATCCTGAATTAACACAAAGGCTTTTTATCCCGGAAAAAGGTTCCTGCGGGACAACGGGAAGACGCGGGTGAAACCGCTGGGCGCAGCTAGTCTTTTAAATATATATAACTCAAAGGTGACTGACTGACATAGTGATCTATCAACGCACAGCCCAAACCACTGGACGGATCGGGCTGAAATTTGGCATGCAGGTAGATGTTATGACGTAGGCATCCGCTAAGAAAGGATTTTGATTAATTCTACCCCCAAGGGGATAAAATAGGTGATACAAGTTTGTATGAAACTTTGTCAATTTTAAACCGATCGGGCTGAGACTTTGCATGCATAGAGCTGTAGCCCACGCGGGTGAAACAGCTAGTAGATAATAAAATTTGTCCTACATACAATTCGACGGGTGAAAGGCTATTTGTACCGAGCGACATTTTTTTTTAATATTACAGTAGTCCAATTTAAGGTATTGGATATAAGAAAAAAATTCGTTGTAATCTAGTGTAAGCTAGTGTAATGTCCTTCAATAAAAACCGGCCAGCAATAATCCGTCCCATTTCACGTAAAAAAGTTGCTTTGAGTCATTTTTAGCTCCCGACGCAAAAAGAGAGGTGTTATAAGTTAGATGTGTCTGTCTGTCTGTCTGTCTGTGGCACCGTAGCTCGCGAACGGATGAAGCGATTTCAATTTAGGATTTTTTTGTATGAAAGGTAAGTTACGGGCGAGTGTTTCTAGCTATGTTTGATGAAAATCGGTCCAAGATGTCGGGGGTTTTTTAAATATTTTTTTTAATAATTAATTACTACATAAAATATTATTTCCGCACATATAGATCAAAGTCTCCATCAAATAAGAAAGCAGAAGAAAATGACGTACCTGCAAGTGTGTTCTCCAGTATAGCCCTGTACTTCTGATGCATGTGATGTAGCTTCTCGGAGAGCTCCGGATTGTCTTCTAACGGGAACTGCCCCTTGTAAGGCTGCGCCGTGGTCACCAGAGACGGGTCGTCCAACTCTGTGAAAGCAGGAAAAGAATAGTTAACAATTAGAAGTAGGTGAAAATTGACTTCTAAGATTTGATTACATTGTTAGTTAGTAACAAGTCAAGCTAATAAAAGTGTTTTAAAAAAGTAACTATGCTAACTAACTGAGATGACGCAACGACCCAAAGTGAGTGTTGAACTCCGATGATAATCCTACTAATATTATAAACGTGAATGTTTGTGAGTATGGGTGGATATCCATCCATACTCACATTCTCACATTCGTTTGTTACTCTTTCACGCGAAAACTACAGAACGGATCTGAATGAAATTTGGAATGGAGATAGCTTATAACCTGGATTAACACATAGGCTACTGTTTATCCCGGAAAAAGGTTCCTGCGGGATAACGGAAAGACCCGGGTGAAACGGGGCACATAACTTATTAAGTCATAGGTGCGGGGCCGAGAGGATTCGAACTCGGTGTCGGCGTCTTGTAAGTCGCACGCCTAACCGTTCGGCCACCATCGCTCTTCTGACAAGACTATTGTTACAAATCGACGAATTGTCAACAGACATATGTCATTGACAATTTTAACTCGGTAAAATAGTGCCCTGGAAGCAGTATCGTATATATGTATATTCCAACTTACCCAATGTGCCAATAAGGGAGCCCATATCAAGGACTGCGCCAGGCCGAAGGCTAAACGTCACTTTGCCAGATTCAGGCGATGACAGTGTCATCACCATTTTCATCACCTGGTGACAGATACATAGTTAAAATCTTCACTTTATTCGTACCTAATGGTCTACTCAAATTCTGAACAGTCTACTAGATCTACTCATTTTAAATTCAGCGTCAGATGGGTTATATCAAAGTCTACTATTTTCTCTGACGGTCTTCTCAAAATTGTCACTTTTTCCAATCGGTCTACTGACCTAAAAGTCAGTATACGGCTGTTCTTTATCGAAATATCTGCGCTCCTTTAACAACGTATTAGTCAGCTTTTCAGCAGATGGTGCGCAGAGTAATTTTCATTTTCTTAGAACAAACTAGTAATCTACTAATTTTTAACAGAAAAATGACCACTCTAAAGCAAAGTCTACTACAATATCTGACGGTCTACTCAAAATTACCACTTCTTCCGCTCGGTCTACTCACCTCAATCTCAGCGTAAGGCTGCCCCTTATCGACATGTCCTCCATCTTCTATCAGCGTGTTGACCAGTTTTCCAGCAGACGGCGCGCGGAGCTTCGACGGGTCTTTTTCTTTTTCGAAGACCACGGTCTGATTGCCGATGACGATACGGTATTTGTCCACTTCGTCTTTTAGGTAGGTGGTGAAGGAAGACCCTTCGATTGATAGAAGTGTGCCTGGAGGGGAAATTGGGGGTTAAATTGAGAGCAAAAGTAGAGCTACGGGCGTCACCTGGGGAAGCAGAGGGAGCCAACTACCCTCAAATAGAAGAACTCTTTTGCAGAAACCTTATGGGGAAATACCTTAATAATTTGACTTTTACGAGTTCCCTACCGAATAGGTAAAACGGGACCCTATTACTAAGACTCCGCTGTCCGTCTGTCCGTCTGTCACCAGGCTGTATCTCATGAACCGTGATAGTTACGACAGTTAACATTTTCACAGATGATGTATTTCTGTTGCCGCTATAACAACAAACACTCAAAAAAACAAAATAAAATAAATATTTCAAGGTGGCTCCCATACAACAAAACGTGATTTTTTACTGCGGTACTTTTAGATTTTTGTCTGTTTGTTCCGGCTTATCACTGAGACGGCCGGATCGATTTTGACGGGACTTTCATTCGCAGATAGCTAATGTTTTATAAGGCGTAACTTATGCTACTTTTAATTAAGAAATTTGAAATTTGGGAATGTCAGAGGATACTCTTTATTGCGATAAACTGTGGTTCACGCGGGGAACAGTTAGTAGAATAGAATATGTTTTATATTTGCAACAACAACACTCATGGTCATTGTATAAATTATGGGGGAAAAGCAACATAGGCCCCAACTCAGCATAATGCCGGTTAGCCAACCAGCGCTGGTCTTCCATTGAAACCGTTTGGTGACGCGACGTCGAAGAGATAACCATCAGCGAGCTTACCGCGGATCACAATATACCATAAAATGTATCGTAAACTCTTATAATTTGACACATTTGGTACCGCCGAACTATCACGTGGTCCATCGACTAGCCATTACCATTATGGCTACATTGAATGAACGAAAAGGTACGTAGTTTGAGCAAAACAAAACAAAAGACGTTGAATTTCGTACCGCGGAACTACTTTGACATTTCAAAACTATGGTAATGGTTAACTGTGAAAAATGTGAGTCTCGGGCAACGTTTTACACCATATTTCCGCCAAATTTGCTTGTGTTACAATACTTGCACTTTTAAACTCGTGATATATTTCGAATGAAATGTCCGAATTGAATAAATCAAAAAGTCATAGTAAGGTATTGAAACAGTCTTGAATATGAAGTAATTTATTTTGTTAGGGATTAATACCAAGATAAAATTTATTTTTTTGAAAATATATATAATCATTACACCAGGAGATAGTGTAGCTTTTCCCAACAGTGAAAGAATTTTTCAAATCGGCCACTAGTTTCGGAGAATATTAATGAAAATAAACAAGCAAATAATCAGAGAAACATCCAACAAAAAAAAAGTAAGAAATAAAACTAAACCTCACCTCCATCGGTCAGTTTATGCACCTCCAACTCCTTGAAGCTGCCATTCATGACCAAGAAGTAGGACGTTGGACCGTATTTCGTAGCGGACACTTTGTATTTGTGACCGCTGTGAATCAGTTCCACCTCAACTGTGTTCGAGAGCTGGCTCGAAGCTTGTATTTGACCTCTGTTGGATAAAACGATGCGATATTTAGATCACTAACAGCTTGGGAGTGAAATTTCTCCATTAAGCAATCACACAACTTTCAGGAAGTGTTAGATATGAATCTCTTCTTCTTGCCCTGATCCCATCTATTCGTGGTCGGCGCAGCATGTACTCTTCTTCCACTCTCCCCTATCAGCCGTCATCGCTTCATTCACTCCCCTTTCATTCACATCAACCCTCACACAATCCATCCATCTTTTCTTTGGTCTTCCTCTTCCCTTCCATCCATCAACATTCATATTCATCACTTTTTTTTGTGTTAGAAATTAGGGCCTTATTAAGCCGTAAAAAATGTAATTTTACACCAATAAATCCCTAATTAATATTATATATGCGAAGGAAACTCGGTCTGTCTCGCTTTCACGCCTAAACTACTGAACCGATTTAAATGAAATTTGGTACGCAGATAGTTTGAACCCTGAGGAAAGATATAGGATACTTTTTATCCCGATAAACTGTAGCCCACTCGGGTAAAACCGCGGGGAACAGTTAGTATCCTACCATTATTATAAACGTGAAAGTTTGTGAGTATGGATGGATGGATGTTTGTTACTCTTTCACGCAAAAACTACTGAACGGATCTGAATGAAATTTGGAATGGAGATAGCTTATACCCTGGATTAACACATAGGCTACTTTTTTACTTAATCACTACATAAAATAATGTTTGAAATCTATAATTTTCAAATTGAAAAATAACGTAAACACGCCGTTTTGGAGTCAAAAGTCACCACTTACTTCTCAAGGCAACTCTTGAACTCCTGGAAATGGTTCGTGATGATGATATCCGCGATGAGGATCGAGCCGCACATCACTCCCAACATTATGTCGGGTTTCTCTGAATGAACCTGCAAAAGAACAATAAAATGTCACTTGGTCTACTTGTGTTCTACTCATGGTCTACTAGCAGTCTTCTCGCGTTTTCAACACAGAAAAGCCTGAATGTTCGGTTTTGTTTTGGTCTACTCGGTGTATTAATGGTCTACTACAAGTCTACTCACCTTAAAGATAAAGAAAAAACCACACATGCTCAATCGTTTCCGGTATAATAGATCAACTATTAGTCTACTAATTGTAAACTCAGATGTACTTGCTGTCTAATCGGTCTACAAATTGTCAACTTACCATATTAATACAAGAAGAAATCACGCATGCTCCATCGGCTTGGTTTACTCCCAATTGGTCTACTCATGGACAACTATAGATCTACTCACATTTTCCAATACAGAAAAACCACGCGTACTGGATCTTGCCTTGGTTAACTTGGTCTACTTATGGCCTACTCGATCTACTCAAAGTCTACTCACTCGTTCGGCAATAAGTGCGTCCAGCCAGGCGGTGTCGATGTTGTTCTCTTGGAAGGCAGGCGTCTCCAACAGGGTAATGAGGTATTCCACCGTGGTACGGAAGTCACCTCGGATGCTTAGCTCTTTTAGAGCAATCACAAGGTTTCTGGAAATATAAAAATGCTGAGGGGCCATCTATAAATAACGTCACACGTTAAGGAATTTAGATGTAGCCTGGCAACCTTTGACACATCGTCACTTAACAGTCAGGTGACTTGTGGTCACACGCTACCTTGCGAGTAAAATAATGATACAAACTTAACTAAATATTTTTGTCTACTATGTCTTCTAATATACAAGGTATTTTAGTCTACTAGGACTTCGTATACTAGGCCTTTTATTCAACTTAGTCTTTATTCTTCTGTGCCTTCTATTCTACAATGTCTTCAAGTCTACTGAGTGTGCTAGTCTACTATGTCTTCGAGTCTACTAGATTTTCTATTCTACTTAGTTCTTTAGTCTAGTAGGTATTTAGGTCTACTAGGTTTTCAAGTTGAGCGATGGTGGCCGAACGGTAAAGCGTGCGACTTACAAGGCGCCGACACCGAGTTCGAATCCTCTCGGCCCAAGTATACCAGTCTACTCACTCTCTAGCCTGCTCTCTCGTTTCGCCCCAAGAGAAACAGTGCCCGAACTGCGAGTCCGCGAACTCGTGAAGACCCCCCGACGCGGCGACGCTGAAGTATCCCCAAACGTTCTTAGAAGACCTGAAGTTCAGCTCCTGAACAGTACCGGACGATGGCTTGAATCCTAATAAACAGTATGGGGAATTAAAGTTTTACTTGTATTATTTGTACAGAGAATGATCACATGGTTAATTGTGGTTTACAAGTTTACAGAAGATATCTGCTACTGGAGATAGACCTCCATCTTACGATGTCATCCGCCCTACCTACAGAACGTCTACCGGTCTATAGTGTACTCACAATGTACAACTCTACTCACAATTTATTGTTCTACTCACAATCTATTGGTCTACTCGTAATCTATTTATCAATTCACAATCTATAGATTTACTTTATTGACTGTACTTTACTGTCCATTAGAATAGAATTAGAACATTAGTCTTGCGTTATTGTTCTACTCGCACCATACTGGCTAATACTCTCGGTCTACTGGTCCGCTCACGCTCATCAGGGTTCTCCGACATGATCCTGATATCTTCGCAATATATCAGTTTACTCGCAGCCTTCTTCTCTACTCACAATCCACAGGTCCACTCAAGGTCTACTGGTCTACTCACGCTTATCAGGATTCTCCGACGTAATCCTGATATCTTCACAATCTATTAGTTTACTCGCAGTCTACTTCTCTACACACAATCCACATGTCCACTCAAGGTCTACTGGTCTACTTACCCTCATCAGGACTCTCCGACATGATCCTGATATCTTCACAATTTATTAGTTTACTCGCAGTCTACTTCTCTACACACAATCCATTGGTCTACTCAGGGTCTACTGGTCTACTCACCCTCGTCAGGGTTCTCAGACGTGATCCTGGCGGCAATGACGTGCCCCCAAGGGGACGGCCTCTGCTGAGGCTCGTCGAAGTCTATCTTCGACATGCCCCACGGGGATTCCCCGTAGAGTAGACGGATGTCTTTTATGTTGTAAAGGGGAAGACCCATGGCGATCTAGAATAAAACATTTGCGAAAATTGCGTGAATAATATGAACGGCATGGCACATATCTCTACTTATTATAAAACAAAGTCCTCCACGCCGCGTGTGTCTGTCTGTCTGTTCGCGATAAACTCAAAAACTACTGCACCGATTTTCATGCCGTTTTCACCAATAGATAGATCGGTTCTCGAGGAATGTTTTAGGATATAATTTGTCATGTTCTTGTATACATTGGCTAAAATATAACGATATTTGTTGGAGGTGTCGGAAAAAAAATAAGCCATCTGGGAGCTTTCAACGAAAACGCCTAAACCCTTTGAGATATAACAAAATGATGTATAGTGGAATTGTGTATCTTATGTAGGTCTACAAAAAAATCCGCGATGGCATATGTCTATCTCTTAAGGATAACATACTATGACTACTTTTTTACATTTTAAAAGTTGTTAAAAACGCCGACTAAAATCAGAATAGAATAGAATAATTTATTTGCGTAAAATGTTGGTTAGTAAAGATGGAATTAGTACAGAATAGTGCCAGATACATTTTGCCGCACAAGGCGGCGTGCAAATATTTTTTATACAAAATTATATTATATTAATGGCCATTACACAATTCTAACATAATATTAAGTTATCGGCATTATGATTGAGAACCTATTTTATGAAATCTTTAACATTATACAAACAGACCGTGTTATCCATACTTTTATATTAATCCTTATCCAAATAAATCACATAGGATACTTTTTATCGCGATGAACTGTAGCCCACGCGGGTAAAACCGCGAGGAACAGCTAGTCTATTTATAAGAATCAAAGTCCTGACTGACTGATATCAAGGCACAGCCTAAACCGCTGGTCGTAGAAACTTGAAAGAACAATGGCCAAAACGGACCCGAGGTTGTATGAAAACGAGCTATACATGAAACAAGTTGTAATTTTTTGCCTATTATGATTATACAAATGATATTTTACGGAAACTGTAGAAAAAAATGATATTATTTAATTTCGTAGTTTTTAATGACATTTTTTAACGTACACGATGCTTTGATGTTTTGAACGGAAGATACATACTCTTATCAATTTTGTTGTAATTCTTTTTCATTTTTCTGAAGCGAACTTTAATCTTACACACCAAAAACTGTTATTATGAGGTATATGTCTGTCGTACAACTTCTATAAAGATAAAATAAATTTGAATGAACGAAAGTGACTTTGCTTGCGGCGGCGTCGTGTGTCGGGTCGCCCTCTTCCCTCTCATATGGTCGAGGAGAGCGATGGCTGGCACATGCGTCAACTCGTGAACGGGTGCTGCTTGTGGGGTCTGGTCTGCTTTGGTTGTGATCCCGTAACCCGTTAATATTCATGTTCCCATATCCCAATGTGTACAACCAAACAAGAGAAATCTTATTAGTAAAGCTAATTAAAAAATATCGGACCATTAGATGACAAAAAAAGCTTGGGATTTTAGTGAACTTGCTCCAATTCAATCAATTAGTAATAAGAATAAAATTGTCAATGTGATCGCGCCAAAAATATTACCTGCCGGGCGTTTCTTGCCTGTTCTTTTGCCGGCGTAAGGAGGTTGGAATAGGCGTAGCTAGTTTTAAGTTTGACGTTTTAAAGTGATCACAATGTATCCTATTGAATAAATAAGCAAATTGAAATTATAACCTCGCAATTTTTATACAAAATATATTGCGGGCAGGTCCAAGGCAGTATGACAAGTGGCCGATGTTCTTTGGAGGGTATGTTTGTTTGATGGTTTTTTTATTTTTTTTATTTAATAGATTAGCAAACAAGCTGACGGCCCGCCTGATGGAAAGCGGTCACCGTCGCCTATGGACATCTGCAACACCAGGGGAGTTGCCGATGCGTTGCCGACCTGAACTCTTTTCACACCCATCTTGAAGGATTGCAATCTGTAGCACAGCGGAAACGCTTGTGGGGGAAGCTCATTCCACATTTTGCAAGTATGCGGGAGAAAGGAGCGCATAAATCGCGAGGTGTGGGATTTCCACGACTCGATAATGTGTGGATGAGCTTTGTTCCGATGACGAGATGATCGGTGGTAGAACCGTGATGGGGGGATGAGATTGAATAGCTCTTCCGAGCACTCCCCGTTGTATATTCGGTATATACACAGCGAGCCAATGTCCCTGCGAAGGGTCAGCGGCTCAAGACGGTCCGAGAGCTGGGGGTCATCGACAATTCGGATTTATTTAATTTACCTGCAACTGCGCAGCGGGTAAGTTGACGTCGGCCACCATCTCCGTGCAGGGGTGCTCCACCTGCAGCCTCGGGTTCAGCTCAAGGAAGTAGTAGGAGCCGGAGGCGGGGTCGTACAGGTACTCCACGGTGCCGG
This sequence comes from Opisthograptis luteolata, assembly GCA_931315375.2. Taxonomy (NCBI): domain Eukaryota; kingdom Metazoa; phylum Arthropoda; class Insecta; order Lepidoptera; family Geometridae; genus Opisthograptis; species Opisthograptis luteolata. Next base: position 3,856,179 of record OV928061.1, read on the forward strand.
CCGACACGTACCCCACCATCTTGGCGAGCCGGACCGCGGCCTGGGGGGAAAGGTTTGAATAGTTGAAGGACATCTAAAGCTAGCATGTTCAAGGAACTCACACCATAGGCATCCGCTAAGAAAGGATTTTGATTAACTCTACCCCCAAGGGGATAAAATATTTATAGCGATGAAGGCTCAGTGGTAGTGACGTTGGCTTGCGATCCGTAGGACGTGGGTTCGAATCCTACAATGAGCTTGAGCTTTCGGTGAAGGAAAACATCGTGATGAAACCATAGCTTGGTGGTAGGGTATTTTCTAGTACTCGCCTGGTTAGCTACCACCCTCAAGTTAAGAATCTGTCGCCAAGCACCTATCGGTGTGTTCCGGCAGCCTCACTTGAGAGCCAGTTCCCAGTCCAGGTGTAGCGTGACGCCACCTTCGACCACATCATCACTTAACATCAGGTGACTTGTGGTCAAACGCTACCCTGTAAGATATATAAAAAAAAAAAATAGGGAATGAAAGTTTGTATGAAACTTTGTCAATTGTGAACCGATCGGGCTGAGACTTTGCATGCATAGAGCTGTAGCCCACGCGGGTGAAACCGCGGGGAACAGCTAGTTACTAATTTAAAAAAAGTGTCAAAATCGTGCCGAGCATAGATTCATACTGATTAGCAGACTTGGATACCAGGACTGGGAACTGGCTCTCAAGAGACGCTGCCCGGAGCTCCAGTTTCCTGAACCTCTCACCTTCTCCATTTCAATGAATACATCCGGTTTGGCGATGGCGGCGGGCGCCTCCTCGATGATCTTCTGATGACGCCGCTGGATGGAGCAGTCGCGCCCGAACAGCGATATCGCGTTACCTATAAACATTCACGAAATGGTCAACAGTAGCCAAAATTCAAAATTTCGAAATACAAAAAAAAATTATTCAATAGGATACATTGTGATCACTTTAAAACATCAAACTAAAACTAGCTACGCCTGTTCCAACCTCCTTACGCCGGCAAAAGAACAGGCAAGAAACGCACGGCAGGTAATTTCTTTGGCGCGATCACATTGTCAATTTTATTCTTATTACTAATTGATTGAATTGGAGCAAGTTCACTAAGCCGCTGTATCAATCCAGGATATAAGGTGCCTCGTACTCATTTTTTAGTAAAAATAATAATAATCATTAAAAGTACATAACATCTTGTCACAGTGTCTGTTATCGAACTCCTCCGAAACGGCTGGACCGATTTTTATGATTTTTTTAGATTTTGTTCGGAAGGTCTGAGATAAGACTATTTAGATTATATCGTAGACTATTTATTACACCCCTAGTTGATAAGGGTGGCCCTCTACATGGCAAAACAACGTTTGACAGACTTTTTTGGCGGCAATTGAGTTGTCAACGTGAAAATTTTGTTTTTATTTCCAAAACTTGTGTTTCTTCGAGTGATAATGTGTAATATTGGTGGATTATTAACCATTATGTGTTCGTTAATGTGTACGAGTGTGGGATATTGAAATAAAGTTGTCAAAGTGACTTTTCTAGTTACTCCAAAAAAGTCCGTGTAAAGTTTAAGTAAAGCGCCACTACTTTACTTAAACACTATCCTCATCCCACCATTTCATCATCATTATCACCATCATCATTTAAACTTGATTCAACTCTCCGAGTTTGAAATATTTTATACTTGACACTGGCAAATACACTAATCGTGTGACGCCATAACAAATCAAAAAAAAAAAGTTTGACAGATCAGCTAGTAAACACCACATAATTTTTCAAATTTTCCCGAACGGTTTCATTATGCATTCTAGAGCGTGTGACGTCAAACGTTTGTAAACAAACGTCAAGCTACTACTACGCTACTTCTGCGTCTGCGTGAACGTTTCATTTTGCTTCTTTACAAACGTGTGACGTCACATCCTAGCGGATTTGTGTTTCGGAACAGATAATAAATAATATAATAATAATAATATTTTATACATTTCATTTATAGATTTTAAAAGTATAAATCAGTATTTTTTTAAAAATATGACACTTGATTGATAATTTTATCATTATTTTAGATTTTTTTTGTGATGGGGCCGGTTGCCCATAACTTAAATAACTTACCATATTGATCGGCCAAAAGTTGGACCTCCAAATGGCGGGCAGATTTGGCTAACTTCATCACGAATATTGGAGAACCAGGCACTTCTGCTTGTACCTAAAACAATCACACCATTATCTATAGATAAAATATTAAGCCTTGACTGATTCCCTGACATATCAACATCATTACGTTCCCACTGCTGGGACTCTGGCCTTCTCTCAGAGAGAGTACGCGCCGTAATCTACCACGCTGGCCCAGTGCGGGTTGGTAGATGTCGCATGCTCTTGAATGTTGCGGTTCTTGGACATGACGGACGGTTTCCTCGCAATGTTTCCCTTCACCGTTTTGAGCGTTGGCAAATCTGCACATAACTTATTAAGTCATAGGTGCGGGGGCGAGAGGATTGGAACTGTGCCTACTGTATTAGTTAGTATTGATTTGGCCGTTCTAATAAACGCACGCGTCTCTGGAAATTGCATTTCAATACTCCACACCAACACAGACCCATATAAGCAAGCGCTCGGTAACGAGAGAGCGCACACTCGCTATTGCTGCCTTGCTTTCTTTAGTCACTAGATCACTTAGTTGTATTAAAAACAATAATACCTGTCTGAACATGTTGTGGAAATCATCAGGGTTTTCCACTTTTCTTATACCCTTTCCACCGCCACCTTCGGATGCCTTGATCATCACGGGGAAGCCTGGAAAATGATAACTTCCGTCAAATGATTGTAACAAAAGCTTAAATGAGGATGAGGGGAAAGAGAAGCCTTTTTATAACTTAGCTTTATGTAGTTGTTTAATTTTGGTATATAATTATATACTGGTGTCCCTTACCTATTTTCTGGGCAGCTTGCAGTCCCTGCTCGGGTGTTGTGACGCAACCTTTAGCGAACAGCTCCGACGATATCTTGATCTTCTTCGTGTTGTACTCCGCTTTTAATTCTGAAAAACAATAGTCAATAGTCAATTTTTATTCATTCAATAGGATACATTGTGATCACTATAAAACGTCAAACTTAAAACTAGCTACGCCTGTTCCAACCTCCTTACGCCGGCAAAAGAACAGGCAAGAAACGCCCGGCAGGTAATATTTTGGCGCGATCACATTGACAATTTTATTCTTATTACTAATTGATTGAATTGGAGCAAGTTCACTAAAATCCCAAGCTTTTTTTTGTCATCTAATGGTCCGATATTTTTTAATTAGCTTTACTAATAAGATTTCTCTTGTTTGGTTGTACACATTGGGATATGGGAAGCAAGATTAAACTTTACAAAAGGAACAAAAAACCAGACTGCGCCAAAATAAAGTACCCTATGTCACTCCCACAATAAAGACGAATCTAATGACACCTCATATGTTAAAATCCGTCAAGCCATTTAGGCTACAGGCCGTGCCAAAGAAATATACATACATACATATATACACTCGAAAAACATAACCCTCCTTCTTAAAGGGGGTAAAGCTATAACAGAGTCATACTAACCGCTCCCGCTCCAAGGCAGCGTGGGTATTTCGGCGGTCTGGGCTACGATGGAGGAGGCTATCTTGTCCCCGAGCGCCCACATGGCCTTCTCCGGGGGGCCGATGAAGACCACCCCCGCGCGGTGCAGCATCTCGGGCAGCTTGGGGTTCTCGGACGCGTGACCCCACCCCGCCCACACCGCCTGCAAGGAAACGTGTTACAGGGAGCCTACTAGCTAGTTTTATTGCATTTCAACGCAGGGCTTGAAATCTAGATAGATAGATAAACTATCTATCTCAAGAACAATGGCCAAAACGGACCGGAAGTCTCTACGCGGCCTTATCTTGGGGGCCCATTCTTACGTAAGATTTTGTAACTCGTAATTTAATATTAGAAAACTAGTTCTAGTTCCGATGCCGAATGGTTTTCTTCATTCCTTTCGATTTACTACTTATTTTACTAATCTTTATTGTTTACCAGCTGTTCCCCGCGGTTTCACCCGCGTGGGCTACAATTTATCGCGATAAAAAGTATCCTATCCTTCCTTAGGGTTCAAACTATCTCCGTACCAAATTTCGTTTAAATCAGTTCAGCGGTTTGGGCGTGAAAACGTGACAGACAGACAGACAGACAGAGTCACTTTCGTATAAATAAATAAATCATAATTTAGTAGGAAAGTAGGGATATAGTAGGGATTAACATAGTAAAACCGAAAATGTTCATTTTGAATGTCAGAAAATATAGCACATTTATAGTACATTCATAAAAAAAATATAAAAAAAAAAAACAATTCATTGCCACTATAACACAGACATCACATTATGTTCCAGTTACTTACTTATCTATTAATATTCTTCTCGCACATTAATCTCAATTTATCTAAAAAATGAAAAAATGATTTATTTATGCAAATTGTCATAACAACATGACCCTGTTAGGGTATAGCATATAGAAACAAAATGACATAAAATTCTAGTTAAGGACAACACATACATAAAGAAATTCCTTATCCTCCAAAAAAACGAGATAAAATATTACGTAAGCAGGAGCGGGGGGATCGGGACACATTATGTACCCTTATGTGGCAGTGTGTCAGCCCTTCCGTTACCACATACCTGCACTTGTGTCCTGACGGCGATCTCCACGATGAGCTCGACATTGGCGTAGTTGTTGTTGTTGGACCCGCCCGGGACCGGCACGTAGTGGTCCGCCATTTTGATGTACTCCGCGTTCGCTTTCAGATCCTCCGGGGTCACCTGGAATTGGAGAAATAAAAATAAATAAATAAATAATGTATATAAATAATGTCCGCACAATCACATACATAGGCTCTGACCCCTAACTAGGTTTCCCTGTATCTAGGGTATCAGAAACTACGAGGATCGGGGATCCACAACACCCAGACACAGAACAAAACTTGCGCTTTTTTTTTTTAATGCACAAATATTTGTCCTGTAGCGGGAATCGAACCCGCGACTTTACGCTTCACAGTCGGCTCTATCCGCCCATTGCGCCACATCGGTCGTCAGAAAAGGTTTGTGTTATTGATTCATCATCTATAGCCTATTAGCTGTTCCCCGCGGTTTCATCCGCGTACAGTCATCGCGATAAAATGTATCCAGTACCTACCCCTAGTACAAGTTTTGAAAACGATAAAAGTTTTCGTAAACGTCGACGTTTACCACCGCCGACTTGTCAAAGTGGCAACTCGATCTACTTAAATTCAAAAAGTAACTATATAATATTGTTGGAATATGATTATAACGATTTAAAATAACCCATATTAACGATTTCAGTTCCTCCAAGTCTCGGTAAGATTCGCTGAAAAAAATATGTATGGATGGAAACGAAAACTTTTATAGTTTTTGTAAACTATCAAAACCTGTACTAGGGGTACGGGTGACTTGTGGTCAAACGCTATCCTGTTAGAAGTAAATAGAAGTGGGTGAAAATTGACTTCCAAGATTTGATTACCTTGTTAGTTAGTTAGTTTGTTAGTTAGTTACAAGCCAAGCTAATAAAAGTGTTTTAAAAATAAGAGAATACAGAAATAGCTTACCATAACTACGAAGCGCACCGATCGCTCCGTCTTGAACATCTCGTAGGACCATCTTCGGATTGAGCGCATACATTTCACAGCACCAATACCGTTATTTGCTATCAGGACCTGAAAAAAAGACATACGGTAACATGACAGGTACATGTACAGGTAACATGACTAACATCCCTCCTCATAACATTTCCATACCAAGCTAAACGATTCCCTTTCAACTTATCTGTCACTGGTGCTACTTTCATACGTCCTATAATATGCTCATTCCTTATTTTATCCATTCTCGTTACTCCACACATCCATCTCAACATTCTCATCTCCGCTACATGACTTTCCTCTCATCTGTCTTCTTCACAGCCCAACATTCTGATCCATACATGGTGACAGGTCTTATTACCGATTTGCAGATACAACCCAACTAACCCGCGCGGTTGACGACGCGAAGAGTTGGTAGTGTCCCTGCCTGCAAAGCTAGCGGTCCCGGGTTCGAATCCCGGTAAGGGCAAATATACATGTGATGAGCACGAATATTTGTGTCTGAGTCTTGGATATTTCTATCTATATAAGTATTTGTCGTAGTGTTTGTCGTTTATTGACTCACTAGATAAATCACTCTGCAATTTAAAAAGCTTTCCTACAATTTTTGTCGCTGGCGATATAAATATAGATATCTGCGGTACCTCAGACAGGCCCAATGACTATCTGTGTCTTCTGGCGTCCCACGGCCTGCTCCCAGCTATTTCTAAACCCACCCGTGGTCAAGCTTGCCTAGATCACATATTTATAAAATCCAGCAGTAAATCTATCGGTCTGATATGTAAGTCATCCATCACTGACCATGACATCACTATTCTGGGACTATCGACATCAAACCATGACACTCAAAATAAGGTTAATTTCAAACTTAAGACTGACATAGAAGCCGCTACATCAGAAATCCATAAAACAGACTGGTCTGTTGTTCTCGAGGACTCATGTGTTAATTCTGCAGTTGTGGTCTTCAACCGCATTCTGGCTAAGATAGTAGATAAATATACACGCAAGGTTAAAATAGGACGCAAATGGGTAACTATGAAACCCTGGATCACGCCAGGTTTACTCAGGTGCATGCGTCATCGCGATAAACTACACCTCGACTTAAGGGCTCACCCAGACGACGTCATGCGTCGCAAAGTCTATGCCAGATACCGCAATTTCTGTAACAAATTGTTGAAAAAACTTAAAAACGAACACAATAGGAAGCAGCTAGAGGAAAATAAACACGATTCTAAGCAATTATGGAAAACTATAAAAGGTATATGTCATATGTCAACTAAGAAAAGTGATTGTCTAGAATTACTAAACAGCACCTCCGATGCTGAATCTTCACTTTCTAGCTGTAACAAGTACTTTGTTTCTGTCGGAAAGACCCTTGCCGATGCAATATTGGGAAAGCTTTCTGTCACTCAACATGCCCTAATATCTGCATACAGGTCAAGTAGTTCATTAACTGACTCATTCTTTCTTCATCCAACTGATCCAGCTGAAATCACTAAAATTATAGCACAATTTAAAACAGACAGCGCTCCCGGCCCTGACAGTTTCACTGTTTCATTATTCAAAAAGTCACTCCACTCTTTGCTCGCTCCATTAACCTACATACTTAATCTAAGCCTAGAGTCAGGTATTTTCCCTGATTGTTGGAAGCTCGCAGCAGTCTCTCCAATTTTCAAAAATGGTCCCAAAAACCTTCCTGAGAATTATAGACCAATAGCTCTTCTAAGCATAACTTCAAAAATTCTCGAAAAAATTGTTAACAATCGCTTAGTAGCATTCATAGAGAAACATCAACTCATATCTGAAAGACAATATGGATTTCGTCGGGGCAAGTCGACCGAAGACGCCACGTCACGCCTCACCAACCTTGTCTCCTCATACGTAGAAAATGGCGAATACTGTGTCACTGTTTTTCTCGATCTAGCAAAGGCTTTTGATACCGTATCGATTGGTCTTCTCCTCAAGAAAATAGAATCCATTGGAATTAGAGGAATTGCTCTTAACTGGTTCAAAAGTTACCTGAACAATCGCAGACAATTTGTCAAGGTTGGATCGATCTGTAGTGGTCAGCTTTCGATCAATTTTGGCGTTCCTCAAGGAAGCATACTCGGCCCGACGCTTTTTACTCTATATATTAACGACATAGTCAATTTCCACCTAACGAATGCTGAAATAATAACATATGCCGATGACACCGCTATACTCTTCCACGGAAAAACCTGGAACCAACTGCAACGACTTGTAAACGAGGGCTTAGCTCAGGTCGCCGAGTTGTTGGATAGAAACCTCTTAACTTTAAACGTCAAAAAAACTAAATACATGGCTTTTACAAAAACATCTGCGGCTAGTCCAGATTCCGATTTTGTGCTAAAAATTCATTCGTGTAGTAGTGATATCAATAACCAGTATGCCAGCTGCACTTGCAGCGCCATAGAACGTGTTTCTAAAATAAAATATTTAGGCATCACTTTAGATGAGCACTTATCGTATAAAGATCACATAATCGACCTATCGGGTCGCGTAAGGAAACTTATGTTTATCATGAAGAAGCTGAGGGACTGCACCCACGTTGACATGTTAAGGCAAGTTTACCTTGTTTTATGCCAATCAATAATACAGTACTGTATTTCTGTTTGGGGAAGTGCCGGAAAGAGCTTTTTTATCGCTATAGAAAGAGCCCAGCGTGCACTCATCAAAGTCACTTTAAAAAAACCATTCCTGTACCCAACAAATAACCTATATGAAGAATTCAAGGTGCTGCGGGTTCGTCAGCTCTTTATTTTAAATGCTACAGTTAAAACCCATAAAGCTTTTTTAAACCGACCCGACTACGAAGACCTCTTAATAAGGCGAGTTTTTCGCCTACCACTCCCAAAAGCTACATCTCTTTTGTCTCGCAGAAGTCCTGCTTTTGCTCATGTTAATACCTATAACAAAGTTTGCAAACAATGTGAAGTAAAACTGTGCACAACAAACTCCTGTAAAAAAGTTGTAAAGGAATGGCTATTAAAACTCCACTATGAAGATACAGAAGATCTGATTTAATTTATTTCTAAAGAAGGCTTGCTCACTCACACTCACACTCACACACACATCTTCACACTTTCACATGCGTACTTTAACAAACACACACGTCTACCCACATCCATACACAACTCACAAACAACTTCATTCACATTAAAATCATACACACCTGGCAACATAACACTCACCTTCACAACACACAACACTCACCAAACACTTAACACTATATATCCAGTCAGCTCACTTTCATTCTGTTATTATTAAGTTGTTATAAAACAATCCAGAACAATATTTATTTAACTTAATCTCTTTCATTTATGTACTTCTTTTTATATTAAGTATAAATTAATTAATTAATAAAATAAGTACTATGTTTAGTTTTTTGTCATATCAGTTAAAATTTCTGCTTATAAATTCGTCCTTGTTGTAGAACCAAAAATGTATAGCCGTCTTATTTGGGTAAACTCTATTAAGTAATCGCATCTCTGAGTCCCAAGACACAGGCTCCGGCCTAGTTTGGGACTCGCTGTATAGTTGTATAAGTTATATATATAATAATAGTCAAATCTTATGTAAACTTGTCGAACTTAGTACTATTTTGGTAAATAAATAAATATTTTCATTTTCATTTAGTTCTCTATATAAGTATGTATATCGTTGTCTAGTACCCATAACACAAGTTTTGAGCTTAATTTGGGGCTATGACAATTATTGTGTGCAATTATCCCCGATAAAAAAAAAAAAAAACCCGACTTTATTTTGTTTTTTTGATACCCCAGATACAGGGAATGCTAGTTAGGAGTCTGACAGCTAAGTATGTGATAGTGTGAGTGTTGTAATTATTAAACAGGATTACCTTATTAATAGCCCTCGTGCCCTGGAACCTTCGAACAAACTCCTCCGGTGTGGCGATAGTGAAGTCCTTCTCTTGAAAACGTTGGCTGTGTATTACTGTACCCTGTGACATGGACGGCCTGTAATGCAAACGGAAGCAATATAGTAATTTATTTTATTTATTTACATAGTCATGTATGACTTAATAAGTTACGTGCGGATTTGCCATTGCTCAAAATGGTAAAGGAAAACATTGTGAGGAAACCGGCATGTCCAAGAACTGCAACATTCACGGGCATGCGACACCTACCAACCCGCATTGGGCCAGCGCGGTAGATGACGGCCAGTACTTTCTCTCTGAGAGAAGGTAAAACAGTTCCAGCAGGGGGAACGTGAAAGGCTGATGATGATGTGGTTTAAGTAGTAATAGGCGAGCAGCTTTTTTGACCCAAAAGTCACCTGATGTTAAGTGACGATGTGGTCCTAGCTGGCGCCTTACTACTCTTGAAGAAAGACGCCTTTGTGGTCACCTTATCGAGACTCTTCTACCATCTACCACATATAGACAACTTATGCATATGGAAGGAGAGCATGAAATCCTCTAAATAATATGTTCACTACCTAAATCGAACACTGCGCCCCGTTTTCTTGCTTCTAGAGTGGTGCACAACTGGAACAGACTACCAGAAGACGTTTTGTCAGCACCTTCAGTGAATTCTTTTAAAAATAAGTTGGACAACTGGTTGCGAATGAACAACGCTTCCTTGCTACATAAATGATTTTTCATTGAACTTTTGTACATTGCTATAATTCAACACAGCATGATATAGGCACATCAGCCTCTGGGCTGCTCGCCTATTACCAAATAAATAAATAATGTTTACATTATTTTAAACACATTCTTAGCGATTTTGTTTTTTTATTCACTGACCAAAACTTGTTCAACTACAAGGACGCCAATTTCTGCAAAGAAGAAACGTTTTTTTAACATATTCAAGACTTTTTAAAATAATTTAATGCAAAGGTAATGAATAAACGAACGTAATAGAGAAATCGGAGAAATCAACTGCCGTGACATTCTTGACACAAATAATTAGGTAAATTTAAAATTACTTATCGAAAGTACCAGATATCCCTACATTAGTAGTTCTTCTAGACTTGGAAGAGGAGTTTGGAGAAGTTCGAGAATTATTTACTAAGAAAATAGATGGAAAAATAATAACTTCGTATTATAACCTGTGAGGCGAGTCCGAGTATAGTCCGTTCATGCCAGGATACATTTTTTACAACAAACACGCGCCAAAAACACTTTATCACACACTCCGACAGTTATTTTCATACAATTAACACTATTTTATATTAAAAATATCATTTTATCCGCCAAACTTGCAATGGAGTTTTGTTTTCCTACTTTGACTTGACGGATTTGACCGTTTGACGTATCCAATAGGACTCTCTCGGCTCAGATGATGGATCATACGATCATGCTATCCCGTTCACGCTCCTTAACTTACCAAAAGCAAGAAAGAGATAAATAGATATTTCTTTTTTAATGTAATAATTGAAAATGAATGCACACAGGGTCTGACAGGGTCCTTTGGTCCAGGCGGGAAGACTAAAAACTTTTCTCTTTCACAATAAACTGATTTTAATTAAAACTATTATTTCAATGTTGCCAGATACGATAGAAATTGCAAGAAGCCAAGAAGGTTTTGCGTAGCAAGTTTGCTGCGTATTGTTTTGTTTACATTACATGGCGCATGTACGCAATAGGGCTGGGAAAGTTCAAGTTTATCGATAAGTGTGTTAATAAACAAAACAATCATTAATTTCCATGATATAAGATTAATTTGTGAGATTTATATTAAGATACGCATAATAAATTTAGATATAGGATATTTTTCTATATTAAATTCTTTGCACAGATAAGATTTCTATAATAATACGGTATCAATGACCTCTCATTTACGACAAAATATGCAGAATTTTTTTTTCAATAAAATAAATTATTTTATAATGCATATTGAAAGGTGATGAAAACATATAAATTAACTAATTTGTGAAGTAATAAAAAGTGGTCTTACTTATTACACATAATACTAACCTAGATAAATATCAAGGCTATGAAACTAAACTAATCACCTCCTGCAATTATTATTGTCACTTCAACCATTTCACCGTGATTGAGTAACAATCATACAAACAAGCGTGCTATACATTTCTTATTTTTTTAGTCAGAAAAAGACAACATTATATCTGACCTGTCAAGCTTAGTTTGGTATAATTACAAATTACAATCGACATAGATTCAATACTTACGAATTATACATAAGTAGTGTAAGTACTCGTATTTACTTATTAATATGACCATTAATTATAAATTTAATGTTTAAATTATCATTAGGCGAATAAGTTGGCGCTGAATCAATAATCGATATGGTTTGCGTATGTAAGTAATTTATTAGAATTCTTACACAGATCAAGTAGGAGAAGGACGGACTACTTTTTATAATTAAGTAGGTAGGTACTTAAGTAGAAGGTCTTCGAATATAAGGTTTTTAGCATTTTAATTCTTTACCTAATACACTTAAGAGAATATCAATTACTGTTTTTGGATGTAAGAGGTATTCCGTGTAACTACTGATCTAATTTTGAAAATTATTTGACTATTAAAAATCTATTTCATGTCTGTATTTATTTATGCGGCAATTTATTATTGTTTCAAAAACCATGTGTGAACTTCTACGCGGGTGAAATAGCTTTAACAGCTATAATAAACGAGTACTAAGTGTTGAAGTGTATATAGTCCCTCTGTGCAGAAGAGGATTCTTAACAGATTATTAATAATTGAAAACAAATTCACACTTACATAATAATTATATTATTAAATATTATTGTTTAAATTACCTTTCATCCACATCTGTAAGTTCAAACCTTCAATAAAAATACAATGCTTATTAATATAATACCAATATAATATAGTGTAAATACAATTTTCATAACACTCTTCTCCTTTGTACATAAAAATCGAAACATCTCGTTAAAACAGGTAACTATATCTATTCTGTAATAAAGGAATTAAATTAATTAAATAAGTATTCAAAGGAAAACATAATTATTCAAAGCCACAAGTTGTATCTAAATAAACGTGCTCAAAATTTGCGAGTAACGATTTTCAATCTGGGTGAGCGCGTGAAATGATTTGCTGTTTACTACATAATCCGACACGATATCAAGTTTCTAGTCCAACATACAAATATACACACATGATACACATTATCGTGTTTATCCGATAGCGAGATGAATAATTATTAATTTTATTCCTTTTCTCCTATAAGTATTTACATCGTTGGTTTATTTTCTTACGTTCAATTTCATCACAAACATTGAGAAATTTTACCAAACAACCTGCGTAAAACTTGCGATCCTTGAAGGGTTTCAATAAAGTTAGTTTATAGTCTCTCAAAATCCCAAAAGAAATCGTCTTGATCAGCTTGACGCAGAAGTGTCTTCCATAGCCTATCCATAGTGCCCAAATTAAAAGGATGAAGCAGTTTGGATCACGCGAATTAAAATTCTCTGGACTGAATGATTCAAGGTCAAAAGCTTAAGCGAAGAATACTGTGAAAATGCAAATTATAACCAGTCCACCCCGTAAAGGCAATGTGTGTCAAGGAAATTAAAGTTTTAACGCTTAAAGTACCGATGTTTTGAAACGATGAATCGATTGACTATTTCTAAGTCTGAAAGCTTAATATCTTCTAAAGGTATAAATAAATCAGTTTGACGATCGGATAGAATGATAATCCTTATAAAGAAAACCAGTCAAGAAGTTTTGGACATTGTGGGGAAAAAACTAACGTTACTGACAAAAATAGAGATAGGAAAAGGAAAGATGTTCGGCCACTTGGTTCTACACGACGAATATGTAAAAACCATCTTATAAGAGAAGGTAGAAGGGAAGAAAGGGACAGACATAAATTAATATACCTACCAAGCCTAAGAACGGATATCATACCAAGAGATCAAAATTATGACTAAGGACCGAATAAGATGGAAAATGCTCCACCAACATGAGCTCTGCTCTTAAATGAAGAAAAAGAATATTCTAAATAAAATCAGTAGCTAAGGAAATTGGAAACATTAATTCAAAGATTTCGGAAAAAATTAAGAGTGCTTCTACATAACGCAATAAAAATTAATTTTCAAAAATTCCTTAGCAGTAGAGAAGAAGGAAGGCGGTGAAACTGCGGGGTACAGCCAGTTTAATAAATAAATGGGTAAAATAGGCTAGTCACGAACGTCATGCTTGCGTATTGAAAAATAAACTGAATAAATTTTATTCAAGTATTCAGTGTAAATTTCCTTTTCGATTGCGTCTTAAAGTCTTAACAGTATTAATAGTGATGATGATACCATCCGGATACAGATTTAAGCTACGACGACTGCTGCTACTAAGAGACTTCTGATAGTATTAAAAATAGTTCGTAACTTAGGCTGGTATCCAAGAATGACGCTCAAGTGTTGATCAATACTTGAGTGACATATTTGTATGAAATGAAAGACTCAAGTCATGCTCAATAAAAGCATCAATAAAAATCAATCATAATATCAATCATAAAAATAATCAATCAATAAAAGCTCAAGTAGTGATTATTGCGTCGTTCTAGAATACCAGCTTTAGCACTCGAAAGATTATGCCACAGAATTTTAGTTACCTGAACCTGTCGCAATAATCTTTTTCGTGGACAAAATCCATACTAACTAACATTAAGACTGCGAAACTAATCCTTTTTGTTTGTATGTATGTTGTTTGTTACCTTTTACGCCTAAACCACTAAACTGATCTTGATTAAATTCAGTATGGATATGGAGATAGTGTTAGCAATAGGGAAGAAAATCTCTTTGTGGAAAAAGACTTTTTGGAAAAAGAAATGTATAATCTATGATATTAGTATAAATACCTAACCAAGGTCGTACCAAGGTCATATTACAACACTAGCGTGGTAATTATAATGAAAAAAGCCCGAGTGGCGTAATGAGCTGAATTATGAACCTAAATGCATGGCCATAAAGGTCAACTTTACGTGGAAGCGTGTTGAAAAAACATTTAAAAGCCTTCAAACTTACTTCATCCCCGCTGCGTTAGGCGGCCGCAAAAGCGTTCCATCCTCAACTTTGACAGTCTCATCCTTCTGAACTACTTCTTCAGGATCCGCGTCCAGTGTCATCTGGAACTTCTGCACGACACTCGAAGGTATCTGTTCCGTCGCCTCCTCCTCATCGAAGTTCTGCACGTCATTACTATCTCCAATCACGAACCGTTTAGAAGTTCTACGTTTCAGCATGTTGATTATGTTGCGGATATGATTTGTTACTGTATTGTATACATTTGTTGCTATATTCATGTAATACGTTCACGCACTAGCACTGTTGTTGACACTGTGTTTGGAAATTTCGTTGGGATTTTATGGTACTTAAGTGACGATGTGGTCGAAGATGGTGCTACGCTACGCTTGGATTGGGAACTGGCTCTCAAGCGAGGCTGACGGAACACACCGATAGGTGCTTGGATTTGTTTTAAGTTCATAGCTGAATTCGAAGCCACTCCACTACCTAGAAGGTCGTAAGTGCCACTAAACCATCATCGCTTCAAACATTAACAACTCATTTAGTTATAAATTAATAATTCATAAAGTCACATGTGTACGTAAAACATTATACTTACCTATGGTTTTATTATCATGTCATTATAACATAATTTAAGAATTATGTATCTATTCACTATTTTATCCTCCAACTTAGCATCTATAATATTATATACGTATTTATTTCTATATATAAGTATGTCTATCATAGTCTAGTTCCCATAACACAAGTTTCGAGCTTAATTTAGGGCCAGATCAATTTGTGTCCAATGGTCCCCCGATATTTATTTATTTTATTTATTTATCCATAGCCTACGCGAGTAAAACCGCGAAACACAGCGAGTGGTAAACAGAAACATAATAAATTGACGACTGATGTGGCGCAATGGGCGAATAGCCGACTGCGAAGCGTGAGGTCACGGGTTCGATTCTCGCAACAGAACAAATATTTATGCGTTGAAAAAAAAAAAAGCGCAAGTATTTGTTCTGTGTCTGGGTGTTGTGGATCCCTGATCCTCGTAGTTTCTGATACCCTAGATACAGGGAAACCTAGTTAGGGGTCAGAGCCTATGTATGTGATTATGCGGGCATATGCGGGCATAAATAGGTAAGTATCAAACACAATCATTAGGTGAGATGTTTAGTGGTCAAACGAAAGATTATCTCTCAATAAAAAAACAACCTTGAAGTTTGAATTCATGGACATTAATCGCACCACAAAACCAGAAAAGAAACGTTTAAACATTACCTTTATATTAGGTACTAGCTGCACCCCACGGTCACGCCCGCAGCTTTACAGTTATCCCGTAGGTACCATTTTACCTTTTTCCAGGATAGAGGCTAGCCTACGAATGAATCCATGTCATTTGAGCTATCTCACATTCAAATCAACAATTCATTTCAGCGGGAAGAAGTATCAAGCCTACGTCCTCAACTATACCATTAATTTTAAAAAATTTATTACTTCAAACTAAAAATAATTATATCATAACAAAGAAATAAAAATAAATAAACCTAAACTAATAACTAAAATACATTATTAAAAGAAGTCCCTTTAGGCAGGGTTCCGAAGATACTGGCAGCGTTCCCCCTTTGGATGGCTACACTAATTCTTTGTCCGAGGTAGCTGCCAGCTCTATCCCATTTATATCAATACGAGAACATAAGTGTGCTTTTTAAAATATCACCGTCAGATTTGTAATTTGTTTGACGAGTTCATCTTAAAGTCTAACCGCAATGTTAAAGAGACGTCAATTAACTTTTAAGTAGCATTAAGTCGTTATTTTTGTAAAGGTTTTGGCAGAGTTTAATACTAAACAGCATTAATTGACTTCTTGAGTGCGACGGTAAGAGTGAGGACGTGCGGGAATTATGTACATCGATTTGACAGACTTACAACTGGCTGTACTAAGGTCAGTAAAATAAACACATAAGTACAGAGGTAACGACAGCAAACTACAGGGTTCCGTATATAATCATAATTTAACTATTTTATCACTTATGTTCATTCGTTCATTATTTTTATTTTAAGCCCATTCATTCTGTGACACACGGACAGATAGACAGACACGTTAGCGATCCGATAACGATTCCGTTTTTCCATAGAATGTACGAAACCCTAAAAATCACAAAACAAGTATGACGTCAATGGGAAATTGTAAAACTACTGTGAGATAAGTATATGATTATGGTGTATTATATATTCTGTGATATAGTAACTGATACTGATGATGTTCATTAAAATAGAAACTAATTGCCTTAATATCCGGAACCTGCTTACAAATTGTCTTTTATGCATTTATAAATTTTAAAAGAATGTCAAGGACATATCATTTTATAAAATAAACCAGGAAAAATTGTTTAATCTTCACGTTTAAAGTTGATGGACTAACCTTAGATGGGAAATTAAAGTTTTGAACAGTTATATTGTATTTTTTTGCGGCTAGACCATTTAACTACTTAGTAAAAATGATCTTGGAATTGGGAATCGTAGATTAACCTTTTACGCTTATAATATATCATTTTAATAGTAATACGTCAAGCCCTAGTACTAAAATGACATGACATATACATATTATGACATGACATATCGATCCAAAACCGCGGATAACGGATCGGATCGATTATTAACTTCGGGCGTTAGTGTAAATGATCTTGGACTTCATGGGAATCGTAGCTTGTTGTGTTTGTACAACAAGCTACGATTCCCATGTACCTTTAAATCATCTATTCATCTCGTAGAGATATTTAACAATAGAGCATGTCCTGTACATAATACCTTACACGAGTGTGACAGTCAGTCGTCACAAAACCCAGCTAGAATATAAAATAAAACACTTATCTATGTATTACACAAACACACCAAATTATGTGAGGAACTAATAATTATTACATGTATATTAATTACAGTGTAAGAAAAAAAAATCCTATTCATTAAAATCCGTTGCATAGTTTCAGCGTAATTTACGATCTGTCGCTATTATAAATATGATTAGTGTGATACAACTATTATCACCAATTGTAAAATATCTTAACAAGGTAATCATTTGACGAATAATCTACAACTCCCGCGAATTTTATGATAATGGTTAACCGGTCTAGCTCTAAAATGATAAAACCGTTAAATATTTAAATTTTGCGCCTTACGTTGTACCTTAAAATTGTAATTAGAATAATTAATAACGAACGAGAGTGAAACTGCTGCGTAATTCTGTAGCCAGTTAGCCAAACATTGTTAAAAACTTTTGGTTTCAATCTATTTTAGAACGTTCGCAAGAAGTTGTTAGGGTTCCGTACCTAAAGGGTAAAACGGGACCCTATTACTAAGACTCCACTGTCCTTCTGTCACCAGGCTGTACCTCATGAACCGTGATAGTTAGACAGTTGAAATTTTCACAAATAATGTATTACTGCTGCCACTATAACAACAAATACTAAAAAGCAGAATAAAATAGATAAATAAGGGGCTGCCCATACAACAAACAATTTTATTTTGCCGTTTTTTTATATATGGTGCGGAACCATTCAAGCGCGAGTCCGACTCGCACTTAGTCGGTTTTTTTACTAGCTGTAGATGAGCAAATCGCTAGCCTGATGGTAAATATCGCGCTTGCCCATTACAATTCAGTGCCACTCAGAATTTTGAACTGCAACAGTTCACAATCCCGCGCGGCAATGCACTGCGCTCGTTACCCTCACATATTACATGTTAAATCTTTGCCCTGTAATATTTGAGACCTCTCTGTCACTTGTGTGGCTACTGTGACCCGTGCCTTAAAATACCAACTTAAGCAACGCGTCATATTATTAGCATATAACTTGTAAAGGTAAACATTTGACTGTGACCTTCGTTTTGCAAGAATGACATTATTAATAGTAAGGATAATAATGTACTACAGCGTCGAGTAGACTAGATTGACTACTGAGAAATACAACGTAACTATTGAATAATAAATAAGTTAAATCGTCACCCTTCTCTCAATCTATCATCGGACATCCAGACCAATACATATTTTGACAGTTATTGCGATATTATTATCGAATGTGATAATATATCACGCCGCGAGAATTGGGCCCCAGGCTTGTCCAAAAAATACCGATTTATCGTACCATCGACATTTATCACTTAATAATTATCGATACTGTTTAAAAACATCGATATTATGTACTTTTCAGCTTACCCATCCCTTATCCAAATTCTAAACGGAAATGTGCCGTCGGTTTTTGCTTCCACATTCCACATTACATAAAATGTACCTGCTAATTTTTTAATAGAAGTACCCCAAATTGTAGAGTGGAACTTTTTGTTTCCCGATCGATTTGGAAATCTTCAAGGCAAGTGACCACCTAAGTTAGCGGGAGATTGCGGTTGAATGGTCAAACGCACGCCTATAAGCAATAAAAAAAAACTTTACCTTACATATTAATAAAAAATATTTCAGTCTGTGGCAACCTTAACTCACAGCACCACTTGAGAGCCAGTGGCGCCATCCTCGACCATATCGTCACTTTACGTCAGGTGACTTGTGGTCAAACGCTACCCTGTAAATAGTAAAAAAAAAACTTTTCTCTAGGGATGTTCGATCATCATCAAAAATAGACTCAAATCAAAAACATCGATATCCTATTGCTTCCCAAAAGCCGACAGTTTGTTTCGAATAAACAACAAGCATCGATATTAAGCTATCGATGTCATCATCAGTGTTTTTGATTGTGTGTAAATTTGTTGTCTTTTTTGTGTAACTGATTTTTATCTTTTGTATTCTTCAAATTAAGGTCCAACGTATAGCGGAAAGTTTCGATTTTAAAGCGGTTTATTATTTTCAGAGCTAGGCCACTCAACTATTTTATATTAGGTATTGAGTTTGCGGAAATTCCAATACCATTATCAATAAATTAAATAAATATTGCAACATTGACGAGCCTAGTTTTCACGTAACTTGAAATTGTATGTCTTTTGACTAAGTTACGAGATAAGCAAGTCGCTGACCTGATGAGAAGCGTCAGTTCACTGCCACCGTGAATTTTAAACTTCAACAGCTCAAAATCCTACGCGGTAACTCACTGCGACCGACACCCTGTGATATAAGACGTTAAAA
The DNA here is from genome assembly GCA_931315375.2 of Opisthograptis luteolata. Lineage (NCBI taxonomy): Eukaryota > Metazoa > Arthropoda > Insecta > Lepidoptera > Geometridae > Opisthograptis > Opisthograptis luteolata. The sequence continues at coordinate 3,875,915 of OV928061.1, forward strand.
TTAAATGTCTCCATCCCTTGTAACTTCACAGGAAACATCGTCCTTAAACCGGAACATCCTACTAATATTATAAATGCGAAAACTTGTGTGTGTGTGTGTGTGAATATTTGTTACCTCGTATCACCGTAACTACTAAACCGATTTTGATGAAATTTGGAATGGAGATAGCTTATACCCTGGATTAAAACAAAGGCACATAGGTCTTCGGGATAACGGGGAGACGCGGTTGAAACCTCGGGGTGCAACTAGTTTTCTATATCTTATTCAGCGATCAATTTATCTATGCTTGTGTGCGTAAACCAAAACGGTCGTTTTTACGTCATTCTTATACTGTCAAGTTAGTATTATATTGCGCTAGAACTTAACACTTTACTTAATTCATTACACATAAGTACACAAACGAGACAACTGTACACACAGACACACACTTGTTTAAAATGTTAATGTTATACAGGTACAGGTAATAGGTAATCTCATTCACTATCGAACCAAAAATCTTGTTTTAGATATGAATAAACGTTTGAAATAATTTATTTTAGGAAGTTTTTAATACACTAACGAATCGTTTCTTGTGGTTTTATTGCGCGATATTTGGGTTTGTAAAGTAATGGATACCTATGAAAAGTTATGACTTAGTTTTGTTTTATTTTTAAAATCTGATCGAAAAACTAGTTTTCAACCAAATACTTAAGTACTTTAAAAATAGGCACTTTTTTAGTTTAAAAGCTACCTAACCGACAGCTTCGCCTGCATGTATGCTGAAAATTTTCTACATTATCAACATAGATAGATACACCACAGCATATCCTCCTTTCAAGTCTCTGCGTCCAGAGTTTTAGGCTGTAGGTACGTTGTTATCAGTCTAACACTCATTCATAAGCCTTTTAGAAAAATATATAAAAACGGCAGCCAAATACATCTGGTTAGTTACCAATATAATTGTGCCTGATTCAAAAACACCTTGTTAGTTCCTTAGCAGCATTATTACACAAAAAAAACTACTATAACACATTATTTATTTACTGCTTACGTAGTTATTCTATAAAAAGATACACTTAATTACTTGAACAATCAGCTGATAAAATTAGAGCAGCAAAAAATTCAAAGGACGACGTAACACACCGTTTTTTCTCTACATAAAGATTTTCCAGTGTGATGCATAAAATGACTATGTCATACCAATACGGAACTGAGTTCGCAAACAAAAACTTTATAAGGACGAGTAAAAACAAACTGTGTATGTATCGCGTTAATTCACGTCCTCTAAAATTTACTAAACCACAAATATTACAACGAAACACGACGACCTTTCTCAAATTAAAAACAAACAACTTATGTACGGTCAATTAAATATCAATCAGCAGATGCTGTGCTATTAAGTATTGTATTATTAAAGTCTGTTTAGTTACACGCACTAAGAAAACCATTTAGTACACAAATATTTCAAGTTATGTACCTGGGTATTACGGTCTGTAATCATTTTTCACCTTCGATTAATAATAATATAGGTAAATAAACAGTAAACTAGTTGAAACTATTTGTTAGAGATAATTTTACATAACTAGTTTCTGCCAAAGCAAGTTTGTTTCAAAGCGTTGATTTCCTGTAGTAAAATTTATAAATTTTTTTCAATATTGTTACCCAAATCAATTTTCTCGAGTTTATTAACGCTTAGTGCAGCAAATTTGTGTAAGGTTTATAAGTAAGTAATTAAAAATATGACCTAACAATGATTCAATTATTTTAGATCCAACAATGAAAAATGAAAAAAATAGATTTTAATAACATATTATATCAAGATGCCTGTTTTACATCTATGATCAAATTATATGAAGTATGTACCTGAGTTTAAGTGTGTAGGAAGCTAAAATTAGCTCTCGAGAAGTTAGATAATGAAGGTAGTTTTATGTAATATCATGTAGGCACTAGGCATAGGCACTACTCATATTATTTACTCGTAACAGCTTAGGTACTGCAATCATAACGATAAACAGATTACTCACAACGATACAAAAATGAGTCTTTTAAATTCCACTTATATCTGTTGCTTATCTTGTATTTAACGTACGTATTTTTTGTAGGTTAGTTTCTAACTAACTAAATAACCATTAATTTTTAACCATAACAACCTGCGTAAGTTAACTTTTTTGCACATAATTTGTCTAAATTAATTTAGTAAAAACTAGATCCAATAATGGTGTCTAAATTATTATTTTCCGTAAAACAAAACAATAGGTCATAATTCTAATAAAATTCGCATGATTTGTGGCGTGATCGTCCGAGATAACATAAAAAATAAACGTTCTAAAACAAGTTTCAAAATGTACACTACCTATTATATTTTTATGAATAAATAATTATTTTAAAACTTTACCTGCACATACCCTATTAGATGTAACTGACGATTGTGCCACATATTTTATTCTTCTAACTCTTGATTTTTATTTAATCATTAAATAACGCCTTATTTTTTTGTAAACACACGTGTAGTTATAGACTACGTTAGTGACACTATCGCTAATAATCTAATTTAAACACCTGTTTCATTTCGCGATTTTGCGATTGTACCGTCTATCTATACCTGTGCTAAAATTATCATAATATGATTATTATCAGCCGTCGAATTGTTTTCATTGACTCACCTAGTCATATTATTATTATAGTAACAATCTTATCATTTTTATCACAATAATTTATTAGTCGATGATATCGATAAGGGCACTTTCAAAACAAACATCACTACAAACCCGAAAAAGGGGCAACATTGTAAAAATCCCAACGAAACTCCTGTCAAAATTCAAAAGTTTAACGCACTTATCATAAAAATTATAGTAATCAAAACAATTTTTCACTTTCTTACAAAAAACTTCGTAAACCTATTAGAAACACGAATGTTTTTAAGAAATAAAATAAACCGTGTACGAACCGCGAAGGTTTGTTTCACACTGGAGGATTCGCCGCCAAATCAAGCACCTGTCAGCTTTTGACGTCATCGAACTAGGTCTGGGACTGGGTTCTATGAGAAATCGGATTATGTAATACACAATAACGATAATGGGCTGACCTGACATTGATGCGTATTGCATTTTTATAACTCGTTTGATTCAATAACTGGTTTTTTTTGAGTCAATAATAGTCATAGATAGTTTAACAGAATACCTTAAAGTTTGCAAATTAAAATATGTATCAGGTTTCAGATTCACGGTGCTCTATGATTATTTATTAATCGATAAGTTTCCGGTTCCGGGCCCAGGCCATTGTTTATAATGGCATAGGAATCATGTGGCAGGTGACTTCTAAAGCCTAATAATTAAAAAAAATCTTTAGGGATGTGAAACGAAAAAAGAAGTAAAGGTGAACGAGAGAGCGAAAAATAGATTAGCTCACTTTGCAAACTAATGAATTGAACTTAATATATTAGACTGGATTAAAATGTGGTGTGTTATAATTTATTCCAAGTCCTACATAATTATGGAAATTAATAATTCTATTTTGAGACATGTTGTGTTTCAGACCAATATTTAAGTATTAATATTCGTCAGAAAATGAGTAAATTCTGTAACTTATAATTATTTCACAGACAAAAAAAAATGTATGTAGGTTAGGATCACAATAAAATTGATTAAGTTACCACAAATAACACAAATGCACATGTTTAGAAAGTATTAAAAAAAATCTAGCATTAGGTGCTTTTTGTCAATGTTTTCCCCTATTTAATTTTAATTACATTACTTACTAATAACTTGAGCATGGCGCGTTACTTAACCAAAATGAGCTGTTACGCTGTTGTGAAATGCTAACATCGCCCGTTCGGAAGATTTGCGTTTGGTACAGAAAATGTGCTTTTATCATTGTGTTATCACAGTGAAACCAAACGAGTGCAATTTTGTGAGTCGTGAGTCGCAGAATTTCGGTAGCATAAATTCTGCTGTATTCGGTTTCATACAAAAAGACAGTTGGTGCCACACGGCTACGTAATATTAAAGAGTTGAAGATTCAGTTGAACGTAAAATGAGCGACCGAAAATACGCGACTCACGACTCACAAAATTACTGTCGTTTGGTTTCACCCTTAGTGCCCTTTGCCAATGTGGTCTACCTTATATTTATTACGTTAGTTTCAGTTACTTGAGCTTGGCGTGTTTCTTCAAAATTAGCTGTTGTGCTGTGGTCAGATGCTACTGTCGCACGTTTGAAAAAATAAATCTGATTTGTTTTTTTTTCTTTTTATCTTTTAGTTCCCCGTTGCAAATGTAGACCTCTACTTTAGCTTCACTTACTTGAGCTTGGCACGTTTCTCAGCCAATATGAGCTGTTGCGCTGTCGTGAGATGCTGCCGCCGCACGTTCGTAGGGGTGAAGATTTTATAACGACGTTGAGTAAAGAAAATCTCCTATTTTACCAATTAGCGCCTCTTACTAATGTCAATGTGGACCTTTACTTTGGATTCCATTAATTAAGCTTCACTTTTTCCTCCGCCGAGAAGCTGCCGTCGCAAGTTTGGAATAGAAAATCTGCTTTTCTTATCTTTTTTTACCATTTAGTGCCCTTTGCCAATGTGGTCTACATTATAATTACATATTGACTACTTTAGTTTCACTTACTTGAGCGTGGTGTGTTTCTTCAAAATTAGCTGTTGTGCTGTTGTGTAATGCTACTGTCACACGTTTGAAAAATGAAATCTGATTTGTTTGACTTTAGTTTTACTTACTTGAGTTTGGCTCGTTTCTCAGCCAATATGAGCTGTTGCGCTGTCGTGAGATGCTGCCTCCGCACGTTCGGAGGGGGCGCGTTTGGGAAGGAATCTCGCCCCTCGTGAGCTGGTTCGTCATTGGCTGGCTCCTCGTTGGCTGGGTCCTCGTTAGACTCAGTGGGTTCATCTTCATCACCCACGATGAAGCTAGCTTCACCCTGAGTTATGGAGATTTTATTTTACTTTATGAATTACCAGCTGCACCCACGGTTTCACCCGCGTGGATTACACTTTGTTGCGATAAAAAGTTTATAGACGACGCGGTAGCCGAGTTGGTAGTGACCCTGCCTTCAAAGCTAGCCGTTCCAGGTTCGAATCCCAGTAGGGGCAAATATATGTGTGATGAGCACGAATATTTGTTCCTGAGTCTTAGATATTTCTATCTAAACCTATAAGTACATATTTCTCTATATAAGTATGTAAATCGTTGTCTAGTACCCATAACACAAGTTTCGAGCTTAATTTGGGCTAGGGCAATTTGTGTGCAATGGTCCCCCGATATTAGTTTTATTTTATTCATCAACATCCATTCGGTAGGTTTTGCGTAAAAGAGTAACACAAATCCATCCATCCATCACATGGATAGGAAACTGGCTCGCAAGTGAGATTGCCAGAAGACACTATGAGCCACTTTATTTTCACTTACATTTTCTTCTCGTGCTTCTTCAGAGTCGATTTTCTCAAAATTATCGCTTTCGCTGGACGAACAGCGAGTCTGCTCCTGTTCAGCCATTTCTTCTGCTGGAAAGACACAATATATTTAAGACCACCCATTGTAGCTCTAAGATCTCTCCTTTTATATTGTTCTATTTTTCTGTTGTTGTGGTGAAACAATAAAGCGTTATCTATCTATCTATCTGCCTATATTTAATATTTATTAATTACTTAATTGTATAAAAATCAAAGAAAGTTTTTATTTTTAAGTATAATGCCAAACCCTTTTCAAAGTGGCGGACTTTGAAAGTTTATTTATATTATCACTTTACGAAATACTTAATTATCGAGTTATTTTTACAATTAACTTTCAGTGCACTAGGTAGTATCTAGAAAACTTGTTATTTAAAAAATTTCAATATCTTCTCAAAATAAAAGCCTCCACATTCAAGATATAAATAATTACAACGCCACTTAACCGGTGCTTAATTATTGTTTTGGTGAACCTGATTAAATATTATACTACTACTACTACTATACTACTACTACCTACGTAGGTAACGAACGATCACCTTCGCGGTCATGATAAAACAATAAATAAAACCATTCTAAAGGGTCATGAATCACGATTTTGGCATACCGTGCAGGACGCAGATAATATAATGTACTAGCTGCTCCCCCAGTTTCACCCGCGTGGGCTACAGCTTTATGCATGCAAAGTCTCAGCCCGATCGGTTTAAAATTGACAAAGTTTCATACAAACTTTCATGCCCTATTTTACCCTCTTGGGGATAGAATTAATCAAAATCCTTTCTTAGCGGATACCTACGTCATAACATCTACCTGCATGCCAAATTTCAGCCCGATCCATCCAGTGGTTTGGGCTGTGCGTTGATAGATCACTATGTCAGTCAGTCAGTCACCTTTGATTTATATATATTTAGATTAGTAAGAGAAGCGGCCACATTATTGTTTTATTTAAACAGCCTGCGCGACAGATTCCAACTCTACGTTTTCATAACCTGCAGTGCAAAATTGATGTGTGTATGTATGTTTGGACTCCATAACAATAAACGCGCGCTTTTCATTTATACCTTAAAGTTATTGCATTGCAATTACCAGTGCCTGCTTAATTACGTGTTGATATTAGTTTTATCACAGGCGCTTGTATGATATTTGATTTGTACAGTTGAAAAGTTTTCCTAGCTTATCGTGATTTAGGTTTTTTTTTAAATAAATGCCAAAGTCATTTATAGAACTAAAGATGTTAGTTCAACCTGATGCATTGTGAATGTGATTCCAAAATAAATATGGTTTGATTTAATTACATAAATATCAAGTACTATCGCTTGGGCAAAGAATATTAGAGAGATAGAGAACGATAAATCGAATTGAAAAGAAGTCTAATGTAAAAAAAAAACTAAAATAGAAGAAAAATACTTTTGGACCTATCAAACTTAGTTTAATTTTAGAAAATGCACAACAGAATCAAAATAACATATGATTAATTGGTTTTTATTGCCATTAATGAAAATAAACTCAATATTTTCATACCCTAACCTAAATCCAAGACATATTTCGCACATAATATACTGTGTAAGGAAAGGTGAAATGTACCTACTATTGCAACAATGCTAAAAAGTTATCTGGGTCATTAAAGTCATTATTGTGAAGTTATTGTTAGCCGAAATTTGGCCTATGGAATGAGACTGTAAACTGTATTATTATTATTGTTGTTATTTTGCCATCAAGATTACATTCATTCAATGCTTCAGGATTATAATGCAAACGCACACATACCCATTACGCCACCGCCCTTTGCACACACGTGCTTTCATTTACACTTAACACTCACGAAAGGCCAAAGTACCGACGTATGCGTACATATTCTTGAAGAGCGTAAAGAACATACTTGCATGATTATTGTTTTTTTGATTAATGTCTGTGCTCTGTGGTTTCTTACAGGACTTTATCGCGATAAAAAGTATTTTATAACCATTCTCAAAATTCAATACCAAATTACATCAAGATCTGTGCAGCGTTTTACGCTGCAAAAGATAACAAACACACTGAGGGACAGAAATAGTTACCAATTTTACATATGTAATATTGCCAGCTCTTCCCCACGGTCTCACGTCCGAGACTACACTTATTTATCGCGATAAAAAGTATTCTGTGCCCTTCTCTAACGTTCGAACTACCTCAGTTCAGTGGTTTCAGCGGGAATCGATGACAAACAGATTGGGAGACAGAGAGAGATACTTTAACATAACTTTTTTTTTTACAAGTTACCTAGTGTTAAGTGACAAATAGTGTGATTGTAGTACGAATTAGTACACTCAGGCCTTTGCATTTTTATATTAGGTGATCTAGTCAAATGTACAAAAATTCCACAACTAAACGTCCATTTCAAGATAATGTCTACTGAAATTGAGCTGCTCTCAAAAACCAATCAATAACTTTCACAATTCAATAACCCGCCACAAAGGACATTTTATTCGTGCCTTCATACCTACAGGAATGTATTAATGAAAATCGTTCGCATTCTTTTCTGCTGTCTGTCGACAAACAGAACTGACACGGTTGAATATTGATATTCTTTTAAACTTACAAAAAATTGTATAGTTCACTGAACTATAGAGACAGACTTTTTAATTCGCTACTCTACTACTATTTAGTTCAAGTTCGTTCTACGTTCGATCCTGTGAGAAGAACTGAATTGAATTCGATATGAACGAATAAAATTGCTCGATGATACCGTTGAAGGAACCGAAACGTTTTTTTTTTAATTTTTAGAGTCACGTTATATTTAGCGAATATTGACATACATGGTATTTGAATATGTTATAAGCGTAGGTACATAATATATAATATGTAGTTTATTTCAGTTAGCGATTAGTTATTCATGAAAAGGTATACATGTACCTTTAAACAAAAGGAAGAATAGGAATAATAACTATTTCGCAGCGTGTGACGTCTACGTGTGACGGTTATCTTAAATAACGGTTTATCAGATGTCAAGTGTCAAATCGATGTCACGCTGTCACGCATGCATTTCTTGAAGGTGAATTAGGACATTCGATAATACGACTGAGGAAATGAAATGAAGGACAAGATAATAAAATCATTATAATAAAAAATTAAGGAATGTTTTTTACTGTAAAGTTTAAGGTAGCAATATTTGGAAACTAAATTCATTATTTTTATTTAAAAAGATACCATTTTAGATAATTTTTTATATTGTTCAGTTTAACCTTACTATAATATGCTTTTCGAACTGTTACTACGTACCAATTACCATCCTTACTTTATATTATAAATGCGAAAGTAACTCTGTCTGTCTGTCTGTTACGCTTTCACGCCTAAACTACTGAACCGATTTAAATGAATTTTGGTACAGAAATAGTCTAGAGCCTGAGAAAGGACATAGGCTACTTTTTATCGCGATAAACTGTAGCCCACGCGGGTGAAACCACGAGGAACAGCTAGTTAATGTTATATGACCATTTTTTTACAGTATTGTTTTATTTATGAAATATTACGGCTCAGTTGTCAATTGTTTCAGTAAAACATTTTTGATTGTCAATAATAAAGAAATTTATTTATGGAAATAAGTATTGGTAAATGGTTTATTTGCACGAAACACGGATAAGATCAGATGAAAAAAGTGAATGTATTTTACAGGCAAATCCTTGAATAGAACTAGACTTTTAGGGCCGGTTTTATAAACATCGTACGTTAAATGTCATACCAATTTTCAGTAAATTTGATCTTATTGTCAAATTTTAATATGGAAAATTCGACAATAATGTCAATTTTACCGACGGTTTTAACTGAAGGACGTTTATAAAACCTGCCCTTAGATGTCGTTGTACAATTAAAATCACCGGTTACTTTCATATTCATCAGAAATTTAAATTCACAACATATGTGACGTAAAACAGAGGCAGATAGATCCTACAATTTAATTTCAATAATTATTCACACGCCAATTCTTATATTGGTGACGTCAAAAAAATACGCATGAACTCAATTGGCCAATAATGGTACAATAGTACTGCGCACTTCTTGAGTTGGTACTATTGTGAAGGGACTTGGGCAGATTTTCTATTAATTTGCAGGAAGAGGAAGTATCTGACACCATTTGCTGATGTTATCAAGGCGACGATGCTCACTAATTTACAGCATATGATATCATCATCATCAATTGTTTGCACTGATGGAGCGCAGGCCTTCTCTCAGAAAAAGTGTGGGGTGTAATCTAGCACGCGGGCCCAGTGCGGGTTGGTAGATGTCGCATGCCCTTGAATGTTGCGGTACTTGGACATGCCGATTTTTTTACGTTTTCCTGAAATCTGCACATAACTAGTGCGGGGCCGAGATGAAATTCGAACGTGTCTGCTCGTGTTTTGTTTTAATTTAGCTACTACTTTTACATTACACATTATCTAACATCCAAAATAAAGAATAAAATTTAAAAATAAAGGTATTTTGATTCATTAAAATGTATAACCTGTGATGGTGCAAAATTCACAAAGCTGTCACCCTGTCACGTGGTTCCAAACAAAATACGCTTAATTTTAGTGAGTACTTGTTACAAAACACAATTGAAACGTAACAAAATGGATTCAGCGACGCACGTCGTGACATTGTGAACTCTCTAAGGAAGACCCGAACTCATTAGAATATCTAATGGCATTGATTTTAATTCAATTCATCGTCGTATAAGTAAGCGGTACTGTAAGAACTACCCGTTATAAAATTTTGAAGGGTGCTCGGTGATTCGGGGGGTTGTTGATCTGTCATGTCTTTATCAGTCATGTCGGCGGCTTTTCGGTGGCGGTGGCCAGAATGAAAGAAGAAGTACATCAACGACTTGACTCTGGTAGTCAGCACGTGTGCGTCTTACATAACACCGATGCCGAGTTCAAATCCAATCACGACTCCATCCTGATTTGCTATCGCTGGAAACGGTGAAGGAAAACATCGTGAGGAAACTGGCATGTCCAACAACCACGACATTCAAGGGCATGCGACATCTACCAAACCGCACTGAGCTCTAGCGTGGTAGATTATAGTGCATGCCTTTATGTGAAGGCATATGTCCCAGTAGTATCTTTGGGTGATGGTTATGCGATCTTATTGGAGTCAACCTAACTGCTGCAAAGATTGCGTCTCTTCCATAGCTGGAAAGATTTTTTTGTATTTGTATGTAGCTGTAAATTGAGGGTAGTAAGAATTACTGGTGGAATCATTTTAATGTTGATAGTTCTCTTTGTTTCTCGTGCGATACATAGTTACCTAGAATGCTTTGTTTTGACGATGTTTTTTTTAGAATAGGAATCATTTATTTGTAACAAACTCTACAGAAATACTTAATACAAGTGCATTATGCAGTTAATACAAAGGTAATATGTTGCAAGCTGGCTTCAACTCAGCGTTGTGGTGGTCTTCCCTTCCGTTAGTGAAATAGATCATTTCCTTGAGAGTATTTCTCCTTCATACTTCATATGTTTAGCATATTCCCAGTTTTATTATAACGATTAAAATAGAAGATCCGAATCAATAAATCATTAAATAATTTACGGCATTGGAATAACAGCTTACAGCTGATCGAAGTACTTCATCGTTTTTATATATGTAGTTTTTTTTTCAATTGATAATGCTATTGTATCGCCGTCCTACATGCTACTTTTATGTCATAAATCTTGTTTTTTCAATAACCATATAATACAACTCGTCGTTCGTAACAACTACGTAATACTTAGTCAAGTTTAGCTCGCCTATTACAATACTTTATATTATCATGGGATGAGATAATATAAAAAAGTTATTTCACGATAAACTGGTTTTAAACTTGTTAATAGTTTAGTTACCGACGCACCAAGAATTTATGCGAACTAAAATTATAAGAAAAAAATGTTGAAACAAAATAGTAACCTAAAATTTACATACATACAAACATAAAAGAAAACACTAAAAATTAAAACACCACCGGAAAAAAGACTTACTTTTAACTGTTCTTTCAGTTCGCTCTAGAAGAGACTTTATAGCGTAAATAACAAAAACCACTCCTATAAAGAACGGAATGGTTATTAACATAAATACAACTTTCACAACACTACACAACCACTGGCCATAGTGACCTAATTTAAAGAAAAAAAAATATTTAAAAACCGCACGTCTTCCCGCCAACTTTTTAACAAACGACTGTCGTTCCCACGCGACGTACAGCCAGTACGCAAAAAGCGTGAACTATTTCCATCTAGCACTTTAATTAACTTACGATTATTTAACACATTTGCGTGTTATTAAGTTAATATTTATTCAGATAAAAGTGTGGTTCACATTCACATACGCTACACGTGAAGTGGCATGGTATGGCCAATTTATTCACGGATCGTTTTTATAAAATGTTAATAAATGTACATTTAGCAGCTTGACCTTGCCACGGGTTAGACGATGTTTTCAAACGGAGCAAGGTTGCGGTGGAATAAAGCGCTGTTTTCGCTTTCCTGTGTGTGTGCTATCTTACGATCCAAGTGATCCCGATGAACTTTTTATTGATACAAATCATGAGATAACAAACTTGGCAGTAGACTAACACACTACCTATCATTTTCCGCACGACATTCTGTGCGTTACCAAGAAGATTATCTCAACGTGTGTTCTCGATGTCATAGCGCGATGAGACTCCGTTTCTGTTACTTATATTATCCATAATTTACTATTCTATAAAACTAAGCTACATAACATATCCTGAAAATCGTATCAAAATTAGTTGAGCATTGTTAAAAAAAAATATATTCAAAGTACAATTAATTTATAATTTTTAATGGGTTCAGCGATTTTGAATAAATTCTGCCTGTTAATACATATACCTATAATTATATTAGTTTTTTGTGCTGTCAGTTTATTTTTTATTTCATTTGTAAAAGTTACTTTTAAAAATTATTTAGAACAAAATTTCATTTTTAATATTCACATAGATAAATATTCTAATGCGATGTGGGCGACAATGCGTACGTTAGAGAACACCGACCGACGTTACGAGCTGCGTCATTTTACTCGAGTAACGAGTTTACTTGAGCATCGTACTCTATAAGTAATCACTTGGGTGCTGCGAGTCCGAGTCAATTTGATTCGAGTCACTCGGTATTATTTGACTCGTAAGTTGAATTGAAAGTTCATAACATTGAGTAGAGGCCAGAGAGGGCTAGCCCGCTAGTAGAAGGACTGGAAGGATTATACAGCTGTGCACGCATGATGAAACAAAATTATTGTATGTTATATACACACATTTGACTTTTTTGGCGGCAATCGAATTGTCAACGTGAAAATTTTGTTTTTATTTCCAAAACTTGTGTTTCTTCGAGTGATAATGTGTAATATTGGTGGATTATTAACCATTATGTGTTCGTTAATGTGTACGAGTGTGGGAAATTGAAATAAAGTTGTGAAAGTGACTTTTCAAGTTGCTCCAAAAAAGTCCGTGTAAAGTTTAAGTAAAGCACCACTACTTTACTTAAACACTATCCTCATCCCATCATCTCATCATCGTCATCACCATCATCATTTAAACTTGATTCAACTCTCTGAGTTTGAAATCTTTTATACTTGACACTGGCAAATACACTAATCGTGTGACGCCATAACAAAACAAAAAAAAAAAAAAAATACACACATTTTTCTCCATGCTATGAAAATAATATAAGGAAAATAACCATTTCTTTTAGTTTAGCGCCATCTATGTGTATTTTGTCCCACTACAAACACGCGCTAGAGTTTTTGAACTAAATTATCGATAACCTCATTATTTTCACTTTGTTAGGATACCAGGCTTTGGATAGATTTAAGATATATCAGTAGATGTCTCTGTGGCAAAGTTAATATTTGCATGCGTCGATACAAAATACTTGAATGTTTATTAGAGGATTTTAATAACGTATCCGATTGTCTTGTACCATAATAATATAATTTTTGTGCAACACTATAGGATCAAACTTTTTTCAAACATAACGTTATACTTCAAGGTTAAGAATTTTTTTTTATATATGGCAATATCAAATAAAAATGGCCGTTTGACTTTGACATGTGCGTAGAACAGAAATTATTATTTTACAAAAAAATAATTCTGTGATTGTGAAACGTGAAGGACGTGAATTTTGTGAAGCAGATTTCAAACTTCTCCGTAACGCTAGAAGCAATCAAACTGTTGAAACTAAGTGCATATCTAATGGATTGTCGTTTGTGACCTATATTTTTATATTTAAACAATATGATTATTGAGAATCCGGACATTTTTAAGTCTTGGCTGACTTCCATATTGGAACCCCTGTGAGTATTTCCGCTGCCATATTTATTTTATTATTTACATTTGGTAATCAATTTCTAGAAGTTGCGTTCTTGTATAATATAATCCTACCAATTAACTATTTACGTAATGATAGCGTTTCGTAGCGAATCAGGGCCTAAAGCTTCTCAGATTACGATTTCGTAATGAAACTATTTTCATTTCACTCGTACATTTGTCATGCACACATGGCATTTATTTTGATGAATTTTCTACATAAATTTACCATCGCGTGAAGATTCCTGGTGATTATTTGCTAATACTTTCACTTAACCTTCAAATTGTCTTCTCAACTAGATTAGTAAAGTTTCGTTTTGAAGTTTAAATTGGCGTCATTCTTATTCATGATGGAAAGTCACTATAAATTAGCGCGAAAGGCAAAGCATTTCTCGTGTTATGATGCCAAGTTCACAAAGTATGATTAGGTGTTACAGTCTACCAACTTTAACATATTCATTATCAATTTCCATTCTCATTTTTACTCAAATAAGAGTTGTTAAAAAAAGGTTTACCTAATTGTTTTTCTAGAGCAGTGGTTCCTTTTAGTGATAAGGGACCATTTGATAAAATTTCTGTCTTCCCATGAACCATCAACAGTTTGGAGATAACCTTCTTTCTGCTACTAGACTGACTTACTTGGAGTGCGACTCGCACCAAGCGACATTCTCTTCTTGCTGCCTCTTATTCAATATTTTTGCATAGCTTCACGGACCACTTTGGGTGCTACCAGGGACCACCAGTTAAGAACCACTGTTCTAGAGCTTTTCTTAACTCAGTTTGAAATGTTCAGTTACTATGCAAAGTGAGGTTAGGTTGATACTATTTTGATCTGAATTTCAATAGAAAGTTATTTAAAGAACATTAACTTGGGTTCATTGACCTTTAAATAGTCCACCCTGCTTAGATTTCCATATACAATAATGTAATTATTAAGTCGATATACATTATCGAATTGCCACATATACATGTTTTAAATCCTTACTTATATTATAAATGCGAAAGTAACTCTGTCTGTCTGTTACGCTTTCACACCTAAACTACTGAGCCGGTTTAAATGAAATTTGGTACAGAGATAGTCTAGAGCCTGAGAAAGGACATAGGCTACTTTTTATCGCGATAAACTGTAGCCCACGCGGGTGAAACCGCGAGGAACAGCTAGTTGCTAATAAGAAAAATAAATATGAGATCTATCATAATATATTGTCTATTGTCTACAATAGACAATATATTTATTTGTGGAAAAAAAACAGTATACACAGCATAGATAGGTATATAATCCATCTTCATAACTGTACCCAAGCCAAATTTGACATTGAATCTGTAAACAAACTATTGTGTGCTTTGTCATAGTGATAAAAAACACTGTAGGTATGTTTGTATGTTCCAATAAAATCTACATTTAAGAAAGTACCCTCTTCTTTTATTTAAGAGCGAAGCTCTTGTCGGTGGAGTATTTTCCATTCCGTTCTGTTCTCGGCCATCCTTTTGACCTCTTGTACGACATGACGTCAATCCTTTCTTTATCTTGATCTATATATGTTCTTCTCGGTCTACCTCTCCCTCTCTTCCCTTCTACTTTTCCTTCTAATATGGTTTTTATATATTCGTCATGCCGTACCAAGTGGCCAAACATCTTTCCTCTTCTTATCTCTACTGTTGTTAATATCTTTCTTTTTTCTCCTAAGTCCAATACTTCTTGGTTGGTTATTTTTCTGTCCAGCTGATCGAATGCCTCCAATCTCTCAAGAAAGTACCAACAAACTGATATTAAATTCTCATTAAGTTTAGAAAGGTAGTCTTCTGGTAGTCTATTCCAGTTGTGCACCACTCTAGAAGCCAGGAAGTGGTGCATAGTGTTTGATTTAGATAGTGTGCATATTATCTGCATGTAGCATTTGTTTTATTGTATCGTCTCCGAGCCTGCTTCTGAGTGTACTGCAATATATCTGCTCTACGCTAGCAGGTTGAACCGTCAGGATATATTCATAGGCAAGCGTCAGGTACTCTACTAAGTTTAAGAGCAAAATTTTAATTTGCGAGATCCAGCAGACTAATAAACGCTGCGGGATCCGGGGGGAACGCAGGATTCCGTTTTGCGGGATTGCAAACTCTACTCTCGCCAAGCACCTATCAGCAATTTGAGAACCTGTTTCTTATCCAGTTGTTACGTGGCATCTTCTACCACATAGTAACTTATCATCAAGTGACTTGTGGTCAAACGGTAGGCGCAAGGGCGTTCATTAATTACGTGAGGTTTTCAAGGGGGGGGAGGGGTATCAAGCTAAATCTTTCCAAATCTCATTTAGGGATATTTGCCAAGACCCCCTCGGTCTTGGCAAATATCACGTAATTATTTTTCTCGCAGAAAACGGTGTAAAAAGCGTGATTTTTTTGTCGTATTCGTCACCACGTGCGACTCGAAAAACGTCGCGGTTTTTTTCTCAATAATCCAACACGTTTACAGCCCAAATAGAAGTCTTGAAGAATCTCACGTGAGATTAGGGGCGGGGGGAGGGAGGTGAGGAAAATCTTACGATATCTCACCAAGGGGGAAGGGGGGTCGAACATTCTCATAAATGCCTCACGAAATTAATGGACGCCCCCTAAGTCTTACAGTTTAAGAAGTAAAAGTAAATAAAATATTCGTGCCACTGTTCTATCTATATTTATATTACAGTCACCTCCACAAAGCTATTACTGATTACAAAACCACAAGTAGAGAATGTAATCACACAGGTTGTCCAAGAATAGATCCAATGCAATGCTCTGCAATGGTATATTGAAGTATTTAAATAGATTTACCATGTAAACACTCGGTGGTGGACACCATGCGTGTTGCCACCAATTTCATAAGCAGTTCTGGCAACACACCTGTTGTGCTAGGAAAGTATGTGAAACTGATGTCCGGTGTGGTTAATTAATTAAATGAACGGGTGCTGCTTGTGGGGTCTGGTCTGCTTTGGTTGTGATCTCGCAACTCATTAATATTCATGTTCCCATATCCCAATGTGTACAACCAAACAAGACAAATCTTATTAGTAAAGCTAATTAAAAAATATCGGACCATTTGATGTCAAAAAAAAGTGTTTTAAAAAAGTTCGGGATTTTTGTGAACTTGCTCCAATTCAATCAATTAGTAATAAGAATAAAATTGTCAATGTGATCGCGCCAAAAAAATTACCTGCCGGGCCTTTCTTGCCTGTTCTTTTGCCGGCGTAAGGAGGTTGGAATAGGTGTAGCTAGTTTTAAGTTTGACGTTTTAAAGTGATCACAATGTATCCTATTGAATAAATAAAAATTGACTATTGACTATAAATATTAATTAAATATCGGGGAACTATTGCACACAAATTGAGCTAGCCCCAAATTAAGCTCGAAACTTGTGTTATGGGTACTAGGCAATGATATACATACATATATTAGAAATATCCAAGACTTCGGAACAAATATTCGTGTTCATCACACATATCATCCCTTACCGGGATTCGAACCCGGGACCGCTAGCTTCGAAGGCAGGGTCACTACCAACTCGGCTACCGCGTCGTCTCAATTCATGGTGGCATTGTTTAAATTATAATTAGTATAAGTGGTAAATCCGTTCTAATTAAATAAATAAATAACTAGTTGCGCCCCGCGGTTTCATCCGCGTCTTCCCGTTATTCCGCAGGAACCTGCCGGGTTAAAAGTAGCCTATGTGTTAATCCAGGGTATAAGCTATCTCCATTCCAAATTTCATTCAGATCCGTTCAGTAGTTTTTGCGTGAAAGAGTAACAAACATCCATCCATCCATACTCACAAACTTTCACGTTTATAAACTCAAACTCAAAACTTTTTTATTTAATAGGATACATTGTGATCACTTTAAAACGTCAACTTAAAACTAGCTACGCTTGTTCCAACCTCCTTACGCCGGCAAAAGAACAGGCAAGAAACGCCCGGCAGGTAATTTTTTTGGCGCGATCACATTGACAATTTTATTCTTATTACTAATTGATTGAATTGGAGCAAGTTCACTAAAATCCCAAGCTTTTTTTTTTGTCATCTAATCGATATTTTTTATTTAGCTTTACTAATAAGAAGATTTCTCTTGTTTGGTTGTACACATTGGGATATGGGAACATGAATATTAACGAGTTGCGGGATCACAACCAAAGCAGACCAGACCCCACAAGCAGCACCCGTTCACGAGTTGACGCATATAATATTAGTAGGAAGTAGGATGCCAAGTTGATTCAAGTTAAATTCAAGTACAAAAACTGTGGCTATTGCTCTTATCAAAGGGTACCGTTATCAGTGTTTTATTATTACATAACAGTGTGATAGCATGATGTGTAACGCTGATAAGGTACTGTTGAATTATAATTTTCCCCGTCGAACATTATGTGACCTATCAGAGAGATGGCGGTTCTTGGAATAGAATAGAATTTCGAATATTTGCAACAATAACACTCAAGGTACATGAAAAAAAAACATAAAAATAGAAGAAAAAAAAAATATTACAGTAATTGGTACACAAGAATGTCAGTGTCGCAAATCGGCCTCAACTCAGCAAAATGCTGGTTAGACGACCAGCGCTGGTCTTCCGTTGGAACCGTTTGGTGACGCGACGTCGCGAAGAGGTACCAACAGTACCAAATATAAAAAAAATGAAACTTGAAACTTGACTTGGAAATTAGATGCGTAAAATTGATTGGATAAGGATTTCGTACTGGTGGTTTTATTGATCAACTAGTTGCGCCCCGCGATCTTCCTGTTATCCCGCAGGAACCTTTTTCCGGTATAAAAAGTAACCTATGTGTTAATCCAGGGTATAAACTATCTCCATTCCAAATTTCATCAAAGTCGGTTTAGTAATACGGTGATACGTGGTAACAAACATTCACAGACACACACAAACTTTCGCATTTTTAATATGAGTTGGATGCGAAAGTAACTCTGTTTGTCTGTCTGTCTTTCACGCCTAAACTACTGAACCGATTTAAATGAAATTTAGTACAGAAATAGTCTCGAGCCTGAGAAAGGACATGGGCGACTTTTTATTGTGATAAACTGTTGAAACCGCGGGGAACAGCTTGTTTGTGATAAACCAAAGTCGTGATAAAAAACCGAAGCTTTCCGATTTTCCGATGAAAACAATGGTTCTTGGCATCGGCCACCACAATAACTGTCTTGTTTACAAAACTTGGTTGCTATGACAGAACAAAAACATGTGCGGACAAGGTTAGTTATTTTTGTAACCAGAGTTCTTTTATTTATTTATATATATATATAGCATTTGGTTACGTTCAGAATTCGTTAAACGTCGTAACACAAAAGGGTATCTATATAACGCGATGCCAACGCGGGGGCCTAGCGAAGATGCAACGTTTCTTTTTAAAATTATTTTATTAACTGCACTTTTAACTAACTAACTCATTGAACATAGGATAACTTAGAATCCTCTTCTTCTTGCCCTGGCAACATGTACTCTTCTTCCACTCTCCCCTATCAGCCGTCATCGCTTCATTCACTCCCCTTTCATTCATATCAACCCTCACACAATCCATCCATCTTTTCTTTGGTCTTCCTCTTCCCTTCCATCCATCAACATTCATATTCATCACTCTTTTGGTAATATGACTATCATCCCTTCCCATGCTAAGCCAAACGATTCCCTTTCAATTTATCTGTCACAGGTGCTACTTTCATACTTCCTCTAATATACTCGTTCCTTATTTTATCCATTCTCGTCACTCCACACATCCATCCCAACATTCTCATCTCTGCTACATGGAGTTTCCTCTCATCCGTCTTCTTCGCAGCCCAACATTCCCATCCATACATGGTGAAAGGTCTTATTACGGATTTGTAGATTCTACTCTTCAACTTGAGGGGCATCGGCGGATCGCAGGAAAACTTAGTAGAAGTAAACATAAAATTAAAGTATTCTTTAAATAAGTAGAATAACAAAATGAATCATAAAAATGGTTTGTTTCAGATGCGATGCGGACCCTGCAGCGCTTGCCAAGTACGTTTACGCTCTGGTCAAGAAGGATAAGCCAGTTGAGGAACTGCGGGAGGTGATGGTCGATCAACTGGACGTTTTCTTGCAAGCGGGTATGTATCTGTCTATACCTTTTAACTTCTTACAGGGTAGCGTTTGACCACAAGTCACCTGATGTTAAGTAACGATCGAAGATGGCGCCACGCTACACCTGGACTGGGAACTGGCTCTCAAGTGAGGCCCATGTATCCTAACATTTTGCACCAATTTTGTTTTCGTAGGCATGCTTCGTATCTGCTTGTGTGATGTGTGTCTGCAACCGGTATCCGCGCTCTCTGATTGGTTCATGTACATACGAACGTGCGAAACGACTAATAAAGAAAGTCATATGCGCGATTTTCTCTCTCTTTTCTCTCTTTTTAACCCCCGACGCAACAAGAGAAGTGTTATAAGTTTGACGTGTCTGTCTGTCCGTGGCATCGTAGCTCGTGAACGGTTGGAGCGATTTCAATTTATTGACACTGCTATTTGAATACACATTTTCATTTACAGAAACGAAACCGTTTGTCGAGATGCTGTTCAAATCTCTGGAGAGCAACGAGTATCTGAAGCCCCGGGAGGCTGACAAAGCGCCTACACCTCCCCCGGAGCCTGTTGAGTCGGATAAAGCTGTCATGGAAATTGAGATGCCCGGTGAGTTCTGTTCTCTGTTATTAGTGGTAGGACTTTTTGCGTAGAGTCCGGCTTGGGAAGTATTACACCTTTGTGGTGGTAGGATTCTTTTACTTAACAACGCTTACCATCAAATTTAACTTATCATTACATCATATTACATGACCGAAGCAAAAAAGAATTGTGCATGCGATCGCGCCCAAAAAATTACCTGCCGAGCGTTTTGTGCCTGTTGTTTTTCCGGCGTAAGGAGGTCGGAACAGGCGTAGCTATGTCTTTAAGTTTCATGTTTTAAAGTGATCATATTGTATATTCTATTAAACAAAAAATATTTTGATTTTGACCCTTGTATTACGAAGTACAGTCAGCGACAAAAGTAGCTGATCGTTCTCGATTTTCCAAATGTGTTTCGAATCAGTAATTATTATTGTTTTTTTTACATTTTACATGGAATCATTTTGACCACAACGTAACACACCTGATTTTAGGTGATGATGAGGTCAAAAATTGGTGTCTGAGATGATGAGGATAATAGAAAAAAGTGTGATTGTTCAGCGAATTTTGTCGTTGACTGTACATACATCCAGCAAACAAGAAACTCGAATAACTAGTGAATCCGCTAATACTCCGACGGCCGAATATAACGTAACGACTTGATAAACTCGGCACAACTCTCTAACAAGTGATGAGTATTTGATTTTGATTGATTATTTTGATTTATTACTTGTCTTTGTCTCTCCAGCGACCAACGGTGGCGGTTTGCCCCTGGAGGCGGTTCGTGCGGGCCCTCCCCCCGCGCCCCTCGCGGCGACCCCGCGGCACCGCGTGGTGGTGGTGTCCCGCCCCCCGCTCCGCCCGCCCCCGCACGCGCCGCCCGCGCCCCCCGCCCCCCGCGCGCCTCCCTTAGAACAGACCCTAGTTAAGGTAAGGACGATTTGGTACGATATAGAAAGGGCTATGCTTGGGGTTTCTCTGAGGGATCGAATCAGAAATGAGGAGATCCGTCAGAGAACTAAGGTCACCGACATAGGGCTGGTCATATAAGGCGCAGAACTGTACCCCTAGTACAAGTTTTGAAAACGATAAAAGTTTTCGTAAACGTCGACGTTTACCACCGCCGACTTGTCAAAGTGGCAACTCAATCTGCTTAAATTCAAAAAGTAACTCAATAACATTGTTGGAATATGATTATAACGATTTAAAATAACCCGTATTAACGATTTCAGTTCCTCCAAGTCTCTGTAAGATTCGCTGAAAAAAATATGTATGGATGGAAACGAAAACTTTTATAGTTTTTGTAAACTATCAAAACCTGTACTAGGGGTACCGATAACCGTTGGGGTAGACGTGTTGTTGAGTGGTGACCGCAACTTGGCAAACGTAGTGTAGGACGCCCTGCGACTAGATGGGGCGACTACTTGCACCAAGTGGCTGGCAGTGGTTGGATGAGAAGAGCCGAAGATCAGGCTCAGTGGCATAACTTGGGAGAAGCCTATGTCCAGCAGTGGACTGGTACAGGCTGTTGATGATGATGTGGTACTCTCCCTCCCTCCCTGATTTGGTATCTCTCTCTGAGAGAAGGCCAGAGGTCTGTAAAAGTAAAAGTAAGTTAAGAGAGTAAGAGTTGAGTTTATGCCAAATAAAGTTTTCACCAATTTTAATATTATGACATAGTTTTGCAAGTTATATGATGTGTACATGCAATTTTCGGAACTAATGATCCGATTTTGAAAAGTCTTTCCATGTTGGAAATCAGCACTACCCCTGAATATCATAGGCTATGTTTTATTGTTGTGAGAGTCCGGTGGGAATCACTACGCGTGTGAAGCCGCGGGGAACAGTTAGTTTATAAATTATAATATAAATTTCTTTGCAGGTATTACCGTTAACTGAATTGTTAGAAGAGCCAGTGGATCAACCCCCTAGAAGGAGGGATAGAAGGGGTGATATGGTGAGATACATTATTGTTATAATCTATATCCCACTAAAAAACTTTTTATTCCATGTAACTCAGCCCAATGTAATGGACTCGTCAAAACGAATCAAATGAGCCCAAACACGAGAGGTTTCCTAGTAGCCACTGAAGAGTTTCACTATCCACTTCCTGGCTTCATCATCAGACCCTCCTAACCAAGCCCAATCAATTGGACTCGTTAAAACGAATTAAATGAGCCCAAATTCTATACGTTTACTAGTAGCCATTGAAGAGTTCCACTATCCATCTCCTGGCTCCATCATCAGATCAGGTCGAGGATATCAAATTATTACATTTATTTTTATTTTTTTTATTTTATTTATTTAGGTAATCCAACAGCGTTTTAATTATAAAAATAGACAAACATTTGTTATACAATAAGGCCAAAATAGGATTACACAAATTACAATAAAATCTAAAAGGTAGGTAAGTAATAAAAAAAGCGCGAAAAGAGCGTTTTGTGTGTGTGTGTGTGTGTGTGTGTGTGTGTGTGTGTGTGTGTGTGTGTGTGTGTGTGTGTGTGTATGTGTATGTGTATGTGTGTGTATGTATGTAAGTGGTGTATGTGTCGAAGGAAACATTTATAAAACTTCATATAGAGCGATGCATCTTTTTAATTTCTGATTTAAGGGCGTTTTTAGTTAAATGAAATAGGTCCAAGCCGGAGTATTGTTTATTATAAGTACGGGCTGCACGACACAGAACAGAATTTTGCGCATAACTTGTGCTGACGTGCGGAACATGAAGCAGGGGTGTGTGTCGCGTTCGGTAACGTTCGGTAACATTGTCATCAGTATTTATTTATTTATTTATTTCGTACACAAAACAGGACATGTCCAGTACATTCTTATACAGGAACAGTAAAGTTTTAAGCTAGAAAACATCCCTAAATATGCATACACAACATGAACAATTTGTAAGCATTAGCTATGTAAGAAAGGTAAACTAAACTAAATTTATACATTAACAAGTAGGTAAATCACCGCTGCAGTACATGAAAATGTAGCGCATCGGCCATTTATCCACAAAAATACACAAAAGCAAATATAGTCATCATCATCATCATTATCAGCCTTTCACGTTCCCACTGCTGGGACTCCGGCCTTCTCTGAGAGAGAGAGAATGGGCTGTAATCTACCACGCGGGCCCAGTGCGGGTTGGTAGATGTCGCATGCCCTTGAATGTTGCAGTTCTTGGGCATGCCGGTTTCCTCACGATGTTTTCCTTCACCGTTTTGAGCGATGGCAAATATAGTGTAATAATTTAATTCTGAGAAGATGCCCTGTCACACCGAAGTGGATTACAAATACATACAAAGTTTTAAGTCGATACGACAATTAGAAGTAGGTTAAATTGACATGTAATATTTGATTCCGTTGTAAGTTAGTTAGTTACAAGTGAAGCTAATAAGGGCCGGTTCACATACATTATGTCCGTTTAAATTTCATACCCAATTTCGTTAAATTTAGTTTTAGCACGGATAATTTGATAATGGTGTCGATTCGGTTTGGCATTCTCTAAAACTAAGTTTGGCAGGTCTAATAATAATGCTGTCCTTTTTTTACTTCAGTGGTTAGAAAAAGACAGCAATATACTATTAAACCTGTCAAACTTAGTTTAGTTTTAAAGATAAAAAGACAAAGATGTTTTATTTGTAAACATGTGCTGTCAAGTTTGCATGCAGATCTTAAATATTAATTAATTACTGTACGACATGTTTTGCCTAAATAGGCGTACAAATAGAGCGAGGTGGCCACTAATTACAAAATAAAAAATAAAAAAGAGCAAATTAGGTATACCATAAAAATAAAATAATAATAATAAAAAATCGCAAAAAAAATAATATTTCTAATAAAATAATAAACAAGAATCGACAAAGGTCAAGAATGCAAAATCGAATCTACACCTCTAGCAAAAATATATAAAAATATAAATATCAGGGACAATTAATTGCACACAAATCGACCTAGCCCCAAATTAAGCTCGAAACTTGTGTTATGGGTACTAGACAACGAAATACATACTTATATAGTTAAATAAATACTTATATAGATAGAAATATCCAAGACTCAGGTACAAAGATTCGTGCTCATCACACATATATTTGCCCTTACCGGGATTCGAACCCGGGACCGCTAGCTTTGCAGGCAGGGATACTACCAACTCGGCTACCGCGTCGTCGGCGTCGCAAACATTGTTAGTTTAATATTAGAGTTCACTCTAAATAGTAGAATGCATCTTGGCTAGACCCATCATCAACGCTTCTATAATTTTTTCCATCTCAATAGCCTTTTACATTTAAGCCCCCCACCCCGCAGGTCCGCGAAGGCCTAGACCGCCGGAGGCGCCGGTCCCGCTCCAACGAGCGGCGCGCGAGGCCCCGCCGGCACCCGCGGGACCACCCGCACGACGACCCCAGGAGGTACCAATCTATACTATTATAATATTATAAAGATGCAGAGTTTGTTTGTTTGTTTGAACGCGCTAATCTCAGGAACTACTGATCCGATTTGAAAAATTATTTCAGTGTTAGATAGCCCATTTATCGAGGAAGGCTATAGGCTATATTTTATTTCCAAAAAAATTAGGCATTCGTAAGAAAGTTGCAATTTTGCAACCCAAGGTGTGAAATCGAAAACCTATTTTTGCGTGCGCTGCCAAAACTATTGACACTAGAACAAAATAATGTATTACGGGTTTGTAGGTCTCATTAAGATCTACAAAAAAGTCCGCGAGAGCATATGTCTAACTATTATAGTTATGCCACAATAAGTGATCTTTTATTTTAAAATTTTAATTTTTAATGCTGCTGCTAGAAAAGGCTCTTTATTTGTATCTTGGTATTAATCCTTATCAAAATAAATTACTTCTTATTCAAAACTGCTTCAATGCATTTGGTATAGAGATCATTTGAACCCCGGGGAAGGACAAAGGATACTTTTTATCGTGATAAACTGTAGCCCACGCGGGTGAAACCGCAGGGAACAGCTAGTATATATATATATACTAGCTGCGCCCCGCGGTTTCACCCGCATCTTCCCGTCATCCCGTAGGAATCTTTTCCGGACAAAAAAAAGTATCCTATGTCCGTTTCTTGGTCCTAAGCTACCTCCCCACCAATTTTCAGTAAAATCGGTTCAGCCGTTCTTGAGTTTTATATTGTGTAACTAACACGACTTTCTTTTATATAAATAAATGGCCGAAAACTGTATATTGAGTAAGACAGGAGACCGGCTTCCTTCTCATCCCTACTTCGTGATGTTTGCTGGGTGAGAGGTGACCCAGGTAGACATCTAGCGGGGATAACTGATCGATTGATCGTTGATCGGTTATCGACCGGTGAAGGCGGAAGATCAAATTGAATTGAGAAAAATAAAGAAATTATTAAAAATAAAAATCGCGATGGTAAAATAGGGGTAGCTTGTAAAGGGTTCAAAATTCAGGGTTATAATATGTATTTACTAATGCAGAAAAATTTTTTTTTTTTTAAATCCAAAATTGAAAAAAAAATATTTAGGGGTGGATTACCCTTAACATTTAGGGGGATGAAAAATAGATGTTGTCCGATTCTCAGACCTACCCAATATGCACACAAAATTTCATGAGAATCGGGAAAGCCGTTTCGGAGGAGTTTAATCACAAACACCGCGACACGAGAATTTTATATATTAGATATATAACTAGCTGTTCCCCGCGGTTTCACCCGCGTGGGCTATAGCTTTATGCAAGCAAAGTCTCAGCCCGATCGATTTAAAAAGTTTCATACAAACTTTCGCTCACAACGAATACATTCTCCATGCGAATATTCACATAGAGTGAATGCTCAAGTCAGTCTCCACTTGAAGATGTTATTAGAGATGCACTGAGCCCCTGGTTGTTACAGACGTGTGTCCCGCTCCCCCTCCCCGCGCGGCCGCTACCGGAATCGAAGCCCGCCGCCCTCGGATCGCGTACCCAGCCGCTCCAGGTAACCACTACATATCATCATCATCCGCACAAAACGTTTCGCTTCCTCATTTGTGGAACACCTTGCCAGCCTTATATGTCATTGACAGTTTAACTTGGTGAAATAGGGCCCTGGTGAGACTGCCTACTTACAATCTCCGTTCCCACTGCTGGGACACAGGCCTTCTCGATAGTATCGATACTATGGATAGTGTTGCGATTGGTTGGCTATTGATAGTCTACTATCGATCAGCAACGCCAGCTTACGCTACGACGACGTGAGCGGAGGGCGTAAGACATAGGTGCGGGCCGAGAGGATTCTAACTCGATATCGGCGCCTTGCAAGTTACTATTCGACCGCTATCGCTCTCTAATCTATCTATATATACTTATACTATAAAAATGAATCGCAAAATGTGTTGGTAAGCGCATAACTCAACAACGCCTGGACCAATTTTGCCAATTCGTTTTTTTTAAATGTTCGTTGAAGTCCAATAATGGTTTTTACGGCGATAAAAATTCGAATAATTGCCGGGAAAACCCCAAAAACAGCCCTTTTCTTTTTCCCATACAAACGTTTTCTAACTAAAATGTAGAGTCAATTTGAACTTTAATACCATACCATAAAGTTCAAGTGTTAGTGGAGAGGTTCCGGAAAGACAAAACAATTGAGTGACGTTAGTATCGTAAAAATTTTGATGTCTATTTTCAATAAAATTAGGGATCCTTACTAAAACTCCAATAATGTGTGTATTATAATTTTTAATGTTTTTTTTTGTTAAATACCCGTGCGAAGCCGGGGCGGGCGGCTAGTATAAAATAAAGTCGTGTTAGTTACACTACTTATCACCTGAGAACGGGTGAACCGATTTGGCTGAAAATTGGTGGGGAGGTAGCTTAGGACCAGGAAACGGACATAGGATACTTTTTATCCCGGAAAAGGTTCCTACGGAGAACGGGAAGACGCGGGTGAAACCGGGGAGCGCAGCTAGTAATCTCATAAAACATTTGTCATCTCACAGATCAAGATCCCCCGTCCTCAACCACGACCGCGAGCGTGAAAGACTGCGCGTGCCGCGCGAGATGGACCGGGACAGGATGTCGCGGGACAGGGAGCACAGGGACCGCTTGTCACGCTCCAGGGATAGAGATCGGTAAGTTGGCAATATGTGCACTCTTTGTTAAACGGAAGACCAGCGCTGGTTCAATAACCAGCATTATGCTGAGTTGGGGCCGACAGGATGTCACGCCGCCAATATTTTTATTTTTATCTGTGGTCAAATGGCACTGGAATGAACAAACCTAGCTTAAACGAAGCATCAAGCATGGAGCATATGACTTTCTATTTATTCTGTGTTGATGTACAGTGAGCGCCAAAAGTAGCTGTACATACTCGATTTTCCAAATGTGTCTTAGATCAGTAATGTTTGGGTTTCTTAACAACTTGCATGGTAGCGATTGACCACAACACAACACACCTGATGTTGACTGATGATGCGGTCAAATGTTGGTGTTTGAGATGACGAAGGTGATATGAAAGTTTGCTATTGTTCAGCAACTTTTGTCGTTGACTGTACATAGATTGTCAGGCCGTACAAAATCGGTCCGTGGTGATAATGCACAGCCCGTATTGCACGGCCTGATAATTGGAAGCATTATCAGACCGTGCATTATTGGCTGTACATTATCAGGTCGAGAATTATTGGTCGTACAATATAGGGACCCATGCCAGTAATGCCATTAAAAAAACGACTTCAACGGAAGACCAACGCTGATCAAACGAGCAGCACAACTCTGAGTTGAGGCCGATTTGATACATTTTTTATATTACCACTTGTATTGAAAATGTTTATTTATGTTTTTTGTTGCAAATAAATGATTCTTATTTATTAAGGGGGCGATCAATCCCAATAAGTGTATTTTTAAACACATAGTTTAAGGGTAAAGAATGTAAATGTTGAAATTAAAAAAATACTATAGGTAGGGGTAGAACCCGTAGAAGCTGAGTAATCGAATAGAATATTGAAAAAAAATCAGGTGTCTTTAAAAAAAAATACAAAACTTGTACGAAAAATAAACTGTTTTAGTTCAAATGTTCTAAATTATCAACGACAACCATACATTATTTTTTACGAATTACATAGCCAAACTAATTTTCTACTCGAGTAATCGAATAATTTTTTTATTTCATGCTTATTTCTTGAATGATTAAATAAAATTATAGCTTGGAGCTCGAATCCATCATTATCGTCAACTGTACGCTGTCACGCGATTTTCAACTCTAAACAAAGCAACGTAGATAAGATATTAAACACAGGGGCCGTCTGTTTTTTTTTTCTAGCTTTAGGCGCACCCTTAAGGTCTGGATTTAACTAATTAGTATTATTAACCTTGCAGGTCCCGCGAGAGATCCCGCGACCGGTCTCGCGGAAGCACCTCCCCGCGCGCCGAGAACAGATTGGAACATAACGACACCTACAAACGGAGGTGCAGAGACTTCGATGGTATGTACAGTACCCCTAGTACAAGTTTGGAAAACGATAAAAGTTTTCGTAAACGTCGACATTTACCATCGCCGACTTGTCAAAGTGGCAACTCGATCTGCTTAAATTCAAAAAGTAACTCAATAACATTGTTGGAATATGATTGTAACGATCTAAAATAACCCGTATTAACGATTTCAGTTACTCCAAGTCTCGGTAAGATTCGCTTAAAATAATATGTATGGATGGAAACGAAAACTTTTATAGTTTTTGTAAACTATCAAAACCTGTACTAGGGGTACTGATTTGTTTCTTTTTTTAACCGTAATCATTTTTCTCGCAGAACACGGTGTAAAATGCGTGAAATAATATTTCTTGAATGTTATGTTTTGTCCTATTCGTCACCACGTGCGACTCGACAAACATCGCGGTTTTTTTCTCAATAATCCAACACGGTTACAGCCCAAATAGAAATTTTGTAGAATCTCGCGTGAGATTAGGGGACGGGGGAGGGAGTTGAGTAAAATCTTACGATATCTCACCAAGAGGGGAGGGGTGGGGTCGAAAAATTCTAGGTTAGGGGGCGTCTACGTGAGGCAAAAATGCCTCACGTAGACGCCCCCTAACCTATGTTGTATTAGTAGCTGTAAGCCACCCAAATAAGATTAAATAAATAATAATAATGCCCGCACAATCACATACACAGGCTCTGACCCCTAACTAGGTTTCCCTGTATCTAGGGTATCAGAAACTACGAGGATCGGGGATCCACAACACCCAGACACAGAACAAATACTTGCGCTTTTTTTTTTCAATGCACAATTATTTGTTCTGTAGCGGGAATCGAACCCGCGACCTCACGCTTCACAGTCGGCTATCCGCCCGTTGCGCCACATCGGTCTTTTTCAATGTTTGTGTATTGCAGAGAAGGGGTACTGCAT
This sequence comes from Opisthograptis luteolata, assembly GCA_931315375.2. NCBI lineage: Eukaryota > Metazoa > Arthropoda > Insecta > Lepidoptera > Geometridae > Opisthograptis > Opisthograptis luteolata. The sequence goes on from OV928061.1 coordinate 3,905,674, forward strand.
GCGCGGGGACCAGTGCCAGTGGGACCACGGCGCAGACCCCGTCGTGCTGGAGGACAACGCGCTGTCCCGCGTGCTCGCCATGCCGCCTCCGGTGCCCGGTAACGTACCTACTACCTACTTATCTTATATTACAACAAAAGCTCGGGATTTTAGTGAACTTGCTCCAACTCGATCAATCTAAATATATATAACTCAAATGTGACTGACTGACATAGTGATCTATCAACGCACAGCCCAAACCACTGGACGGATCGGACTGAAATTTGGCATGCAGGTAGATGTTATGTAGTAGGCATCCGCTAAGGAAGGATTTTGATTAATTCTACCGCCAAGGGGATAAAATAGGGGGTGAAAGTTGGTATGAAACTTTGTCATTTTTTAATAAATATCCACCCTTATAATCCCCTCGCAGAGTACAACCCCCTGGTTCCGGACATCTGGATGGGCGCCCCGCCCGGCTTCCCGCCCTTCCCCCCGCACCACCCGCCGCCGCCGCCCAGGGAACTGATTCACATACCCAGGTCAGTGTCTACTGTCTGCGAAGGATGGAAGGCAATCCATCAATCAATCAAATCTTTTATTTGCAAAAATAGAACTTATCACATGAGATGTTACAAAAATATACGTCAATGTATTCAGCCTGCAGGCGTGCAAATGTTTCAATTACATATTAAGATTTAAAATTATATGTACGAAAATAAAAACATGTAAAGTAAAAATCTAGTCTTAATTATATATATCTAAATAATGGAAGAAAATAATAATAATAATACATATTAATTAGTCGCACACGTTACATAGGTCATTTAATTCATCAATTGTGTAAAAACACATGTCCAATAGCCATTTTCGTAGTTCGCATTTAAATTTGTTGCCCTGCAGTACTTTAATATAATCTGGTAAATTATTAAGGCAATGTGATAAAGATAAAGATAATAGTTATTTGTTATGCAAGGCTGCAAAGTTGTGTTTTGGCGCGAGTACTTGTATTGAAACCTGAGCAAGCGAAGGATTCTAGGATTACACTCACTTCGCTCATGGTCCAAATATAGAATCCTGAGCGTAGCGAGGGTTTCAGAGGTACGAGACGCAGAATAACTTTGCAGCCGAGCGAAACACACAACTTTTCACCTCACTACAGCGAGGAAATTGCTAGATGCAAGAAAAACAGATATTGTTTGTTTTGTTATGCAATAGTCATGCTGGCCAGTGCGATTATTCCAAAAAGAGGTTGGCACACTGACATGAAATAAGTATTGTTGCATTTTAAGTGGACTGGTGGTATGGAAAATTATTGAATAGAAAGTTTCGAAGTTTAAAAATACTTTCCACGCTAGCGCGCAAAATGCGCTTTTGCACTCAGATTTCGAATGACAAACAGACTGTTTCCGAGCTTGTGAGATGAATAATTAATTTATTCGTCAAACATTTGTAGTATACATACAAAGCATGCAAGGTGTTAAGTTTAAAGTCGTAGGTGGCAGGTTCTCCGCTGCAGTAATTATAGAGATGATGGCTCAGTGGTAGGTGACGTCGGCTTGCGATATGTAGGACGTGGGTTCGAATCCTACAACGAGCTTTGGGTGAACGAAACCATAGCTTGGTGGTTGGGTATTTTCTAGTACTCGCCTGGCTAGCTACCACCCTCAAGTTAAGAATCTGTCGCCAAGCGCCTATCAGTATGTTCCGGCAGCCTCACTTGAGAGCCAGTTCCCAGTCCAGGTGTAGCGTGGCGCCACCTTCGACCACATCGTCACTTAACATCAGGTGACTTGTGGTCAAACGCTACCCTGTAAGTAGTAAAGAAAAAAAGCGGTTTGGACCTAAATACTAATCCTAAGTTGTAATTTCAGGGTCAGACACGAGGCCCCCCCACCGGGAGTGCCGCTCCCCACCGCGCTCCCCCCGCGCCACCCCCCTCCCCCGCACAAGAAGAACTTTGACTACACGAGATTAGGTAAAGGTAAATAACCAAACAATACCAATTTTATAATATACTAGTTGCGCCCCGTGGTTTCACCCGCGTCTTCCCGTTATACCTTTTTCGGGATAAAAAGTAGCCTATGTGTTAATCCAGGGTATAAGCTATCTCCATTCCAAATTTCATTCAGATCCGTTCAGTAGTTTTTGCGTGAAAGAGTAACAAACATCCATCCATCCATACTCACAAACATTCACGTTTATAATATTATTAGGACTAGTTGCGCCCCGCGGTTTTATAACATTAGTGTAGATAAAGTATGATTTAGAAACTTTTCTTTATATTCTAAATAGCTGCGCCCAGCGGTTTCACCCGAATCGCGATAAAAAAAATATATTGATGTTGGCCGATTCCCAGACTACCCGATATGCATACAAAATTTCATACAAATCGGTACAGCCGTTTCAGAGGAGTAAGGTAACTGACATTGTAACACGAGAATTTTATATATAAGATTATTAAAACTATGAAATTTAATTCAATTTGATTTTACGCGTCCTTAATAGTTTACATTATTATAACAAGAGTAAACGAAGAAAGAAATTGTCAACATGAAATAAAAGGCTTTTTTTATTCATTTGTTGGGGCGAGATACAAGCCTGCGAACTTACTTGGGACTCGCCGGTCGGCTCTCGCCTTTTTCTCCTCCGCGGTGTGCAGTCAGCGTTGTTCGACGTTGGGGTATATGTTTGTTGGCTATTAGGGCGCGAAGGTCTCAAATCCATAGGACGCTGGGGTTCCTTGTTTTCCGTCCCAATCATCAACCACCAGTATGGCGGCGTGACAAGGCACAATGAAAGTTAGGACGATACACAAAGACACAAACACACAAATAGCACGACTAAATGTCCTTTCCGGGAGCTCGTCTCCGAGGAACAGCAACGTCCACGTAGTGGAGCGCTATCGCGGCGCGGTGCGGGAGATGCTCTCACGGCGAAGCCACGTCGACGACTCCTTTCCGGCTGCGTGTCACACTCACGCGCGGGAGGACGATAGTGCCAACCGTAGTTGGGCGAACCCAATGTCGCTAGCTTGTATTCGCTACCAACACGCGAAAAAGGCAATGTTTGTCTATGCTTAGTCACAGGTTAATGAAAATACTGTTCCGGTACGGAACATCATTATTTATTTTATAAAGTATGATTAATGTGATATAATATGTTCGTCCCCAGGCCCGCAACGCCCATCCGCGCCCGTGAACGCAGCGAATTGCTCTCTCGAAGTGAAGAAAGTGCCGCGCGGCTTGAACGACATCACGCATCTCAACAATCACTTCAGCAAGTTCGGCAAGATTGTCAATATACAGGTAACTAATATAAAGTGTAAAAATATTTGGGTAACAGGGTGTAACAATGTGCGGGTAACTAATATGTAGTGTAAAAATATACAGGTAACTAATATTTGGTGTAAAAGTGTGCGAGTAACTAATATAAATATGGTCCCCCGATATTTATTTATAAAGTGTAAAAATATACAGGTAACTAATATTTGGTGTAAAAATGTGCGGGTAACTAATATTTTGTGTATAAATATACAGGTAACTAATATTTGGTGTAAAAGTGTGCGGGTAACTAATATAAATATGGTCCCCCGATATTTATTTATAAAGTGTCAAAATATACAGGTAACTAATATTTGGTGTAAAAATGTGCGGGTAACTAATATATAGTGTAAAAATATACAGGTAACTAATATTTGGTGTAAAAGTGTGCGGGTAACTAATATAAATATGGTCCCCCGATATTTATTTATGAAGTGTAAAAATATACAGGTAACTAATATTTGGTGTAAAAATGTGCGGGTAACTAATATTTTGTGTAAAAATATGCAAGTATAAATAATTAATTGGTTAAAAATATAAAGGTTACTCAAGTTTAGTGTAAACAATATACATGTATCTAAACTGTTGAATAGCAATGCAAATTTATTTACCCAAATATGAGCCAGCATTTTGGTCACCCGTCGCGTCAATAGAAGCTTTAAAAAATGTTAAATTATACCCTAGTTCCGCAGGTTGCCTCTTATATTCAAACTCAAACTGGTCGCTAATCACTTTGTTTGAATTTATTTTCCACTAGCTGCGCCCCGCGGTTTCAACCGCGTCTTCTCGTTATCCCAGAACCTTATCCGAGATAAAAAGTAGCCTATTTATTAATCCAGAGTATAAGCTATCTCCATTCCAAATTGACTTTAATATTTATACGATACTAACGTCACTCAATTGTTTTGCCTTCCCGGAACCTCTCCACTAACACTTAAACTTTATGGTATGGTATTAAAGTTCAAATTGACTCTACATTTTGGTTAGAAAACGTTTGTATGGGAAAAAGAAAAGGGCTGTTTTTAGTGTTTTCCCGGCAATTATTCGAATTTTTCTCGCCGTAAAAACCATTATTGGACTTCAACGAACATTTAAAAAAAAGAATTGGCAAAATTGGTGCAGGCGTTGTTGAGTTATGCGCTTACCAACACATTTTGCGATTCATTTTTATATTATAGATTTAACTTACTCCCCTGTCTCTTACAGATATGCTTCGAAGGCGACCCCGAGGCGGCCATCATCACCTTCTCCAATCCGACGGAAGCGAACGTGGCGTACAAAAGTACAGAGGCTGTGCTCAACAATCGGTTCATTAAGGTGTTCTGGCACAACCCTGATGTGAGTACCTGAGCGATATTTTCTCCTTAGAAGGTCTAATACCAGACTATAAGTCTCCTGCTGGGACTCCGGCCTTCTCTCAGAGAGAGAGTATGGGCAGTAATCTAGCACGCAGGCTCAGTGCGGGTTGGTAGATGTCGCATGCCCTTGAATGTTGCGGTACTTGGACATGAAGGATTAATACAAATAAAGAGCCTTTTCTAGCGGCGGCATTTGAATTAAATATTTGAAATAAAAGAACAACTATTGTGGCATAACTATAATAGTTACACATTTTTTTTAGTTATGGCGTCACACGATTATTGTATTTGCCAGTGTCAAGTAGAAAATATTTCACACTCAGAGAGTTGAATCAAGTTTAAATGATGATGATGATGAGATGAAGGGTAGTGGCGCTTTACTTAAACTTTACACGGTCTTTTTTGGAGCAACTAGAAAAGTCACTTTGACAACTTTATTTCAATTTCCCACACTCGTACACATTAACGAACACATAATGGTTAATAATCCACCAATATTACACATTATCACTCGAAGAAACACAAGTTTAAGGAAGGATATTGCCAATGAAAATTTTCTACAAAACATATTTTCCCTACCATCCTAGAATAAACAGGAGAACCTGGTACCGGGAGGTGTAGCGGGCGCCAACAAGCCGGCCGGCGAGCGCGGCCACCCCGCCTCGCATAACAAGGTGCTCATCAACAGGGACAACATCAAGGCCACCGCGGACATCAAGCAGAACAATATTGAAAAGGTAAATGAGACAAAAAGCATAAAAATTCAAATATATTTAGGCAGGTGATCCACAAAACTGGCTTTCAATAAAGGCTGCGAGCATTGATAACAATTAATGATTACTACTTACGCCCTGGGAGTACGCCCGCGTCTTCCCGTTTCCTGCAGGAACCCTTTTCCGGGATAAACAGTAGCTTACGTGTTAATCCGGGGTATAAGCTATCTCCATTCCAAATTTCATTCAGATCTGTTCAGTATTTTTTATGTGAAAGAGTAAGAAATATCCATCCATCCTCACAAACTTTCACGTTTATAATATTAGTAGGGTGGCACAATGAACTCTGTTACTATGACTTTAAATCTAGTCAAAAGCATAAAATGATTCGCTTTCTATAAAAAAAATCGTGCCGCACATATTTTGTCACGTGCCGTTTGCAACATGATTGGTTACGTACATAACGTGGTGTCCACGTCAGCAGGAGAAAGAGAAGCAGCTAGCCAACGGGCAGGAGGCGGTGAAGGAAGCCGCCAAGCCGAGCCTCGCGCCCGCAGACAAGTGCAAGCGGGCGAGGGAGCTGCTGGAGACGCAGCTGCAGCAGCAGCGGCGGCTCATACAGAAGCTGGAGTCGGGTGAGTCTACTGCTGGAACTGGGCTGGGGATATAAGTAGAACCTGCGTGTTGAGCAACTTTTAGATGAGGTGTTAGTGCGCGGACCAATAGGAACGCGGCATAGCGCCGTGCGGACCAATAGGAACACGGGAACGGTGCCTCGTGGACCAATAGCAACACGGCACAGGGCCTCGCGGACCAATAGTAGCACGGTACAGCACCGCATGGGCCAATAGTAACGTTAAACATCGTGATGAAACCATAGCTTGGTGGTAAGGCATTTCCTAGTGGTCGCTTGGCTAGCTACCACACTTAAGTTTAGAATCTGTCGCCAAGAATCTATCGATGTGTTGTTTTTTTTTTTTAAACATTGAAGGAAAACATCGTGAGGAAAGTGGCATGTTTTTCACCGAAAGCTTAAGTTTTACCCACAAGCTTGTACGGGTCACAAGTCGATTTCACTGCCCAATGGTAGTGACGTCATCGCTTGAACCACTACTTCCTAATGCGAATTTGTCAGTGTTTAAACGTTGTTTATATTCAATTCTAGGTAACCTAACCGCGCCACAGAAGAACGCCATTATGGACGCTATCAAATCAACGCAGGAGGGCATTGAGAAGCTGCAGAAGGAACTGGTCTCGTACCAGGGGACCATCAGTATGAAGATGCAGGTCAGTACCCACTTTATATCCCACCGTCTTATATTGTACCACTAGTCTAGGGCGGATCTAGGAGAGAGGAGCACAGGGGCACAGCCCCTCGCAGACTTGCAAGGAGCTGAGACTGTGATATAGATTTTGTATGTCATTGCTAAAGAATATATACATATTTCTCTTATATAAGTATGTATATCGTTGTCTAGTAACACAAGCTCGAGCTTAATTTGGGGCTAGGTCAATTTGTATGCAATGGTCCCCCGATATTTATTTACTTAATTATTCCCAAAGATATAGATGCAATACTAGGGGGGAAACTTCTGACTTGTCTAGCCCTTGAGCCCCTTTTATAAATGTATCCTGAATCCGCTCATGACGCTAGCTGCGCCCTGCGGTTACACCCGCGTAATTCCGTTGTGCAAGAATCTTTTTACAGGATACAAATTTTCATTTTTTGTAGTTTAAAATTCTGAGTGGGCGACGCTTACCATCAGGCGTCACTCAATTGCATTAATAAATGTTTTTGAAAAATTTCTTATTAATTAAGGACTTAGACTTACCTAAATAATAATTATGATTCACAAAATCGATGCTAAATCAGTATTGAAATGTATCGCAGGAAGAGACGGTAGCGCGGATGTCTCGTCTACAACTGAACCAGGTACATGAACGTTGGTTGAGTACACGCATGCGTTTGTGCATAATATACTTTCACTGCATAAAATATAGAAACGTATATACTCTGTGTGCATTGTGACACCTTCTAGATCGTTCTCTCCCACAGATAGACGTAAAAGAAACTTGTTACGTACTAAAATCACTAACGAGTCGAGTTTTGAATCAGACGGAGTAGACTGACAGATCGAAATGTCACTTTTCAGATTAATGTTACCAACTTTCAGAATCGTATTTCAACTTAAATCGTTAAAAAGTATGTATAATTTGCTATGGCTTGGTGGTAGGGCATTTTCTAATGCTCGCCTGGTTACTATCATTGAGTTAAGAATCTATCGCCAAACACCTATCGGTGTGTTCCGGCAGCCTCGCTTGAGAGTAGTCTAGGCATAGTAACTTTGACCACATCGGTTTGATTTGTGGTACTCTGTTAGAAGCATAGTAACAAATTAAAGTTTTTTCTAGTAAAATACCTACTCGTTAGTGGTTTTTGAATAAAATCAGTTTCTCTTGCATACCTTCGTGTTTGAACGGTCTTAGATTTAAATAAACATTGTTCGAGCAACACTAATCCATCGGTTTAAAACGTTTTGTTCAAAATTAAGGAAGTCATTACAATCAACCTGGTCACTGCACCAAAATGTGACAAAAAGTCGTTCATACCACAAACACCATATCAAGCCTTGTTAAACAACCTCAATAGCATCCGGAATATTAAATTAGAATTAAGTTTTGAAACGCGATAATTACGGGATAATTATTGAGCCATCCACGGTTTGACATACATTTGACATTATTTCCATGGAGCTTATGTCAAATTTCCATCTTCAGTACGGGAAAACCGTGCATAGAACTGTTAGGGACCACCAGTGGTTCAAAACTACTGATCTAACTTGTCTATATATATAGCCCGCAGTGCATTTAGTTCCTTCTTTTGTTTATGCATGTTTTGTTTTGTGCTTCACTTAGCGTTTTTCACTCTATTTACTCAATATTATTCTCTTTCATTAAATACAAATTGAAAAGTGTTCTTTGTCCAATGGAATGGCGGAATAACCCCCTCCGCTCACGGCGTCGTAGCGGAAGCGTATCGTAAGACGCGCGTGGTACGAGAGCAATACGAGCACCTACATGTTCAAACAAGTCCGCAGAAGAAGCGGTAGCAGAGGTGTATGCAACAACGCTTCGCCTGTGGATTTAGTACACGCTTTGTATACATAGATAGATGAACTCTTTATTGGCACACCACAATACAAGGAAAATTAAAACTAGAACAACAATAAAACTTAACGGGGTAGTGGCACAACGGGCGGTCTTATCGCTCAGAGCGATCTCTAGCAGACAACCCAAAAGCAGAGGAATAGTGCGAAACTGTATGGACGGTGGAATACAAAAAAAAAAAAAAAAATTAATAAAAGATTTATACTAAATATACGCTTTAGTATACCAATAGTGATATTTTTTCTTTTTATAATTCCATTTGACCCTCCTTAGGCGGTGTCTATCTAAAAATCCTTGCTAGTTGTAAATAAGTCATCTCTTGCAAATTAACCTATGAGATCATATTAGTGAATTTTGAGCAAACTTCAACACAGCATGTTTTACGCCCGAAATTAATAATCGATCCTGATCCGTTATCCGCGGTTTTGGATCGATATGTCATGTCATAATATGTCATTTTAGTACTGGGGCTTGACAAATTACTACTAAAATGACTTATTATGACATGACATAACGATCTAAAACCGCGGATAACGGATCAGGATCGATTATTAATTTCGGGCGTTAGGCATTAGCCTAAGCTGCTTGCCTATTATTAAATAAGCAATAATTTCACCCTCTAAAAAAGGAAGCTACTCCAAAAATTTCACGTTTTTATCACTTCTGATTAACGGCCATTCCCAATAACTGATCTATCCACGGTTTGCCCTACTAGAGATAATAAATTCATATTCATATATTCATATTCAATCGTTTATTGCATTCATATGTTAGTATACAAGAAATTTGACATAAGCTCCATAGAAATAATGTCAAATTTCTTTCTCTTACTAGAGACATATACGGCCGGTTTCAATAACCGATCTATCCACGGTTTGACATAAATTTGACATTATTTCTATGGCGCTTATGTCAAATTCCCATCTCCAGTAGGGCAAATCGTGGATAGATCGGTTATTGGGAACGGTCGTTAGTCGATACGGTTTTATATATATACTCAACTTTTCAATAAGATAAAAAAGATGTTACATTTCAAAGCACAACGCATGTCTGTACGCCATCTCGTTCATTTCGTGTCACTGTCTTATAATATAACATTCTTCATCTATTCGCATTTGTACAATAATATCATTATATGGTATTCAATTAATTCATATTATATGTATATTGGTTGGTATAAAAACAGTTTTTTGGTCTTCGCACTCATAACGACTCGGCATCATCAACTCATCTTGGTATTTATTAATTATTTCATCGTGGAAATACCACCGATACGCACGAGCAGGTTTGCGTCAACTTTTTTGGTGAGAACTGCAAAAGAGTGGAATGCCCTGCCTTGGTCGGTGTTTCCTGAAAGATACAACCCGGGGGTGTTCAAGTCGAGTGAATAGGTATTTACTGGGCAAGCGTGCTACACCTTCGACCACATCGTCGCTTTCCATCGGGTGAGATCATGGTCAAACGCTAGCCTAGTTTGTGGATCCCTAAACCATATAGTTTCTGACACACTTTAAATACTGGTAAAGTTAATTAACTACCTAGATGGGTGACCACAAGTGGTATTTACAACTGAGCGCTTCCGTGCTTTGTCGGTCCCGGTTTTTGTCTTAAGATAGCAATCGTTAAGCCATGTCGGAGGCCTTTGGACAGCCTGAAAACACCGAAACTAAGACTGGTCTATCCGTAAACCCACACTGGGCCTGCGTGGTAGTTTATGGCCTATAGACTCTCTCTCTGAAAGAAGGCCTGCGTCCCAGCAGTGGGAACATAATATGCTGATGATAGTGATGATGATGACGACAAGCGGTATCATGGATTAGTGGAAGGCGGAGAGTGGCCATTCTGTAGTGCTCTATATTTCTTCTGTGATTAAAGTCTAAATTTGAATGACCGATTTCGAGATGCGATGATGTTGAGGCGTGTAACGTGCTATGAGCCCTGAAATTTTTTTTATTTAATAAATAGAAGTTAACAATAAAATCTAATGAGACCGTAATGTAGATTATTAAGTTTAGTTAGATTATATTTAGCTAAGAAAAATTGTAGCAATATTTAGTCCTATGTAGTTATGTGTAGAGTACAATAGGTGACTTGGTAAATACTAAATATTCGTTTCGTATATCACCTACATATTCTTCACCTTCTTTAAAAGTGACACTTTAAACGTTGCCGACCTGTTTGTAAATGGGTATACAATGGTTTTTGGGTGTTTATTTTGTCATAATCGAGTGTTGCTTTGAAATTAAACTGTGTATCATTCAACTTTGCTTTTGTGTTTGTAAAAGTTTTGTAACAGCTTTAATATTAATACAAAATCAATTAGTTATTTTATAATCAAAATTGCTCTTTAATCTTCACTAATGCATTTTTCGGTCGTAATAAAAAGGAAAAGCTTGTGTGAATTTGTTTGAGATAAAACCGTGAGTGACGAATGAAAGTATAGTCAATATTTTATACCCTAATAAGTTGAGCTAGCGAAGCCGCGGCCGTTCGCTAGTTGTAAATAACTTGTAAATAATGAACCAAGGCTTAATAAAGTTATTTATTCTCACTAAGCTTTGTACATGGCAACATAGTAGACTAAATAAAACTTAAACTTAAATCTAACTGAGATGGTGCAACGACCCAAAGTGCACTCACTGGAGCCTCCGATAAGTAATAAAAGGCGCGATACACTTGGAACTCGCGCTCTTCAGATTCAGAATAATTCTAAACCTTAATATTCTAAATAAGTCGTAGATACAAAATCCGATTAAAATGTAAAAATCAAATAATAAATACCCGCAACTTTAGGTAAAACTTTGGAAATTCAACATATATAATTTAAAAATACCAGTATTTTACATCATAAAACCGTTGTTAGAAGTGCCGCCATTACAGTGAGATCGACCCTCCCTGGGCCAGCGTGGTGGACAATGGTTTCTCCAGTCAAATGCCGTATAATCAAATTGTTTGTTGCCAGGTGAAAGCGAAGAAGCCGAAGACCCGAGAGGAAGCACAGAAAGAGATCTTGGATGCTGAACTGGATATGTTCACTAAACAACAGGTAAGGTTATACTCTTGGAATATATCCATCTATCATCATCATAGATTCATAGATGTACATCTACAGATAGCTTTCATTGACAAATGACAATATAGAGAAATTCAAAACAACAATAAAACTTAACGTAACGACCATTTTTCTCCACATAAAAAGTATCCTACATCCTTCTTCAGTGTTCAAACTATCACCGTACAAAATTTAATTTAAATCGGTGCAGTAATTTTTTTTTCTCATTTAAAGCTATTTAATCCTCACCACAATTCTACCCCTCAGGAAGGGCAAGATGTGACAGAGCTGATGAAGAAAATCGACGAGCTCAGAAGACAGATGTCCGTACAGTTCCCCGTGCACACTACTGTCATCCGAAGACCTCACTCAAGGTATGTCTGAAGCTACCCTTAAGCGGGTCAAAAGTGGCTCCCAAGTGAGGCTGCCGGAACATACCGATAAATGCTTCGCGACAGATTTATTTATTTACTACTAAATGGGGAGCGAAAGATTTTAAAACATGTCACGTCCTCATTGACATTTTGTTTTACAAGCTACCGCATTGTGAAGCGGAGAATAAGGTAAGAAATCTAGCTTCTATAGTTCTGACTTTTTATATTAGACTTCAAAAAAGGTAGAGGTTTGTTGCCTCTGAACTTTCGACTGGGAACCGATTTTGAAGATTCTTTTTTTATTTGAACGCTGGTTCTTCCCGTGTGGTCCAGTTCTTCCAGTCCAGTACTCCTAGTACAGGTTTTGATTGTTTACAAAAACTATAAAAGTTTTCGTTTCCTTCCAAACATTTTTTTTCTATGCGCTCTACCGAGACTTGGTGGAACTAAAATCGGTAATACGCATTCCAACTAAGTTTTCGAGTTACTTTTTGAATTCAGACAGTACGAGTGGCCACGTTGACAAGTCGGCGTAGTAACTTAGACGTTTACGAAAACTTTTATAGTTTTCAAAACTTGTATCTACAGTCAGCGACACAAGCGACAAAAGCAGTTGATCATACTCGAATTTCCAAACGCGTAGTAGATCGGTAATATTTGTTTTTTCCTTACAACTTTCCAATGTTGCGTTTGACCAGAACACAATACAAGTGATGTTAAGTGATGATTCGGTCTAAAGTTGTTGTTTAAGATGATAAAGAGAATCGGAAAATTTGTTTTTGTTCAGCGACTTTTGTTGTTGACTGTACTAGGGGTACAGTTCAGTCAATTTAGATGATGGCAGCTCTAGTTTTGCTTCACTGCACTGCCGTCCTTGTTGCTGTGTCATGGAAGAATATGTAACCAACCACCAATTAATCGTTTCCCACCCGCAGAGGCGGCAAGTTCAACACGGCGACCCGGTACACGCGGGGCGCGGCCACCAAGCTGTTCCCCGGCTCGCAGTCCGTGGACCATCGGCCGCGCGCCCTGCTCATATCGGGCTTCGAGACCGACGAGCTGGACGCGCTCTACACGCACTTCTCTGTGAGTCGACGGCACAACTGGGGAATATAATAGACAATAGACAATATATTTATTTGTGGCAAAAAACATCATCACTTCACATCATCATCATCACTTTACGAAATAAAATTTGATAATAAACATAAACAAAACAAATAAACTTAAGTAATAATACAAAGACAATCAATTACAGGTTTTTTGCCACAAACCGGCACCAACTCAGCATGATGCTGGGTTCTTTCGAACCAGCGCTGGTCTTCCGTTGGTACCGGTAGGTGACGTCACGCACGGGAAAAAAAGGAACTAAAAAAAATACTTATAAACGCGATTATTACACAAAAATGAAACAGTTAAGAAAACAAAATTACAAAAAACAATCAAAGAAAAATACATAATAAATAGAAGAAGAAGAAACATTAAGAAGACAATACATAAAATAAAGATACAATACAATACACATACGTTGCAGTCCTATTTTACATTTGACAGGGTAGTGTTTGACAAGTCACCAAGGCCCTATTTTTTTTTTTTTTTTTTTTTTCTGTTATGGCGTCACACGATTAGTGTATTTGCCAGTGTCAAGTATAAAATATTTCAAACTCATAGAGTTGAATCAAGTTTAAATGATGATGATGATGATGGCATGAGGATAGTGTTTAAGTAAAGTAGTGGCGCTTTACTTAAACGTTACACGGACTTTTTTTGAGCAACTAGAAAAGTCACTTTCACAACTTTATTTCAATTTCCCACACTCGTACACATTAACGAACACATAATGGTTAATAATCCACCAATATTACACATTATCACTCGAAGAAACACAAGTTTTGGAAATAAAAACAAAATTTTCACGTTGACAATTCGATTGCCGCCAAAAAAGTCAAGGCCCTATTTCATCATTATCAGCCTTTCACGTTCCCACTACTGGTCTGATCGTTCTCGATGAAGATGTGTTTCAAATCAGTAATTATTATTGTTTTTTTTTTACATTTTACATGGTATCATTTCTACCACAACATAACACACCTGATTTTAGGTGATGATGAGGTCAAAAATTGGTGTCTAAGATGATGAGGATGATAAAAAAAGTGTGATTGTTCAGCGACTGTTGTCGTTGACTGTACTCTGACCTTCTCTCAGAGAGAGAGTATGGGCTGTAATCTACCACGCTGGCCCAGTGCGGGTTGGTAGATGTCACATGCCCTTGAATGTTGCGGTTCTTGGACATGCCGTTTTCCTTCACCGTTTTGAGCGATGGCAAATCCGCACATAACTTATTGAGTCATAGGTACGGGGCCGAGAGGATTCAACTCGGTGTCGGCGTCTCGTAAGTCGCACGCCTAACTGTTCGGCCACCATCGCTCGCATTTCAGGCGTTAGTGAATGTGTAATTCTTATCCTACCGTTATATCCTAATAATGTTATAAATCCCCCAGCAATTCGGCGAGGTGAGCAGCAAGGAGGTGGAGCTGGCGGTGCCGCAGCTGGTGCTGCAGTACAAGGCGCGCGCGCACGCCGAGCAGGCCATGCTGCACGGCAAGCACTACAACGACAGGACGCTCTCGGTGAGGGCCACGTGTCATTATTGTTAGGCCCCCGCGGTTTCACCTGCATCTTCGCGTTATCCCGCAGGAACCTTTTTCCGGGATAGCCTATGTGTTAATCCAGGGTATAAGCTATCTTCATTCCAAATTTCATCAAAGTCGGTTCAGTAGTTGCGGTAGTAGGTACGTGGTAACAAACATTCACACACACAAACTTTCGCATCTTTATATACATATATATATATATATATTATATATAAGAAAGTTGTGTTAGTTACACTATTTATAACTTAAGAACGGCTGATCCGATTTGGCTGAAAATTGGTGGGGAGGTTAGGACCAAGGTTCCGTCGCACAAACCGTTTTGTTTAACATGTAACCTCTTTTCGCAGATAACGTGGGTGACGAACACGAAGCCGGCGCCGAGTGTCGTCACGGCGGTGTCCGAGCGGCCGCTAGTCAACGGTGACGTCACCAACGACGAGCCCAAGGACGAGGTATTTTATTTACTCTCACTGCAAATATGACGCGTGTGTGCATTTGTGGAAAGTCCTGTGGAGGGAGCCCGTATCCCTGGTGGTACGGTGAGTCTGAAAGGCACTGATCCAACGTATTAATATTAAAATTAAGTTTTGAAAATCTAAAATAGTTTATTTAGTCGCAAAAATATTCATTGTTTTTAGACATAAGACATAAAACTCTTTGCGGTAAAAATACCTAATATATCGACTCTTCGTTCATCGCACCGCCACCGACGGCATTAGTCGCGCTGATTCGCCCTCTCTTCTTCTCTCGAGGACGCCGTGATAAACAATGAATCTGAAATCAGCTCCGTACAAAAACGCAAGCGAGCTGACTAATGCCGTAAGGTCGTATGTTGAGTCAAAAAAATGTTTTTATTCGTTTAAAATTAAAACAATCGTTAACTTTATAGAACTCAACCTGTAGTTCTTTGAAGAATGTGTATATGAAAAAAAAAATTCAACTCTTAAATCGGTTTTGTTTGCTACAGGCAAATAAAAATCTTTTTTTTAGAGGGTAGTTTTCGATCATTGTTTCTCTGCTATGAAAGTTAACAATCGTGTTATCCTTCTGACAATTTGATGTCAATAACATGATCTTTAATGTACATAAATATTAGCTCTGTATGTTTTGTGATTGCTGAGAAAAAAGGAGATCCCTGCAGCCAATATTGCCGATTCCTCGTTTTAACGGGTTACGGGATCACAACCAAAGCAGACCAGACCCCACAAGCAGCACCCGTTCACGAGTTGACGCATGTGCCAGCCATCGCTCTCCTCGACCATATTATTTATTTCAAGTCCTACACCAGTTAGGACCCTAACGCCCCTTGTAAAGAAGCTGCTAATCGTACTTCCTCCTTCAGTCCCTGACGCAAGCACTGAGCGAGGACGTGCTCCTCCGGTTCGAGGAGGAGGACGAGGACGAGAGGGAAGACCGCTCGTGGCGACGTTGACCCGCGCCCCGCCCCCCGCCGCGCGCCCCGAGCAGCTGACGGCGCAGCGTGTCGAGTGCTGCGGGCCTGCTACTTGTGTGTCCAGTGTAGCTTTGTCGGACTACCTTCCCAAACTGTTTGGTGTGCCTACTTGATGTAACTGTATGTGACGTGGCGAATTTTCGTTGCCTTTTTTTTCAGGTTGTTTTTTGTTTGCAACTGGTCGCGTTTTTGCGGCCGGTTTCAATAACCGATCGGTAGAGATTTGATACAAGCTCCTTAGAAGTGATGTCGAATTTCTATGTCTAGGGCAAAATGTGGATAGGTTATTGAAACTGGCCCTTTAGCCACTAGTTGCCAACAAAGAGTGAATAATCCGCCATAGCAACTGGTTGCGAAATTCAGTTGCTAAAGCGAATTAGAGGATTTTTTCTTTGATCTACCGACAGTCTTGTCGATTTTGGTGTCAATCTTCTACTTGAGATTTCTAGCTAATGATGTGTCTATGTCAGCAGTTCTTTTTGTGACGTGACACGTGAAAGATTCTTGGCTTCAGACCGCGTCCTTACGCTTTCGGTCGATGAATATAAGATCCATAAAAAACTCGAATGAAATCGTTGGAAAGACATACGTTTTTCTCAGTTTAAAACAACACAAATTCAATTTTCATGATGTCACATTTAAAAAATGTACAATAATGGTTCCTTAAAATATTTACTGGCTAATCGAAGCGTTGATTAAAGTACTAAATTGGAACTAAATTACTAAAAAAAAAGGTGTAGTCTTACAAAACTGTATTGTGCACACTCAAACATCGCCTCGCAGAACTATATTGATATAGCTAAAACTATATTATAGTTAAAATTTAAATTATACGCTACGTATCTAAAGTTCAAATAATATGTCGTTGTGAATATACAAGATGGCGGACACACCTAAACTAGCAACGCGACTGCGGAAAGCTCGAGCGACAATTGTACAAATATATATGTACATTGTACTAGATTTTGGTAACCAAAACGCTCCTGAACTGCAGTGTAATCCGTACACCTTGTTCAGTGTGGCTTTGACCTTTGGAAGGTGCGGTCGTTGCGTAGCGGCACTGCTTATACGAGAATACGATTGAAATATACAAGTACCTGAGTGTGAATTCTAAATTCAATAAGATTATCTGTTGATTCACTGATTAATTACATAAAAGAAATGCGCATGATTTGAGTTGTAATGATCGTTTCTCACTAGAAACGATCATTCATTGTTTCACTAAACATAAAGTTCGTTAGAAGCAACCTGCTTGGTTATACAAATGAGACTTGAAGATGTATGCAGTTACGTATATGGCCGGTATAAAAGTGGGGGTGACATTCAATAAATGACAGTGACAGTCGCAACGGAGATAGATGTCGCCTGGCGACTGCGATACCACTAGCATATATTGTATGTGAGCTTTTACGCAAGTTAAAGCAAACGTAGCGTTGGAAATGCGACATACAGCGACTCCTAACCTCGCCTGTCTCTGTCGATGGCACCTCTAGAGTCTAGAGAGATGCTGTACGTTTGTCTCGCTCTAACGCAGTCGCAATGTCCGCTTAGGTGTGTACGGAACACGATCTTGTTTATTAGGTTAATTACATAGTTTCACATAGATTTGCTAGACTCATTTTGATTGTTATATTATATAGGCTATAGGCAGAGTTATATTACGAAATTGGCGATTCTAAGCGTAGAAGGGTATGACACCGGATTTTTTTCTCTCGATTGTTCGTACAATTCGGTCCATGTTTTAGGTAATTAGAAATTACTATATCGTGAGTTCGTATGAGCGCCAAGACTAATGTCGTTTTCAGGCCGCCCGACGGTCTCCTACATGGTTTTTTAAATTTAACCTTTAGCCAGGTCTGACAGTTTTCACCCTCCGAAGCAAGCTAGCGCTCAGTTCTCAGATCTGTCGCCTAGCACCTAACGGTGTGTTCCGGTAGCGGCAGGCGCACTTGAGAGCCACACCAGACCACATCGTCACTTAATATCAGCGGATGGTCCGCGTCGCACTGAATAGGGCCTAAGAGTTACGACTGACCGGATTATCATGCGAGCGCTACAATAATGTAGAACGATTATAAAACATGGATTGAGTACGTTCAACTCGGGAATACAACGAATGGGAATACGGTGTTTAATATGAGCGTGGAATCGGGTGTATCCCGCTATTTCTATGGAAATACAAAATAGAAAAAGTTGGACAAGCGTTTTTTCCAAATTATATCCCATTGTTTCTATAGCGACGATGATCTGCAATTCGGATTATATACGTAGTATTAGTGATCACTAATGTTCAGAATCGAATGATGACTAAGCTACTAATCGGTCGACTTGACGAATGAATCGATTAGTCGTCCCAATCGAAAGCCGGCAAGAGCTGCTGACAGCAGACAGTCGCGTTGATGCCGTTAGTTACTGATTTAAGTCAGTCATTCGAATGATTTATGAAGTCGAATAATTCGATTGCAATCATTCGTAGTCGCGCGCACTTTGTGTGTCTATATAAAAGGATACAAATTGCTCACACTACGTTCAGTCTGTCTCTGTTTAGAATCGCCAATTGGCTAAGTTTATTGAGAAGTACGTTCTTAATTATTCGTTAATGGATAATAAAAATCAAAATCGATATTTTGCTATAAGTCACGGAAATAGTATTAATAATAAAATTAGCCTATATTTAAATAGTAGTCCAGTTTCCGCTTTACCGAGTGCGGGCGCGAATCCTGCGGCCCGTTTTGTGATTATAGCTCGGTGGTAGCCAGAAGTGGGCGTTTAAGCAGGCTTATGAAAATAAGCGGACTCCGTTGAAACGTTGACAGCTTCTTTCCAAAGTCCAAACAAATGCAAACCTTAATCCAATACGGATACAACTCGAAATCGTCACTCTTCAAAATAAGCGTTTAAGACGGCGGCGTAAAAAAATACGCAAATGCGTTTAAGCGTAATGTCAATTTTAAGCTGTTTATCACATCTTTAGTGGTAGCTAAAATATATGTTTTTTTTTATGTTGGTTGGCAACACTGAGAGATAGGTGTCATTTTCCCTTTTAACTTTCTGCCCGGATGACATCAATTGATTGCGTCAAAAGTACCAGTTGTTGTAATTACTGTAAATCCATCCTCATATTCTTCTGTAGCGACGTTGATTTGAGACCCAAATTTGAGCTTGAGCTTGCGGTGAAGGAATACGTCATGATAGAACCATACCTTAGTGGCAGCGTTCTTTTCATGTGCTCGCTTTACTATCAAGTAACTGTCACCAAGCACCTATCGGTGTGTTCCGGCAGCCTCACTCGAGAGCCAGTTCCCAGTCCAGGTGTAGCGTGGCGGCATCTTCGACCACATCGTCACTTAACATCTGGGCCCTTCTGCGTGGAATGACCGCTAAAGCACGTAATGACGTCACACTTTCATCATCGTCAGCCTTTCACGTTCCCACTGCTGGGACTCTGGCCTTCTCAGAGGGAGTATGTACCGTAATCTAGCACGCGGGCCCAGTATGGGTTGGTAGATGTCGCACGCCCTTGAATGTCGCAGTTCAAGGACTATGGCAAGGAATCTTGATAGTCATAGCGATTAAGGGCCCATGTGATTTGTGGTCAAACGTAACCCTGTAAGGCAGGAGTTTCCAAACTGTTATGTCTACTGCCCACTTTCAGAATATCTTATTTTGTAGCGCCCTCATTAAGCCTCTACACGACGCCCCCACTAACGCCTGAAATTAATAATCGATCCTGATCTGTTATCCGCGGTTTTGGATCGACATTTCATGTCATAATATGTCATTTTAGGTAGGAAGGCTTGACATATTACTACTAACGGCCGGTTCCAATAACCGATCTATCCACGGTTTGCCCTACTGGAGATATAAATTTGACACAAGCTCCAACCGTGGATAGATCGGTTATTGAAACCGGCATAAAAATGACATATCGATCCTAAACCACGGATAACGGATCGGGATCGATTATTAATTTCGGGCGTGAGCCTCTACACAACGCCCCCAATTTTTTCTTACCGCCCTCCTTTAGGCCTGCAGAGCCCACAAGGCGGTGTTATTGCTCACTTTGGGCAAAGCTGCTGTAAGGTGTATCACAAAACGGGACGCTGGGAGGTAGGATTTGCCTGTACCTTTAATAAAACATCATTACGAGTATAATAGTGCCTCAAAATACAATGTTATATTTCTCAATAATCTAAAAGTTAGTAACGTCGTACGACATTAATATAAAAAGGTTTAGTAACTCCAAAACTAGCAGTTAAATATACAAATTTACAAATCTTTTTTACGGTTAAATTGATTTCATTTTTTTATTATTAAATTAAATTAAATTTTTGTTGTCACGTGTTGCTTTCAACCCGAATGCCCAAATGGTGATTTAGCAAATCATTTTAGGTGTTTAATCGTTAAAAAAGAAACCTCAATAGATTCAAACGTCTATTTTTAGTTCTTTTGATGTTAAAAACGTAAGCAATAATTGTTGAAACACCATTGATGTCGGCTGTGCAGATGCGGCTTATATACTAAAATATATTAATAGCAATAATTTTAATATACAGTATAATATTATACATTTATCAACAAAATATAAATATACACAAATATGTATACAAATAAACAAGCGTAAAGTGTTATCTGTTGAGTTACGTTGTATGTATTTTGGTCTGGAATTTGTCGGAACGTGGGAAAACTATTGAATGCTACAAGTATACGCTATGTTTTTATTTTTGAACGGCATTTAAGTGTTTAAAAAAAAATTGGTTGTCTGTAAAGTCGGTTTACTGACCATAGTTGAACGTGACAACGTCGATTGGCCGATTGTGCTTCTTTGTCGCTCGTTCCGCGCTCTCGCTTGCACTTCAAGCCTTACATGGAACGCCTCAGAGCGAGGTAACGCCGCATAAGTCATGTTTTTTCGTGCGTGCAGCCGGCTCTATCGAATTATAAGACGTTGTCACGTCAAAAATATACAAAACGTCGCGGTGTGTTTTACAAAATGTCTAATTACTCTCTAGAATAACATTTCGAGCGTTTCAGATAGATAACTATGCTTTTTGGATATTATTTAGGTACACTAACTGAGATGGCGCAACGCCCCAATGTGAGTGTTGTCCTCCGATAACAAAAGACGCCACTCCGCTCTGTCCCGCGCCACCTCCCGCCAGTCCTCCGCCTGCAGTGAGCGCAAGTACATAGTGACTTCGTCTCTGCAGCGATACCTGGGACACTCGCGCGTCGCATGTATGCTCGTTTGACCGCACGATCCTCTCACATTCTTTCAAGATTTTGGGTCCAGTACAATCTCAGGATGGAGTATGGCGGATGAGAACGAACCGAGAAATTGAAGAACTGATGGCCGAGCCGAATGTCATCGGCGTGATAAAAGCGCACAAACTTTGCTGGCTCGGCCTTGAAAGAATGAAAGATTTAGTTACACAAAGAAATTAAAAAAAAAAACTTTAGGTACTCTGTTTTGCTAAAAAAATATCAAATTGGCAATCTATCTCAAACATCTGCTATATTGTTATCTAGAGATTAATTAAACTCTATTTAAACAACAAAAAAACACAAGATAAAGACTTCATAACATGAAAAAGTTATTCAAAACGAAAAGAAAAACCTAACAGAATACTTGCTACATCGGACTTGAATACAAAATTCATTGACACCAGTTAAATAAACTAAAATTCTATTAATTAACTAATGATCAGTGACTTTTGTTCAACAAAACAAAACTTGTATACAAAGTTAACACTAAAAATGTGGTCGAAAAAAATTGTTCACTTTTCCAACGCGTATCTGGCTCCGAAAACGGGGATGCCAAGTTTTTACCTAGGCACATGAATAACATAATAAACTACCGTACTGCCCCGCGGCTTCACCTACGTGGAGGCTGATAGGTTTCCATACAAACTTACATATCGTCGATGATACTGCAATACCGCGTGACAAACAGTGGCGGATACCGCGTAACAAGTGCGAGGCATTTTTTACAGGAGAACTAAACAACTCAAATTCTTTGTATTAATTATCGTCATGCTATGATTTTGTCGCTTTCTGATTGGATATTTACAAGTCTGTCAAGTCATTGGAGCCAATCAGTGCAAATTGCCCACTAGCGGGAATTGTAAAATTTGCAACTTTTGTACTTACGCGGTATCCGCCACTGTTTGTTACGCGTGTAGTGGCCACATGCGCACCGCGCAGTGCACGCGCACGACCACGCAGCGCGGCGCGCGCATGCGACTAGTCACTACGCCGGGACCGATCGCATATTTATAGTGTGGGAGAAGGACGGCATGCAACGTGCCGTCCTTCACATGTGCTCGCGCTATTGGCGAATATTCATTTACTTGCTATGTTACAATATTGCTTGGCAATCATTCGGACGGACATAGAGCAGTAAATGAATATTCGCCAATAGCGCGAGCACATGTGAAGGACGGCACGTTGCATGCCGTCCTTCTCCCACACTATAAATATGCGATCGGTCCCGGCGTAGTGACTAGTCGCATGCGCGCGCCGCGCTGCGTGGTCGTGCGCGTGCACTGCGCGGTGCGCATGTGGCCACTACACGCGGTATTGCAGTATCATCGACGCTATCGCGTGTGAACTTTATAGGTGATGATTTTCTAAAATCAATTTTTAGTGTGCTACCAAAACAAGCTACCCTCGAAATTTCAGAACCAGCGGTGGGCTGTTGTTATGTTATTGAGTGAGTCAGGACTTGATTTTTATATAACATACTAATTGTGCCCTGCGGTTCTACCCGCATGGGCTACATTTTCCCATTTTTACCCGTTCAGAGGTTGAATTTCAAAAAATTCTTAGCACTCCCCTATGCATCAAGACAAACAAACATACCCTCCAAATTTGAAGCTTCTACGACCAGCGGTTGGGGCTGTGCGTTGCTATCAGTCAGTCAGGACTTTGATTTTTATATATACTCGTATATATAGATGTATAAATAAGTAGGTACTGGTGTCGATTCCAATACGCTTTCTATAAAGCAAAACTAAATTTGACAGGTCTATAAGTAATTCTGTCCCCCTCTGACAGCGATAGAAAGAAAAGGATAGCATTGTTTTTACGCCACCAATGGTAGGGCATTTTCTAGTGCTCGCCTGACTAGCTACCATCAAACCTGTCGCCGTGCACCTATCGGTGTGTTCCGGCAGTCTCACTTGAGAGCCAGTTCCCAGTCCAGGTGTAGCGTGGCGCCATCTTCGACCACATCGTCACTTTACATCAGGTGACTTGACTTGAAAAAGGACTTGTCAAATTTTCTTTAGTTTCAGAGAGTGGACATTAAAATCGACTCGCCCAGTACTTTATTTATTAACTTATCTTCTCACGGGTCTAACTTAAAGAGTTAAGCGCCCTGTAAACGATCAAATTTGTTTGACAAATTTGTTTGTGAAATTTTACGTTTTCATCAAACATCAACGCAAACGGTCAAACAACAGATCACAAATTTCAAACACGACCATCAATCCAGATTTTCATCAAACGCGACAAACACGTAGATTGTTTGACAAACGCTTCAAACAAAGCTGCAAACAAACAAATAATTTGACAAACACGTAAAATGTGTCAAACAAATTTGATCGTTTACAGGGCGCTTTACAATTTTGTCATTGTATTTGAAATCACGTTCAGTATTGATAACTTCACAACTTTTGTCTTGCAATTTGCACGATAAGATATACATTTCCATAAAAATTAAATATCATTTGGTTTTTACGGAAATTTATAATTTTTTATTTATATAAAACGTACCTAAACTAAAGTTGTTCAATTTTCAATATTGAATACGTGATTACAAATTGATGTAAAATTATTAAAAGCTCGATTTGAACTTAATTATTATCCATAATATTTTCCCTTCTCGTAAGAAATTATAATAATAGTAATTATTTACATGTTTTATTTTATATTTTTTTATTTATAAGCGGTTTTCGGAAAAAAATATGTTGTATGAAATCTACAAATGAAAATTCAGATAAATTACATGGCTAAGCAGCGAAGGAAATATTTCTTTGGCTCTATTTTCCTTTTAGGAAAAACAGTAGGTAAATACAGACTACAAAAGCATTGCTCGAAACAACGTGTTCAAAAATACCAGCGCCCCTAGCCAAGATGCATTCTGCAATCGTTGACGCTAATAGAAAACAAGAAAAAAGTATTGGTTTGACATATTTCTGACCACGTGACTTAGCGTTGAAATATGTCAAACCAATACTTTTTTCTTGTTTTCTATTAGCGTCAACGATTGCAGAATGCATCTTGGCTAGGGGCGCTGAACAACAAAGTTTTCTGAACAACTTTTGAAATTCACGCGGTTGTTGTTTTTTTTAACAATAATACATTTTAAGAGATTTATTTAGCCCGAGCATGCGCTGATTTAAACTTATCTATGTTCAGCAGTTTTGGTTAAAATGTGTTCAGTGATTATGCACACGAGATTTCTAACCAATGTTGTGGTCAAATTTTATTTTAACAACATAAATTAAATTGAAATATGTAAAATTTTGAAATACGTCTTAGTTATAACTCGGTTACATTATTTATTAAGTTAACTAAAATAGTTTTTAGTTGTTTTATTTAGTTTTTAGTTGTGTGTGATTTCGTTTCTTCTTCTATTAATTCTCTATTTTTTTTTTTCAATTTGTAACATATTTGTAAGAACGGAATCTACTGCGCTTCTTTTTAAAAAAAAATAATTTCTTTGCACAGCTAGATCCAGCAGTGGACTTCTTCCGGCGGATGATGATGATGATGATGATATAGGGGCAGTATTTTTTGTGTGCGATTTGATATAACTCGTACATTATTCAGTAAGATACAACATGTGATCACTTTAAAACGTCACACTTGAAACTGATAGTTTACAAAAACTATAAAAGTTTTCTTTTCCATCCATACATATTTTTTTCAGCGAATCTTACCGAGACTGGAGGAACTGAAATCGTTACTACGGGTTATTTTAAATCGTTATAATCATATTCCAACAATGTTATTGAGTTACTTTTTGAATTTAAGCAGATCGAGTTGCCACTTTGACAAGTCGGCGGTGGTAAACGTCGATGTTTACGAAAACTTTAATCGTTTTTAAAACTTGTACTGGGGGTACTGTTCCAACCTCCTTACGCCAGCAAAAGAACAGGCAAGAAACGCCCGGAAGTTTCTTTTTGGGCGTGATCACATTTACAATTTGAATTGTTACAAGTATCTCGTAATGTGAGATTTTATGGTTTCTGTTATTCAATTTTCAAACAGCAATATTTGTGTCGATTCTGTTGTGCCTTATCTAAAACTAAACCAATTTTGACAGGTCTTTTTCTGCCCTTTTCTGACCACGGAAGTAAGAAAGGGGTAGCGTTACTTTTAGACCTGTCAAATTTAGTTTATTTTTATGCTTTTTTATGCTGGGGCCACACTAACGGGAAATGCCGTTAAATAGCGCGATGGTTTGTCATAAGTGTGGCCACGACACTGGCGTTTGACGTTAGCCGATAACTCAAGTGCATTCACGTTGACCGTTCAAGTGTAGCCACTCACATAATAGCGTCAATAATTAACGCAATATTTATCGCGATGATAGGCATTGACATTTCCCTTGAC
Source organism: Opisthograptis luteolata (assembly GCA_931315375.2). Lineage (NCBI taxonomy): Eukaryota > Metazoa > Arthropoda > Insecta > Lepidoptera > Geometridae > Opisthograptis > Opisthograptis luteolata. Next base: position 3,931,369 of record OV928061.1, read on the forward strand.
GTTGACCTTAGTGTGGCCCCAAAATTAGAAAATACACAACATAATCGACGCCATTGTTTCACTTGATATGCTGATTTAGAAAGCAGTTAGATTCCGTTTTGTAAATAAATTTGCTTAATTTTTTCTCTAGATATAAGTTGTTAGTTGCACACGTTGCTTGTGCACGAACGATTGTATCGAGTCGGTTCACGCTAAACGATTAAATTTTATTTAAAATAAAAAACAGGTTTTTTTTAGTATTTACTATTACATATTAATTTTATAAAGTGATGAAGTGTGTGAGATTGGATGTGAGAAGCAATCTCGGGAATCACAGATCTGACTTTGAAAAGTTAATTGTTGGAAAGCTAAACCATTTTTGAGTGTGGTTTATTTTGATATGTGATTAAAATCCTGCGGGAAACTCTGCTTCGTTTGATTTCCGTTCTTTAATGTTTCGTCACTTTATTTATTAAAATTGCCTTCAAATGTTGCCGCAGAGTAAAGATTAGAGTAGGATTTTTCAACAGAATAGAAAGTTAATATCCACAAAGATATATCGATTTGTGTGAACCGGCTCCGATGGGCTTGTGATGAACACGTCTAAGCAATAATATCTATAGGGTTCTGTTTAAGTACATTAATTATAATATTATTATGATAAAGAAATTGTAAGACAACGTGTGCAATGTAACAAATGTGTTTGTACAGTTTGTTTGTAAACGCTTCAATGTGTCTGACTTAGTCTGTAAATTATGTAAAAAAATAAAATCTTATGACGAAAAAATAAAAACTACACACGAGAGCCGTTGAAAAAATGAAGCGCTAAACACGCGGCGAAAAAGATATTTTTTGACAGTCAGTGCATTATATATTATACGGCGGTCGCGCGGTTTCACTCGAAAAAACAGGCTTGTAACGCGAGAAAAAAGTGACTCGTGACTTTGGTTTGATTTTGTAAAAAAAAGAGAAAAAATATTATTGCGACCGCCAAAATAAAAAAATAAAAATGGTTCCTCTGCTTCTGACGACACATCAACAACATCAAACGTACCAAGGTATTTCTCTTTCAGCTTAGAAAAAGTAACTGGCCTCTCTCTGAGGGAAGGCCAGAGTCCCAGCAGTGGGAACGTGATATGATGAAGAAGAAGTTACTAGAAGATCGAAGGTCACCAAAAAGTCGACGCCATAACAGCGACTTGATTCGGTCAGAAACGGTTTAATGTCGACGACAAAAGCATAATAGGAAAGTCGTCAAGCACCTATCGGTGTGTTCCGGCAGCCTCACTTGAGAGCCAGTTCCCAGTCCAGGTGTAGCGTGGCGCCATCTTCGACCACATCGTCACTTAACATCAGGTGACTTGGGGTTAAACACTACCCTGTTAAAAAGTAAGGGCACATTTTGTCGTTTGTTTTGACGAACTTTCCTCTTCTACATTTCAACCTTTTGGTAAATTACAACGCTCTGAGAGGTAATATTAGTTCTCCTGATGTTTTATATGCTTTCATCTGTAGTCCCACTATATCTGCTGATAATTTGGTCGCCACAATCTCGTGAAAAAATGACTAAATCTTGGTTAAAATGATAGTCCAATTTGACTAATTTATATTTGACTCGCCACCACTGCGTCGTGAGGGAGATTGAAGTATTGTTGGCAAATAGTGCGAAAAATTTCACAGTTTTTTATGACTATACTTAGAAATGGCCTACCTAATGGTAACCGTCGGGCTTGCCCATTACAGTTCAGTGCCACCCAAACTTTTCAACTGCAACAGTTCACAATCCCGCGCGGCAATGCACTGCGCTTGTCACCCTCACATATTACATGTTAAATGTGTACGCGCTGTAATGTCACTGTTTTTGTCTCGTATCTACTGTTGTTGGCTTCGACCGTTTCTGACCGGCATTAAGTGGACTTGAGGCTCCTGTTTTGAAGAAAGAAGAAATAAAGATCTAGCACGTGTTTTTTATTTCCCCTTTACCCAAACTTTCTGCTATTACTTTTATAGCGATGATGGCTCAGTGGTGTGACGTCGGCTTGCGATCCGTAGGACGTGGGTTCGAATCCTACAATGAGCTTGAGCTTTCGGTGAAGGAAAACATCGTGATGAAACCATAGCTTGGTGGTATGGTATTTTCTAGTACTCGCCTGGCTAGCTACCACCCTCTTGTTAAGAATCTGTCGCCAAGCACCTATCGGTGTGTTCCGGCAGCCTCACTTGAGAGCCAGTTCCCAGTCCAGGTGTAGCGTGGCGCCATCTTCGACCACATCGTCACTTAACATCAGGTGACTTGTGGTCAAATGCTACCCTGTAAATAGTATAAAAAAAGTGATCATGGAACACGGCGGCGCAGCAATATATGGTTTGTATTTTTAACTTTTACTACAGTGGAATTTTCATTATGGACTATATTGTTGTCTCAGAACGTCCCTCACTCAGTAGCCATAAAAGTGCCCCCTCATCGCGTTACCTGCTGTAGGTACCCATTATCCTATTTTAATTCTAAGTTAATTTTTCTTGGACCGCACGTTTGAACCGCGCAGTTAAAGGTCTTCCTGGTCCGCGACCGCACTTTACCTATTTAATAGATTCTCCCGGTGCCCCCCCCCTCACCTCACCGCGTTTGCCGCTGCGCTGCGGTGCGGCGGTTTTATTTTTCTACAACTACTTACATTTTTGAACTCGTGATATCTTTCGAATGGACGGTCCGAATTGAATGATTCAAAAAATTATATAAAGGCATTGAAGCAGTTTTGAATATAAAGTAAAAATAAAAGATCACTTATTGTGGCATAACTATAATAGTTAGACATATGCTCTCGCAGACTTTTTTGTAGATCTAAATGAGACCTACAAACCCGCAATACATTGTTCCGTTCTATTGCCAATAGTTTTTGTAGCGCATGCAAAAATAGGTTTTCGATTTCACACCTTGAGTTACAAAATAGCAATTTTCTTACGGATCCCTAATTTTTTTGGAAATAAAATATAGCCTATAGCCTTCCTCGATAAATAGACTATCCAACACTGAATTCTTTAAATCGGCCCAGTAGTTCCTGAGATTAGCGCGTTCAAATAAACAAACTCTGCAGCTTTATAATATTAGTATAGATATATAGATATATCTACTGTGTGCGACACGGGCTGCTGAGCGATGGCAAATCGAAATTGGCTCTTAAATAGGTTCTATTACAGGATACAAAATGAAAAGTCGAATTTCAAACATAAATTTTTATTTTCATATCACATAATACTACACGGTACAACGAAGCGATTAACAATCGCGCGGCGTACAAATTACAATAAACTACTTACTAAATAAGTATATTTATATGTATTTCATACATTTATATTAAATTAATAATAATAAAATTGACGTATGTAATTATATTAACTTATAATTGGCTGATAAATAAAAATTCGAGTGAATACCCTTTAGTTTATTCTAGTTTAACATTTTTTCATTTTTCAGGCTAGCGTTTGACCACAAGTCACCTGCCGTTGTGATCGAAGATGGCGCCACGCTACACCTGGACTGGGAACTGGCTCTCAAATGAATAACCGACATTTCGTATCACTGTATAAACGTAAAATTGCGCCTACGTTTCTTAAATAGCAAGGCACTTTCATGGTTGTTTTTGTTCAATATAGAAGATTTGATTTATTTAAAAGTTGTATTTATTTCACAAAAACTAAGTAGGTAAACTTTTCATCGCGACTTCTCCATTTCCTTAGGCAGGTTTTCCTGTCACGCTGACCACACGCGGATGGTCGGTGCTGATGAGTCAATATGCTATGTAGTAAGGCAGCGTTTCTGAGTTCGTCAGCGCCGAGTTGTACGCGCCGCCGAGCAACAGGCGCCGACGCGCCTCCACACTCGGTGAGCGTTTTCGTACTTCACGGTGATCACCAGTGGCGGATTAACACATTTGCCGCCAGTAGGCTAAGTATTCTAATTTTGCCGCCCCTACCAACCTCTATAACCTCTACGGCCTCTGCCTTTCCTTTTTAAATGTGTCATTTTTTTATGCATCAGACAAAAATTGAAGAAAAATCAAGTGGTGAACAATGTGTAATTGTTTGTGTGCACATAATAATATTTAAATACATATATATATACGACTCTTATAATAAAATTAAAACATTTTTTTTTAAATTGATACTAAATTTGCCGCCCTAGGCTCCAGCCTACTCAGCCTGCTGCTAAATCCACCACTGGTGATCAGTGCGATACTAAAACGATCGACCAGCGCTGACAAGCTACGCGCCGATCGTCAGCGCCGGCGGTCAGCGTGACAGGAAAACCAGCCTTAAATGACGAGGAATTCAAGGATTTTGTCGGATGGTAAGCGCATTGCCCGTAACAACTACGCAAATATAAAATACCCACATGTATTTTTATTGTTTAATTGACTGAATATTGTTTAAGAGCGTTTTGTTCCAACAGTTTTTTTGATCTACGGTGAAAATTAACTAACAGTCAAAGTTTAATAAACAAATTACAAAAATACCCAAAAAAAATTACGTAGTAATTTTCATCATACAATTTTGACAACGGATCAAAAAAACCCGGCCATTATGTAAATCTGATATCAACTTAAGAAATGCAGCAATGGCGTTCCTAGTGACAAAATACACAGGTAGTACAAATAAAAGTACAATTGTAAAATAAATTCGAATTGGTAACAACAAAACATGAATGGGAAGTTTCCTGACAGGCAATTAAAAAAACAATGATTTGTTCCATCGAGTATGACCAGCTACTTTTGACGCTGACTGTACAGCTAACGACAAAACTCGCTGAACATTTTAAACTTTTCGATTTTAAAAGCATCTTTACCACCAAAATGGTCAATCTAGAACACAATTCAAAAATTGACCACTGACTACTAATAATTTTGTACAACACGCAAACTATCAAAAATAAGAGAACATGTTTCATCAGCGCCACCTATCAATGATTTTTAGCACTTCGTTTGTCAGCTGTCATAAAACCTCCCATTACATAAATCATAAGACTGTCTTGCGCAACACGTTAAACCTTGTTTAAATCTGTATTTAACTAAATTTACCATTTTCCAAGTGAATTTCGTTAACGCCCGAAATTAATAATCGATCCTTAACCACTTGACAGCCCAGGTAGCATTTGCTACCTCTTACGTTTTCCTGTCAAACGCCACAACTGTCAGAGGTAGCTTTTGCTACCCCAAAACATGACGGCCGCCGCGCTCCCGCACAAAAACCGTATTTTATCTGTTTACTTTGTATGAAAGTTGACGCTAGATGGAGCTGTACTAAATTTCGCTTCTTACTGTATATTCAGTAGTCGTTTTTCGCGGTTTTGAATAATTGATATGTCAAATCATCATGTCAAGCTTGACATATTGAATTGACATATCGATCCAAAACCGCGAAATACGGATTAGGATGGATTATTATTTATGTCGGACGTAAATTGAGATTTAAATCGGTCGTGCAAGTGAGCCTTAGACACAATTTCCGATAAATTATATTATTTATCTATCACAATATAAAATCATCTTAAGTACTTAAATAAAACTTTCCATGTGGAGGAACAAAAAAATACTGGTGTGTTAAAATTTCGAGTGTTTTATCACAATAATTGATCTTAATTAATTATAAATAGCACTAAGTACTAAGTAACTGTTGTATAAACCTTTAAGCCCTGTTCAGTGCGACGCGGATGACCTACGCGGACGTCCGCGACGGACGGTAAAATGTATGAAACCTTACAGCGCGTTCAGAGCGACGCGGAGCTGTCCGTGTCGCGGAGAGCTATCCGCGCGCCGTCCGGGCGGACGGTGCTTGGTTCTAATGTATTTGTTCAGTGTTCGGCAAACAGTCGCGCGGACGTAAAGTACTGTCGTTGTCATGGCGGCTGCGTCAAATGTGCAAACCGAGAGGGTACACTGTGCCACTCTCGATCACGATCCGCATCGCACTGAACGACAAATTCATCCGCGACGGACGCAAAACCTAGTCCGCGTGCGGATGCTCCGCGTCGCACTGAATAGGGCCTTAGACCAGCGCCAGGGTTCCCAAACGTCACTGGAGCTCGACTTACCTAACAAAAAGTACCAAATTCGACGCTTGGTTTTCTTTATGGAAAAACATATGTATACAAAAACGTTTGTAGGAAACAGTCCTTTGTTCAACAGCTAGTTTTCTACATAAATGCGTAGGTAAATAAGGCATTTCGTTACATTTCTCAAGCACCGATACAATTTCGCTAAAATCCTGTCACCGTACAAAAATCTGACACCTAAACAGGTCGGTTATCTAAACCTGACACGTGCCCAGTACGCACACCGAAGCAATTTCATTATACAGTAGTAAAAACAAAACGATAACGTGCTCTGTCGCACCTCGTAGCCTCGCCCGCGTGCGAGAGAGACGGAGAGACTTGTCACGACGCGTATGCAGTGCGACGTCATGCCGTGCGCTCATACACAGGGACATGTGGGAGTGTGCTGTACGTGACAGGTTTAGATAACGATGCTAATTTGTATAGTGACAAGGTCCGTTAACTTGCTAACTAGGTTCCACTTTAGTACTTTGTTTTTATAAATTTTGGACGAAAGATATATTATGACGTGCAATAAGTTATGTGCGGATTTGCCATCGCTCAAAAACGGTGAAGGATAACATCGTGAGGAAACCGGCATGTCCAAGAGCCGCAACATTCAAGGGCATGCGACATCTACCAACCCGCACTGGGCCCGCGTGGGAGATTACGGCACATACTCTCTCTCTGAGAGAAGGCCAGAGTCCCAGCAGTGGGGAACGTGATAGGCTGATGATGATGAACTTTGGAGTTATTTTATAATGACACAGTACTAAAGTGGCGACGTATATGTGCATATATATTATATTAGTTTCTACTTTAGTAGTAGATATAGGTAAGTATTATATAATTTAACTAAACATATTTTATATATAAATATATTTTGAATACTGCATATCTGTAGAAAGTCACAAGCCTTCTGCGAAGGAATGTACGATTCCTAAATTAAAAGCTAGTTTTTTTCTTCTTCAAGAGTTTTTCTTTTTTTCTTGTAGTTTCTTGTAGCTCTGAAAAATTAAAATATTATAATGTGATGTTAGTGACGCCCACACAATCATATACATAGCTCTGCCCCCTAACTAGGGTCCCTTGTATCTAGGGTATCAGATACTACGCGGATCGGGGATCCACAACACAAAGACAGAAATTGTTAACGTCCGAAGTCACAATCTAAATATATATAACTCAAAGGTGACTGACTGACTGACTGACATAGTGATCTATCAACGCACAGCCCAAACCACTGGACGGATCGGGCTGAAATTTGGCATGCAGGTAGATGTTACGACGTAGGCATCCGCTAAGAAAGGATTTTGATTAATTCTACCCCCAAGGGGATAAAATAGGGGATGAAAGTTTGTATGAAACTTTGTCAATTTTAAACCGATCGGGCTGAGACTTTGCATGCATAAAGTTTTATTTCAACAATTAATTAGAGAAACAATTAACAATACCTCTTCCGCGACTCTGTACAACATAGCTGCGGTCTCAGGGCCGGTCTGCTCCACTAAGGTCTTGAATATGCCCCCGGCGCCCGCGTCCTGCTCACTTGATTCGGACCTGTTATTTTAAACAAGATAATTATTTATTTATTTATTATTACATTAATATAATGACAGCCAAAGCCAATTACGTATATAATTTCAAATATACATACAAGAAATAATAAATTTGAAAAGAAAAATAAAACAAGATTAGAATAATAAAAATTAACAAAAATAAATATAGCTCAAGCAAAATACATTAAAATAAAAATAGAAAAAAAATAACAATGATAAACATAGGTCAAGTAAAACAAAATAATACATCAAATTCCAAAATATATACGAAGCATACATGTCAAAGAAAATATAAACAAAAACAATTAAATAATATGATTTCTGGGAGCTTTTGGCGGCAACTGAACAGTAACTCCTTCAAAGGTAAGTTTTTTTTCAACAAATTTTCAAGTGAAGTTCAAGATTTGTTGATAAATAAATTTGAAGTCCATATAAAGAGAAATCTTATTGACTTTGCCTTTACGAATCGAACTTCCTACTAATATGATAAACGTGAAAGATTGCGAGTATGGATGGATGGATGTTTGTTACTCTTTCACGCAAAAACTACAGAACGGATCTGAATGAAATTTGGAATGGAGATAGCTTATACCCTGGATTAACACATAGGCTACTTTTTATCCCGGAAAAAGGTTCCTGCGGGATAACAGGAAGATCGCGGGGCGCAACTAGTTAGCTATAGTCAGTTCTCACCTATTGGAGTAGGTCCGCATTCTCTCCCTGGACAGCACTACGGTTTCCTTCTCCTCGTCGAGGCGCGCTCCAGTGGTCGGCTCGAACGTGAAGTTCTCAGGGATCGCGAGCGGCGCCTGAAAACATAAATAAGTAAATAAATATCGAGGGACCATTGCACATACCGTTTTAACGGTGAAGGAAAACATCGTGAGGAAACCAGCATGCCCAAGAACTGCAACATTCAAGGGCATGCGAAATCTACTAACCCGCACTGGGCCAGCGTGGTAGATTATAGCCCATACTCTCTCTCTGAGAGAAGGCCAGAGTCCCAGCAGTGGGAACGTGGAAGGCTGATAATGATTGCACACAAATTGATCTAGCCCCAAATTAAGCTCGAAACTTGTGTTATGGGTAAATGCGAGTCGGATTACGGACTCTCTCACGCTACTTACAGGGTAGCGTTTGACCACAAGTCACCTGATGTTAAGTGACGATGTGGTCGAGGATGGCGCCACGCTACACCTGGACTGGGAACTGGCTCTCAAGTGAGGCTGCCGGAAAACACCGATAGGTGCACGGTGACAGATTCTTAACAATACGGGGGTAGCTAGCCAGGCGAGTACTAGAAAATACCCTACCACCAAGCTATGGTTTCATCACGATGTTTTCCTTCAACGAAAGCTCAAGCTCGTTGTAGGATTCGAATCCACGTCCTGCGGATCGCAAGCCGACATCATTACCACTAACGTCCGAAATTAATAATCGATCCTGATCCGTTATCCACGGTTTTGGATCGATATGTCATGTCATAATATGTCATTTTAGTAGTAAGCTGTCAAGCTCTAGTACCAAAATGACATATTATGACATGACGTATCGATCCAAAACCGTGGATAACGGATCAGGATCGATTATTAATTTCGAACGTAAATCACCATCGCTTTATTGTAGCACGTTAGGGGGTATCCATTAATTACGTGAGGTGTTCTGGGGGGGGGGGGGGGATCAAGCTAAATCTTTCCAAATCTCATTTAGGGGGAGGGGGGGGGGGCTTATTTTTCTCGCAGAAAACGGTGTAAAATTAATTCTAGAACAATATATGGCCAAATCTGAGACAACAACAACAACAACAGACAATAATTTTATTTGTGGCAAAAAAACAAGTGTTAGGAAGAAATAATACATAAACTACACAACACAAGACAATAGAAGTTTGAAGAATCTCGCGTGGGAGGGGGGAGGGAGTTGAGGAAAATCTTACGATATCTCACCAGTGTAGAAAAAATTCTCAAAAATGCCTCACGTAATGAATGGACGCCCCGTTACCTGTGTCTTGGTGAGCAGCGCCCGGCGCGGCGGGGGCTCGGCGCGGGCGGGAGGGCTGTGCAGGAGCTCGAACGGGTGCCCGGACTCCACCACGCGCCCTCTGTCGGGGGCAATTAGTCGGCATCAGTAACAATTAGTACAAATATACAACATAATAAAAGATAAAGATATAATTTTAAAAGATTTAGTTTAATTCAAATATTTTTAATTTAACAAGATACACATCAAATCACAGCGTTATTAACGCCTGCAAAAGAACAAGAAACGCCGCGATTTTTTGGGCGCGATCACATTTATAATGTTATTCTTGTGTATACTAATTGACGTTTACTACAATTGTAAGCTTTTTTTTTGTCATCTAATTAGTCCGATATTTTATAATAAGTTCCACTATATAAGAAGATTTCACTTTACATGGATTTGAAAATTTGTCATCGACAAGTCAAGAATTTCAATTGGGATTTTGTTGAACTCGCCAAAAAAGACCTTTAGTATTGGTTACATAAGGGCATAAAATTCAAAACTTTTTTATTTAATAGGATTCATTGTGATCACTTTAAAACGTCAACTTAAAACTAGCTGCGCCTGTTCCAACCTCCTTACGCCGGCAAAAGAACAGGCAAGAAACGCCCGGCAGGTAATTTTTTTGGCGTGATCACATTGACAATTTTATTCTTATTACTAATTGAATGAATTGGAGCAAGTTCACTAAAATCCCAAGCTTTTTTTTTGTCATCTAATAGTCCTATATTTTTTAATTAGCTTTACTAATAAGATTTATCTTGTTTGGTTGTACACATTGGGATATGGGAACATGAATATTAACGAGTTGCGGGATCACAACCAAAGCAGAGCAGACCCCACAAGCAGCACCCGTTCACGAGTTGACGCATGTGCCAGCCATCGCTCTCCTCGACCATAAACGTTACTATTATCTATTAATAACTTACTTATCCATAACGATGACTTTATCGTAATCCATGACTGTATTCAGTCTGTGGGCTATAGTCAGCACGGTCGAGTTGGCGAACTTGTTGCGGATCGTTTCTTGAATGTGTTTGTCCGTTCTGAAAGGGAAAATATATAAATTATCTAAGACAGATAATACTACACTGTTCTGATAAGGAAAGAGTAATTTTCCTATTGAGAAATGTGTGTTCTGAGATTGAAAATCTTTGTTCTAGAGTGGAAAGTTGCTGTAAAAACATGTCGCTCTCGGTAAGACCGTTTTAGCTAGAATTATTGCCAATGTTTATACCCAGTCGTCGACATTGGTAACACTGGTTTGAGTTCTACAAAAAAGTGTTATTAAATAAATGAAATACATTTAATTCTGACATACACAATATCGCACAAGGATAATAAGAACAAACACACAATAAATGTAAAGTCAGAAATCAGCACAATCAATCAATTATTATTTATTTGCATGAATACATAATATACAATAAGGACTTAAATTAAAATTTGGTACAGTATTTAGTCTGCATTCAGACGTGCAAATGTTAACAAATATTCAATATTCACATCAGCCTCAGTGACTGATTTTCAGATATTAACCCATTTCATAACTGTTCTAGGCTGGAAAATCTGTTCTGAAAACGAGTGTGTCAAACATAAAAATGTGTGTTCTGAAGTTGAAAACCAACGTTCTAGAATGGAAAACCGTTCTACTCACTCAGTATCCACATTAGCCGTGGCTTCATCTAGCACCAGCACGTTAGCCCTCGCCAAGGCCGCCCTCGCCAGGCACACCAGCTGCCGCTGCCCAGTGGAGAGGTTACCGCCACCGTCGCCCACTTTGGTCGACAGACCGGCTGGCATTTTGGCTACCATGTCTCGGAGTTCTACCTGGGAAAGTTATATAACAGGTAATGAATAATACCTACTTCTAAATATATATAACTCAAAGGTGACTGACTGACTGACATAGTGATCTATCAACGCACAGCCCAAACCACTGGACGGATCGGGCTGAAATTTGGCATGCAGGTAGATGTTATGACGTAGGCATCCGCTAAGAAAGGATTTTGATTAATTCTACCCCCAAGGAGATAAAATAGGGGATGAAAGTTTGTATGAAACTTTGTCAATTTTAAACCGATCGGGCTGAGACTTTGCATGCATAAAGCTGTAGCCCACGAGGGTGACAGCTAGTAATATTATAAATGCCAAAGTAACTCAGTCTGTCTGTCACGCTTTCACGCCTAAACTACTGAACGGATTTAAACGAAATTTGGTACAGAGATAGTCTAGAGCCTGAGAAAGGACATAGGCTACTTTTTATCACGATAAACTGTAGCCCACGCGGGTGAAACCGCGGGGAACAGCTAGTTTATAAATGTGAAAGTGTATGAGGATGGATGGATTAAAGTTTGTTACTCTTTCACGCAAAAACTAATGAACGGATTTTGATAACATTTGCTTTGGAGATAGATCAAATTCTAAGGAAGGACATAGGACACTTTTTATCGCGATAAAGTGTAGTCTAGGCGAGTGAAACCGCAGGGGGGAGCTAGTCGTCTATTTACCTGTTCCAAAGCTAGATATATTTCAGCATCGCTGTAGCGACCGTCGGGGTCCAAGTTGTCGCGGAGTGTCGCGGCGAACAATGCTGGACGCTGCGGCAACGCGCACAGTCTAGAACGCCAATTGTGGAGACCCGCCTCGTCTGACGTAACTCCGTCAACTGATATCTTGCCGGAGATCTTGCTTAGCCTGGGGAAAGATTAGTTTTGCTATCAAGTTCATAATTTTCTTTTGTAGAATTTTGTCTTTTTTTGTACAAAATTTCCTTTTCAGAACATACAGTTTCTAGTCTTCCTAGTCATTTTTATGAATTTTCTTTAGAGAACTTTTTTAGACAAATCTTTTGTGTAAGAGCATACATTTTCTACTTGGACAATAATGCAAATTTTTTTTTAACTTTAATGTATGCTTACGTCACGATAAAAATAGCAACGAGCGACTTAATAAGAAATACACTACCATTGTAAGATATGCCATTACTTTCACAACCAATATTGTTGTCAGTTATATATTGTCAGTATAAAACTTACTTTACGCATTCTTTCACCACAACAACAGAAAAACATCGTGATGAAACCATAGCTTGGTGCTAGGATATTTTCCACTACTCGCCTGGCTAGCTACCACACTCATGTTAAGAATCTGTCGCCGTGCATCTATCGGTGTGTTCCGGCAGCCTCACTTGAGAGCCAGTTCCCAGCCCAGGTGTAGCGTGGCGCCATCTTCAACCACATCGTCACTTAACATCAAATGTCTCATCCCAAAACAATCCAACGCAATCCAGCACTCACATTTCCCACCCAGAACACAAAACTTCCCACCCAGAACACAGATATCCCACTCAGAACGCGAGTCTAGGGATGTGAAAATTAATCTATTTTTATATTAATCGATTATTTTTTTCTTTTAATCGATTTTTAATAATCGATTATCTAAATATGAAAAATCGATTATTGATAAATCGTTTTTTTTACTTACTCTCTAAAAAATAAATCGAATTTTTTACCTACTCTCTTTTTTGAAAGTATTAAAAGATAAGATAATGTTTGTACACATTGTTGGAGATTAAACCAATGTGTAGCCAAACTACACATTTCAATCGAATTTTGCAGTTATAAGTTACTCTAAGTCATTTTATTACAATGTACAAAAAAATGCAACTTTTTGAATAGTAAGAAAAAAAAATTATATAAAAAATCGATTATTTTTTATTTAAATAATCGATTTTGTACAAATCGATTTATTTTAAGGATATAAAATCGATTATTTATTAATCGATTTTTTCCCCTCCAAGTCACATCCCTAAACGCGACTCACCTAAACAGTGCGTTCACAAGCGAACTCTTCCCAGCGCCCGTCCGTCCCACAACTGCCACCTTCTCGGCCGGTTGGACTGTAAAGCTGACATCTCGAATCGCGAACGCAGTTTCTTCTTTCGGGTTGTCCAAAAGGTCCTTCTCTGATTTCGGTGGACGCTCGTATTCTAACGACACGTCTTGGAAGACTATTTCACCTGCAAGGGAGAGGATTTTCTGAGTTTTAGTTTTCATCGAAGCAAGCACCTACCGGTGTGACAGCCAGTTCCTAGTCCAAGCGTAGGGTGGCGCCATCTTCAACCACCAAAAAACGTTGACAGACAGGCAGACAGACAAGGAAGTGATCCTATAAGAGTTCCGTTTTTCCCATTAAAGTATGGATTCTAAAAAATAATCTGGTTTATTATTGTGAAGTTATTGTTTTCCGAAACCTGTTCTATGGGATGAGACGGCACCAGCCCATACAGTCTCATATCTTATATTACGATTAATTGCCCCCCGGTTTCACCCGGGATAATTTTTCCGGGATAAAAAGTAGCATATGTGTTAGTCCAGGGTGTAAGCTATCTTCATTCCAAACTTCACTGAAATCCGTCTAGTAATTTTTGCGTGAAAGAGTAACAAACATCCATCCATCCATACTCACAAACTTTCACGTTTATAATCTTAGTAGGATAGTTGCGGGGCCTAGAAGATTTAAGCTCGGTGTCGACGTCACCGTTCGGCCACAATCGCTTCGTCTCATTAATAAATAGTAATTAATTACCTTTAGTGGGCCATTTGTCGAAGTCTAGGCCGGGATGGTTTGCTTTAAGCGCTCTTTCGTCCACCGCGACCGGTTTCTCGGCGGGCAAGTTCGTGTACTCGAGGATTCTTTCCACCTGGAATACATAGCAACGGGGTATAAGTACATGCATTGTGTAACATGATGTCCCTTGAAAGACGAAGTGAGGGTATTCCACACGTTGAGAAGAAAAATTAAAGATAAATTTACAAAAAAAGAAGACATTGCCAGGCATCAAGGATCTTTTGAGCTATCTATAGACCTTCTTTAGTTAGTTCAAACGATCCAATTTATGTGCCTATATCATCATTATCAGCCTTTCACGTTCCCACTGCTGGGACTCTGGCCTTCTCTCAGAGAGAGAGTATGGGCTGTAATCTACCACGCTGGCCCAGTGCGGGTTGGTAGATGTCGCATGCCCTTGAATGTTGCAGTTCTTGGGCATGCCGGTTTCCTCACGATGTTTTCCCTCACCGTTTTGAGCGATGGCAAATCCGCACATAACTTATTGAGTCATAGGTGCGGGGCCGAGAGGATTCGAACTCGGTGTCGGCGTCTTGTAAGTTGCACGCCTAAACGTTCGGCCACCATCGCTCCCATGTGCCTATATATATAAACGTATATTTATAAATAATTGTAGGGTTGGTTTTTTTTTTTTTAAAACACTTTTATTTTAATATTTTAGTTTAGTTAAGTAATTCATTGTTATAAAAGTGTTATATATCATGTAGACAAAAAAAGATATTTAGAAAAAAAAAAACGTTTTTTTTTAATTTTTTTTTTCATTTTTCAGCAACAGTGTTTATTTATTTACTTATTAGCTCACCAACACAGTGTACACTCATACATTCGCAGATTTACAACAATTCTTAGAAGCTTAGTACCGAATGTCACAGCATTGACAGATGAGGACAGCATGCATTACAATAATAATGAAAATTAAGTTTTCATTTGAGTGAGTAACAAACAATGTGTGTTGTTAAAATGGTTAATACAGCGGATATAAATATTACAACAAAAAAAAAAAAATTAATTAATAGTGTTCTCACCATCAAATAATATTAATGGCTTATGTACAATGTTTTTTTTTTTTTGTTTTGTTATGGCGTCACACGATTAGTGTATTTGCCAGTGTCAAGTATAAAATATTTCAAACTCAGAGAGTTGAATCAAGTTTAAATGATGATGGTGATGATGATGATGAGATGATGGGATGAGGATAGTGTTTAAGTAAAGTAGTGGCGCTTTACTTAAACTTTACACGGACTTTTTTGGAGCAACTCGAAAAGTCACTTTCACAACTTTATTTCCATTTCCCACACTCGTACACATTAACGGACACATAATGGTTAATAATCCACCAATATTACACATTATCACTCGAAGAAACACATGTATATGTGTCTTTTATTTTTCTATAAAATGTATGTGTTTCCTTGTTTAATGGCAATAAATTGATTTTATTTTATTTATTTATTTAAGTTTTGGAAATAAAAATAAAATTTTCACGTTGACGATTTGATTGCCGCCAAAAAAGTCCTTGTACAATGTTACTGTTTTTTGTGCATTTCTTTCTCTCGTCATTGTGTGCAGTTTTCCCAAATAATGTCTTTATCTCTCTGTCTCTATCATACTTGAAATGCTCTGCAAAGCTTCTTCCGGAGATGTACCTGACAAAGCCCTAAAACAGGTGACCATCTTTCTCACTGAGGCACTCAAAATGGATAGGCATTAAAGTCAAAGTCAAATGTTTTTTATTCAACAGGATACATTGTGATCACTTTAACGCCCGAAATTAATAATTAATCGATCCTGATACGTTACCCGCGGGTTTCGATCGATACATATCGATCCAGAACCGCGGATAACGGATCAGGATCGATTATAATTAATTTCGGGCGTAAAACGTCAAACTTAAAACTGCTGCTGCGCCTGTTCCAACCTCCCTAAGCCGGCAAAAGAACAGGCAAGAAACGCCCGACAGGTAATTTTTTTGGCGCGATCACATTGACAATTTTATTATTATTACCAATTGATTGAAATGGAGCAAGTTCACATTAGTAGGTCACTGACCTGTGAAATAGCAGAGTTCAGAACATAAAGGTCAAAATGGTCAGCTGTTCAGGGCTGTGTCAGGTAAATTTCTGAAAGAAACTTTGCGGAGCATCTAAAGTAAGAATTTTTTAAATATTCTTTTAGTTAATTCCCTAAAAAAACCTAAATCGTGCACAGTCACAAGTTTCCCGCGCCGACTGTACTCACTGACGTCATCTGGTTCTCGACCTCCGCCGTCTGCCGCATCCCGTACTGGCACATGCCCACCAGCCCTATCACTTGAGTGATGGCGAGGCCCACGCTCCCGCCGATCGTATCTGAAAGTTACACCAAGTTACAAGTGGCACCATAACCTAAAAGTTTTGGTGACAAGTGGCAAATGATTAAGTGTATTTGTTGTTTTTTGCTACAAATAAAAATATTGGCTATTGTCTTATTGTCATAGTAAATATAAAATCTCACCTCCTCCACCGAAGACGAAGAAGCTAAAGGTAACGAAGGCCAAGTAAACGCAGCACAGCATGTCCATCCATAATCCAAACGCCCTGTGAACAATGTATACAGTAGTAGTACCTAGCAGTAGCCAGTAGTACAGGTTTTGAAATCTATTAAAGTTTTCGTAAACGTCTGAAATTGATAAATAATCGGTCCAGTAGTGCGATTCTAATTCACTTGGAAATTCACTTGGAAAGTGTGTCGGATTCGACGATACTTTCGCTTCACGGAAACGTTTTCCGAGAGCAAATAGCTGACGGAAACTTTTCCGTGACTGAGCAGCTGGTTTCTCAAATTAAATATCAGTTTCCAAATTCAGATAAATTAATCTAAAAACATCTGAAGGATTTTTTCCGAATCCGTGGTCGGAAGGGTTTCCGTGTGAATTAGAATCGCAATTCTGATCCGTTGTCCGCGGTTTTGGATCGATATGTCATGTCATAATATGTCATTTTAGTACTAGGGCTTGACATATTACTACTAAAATGACATATTATGGACATGACATATCGATCCAAAACCGCAGATAATTAATTTTTGCCCGACTGCGAAAGAAGTAGGGTTATGTTTTTCGCGTGTATATGTATGTATATATATTTCTTTGGCACGGCCTGTAGCCTAAACGGCTTGACGCACATGCGGTGTCATTAGATTCGTCTTTACTGTGGGAGTGACAAAGGGTACTTTATTTCGGCGCAGTCAAGGTTTTTTGTTCCTTTTCTTTTAGAAATAGAGGGGCAAACAAGTGGACATTTGCAACACCACAACTTTGTATTCCTAAAATTAAATTCTGCATCCCACGTCACCTGTTCGTGTTGAGTCAAGCGGATGGTGGCCAACCCCGACGGGTGGTCCAGAGACTGGGTGCAAGATGCCGTCACTCCTGGTGGACCCTCACCTGTTCGTGTTGAGGAGCAGCGTCCACGAGGAGCTGTGCAGGTCCTGCAATTTGTCGAACTCCCGCGCCAGGGTGCGCTGGTGCCGCGTGGAGCGGATGGTGGCCAGCCCAGATACAGTGGAGGACAGGTGGTTCAAGGACTGGCTGCGGGCTGCAGTGGGGGGAAAATAGGTAGATTGTGACACTAGGAATGAAAGTTTTAGCGAATTAAAAATTATCGGACCGTTAGATGACAAAAAAAAACTTGGAATTTTAGTGAACTTGCTCCAATTCAATCAATTAGTAATAAGAATAAAATTGTCCATGTGATCGCGCAAAAAAATTACCTGCCAGGCGTTTCTTGCCTGTTCTTTTGCCGGCGTAAGGAGGTTGGAACAGGCGTAGCTAGTTTTAAGTTTGACGTTTTAAAGTGATCACAATGTATCCTATTGAATAAAGAAAAATTGACTTTTGACTTTTTGTTTATCCGTCTCCTACTATTATTTTTTTTTTTTACTATTTACAGGGTAGCGTTTGACCACAAGTCGCCTGATGTTAAGTGACTATGCGGTCGAAGATGGCGTCACGCTACACCTGGACTGGGAACTGGCTCTCAAGTGAGGCTGCCGGAACACACCGATAGGTGTTTGGCGACAGATTCTTAACGAGAGGGTGGTAGCTAGCCAGGCGAGTACTAGAAAATACCCTACCACCAAGCTATGGTTTCATCACGATGTTTTCCTTCACCGAAAGCTCAAGCTCATTGCAGGATTCGAACCTACGTCCTACAGATCGCAAGCCGACGTCACTACCACTGAGCCATCATCGCTATATTATACAACGTGTAACATAATGTCCCTATAAGGCCGAAGTGAGGGTACTCAACACATCGAGACTAAAAAAATTAAATTTACAAAAAATATATTAAAAAACCTTTTATACATACATGAAATTTTCTGCAGTTTCTTGTGTTCCATGAAATAACAGAGTTCAGCAGTGCGATTCTAATTCACACGAAACTATTCCGTGTCGGATACGACGTCACTTTCGCATAACGGAAACGTTTGCGAGATCAAATAGGTGCCGGAAACTTTTCCGTGATTGAACAGGTGGTTTGTCAAATTGAATGTCAGTTTCCGAATTCCGATTAATCTAAATCGTGTCTAAAACCATTCTCAAGGATACCATTCCGAATCCGTGGACGGAAGAGTTTCCGAGTGAATTGGTTGGTTTGGTTGGAAAAGGCGTAGCTAGTTTTAAGTTTGACGTTTTAAAGTGATCACAATGTATCCTATTTAATAAAGAATAATTGACTTTTGACTTATTTTTTTTTTAATTAGAATTGCACTGCAGAACATAAAGGTAGTTAGGTTATTATTATTATAAATTTGTAAAAAAAAAACATAAAACACAGATGATGTCGTTTTAGGCCGATGACGATATGGAGTGTCTGAAGTATGACGCTAGTCCAACCTCCTCCGGCGGCACTCACCGATCGCCTCCATCCTCTTCAGCTCGCGGCTGGTGCAGAGGAACAGCGCCCGCAGCGCGAACAGCAGCACGGCCACGCAGCCGGTCGGCAGCAGCAGCCACCAGTTCACCAGGCACACTACTACCAGTATCGCGATCACTTCCAGGAAGAACTGGGGACGACGGACAGAAGCGGTGAAGGGAAGTCGTTGGGGAACTGGCATGTCTAAGATACAAGGGCATGCGATGCAATGGTGTCGATTCGGTTTTGCATTCTCTAAAACTAAACTGAGTTTGACAGGTCGAATGGTACTGCTGTCTTTTTCTAACCACTGACGTAAAAAAAAGGGAAAAAGGAGAGCGCTGTTTTTAGGGTTTTCCCGGCAATTATTCTAATTTTTCACACCTTTTAAAGCTTCCCTAGACCTCCACGAACATTTCAAGATCAAAACTATCCAAATCCGTCCAGCAGTTCTCGAGTTTTAGCGAGACTAACGGATAACTTCAGAAATTCATCTGGCTGAAATTTGGTACATGAATAGATTATAGCCTGGAGGAAAACATAGGCTACTTTTTACACCTGGAATAGGTTCGGGTTGCGGGAGCGGGATCAAAATTTCTTGATTACTTTTGGTCGCGATAACCGACATCCAAGCGAGCGAAGCAGCGGGCACCAGCTAGTAATATAATATTTGTACATTTTGCTGGTGATCAATAAATGAACTAAATAAGTCGGGCTGGTAGTACGTGAGGCTCCTCACCCCGAGACAGTCGACCAGCGCCACGGGCAGCAGCGTGTCCACCTGCCCCATGTCCTTGGAGAACCTGTTCAGGATCCGCCCCGACGGGTTGTGGTGGAAGAACCACATCGGCGCGCTCGTCACACCTCTGCAATAAACGAAGCGGAGTTGAGAGCCAGTTCCCAGTCCAGTTGTAGCGTGGCGCCATCTTCGACCACATCGTCATTTAACATCAGGTGACTTGTGGTCAAACGCTACCCTGTAAGTAGTTACAAAAAACCTCACCTGTACATGGTCTCGTGTAAATTGACAGAAGACTTGATGCACGTGTTGTAGAAGACCACCAGCTTGTTCCACGTAAAGAATATGCAGATACCGATGAGACTCGCGTATATGTACAGGCACTGCTCGCGGGACAGGTGGAAGCGGTTGCTCGGAATGTTCTCGAACACCACTTCTGTCGAAAGAAATCGAATTTATTATCTTACTAGCTGTACCCCGCGGTTTCACCCGCGTGGGCTACAATTTATCGCGATAAAAAGTATCCTATGTCCTTCCTCAAGGTTCAAACTATCTCCGTACCAAGATCCATCAAGATCGGTTGAATAGTTTCAAAGTTTAGGATCTTTTTCTAGAAAGATTTATCTTGCATTCGGGCTACATTTGGCTGCTTAATTACGTAAGGGGGGGGGGGGGGGGGGGGGGGGTCCATTAATTACGTGAGGCATTTTTGAGAATTTTACGACCCCCTCTCCCATCTTGGTGAGATATCGTAAATTTTCCTCAACTCCCACCCCCAATCTCACGTGAGATTCTTCAAAACTTCTAAACATGTTGGATTAATAAGAAAAAAAAAACACAACAAAAATATTTTTCCCGCAATTTTACACTGTTTTCTGCGAGAAAAATAATTATGTGATAGACCCCCCCGGTCTTGGCAAATATCACCCCCCCCCCCCTAAGTGAGATTTGGAAATATTTACCCCCCTAGAACACCTCACGTAATTAATGGACGCCCCCAAGGATCCCGAGAGAGGGGGGGTTCAGTTCACTGAGATTTTTTTTTTTTTTTTTAATTTTTACTATTTACAGGGTAGCGTTTGACCACAAGTCACCTGATGTTAAGTGACGATGTGGTCGAAGATGGCGCCACGCTACACCTGGACTGGGAACTGGCTCTCAAGTGAGGCTGCCGGAACACACCGATAGGTGCTTGGCGACAGATTCTTAACAAGAGGGTGGTAGCTAGCCAGGCGAGTACTAGAAAATACCCTACCACCAAGCTATCGTTTCATCACGATGTTTTCCTTCACCGAAAGCTCAAGCTCATTGTAGGATTCGAACCCACGTCCTACGGATCGCAAGCCGACGTCACTACCACTGAGCCATCATCGCTATACTTCATTCATACTTGATTCATCTCTACATGGCCTTATATTGGGAGGGTCAAGAACAAGATGCTTACTCAAACGGGGATTCGAGAAATCTTATGTATCTCTAGGTGGAAGGGGGTCAAAAATCAATCATCCTTCCGTAATTAATGAACGGCCCCTTACCTGGCGGCGGTACTTCTGCAGTAGCGTTCATAGAGGCAACCTTCGTCGCCGCACTGCTGGCTTCTTCCAGGTTCACCCTGGAGACAAAAATGAGATGAAGCGTTGGTGGGACAACTTTAGGACGTGCGCTTTGTAATCAAAGTAAAAGCAAAGCGAAAAAGCGCTTGTATTTTTTTTTGTGTCCGGGGTTGTGGATCCCCGCGATGATTTTAATGATAAAACGATGAATCATCATTTATTACTATTTTTTTTTGCCTTTTCTTTATTATTATTATTGGTTTAGCTTAGATATTTTAAGTATGTGTGTATGTATATTTATAACTCAATATTTATTACGCATTTATTCTTATTTTGTGTTTTTTATGTAAGTAATTATGTAAGTAGGTATATCTAGTATGTATGCTTCTTTTATTATATTTTTATTTAATGTATGCTGTATACCACCGTCCATATAGTAGTTTCGTACTATTCCTCTGCTTTTGGGTTGTCTGGAAGAGATCGCTCTGAGCGATAAGGCCGCCCTTTGTGACACTTGCCGTTAAGTTCTTTGTTGTTCTTGTTTTTAATTTAATTTATCTGTATTGTGGTGTGCCAATAAAGAATTAATCTATCTATCTATCTAATCGAGCGTTATATTTGGAAAATAGCGTGTGTCTGTAGCCTAAATGGCTTGACGGACTTGAACATATGAGGTGTCATTATTTTCGCCTTTATTGTGGGAGTGAAACTGAGTACTGTAGCGAGACATATTATGACAATAACTGTTTACGCACGGATTCGAATACTTTCTCCCTCACACACACACTATCTGTTTCACCGAGTCACGGAGCAGCCTGGACGCTGCGCGGTATCTCCGCCCCACCACTGCTGTGCCTTTATAAGCGGGACGCCGAGACGTCTTCAATATCATTACATCAAAGAATCTGCTCGCATTACATCAAAGAATCTGCTCGCATTAGTAGGTAGTTATTGGGCATTCTAATTCACTTTTTTCTTCACGTTCGCTTACTTACGTGCGCTCACTTGAAAAAAGTGAATTAGAATGCCCAATAACATTTTTGATCTTGGCCAGTTGAAAAAAGTGAATTAGAATGCCCAATAACATTTTCGATTCAAGTTGAAAAAAAGTTAATTAGAATGCTCGAAAAAATTTTTGATCTTGGCCAGTTGCTTATGCTTAATGACCAATCGTTCAAAGTTTATGCTAGTAGGTACGATTGGTTATACGAGTATAATTCCGTTAATCAAAACAACACCTAAAACATACCTTCACTAAACTGATCCGGTTTCATGTACGAGTGTCGAGTACCTACTCACAAAGCGGTGTCAATTAGACTCCACATGACTCTTTGTGCCGATAGCTCAAAGTTCTTTCTAGCATGATTCGTCGTATTATTAATTCAGTACTCTGTTCGGATAAACTCATCTTGTTCGTTCAAATTTTCCTGAATAAATGGCACCTAGAAATGAAACTTTCAGTTGGCAGTTGTAGAGTCAACGTGTTGTCGTCTCGATTTGACTTCACATGATTCTTTCTGTCGGTCGGCCGATTGCTCAAAGTTCTTTCTAGCGCGATTCGTCGTACCATTAGTTCAGTACTCTGTTCGGATAAACTTATCTTGTTCGTCCAAATTTTCCCGAATAAATGGCACCTAGAAATGGAACCTTCACTTGACAGTTTAGAATCAACGTGTTGTCACCTCGATTTGACTTCACATGCCTCTTTGTGCCGGTCGGCCGATTGCTCAAAGTTATTTCTAGCGCGATTCGTCGTACCATTAGTTCAGTACTCTGTTCGAATAAACTCATCTCGTTCACCCAAATTTTCCCGAATTAATAACACCTAGAAATTGTACCTTCAGTTGGCAGGTCAGAGTCAACGTGTTGTCACCTCGAAGACCTATAATTTAATGGACGTGGAATGAAATTCCATTCACAAAGAATAAAGGGTGAACAGGGAAAGACAAGCTAGTCATATTAATAATATAAAATAATAATAGCATTGATGCTCATTGTATTGTAATCTTGTCATTGAGTTACATATATTACAAATGTTCATAAAAATAGTTTATTTTTATATTTTTTTCATAAACGTCTCTCTGGGTAGCGTTTAACCACAAGTAGATGTGGTTGAAAATGGCACCACGATACACCTAGACTGATGGGAACTGGCTCTCAAGTGAGGCTGCCGGAACACACCGATAGGTGCTTGGCGACAGATTCTTAACTCGATGGTGGTAGCACTGGTAGCTAGCCATGCGAGTAATAATAATAAAATAAAAGGAATAATATTACCAAGATTTTAAATAGATAACTAAGGTAGTAAAATAATAACAAATGTGTATACCTGTTTTGAAGTTAAAAATGATTAACCAAAATCCTTGAATTTGGTTAATCATTTAAATTGACCGTTACCTAAATACAGAGTTTGTGATCTATAGTTATATATCTGGAACTTAAATCAAATGAAGTTTACGTTTTACCCCGTTTTACCCAATTGTCCTATAATGCATACAATGATACAAATGAATACCGACACCGAAGCGAGCGCGTGCCTTATTGCTGTGTATGCGATACTATATTACACTAACTGATGTCCGCGGTTGCGCTCGCGTGAATGTACACACATTCTTTCTACATTCTTAATTTACATATAAAAAGGTTAAGAAAATATCTATAGTTAATATAATAATAATAAATAACACAACTAGTTATCTTTAATCAGTGCATGTATTAAGTTCTTCGTTTCTCATAGCTAACTGTGGCCCGCAGATTCACATGCGTCTTACCGCTATCTTGTACGAACTTTTTTTTTTTTTTTTTTTTTTTTTTTTTCAAGATAAAAGTAGTTTGTGTTAATCCAGGGTATAAGTTATCTCCATTCCAAATTTCGCTCAAATGCATTCAATAGTATTTGCATGAAAGAGTAACAAACATCCATACATCCATACACGTTTATAATATTAGTAGGATTGTGCAACTAGCAACCGGCATCAGCTAAACACCGCATGTTAGTGACGTTACTTCTAAACTGCAAGATAGCAGTAAAAGTACTGTCAACACCAGTTATCTTCATGCTAATTTGTTTACCCGATCACCAATTTGTAAATAGATGTGCTGTAATTAAAAGATGTGTATGTAGATATATGTACTGCGCTCCGCCGTCTTTAAAAGATGGGTATTTATTTGGTACCTAATACTGATTTTAGATAATATTTAAACAAAAAATTATATGATTTTGTGGTGTTTTCAGGTGTATCATAGAAACAAAAAGAGAAAAAAAAAAATTAAGCTAACATAGGACTTCCTTGTTTTTATAAAGTCTGTATCCGTATTAAAGTAAATGATTTATTATTACTATATTTCGTTTCGTCCACGCTCGGTTTTCCGGTTTAGATATTTTCAGCGTCGACTGTACATCCGGTGTGCTTTAGGTAATTTTATTGCTTAGATATCATTTCGACATAAGTTTTTGGTATTGTATTCGCTATTTTATTATTGATGACAAGAGAAAAAAAGGTTCAGATATGATAAACCATTTTTTTGGAAAATTATAGAGTTAATTGGTATCGTCTTACATTGTGTTTATATGCATAATAATACTCTATCTATTCGTAATTACGTACGCAAATGTTGACCACCTCTTATTGGAGTCAGCATTATTGTTTTAAACACAATTCGTGGATTTTAATCATGAAGTACTGCTACTCATTCTTCAACGTGCTTCAACGAGGTCAAGATCTCCAAACCACAAGTGTCTCGGTTACGAGGTGCTGCTGCAACGTGCTCTACAACAAGACTCCAGCTCTGAGGTGCTGCAACGTGCGCTCCACGAGTCCAGCTACAAGGTGCTGCTTCGAGCTCAACATCGTTAGCCATCAATTCTACGAGCGGGATCTTGCTGAACATATAATCGTGAATCACACTTCGCTTCAGTCTGAATAATGTTCGTAAGTTTACCATATTTTTATATCTTTCGTAGTCGGCTATTAGCCTGCTGCACCATTTAAAAGGTGTTATATCTTAATTTGTTTGTTAACAGGTCGGATTCTGAGTACGAGACCAAGCGCTACCGCAAAGATTCCGAAGACGAGCTGCCGCAAAATTCCAAACGGTATGTATTACTTTTTACTAGCTGTACCCCGCGGTTTAACTCGCATCTTCCCGTTATCCCGCCGGAACCTTTTTCCGGGATAAAAAGTAGGTATAAGCTATCTCCATTCCAAATTTCATTGAACAGTTATTTCAAAGGTCAACCCCTCGCTATTTACAACCAACTATGTAGAAGTCATTTTTTGTTTTTTTAATCATCTTTTTATAATTTCAGAGCCAACAAACCTGTCAAGAAACCTGCGAAACGCAAGACCAACGCAGACAAAAAGGAGGCGTCTTCTTCCGACAACGGCAGTGGTTGGCGGCTTGACTTCGACAGCGACGAGGAGGTAACTCATAAGAAGACGTCCAGTGCACTTCAGTCGGTGCTCACCAGACGCGTTGCGAACGGGGTCCTGCGCCGCACCGCCAACTTATCTGGTGACTTGTTCGTCGAGTTGCGGCTGTATAACTATAAGGACATTTTGTCTGTCGATGCCAAGGATCGCTGGGAGAAGGCCCTCCTATCTTTAAAATGTCAATTAGACTCTGATGCAGAGGAAATAGATTTTATAAAATCTTTTGTTCAAGCGTCCAAAGGGAAGTTCCGTGAAGAGGGAACCTATTTTGCGGACAAAAAAAAATTAGGAAACTAATTATAAGGCGGTTTTATCTTTGCATTAGATTGTATTTTTTATTAAGTAGGTACCTATAACTATGTTTTTAATGTTGGTATTGGCACATTAAATATTTTACATTCCCAGTCTATTTTTTAACTCTTATTTAACTAGGTAGGTCCATAGTGAACGAATGAAGTAGTAGTAGATATAGGTAAATATTCTAAAAATATTAGTAGGTAGGTATTTAATAATTATTCAGTTTTACGCTAACGACTAGGCATAGCTACAAGATTTAACTTTTAAAGGTTGGATCATTTTATTTAGCTTTTATTATTTAGATAAGGTAGGTATTTTTAGTAACTACGGGTCAACTGCTTATACTTTTTAACTACATAGAGTAATTATACACATATTAGATAGGTTGTCATAATGTCAACACGAACAATATTTTGTTCGGTTTGCGATTTATCAGTCAAAAGTTCAGCATTCTCAGCCCATCTGAGAAGCACTGTACATAAAAACAATAGTGCAGTTGAAGTAGATGACGGCATAGAAAAAATTAGTAGCGCATTTCGTAGTCGTATAGCATCATACAGAGTGCGTGATGCTGAGGTAGAGGAGGGTTTCAAATCACCGGCTGCGTTCCTACACGGGCTGCACGCGCGAGTGAGGCAGCTGTTGCAAGCAAGGCTGGCCTCTTTTGATAGCATTAAAGTTAATTTCGAATTATTTGCTGACTTTGCTTTGACTTCTAAAGACTCGCCGGAAATTAAATCTTTTGCTACTGAAAATTATGTTGTTCATAAAAACTATGATTTCAATGAATTGTTTACTAAAGTTATTGCGGTTATTTCAACTCACATCGATGAATTCCAAGAACGTGACAGCGGTTGGTCTTTTTTAGGTAGTTCGTACTTGGAAATAAATATAAATAAGTATAACCCATTACGAGCATCAGGATTTATTCATTTACCAAAAGCTTTAAAATCTAAACGGGCATGTGTAAATATTCAAAACTTGGATCAATTTTGTTTTCTGTGGTGCATAGTAGCGGCATTATTTCCTGCTAAGAAAAACGGTCACCGCACTACTTCTTATCCTCACTATGATACAGTGCTAAACACTAAAAATATGTCATTTCCAGTTAATTTTAAAGATATAAAGACGTTCGAAAAAAATAACTCGCGCATTAGTGTAAATGTTTATGGTCTTAAAAACAAAACGAGCATAGTTGGTCCGCTATACCGAACACAAAAGAAGAGAAAACATCATATTAATTTATTGTTCATAGAAAAGGGAAACGTTAGTCACTATTGCTTGATAACAAATCTAAGTCGCTTATTGAGACCGCAGATAACAAAACATCATGGAAAAGTATGGTTTTGTGATGATTGTATGTTGTTTTTTGATAGCGAACAAAAATTAAACAATCACGTGTGCGGCGGAGTCGCAACGATTTTACCTAAATCTGGTACGTTCATACAATTTAAACATTTTGAAAGAATGCAGGATATGCCCTTTGTTATTTACGCGGACTTTGAATCGTTGTTGCAACCTAGTAAGGATGAACATAGTTCTAATTGCACATCATCATTACAAAGACATGTTCCAGCTGCTTTTGGATATTATGTCGTATGTTCATTTAATAGTTTACTTAATCGGTATGTATCTTACCGCGGTAAAGACTGTGTAGAAGTTTTTCTTGATTTTCTTCAAAAGGATGTATCTAAAATTACCGCAATTTATAAAAATGTTAAGCCTATGCTACCTTTAACGGAACAAGAGAGACAATCTTTTTTAAATGCAAAATTTTGTTATATTTGCAATGAAACTTTATTTGATGACAGAGTAAAAGATCACTGTCACTTGACTGGCAGGTACCGCGGCGCCGCGCACAGTTATTGTAATCTGACATTTAGCTTACCAAAGTTTATACCAGTATTTTTTCATAATTTGTCGGGATATGATAGTCATTTATTTATTCGGCAACTGGGAAAAATGCCAGGGTCTTTAAAAGTTATAGCGAGAAATAAAGAAAATTATATATGTTTTACAAAAATGTTTAGGAGCGAACTTCAACCGTACATGGCTCTTCGTTTTGTAGATTCTTTCAAGTTTTTAGGCACGAGCCTGGAAAAACTTGTTGCCAATTTAGATACAAAAGATTTTTTGCATTTAACTAAACATTTTCCTACAAAAGAACAATTTGAGTTGTTAACGCGAAAAGGTATATATCCATATGAATACATGACTGATTGGAAATCATATAATGAGGATAGTTTGCCCCCAAGAGAGTGTTTTTACAGCACTCTCGCTAATTCCACTGTTTCAATGTCTGATTATAATCATGCAGAGATAATATGGAAAACTTTTAACATTGAAAATTTAGGTCAATATACTGATTTATACTTGAAATCAGACGTACTTTTACTCGCAGATATTTTCGAAAAATTTCGTTCTACTTGCAAAATAAATTACAAATTGGATCCTGCTTTTTATATAACTGCCCCAAGTTTAAGTTTTGACGCCATGCTTCTTAAAACAAAAGTTAAACTTCAGCTTATAGAAGACTTGGAAATAATAAGAATGATACAGAAAGGTATACGCGGTGGAATCTGTTTGTGTTCAACTAGATATGCAAAAGCAAATAATAAGTATCTATCAAGTTACGACCCAACATACCCAGACAGTTATTTGCTCTACATCGATTGTAATAATTTATATGGTTACGCCATGTGTTCATGCTTACCTCATTCTGACTTCCGAATACTCGAATTGTCAGAATTTAATTTACTTAATTTTCTTGAGATATCAGACGATGCTGAATACGGTTATATTTTAGAAGTCGATTTAGAATATCCTGATCAGTTACACGATTCACATAACGATATTCCTTTTTGCGCGCAAAAATTTATTCCTCCTGGTTCAAAGACGGATAAGTTAATACCAAACTTATATGATAAATTTTATTATGTCATACATTATATACATTTAAAAACATGTTTACGTCATGGATTATTACTTAAAAAAATTCACAGAGTTATCGAATTTAAACAAAGCGCTTACTTAAAACAATATATAGATCTAAATACCGAACTGCGGCAAAAAGCTACATCAACTTTTGAACAGGATTTTTTTAAATTGTTGAACAATTCTATATTTGGAAAGACTTTAGAAGATCCAGAAAAAAGACTGGATGTAAAATTAGTTAACCAATGGGTCGATAATAGAAATATAACAAAACAAAATTACACTGCTCAGCAACTCATAGCGAGGCCTAATTATCACAGTTGTTCCGTCTTTTCAGAAAATTTCGTTGCTGTTCAAATGAAACCAGAATCAATAAAATTAGATAAGCCAATTTATATTGGGTTTACAGTTTTAGAGATATCAAAAAGTCACATGTACGATTTTCACTATTCTGTGATAAAACCTTTTTACGGACCCAATGTGCAGCTCTGTTATACCGACACGGATAGTTTTTTGTATGCAATACACACTAACAATATTTACAATGACATAAAACTCAATTTTAAATCATACTTTGACACTAGTAACTATGAAAAAAATAATATTCATGGTATAGTTTGTAAAAATAAAAAGGTACCCGGGTTGTTCAAAGACGAGTTGGGTGGACAGCTTTTAACAGAATTTGTTGGATTAAAATCTAAGCTGTATTGCCTTAAAACTGAAACAAAAGATATTAAAAAAGCTAAGGGAATTAAGAAGAATGTTGTCAAAGACTTACACTTTCATGATTATAATAGAGTACTACTACACAATGACGTTATAAGGAAGAAGAATATTGTTTTTAAATCTTTGAAACACGAAATATTTACGCAGTCTGTCAATAAAATTGCATTATCGTCTAATGATGATAAGCGGATAGCACTAAAAAATAATATATCGACACTAGCATGGGGACATAAAGATAGCCTGTTTTAATCTCAATTAAGATTTCAGTATGTTTCAACTTTAAGTTACTTAGATATATTTTGTTATAATATTTAAGATTAAAAATAGACTGGGTTAGTGTTATTATTATTTACAAAATATATTATGTATCAAAGATAAGGTTTTTTTTGTAAGTGATTTATAAATAGAAATAAGTTTATCAATAAATTATATAAAATAAAAACTGTTTTATTTTATCTTTAGTAGTAAGCAATCTTGAAAAAATAATACAAGTATTTACAAGTAGGTACAATTCAATGACATATCATATTCGCTATACAGCTGTGTGCTGATGTCGCAAATTGCATGAACTCCGTGAACTCTTGACGAATAGGTGTCATGTTAGGGTTGATTCATCCTTGCATCAGCGCTTAGCAACATAGATTAACTACTTAATTTTATTAATTCGAATTATCGTATTCCCATATAATATATGCGTGCCCCGCGGTTTCACCCGCGTCTTTCCGTTATGCCGCAGGAACCTTTTTCCGGGATAAAAAGTAGCCTATGTGATACCAGGGTATAAGCTATCTCCATTCCAAATTTCACTCAAATCCATTCAGTCGTTTTTGCATGAAAGATTAACAAACATTCACACTCACGGTTATAATATTAAGTAGGATTTAGAGTTGACAACCCTAGGATAAAGTGTATACATGAATAATCTGCACGCTTGTTTTTTCCAGTCCTAAATTATAATTCGTCACGTGCAGACGAGTACGGTCCATCTCGTCACTGCATTTACTTGTAAGTTAAATATTTTTCTCGTTACTTATTCATTCCATTAACTGTCAGTTCTAATAATTAATAATCTTAATCTGGAAATTCACTACCCAAAATGAAAAAGTATTTAGTGTTAGCGGAATTAACACTAAATTATTTTCTCATTTTAGTTAACTTCGCTCATATTGATATTAGTGTCTAATATTTTGTTTCCTTGTTATAGACAATGTCTGATACGGAGATCCAGTACGCACAGCCGGATCCGTGGCGAACACAATCACAACCGTTTGAAGAACTGTATCCAGAACTATTTAAAAGTGGACCAGGGACAAAATCAACGGCGGAGAAAAAGCCCAAACAACGGCGTGATGCTGTCGTCAGAAAAAAGAAATGTAAGCTGCGCGGAAAATCTTACGTCATTAACAATGAACCTCGACGGGGTACACGCCTTATAAAAATCAAAGTTATAGATCTGACCGCGTCACCAGCCGTTTCCGACTCGGAAAGCGACTGCGACAGCAGAGTCCTTCTGAGTGCACAGTACGTAGTAAAAGATAGTGTTGACGGAATCATGGACGAAACAGAACGAGTAATTAGAAACATTTCTAAAAAACTTTGCAGTGAAAGTGGTTTTGATTAAGTAATTATAATATTTAGGTAGGTAATGTGAAATGTAAATGTAAGTATAGTAATATTTCTAGATTGTAATAAAGATTTAGTGTTAAAAGTGAATTAAAAGAGATGGATCTATTTTTTGTTTTATTTAAAGCATTTAAATGATAGTAATTATGTAGTATATAATTTGTATCAGGTAATAAGGAGGTAATACTAGGTATTTTGTAATCAAATAAATAGGTATATTTTAAAGAAACTTTATTCGATACATACATTATTTTCAAAACACCATTTTTTCACACATAATACATTTCTTAACGCACAATATTTATTATGAACTAAACAATTAAAATTAAGCTTTTTTGAACAATACAACTGATGCAGAGTTTCTAAATTGGGCAACCCTTTAACACTTATATCTATGATATTACCGTGAGTACATAACTCTTGAGCCCATTTCACTTTTTCTTCACCTTTTACAATAATTATTCTATTTTCCAAGTGAGGTTTAATAATCCTTTGAAATTCTCTGTAATCTATGTAGCCCTCACTCCAATAATATCCTCTTTCTCTTTCTAACCATAGAACGTGTCGTTTTTCTTCGTTTGACAATTTGGAAAACGGAAATGGAGGTTTGACCAAAAACGTTTGAGTATGGTTTTTAGCTGCTATTGCTAATTCTTTAACAACAAACTGATTTTTTAAAATTTTAAATCCTTGCATGTCCAAAAAAATCCAATTTTCATTCATGATATTTTCTTTACAATGTTACTCAGTGGTTTGTATTCGTAAATGCAGTCGTTTAGTATTAAACAATATGCTGCTGTCTGGTCAGGTATGTCTTGATCGGTTTCAATTTCAACTCGAACGTCAACAGAGCCTTTTAATGATTCGTGCTGGCGGGAACAATCGATTACAAATAGAGGAGCAATGTCTTTAAATTCTTTCATGCTCATCAGGGGTTCAGCACGGTGGCCGTAATAAGACTGTTGAAATCTCGCGTACTGTTCGTATAATAAAGAAAACTTGTTATCAGAAAAGCTAATATTTAAACCTTCGTATGGAAAATAAGTAGAGTTCAAAAATACTCTGACGTCACGTACGTTACAGTGATCAAACTCTGCCATAGACATTTGAGCTTCATGTTTCCTATTTGTTTGTAATGCAATGACAACGAACCGCGGTTTTTCAATTTGTGAAGAAGTTTTTACAGACCATGCATGCTTGCGCGTTCTAGGGAGTAATGGGTATTCGTACAAATCCCAATTTCTAAAGGGTAAACTTATTGCTCGGTCTTTTTCTAAGCATTTCAATAAATTTATTCTTTCACGATCAGATACTTTCACTTGGGGAACGCGCCATACAATTTTATTTATTTGTATGTCATCTATAACTTGGTCCGTATTTAATTTTAATGCATTTAAATTAGTATTGTTCCTTAGTAGAACTAACTCGTGTTTACAATTTATTATAACTTTTTGATAATCTTCCGCGAAACCTAATATTTTGTTTAATGGAATGGAAACTGAAAACATGCCGTTTGTAACATTAGTCGTGCCAGACATAGACCAACCCCAAACCTGTGAAGATTTTGATTCATGTCCATTTAAAGATAAATACGACTTCATCGTAGTTGTAATGCCTGCATTTTTAATTTTGTCTATTTCGACTCCGTTTAATTCGTATCGGATATCTTGAAATAGAAACAATGCAGGGTTATTAACAAAATGCACACTGGACACTTTTTCTTTCGTGCTACTCTTGTAAACGTTTGCTATACCTTCAATATACAGCGTGCTGAGCGAAGGCAAAACATACAAGTCCTGTTGGTTGATAGGTATGCGTATTTCATCGTTCTTGTTGAAACTTGTTACGTATGGTTTATACGAGTGGTATTCAAAACTTTCAATGCTGTTGTCATGTTGCGTTTGTTGAGATACGTTTAGCATATTCATTTTAGCAAGCCAATTAATTTCAGGAACTTGATATTATTTTTTGTTAATTTTTTCTTTTTGCGAGGAGGTGTTCTTTTATGGGATGCTGTTTTCGAACTGATATCGTTACTCGTTAAAGCAGGGGTTTTATTACTGAAGTTTAACATTTTTTTCTAAAATGTAAATATAGTACTACTTCTTCTTCTCGTAAATTTATCACTTTATTTTCAGCGTCCAGTAATCTTATATTGATGGCAGTGATTGAGTGTTGGTTAACAGGAAAATAAATTAAGTTCTTAGGTATTTCAATGATTCGGTAACCAGGGGGAACATTAGGCACAAATTCGTAAATAATATGACTTGCTACGCCGTTTACATATGAACCGCTCACCACATCACATTCGATGCGCACAATGGTTGTTGATAAAATGCTCACAGGATATCGGGATTCAGTGCTTATATTTGCTTTCAAAGTTTCCTTTCCAAAACCTAAGATTTTTCCAATAGAATTGTTTTTTAAAAAGTCTACATTTTGGGAACAAAAAATTTTAGTCTTTAACGTGTTATTATTGCAAGATATTTTTAATATCTCATTATTTTTAATGTTTTCTTTTAGATAATCACAAATATCTTGAAGTTCATAAGAACCTTCAGGAATTTTAATGACATTATTTTCACCATAATAAAATTTGTTATTCTTTTCGTCGATATTAGGAATAGAATTAAATGTAGAGAAATACAGAAGCCCGCATTCATATTCTTCACGAAGTTCTAATGTTGGTGTATAGTTTGTTGTCAAAGAAGCTCCTCGCCCGGTTATCGACACGGTGAAAGACATTTTTAGACTGGTCATAATGTTATACAAAATACTATATTTAAACATGTTTCCAATATTTTTTTAGAAATTTTAAACAAAGGTGACCACAGTTTACAGCGTCATACTTTTGATATTGAACGTAATTATAGTTCATTGATGTACCTTTTAAATATTTTATTAATTCTAATGGTGGTTTTAAATTTCCAAAACTATCAAAATACTCAGAGTACTTATTGTGCTTAACGTAGGCTACCCAATGAGTTCCCGATTTATCTGAGGAATCGAGGTTTATGATTCCACACTCTATTTTTTTTGTCTTTGCAGGTAATACATCTCTCATAAAGATTCCCCGAAAGTATGGAATATCACGAGCATGCTGTAATAAATCGATATTTGTAAGCGGTCTCCTAGGCAGCCTTTTGTTCAGTTTTTTGAAGGATTTAGATATAAACCGGCTCCAGTTTTGTAAGGCTTAATATATAAACCTTTCCCAAGCGCTACCGCTTCCATCATTCTGTTATGTCGTACAGACTCCTGAAGGTTTTTTTGGTTAGTCTTGTAATCAGTCACAGCTTTCGCAATACCTGCTGCACCGCCGGCCAATGATCCTAAAGCAGATAGTCCAGC
Source organism: Opisthograptis luteolata (assembly GCA_931315375.2). NCBI lineage: Eukaryota > Metazoa > Arthropoda > Insecta > Lepidoptera > Geometridae > Opisthograptis > Opisthograptis luteolata. The sequence continues at coordinate 3,966,200 of OV928061.1, forward strand.
AAATATCGGTATCAAAGGCAGGAACCCACCAGTTTTAGGAAGAGGAATACAACGCGGCATACGTATTTTCTTTTTGTTTGTTATTATTTTCTTTGCAGCTGCATATGCTATTTTTATTGCAGTATTTTTGTCTTTGGATTTATTTTTCTTAAGTTGTGACCATATTTTTTTCACAACCGATTTAAATGAACTGATACCAGCACCAGTTTTTAGTTTAGCTTTCATTGCATTTTTTACTATCCATGATGCTACTTTTTCACCTTTGCCCGTATCTTTTGACTTAAGTCTTTTTTTCGCCATGTTGAGCAACTCTAAATCAGCTTTATGTCGGGTTTTTAGATCTTTATTTGTATACGCAATATCGTGATACATACAAGCTTCGTCTAATTTATTGATGCCTCGATCACCTCTTTGTAGGCGTTTGCCAAGTTTAGTTCCAGGTCCACAAAATTGATATCCTGGTAAATGTAGCTCAACAGGTATGTTATTTATTATACTATCAATTATACCACTTCCTTCCGCCATAGATCTTAATGAAATGCATGTGATTTAATTTTAACACTTTATTTATATGTTATTTATTACAATATTACAGATTTTTTATCAATCCAACTGTTCTCTGCATCTCCCAAACCTAACCATTTCACAAAAAGTCTATTTCCCTTTTTCTTAATTACCTTTTCTATAAGGTATATATCAGGGTATTTGGTTTTTTGCAGCTCATATTCATAAAAAGAACCTAAAATTATACGATCGTTTGTATCTTTCAGTAGATAAGTTACAGGATTGGTTTTGTTAACTTTTGCTATCGTAAATATTTCAGTGGACCAATTGGGGGTATAGCCTTTGTAAAAATCACTCTTGTGTTTACTTATACGTACACTGTCACCAAGGTCAAACTTTCTTTTAGTAGTTGTAGGACGTTTCTGCGCTTTATCCATGTTACATTTTACAACCATTTCGTTGGATTTATCAATAGCTATTGGTTTGAATTTCGTAGTTCTATGAATAGTGTTATTATAAGATTTTACTACTGATTCTAAATTCTTACCAAGCCATTGATATTGTCCATGTAAGCTGAAGTACTTATAAAGTTTAGACTTAATTGTTCTGATTACTCGCTCCACAATCGATGCTTTTTTTATAGAAAATGTAGAATAATGGTTGATGTTATGTTTTAACATTAGATTTTTGAAAGGCATATTATAAAATTCTTTACCTAAATCCGTTTGTAAATTATTCGGTCGTAGCTTAGAGCTGGATAATATGTGTTGCATTGCATTGGTGACACAAGTTTTGGATTTGAACATTATTGGTATAGCCCAGACGTATTTCGAAAAACAATCGATTACTACTAATATGTATTTGAAGCCTTTATTGCAACGCGCATAGTTTTTTATATCAATGAGGTCAGCTTGCCATAAGTCGTTTAATCCTCTGATGATGGTAGCTCGACGAGGGAAATTTCTTCTAGCAGCCCTGTGAAGTTCATCGACGACATTTTGCTTACTCATTTTTGCTTGATTTAGTTACTTGATTAATCATGCGATCAATTTCCGTCTTTGAATAGAATCTCGTGTTTATATAGCTAATGGTAACTTTTTCTAAATTTTTTAGAGAAACTTGTGCATTACTTTGTACTTTCTTTAATTCAGCTTTCAACGATTGCACTTCAGAGTCAACATATGTTTTGTTTACAGCTTCATCAGCATCTGTCGGGGTCTTCAAACCTTTGAGTCTAGATAATTTTAAATCGTAATCTCCAGAATCAGATTTAGTTAACGTACCATTATAATTGTCAATTAAATCAGATACTCGTAAACGTTTATGGACGTGATGACCGAATTTATCTAAATTCATGTTGCAGTGTAAATCGGTATAGATAGACTGTTGTAATACATGGATGAATGTTTCTTATATCTTAATCTATGTACCCTGCTTCGCGTAATTCCTCTATGATAGAAATTATTTCGTTATCTAAGCCAGTGTTACCAGCATCGCGTGATGCAATAAGTAATTTCAATCTTTCCACCAATTCGTTTGGATCGTCCCAATAAATAAAATCTGTATTCTTCTTAAATATTTTTAAACTATTAATTCCTTTTCCTTCTGTAACATTTTTTGTACTACCTATTTTAAACAATGGTTTTATTATGTGCATGTATTTAAGTCCTTTATTGCTGTTGATAGGTTTTGTCGGATCACAATTACGACGATGTGCATTAGTCATTGTAAGGAGAATTTTGTAATTTTGTAAATCTGTATTCTTAATAACTTTTAAATTTGGCGACCTTTTAAACAGTAGTTCTAGCAATCCAGGTGTTTTCTTCAAAACTTTATTTCCGATTTTTAATGTATCCTCGTACTCAATAACCGGAGTGTTCCCAAGCATTAGTTTTCCTCGATCCACTTTCACTCCGAAAGGTACATCATTCATCACTTCCGACGACATTGACCAAGACATTGTCATTTTTTTTTTATCTGGTGATGATTCCAAGGATGCGAATGAATCATCGCTTTCTTGTAAACCATGAGAAGGGGGAACTGTGAGAGTGATATCTGATTTTGCATTTTGTTCATCTACACTCTCTTCTTCGCTACTTTGTTCATCAAACTCCTCATTTGATGTAGAAGAATGTTCACTTACAGCATATTCCGATCCGTTTAAAATATTTTCTTTTGGGTTTTCTGAATCATGTTTATTGGAGATTTTGTTGAGAGGGTCTACGATTGGTTTGAATAAAGTTTCCAAAGCCAGATTATTTATAGCTTTGGCATCTCTCATCATTTCAACCTTTTTCTTTACAGCTTCTGAAGATTGTACAATCTTTTCTTTTAGATCTCTTTCCATATTTAATGTGGTTAAGCCCGGTTGGAATCAGAAGTAGTAATGATTTAATATCGAGATATCACTTAGTTATTAATGTTAATCTACAGTTATAAAAGTGTCAAATTCCATTCTGTAACAACCTTGGTTTTTCTGACAGTCCTTGTTGATCACAAGGTAGCGGTAAGGTTGGTTCCAAACAGTTGAACACATTTCCCGAAACTGATTCCATGACATATCAGAACCCACATGCTCCTCGTAAACGTGCTTTAAGTTAACGTCGTCTTGTTTGAACAAAACAATCAGGTTAGAATTATCTCTAACTAGTTGTTTTGGGATTTTGGTGTAGGTTTGATTTAAGTAAAAACAATCTATATTCTTATGTCGACCCATTGCGAAATAATCCCGTATATTGTTCTGATTTTCGCAAGCAACATCATCAAAAATAATAATAGAATCGGATGAAGCTTCGTGAGGGCTTAAGATCTCACTATTATGGTTATATTTGTAAAATGAAATATCATCCACCATATTTAATACGTCTTCCAAGAATTTATATTTAGGCTGGTATAGAGATTTCGAATAAACATACAAATTTAAAAATCGTGGACCATCTTTATGTAACAAAAGACTTATTACTAAATTTGTCTTCCCACAATTTGACGGACCGCAAACAATACAACGAATCGTATTCGGTAACAAATTTCCATGACGTTTGAATTCTTGTGTATTATTCGGACATATTTCACCCAATCGCAGCGAATTTGCTTGTTTCACAAATTTCATTGTAAATTATTAATTTAGCTGTCGTGTTCAGTCTTACATGGTTTTATCAAAAATGGAATGCGAAAAGGTTTGTGTCGGTTTTTAAATAACGAAATGAATGAACGAGCCAATTGGCAACATTGAAAGTATGATTAGGAATACTGAAACATTATTTACAACGTGAGCGACATTGTTAATAGGCATTCTAATTCACCTTTTTCAACTGGTCAAGATCAAAAATGTTATTGGGCATTCTAATTCACTTTTTTCAAGTGAGCGCACGTAAGTAAGCGAACGTGAAGAAAAAAGTGAATTAGAATGCCCAATAACTACCTACTCGCATTACATCAAAGAATCTGCTCGTCGCTACTTTGACTCGGCCCCTCACCACCCGAATCCTCTGGTGGTGAGGGCAGCGGACTATCCGACATGCGCACAGGGCGCTTTTCCTCCTCCCTACCGTCGTCCCAGGCATATCCTGGACGACCCGGACGATCCTATAGCGGCGGCCGTCATGGCCGCCATTGAAGAATCAAATCCGACTCCCGCGGGTAACGGTCACCCGCCGCGTTCCTTACTACTCGCCGCCGTCGGCGTCCCCGTGTTCGTTTCACCCCCGTGGGTGGTAATATCTCTCCGACCCTTCAAGCAGGGCATCAGCCCTCACCCCCGACGCCAGCCCAAGCCGCGGGCACCCGCGAGCGTGGCGTCTTTAGCTTAGCTAAAAACTTGGCGGAGGGCGCCTTCCGCGCCCCCCCCCCAGCAGCCCGGTGGAGTTGTCAAGGTTACTTGACCAACAGCATTAGTCCCATCAAAAAAAAAAATCTTCAATGAGTTCGCTTAGGCAGCGCTTGAGATAGTCACACAGTCCTCAAGTTCTCTTATCCGAGCAACAGAGTGAGGTAGTCACACAGCCCACTTTGACGCTCATAGTGTCCTCCCATATAGCTAGGCATTTACCTACTAAAGTAAAACTATTGTAGACTACCAGTGTTGTAAAATAAACGGTACATCTATCACCACCCGTTGTTTTGCTGAACACCACCCTACAGTACTTTATTTTGGCGCAGTCGGGGTTTTTTGTTCCTTTTGTATATATAATCTTGTTGATCTTATCTACTTACCAGTCCTTCAGCCAGATGTCGGTGGAGGAGTAGAATATCTGCGCCAATATGAACAGCACAAACAGTAGAAACATGGACAGCTTCGTGCCCCCGCTTTTGATGTACGCCGTGTACACGCTGCTGTCTACGGAACCCTTGTTCTGAGCTTCGCCTGGGGACATCAAGTTCAATAGAGAATATAATATAAAAATAATTCAATAAAATATTGAAAACTAGCTGTTCCCCGCGGTTTCACCCCGCGTGGGCTACAGTTTATCGCGATAAAATGTATCCTGTGTCCTTCCCCAGGGTTCAAACTATCTCCGTACCAAATGTCATTTTTTTCGGTTCAGTAGTTTAGGCGTGAAAGCGTAACAGACAGACAGAGTTACTTTCGCATTTATAATATTAGTATGATATCGGACTATTTAGATGACAAAAATAGCTTGGGATTGTTTGTAGTAAACTTGCTCCAATCCAATCAATTAGTAATATTGTTTAAAAATCATATGACACGTAACAATAACTTCTAGGATCTGTTGATTTTGTAGAATAAATAAACTTCCTGAAAAGATTTCGTTTCATTTAACAGTACCTTCGTATTTAGGGTCCTGATTGTCCATATCCAAGTTAAAGGACAGCTGGGAGGCTTCCGACATTGACCTTTGGGAGCGGAGCTTGTAGCTATGTTCCTGTAAATATACACATCATCATCATTATCAGCCTTCCACGTTCCCACTGCTGGGACTCTGGCCAATATACACATATATATGACTAATAGCTGTTCCCCGCGGTTTCACCCGCTTGGGCTACAGCTTTATGCATGCAAAGTCTCAGCCCGATCGGTTTAAAATTGACAAAGTTTCATACAAACTTTCATCCCCTATTTTATCCCCTTGCGGGTAGAATTAATCAAAATCCTTTCTTAGCGGATGCCTACGTCATAACATCTACCTGCATGCCAAATTTCAGTCCGATCCGTCCAGTGGTTTGGGCTGTGCGTTGATAGATCACTATGTCAGTCAGTCAGTCACCTTTGAGTTATATACATTTTACATTGCGCCCCGCGGTTTCACCCACGTCTTCCCGTTACCCCGCAGGAACCTTTTTCCGGGATCAAAAGTAGCCTATTTGTTAATCCAGGGTATTTAAGCAATTTCCATTCCAAATTTCATTCAGATCCGTTCATCCATCCATCCATACTCACAAACTTTCACTTTTATACATATTAGTAGGATTTAGTGGGGACCGGGAGCAAAATCGATATATAATGATATATCAAAGCGACTGGTCGATGCTACCCGTGACCAAAATGCTGGTCGTTATTTTGCGCAACGAATAAGCATTGCCGTTCAACGCGGCAATGCGGCCAGCATTTTGGGAACGTTACCAACTGGTAGTGGTTTATTAGATTAAGTAGTTTGTTGAGTTTGATAGGTAGTTTTATTTTACATTTTAAGGTTTAGATAAGTGTTTTTACTTGTGTTATTTCTTCCTATTGAATAAAGTACAATTAAATTGAAAAAAAAAAAAAAAAAAGTAGGATTTATGTTTTAATAAAATGAGCGTATTGAATATTTAACTAATCAAGTTTTTTACTTTCCTCATATTCGAAATGAAAAACAAGTATTAACTTCGGTTGAAAGAAATTAATAATCGATCCTGATCTGTTATCCGCGGTTTCGGATCGATATGTCATGTCATAATATGTATGTGTAGTACTAGGGCTTGACATATTACTACCAAAATGACATATCTATCTATAATATAAAAATGAATCGCAAAATATGTTGGTAAGCGCATAACTCAACAACGCCTGGACCAATTTTGCCAATTCTTTTTTTAAAATGTTCGTTGAAGTCCAATAATGGTTTTTACGGCGAGAAAAATCGAATAATTGCCGGGAAAACACTAAAATTAGCCCTTTTCTTTTCCCCATACAAACGATTCGTAATAATACTTAAGTCAATTTGAACTTTAATACCATACCATAAAGTTCAAGTGTTAGTGGAGAGGTTCCGGGAAGGCAAATCAATTGAGTGACGTTAGTATTGTATAAATATTGATGTCTGTTTTCAATAAAATTAGGGATCCTTACTCCAATAATGTGTGTATTATAATTTTTGCGTTTTTGCTAAATACCCGTGCGAAGCCGGGGCGGGCCGCTAGTTATGCAATAATGACAACAACAACCATATAATGACATGTCATATCGATCAAAACCGCAGATAACGGATGAGGATCGATTATTAATTTCGGGCGTTAGGCACTCGAGCAGACTCTCTCGTGCCTAAATAGGTCACTTTCATCCCTTGTGTAACAATTTACTACAGAATATAATAACTAACACTTTTCTTCGCATCCGCACGACTTTCTGCTTTCGAGGTTACGGTGAATACCTTAAAAACATATCGACACCTTATTATACGGAAGGGGGAAGGGGGGAAACAGGGAGGAAGGTATGTAGGCACTTTCACACATTCTTCCTACAGGGTAGCGTTTGACCACAAGTCACCTGATGTTAAGTGACGATGTGGTCGAAGATGGCGCCACGCTACACCTGGACTGGAAACTGGCTCTCAAGTGAGGCTGCCGGAACACACCGATAGATGCACGGCGACTGATTCTTAATATGAGTGTGGTAGCTAGCCAGGCGAGCACTGGAGAATACCCTACCACCAAGCTCAAGCTCATTGCCTATTTGAACCCACGAGTCGTCGCTCCACCTAGCCGGAGGGCGTCCTACACTACGTTTGCCGAGACGCGGTCTCCACTCGAGAACACGTTTGCCCCAACGATTATCGGTTCTTCGGCTAATATGTCCAGCCCATTGCCATTTCAGCTTGGTGATCCTATAGGCTATGTCGGCGTGTATGGGGGCGTAGTGTAGAGGCTTAATGGGGGGCGTGAAATGGTTATTTGTTATGCAAGGCTGCAAAGTTGTATTTTGGCGCGAGTACTTGTATTGAAACCTGAGCAAGCGAAGGGTTCAAAGGTACGAGACGCAGAATAACTTTGCAGCCGAGCGAAACACACAACTTTTCACCTCACTACAGCGAGGAAAATGAAAAATGTAAGAAAAACAGACAAAATAGGTTTGTTTGTTTTTTCATGCGATAGTCATGCTGGCCAGTGCGATTATTCCAAAAAGAGGTGTTGGCACACTGACATGAAATAAGTATTGTTGCATTTTAAGTGGACTGGCGGTATGGAAAATTAATGAATAGAAAGTTTCTAAGTTTAAAAATACTTTCCACGCTAGCACACAAAATGCGCTTTTGCACTCAGATTTCGAATGACAAACAGACTGTTTCCGAGCTTGTGAGGTGAAAAATGTATTCTTAAAGTGGACTGTGGACAAAATAAGTTTAGGAATATGGTTTAACAATACGTACCACCACGACGTCCTGGTTCTCGTAACCGACCGCCTTCTGCTTCTGCTTCTCTTCTTCGTCCTTCTCCGTCATCTCTATCAGCTTAGCGAATTCGGACACGTTGTTCATTTCGTTGTACGAGCCTTGCGCTACTATCTGTTAGAGAAAGAAGTGAAAAAATAAAAAATAATAATAATAATAATGCCCGCACAATCACATACACAGGCTCTGACCCCTAACTAGGTCTCCCTGTATCAGAAACTACGAGGATCGGGGATCCACAACACTCAGACACAGAACAAATACTTGCGCTTTTTTTTTCAATGCACAAATATTTGTCCTGTAGCTGGAATCGAACCCGCGACCTCACGCGTCCAAAAAAATCTCAAGGAAACTTTTGCGAATCCGTGGTTGGAAGAGTTTCCGAGTGAATTAGAATGGCACTGCGGAGCCCTAAGCACGTAACGCGGGCGCGTTACTTTATCTGCGTAGAATGACCGCTAAACCACGTAATGACGTCACATATCGATCCAAAACCGCGGATACCGGATCAGGATCGATTACTAATTTCGGGCGATAGCCAACTCTAGCGCGACACAGCGCACCGTGTATCCAGTACGACAACTCTGCACGTACCCTCCCGCTCCTCATGACGCACACGTTGTGCGCGTACTTGGCGTACTGCACGCGGTGCGTCACCAGCACTGTGGCGGCGTCCCTGAGGAAACCGCGGACGCACTCGTCGTAAATCGCTTGCGCCACCTGTGTGGGACAAACAAACTCTTACACAACATTAAAAAAAAATGAATTTAAAAAACCCCCGACACATTGGACCGATTTTCATCAAACATAGCTAAAAACACTCGCCCGTAACTCACCTTTCATACAAAAGAAAACTAAACTGAAGTCGCTTCATCCGTTCGCGAGCTACGGTGTCACAGACAGACAGACAGATAGACAGACAGACACGTCAAAGTTATAACACCCCTCTTTTTGCGCCTGGGGTTAAAAAAGAACAAATACCCGACAGCGCCAAAATAAAATACCCTATGTCACTCCCACAATAAAGAAGAATCTAATGACACCTCATATGTTAAAATCCGTCAAGCCATTTAGGCTACAGGCCGTGCCAAAGAAACATATATAAATTCATTTTGTTCCTAAATTACTAATTGTTTGAACTGGACCAAGTTCACTACAATACCAAGCCAAGCCAAGCCTTTTTTATTATCTAACGCCCGAAATTAAATATAATCGAAAATAATTGAAATTTTTGTCGCCGAGCACTTATCGGTGTGTTCCGGCAGCCTCACTTGAGAGCCAGTTCCCAGTCCTGTTGTACCGTGGCGCCATCTTCGACCACATCGTCACTTAACATCAGGTGACTTGTGGTTATGATTGGAAAATATGCACAAAAATGCCAAACTTGTTAGTCATCTCAATTAGTCTGATATTTGGTGTTTAACTAAGTTTGACAGGACTAAATGTGTAGCTGTCCTTTTCTGACCACGGAAGTAAGAAAAGCACAGCAATACACTTCCTGCTAATATTATAAACGTGAAAGTTTGTGAGTATGGATGGATGGATGTTTGTTACTCTTTCACGCAATAACTAACGGATCTGAATGAAATTTGGAATGGAGATAGCTTATGCCCTGACACATAGGCTACTTTTTATCCCGGAAAAAGGTTCCTGCGGGGTAACAGGAAGACGCGGGCGCAACTAGTATTTTATAATACTAATCTTTTTTTACTAGCATACCTTAGAATCGACAGCTGCTAAGGGATCGTCCAGTAGGTATACATCCGCGACTTGGTAGACGCATCTAGCAAGTGATATCCTTGCTCTTTGACCACCAGATAACGATGTTCCTGTGAACAATAAAAGCTTTTGAAGCAAAGAAACCATAGCTTGGTGGTAGGGAATTTTCTAGTGCTCGGCTGGCTAGCTACCACACTCATGTTAAGAATCTGTCGCCAAGCACCTTTTGGTGTGTTCCGGCAGCCCCATTTGAGAGCCAGTTCCCAATCCAGGTGTAGCATAGCGCCATCTTCGACCACATCGTCACTTAACATCCGGTGACTTATGGTCAAACGCTACGATGTAAATATAAAAAAAGATGACACAGAATACAATTAAGTATAGATACAGAAAGATCACTCTTGCTGACTTTAAGGAGCCTAATACAAGGTGCAGCAATTTTATCTTTATTCCTAGTATCACATAGGCTGATGATAAAGTGTTCATTGACTGTTTAACTTACCTCTTTCTCCAACAACGGTTTTATCACCATGCGGCAGTATTTCCAGATCGCTTTTGAGCTGGCAACATTTGATGACTTGCTTGTATCTGCGCAGGTCTAGGTCCTGACCGAACAGGATGTTTTGGCGGACCTGGAGATACGACGGAACGGATATTAGTAACTTATTTTTACATTTTGACCACAAGTCATCTAACGGTGTGGATAGCAGAATATGTATTACAACATCGGAAGAATTAACAAAAAAAAAAAACAACAAGTTTAATGAGACAGTAACTCTGTTTGTTTAATACCTTTTTACGTCTAAACTACTGAACCGATTTAAACGAAATTTGGTACGGAGATAGTTTGAACCCTGGGGAAGGGCATGGGATACTTTTCATCACGATAAACTGTAGCCCACGCGGGTGAAACCGCGGGGAACAGCTAGTAATGAATATTCTTACCGATGCATCAAACAGCCAAGGGTCCTGTGCCGCGTACGCCAGAACCCCGTTGACTTGCAAGTGACCTGTAGTAGGTGACAGCTCTTTCAGTATCGCTTGCAGTAACGTCGACTTGCCGGACCCAACTGAACCCACTATCGTTGTTAGGGTGTTTGGTTTTATCTATAAGAAATAAATAATTAATTAAGTAGTGCTTACATATCGTAATATTTAGTCACTAGCCACCGGTTTGGCTTCACATGGGTTAGGTCAGCGATGATGGCTCAGTGATAGTGACGTTGCACAATGACAATGAGCTTGAGCTCTCGGTGAAGGAAAACAACGTGATGAAACTATAACTTGGGGGTAGGGCATTTTCTAGTGCTCGCCTGGCGATCGGTGTGTTCCGGCAATCCTACTTGAGAGCCAGTTCCCAAACCAGCTGTAACATGGTACCATCTTCCGCTAAATAGATTATTAACATCAGGTGACTTATGGGCTGTAAGAGGTAAAAGAAAAGATTCAAAGCAAGGATATACAGGCCGGAAGTCGACGTCACTACCAGAGAGCATTCATCACTATAATTACCAATTTGGGAGTCTTCAAATCAAGAGTGAATAGGTATCTTCTAGGCAAGCATGCTCCATCATCGACCTCATCAACACTTAGACTAGAGTCAAATGCTTGCCTATCTCTAATAAAAATTATAATTAAACTTACAATCATATTAATATCACCAAGTGCAACGACTTTCCCATCCAAGGACTCGTCGTCGGCATTCTTCCAGTAAGCAGTGTAGTCTTTCATGCTAATCAACACTTGAGGTTTTAGGTGTTCCAGGTTTGTTTCAGACTTTATGTATGCTTGTTGGCTGTAAATAACAGATTGGCATGTCAGAAATGACATTTAGAGGCAGTTGAATACATTTGAGGTTTGGTTTTATGTTTATCTAGCTGGACGATATTGCAATATTCGACATGAATGTTATGGAACATTGTAGGACACATTTTTAAACAAATGCTTTTGATGATGAAATAATAAATATTCTTGTGTTAAATCAAGATTATTGTTTTGTAGTTTGAATAATATTGTTACATTTGACAAGAAAGTATTCAAACATTGAAAAAATATTGTACATTTGAGAATTAAACATCTTTCTGGGATATCATAACCAAAAACTGGTTTTCAGTGTCATTTTTACAACGAATCGCTTAAGTTTAATAACAAACTTTTATGGAAACAGTGTCCAATTAACAAGGACAAAGCTTTAGCTGCGTCCCAACATATAATATCTATACTCATATATAAAGAGAAAAGATTTGATTCAAAAACTATTGAACCAATTGTGACGAAATTTGGTATGAAGATAACCCTGGGGAAGAACATGGGATACCTTTTTATTGCGAAGTCCACGCGGAAAAGCTATTAACTAGAAAAAAGGGTCAAAATTAATGAACGACACAAACTCACCCATTACCAATCTTCTCGAAGACTCCATTTGTTTTCGCGAGATTCTTCTCTTCATCTATAGTGAGGAGATTGACACTATCCTGATGTTCCACCTCCGGGAGCAGAAGGAACTCTTGCATCCTTGTCACACTCACGTAAGCTTCAAGAGTGAAAGTGATAGCTAGCGGTAGGAAGTCCACTAGGGTGTACTTCAGAATGTCGTAGTAGGAGAATATGACGAACACCTTGAAAGAATGATGGAATGGTCAGCTTGTTACAAAAATCCTACTAATATGATCGATGTATGGATGTTTGTTACTCCTTCACGCAAAACTATTGAACGGATTTGAGTGAAATGTGGAATGTAGATAGCTGATACTCTGGATTAACACATAGGCAACTTTTTTTTTCCCGGAAAAAGGTTCCTGCGGGATAACGAGAACACGCGGGTGAGACTGCCGCAGTTTCACCCGCGTGTTCGTTTTCACATCATCACTTGACATCAGGTGACTTGTGGTCAAACGCTACCCTATAAAAAAAACGAAAACTTTTTTGAACCATATTTTAGTTTTTTTTACTTGTTTACTTTCCGGATGCCTATTCAAAGGGTTTTTAATCGACTTTAGAAAAGGAGAAGGCTCTCAAATCGAGTGTTTTTTTTTAAATATTTGTTATATCAGAACTTCTGACTGGGAGAACCATTTTTGATGATTCTTTCTTTATTTGAAAGCTGGTGCTTCCCGTCTTATTTGGTCCAGTTTTGACCATGCCTTTAAAGTCGGTTTCTTTTGCATGAAAAGTTGCTTTTGACCTTACCTTAGCAGCAGTAAGTTCATTATTCGAAGATATGTAAGTTATAATGCTTAGAAGGATAGCCACTTTGGTGTTCAGTTTAACGCAGGAGATCATGACAGCTCGCAGCCACGACATCTTCTTGATCACGTTCATTTCTTTTCTGGAAACACATTGATTTATAAGAAATTTAATTAATTTAATTTAATTTTATTTTTAGATTTATTTGTTTTTATTTCTTTGTCATGGTATATTATTTTTAGTTTGAAGTAATAAATGTCCAAGAGTACGTAAAAAAAAAAAAATTATAAGAAACAAAAGAGAAAAAAGTAAAAAAAAATACGAAACTAATGTTTTTTTACTTTGAGTACAGATCATCATCATTATCAGCCTTTTACGTTCCCACTGCTGGGACTCTGGCCTTCTCTAAGAGAGAGAGTATGGGTTGTAATCTACCACGCTGGCCCAGTACGGGTTGGTAGATGTCGCATGTCCTTGAATGTTGCAGTTCTTGGACATGCCGGACAGATCGACTGATGTTAATTGACGATGTGGTCGAAGATGGCGCTACACGCTACAGCAGCAGTGTTCGCACCATCACATAATATTAATGGTTTATGTAAATCAATACTGTTTTTTTCTACGTTTCTTACTCTTCTCTCTCTCTACACCTAGATTGGAAACCGGCTCCCAAGTGTGGCTGTCTGAACACACCGATAGGTGCTTGGCGACAGATTCTTAATTTTTAACATCAGGTTAAAGATCTATTACAAAAGTAAATTGCAATATCAAAGATATTTAACTCCTACTTATGCTTTCACGCCTAAACTACTGAACCGATTTAAAAGAAATTTGGTACAGAGATAGTTTGAACCCTGAGGAAGGACATAGGCTACTTTTTCTCACGATAAACTGTAGCCCACGCGGGTGAAACCGCGGAGAACAGATAGTACCAAAATAAAATTAAAATTAAACATACTTCCTAGCTTGTCCAATGATTTTAGAAAAGGCGTTTTCCCAGGCGTACATTTTAATCGCTTCAATGCTTTGTATCACCTCGTTCATTAGCCTTATACGATTGTCCGTCCTTATGGCGGTCTGCCGACGGAGCTTGCTCGATATCTTGCCGAGGTAGCCTGGAAATGAATCGTGAAATAGTATAATATATCCTACTGTAGTATATTAGTTGTTTTAGCAGGGGTGTTTCTGGGCGGTAGAAGGAGGTGTTTTGTCCGCCTCCTCCCGCCCCACTAGCATGCTAGCTGGGTGTTTGTCGGGGGGGTGTCGCTTCAAGCTGGACACCCCTCCCCTAGGTTGTTGGAGTTCCGGGCCTCTCCGTCGGGGCGGGTTGGTAGACTGATACAGTGACCCCTTCCCGCCCCTCCAAAAAGACGATGGACGGCAGTAATAAAAAAAAAATTAGTTGTTTCACATTTTGAGCAAATAAAGTTTTCTATTCTATTCCATACTTTTTCAATTGACTTTTATATATAAAAAGAAGAAGAAAGAAGAAGCAAAAAGAAATAAGAAGATATCGATTAATTTTCACTACAGTAAAAATCCACACGTACCTTGCAACGGTATAAACACAAGCAAAAAAGACACCCCCGCAAAGGTAGCCACCCCTATTTGCCGGTACATCAGGTAGATTATCAACGAGCTCTCTATGGGCGTCCTAACTAGATCCACTAGGAACAAGCAGGCCATGTCGAAACGTTGAGCATCGGTCGTGAGCAAGTTGATCACGTGGCCCGTTAGGCCTTCGGAGGCTTTGCCCCCGACGGTCAGGTCGAGGCGCATAAGCTGGAAATGAAATGGAGAAAGATTTGGTAATTGAAACAAGATGATTTATTCATCATCATCATCAGCCGGAAGAAGTCCACTGCTGAACTAAAGCTCCCCCCTTGAACGCCACCATGAACGGCTATTAGCCATTTGTATCCATCGGCTCCCTGCGACTCTTACAATGTCGCCGGTCCCCCTAGTGGGATGCCTACCTACAGAACGTCTTCCAGTTCGCGGTCGCCACTCGAAAACCTTTCTTCCCCATCGGTTATCGGTTCGTCGAGCGATGTGGCCTGCCCATTGCCACTTCAACTTGCAAATTCTGAGATCTATGTCGGTGACCTTGATTATTCATTCATTAATTACAAGGGTTAAAATTTAATTAGAATTTACAATCTGAATTGAACCTTACCTTCCTATAAATAAGAGATCCACATGCGACGCGAATCTTCATGGCCATATTTAGGAGCCACAGTAGCATGGGGTGCATTAAACAAGCGCTTATCGCCATAAAACTGCAGAAAAATACAAACATACCACGTTACATTTCGATACGACAATTTTATAGCGATGATGCCTCAGTGGTAGTGACGTCGGCTTCCGTAGGACGTGGGTTCGAATCCTACAATGAGCTTGAGCTTTCGGTGAAGGAAAACATCGTGATGAAACCATAGTTTGGGGTAGGGCATTTTCTAGTACTCGCCTGACTAGCTACCAACTTAAGAATCTGTCGCCAAGCACCTATCGGTGTGTTCCGGCAGCCTCACTTGAGAGCCAGTTCCCAGTCCAGGTGTAGCGTGGCGGCACCTGCGACCACATCGTCACTTAACATCAGGTGACTTGTGGTCAAACGCTACCCTGTAAGTAGTAAAAGAAAAAAATACATAGTAGTATAGTTAAAATTGACTTCTGAGATTTTATTACATTTGTTAGTTACAAAAAGTGTTAGAAACAAATCATATGAGCCCAAACTCGAGGGCTGTACCAGTAGCCACTGAAGAGTTCCACTATACACCTCCTGACTCCATCATCAGATCAGCAGTGTGATTCTAATTCACTCGGAATAACTCTTCCGACCACGGATTCGGAAAAGATTCCGCGAGAATTTTCTAGACGCGTTTCATTAATCTAATCGGAAACTGACATTTAATTCGACAAACCAGCTGCTCAATCACGGAAAGGCTTCCGGCACCTATTTGCTCTCGGAAAACGAATGTGCGAAAGTGACGTCGATTCTGATACGGAATCTTTCCGAGTGAATTAGAATCATACTACTGCGCCTTTAGCCAAGATGCATTCTGCAATCGTTGACGCTAATAGAAAACAAGAAAAAAGTATTGGTTTGACATATTTCTAACCACGTGACTTAGCGTTGAAATATGTCAAACCAATACTTTTTTCTTGTTTTCTACTAGCGTCAACGATTGCAGAATGCATCTTGGCTAGGGGCGCTGGTCGATGATACCAAATTATGTTTTAATTTTACTTGTATTGTGGTGTGCCATTGTCATGAGGCTTACATGTACATACAAAGTTTCATTTAGGTTTAAATTGACTTCTAGGACTTTATAACATTGTTATTTAGTTATTTGTTAGTTGATATAAGGATTTGCGTTCACTGCAGGTGGAGGACTGGCGGGAGGTGGCGCGGGACAGAGCGGAGTGGCGTCTTTTGTTATCGGAGGACAACACTCACTTTGCGTCGTTGCGCCGTCTCAGTTGGTTAAGTAAGTTTCGAGATAGTAAAAGTGTTATAAAAACAAAATTCTCCAAACTATAATATAACTAAGTAACGTACCCGACTACGCCCGCCGCGTACAAGTAAGCATGCTCATCTGAAATCCCGCCGTGAGCCGGTGAGAAGTAGTTTATCAGGCCCTCGAGGCACGCTGGGATTGATAATCTGGAAGAAATGGGAAAGACTTTTTTAAAATGACTTGGTCACAGATATTGTCCTACTATCCTGTGTGTGCGTGAGTGCGTGCGTGCGGAATGGAGATAGCTTATACGCTGGGTTAACATAAAGGCTACCCGGAAAAGGGTTCCTGCGGGATAACGGGAAGACTTTTATTTTTATTTTATTGTTCATAGGCAAGCATTTGACCCCAGTCTCACCTGATGGTAAGTGATGACGAGGTCGATGATGGAGCATGCTTGCCTAGAAGACCTATTCACTCGACGTGGGTGAAACAATCACAAAAGTAATAAATTTTTGCAATTATTTTAGAACCATATACTAAATTTCATCAAAAAATGTTGGCAAACCCAATTATGCACCTTATCTATCTCTCTCTAGTCACGTAGAGAAGAATAAACACTTACCGTATTCCAGCATCGACGATTGCGAAAATAATGTTTCCAATAATAAACCTCCATCCGTGAATCTTTATTATAGCGCGGAGCAAGGACGGCTTCTTGCCTTTTTCTGAAAAAATATAAAAGACAATATTTGACAAAATATCAAATTACACAAAATGTCAAGCAACTTTTGTCGCTGACTGTACTACTTCCTCAGTCAACCACCATGCTGTGTGCTAATTAATAAAATAAATAAATACCAAGATTTCAGAAATACCAATCCAACCCAAACACAAAACTAAACCTTTTTTTTTCTATGCTAAAATATTGTCCTGCAGCTGGAATCGAAACATCGACCTCACGTTTCGCTGCCATTAACCCACTGCGCCAGTTGAATAACAATTACATCAGTTGAGATGGTTCGTTAGACTTTTTTTGCCTTTTTTTAATACCGCTAGGCCATTGTCACACTTTGGTGCCGTGACCAGGATTATTAAAGACGAGGGTGGTGTGCACGCTAAGCCCAGAATTGGACTAGATGTCAAGGTTGGGACACAGTTATAGCCCGTTGTTTGGTGACAGATAGATTTTTCCAACTTGAAGATTTATTGGTTTCTAGAGCTAGAGAATATTACTGCGTTCCGGATTGAAGGGAAACTTCAATCTTCAACAATCTTACTAGTTGCACTCCGCGGTTTCACCCGCGTCTTCCCGTTATCCCGCAGGCATTCAATCAATTCGCCAAAAAAATTACCTGCCGGGCGTTTCTTGCCTGTTCTTTTGCCGGCGTAAGGAGGTTGGAACAGGCGTAGCTAGTTTTAAGTTTGACGTTTTAAAGTGATCACAATGTATCCTATTGAATAAATAAAAATTGACTTTTGACTTTTGCATCTTTATCCGGATAAACTGTGGTCCACGCGGGTGAAACTGCAGGGCGTAGTTTCATAAAACTTCTGTCCATACAAAGGTTGTCTGGAAAAAATCGCTCAAAGCGATAAGACCATTTTAGCACTAGCTCTAGCATCTATCCTTTCATATGTTATTTAATTTTCCATTGTGGTGAAACAATAGAGCGTTATCTGTCTATCTCAAGGTGACGAGCTCAGTGTGTTGCTGCGCAGGATTTTGAACTGTAGAAATTCTAAATACTTCAAATATCAGGCGAGCTACTTGTGTAAGTGCAAGCAGAAAAAACCAGACATGTGCGATTTGAACTCGGTTTCCGAACAGACAGACAGACGGACAACAAAGTGATCCAATAAGGGTTCCGTTTTTCCTTTTGAGATAAGGAATCCTAAAAAACACTGAAGCGATTCAAGTTGGAACCTTGCAAATGTGCGATCCAAAAGACCGCAATTAGAAAAGAAAGTGTCATGAGATTTTGGAAACCAGTTTCTTACCTCGTTTTTCTAATTCTTCTTTCCATTTGACACCTAAAGCGTCACCTCTCGGAGCAGCTCTGTGTGATGGGGTACATCTGGAACGGAAAAAAACAAAACATATGTACAACGTGTAACATAATGTCCCTATAAACCCGAAATGAGGGCATTCCACACGTGAAAGCAAACGAAATAAAATTTACAAAAAAAAAATATTTAAAAAATTTCGCACTTGAAATGCTCTGCAAAGTTTCATCCAGAAATGTTCTTTTTTACGTGGGGAAATCCTAATGGATACCATTTAGCTGAATGGTTATGTGGAACTTTCACCCTAAATAGAACCCCACGATGAGCAATCCCGGCCAAAATACACTGGACACTCGGCCGTCCCATGTACGATTGTTTTCTATTACATTTTCACCTCACAAGCTCGGAAAGAGTCTGCTTGTCATTCAAAATCTGGGTGCAAAAGTGCATACTGCACGCTAGCGTGGAAAGTGTTTTTAAAATTCGAACCTTTCAATAATTTTTCATAATTTTTGTTTTCATTTCATTCACATAAAATGCACAATACTGATTTTATGTGTGCCTACCTCTTTTTGAAATAATCGCACTGACCAGCACGACGATTGCATGAAAAAAAAAATATTTTGTGTTTTTCTTGCATCTAGCATTGTCCTCGCTGTAGTGAGGTGAAAAGTTGTGTGTTTCGCTCGGCTGCAAAGTTATTCTGCGTCTCGTACCTTTGAAACCCTCACTGCGCTCAGGAACCACTCGCTTCGCTCATGGTTCAATCCTAGAATCCTTCGCTTGTTCAGGTTTCAATACAAGTACTCGCGCCAAAAACAAACTTTGCAGCCTTGTATAACAAATAACTATTTAAAGTAGATTTATTTATATACCTGTAAACATCTGATATGCTAAGTTGTCCTTTTCGCCCCTTTTGAAATAATTCTTTTGTATACCTGAAAACAATGACATGCATTATTTAAATTAATATCTTTCATCACACTTTGGAGCAATCACCTATTTATTTAAAACGAAAATAGATCAAAATATATTTGAAGGACTTTATTAACAAAGCGATGGTAACGCGTGCTACTTACAAGGCGCCGACACCGAGTTCGAATCCTCTCGGCCCAGCACTTATGACTTGATAAGTTATGTGCGGACTTGCCATCGCTCAAAACGGTGAAGGAAAACATCGCGAGGAAACCGGCATGTCCCAGAACTGCAACATTCAAGAGCATGCGACATCTACCAAGCCGCACTGGGACCGCGTGCTAGATTACGGCCCAAACTCTCTCTCCGAGAGAAGGCCAGAGTCCCAGCAGTGGGAACGTGAAAGGCTGATGATGATGATTAACAGACTAGCTATGCACCGCCGTTCAACCCGCGTGGATTTTTCAACAGATGACGCTGCGCTAAATCGATTTGTGCCTTACGAACTCCAAAACGGCTGGATCGATTTTGATAACATTTTCAGGGAATATTCCCATTGAGGATCTTGTGAAGTTTGGTAGCGATTGGATGAACAATTAATTTTTTCGGCTGTTTTTACATCAACAATCCCTACATAATAATATTACAAATGCGAAAGTAATTCTGTCTGTCTGTCTGTCTCGCTTTCACGACTAAACTACTGAACCGATTCAAATGAAACTTGGTACGGAGATAGTTTGATCCCCAAGGAACGACATGGAATACTTTTTATCGCGATAAATTGTAACCCACGCGAGTGAAACCGCAGAGAACAGCTAGTCTACTATATAAAAATAAGTCGGGTTTTCCTTCCTGACGCTATAACTCCAGAACGCACGAACCGATTTCCACGGTTTTGCATTCGTTGGAAAGGTCTCGGGCTCCGTGAGGTTTATAGCAAAGAAAATTTAGGAAAAATTTCAACAGAAAAGCGGGAAAATCTTACATAAAACGAAGCCATCTGGTGGCGAAACGGAGTTCGCTGGGTATGCTAGTTACTAATAAAATAAAAAGAGACTTACCAAAATCCAAATTTCGATAATAAATTCGCCGTCTCCCGCGGGTTTTGTTTTCTCTCCGTATCAAAATACCCGGGATCCATAATTTTAGTATATTTTAATAATAATTTAAGTACACTTATGTTATCACTAAGTTATTTGGCACCTTTTAATATGACTGAGATTTTGTATCACTGGTTCTAAGTAAGTTTAAGTACTAAGTTATCGTAAGTTAATTGCGTTTAAGTAGCGGCCATCGTGGTTGGATCTGAAACAAAAGATAATAAACACTTATTATATTTGATTTTACTACTTACAGGGTAGCGTTTGACCACAAGTCACCTGATGTTAAGTGACGATGTGGTCGAAGGTGGCGCCACGCTACACCTAGTTTGGAACTGGCCCTCAAGTGAGCCTGCCGGAACACACCGAAAGGTGCTTGGGGACGGAAAAAAAAGAAACCCGGAAAAGGGTACCTGCGGGATAAATCACCTCACCTGTAAATATTTTGACATTTTGTTCTCATCTTCTTAGAAATGTTTTTAATTTGTGGATGTATGAGTGTACACTGTGTTGTTGAGCTAATAAATTAGCCATAGATAACTCCGGACACAACTATATCTTCGGATATATATCCGAACGCGGATATGTATCCTTCATTCCCTTTCAAAGAAATTAACATAATAATCCCATATCCGAGACCGAGATCCCATATCCAACTCTGGAATGGAACGCTCGAAGAGGTCGCCTGTAATGAGCGAGTGAGACAGAGTGCATTAACCATTATATCGTAACTCATACAAAGCAATTTCATTATTTTACATTGTTAGTTTTTTTTTATACAAATTAATATCTTTCCATATTACATAATCGTTCCGCGGATATATGAGTCTTCACAGATACTCATTGCTCAGTGGATATATTTGGAAGCCGGAGTTATTTATCTCGGATATATGCTTGCCCACTCCTTTATCCCACTCCCTTCACTCCCGGATATGTTAAGCGGATCTGGATATGCTAAGCGGACACATATCTTTGCTCGGAGTGTGTTATGACGTATCCACTCCGGGACCGGAGTTAGTTAGCCCATGGCTATAATAATAAATAACAGGAAGACGGTGGTGACACCGCGGGGCGCAGCTAGTATATTTCACTGCTCACCTGTCAGTGGCAGCAGACAGGGACTAATGATTTTTTGTCCAGCCCCACCCCTAGGGGTGCGTCGAAGGTTAAGTGTAAGTCACGAAAACTACCCTCGACAACGCGCAATGGTCTAGAGCAGTGTTTCCCAATTAGTGGTACGCGTACCCCCAGGGGTACGTGAAGTTGCATCAAGGGGTACGTGCGGCTATCAGTAAAAACAAGAACAATGTCCAAAACATAATTTTACTAGCTGTGCCCCGCGGTGTTACCCGCGGTTTACGTAGCCTATCTGTTAATCCAGGGTGTCAACTACCTGTATACCAAATTTCATCAAAATTGGTCCAGGTGTTTGAGCGTGAAGAAGTAACCAACATACACACACACTCACAAACTTTCGCATTTATAATATTAGTGTGATTGCTACAATAATTTATCATCAGTTATTTATCATACCTATAAAATAATATAAGCTATGAAAGGAAGAAGTAATAGTTTGTACAGAACCACTTTAAATGCAAACAAATAAACACGTTGACTGGACTAATAGATGTTACAACCAAAAACAATAGAATCAACACGTGCAGAAATTCAAATCGTGACGTCTTATTATCTACCCAAATAAAGAACTACAGCATGCATTGTGTTCTCCAGTAGCGACGTTGCACTTTTCAAGTTGAAAGCATTTCTTTTTATGAAATACTAAACACAGATGTCACAGTTCGTCCTGTTGAATAGTCAAGACAATGTGCCTTCGCTAATGCGTAGCCTATTATCATTCGTTCTGAACGGTTGAAGATCGTCCGATTTAGTGACCATGGTACAAATTTATGTGGTGAACAGTAAATATTTAAACGGATGTTTAAACGATGTTTGGCACTTCACCGCCCGATTACGTAACAGTCGGTGAAGTAGCATCTGGTGAACTCCACCCTAAGGGGTACGCAGGTATGAGGTTTTTTTTTAAAGTGGTACGCAGAAAAAACTAATTGGGAACCACTGGTCTAGAGCAGTTCCAAATTTAACCTTCGTAAAGGGCAAGGTAACCGTTATAGCATAGCATTTAACAGATTGCTAAGAGAGAGTTATTTTTTCAACAATTGCTTGGTGGTATAGCCTTTTTTACAGAAGCGCTCAGGGTGGGTTTTCTAGTGGCTCTTACTGATCTAAACCGAATCAAATAATTTATTTAATACAATCATCATCATCATCATCAGCCTTTACGTCCCACTGCTGGGACACTGACCTTTTCTCAAAAAAAGAGTATGGGCCGTTATCTAGCACGCGGGCCCAGTGCGGGTTGGTAGATGTCGCATGCCCTTAAATGTTGCAGTTCTTGGACATGCCGGTTTCCTCACGATGTTTCCCTTCACCGTTTTTGAGCGATGGCAAATCTGCACATAACTTAGTCATAGGTGCGGGGCCGAGAGGATTCGAACTCGGTGTCGGCGCGTTGTAAAGCGCACGCGGTTACCGTCGCTTTCATACAATAAAGATTATTTTAAGAAATCTTACAAAAAAAAAAATCATAACATACACTGTGGACAAACAAAGAAACTTTTATCCTACCAATATTATAAATGCGAAAGATTGTGTGTGTGTGAATGTTATACACGTATCACCGTAAGTATAAGTTTCACGTTTATAGCGATGATGGCTCAGTGGTAGTGACGTCGGCTTGCGATCCGTAGGACGTGGGTTCGAATTCTACAATGAGCTTGAGCTTTCAGTGAAGGAAAACATCGTGATGAAACCATAGCCAGTTTCCAGTCCAGGTGTAGCGTGGCGCCATCTTCGACCACATCGTCACTTAACATCGGGTGACTTGTGGTCAAATGCTACCCTGTAAATAGTAAAAAAAAAAAAACGTGTCTGTGTGTGTCACATACACAGACACGCGCGTGTGTGTGTGGGAGTGTCTGTGACATCGTAGCTTACGAAGGGATGAACCGATTTTGATTGTGTGTTTTGTTTTTGTTTAAAAAGTGAATTATGAGTGTTCATCGCTATGTTTCATGCAAATCGGTGCAAGATGTCAAGGGGAATGGAAAAACTAAAAAGCAAAAAAAAATAAAAAATCTTTCACTTGGAACACGAGCTGTAGCCTTCATGCTAAATAGGACGTCTCTAATCCATCGTGCATAGATAATGCAGACAGCTATACAAATTACACGAGTGACCGGAACGAGTTGCTAGCCAACGCAATGGATCGATTTTTTTCGACAGACATAAATAAGGCTGGAAGGACAATGACGAAGTTCTGTTCAAACGCGGCCAATAAACGAAAGTAACTTAAAATAATTCATAACTACACATTAAATATACTGTTTTATTATTTATTTATTTATTTAATTAGAACGGATTTACCACTTATACTAATTATAATAACATGTCATAACAAAATAAATATAGAGGTCAAATAATTATCTAAGTCACAATCAAATTAAAATACAACATAAAAGAATAGAATAGAAACATTAATAGAGTAGAAAACAGGGTAAACAAGAAAACAAATGTATGATGAGAAATAAATTACATATAAAGACACCACTATCACCCATTCGCCTCGCAGTACTTCAAGCATTCTGACAAAATTACCTTCCATTCATCAGCAAACATATCACAGTCGGGGTTGGTGTCCAGGAGGGCATCCAGTGCATTTTTAAACTACCATGGCCTTAACATTAGAATTAGGTTTTATAACACAAAAAAAAAACACCTGTCATAGCTCGCGAGTGGGATACCGTGAGTTTTGTGTGTCGAGCCATCATCGCTATTAAAGTTTTAGGTACTAATAAGATTTCTCTCGTCTTGAATTTCACTTGGAATTTTAAAGCAAATGAAACCGCGGCGCGTTGCTAGTTCTCTATTAATTACAGAAAAATACTGATAAACGTATCAAAAAGCTTATACAGCCATTAATAGCGCAAACATAATGTCCATCATGCAAGACCTTTCATCCTAAAGGTGAGCTCAGTATCGAGAGGTCATCATAAGCTGGCCACGTGGGGAACTGGGTCAATAACGCAATAGATAATTTTCAGCACTTGATATTTAATGAGTTATTATTATTTGAGATGAAAGAGAATTCAATAGGGCTTGCAACTATGACGAGTAGACTGGTTAGAGGCAAAGGTCGTGCGCTGTCAGTAGCTACGATAGCAATCTATCTGTAGTACGTAGGTTTACCCAAGGACGTCGCCAATCGCAAACCAATGATAAAATTACACTCTTTCACGCTAAAGTACAGTCAACGACAAAAGTCGCTGAACAATCACACTTTTTTCTATTATCCTCATCATCTTAGACATCAATTTTTGACCTCATCATCACCTAAAATCAGGTGTGTTATTTTGTGGTCAAAAAAAAATGTAAAAAAAACAATAATAATTACTTATTTGAAACGCATTTGGAAAATCGAGAACGTTCAGCTACTTTGCAACTGCAGCGACAAAAGTAGCTGATCGTTCTCGATTTTCCAAATGTGTGTCAAATCAGTAATTATTATTGTTTTTTTTACATTTCACATGGTGTCATTTTGAGCACAAATAACACACCTATGACATGAAATCATCATCATCATTATCAGCCTTTCACGTTCCCACTGCTGGGACTCTGGCCTTCTCTCAGAGAGAGAGTATGGGCTGTAATCTACCACGCTGGCTCAGTGCGGGTTGGTAGCTGTCGCATGGCCTTGAATGTGGCAGTTCTTGGACACGCCGGTTTCCTCACGAAGTTTTCCTTCACCGTTTTGAGCGATGGTGAATCCGCACATAACTTATTAAGTCATAGGTGCGGGGCCGAGAGGATTCGAACTCGGTGTCGGCGTCTTGTAAGGCGCACGCGTAACCGTTCGGCCACCATCGCTCATTCATGACATGAAATATCGATCCAAAACCGCGGATAACGGATCAGGATCGATTATTAATTTCGGGCTTATGTCATAGGCGCGGGGCCGAGAGGATTCGAACTCGGTGTCGGTGTCTTGTAAGGCGCACGCGTTATCGTTCGGCCACCATCACTCTATCACTGTGTGTATTTATTTTCTTACGTAACTCGTAACTTCCTATAGAACCATTTCATTCTGCAACAATAATGTGACATTGAAATTTGTAAAGCGTGACTTTGTAATAAAAAAAAATATTGGCAAAGAGCGCGTCTGCCACGCACATGATAGGGTTCCCTCGTGTTTATTACGTAGCCAGTTTTGGTCTATACCCAGTCGCCTCAACCAACTCTACCACTAATGATGGCAACTGAGGAAAAAATCTCAGTGGTGAAAATCGCAACGTTTTATTTTGGAAATAGACCGCTAGTTCAACTATGACATTTAAAAATCACAACATCTACTAATATTATACATGCGAAAGTTTGTGAGTGTGTGTGTGGAATGGAGATAGCTTATACCCCGGATTAACACATCGGCTTATTTTTTTTTCCCGGAAAAAGGTTCCTGCAGGACAACGAGAAGACGCAGGTAAAACCGCATGGCGAAACTAGTACTAAATAAAAATCACATGTTTATTTTAAAATTTGTAGTTTGATGTATGAGATGCTCAATGAAATTGATAAGCTGAGTATTTTCAGAGTTTTTTTTTTCGTTGACCGAATTACCAATATTGCCGTCTACGGTATTCTAGCCCTACGGATCCCTAAAAAACTGATAAAAACATGATCGACGTCTCGAGCAATCGAGCATCAGATTGCAGTATGTTTGAGATGTGTTTCTATGATTCACTCACACATACTATATCTGTTACTATACCAGAGATATCTTCGCATAGGTACAGTCAACGACAAAAGACGCTGAACAAAAACATATTTTCTGATTCTCTAAAATCATCTTAAACACCAACCTTAGAACGAATCGTCACTTAACATCACGCGTGTTGTGTTATGGTCAAACGCAACCTTGTAAGTTGTAAGCAGAAAACAAACAAAACTGACTTAAAAAAAAATGACATGAAATACATTTATTACTGACACACACAATGGTGTCGATTCGGTTTTGCATTTTCTAAAACTAAACTAAATTTGACAGGTCTAATAGTAATGCCATCCTTTTTTTACTTCAGTGGTTAGAAAAAGACAGCAATACTGTTAGACCTGTCAAATTTAGTTTAGTTTAAGAGAATGTAAAACCGAATCGACACCATTATCGCACAAATTAGGGACATGAACAAAAAGTAACAATCACACATAAAATATACACGTGCGACATTGCGCGATGTCAGAAATAGGTCCCGCCTCAGCATACAACTAACTAGTAAGTGATTTTCTACGCACGCATTTGGTAAATGCAGAATGATCAGCTACTTTTGTCGCTGACTGTACTAACACATCGGCTACTAGCTGATAGATGGTTTATTAATTCGGCCGTTAAAGTATGTAAGTATAATACCAGAATGCTGGCCTATACTCGTATATTGGACAAAGAATAAGCCTCGCTATTCAGCGAGGCAATGCCGCCAGCATTCTGGGCACGTTGCTAGACATCAAGGATCGTTTGAACTATCTATAGACCTTCTTTAGTTAGTTCAAACGATCCAATATATGTGCCTATATGTATAAACGTATATTTATAAATAATCGTAGGCTTGGTTTTTTTTTTATATTTTAGTTTAGTTAAGTAATTCATTGTTATTTCAAATAAATTATTTATTTATTATATATTTATTCAATTCAATTAATACTACGGCTAAGCCAATTACATTAATTCATCACTATTCATCATTAATAAACCAAACTAAATACGAATTATATCAATACAATAAAAATAAAATCTTAGTTAATATAAAAATAGTAATAACAATAACAATAATAATAATTAACAAATCTTCCCAATCAAAAATACACCCCTTCATACGTCCCACTCACAAAACTTCAGGCACACCGACAGTAATTCCACCCATCCGATCATCAATATAGCGATGATGGCTCAGTGGTAGTGACGTCGGCTTGCGATCCGTAGGACGTGGGTTCGAATCCTACAATGAGCTTGAGCTTTCGGTGAAAGAAAACATCGTGATGAAACCATAGCTTGGTGGTAGGGTATTTTCTAGTACTCGCCCGGCTAGCTACCATCCTCTCGTTAAGAATCTGTCGCCGTGCACCTATCGGTGTGTTCCGGCAGCCTCACTTGAGAGCCAGTTCCCAGTCCAGGTGTAGCGTGGTGCCATCTTCGACCACATCGTCACTTAACATCAAGCGACTTGTGGTCAAGCGCTACCCTGTAAATAGTAAAAAAAAAAAAACCTTAAAAAAAAAAAGTATAATATATCCGGATCAAACAAACAATCAAATTTTTTCTCTTTATATATTAGTAAGTATATAGAGAGAGATAGACAAGCTTTTACATAACTTCACCTGTTTCTGTACACTTTGTTTAGTCAAGTGGTTAGTACACTGTTTAGTGAGTAGTGATAGTACTGATTGCTGATAGTGTCCGACCGAAACAGATTCTTCAGCCGAAACCGAACTTTCGGTCAGGCTCTCAGTTTCGGCCGAAACCGAAACCGAAACTTACGTACACATGGTAAAATTTCTACTTTATATACTGAAATCTTGAGTATTTTTTTTACATTTATTTGCATACATACATTATATACAGATAGTTAAGAAGTCACTCTACCTGCAGGCAGCGACCTAAATCAGGTTTTTCATTTGTAGATGTTTAGTTTTATATAGATAGTTTAGCTGTAGTATTTAGTTTAATTTTTTATCCAATTGTATATATTATGTTGTTTTGTTATATTATATCTAATAAAAATTTACCGTTATAGGCTTCTGTTAAGAAGTGTTAAATAATAAAAATACCAAAACAAATATATTTTTATTATTTCGGTGATGGTTTCGGTAACACTTGAGTTTCGGCGGGCCGGCACTATGGGCCATTTTTTCACCAAAACCGAAACAAAGGCCGAAACTAGATTTCTTGGCCGAAACCGAAACCGAACTTTCGGTCGGTCACTAATTGCTGATACTAAATTTGTATTCGCAAAATCACGATATTTATAAAACATGTTCGAGTAAAATGTGACGACTGGCTGCTTTATCAGTTTACGCTGGCTAAACGGTTCGATTAGAACTGATGTAATGTATGAAGGAAATGTAGGCTTTTAGTAGATCTACAAAAAAGTCCGCGACATTAAATATCTAACTAACTCCGATGGCTCAGCGACCCAAAGTGTGTCTTGGCCTCCGAAACGAGAGAGCGCCACTTTTTTTTTTTTTTTTTTTTTTTTTTTTATAAACTTCGGCCTCCGTCTTGGCGGGACGGGTGGGGGTCACTGTAATAGTCTACCCACCCGCCCCGACGGAGAGGCCCGGAACTCAGACATTCCGGGCCCCATATCACACCAAACAATAGGAGGGGGTGTCCAGCTTGAAGCGACACCCCCCCGACACAACACCACACACTGGTGGGGCGGGAGGAGGCGATCCGAAGGCGCCTCCTTCTACCGCCACTTCACCCTGGAAGAAACTATATGGGCGGGAGGAGGCGGGAAAAGTCGCCTCCTTCTACCGCCCAGAAAGAAAATACACACAAAAAAAACACCACCAAACAAAAAAAAACGCCACTCCTCCCTATCCTGAGCGATGTCAGCCCTGTGGGCCTAGACAACGTGCAACCGATTTTAAGCGTTTCGTTTTCTCCGATCGCTAACGCTTCGTCGTCCAATAGGATCGATTAGTTAGCGCTCGCCTGTCAAATGTGTCACTTGGTTGCACTTAGTGCTATCTAAGCGCTAACTACTTACCTTCCTTTCCTTCCTTAGTTTCATTCTTTTTTCATTCTCTGATGCTCGACGGTAGTAATGTATGTATTTATTGCAAGTAACAAAAAAGTGTATGGTTTTTGTTTATTCTTTTTTCTTAATTTTTGTTTTGTCTTGTTTTTTTTTTATCATAATAATATGTAGTATTTGCTTTTGTTATTTTTGTGGTTGTATTTTTTGTATTTCTGTTTGTTTGTTTTTTCATTTGTTGTTGAATGTGTGGTTGGGTACCTCCTACCTCTGTGCGACGTCATCAAACGGTTCCAACGGAAGACCAGCGCTGGTTTTCTAACCAGCATTTTGCTGAGTTGGGGCCGATTTGCGACACTGACATTTTTGTGTACTGACACTGAGTTCTGTTACTGTATATAGTTTCTCTTTTTTTTTTATACAATTTGTACCAAGAGTGTTGTTGTTGCAAATAAACATATATTCTTTCTTCTTTCTTTCTTTCTTACTTGGCTAGGCATTTGTATGGCGGGTTTCGTTTTTCGCAGGAGATAACTAAGCGTTTCGTTTCACGGAATAGAAAGATGATCCATTGTCTACCAATTTTTTAATCATTTTCGCTTGACCACGTGACTTAGCGATAACTTATGTCATTCCCATACATTTGTGTACTTTTCTACATTCGTTAGCGCTAGGAGAATGTGACATTGTCTAGGCCCGCAGTTCAGAGTGTGGAGCTCGCGCAGGTCCGCATCCACCGCGTCCCTCCAGCGGTATCTAGCGCGTCCTGCAGCCTACGGCCACTCGCTCGTCCCAAATAAGAACGCTTTGCCGCCCGATCCTCCCCCCATGCGCACTACGTGGCCAAGCCAACGCAGTCGGTGCGATTTAGTTTCACCGACCACGTTGGACTCGCCCTTCTTCTTCTTGCCCTGGTCCCATCTACTTGTGGTCGGCGCAGCATGTACTCTTCTTCCACTCTCCCCTATCAGCCGTCATCGCTTCATTCACTCCCCTTTCATTCATATCAACCCTCACACAATCCATCCATATTTTCTTTGGTCTTCCCCTTCCTTTCCATCCATCAACATTCATACGTTGGGCTCTCCCACTAGGTCTAATAGTCAATAGTTATTTTTTCAAATTATTATATATTTTTTGTGATCACTTTAAAACGTCAAACTTAAAACTAGCTACGCCTGTTGCAACCTCCTTACGCCGGCAAAAGAACAGGCAAGAAACGTCCAGCAGGTAATTTTATTAGCGCGATTACATTGCCAATTTTATTCTTAAAAGTAACTAGCTGATCCGGCAAACTTCGTATCGCCAATAAAAGACACCTTTTAAACCTTCCCTGAACGCCCACAAACATTTTAAGATGAAAATTATCCAAATCGGTCCAGCCATTCTCGAGTTTTAGCGAGACTAACGAACAGCAATTGATTTTTATTTATAAGAAGAAGAAGAAGAAGAAGAAGATTGATTGTATTGGAGCAAGTACTATAAAATTTCAAGCTTTCTGTTTTGTCATCTAAATAAAAGCAGTAGCAGATATTTAATGTTATTGTCCGAAATGACAATAAACATTGTATATCTGCTGACTTTTATTTTCAACGGTGTTGAGGAAAACTCCGTTTATCAATGATAGCCGGGGAGTCAGAGATAGAATTGAAAACTATGCCGCTGCAATCTCTATGCAAACACACGTGACCAAATATTTGCTTAATAACAAATACTTCAACTACACCTTGTATTTGCATTGCTTATTCAACAAACAACTCGACATCGGTAGCTGTGTTGATAAAGGAAAACTGTTATCAGTCATAAGGCGATGATGGCTAAGTGGTAGTGACGTCGGCTTACGATCCGTAGGACGTGAAATCAAATCCTACAATATTAAGCGTTAAGACGAGGAATTGGCAATATTGGCTGCAGGAATCTCCTTTTTTCTCAGCAATCACAAAACATACAGAGCTAATATTTATGTACTTTAAAGATCATGTTTTTGACATCAAATTGTCAGAAGGATAACACGATTGGTTAACTTTCATAGCAGAGAAACAATGATCGAAAACTGCCCTCTAAAAAAAAGATTTTCATTTTACAGGCATACAAAACTGATTTAAGAGTTGAATTTTTTTTTGTATTGTGTATACACATTCTTCAAAGAACTACAGGTTTAGTTTTATATAATTAACGAAAGTTTTCATTTTAAACGAAAAAAACCTTCTTATGACGCATACGACCTTACGGCATTAGTCAGCTCGCTTGCGTTTTTGTATGGAGCTGATTTCAGATTCATTGCTTATCACGGCGTCCTCTTAAGGTGGATGATCCCAGAGCTCATCACGCTATGTTGTCAAGAGATGGCGCTGATGTCATTTTTTACCTAAATTATTTTTTTACGTCGAAAATAACAATCTTATTCGAACCAAACACTAAAGCGCGCGTTCTATAGCGTTACTCAATTGTAAATTACCCAAATCTTCATTTAATAAACTAATAAATTACTCGTAACGCTTCTCTTACTGCTGGTGTCACAAATTTACGTACTTACACACGCACACGTAGACATAAAGTATGTCATTAGAACGCATCTAAGGTGGTTGCTTGCGGTCCGCCTAGCAGCCCAGCGTCAATAGATGGCGTTGTTTCTAATTAACGCATCTTATTTTATTATGAATGAACAGGTGCATATTAATTTAATAATAATTATGTTTACCGGTAATGGCGTAATATGTTTTATGTATCCAACAATATTTCAGATGTGTTTTAGTTTTCAAAACACTTATTTGTGCCAAACAATATCGCGGCGGTAGTGGTGTATGGCAGCTAACTACTCACGCACACATAGAAAATGGTCTTGTTGTACACGAAACCATTTGCTAATTTCGTCCTTTCGTTTACTGTATAGGTTAGACCAGTGGTCAAACCTCTCAGTAGTTCTTTACTAATAACTAGGTTCCGAGTTCGATCCCTGCCTCAGATTTTTGGTAATTTTCTTTGATTTGGATGAAATTTAGAATGAAGATGGCCTATACCCTTTATTACCTATACTCTCTACTCTCCTACCAATAAAGACATTGGCTATTGTAATACTTTATTATGAAACAATCAGGATTATTTATTATACATGTACATAGTATCAAAATAAAAAACAGTCAATCACCAATAGTCTTTTTATTTACACATTCTTAAAATATTCAATAATTCACAATTCTTCGTCAATATAAAGTCCTGCTGGTCGCACAGTTTTTTTCATTTTTTCCATGAACTATGTTCTGGCCACAGACTCATTGTGTTGGCCATATGCCATGTTATTGGTCATAACATTGTTTTTATACAAAATGCTTTTGGTTGTGGCATGGTGTTGTCGCTTTTCGTTTACATATCTGCAACAAAGCTATAATTAAAGTATATTCTAATTTGTATCCCAACCTGGCCATACGAAAACCACGGATTTATGTCTACTAAACACTACTAAAGAAACAAACATGACTTTGAAAAACTAACCATTCCAAATCGGCTGGCTGGCCTGTCGCATTTATATGTAGTGTAAACATCATTTTCATGTTGTCCTATGGTCAGAAGTTCAATTCCTTTTATTTCCTCCGTTGTTTTTTGGAAGTCTCGAATTTTCGAGAGACATGCTTCTTTCAAATCTGTTTCCACAATTGGTTCATTTGGTTTAGTAGTTACGTTGATACGTGGTAACAAACATTCACACGCACAAATTTTTGCATTTATTATATTAGTAGAATAGAATTTCGTTTATTTCAAGGTGTCATTTACGAAGTAAATAAGCGTAGGAACATTATATGTCATCATATTGTTTATTTCAAAGGTATTTGAATACACTTTCAGCAAGGGCAGTTGTAGAACAACGTCCTTGATCCTCCGAAAATTAGATTTGTGGTGACAGCCAGCCAGCAGGGCTTTTCCGGTTATACAAAGGTACTCTGTGGCAGGGCTGTTGCTGGCCTCAGCTGGCGTAGTGGTGCACGATTGTATCTGCTGATTTCCATCAATAATTTTCCAACGTTGATCAACCTTTTTTACAGAGTAAAACTATAAACAACAACTTGCCTAGCAACGTAGCAACTAGTCAAAAATGCATTTTACGTGAATGACGTAACCAAAAAACTCATAGAACAGTCTGATTAGACTATACTAGCTGCACCCCGCAGTTTCACCCGCGTGTCCTACAGTTTATCGATATTTTTTTTTATAAAACTATTGTAGTAAAAGAAACACTAAATATTAAGTGAAGCTTACCACTTACCACACATACACATACATTAGTGAAAACCGCACCCTAATCGGTTAAGCCGTTTCTGGAATTAGCGCGCACAAACGCACAGACAAACAGACATACAGTCAAACAGACAAAAATTCCATTTATCATTGTTTTGGGTTCTATTGCGTTGATAAAGACCCCCAATAATAGCTTTTCTCATTTGTCTTTCACTAGTTTTCAGCCGCGGTTTCACCCGCGTCTTCCCGTTATCCCGCAGGAACCTTTTTCCGGGATAAAAAGTAGCTATAAACTATTTCCATTCCAGTAGTTACGGTGATACGTGGCAATAAACATTCACACACACAAACTTTCGCATTTATAATATTAGTAGGAAAGGATAGGATGTACAGACAGCGATCAGTCACAGTTTTATTTTATGTATAGGTAAATAAATTTTTATTGTAAATGTGGATGTGGATTTGGATTCCGTCTTCTTTACCGCTTAGACTGTTTTATTGAAAAATATACCTTATTCCGTTTGATAACAATATGTATAGTATTACATTGATAGATATCGGTTGATTTCGGTTTTTTTTTTGACGTTTATGATTTGAAGCGATGATAGCTCAATCGGTTGCGCATTGAACTTCCGTGCTGGACAGCACATGTTCAAATACCAACAATAAGTATGAGGTTTCGGTGAAGAAAAATATCGTGCCAAACCACAACATGGTGGCTTATTATGTAATATTTGAGACTTTAGATCAGATACCTATCTAGTAGATAATACTCTCATTAGCCCAGTAACTTCGCTAGCTACTTATGTTGTAGTTAGTACCTTACCTACCATACCTTTACCTACCAAATATTTATTTGATAATGCGGTAGTGCGGTACCAACACACTGGGTATCAAATATAGGGGTGTGACTTGAAAGGGAAAAAATCGATTAAGAAATAATCGATTTTTATCTCTTTAGATTAAATCGATTTGTAAAAACGATTTTTCGATTTGTTTTACAAATCGATTATTTTTCGATATTGTACAAATCGATTATTTTTTGAATTTTTACTAAGCGATTGTTTTTATTTATATAATCGATTTGTAAAAAACAATTATTTAAATAAAAATAATCGATTTGTAATATAATCATCGATTTTTTAAATATCGATAAAAAAAGATCGATTAATATAAAAATCGATTATTTTGTTCACATCCCTAAACTATTTTAGCAAGGTAGGTACATACCTACCACCGTGGTAGGCGACCTCTTGCAAGGGCGATCTACCATTTCTAGTTCTACCGCCAAGTACCTAACTAACTATATTATCAATAGTAGGTATCTATCTACGTAGACCGTATGTATTTAGATTTACGTTCTAATGTAAGTATGTTGTCAGCTGCCTGGTTACCATAATACATACAAGTCGGATGGCCGTGTGAGAAACTATCGCAAGATATATATTTACTTTACTTATTTATTAACTTATTTTCCTACTTTGATTACCTGGGCGAAATTCTATCACTTAGGTTATCAAAGTGGATTAGACCTCCACGACCTTGACTACCAACCCGTTTCGATTTACGTCTTCGGAACGGAAAGTAAAAATTGCCCCAAAATCAACAAAATCGTTCATGCACGACTTGGCAAGTCGAAATATCGTGGCGAGCGAGACAGAAAATCATTCTTCACTAGTCACGCCCGATCTTGCAACGTCGCATAATTTTTAGCTATTGACAAACTATAATTTCTTCTGTGACGCTTCAACGTTGTCGTATGCCACCATTCGCTCACTGCACAAGGTCTACATCTAAATAGTTCATCGAAATTCAGATAGATGGCAGGTTAAAATCACCTAATTCAAGTCCGTCAACTTCAGTGCCACTCACGCACACATGTGTATAAAAATACGATTTTTCCGATGTAAAATTACATGGAAAACATAATTTTTGTAAGAAAAACTGATAGTTCGCGAATGGGTAATTAATTGAACAATTTAAGAAAATTTTCATACTTCATTAGAATAGTTCGCGTGATCCATATCGCCCTTCTTGAGTTTGTATGGGAAATTGCCCGAACCCATTCACCTTAATTATTAACGCTATTATGTGAGTGGCTACACTTGAACGGTCAACGTGAATGCACTTGAGTTATCGGCTAACGTCAAACGCCAATGTGAATGCCGTTGTCAAATGTCGTGGCCACACTTATGTCAAACGTCAATCATCGCGCTATTGAACGGCATTTCCCGTTAGTGTGGCCCCAGTATAATTCAAGTGCATTCACGTTGACCGTTCAAGTGTAGCCACTCACCTATTAGCGTTAATAATTAACGCAATATTTATCGCGATGATAAGCATTAACATTTCCCTTGACGTCGACCTTAGTGTGGCCCCAGCATTACTGAGCTATCAACGCTTCACGTTTGGCATTTGTGCTAAATCTTCTTACGTCGTAAATCTTAACTTTGAACTCGTAAACGATTTAATGAGGAATACTAATTGCCAGCAGCAACGGCAAGATAAGTGATGGTAAATTTATTTTTCGTTATTTACCTGCTTGGTAGCCACGACATGACGTTTTTACCTGTTCGCTTTGCAATTGACTTTGCCAACACTTATCTGAGTCTATTCAGTCTTGGATATTTCTATCTATTAAAGTATTTAAGTATGTACATCGTTGTCTAGTACCCATAAAACAAGTTTCGAGCTTAATTCGGGGCTAGGTCAATTTGTGTGCAATGGTCCCCAATATAAATTTTATTTTATTTTAGCTTATACCCTGGATTAACACATAGGTTACTTTTATCCCGGAAAGGGGTTCCTGCGGGATAACGGGAAGACGCGGGTGAAACCGCGGGGCGCAACTAGTATTATAAATGCGAAATTAACTCTGCCTCGCTTTCACACCTTAACTACAGGACCGATTGAAACGAAATTTGGCACCGAGATAGTTTGAACCCTGAGGAAGGACATACGATACTTTTCATCGTGATAAACTGTAGCCCACGCGGGTGAAACCGCGGAGACAGCTAGTGTCTTATCAGAAAATCTGTAGGATTTCTTGTTTACGAGATACAGCGCGAAACACCTTTGCACCCCATTTTCCAAGATGGCGGCTGGGGGACAAGAGTGGCAACCCACTCTTGTCCCCAGCCGCCATCGTTTTTTAAACTTAAACTTATACTAACCCACTACACATAAAAAAATAAAGTTACGTCCTCTGAGAAACGCACGCTAAGGCCTAAAAAATGTAACATTTCAATGAACTACACTGCATTGTATATTGTATACCAGTTGCGCCCCGCGGTTTCACTCGCGTCTTCCCGTTATCCATTTTTCCTAAAATAGCCTATGCGGTAATCCAGGGTATAAGCTATCTCCATTCCAAATTTCATTCAGATCCGTTCTGTAGTTATTACGTGAAAGAGTAACAAACATCCATCCATCCATTATCACAAACTTTCACGTTTATAATATTAATAGGATCTCGACGAATGTGCAAAGCAGCGGCCATAAAATGAATGCGGCCTTGGATTTTGCCCGTAACATAACATTTATTATTAACAGAAACCACAAAACATATCTTATTCATTAAAGTAAGTATATTTACGGCCACAAAATCATCATTGTAAACGTTCCATTGTGTTCCTATAATAATAGTCAGTGAGGATCGGTTGACGAGCGTTGAATGGGATGTGAGAATTTGTAATACCGAAACTATGTATTGGTTTGAATACCGATAACGGGTTTTGAAACTTTTTTTTTTTTTTTTATGTAATAGATTAGCAAACAAGCTGACGGCCCGCCTGATGGAAAGCGGTCACCGTCGCCTATGGACATCTGCAACACCAGGGGAGTTGCCGATGCGTTGCCGACCTTTAAGAACTCTTTTTACACCCATCTTGAAGGATTGCAAACTATTTATTTTAGGGACTAAGTATTTGTGATAACTGATATTGAGTTTGGTTTCAACGTAGGTATGTCCGTTTGCTCATTGGCTATAAGACCAACTAATGTGCAATCCACGTTGTTATTCGACAAGGTAATCGATTGGACACGCACTGGGACAACGCGGTAGATTACTTATTATTATTATTTTTATTATTTATTTATTTAATTAAAACGGTAAAAAAAAAAAAACCAATTACATTACATTACGATCCATACTGTCTCTCTGAGAGAAGGCCAGAGTCCCTGCGGTGGGGAAGTAGTACGCTGATGATGATAAATTCTACGACGACCGATGTGGCGCAATGGGCGGATAGCCGACTGTAAAGCGTGAGGTCGCGGGTTCGATTCCCGCTACAGGACAAATATTTGTGCATTGAAAAAAAAAAGCGCAAGTATTTGTTCTGTGTCTGGGTGTTGTGGATCCCCGATCCTCGTAGTTTCTGATACCCTAGATACAGGGAAACCTAGTTAGGGGTCGGTCAGAGGCTATGTATGTGAATGTGCGGGCATTATTATTATTAAAAAAAATAAATATTAAAGGATTATATATCAATAGTTGCGCCCCTTGCTTTCACCCGCGTCTTTCCGTTATCCCACAGGAACCTTTTTCCGGGATAAAAAGCAGTGTGTTAATCCAGGGTATAAGCTATCTCCATTCCAATTTCATCAAAATCGGTTCGGTAGTTACGTTGATGCGTGGTAAGTGGTAACAAAAAATAGGTTATGATATGCTGCACCTACGCTTTTTTCATTTTAAGTACGTAACGTAACCATCTTTTTGTTTTTTTTTTTTTTTACTATTTACAGGGTAGGTAGCGTTTGACCAGTCACCTGATGTTAAGTGACGATGTGGTCTAAGATGGCGCCACGCTACACCTGGACAGGGAACTGGCTCTCAAGTGAGGCTGCCGGAACACACCGATAGGTGCTATATCTGAAGCAAATAAATTATTTTGACTTTGACTTGACTTTTACTATTCTTGTTTCTCGTGGCATCGCGCATCGGGTTGGTTCGCGTTATCCCACGATAAATAGCTTCTCTCAATCTAGTTATCGTGAAACCGAATACCGTTTTCGTTATAACGTTAATACATAGTTACTGAAACTATTTACGGTTTGTTACGCCCATCGCTATTTTGAGTAACTGATGACAATATTGGCAATCATAATAGATAGAATGTACCGTCAATGAGTGACAGAATAATGATATTTTGTGTTCGAATAACTCAGTAACCTTGTATATAACGTTGTGTTTAGAATCTTCTATCTAAATATGTAACATGCGACTCGCCCCGGCTTCTTGTAAGTAGGCAAAGATCTTGACAGCCGGAAGTTTTTCCAAATCCGTTAAATATAGACTAGACATATCGCTGGAAAGGGGGCGTCCATTACGTGAGATGTTCTAGGGGGGGGGGGGGGGGGTCAAGCTAAAACTAAATTTGGTACAGAGATAGTCTAGAGCCTGAGAAAGGACATAGGCTACTTTTTATCGCGATGAACTGAAGAAGAACTGTTGAAGGTCAAAATTCTGGGAGACTGAACTGTAAGGGGTAAGCCTGACGCTTATCATCATGCGAGCCCTAGAAAAGGCCGTACTACGAAGCAATTATTAATTAATTGATAATTATTAGCCTTCGCCTCGTTGTGTTTAGTTCATGGGCCAGAACCAGAACACGAATGAATGAAACTGTGATTTCATAAAACTTTTTTTTTTTTTTTACAGGGTACCTGTATAAATGGCACTGGAAACATGGTCCTTCGAGCCGGAACACAGTAATGAATAACTGGTAAAAGTGTGGTACTTCCCCAGGCTAACCTTTTTAAGGTTCCGTACCCATAGGGTAAAACGGGACCCTGTTACTAAGACTCCGCTGTCCGTCCGTACGTCCGTCACCAGGATGTATCTCATGAACCAGGATAGTTTGACAAATTTTTACAAAATCGGTTTAGTAAACTGAACACCATCTTGTTGGGCAAATGCTATTATAGCGTAGGCGAATTTTTTGCTGACAGTGCTTTTTGTGGTGAAATGTGACATTTCTGACATTTGTAATATCTTTTTGACCGTTTTATTTTTGACTATTTAATTGTTGTTATCTAATTGCCCTATGACCTTTTATTGATTCTTGTTTATTTATTTCTCACTCAATGATTCATTCTTTTTCTTTAATGTGATATTGTCATTATTATTATTATTTTCTCTTTTTTATTTT
Organism: Opisthograptis luteolata; assembly: GCA_931315375.2. Classification (NCBI taxonomy): domain Eukaryota; kingdom Metazoa; phylum Arthropoda; class Insecta; order Lepidoptera; family Geometridae; genus Opisthograptis; species Opisthograptis luteolata. The sequence goes on from OV928061.1 coordinate 4,005,906, forward strand.
TCTAGTTAATTTGATTTTGTAATTAGCGGCCATCCCACTCTATTTGTACGCCCATTTAGGCAAAACATGTTGTACCTATAATCCCTTTATTGAAGATCTGCATGCAATCTTGCTATGTAACAGCACATGTTTACAAATAAAATATCTTTATCTTTATCTAGTAGTTACGGTGATACGCGGTAACAAACATTTACACACACACACAAACTTTCGCATTTATAATATTAGGAGGTTCCCACTTTTAGTTCGTTTGAAAATGAAGCAGATAGAAAATTTTATGTTCCCAGTGTACTTACGGGGCATAAAGTGTTATTTTAGGTTGACGCAAGTGCATTGCCGTGCAGGATTATGCACTCAAAATTCTAAGTATCACTGAACTACATCGGTATATAGTGGAGATTCCACCGATTCGCACGAAGCGTTTTGCTTCTACCTTCATCATGCGTACCGCTAAGGCGTGGAACTCCTTGCCAGAGTCTGTTTTTCCCGATCGCTATAATTTGGGGATCTTCAAGGGAAGAGTGAACAGGTACCTTCTGGGTGTGCGTGCTACACCGTCGACCGCATCATCGCTTGGCAACAGGCGGGATGGCGGTCAAACACACACCTATTAGCAATAAAAAAAAAACTTCGAATAAATTTAATTAATTTTTTTTTTTTTATTATATTTTATTTACATGTGTATGCCGTTTGGGGTAGAAACTTCGGGTCCACGGGGGCCAGGCAGTCACGAAATATTTAGGGACTTGGCAAAGCTTCTATTTGACGCGACGGGTGACCAAAATGCTTGCTCATATTTTGGTCAAAAAATTAGCATTGCCATTGAACGAGGCAATGCTGCCAGCATTTTGGGCACCTTACCGTCTTCTGGAGGCTTACCCAATTTTTAGTGTATACTGTGTTTGATTTATTTTATTTCTAATATTTTTTAAAAAATTTAAAAGGCTTTAAAGTCTCACTTATGTACTTATCTCCATAATCTAGAAAAGCTAAGTCATCGGATATCTATGTTGATTCAACAGTGCAGTGACACTGACTCTCAGACAGACTGTGTTTACGTTTTTTTCTATAAACATTTGCTTTAGCACTAAAGGGGACTGTTTTGTAAGTTGAGTTATGTGTTACTGATTATCTCTTTTTATTAGGAACTAGCTGTTCCCCGCGGTTTCACCTGCGTGGGTTACAGTTCCCCATTTTTACCCCCTTAAGGGTTGAATTTCAGTTTTCTCGTGTCTCAAAGTCCCGGGGACTTATCTTAATTTTAGTTAGCTCGAGTCCCGGGAAATAAGTCTCGAAGTCCCGGGAATTCATGGGACTGATTCAAATTCAAATGTTTTTTATTTAATAGGATACATTGTGGTCACTTTAACACGTCAAATTTAAAACTCCTAACGTCCTCCCCCCTTCTAATTTGTGCTGTGCCCGACGGGGCCCATACGGACTAAATGTACCATTCAAAGTTATAGTTTTTTTAAGTTCTTTGTACAGTATCGTTGCAATAATATATGAATATGAACTAGCTACGTCTGTTTCAACCTCCTTACGCCGCAAAAGAACAGGCACAGGATCGAAGGCTGTCTAGTGTCCCGGGACTTTGAAATTGTCGGGAATTTCAAAGTCCCGGGACACTAGACAGCCTTGCATATATACATATATATTATGTAGTATGCAGTTCAAATCTATATTCTCACGTTATCAGCGTAAATAAAACGTGTTTACATCAGTTATTTCGCAACATATCACTTGAACATGTTTTGATTGTGATGACTAGAGCTGTACCCACATAATTATTTATTTAGTCAGTTTCGTCATGGGTAAACCCAACAACCATACAAACAGTGTATTTGTACCTTAGATAGTCGGACATTTAGGGTTCCCAACTATACTGTTTTCAACAGTATTATACTGTAAGACAAAAAACAGTTCTAAAACATATGTATTTAAAACAATAAATAAATAAAATGCTGTTCATTTTTCTAAAATACTGTTTAATATTCTTTACAGACCTGAACATACTTTCTTTCTTGTAAAAAAAGTTGGCAACCCTAGATACATTATGCGCGGTCTACATTATTCCAGTCCAGCGATCGAATCCAGCGCTGGATTGCTTACTGGAAAAATGTAATAAACCGGCACTGGAATGCACTGAATCTAGTTAGCATTCCAGTCCAGGAACTGGATTGGCGGTCTGCTTTTTAATCAAAAAAAAAATGTAGACGGCCAATCCAGTGTCATTTGAAACATTTTTCTTCTTGAAATCATTGGCACTGTAGTGTTCACACTTCAACGGCTTCTAAATAACTGGAATAATGTAGACGCTACAGATCCAGTCCAGCACTGGACTGGATTCTAGCTGGATCACTTGACTGGAATAATGTAAACCGGTCATTAGCTACCAGCGCCTCGCATAGACTTTGCACGAGGGGTAGGCAAAGTTTTTATCCCTTCTATTCGAAAAGTGTCGTTTGTTCCTCTATAAGCGGCTCTATTTATCACAATACCTATTTATCTACGATATCATCTTCTTTTCTCATATATATAACATCAGACCCTCGTCACCAAGTCCAATCTATTGTACTCATCAAGGCGATTCATATGAGTCCAAACACGAGGGGTTTACTAGAAGCCACTGCAGATATCCCCTACCCACCTTCCGGCTGCATCATCAGATCAGGTCGATGATACCAAATTATTGCATTGTCACCGAGATTACATACACATACAAAGTTTCAAGTCGATACGACAATTAGAAGTAGGTGAAAATTGACTTCTAAGATTTGATTACATTGTTAGTTAGTTAGTTACAAGTCAAGCTAATAAAAGTGTTTTAAAAAATCAATTGCTGTTCGTTAGTCTCGCTAAAACTCGAGAATGGCTGGGCCGATTTGGCTAATTTTAATATTGAAATATTTGTGGAAGTTCAGGGAAGGTTTAAAAGGTGACTTTTATTGGCGATACGAAGTTCGCCGGTTAGCTAGTAATATCTATTTATCTACGAGTGGCTGCCAGTACTAGTTGGATGAGAAGAGCCGAAGACCGGGCTCAGTGGCGTGCCTTGGGAGAGGCCTATGTCCAGCTGTGGGCTGATACTGGCCGATGATGATGATGAAGGTGATGAATCAAACCGTTTAGCCAGCATAAGCTGATAAAGCAGCCAGTCGTCACATTTCTCTCCGACATGTTTTTCTAAACCTTAGAGCGTCTACCATCTGTGACCACAAGACTTGTAAAAAGGTAGACAATAAAAAACAGTTAATTAAAAATACAAAGAAACTATAATTATCAACACTTTGTAAGCACTAAGTACATATAAAGTATCTTTTACTACTTACAGGGTAGCGTTTGACCACAAGTCACCTGATGTTAAGTGACGATGTGGTCGAAGATGGCGTCACGCTACACCTGGATTGGGAACTGGCTCTCAACACACCGATAGGTGCTTGGCGACAGATTCTTAACAAGAGGGTGGTAGCTAGCCAGCCGAGTACTAAAAATACTCTACCACCAAGCTATGCTTTCATCACGATGTTTTCCTTCACCGAAAGCTCAAGATCATTGTAGGATTCGAACCTGCGTCCTACGGATCGCAAGCCGACGTCACTACCACTGAGCCATCATCACTATACAGTATGCAGTAGGTAGGGTTGGCAACTTTTAGGGTTGCCTACTTTATTAGCGAACTAGTAACCCTCTATGGTTTGGCTCGGGTAGGCAAAGATTTTGACAATTCGAAGCTTTCTCAAAAGAGGTAGTCAAGTCAAGTCAATCAATTTTTCTTTATACGATAGGATACATTGTGATCACTTCAAAACGACAAACTTAAAACTAGCTAAGCCTGTTCCAACATCCTTACGCCGGTAAAAGAACAGGCAAGAAACGCCCGGCAGGTAATTTTTTTGGCGCGATCACATTGAAAATTTTATTCATATTACTAATTGATTGAATTGGAGCAAGTTCACTAAAATCCCAAGCTTTTTTTTGCCATCTAATGGTCCGATATTTTTTTAATTAGCTTTACTAATAAGATTTCTCTTGTTTGTTGTACACATTGGGATATGAGAACCTGAATATTAATGAGTTGCGGGATCACAACTAAAGCAGACCAGACCCCACAAGCAGCACCCGTTCAGGAGTTGACGCATGTGCCAGCCATCGCTCTCCTCGACCATATAAAGAAGACCATGAAAATATTTAATGTCTTTTTGTAGACCGAAATTAATAATTAACCCTAATCCGTTATCCGCGGTTTTGGATCGATATGTCATGTCATAATATATAATTTTAGTAGTAATCTGTCAAGTCCTAGACCTATTATGACATGAAATATCGTCCCAAAACCGCGGATAACGGATCGGATCGATTATTAATTTCGGGCATAAATGACGACCGCCAATAAATGTCCAGTTGGCAGCCCTGATTGTGGGCATGATATGTATGATTTTATTGTGCGTGTGTGTGTATGTGACTCATACAAAAAACATCGTCTCTCGTTGCGTCCCTTTATTGATCCAATTTGTATTCATTATTATGTACGCGTGCTTGTATTTAATATTTATTATCTCATAATTGTCGCCGGGCGCTCTCTGCTTGAGATAGAGTTATGTGAATTATGATGACTGTATTGTATGTTTAATAATAATAAAACCTACTTATATTATAAATGTGAAAGTTTGTGCATAAGGAGGAAGGATGTTTGTTACTCTTTCACGCAAAAACTACACATGCGTCAACTCGTGAACGGGTGCTGCTTGTGGGGTCTGGTCTGCTTTGGTTGTGATCCCGCAACTCGTTAATATTCATGTTCCCATATCCCAATGTGTACAACCAAACAAGAGAAATCTTATTAGTAAAGCTAATTAAAAAATATCGGACCATTAGATGACAAAAAAAAGCTTGGGATTTTAGTGAACTTGCTTCAATTCAATCAACTAGTAATAAGAATAAAATTGTCAATGTGATCGCGACAAAAAAATTACCTGCCGGGCGTTTCTTGCCTGTTCTTTTGCCGGCAGTAAGGAGGTTGGAACTGGCGTAGCTAGTTTTAAGTTTGACGTTTTAAAGTGATCACAATGTATCCTATTGAATAAATAAAAATTTACTATTGACTACAGAACGGATCCGAATGAAATTAGGAATGGAGATAGCTTATACCCTGGATTAACACATGGGCTACTTGTTATTAAAAGGTTCCTGCGGGATAACGGGAAGACGCGGTTTACTCTCTGTTTGTTGCTTTTTCACGAAAAAACTACAAAACGGATTTGACTGAAATTTTGAATGGAGCTAGCTTATAGACTGGATTAACACATAGGCTACTTTTTAAAACGTTTTTTTATTAAAAGGTTCCTGCGGGATAACAGGAAGACGCGGTTTATAATATTTGTAGGATGTATCATCAACATTCATCAGTCTCACGAAGTTAAAGTCTGACTTCGGGGTATTTCCCCGTACCTTCCATGATACAAGGAAAATACGAAGTCTAAAGAGTCTAAGTCTAGTCTAAGATTACATTTTAAAGTGCAGCTGCTAATGTCTCAGTCAATACATGTATGAAAGTTTAATGGTTAATTTAACAGGTACGGAAAACTGTTAATAACTTCAAAAAGAAGCTGCAAAATTTGTAAGAACACACCATGACTTATTCGTAACTGCTAAAGATAAATACCCCAGAAACACGAGAGATCCAGATAGAATTGTTCTGGCCAAGGTCCCAAAAACGTCAATGTATTTGAATAACTGCTATGCAATGTGTGGACGCATATGCAACACTGTTCCTACAGATATAAAAAAGCTACCAAAAAATCGATTTAATAAAAAACTTAAATTGTGGCTAATGGATAAATGTTTTTATAATGTTAAAGATTTCATAAAATAGGTTCTCAATCATAATGCTGATAACTTAATATTATGTTAGAATTATGTAATGGCCATTAATATAATATAATTTTGTATAAAAAATATTTGCACGCCGCCTTGTGCGGCAAAATGTATTTGGCACTATTCTGTAAAAAAAAGTGATTTTCACAATTTTAATGCTAGAATCAAAGATAATATTGCTGTACCAACAACTAGGCTCCATAAAGTCAGCAACACCTTCAAAGGTCAATGTGTAAGTTTTTTCAACAAAATCCCAAGTGAAATTCAAGACTTGTCGATAGCAAAATTTCATGTCCGTTTAGAGAGAAATCTTATTAGTAAAGCTTACTATAAAATATCGGACTATTTAGATGACAAAAAAGCTTGGGATTGTAGTGAACTTGCTCCAATTCATTAAATTTTTAAAAGTAAAAGTGATCTCGGTCACAAAGTTAGGTACCAGCCGGGCGTGTCTTGCCGGCGTAAGGAGGTTGGAACAGGCGTAGCTAGTTTTAAGTTTGTCGTTTTAAACTGATCATATTAAATTAATAATTGTATTTGAATACCTAGCCCAGATACCTGGACTATGAAAGACCAGTAGGTTTAGACGAAAGAAGGGCTCCATATTGCATTAATTCCCATCCCGACAATTTTTGCATCAGCCTAAAGGAGGGTCAGTGGGAGTCTAAATTCAAAATGGCGACCAACCTCGATCCTAACTTCAGCCGCCATCTTGGGTTTAAGGAAGGAAAAGTTTTTCGTTAATAACTAAGCCATTTCTCAATTCTCGATAAAAAATAATGGGATTAAAGTTGTTCATTTTCTATTCTCCACATTTAGTTTCACAATTTTTTTTCGTTCGACCGGTATTAATAAGTGTAATTATTGAACTTAACATTCACTTTATGGCCTAAGTATAGAGAAACGAAGTTGTTGGGAACAAGGACATCAACCATTTTGAACTTGACGTTTTTTTTTTGTAATCCTCGACCTCACGTTTCGCAGTCCGTTGTTCGACCATTGGTCGTACGTAGTTTTTTTTTGTTGCCATCGCAACGTAGGTAGGATATTTTCAAATAGGTATAGTAAGAACCAGTTTGAAAGCAACTTTCTCAAACTTGAAATGAACTTGCATGGTTATGTGGCCGAACAGTTATTTGACTCTGAGATACCTTTGTAGTGGTAGGACTCTTTTGCAGAGTCCACACATCATCATCAGCCTGTATCAGTCCACTGCTGGACATAGACCTCTCCCAAAGTACGCCACTGAGCCCGGTCTTCTCTTCTCATCCAACTACTGACAGCCACTCGGCACAAGTGGTCGCTCCACCTAGTCGCAGGGCGTCCTACACTACGTCTGCAAGTCGTCGCTCCACCTAGTCGCAGGGCGTCCTACACTACGTCTGCAAGTCGTCGCTCCACCTAGTCGCAGGGCGTCCTACACTACGTCTGCAAGTCGTCGCTCCACCTAGTCGCAGGGCGTCCTACACTACGTCTGCAAGTCGTCGCTCCACCTAGTCGCAGGGCGTCCTACACTACGTCTGCAAGTCGTCGCTCCACCTAGTCGCAGGGCGTCCTACACTACGTCTGCAAGTCGTCGCTCCACCTAGTCGCAGGGCGTCCTACACTACGTCTGCAAGTCGTCGCTCCACCTAGTCGCAGGGCGTCCTACACTACGTCTGCAAGTCGTCGCTCCACCTAGTCGCAGGGCGTCCTACACTACGTCTGCAAGTCGTCGCTCCACCTAGTCGTAGGGCGTCCTACACTACGTCTGCAAGTCGTCGCTCCACCTAGTCGCAGGGCGTCCTACACTACGTCTGCAAGTCGTCGCTCCACCTAAAATAATGTAGGTATATACCTATATATTTTTTGTGTACACATATGGTAAGAGCAGACACTTAGATAAAATGGTAAATACTCTCGCGACCTTGCGGCGCAAACGCCGCGCGCCATACGCGTACGAATGAACGTTTCCACAATAATAAAATTGTTTTCAGAAACGATGACGTAGTCACGTGTATCTTTCGAAACATTTCACAATATTACATTTCAAATAGCAATGATGGTGGCTGAACGGTAACGCAGACACCGAGTTCGAATCCTCTCAGCTCCGCACCAAAGTTATGTGCGGATTTACCATCGCTCAAAACGGTAAAGGAAAACAGCGTGAGGAAACCGGCATGTCCAAGAACTGCAACATTCAAGGGCGTGCGACATCTACCAACCCGCACTGGGCCCGCGTGCTAGATTACGGCCCGTACTCTCTCTGAGAGAAGGCCAGAGGCCCAGCAGTGGGAACGTAAAAGGCTGATGATGATGAATACTTCGTAGGGAAATAACATGTTGTTTGACATATATTTTTATTAGATTTTCTTTAGACCAAAATTACACAGAGAGATAGTTTTAATTACCCCGTTTTTCGGCTTAGCTTGGGAACCAGCGCCGTCTAAAACTCGTTAACTCGATTTTTTTTCATTTCCCTTGACATTCGAGTTATAGAGATTCCACTGTATTACTTATTAAATTTTTAAGATATTCATGTTTTTTTCTTATATAAGAAGTTTCTACTTTTAAGCGGATACTTCTATGCTATTATAATCTAGCCTATAATGGCTAATAAGTAATTTAAATATAACGTAAGTTGCTAGGTAGAGTATAACTAAGAATGTGTCCATTAGCACTTTTCTTATTGTCTCTATTAAGGGGAAGGCACTTTGTTTTTGTGTTCTTTATAGGTAGCACTCACTGAACTGCGTATTGATTGCACTCGATTACACTAACTGAAAAGGTTTTGATATTCATGTACTTATTTAAATTCAGCACTTGAAGAGACAATGGCAGCATTAACAATCTTTATCTCAACAAGGTACAATACAACCTAGACTGTCCTACTAAGAGGTCGTAGACACCTTCATTTACAGTTACACAGTTACATTTATATAAATTACTAAGCGGTAATACATACCTAGAGCGATGGTGGCCGAACGGTTAGGCGTGCGACTTACAAGACGCCGACACCGAGTTCGAATCCTTTCGGCCCCGCACCTATGACTTAATAAGTTATGTGCGGATTTGCTATCGCTCAAAAACGGTGAAGGAAAACATCGTGAGGAAACCGGCATGTCCAAGAACTGCAACATTCAAGGGCATGCAACATCTACCAACCCGCACTGGGCCAGCGTGGTAGATTACAGCCCATACTCTCTCTCTCTGAGAGAAGGCCAGAGTCCCAGCAGTGGACGCAGCAGGGAACGTGAAAGGCTGATAATGATGATTTATACATTAAGAATTTCCTTGAACTGTACTTGTTTCTTATTCTACATTTTAAACTGACAAGAATGCATGGTTCCTGGTAAATGAGCAAGCCAGGGAAACTGCGGGGTACAGCTAGTAATATAATAAACAGTTATAGTTTTAATGAAAGCATCGTTGGAACTTCTAATCCAATTTTGATAATTCTATCTCTGTTAGAAAGTTGCACAATCCTTGCGTTTTAGCTTGGTATGAAATCACCCTTTTGTAAATTAAATTGACACTAAATATGGCTTAAATATAATTAATTCTCAAGATGACCCTTTCTTCATACAACTCCAAACATTGACCTTTTCTATTATTATTATTTTCTCAATCATTTCCTTTGACAATCAATCAATCAATCAATTGCATGCTATTCTTTTCCTAAATCTTTGAAATATAATTTTGTACACCGGAAACGGTAGAATATTTGTAACACTGTAATCACTACTATCATAAGCACAATATTCTGACAAATAAATAATTTTAATTTAATTTATAATAAAATGAGCCTATTATGTAGATGATTTAACAACGTGCGCTCGTCAAACGGAATAATATATTTTAGCAAAAATGTTTACATTAGCCGTTGGTAGAGAAAAAGTTCGCGGATTAATTTTCGCTTTAAAAAAGTTTCTATTAGTTTTGATGAAACTTTATGCTGTCAAACTCTTTGTAGGTACATCCTTGTGCAAAGACAGCCGCGACTATTTTACGCTGTCTTGCAAAGTTCCATCTGTTGTACAAACATGTTGTAGTTTTAAACCAATAATTTAATTATTTTACCTACTCACCTTTTTTTTCAAACAAAAAGTCAGCTGTTTTTTGCCCAGCTGACAGCAGTAGCACCAAAAACTCACACACACAGCACCGAATTATCGTAATTGTTCATGAATTAAAATGTTACATACAAAACTACAGAAAAAACGAGACTCATTCGTTCGCGATCCGACACAAAAGCAAAAATTTTAAACGTCGTGTCTCTTGAAAACTGATAAGTCACGCTCTTTGCGATCACAAGGAATCGCGCGAGGCGAATGAATGACAGAAAAGAAAAGGACAAATGAAAATGAAATTAACCATCCATAGACATAGACCATTTTTATTTGTTTTGGCGTCACACGATTAGTGTATTTGCCAGTATCAAGAGTAAAATATTTCAAACTCAGAGAGTTGAATCAAGTTTTAAATGATGATGATGATGATGAGATGATGAAATGAGGATAGTGTTTAAGTTAAGTAGTGGCGCTTTACTTAAACTTTACACGGACTTTTTTGGAGCAACTAGAAAAGTCACTTTCACAACTTTATTTCAATTTCCCACACATTAACGAACACATAATGGTTAATAATCCACCAATATTACACATTATCACTCGAAGAAACACAAGATTTGGAAATAAAAACAAAATTTTCACGTTGACAACTCAATTGCCGCCAAAAAAGTCGAACATAGACCATAGACTTGAAGATGAGATTGGATGATTTGATCATTTGATTGGTTGGATGTGTTGCATGACCATAGATAACCACAAATTTCTTCTAAAGTTCGGTTTATGACTTCTAGTTTTAATTGGTTTTAATCGAATTATTCAGATCAATACTCGAGTAAAATAACTCTAGCTTTTTATAGTTAGAGTTTTAAAAGAGAATATAAATATATATAAATGCACATACACACACACACACACACACACGCACATACACACACACACAGACGCATGCATACACAGTCATGCCCATATGTTATTTAATTAATTTTTTATGTACCTAGTATTCTATGTATTATATTTTTAGTGCAGTTGTGGTTTGTTTAGTGATTATCGTTGTTGTTTTTTATTAAATTATGTATATTTATAAAATGTAAATCCGTTATTGGCTTTATGTATAGTTATAAGTTTTAAATGTTGTTAGTTTATGAGCTGTGGATTTTATAATAAAATAAATAACCTGCACCATAAAATTTTCATCAAGCCCTGCTTGATGTAATAGATTGAACTTATGTTTTCTTGTTTTGTCTATGGAATTATTCAACTTTTCTTTTGTTTGGTTTGGTTGTTATAATTGTGGCGGTTAGGTCAACCGTCAGTTAAAAATTATGAATTTTCTGCTAGGAATTGGTGGTGGCTGTATTTACTCTAAATAAATTTAAAACTGTTATTGTGATTGTGATTGATATCCAGGCTGGATAGTGGCTTTTCCCGCTTTTTCGTCGCGCGAACGTAAGTTACCAAACATAAAATCTTGTAAGAATACTACGAACTACGATTAGCAGTTATCATTAATTTATTTTCTAGAAATGTACGGGGTAGCTAGGAAAGTACGTTTAACCTGTTGATATTTCAATAGTCTAAGGCTACGAATATCTACAAAGCTACACTACTCTCCATAAAACTCGCTTCCTATTATAATTTATGTATATACACAGTTTTCCCGGCTAAAATCTCATAATATAGTGTAGGGCTCATCTGCGATGTCCTTCCACCATTTTTAAAACATTTTGTTAGAATACCTACTTAATAATTGTAAAAGTTGGTTACACAAAACTCTTCAAATTCATCAAGGTTTACTGTAAGATAATGCTTACCTTTATTATGTTCAAAACTTTCTATATACATAACGAACTTTATTTGCGATAAAATCTGACAATCTAAAAACATGGGAATAACTTATTTTTATGCATCTGAGATGGGACTAGCAGGTCGCTCGACTGATGGTAAGCGTCACTTGCTTATTAGTTATAACACTTCAGTGCCACGGTGCCACCCAGTACATCTGTATCAATTACTGAACAATAATATATGTACTGTTACTTGGCATAAAATCTCTATGCTACGCTAACAGCAGTAGAAAAATTAAATTAAAAACTATTTGTCAGAATATTGTGCTCATGATAATTTTATTATGTATTTGTTGTCCTGTATTCCTGTTTTCTCTATTTTTGCTTGTTGTATGTTTTATGTAATTATTATTGTTTTTTTTAATTAACGTAATTGGTATTTATCGTTTTAATTAATTAAATATAAGTAGTGAGTACAGCGTTTCAAATATTTCCGTTTCCGGTGTACAAATAGTGCCCAAAATGAAACTCTAATACCATATCTTAGATTGTCCTAGATTGTCGCTCTTACCATCATCAGAACAACCTGTTCATCTTGTCCCTATTATCTTTTTCAGCGCAAGCTTGATCTTGTCAGGTCTTTGAAAAATATAACCCAACATGGAAGACCTTCACGCTAAGCTGAGAGAAGAGCGTGCGGCTAGAGAAAAAGCGAGGCTTCAGAAGGTATTTGAATCAATACTGTCCTAATACATTTACTATCTTCTACCTACTTATAAATGTGAAAGTTTGTAAGTATGGTTGGATGGATGTTTGTTACTCTTTCACGCAAAAACTACTGAACGGATCTGAATGAAATTTGGAATAGCCTATACCTTGGATTGAAACTTACTAACTTAAATAGCCTACTTTTTATCCTGGAAAAGATTCCTGCGGGATTATGGGAAGATGCGGGTGAAACTGCGGGGCGATGTGCCTATATCATGCTGTGTTGAATTAAAGCAATATCCAAATGTGCAGTGAAAAGTCAATTCTGTAGCAAGGAAGCATTGTTCGTTTGCAACCACTTGTGCAGCCTGTTTTTAAAGGTATTCACTGCCGTCACAACGTCTTCTGGTAGTTGTGCACAACTCTAGAAGAAAGAAAGTGGGGTGCAGTGTTTGATTTATTTATTTATTTATTTTGGTAATGATGATTTTTATTTTCAGTTACGAGAGCTAAACATGAGAAAATATCCCAAAACGGAATCGCAGGCGAATCTCACACCAAATAAACCTTCAAACTCAACCAATAATCTTCCCAAATCTACAAACGGAACCATAACTAAGAATGTATTTCACGTCAACGGTTTGAAACATGTTAAAAACAACTTCCATGTTAACGGTACAACTAAGAGACCCATAACTGCACCTGTCGCAAAGAAAACTGACTACGCCAACATAAAGGCTAAGGTTGTGACAAAGTTTGTCAACAAGCCAAGTAACGTTAAAGTCGATGTTAAATCACAAAATCATGAACAGAAAACTATTGAAAATAAACCCATTGCCAGTACCAGCAACGTATACCCAAAAAGTGCCTCAAAAGTACCCGTTGCTAAAACAACAGAACTTGCTAGCAAACCGTCTACGTCAAAGGATATTGGTGATGTTATGTTGAAAGGTGACGGCAAATCTGCTGTGAATGATAAAGTAGCAGAGAATAATGACATTAAAATCAAGGATAATACAAAAAGTGATGTTGAAAAAAAAGTGCTGACGGAAATCACCAAAAAGGAAATTGTGAATCCCAAATTTTTTGCTAAAAACAATATTAAGTCGAGGAGCAGTCTTGCCGTGCCTACTTCTAACGGCAAACCTAAGAGTAATAAACAGTCAATGCTTCCGAAACCTATAGAGAACACAAAGTCTGAAAGTGTCTTCGAACGCCTTTACAAACCTAAATACATTAATGCCAAAAAGAGTTCAGACGAAGACAAACCCCGAGCGGATCTAACGAGAAATAAATCCGCTTCGATCCTAACCAAACGTCACACAATGTTTGATATCAACAAGAAGAATGTTCCACCAAGACGGTCCATATCCGCAGTCCACTTCAAACGAATAAGCAAGAACGAAATCGTCAATTGCATCTACAAATGGGCTTCCATCGGTGATAAATTAGACAACGCGGAATTTGACATGAATGAGGACGAGAAGATTAAAGAGGACAAAGTGGTATCCGCTATCAAAAGTGAAAGAAAAAGGGTTACTTTCATGACTCCGGTTCCTCCAAACTTCAACACTCCTCGTCCGGAAGATTTGCAAGCGAGGCTGAAGTCCTGGCTTCAAAAGAGAGGTAAATCTCTAACTTCCTACCAGCATCTGCAATGCTTCGGAATAAACCATTTGAAGTCAGATTTGGAACAGCGGACGGGAACTCCGAAACAGACACCAAAGGAAGATGTTGACAGAACTCCAAGAAACGTTAACTTTGACGAGGAAAACAAAGAGAATATAGCGCTTGAATCGGACAGCGATGATGGGTCGTATGCTGACACGATGAACGAACAACAACAGGCCTTATGCGCTGGTGATAAGATTGATATTCATAACTGGAGACGAGCGAGCATTGACTCTGAAAGTATGGGCTTCAATGAAAGCAATAATTTAAATGACACATTGACGTCAGGTGATACACCAACAAATGTGGAAGACGTTATTACTGGAGCGTTGAATGATCTCACCGCTTTGCTACGGGAGGTAAGTCTACTGCAATTTTTTAAGCATTTTTGGGGACCGTACCTCAAAAGTAAAACGGACCTTTATATGATCACTTTGTTGTCCATCTGTCTGTCTATCAAGACCCTTTGTCACAAGAACGTGTTGAGGTATCAAGTTGAAAATCCTATTAATATTATAAACGTGAAAGTTTGTGAGTATGGATGGATGTTTGTTGCTCTTTCACGCAAAAACTACTAAACGGATCTGAATGAAATTTGGAATGGAGATAGCTTAAACCCTGGATTAACACATAGGCTACTTTTTATCCCGGGAAAGGTTCCTGCGGGATAACGGGAAGACGCGGGGCGCAAGAAAGAAATAACCGACTTCTTTTTCCCCTCGATTTCTCTGGGATACCATCATCATCATCATCATCATTATCAGCCTTTTACGTTCCCACTGCTGGGACTCTGGCCTTCTCTCAGAGAGAGAGTATGGGCTGTAATCTAGCACTCGGGCCCAGTGCGGGTTGGTAGATGTCGCATGCTCTTGAACGTTGCAGTTCTTGGACATGCCGGTTTCCTCACGATGTTTTCCTTCACCGTTTTTGAGCGATACCATCATCAGATCCTGGTTTCTTTATCATGGTACCACCCTTGGGATATCTCCTTTGCAACAAAAAAGAATCATCAAAATCGTTTCATAAACGACAAAGTTATCCGCGAACACACATAAAAAAAGCATATTATATACGGTTGAATTGAGAAACCTCGTCCTGTTTTGAAATCAGTTAGAAACACTGTTTGTTTTTGGCAGGGCTTCGAATGGCAGCAGTCAGCGCGCTGGTTGCGCTCGATCCGGGAACGCTTTCCTTTGGCGCCTCACCTCGCGGCCTACTGGGAGTGCCGCGCCGCGCTGGAAGACAGCCGCGGCGATGTCACAGCGTCGCTGATGTGCTGGGAGGAGGCCGTGTCGAAAGGCACTGAGGTGACAACCAGACAACAATTTTTTTTTGACACTCGAAAAATTGCGTGTAGACAGCCGCGGCGATGTCACAGCGTCGCTGATGTGCTGGGAGGAGGCCGTGTCGAAAGGCATTGAGGTGGCAACCAGACGTCAATATTTTTTTCGACACTCTAAAAATTGCATGAATTATAACCCCCCATGCAAAAAGTTGTTATAATGGAACACACACGTGGTTGTTGTACTGGAATAGACTACCAGAAGACTTTGTGTCGGCTCCTTCAGTGAATTCCTTTAAAAACAGACTGGACAAGTGGTTGCGAACGAACAATGCTTCCTTGCTACAGAATTAACTTTTCTCTGCACTTTTGGACATTGCTATAATCCAACACAGCATGATAAAGGCACATCAGTCTCAGGCTGCTCGCCTATTACCAAAATAAATGAATAAATAAGTTTGACATCGATGTCATGTCGGTCTGTGGCATCGCAGCTCTCAGACGGATGGACCGATTTCGATGCGGTTTTATTTCATTTGAGGGCCAGTTTTAATAGTAATTATTTGACATTTTATAATTCAGTCATTTTTTGTTTGAAGTGATGACGGCTCGTGGGTAGTGTTGCCGAACTATCGATAATAATACTATAGATAGTTTTCATCTGAAAAACTAAAGCTTAAGTTTTTTCAGATAAATAAAAATGTCGGGGATCATTGCACACAAATTGACCTAGCTCCAAATTAAGCTCGAAACTTGTGTTATGGATACTAGACAACACTATAAATACTTAAGTAACTAAGACTCGGCAGCAAATATTCGTGCCCATCACACATATATTCGCCCTTACCGGGATTTGAACCCGGGACTGCTAGCTTCGTAGGCAGGGTCACTAACAACTCTGCTATCGCGTAGTCGTAGTGTCGACACTATCGATAGCTTAAAACGAGGCAGTACTATCGAATCAGTGCAATACTATCGATAAAAAATGTGTAGTATTGCACTCGCCCAATAGTATTGCCTCGTTTTGAGCTAGTAGTATCGATAGGCCTATCGATAGTGTAGGCGCGTGGAAGCCCAAATTTCTCAGCTCTGCTACCAGGTGAACTTTTGGTGTTCACCAAACCTTTAAAGGGAATGGGGTACGTACCGCAGGTCGTCAGTCCTGGGTCCAGGTGCGCGCACTAGAGTTTTGGGATACTTCAACACACAGGGGACCGCACAAATGCAGTTCAAATTGGGTCAAGGGTGATTCGTCGACTTGTATGCGTGGGCGCGCGATTCAGAAAGTCGACTCAACGGCGGGGGAAGGGAAAGGGGAGAGGGCGCGGGAAGGGGTGGTAGCCGCTGCACATATATCTAGCCTATACAGATAGTGTTGCGATTGCTTGGCTATCGATAGACTATCGATAGTCGACTATTGAACAACAAAAACAACCATAGATAAAAATTTTTGTTTTTCCCCCACAGCGTTCGGTGGTTGAAGCCAACGTGGATCAACTGCTGAAGAAGTTTATGCAGCTGAAGATTAGCCCCAAGAGCAGTGCTGAGCGACAACCCGACCCCAAGTTGGTGAACATCAAGGACATGTTCAAGAGCACTCTGATTCGATTTGCGGTGCAGCAGGCTAAACTGTGAGTTGTACATTTTATTTTATAAAATAGACTAGCTGCGCCTCGCGGCTTCAGTTTAACCTCCCAACCAACCTTCACGTGGACTGCAGTTTAACCTGGCAGCTTTTTCCAGTTTCTCTTTCTCAAGAAACTTCTCCTCGCAATAACAAACAACAACAAAAGAATTGACGACCGATGTGGCGCAATGGGCAAATAGCCGACTGTGAAGCGTGAGGTTGCGGGTTCGATTCCCGCTACAGGACAAATATTTGTGCATTGAAAAAAAAAAAAGCCCAAGTATTTGTTCTGTGGCTGGGTGTTGTGGATCCCCGATCCGCGTAGTTTCTGATACCCTAGATACAGGGAAACCTAGTTAGGGGTCAGAGCCTATGTATGTGATTGTGCGGGCATTATTATTATTATTAATTAGTGAAATCGGTTCAGCCGTTCACGCGTGTTGCCGTGACCAAGGGAAATAGGGATTCATTTTTAAAACACTTATTAGCTTGTTGTATATATGAAGAAGAAGATTATATATATTAATAGATAGATATAGATAAGGTTTTTTTTTGCTTCTGTATAAACGTAGCGTTTGACCACAAGTCACCTGATGTTATGTGAGAATGTGTTGGCGCCACGCTAGGTCTGGACTGGGAACTGGCTCTGAAGTGAAGCTGCCGGAACACACCGATAGGTGCTTGGCGACAGATTCTTTGAAGGTCGAACATGCCAACGCGCCAACACCGAGTTAAGTTATTTCCGGATTTGCCATCGCTCAAAACAGTGAAGGAAAACATCATGAGGAAACCGGCATGTTCAAGAACCGCAACATTCAAGGGCATGCGACATCTACCAACCCGCACTGGGCCCGCGTGCTAGATAACGGCTTATACTCTCCCTATCTGAGTGAAGGCCAGAGTCGCAGCAGTGGGAACGTAAAGGCTGATGATGATGAAGGTCCAGCCGAGTCTCACCAGCGGGCTCGGACTCTGCAAATATCACGTAATTTTTCCCCCCCTAAAAGAAACAGTATACAAGTCACCTGATGTTAAGTGGCGATGTGGTCGAAGATGCCGCCACGCTACACCTGGACTGGGAACTGGTTTTTAAGCGAGACTGCCGGAAAACACCGATAGGTGCTTGACGACAGATTCTTAACATGAGTGTGGTAGCTAGCCAGGCGAGTACTAGAAAATGCCCTACCACCAAGCTATGGTTTCATCACGATGTTTTCCTTCACCGAAAGCTCAAGCTCATTGTAGGATTCGAACCCACGTTCTCGCCATCCATCATCGCTATACACCTGTACCGATGTTTGTCATCAAATCTTGCAAATTATTTTGCTTCAGCCGTCGTCAATCTGAGCAGATGGTGCCAGTGTTTACGGTGACCCCAGTGAGGCGAAGCGCCCGTCTCTCCCACTGCCCGCCGCCGCGCACCCCCCTGCAGCTGTGCGACACAGTGCGACAAGCCGCGACAGTCGCGCCGCAACACGTATTCACGCCGAACGAAAACTTCGTCACGCCCTGATATTATTATAAACTTTGCTTTTTCATTTTGGTTCTTATGTACTGTATTCATTTAATTAATTATGCTGGATTTATTAAAAAATGTTTATTTGCCGAGTTAGAAGTTGTTTGTTTATGACTTTCGACTGCCATGGTTGTTGGAATTAGGTTTTGAAATGTATTATTTACCATGTATTTGTTGAGAGCTATGGTGGCCAAACGGTAATGCTCCGAGACAAGTTCTGTGGATTTGCCATCGCTCAAAACGGTGCAGGAAAATATCGTGAGGAAACCGGCGTGTCCAAGAACTGCAACAATCAAGGGCATGCGACATCTACCAACCCGCACTGGGCCCGCGTGCTAGATTACGGCCCACACTCTCTCTAAAAGAAGGACAGAGTCCCAGCAGTGGGAACGTTATAGGCTTATGATGACGATGATCCCGTTTCTAAACTAAATTCTAAGGTTTTATTATTAGGAGGTTGAGATATCGGCAGTGCGCAAGCGACATTTTACAAAACGGTAAACACACCTAGGTTTAGAGCACGTATTTTCTTACGATTTGCGCATTCAGTCCTGTGCGCAGATAAGTAGATAGAAAAAATACTTTGTAAATATACATAATAATTTTTTTTTTTTTTTGTTTTGTTATGGCGTCACACGATTAGTGTATTTGCCAGTGTCAAGTATAAAATGTTTCAAACTCAGGGAGTTGAATCAAGTTTAAATGATGATTGTGTTGATGATGATGAGATGATGGGATGAGGATAGTGTTTAAGTAAAGTAGTGGCGCTTTACTTAAACTTTACACGGACTTTTTTGGAGCAACTAGAAAAATCACTTTCACAACTTTATTTCAATTTCCCACACTCGTACACATTAACAAACACATAATGGTTAATAATCCACCAATATTACACATTATCACTCGAAGAAACACAAGTTTTGGAAATAAAAACAAATTTTTCACGTTGACAATTCGATTGCCGCCAAAAAAGTCACATAATAATTATACTCCGTAAAGATAATAATAATTATAATGAAATGTCTACTACAATTTGTGGTTTTTGAGACTTTTTTGGCGGCAATCGATTTAATATTATCGAGTTGTCAACGTTAAAATTTTGTTTTTATTTCCAAAACTTGTGTTTCTTCGAGTGTTAATGTGTAATATTGGTGGATTATTAATTATTAACCATTATGTGTTTGTTCCACCGACAAGAGCTTAGCTCTTAAATAAAAGAAGATGTGTTCGTTAATGTTCGTAACACCTTTTTCAATTTCCCGCCAAAATGCAATAGTAGAGCAGTCAATCATTATGGTAGGTGCCTGATATAAAATTAGACTGTTTCTAATCTGCAAAATGCTGCAAGCTAATAGTATGCTTATTTTTATTAGTTACCTTACCTTACCTCCTATACCTAATTTTTCTATGCAGAAACAGTACAAATCTGAGAAATATTTGAACAATATTTTCTTCCTCAGTCTCTGTCACACAGTCTGGCGCGAGCTTGTTACAGTTATAAGACTCGGAAAATTGAAAGTCTTAGAACATCTTTAGTACGTGCTGTAATAAAATAACGGTATAGGTTCCGCAGGAAATTAAAAATTCTTGTTTGAAATGATTAAAGTAATCATTTTTATGTGACATGTATGTGTTGCATTAGGGCTTGCATTCAAATATTTGAATGATGAACTAGGTTCGAATATTAGGCTCGGGATATTCGAATACTTGACCAATTTCCATACCCACTATATTCAAATATGAAACTCTGATGTGCACATAACAATTTTAAATATTGCCCGCGTAGTTCGATGGTAGAGATATTTATTATAATCTGATCGAATATACTTTAGTTAGAAGCTGTTGAATATTACATGCCACTTATTTAGTAAATCTATTTGACTCACATGTTTTTAATAAATAAAGTTTCCTATTTTATTACAAAATGAAAAAAGGTTTTATTAGTTGTAAACAGAACCCTTGAACAGCTTCAGGTTCTACCAGCTCATTGGATAGCTGTCACTATCACGTCATCAGTCTGCCGTCGCTCGTTAGGTTGGCAATGCCTTTAGAGTTAAGTGTTGCCAATCAGCAAGAAATTCACCGAATTGCTGGGAATCGGTATGCCTGCGCGGGGAGAGCCCTAGGTTTTAGTAAAACAACGGCAACAGACAAAATAAAACTTTTGATAGGATTTTTTTTAATAACGAATCTTTTTTGCTCTCAAATAGTATGGTTGTATTTTGATTATAATGTCTCAATTTTTCTCAAGCTATGTTTTGTTTTTTTCAACAGAAGAACACTTTATATGACTGCAAACTTAAATATTTAATATATGTTACTGTTGAAAAACGTAATGCATTCGGCTTTGTGCTTCCGGGATTGTAGGTTTTTATCACACATAATATTAATAATAAATAATGTTAACACATAATATATTATTATAAATGCGAAAGTTTGTGTATGTTACTTCTAGACGCTCAAACGGTTGAATGTATTTGGATGAAATTCGGAATATGAGTTAGCATAATTCCTGGAATTAACACTATTTATGTCTTGTATCTGGTAAAAATGAGGGATCACAGCAGAGAAACTACGGGCACCCTAAGGCACGTCTAGTGAAATCCCTAATCCTTATGTACTTTTAATATTAAAAATATTTTTAATGGGAAAGTAACTCTGTCTGTCTGTCTCGCTTTCACGCCTAATCTGCAGAACCGATTTAAATGAAATTTGGTACGGAGTTACCTTGAACTCTGAGGGTGAAACCGTGGGGAACAGCTATAGTATAATTTAAACATGCTGCTTTAAAGCAGCAACACAGCTGCGGAGACGTGCGGGGATTGAAGTTTATTGCGTCGCGTCTGGGTAATATTTTTTTTACATAGACCACACTGTCGGTGTTAATGCCCGCTTGGTCACGAGTGCGCCAGTCCACCCGCGATTTGAATCCAATAGACCGAGTTTATTAGCGTTTTATTAGTGAATTTAATCAGGTGAGTGCTAATTACAAATAAATAGGAATATTTTCTATTTTTTTCGGTACATTTTTGTGTTAAACGTGGCATAATATAGAAATGCATGTGCATAGGAGTAGTCATGTGAAAAAAAAGATCGCCGGCCGGCCGCACTTCGTGATCGTGAGATTTTTGCAAACAGGTTTTACTTCGACCTTCGTTTTCTACGCTTTTGTTTTAATATTTTTATCCAGTTTTGTTGCATATCGAAACGATTTCATTCGGCTTTTGTGCCTGGTTTGTTTTATAGACGTAGGCGGGTTTAGTCATGTCTTGCGGACAATTATTGTGTAAAATTAATAAATACGTTAATATAAATGAGGAAAAACACATTATTGCCGATATAGGTGGAATTTGGAACAAATATAAAAAAATAGGTAGGATATTTATTTTTCGAAAATTATGACGGTAAGTCGTTTAGAAAATAAAAATAAAATCAATACTGTTTGTAGGGAAAATTATTTATTTTATGTAACCCTGCTAAAATCTCGCAGTTAACAAAGCATAATAGATTAATCCACTTGCTAATAAAATGCGATAATTTTTATTGTTGTTTTTTTAATTTGCGTCAATATGGCCGAATGTTTCCGGTGAAATTCAGTCGACCACTGAAAAAAAAGGTAAAATTTAGAAAACAAACAAAAGTGACGCAGGGCAAATGGGAAAACCGCGAATTTAACTCCGGTTGCTGGTAAATTGCAACCGTGTAAAGAATGTTCTGGTTGTTTGTGTTATAATTAACCTTACACATATTTCCTCATTAAAATCTCTGGAGTTTTACCGCGTTCTTAGCCAATTAGCTAGCTAGTTTAGCTACAAACTGAGAATTAAAGCATCATCTGTGGATCCAAAAACAATATTCGAAAGTTAGAAAGGAGGTGCTCTTGCCTCTATTTTAAATATTAAAAACATAGCAAACGGTTGAATGTAAATATTATTTTAAAGATATTTATTGTCTAGATAACCTAATATCCTTCCTTATTAAATAATATGCAATCAATTCGTTTGTTTCTTTCAATATTTAAAAGTTTATAAAAAAAAAAGGTTTTTTTATGTCAAATACTGATATCCGAAAATAATATGTTAAGGCTCTGCTATCCACAGCCTCACCCCGCAGGCGACACAGGGGGTATATCGATCTTAGAGAAATGAAAACGTTACAAAAATCGCTAAGAATAATCGAAGCAGTATTTTCCAAAAATAACCTAAAGGCCCTCTGGGTATTGTATTAAGAAATTCGTTGATGGAACTAACAAACCTTTGTTATTTATAAATCTGAAGGAAAATGGCGGTCACTTTTTTAATTATGGTGCAGTAAATATTATCCCAAAAATGTTAAAAATAAAATATTAGAAAGTCAATAAGTTTTAGCTAATGTACTTGATAATAAACATAATATTAATAAGGTTTGTATTAAAATACAGGGTTAGGGTTAGATTTGTTTTGTATACATTCCTCCAAAATCTCGAATCAAAATCTGTCGCCATCGCCAAGCACCTATCCGTGTGTTTCGGCAGCCACACTTGAGAGCCATTGTAGCGCCACTTTCGACAACATCGTAACTTAACATCAAGCGACTTCTGGCCAAACGCTACCCTGTAAGAAGTGGTATAAAAAATACTATTCTAAACACAATTGACCTTAAGTGAAACTCCTTGCGATCCCCATTCGATCATCAGTAATTCAGACAAACGGCGAGACGCCATCCATACATGGTGGAAATTCCGCGAAGCGTTTTGCTTCTACATTCATCACGCGTCCCGCTAAGGAGCGGAACTCCTTGCCGGAGTGTGATTCCTGATCGCTATAATTTGGGGATCTTCAAGGCAAATATGAACAGGTACCTTCTAGGCATGCGTGCTACACCATCGACCGCATCATCGCTTGGCATCAGTCGAGATAGAAGTCAAACTCATCAAAAATAATAAAATAACTATTAAAATAAAACGGGACCAAATATAAATCGGCAAATAAATCACGTTTGTTGTATGGGACCCCCCTTAAATATTTATTTGATTCTATTTTTTATAGTATTCGTTGTTAAAGCGGCAACATAAATACATCATCTGTGAAAATTTCCAACTGTCTTATCTATCACGGTTCTTGAGATACAGCCTGGTGACAGTCAGACAGACAGCAGAATCTTTTTTTTTTGTTTTGTTGTGGCGTCACACGATTAGTGTATTTGCCAGTGTCATGTATAAAATATTTCAAACTCAGGGAGTTGAATCAAGTCCAAATGATGATGATGATGATGAGATGATGGGATGAGGATAGTGTTTAAGTAAAGTAGTGGCGCTTTACTTAAACTTTACACGGACTTTTTTGGAGCAACTCGAAAAGTCACTTTCACAACTATATTTCAATTTCTCACACTCGTACACATTAACGAACACATAATGGTTAATAATCCACCAATATTACACATTATCACTCTAAGAAACAC
The DNA here is from genome assembly GCA_931315375.2 of Opisthograptis luteolata. Lineage (NCBI taxonomy): Eukaryota > Metazoa > Arthropoda > Insecta > Lepidoptera > Geometridae > Opisthograptis > Opisthograptis luteolata. Next base: position 4,029,862 of record OV928061.1, read on the forward strand.
AAGTTTTGGAAATAAAAACAAAATTTTCACGTTGACAATTCGATTGCCGCCAAAAAAATCCAGCAGAATCTTAGTAATAGCTTAATATGGTAATAGGGTCCCGTTTTACCCATTGGGTACGGATCCCTCAAAATTAACACATCCAACGGAATGTTGAACCGTTTTCATGACGTCACGTAAGTTATATCATACTCCAAGACAGCTCGTAAAGTGGTAAATAACCACTGTTATCTCAGGACAGTCATTAACGTGGCTAAAGTCCTTTTATCTTCATACCTATGTCATTATGAGACAGACTCCGTGATAAACTGAAAAGAAAAATAAGAAAAATAATTGAATGTAATAAAAAAAAACTCTTTATATCCATTGTTTTGTTTAAAAAAATCTACAAAATAATGACAAGACGCAGAAAATCCCTCTTTAAGGTGGTTCGATTTTCATACAAATGAATATTTCCATTTATGGACAAATGGAGCATAGTTTAACACTGAAATCATAGCTACTGGCATTTATTTTGAACTTAATTTGCGGTAAATCATAATTTTCTGAATAAAACAGTAGATTATTGTCATAAATATGAATGAAATTATTAGTTAATTTTGTCAATGTGTGAGTGAATGGTGACAGTGTCGTACACCAAGCATACGATTAGATGTTTCGCGGCAAATGGCTTCAATTGAACTGTCAAAATGAAAATTTTGTTTTTATTTCCAAATCTTGTCAAAACGACGCAGTCTTGTCGAAATGCCATCGGCTATCAAATGATACAACTATTATAGTGTAGTAAAAAACTTCATTGTCAGTGATCATTGAAAAACATAAATACAATCCGCCTTTACTATGGTCACAACAGATTTTCTCCCATTATGCAAATAAAGATTTGCTAACACGATCAGTAAATAAAAACTATAGACAACTACTTTTTAACCACAGTTTTTTTAATCAATAATCAGGCAGACATGACGCAGACGCTCTCTATTTTTTTTTTTTGTACATTGAAACCGAATGCAAGCCTACATTATTAATGCATATTTAATTACTTTGTCGTCAATTGATAAGAGAAGCAAATGAAAGTTGATTCCGAGTGCGTTGTAATATGTACCAAGGATACATAAAGACTTGCACTCAAGGTTCGATGACATTGATACGCGAATAGGGCTAGCATCCGTTTGAAATTTACCGGATATGTCCGGGTTTTTCGGATTCTTTTCTAACTTTATCCGGCAATTTTATTTTGCCGCACTTTGAGAAGGACATAGATTCTTTTTGCGGTTAATGCGTTGCGTATTTTACTAATATTATAAATGCAAAAGTTTGTGTGTGTGTGTGTGAATGTTTGTTACCTCATATAGAAATAGAAATAGAAACTTTATTTGCCAAAAATGTGAGTGAAACAGTTAGTAACAACGACATAAATATATAGATCTGACACATTTTACCAATGAAATGGCATGCAAAATTAAAAATCTTAACTAAGTAAAACTAGTTTAACCGTTACCACTAATGTCCAAAATTAATAATCGATCCTGATCCGTTATTCGCGGTTTTGGATCGAGATGTCATGTCATTTATTTATTTATTTATTATTAGAACGGATATACCATTTACACGAATCATAACATAACTTATAACAAAATGAATAAATACCTAGGTCAAATAAATCGATGGCACAATAAATAAATTTAACAACACATAGAATTAAATTTAAAATTTTTTTAGCAACAATAACAACAATAAGAGAAAACGGTAGAAAGTTAGAAAATAAATTACATGTAAGGACATAATATAATAATAATATGTAATATGTATATAATATGTCATTTAAGTAGTAGTACGCCAAGCCCTAGTACTAAAATAACGTATTACGACATGACATATCGATCCAAAATCGCGGATAACGGATCAGAGGATTGATTATTAATTTCGGGCGTAAACCGAGATAAAAGCTATCTGCATTCTAAATTATACCCCACTCTGTTGAGGCTGTAACAAATGTACACAACTACACACTCACTAACTCACTAACTCACTAACACTAAAAAAAAGCTTGGGATTTTAGTGAACTTGCTCCAATTCAATCAATTAGTAATAAGAATAAAATGTACATTGTGATCGCGCCAAAAAAATTACCTGCCGGGCGTTTCTTGCCTGTTCTTTTGCCGGCGTAAGGAGGTTGGAACAGGCGTAGCTAGTTTTAATTTGACGTTTTAAAGTGCAATGCAATGCAATGCATCATAATGAAACAAATTTTGAATTTTTTGTATAACAAACTTTTGCAATTATAATATTAGAGTTATTTCAATTTGTAAATAAAATGCCCTGGTTTTTTTTAATATCCGGATTTTACATCTAATTTCTAGTTTTCAAAAATGGAAATGGCAACCCTGACACTATAAGTTTGTATTGAGTTTACGAAACCAGCTTGGTGTGAATGATTATTTTGAAAATAATTAATTTAAACGTTATGTACATAGGTACCTATATTTTTTATACTTAGGTATCTGACTGACAAGACGAGGAAGCCGATTGTCTGATGGTAAGCGCTCGTTACAGTTCAGTGCGACAAGGATTGAATCCCGCAACTCGTTAATATTCATGTTCCCATATCCCAATGTGTACAACCAAACAAGAGAAATCTTATTAGTAAAGCTAATTAAAAAAAATCGGACTATTAGATGACAAAAAAAAGTTTGGGATTTTAGTGAACTTGCTCCAATTCAATCAATTAGTAATAAGAATAAAATTGTCAATGTGATCGCGCCAAAAAAATTACCTGCCGGGCGTTTCTTGCCTGCTCTTTTGGCGGCGTAAGGAGGTTGGAACAGGCGTAGCTAGTTTTAATTTGACGTTTTAAAGTGATCACAATGTATCCTATTGAATAAAGAAAAATTGACCATTGACTTTTTGACATTACTTGTATGGAGCTTGTGTCAAATTTCTAAGGGCAAACCGTGGATAGGTTATTGAAACCGGCCGTTACCCATTGACAGCTGCTCGACCGTGTAGTTTCCGGACAAAATAAACGATGGCGGATGACTCAGCTGAATACTGTAGAAATCAATTTTAGCAGTCATGTGTGGAGCGACGGACGCGTATGAATCATGTTCGGCAAAAGGCGCCGTTTATATGATAATGGCAGTCGAGTCTGATCTGTGTGTGATACATCTTCTATATATACAGGGTTATTTGAAATTAGCGCATCACCTCTTGCAGGAAGCCTCTTTACTTCAATCCCAACAACATTTGTTCTACGACAATTAAAAATTAATAATTTTTAAAATTTGAGTTTTCCCATACAAATTTATTGTTAGGGCCTCTGAACTGGCAATTACTCTACACCCACCCAGCCTGATTAATGTATGAAGGGAAAGTGGATTCAAACTCCTTAGGTTGACCGGGTAAGAAAAAGGCGCGGGAAACCGTAGTAGGTAGTTAGTACCGAATCATACGGGGCGGGAGGCTAGGTTAGGTACCTACTCACTCTTACAAAATACAGAATAATAAAAAACAGAGCTGGCCAATTTTTTTGTTTTTGTGTTATTTATCAAGATTTACAAACAGTCGTAGAACAAATGTTGTTGATATTGATGTAGAGAGGCTACCTGCAAGAGATGATGCGCTAATTTCAAATAACCCTTTAAACAACTCAAAGGTGACTGACTGACATAGTGATCTATCAACGCACAGCCCAAAACACCGGACGGATCGGGCTGAAATTTATCATGCAGGTAGATGTTATGACGTAGGCATCCGCTAAGGAAGGATTTCGCGATGAACTGTAGCCCACGCGGGGGAAACCGCGGGGCGAAGCTAGTCCGCGTCCCGTACTAAGTGCATGGCCGCGGCCCCGGCCGCCTCCTTTCGTTTATGTGTGCGTGTGCGTGAAAAGTGCGTGCGTACACGGTGCCGCTACTCACGCACACATTCAAACCGGCGACGGCCGATTTATATGAAGCTGAACTACCACTCCTTTACTATGCCATAAACGTGAGTCATCTGTTTATTTTTAAGATATGCCGCTTAACGTACCAGATGTTAGGACTTTGGGAAAGGTCAACGTATCACGTTGCCTAAAAAAGGAAGAAAAAGCGAATGTTCGCGTCGACTTGGAAATCTCTCCTTTTTTGTCGGTTAAAACGTGAATCCGGTCAGGATGGAAAGGATTAGGTAGGTATATTTAGGTCAGCTCTTACGTTGTTTCTCGAAAAACTTGTTAAGAACCCGTATTGTGTTCTTCCCCTTTAGTCCATCCTGGGATTTTTTTCGTCGTCGCTCCACCTAGTCGCAGGGCGTCCTACACTACGTGTGCAAGTCGTCGCTCCACCTAGTCGCAGGGCGTCCTACGCTACGTCTGCAAGTCGTCGCTCCACCTAGTCGCAGGGCGTCCTACACTACGTCTGCAAGTCGTCGCTCCACCTAGTCGCAGGGCGTCCTACACTACGTCTGCAAGTCGTCGCTCCACCTAGTCGCAGGGCGTCCTACACTACGTCTGCTAGTCGTCGCTCCACCTAGTCGCAGGGCGTCCTACACTACGTCTGCAAGTCGTCGCTCCACCTAGTCGCAGGGCGTCCTACACTACGTCTGCAAGTCGTCGCTCCACCTAGTCGCAGGGCGTCCTACACTACGTCTGCAAGTCGTCGCTCCACCTAGTCGCAGGGCGTCCTACACTACGTCTGCCATGTCGCGGTCTCCACTCATGAACACGTCTACCCCAACGGTTGCCGGTTCTGCGGCTTTTATGACCAGCCCACTGCCACTTCAGCTTGCTAATTCTGTGAGCTATGTGCCCTAGTCATAATATATTATTCCCAGACAAATATTCATCGTGAATATTAGTTGTAGGTACCTAATGTCGGATTGTTCGTCACGATTTATCATACAATCGCTTCTTCCTTTGATTGTTATGAGTTTGGTGTTGGTCCATTGTCGACAAACATAATATTGTCATTCAGTGTGACTGTATGTATATACTTACATCTATAATTCTATACTATTCCATTATATTCTAGTAATAAAAGAGATAAAATTTGTTTATGCGGATGTAGGGGGTAGGTAATTTATAAAAGCAGGCTTGGACAAAAGTTTAATTTTAACTTGGTATTTGTGTCGATTCGGTTTTGCATTCTCTAAAACTAAACTAAGTTTGACAGATCTAAAGGTAATGCTGTCCTTTTTTTTCCTTCAGTGGTTAGACAAAGACAGCAATAGTTTTAGACTTGTCAAACTTATATTTTAGAGAATGCAAAACCGAATCGCCCATTACCAAACTAAATTGCAATTTTATTTCAGCAAAAGGAAAAAAGCGGTAAATGTGATCGCGCCCAAAAAAATTACGTGTCGGGCGTTTCTTGCCTGTTCTTTTGCCGGTGTAATGAGGTTGGAACAGGCGTAGCTAGTTTTAAGTTTTACGTTTTAAAGTGATCGAAGTCATGTTCAGAATCTATCAAGGTAATTTTTGGGTGCGGTGCTATAACATAACACATTTTTTCTTACAACACTGATTGAATTAGAGCAAGTTCACTACAATGCCTAGCTTTTTTGTCTTCTTTGATTTCATTACGATGTTTTTCATCGCCAAAAACTCGAGCTCAGGGGATTTGATCCCACGTCATACGATCTTTGTCCTACATGTGAACCTGACGTCATAAGGTACCTATTGCTAGAGGTTTGACTCCTCATCCTTAGCATATAGCTTCCTAAATGAAATAAATATGGCTGACTCATCGTTTTTTATTTTGTTAATAGTGGTTTTTCTTTTAATTCTTAGTTTTTATTGTATGCTCGCATGGCGATGACGTCGTAAATACAACAAATGACGTCACGAATTATAAATAGTTGCCAGCGTAAGCTGATAAAGGAGCCAGTACCCCTAGTACAGGTTTTGATAGTTTAAAAAACTATAAAAGTTTTCGTTTCCATCCATACATATTTTTTTCAGCGAATCTTACCGAGTCTTGGAGGAACTGAAATCATTAATACGGGTTATTTTAAATCGTTATAATCATATTCCAACAATGTTATTGAGTTACTTTTTGAATTTAAGCAGATCGAGTTGCCACTTTGACAAGTCGGCGGTGGTAAACGTCGACGTTTACGAAAACTTTTATCGTTTTCAAAACTTGTACTAGGGGTACTGTCGTCTTATTCTTCTCCGACTTGGTTTACAAGTATCGCATTTTCTTACGGAAAACTCTACTTTAACAGAATAAAACATTGACAATGACATTCAGGGACAATGTAGCTTCATATTAGTGAAAAAGTTTTCGGCATCGGTTGGGCATTTGCAACATTAGAAGCGTTACCGATGCGTTTCCGACCCCTTTGATTTCGCCCAGGTTTCTAAACCGATTTACGTGATTCTTTGTTTGATGCGGAATAGTTTCGAATTGGTCAGATACAAATTTGATTCAGGTACATAATAACAATAATAATAATTTTATTTCAGACAATTACTCCATACACAATCGATTAAGTTAATTAAAATAAAATCACACTAAAATCAAATACCATTCAAATAACATTAAAATAAAATTGGAATAAATTAAAATGGATCATAAATTAAAATCTAGAGTGGATCTGGAGTGTCATATGTGCACTTCAATCCAGTACCTCAAGATAGGACAGTCAAGACCCACTCTTCCCGCTATGAGTTGCAGGTAGATGTTGGAGTCGCCTCGTACCTAGGGATGTGACTTGGAGGTAAAAAAATCGATTAATAAATAATCGATTTATATCTCTTTTAAATAAATCGATTTGTAAAAAATCGATTATTTAAATAAAAAATAATCGATTTTTTATAAAATCGATTTTTATTCAATAATTTTTTTCTAACTGTTCGAAAAGTTGAATTTTTCGTACATTGTAATAAAATTACCTAAAGTAACTTATAACTGCAAAATGTGATTGAAATGTGTAGTTTGGCTACATATTGGTTTAATCTTCAATAATACAAACATTTATCTTTTATAACTTTAAAAAAAGAGAGTTGGTAAAAAAATCGATTAAAAGAAATAAAAATCGATTAATATAAAAATCGATAATTTTTTCACATCCCTACTCGTACCCGGCCATCAGGGACGCGATTCTCTTGCGCAATATGGCTGAGAATCCCAATAGTTTTTATTTTATCACATCCATCTTGAAGGACTACATTCTGTAGCACTGCGGGAAGACTTGCGGGGACTCGGTTCACATTTTGCAAGTACATAGATACAGTTGTAAATCCAAGCCTTTGACCTACCAAAGCCATAGGCGTTTAAAACATAGCGTGCCTGGCTACGTATTATATATACGAGTTCAGAACAACCTAATAACTGCGTAAAACATTTTAATGGGCGATTATCATGCAAACGGTCGAATAGCTTACTCAAATAAAATGCTCACTTGCCGCGCCCCGCGGGTAGGTACGGCTCTCCCACTAACCCGCAGGAAACGGGATAAAAAGTAGCCTATGTATGTACTCTTTGTATTTTTATAGAGTTTTTACTATTTACGGGGTAGCGTTTGACCACAAGTCACATGATGTGGTCGAAGATGGCGCCACGCTACACCTGGACTGGCAACTGGCTCTCAAGTGAGGCTGCCGGAACACACCGATAGCGATAGCTGCCTGGCGACAGATTCTTTACAAGAGGGTGGTAGCTATGTTTGAGGGATTTGGGAATAGCGGAACACAGTTTCAAAGCGGGGCTGTTCAGAAATAGGTTTATTTAGTATGATTATGTGATCATGATTGCTTTATAACGTCAAACTTAGAACTAGTTACGCCTGTTCCAACCTCCTTACGCCGGCAAACGAACATGCAAGAAACGTCCAGCAGGTAATTTTTTAGGCGCAATCCCATGGACAATTTATTACTAATTGATTGAATTGGAGCAAGTTAGTTCACTACAATCCCAAAAGCTTGTTTGTCATCTAATGCCTGAAATTAATAAATAATCGATCCTGGTCCGTTATCCGCGGGTTTGGATCGATATGTCATGTCGTAATATGTCATTTTAGTAGTAATACGTCAAGCCCTAGTACTAAAATGACATATTTTGACATGACGTATCGATCCAAACCCGCGGATAACGGACCAGAATCGATTATTAATTTCGGGCGTAAATTGTCCGATATTTTATAATAAGCTCAGAATGGTCGTATTATCAATGATCACGTTGTGAAAGTAAAGATGTAGAGGACATCTTTGGCAGAAGGCCAGAAAATTTATGAACACTTCAAGTTGATACTTTAAAAGATAAAGCACGATTTACTACTAGAAAATCTTAATCAAGAATACTTCATAATTAACGAGCTATTTCCAAAGTAAACTTCTACAAAATTATCACAGATGGGAAAAATTATCACGCGTTTTGCGTTGGGTAGCAGCCTCGGATTTAGGGAGGGGGGTGGACTAAGGCCCGTGCGGCAGTTTCAAGGGCGCCAAAATTATAATAAGGTTTTCAAACAGAAAAACTTTATTCACAAAGCGTCTAGCATTCAGCGCTCGCTGTTCTATCAATTATTCATTTGATTTAACAACGCCTACTTGACTTTTGAATATATCCTAAGGGTCCAAAATGTTGTAAGTTTTTTTAAATATTTTTCTGAAATTTACTAGCCTGATTCGGAGTAGTGTTGCTGAAATATCGATAGTTTTTACAAGCAACAATACCTAGTATCGATAGTTTATTCTTCGCGAGAAAAACACTCGATACAATCGATAGTATTGCACTTACGCGCTAGTATTGCCTCGTTTTGAGCTCGAGAGTATGTATCGATGCCATCAATAGGACAATATCGTCGGCTAGCCAACAAAACCGCGCAAGTCAAATTTCGTAACTTTTCAAGAGAGAGATAGGACTGTTTTTCTTGTATATTTTTTATCTAAATTATTTAAATAGCTCTTTTGCACATGCAAATATGCTACTCTGTTCTGTACAAATCACATTTAACAAACATTCATAGAAGCGCACGTCAAAACTGCATCAATAACGCAAAATTTTGACTTGTGCGGTGTTATTTGCTAGCCGACAATATCCAATATCGATAGTGTTACGATGGTTGGATATCGATAGACTATCGATCGATCGGCATCACTAGTTCAGGGCATGTATCAACATTATTCTTTAAACCAGTAAGGAACCATTCCGCAAATGACTCACAAACTTTGCATTCACGACGCACTGCGCCCATCCCGGCTCGTCATTAATTAGAGATACGACACGTCTCTGAGTCAGTCGTGTGTTTTGTTTTGTTTCGGAGGAAGTGCCTTTGAGGAATGCACGCGATAAAGGCAGTTTTTGACCTTCGTTAAGAATTGAGATATGATGTGAATAGCACCTTTTGTCTGCCAGCGTCAAGCATTGAGGCAATCGCTAGTGTTGTGAAAAAATCGATCTGTGATTTGTATGTATCTATTTGGTCAGCAACAAAAGTAGCTAAAAGTACTAAAAGTCGCCCAACAGGGTCCATAATGATCTTAATTATATTATGACTAACTATTGTACATTATGGTTGCAATAAATTCTTCGAATCTTGAATGTTTAGCTAACCATACTCGACTTTCCAAGTACGTATCTATTAAATCAGTTGTTTGTTTTTTTTAACAACTTACATGGTAGCTTTTGGCCACTACACAACACACCTGATGTTAAGTGATGATTCGGTCGAATCCTGATCCGTTATCCGCGGTTTTGGATCGATATGTCATGTCACAATATGTAATTTTAGTAGTGATATGTCTATTAATTAATTACGGGCGTAAGATGAAAAAGAAAATCGGAGAATATGTTATTGTTCGTACTAGATTTAAGCGAACCGAAAACTGTGTTTAACTGAACTGTACTGGAATCCGTACACCTTGTTTAGTGTGGCTTTAACGTTTGCTAGGTACGGTCGCTGCGGAGTGGCACTATTTAATATTATTCTTACGAGAAAACAATTGAAGCTAAGTGCTTTTCTGAGTGTGAATTTAAAATTTCATAAAACCATTAGTTGAATTACCTATACAGTAGAACTCCAATTATCCGAATTAATGGGGACCGGGACCCATTCGGATAATCAAATATTCGGATAATCGGATTTTTTAAAAAAAAATTGCCATTGGAGAGAATAAAAGCTACGTTTTGATATTGCACTATTTTTTTTATTGAATTAAAAGAAAAAAACATGAAATTTTCACATGTTTTAAATATAAATAAAATGTCAACAGCAAGTCAAGACTTGACGCGCAAACACTGGCTTCGCGGGGGGAAGAATAATAGCGCACTTAGACTTTTTTTGGACAATTTTTTGTGATTCGGATAATCGGCGATTCGGATAGTCGGAGTTCGGATAATTGGAGTTCTACTGTATATCTAGTTATTATTTTAACTATCATCGTTGGTTGCCTTCCCACTTTCTTAAAACTTGATTGATTTTAATGTTATCTGTGCAGTCGAACTGACAATTTATTTCTAGAAAAACAATACTGTCGAAGCCTTTCAAATTCATCAGATTCTGTGTGAATCACTTGACCATGTATACAGCCAAGCGAAACTTAAAGCAACTCAATTAAAGTCCATATTTGAACAAACCACGTCGATCCTAGTTTGAGCCAAGTTTACTTACGTTTTTACCAGAACAGAGGACGGCAATAGTAAATCTAAATACCTACCGGAAATAATTGAATTACACAATGTATATGAATAAAATGAAACAACAGTGTGTCTGTCTAGCCTACACGTGCCATATCATTTCCAAGAAAACTATAAATATTGACTGCGGGTATATCCAAGGACAAGGATTATGTAGTGCGTTTTTTTTAAGATGAAGAATTGGCAATATTGGCTGCAGGGATCTCCTCTTTTCTCAGCAATTACAAAACTTACAGAGCTAATATTTATGTGCATTAAAGATCTTGTTTTTGACATCAAATTGTCCGAAGGATAACATGATTGGTTACTTTCATAGCAGAGAAACAATGATCGAAAACTGCCCTCTAAAAAAAAGATTTTCATTTTACACGCATTCGAAACCGATTTAAGAGTTGTTTTTTTTTTTGTATGATATATACATTACACATTCATCAAAGAACTACAGGTTTAGTTCTATGAAATCAACGATAGTTTTCATTTTAAACGAAAAAAACCTTTTTTTGTCGCATACGACCTTACGGCATTAGTCAGCTCGCTTGCGTTTTTGTATGGAGCTGATTTCAGATTCATTAAAATTAAAATTAAATTAAATTAAAATTAAAAATCTTTATTTGTCAGAATATTGTGCTTATGATGATAGTAGTACTGTAGTAGTGAGTACAGAGTTTCAAATATTCTACCGTTTCCGGTGTACAAATATTATATTTCCTTTCATGCAATGTCAAAAGGAAATAAGAAAATAATAATAATAAAATAAGAGAATAATAATAGGAAATGTCAATGTCGATATTGTTTATCACGGCGTCCTCTCAACTTGTGGCAGGTTAGCGATTGACCACAACGATGTGGTCGAAGGTGGCGTCACGCTCTCAAATGGGGCTGTTCCTACAGGATAACGGGACGACGCAGGTGAAATCGCGGGGCGCAACTAGTCCATTATGAACAAAAATAACTTTGTTTATTACCTTTTGTAGTCTAAACCGCTGAATAAATCTTGATGAAATTTGCTATGGAAATAGTTAGAACCCTGGGGAAGGATATACGATACTTTTTGCCGTGATAAACAGCTAACAGCTTGTAATGTACATATAAATAATTAATATTAATCAGCGTATAGGAACGTATTTCCTGCGAAGTTATATGTACAAGGAAAAAGCTTTAACAGTTTCATTGTCCTAAAGATATATAATTATTAATTATAATTCAATAAATAGGTTGAAACAACATAACATTTCCGATGACTGAACCGTTAACCAATCGCGGGTGGATCCAGGAACCCGACAGCGACAGATAGTGTGTCGATTGGGGCAAACGTTAACAAATGAAATCGCAAAAACAACAAGCCAGACTATTCAAAATATGTATAGCTCTATTAGGCCTTCTTAGGAATCGTTGCCAGTTCTTTTTTACACTAACTTTCTTTTTTAAACAATGTGATCGCGATTTCAAGAAGTTTAAGAAGCACAGTTTTGACTAGGTATCTACTTTTATCTGGATTTCTTATTTACATGACCACTCGTGAGGTCGTTCACTTGGAAATCTCATCGGAATGACATGCGATTAAATTAAATCAACAGAGAATTCTTAAATATTTACTTTAGGCATTTAAAACCGGTACTAAGATTCATTAAAATGACTTTGACTCTTATAATTCGTAGATTTTAATATTGTTTGAAGCGCTATAGGAATATCTCACAAAATTAGATATGGAAATCATTTTCACTTTAATTATTATAATATGTAGTAAATAAATATGTTTAATGATGTATAGAAACGCTCGTAGTGGAGCTTGCCGATCAATTAGGTCATGCAACGTTCTTTGCGGCCACTACTTGGATGGGTGACCACTAGATGGTTTTTACAACTGAGCGCTTCCGTGCTTCGAAAGGCGTATTAAGCCATCGATCCTAGGATAGCAGTCGTTGGACTACGTGGAAGGCCTTCCGGTGGTCTGAAAACTCCAATACTGGCCACAAGTCTATCCGCCAACCCGCACTGGGCCCGCATGGTGGATTATGGCCCATACTCTCTCTGAGGTCTTGTGTCCCAGCAGTGGAAACGGCTGATAATAATAAATGAATAAAATGTTCAGTACGGTTTTTCTCGCGCCCCTAATTTGCCGCCCCGGGCGCAAAGTCCCTAACGTCCCCAGTCTAAATCCAGCACTGCTAAGACTGGCTGAATACATCAAACGTGCAATGCGAAGCAGTATAAAAAGTAAACATGGCATACAATTTTTGGAGGCACTCTCTATTTCACTTGGTCATCGCATCACGCGTGAACGGATGAAACAATTTCGGTAATTCTTTTTTTGTTGCGTTCGTTGAAGTCCAAAGAAGGTTCTTATGAAGAGAAAAATCGAAAAAGTTACCAGGAAAGCATTGAAATTTGGATATTTTGGAAAGTTTTTTCTATAGGCAATTTGTAGGTTAGGTTTTATTGCGATAGACTGCAGTCCAAGCGGGTGATACAGCGGGGCGCAGCTGATCCTTACTAATACTATAATGCGAAAGTAACTGTGTCTGTCTGACTGTTATATACGCTTTCACGCCTAAACTACTGAACCGATTTAAATGAAATTTGGTACAGAGATAGTCTAGAGCCTGAGAAAGGACATAAGCTTGGTACTTTTTATCGCGATATCCTACTGTGAGTATGGATGGATGGATGGATGGATGTTTGTTTGTTACTCTTTCACGCAAAAACTACTGAATGGATTTTAATGAAATTTGGAATGGAGATAGCTAATACCCTGCATTAACACATAGGCTACTTTTTATCCCGGATAAGGGTTCCTGCGGGATAACGGAAAGTCACGGGCCCCAACTAGTTGTCAATATTTTCACACAATGCTCGTTAGCTCCAATTTTGCCCACCACACCCGTCATGTTTGTTTTACGATAACATTAGGTATATCTTGCATGAAAGTGAATGTTATAATCTGAGTTTCGGACATGTGTAGCGAAAGTGAACGATCTTAAAAACAACTTTTACTCACAGAGGTGACTGGCTTCCATTAAAAATTATTTATCAAGTGATTTGTCAACTTTATTGATTTGGTAATTTGTTATAAGTACCTAGTAGGTACCTACTTATATTCTGTAACTAGCTGTTCCCCGCGGTTACAGCTTTATGCATGCAAAGTCTCAGCCCGATCGGTTTAAAATTGACAAAGTTTCATACAATCTTTCATCCCCTATTTTATCCCCTTGGGGGTAGAATTAATCAAAATCCTTTCTTAGCGGATGCCTACGTCATAACATCTACCTGCATGCCAAAGTTCAGCCCGATCCGTCCAGTGGTTTGGGCTGTGCGTTGATAGATCACTCAGACACATGTCAGTCGGTCACCTTTGAGTTATGTATAGGCATTTAGATTGTTGCAGGTAGATATAGCTACATAATCTTCTTCTTTCTTTCTTTATATATAATGAAGTCGCTTTCGCTGTCTGTTCGCTTGGATCTTTTAAACTATTCAACAGATTTTATTTTTAAAGCAGTTCAGCCATAGATATAGTGATTATCGCGATAAAATTTGCCTATGTCCTTTCTCAGGCTCTAGACTACGTCTGTACCAAATTTCATTTAAATCGGTTCAGTGGTTTAGTCGTGAAAGCGTAACAGACAGACAGACAGAGCTACTTTCGCATTTATAATAATTAGATATAGCGATGGTGGCCGAACGGTTTAGGCGTGCGACTTACAAGGCGCCGACACCGAGTTCGAATCCTCTCGGTCCCGCACCTATGACTTAATAAGTTATGTGCGGATTTGCCATCGCTCAAACCGGTGAAGGAAAACATCGTGAGGAAACCGGCATGTCCAAGAACTGCAACAATAAAGGGCATGCGATATCTACCAACCCGCACTGGGCCAGCGTGGTAGATTACAGCCCATACTCTCTCTCTGAGAGAAGGCCAGTGTCCCAGCAGTGGGAACGTGAGAGGCTGATGATGAGATAGATATTATTAATGGGAAGTAGGGATTGTATACCTATCGAGTAGCAAGAGAGCAAAAAAAAGTACTAAGTAAATATATTGCTCGCCAAAAAATAACTGAATTATTAACGTAATACTTAACCTTTTACAAGTTTTTTCGTGGGCGAGTGTCTGACGGGTCTCTGTTATTCTAACGTACCTACTTATTGATCCAGTGACCCATTTGGCGTGTCCTACGAACAGGTCAGAGGGTCTGTGCCAACAACTTGTTTTAAACTTTCATTAATCTGCTGATGTAAGTAAACATCGCTAGGTACTTCAGAAGAGCTAAAAGTTGACTTTGTTTTTGGCACAAGAAATGTAAATCGCGTAACTAGCGAGCTAAACTTTATCATCATTGTCAGCCTGTGTCTCAGTCCGCTGCTAGACATGGGCCTCTCATAGGCTCTTCTCATACAACTCCCGGCAACCACTAGGCGCAAGTCGTCGCTCCACCTAGTCGCAGGGCGTCCTACACTACGTCTGCAAGTCGTCGCTCCACCTAGTCGCAGGGCGTCCTATACTACGTCTGCAAGTCGTCGCTCCACCTAGTCGCAGGGCGTCCTACACTACGTCTGCAAGTCGTCGCTCCACTTAGTCGCAAGGCGTCCTACACTACGTCTGCAAGTCGTCGCTCCACCTAGTCGCAGGGCGTCCTACACTACGTCTGCAAGTCGTCGCTCCACCTAGTCGCAGGGCGTCCTACACTACGTCTGCAAGTCGTCGCTGCACCTAATCGCAGGGCGTCCTACACTACGTCTGCCAAGTCGCAGTCTCCACTCAAAAACACGTTGTCGGTCCAATGTCACTTCAGCTTGCTAATTCTGTGAGCTACGTCGCTGACCTTAGTTTTCAGTCGGATAAACTCATTTCTGATTCGATCCTTCAGGGGAACGCCTCCTAAAGGGCTAGCTGTTCCTTTCGATAGCTCGCTGAGCCATGTCTGAAAGATTTTATAATAAATTGATATATACAATACAAGTTCTAAACAGATTATGAGCACTAGAAGCATTGGACGCGTAACCGCATAATAAGATTGTATATAAGACACACGTGTGTCGTGGCGTGAGTTTTTATTGCATATATATAATATTATCCTATATATTATTATTATTATTATATTAGTAGGAAGTAGAAACTTCCTACTAATATTATAAACGTGAAAGTTTGTGAGTATGGATGGATGGATGGATGTTTGTTACTCTTTCACGTAAACTGAACGGATACGATTGAAATTCGGAATGGAGATAGCTTATACCTGGATTAACACATAGGCTACTTTTTATCCCGGAAAAAGGTACCTGCGGGATGTCGGGAAGACGCGGGTGAACGCGCAATTAGTCCTTATATATATATAATATTCCTGTTTGTCTGGTCCGGTACTAGAATATGTTGCAACAAGTTTACTTTTTATCATCGCGATTCCTTTAAATCTTTAACTTGTGTAACAATTCGGAATTTACTTAGAAGCGTTATCGGTGGCGATCCCACGTGATATCGTGAGATAAACAGCTGTTATCAGTGATCTTGTCAGTAAGACATATAGAGTTGAAGCGAAAATTTAATGTGTTTAAGTTACGTTGGATTCTCGGCACTTTCTATTCAAAGACGTCCAAAATGGAATATTTGTGCTGCAATTGGAAATGTACAAATTTGAAATTGTGTTTTATTTAGATAATAAAATATAATGATTATTAGCGTGAAATTACATTTTTTACGGCTTAATAAAGCTCTAATGATTGATTTCTATTTTCTAACACTTTCTGAAAAGTTGTCCGGTTACCTATTTAATTGTCCGATTTTCTTCATCATCATTCATATTTGTTTCATATTTAAATTTTTCGAACATCAGCCTTTGACCGAATCACGACTTAAGACGAGGAATTGGCAATTGGCCGGGATCTCTCAGCAATTACAAAACATACAGAGCTAATATTTATGTAGGTACATTAAAGATCATGTTTTTGACATCAAATTGTCGGAAGGATAACACGATTGGCTAACTTTCATAGCAGAGAAACAATGATCGAAAACTGCCCTCTAAAAAAAGATTTTCATTTTACAGGCATACAAAACCGATTTAAGAGTTGAATTTTTTTTTGTATGATATATACACATTCTTCAAAAAACTACAGGTTTAGTTCTATAAAATTAACGATAAATTTCATTTTAAACGAAACAAACCTTTTTTTTTGACGCATACGACCTTACGGCATTGGTCAGCTCGCTTGCGTTTTTGTATGGAGCTGATTTCAGATTCATTGTATATTACGGCGTCCTCTTTAGCGGTGGCCGTTTTCTAAAAAACGATGCCAAATAACGATGCCAGTACCCGATGCCGGCATCCGATTCCTTAGGCATCGAAAAACGGATGCGCATCGAAACGTCTCGTGCGTTGCTCGGCATCGGCACACATCGGCATCGGCATCGCCGCACGGCATCGGCAACGAAACGGCGCGTCGTTTCGATGCCGATGCCGATGCCGGCATCGGGCATTCGGGCCTCATCGATATCGTGGTCTCGGTCGTATTCGGTCATAACCGCATAGTATCTTTCAACGCCATCTATTGTATTTATATGTAACTACTATGTATAGCGGAATTTATATTTTTCTTACTCTCGATTAAAAGTTTTGAAACCTAAAAATCTATATAGATGGCGTGACGTTACTTATCACAAGGCCGAATGTAGTAATTATTTCCCGTTTTATACATTTTTACCATAATATTTATTGTGGGATGATAAAATCTTTTTTAACAATCTGAAATTATTATTCTTGATTCTATCACACAATCTTATCGCTCACGCTCGCACCAGTTTCTATTATCATAATATCTTGATCTACGCAACTCTAGGGATGTGAAAAATAATCGATTTTTATATTAATCGATTATTTTTTTCTTTTAATCGATTTTTAATAATCGATTATCTAAATTTGAAAAATCGATTTTTTACTTACTCTCTAAAATTAAATCGATTTTTTTTTACTTTAGGTAATTTTATTACAATGTACAAAAAAATGAAACTTTTCGAATAGTTGGGAAAAAAATATTGAATAAAAACGATTATTTTTTATTTAAATAATCGATTTTTTACAAATCGATTTTGTTTAAAGAGATATAAATCGATTATTTATTAATCGATTTTTATCTCCTAGTCACATCCCTACGCAACTCAACACTTTGTTACGATGCCAAATAACGATGCGGGCATCGGATGCCGGATCTCCGATGCCGGTGTGCATCGATGTCGCAAATATCCGAAAACGCCCATCGCTAGTCCTCTTAACATCAGGTGCGTTGTGTTGTAATCTAACGCTGCCTTGCAAGTTGTAATGTAACAAATTACAAACATTACTGATCTAATTCACCCAAAATCGAGTATGATCATTGTACCCGACTGGGTGTAATGAAACAACTGTTTCGTGGAAGACTCATAAGACTTCTAAGAACTTCATTTAATATTTATTCAAAGCAAAAATAACATTACATCGCGGAGAATATCACCACCGCGATGTAGGAATACATGGCTCATTTGCCAACGCCATCTAGTGGCAGATTATAGCAACTAGTGCACGAACAATCGCCACCGCGATGCAGAAATACGTGGCTCATTGGCCAACGCCATCTAGTTACGTTTATATTAACTATTGCATTGAACAATCATCACTTTTGTCGCTGACTGTACAATTGTGACGTTAATCATCATAATCAGTCCACTGTTGGACATAGGCCTCTCCCAAAGCACGCCACTGAGCCCGATCTTCGGCTCTTCGCATCCAACTGCTGCCAGCCATTTTGCGTAGGTATATGTATTTATAATGACGTTAATTGGATATACATTAGTTTGACGGGCATTTCGGAAAATTTTAAAGTATAAATAATAATAATAATAATGCCCGCACAATCACATACATAGGCTCTGACCCCTAACTAGGTTTCCCTGTATCAGAAACTACGAGGATCGGGGATCCACAACACCCAGACGCAGAACAAATACTTGCGCTTTTTTTTTCAATGCACAAATATTTGTCCTGTAGCGGGAATCGAACCCGCGACCTTACGCTTCACAGTCGGCTATCCGCCCATTGCGCCACATCGGTCGTCTAATATAAGTTAAGGCAAGGATTTAAGAGTGAATGACATTTAAGGCGCAGGTTTCCAAAAATGGGGTTATTTAAAGCTATCTTTCTGTGTAATTCTGGTCTAAAAAAAATCTAATAAAAATATATGTTGATCTACTTGATATATAGCAGGACACCTTCAGGCCGAAAAATGCAAAAAATGTATTAATATATTGAAAACAAATGTGCAAAGTCCCCATTTCCTAAAAGTTTAATACTACTTTTCTCCTAAACTATATATGTAACAAAGACTTGTTAATACCATCAGCTTATAAAAAAATATAATACCCAGGACACCTTCAGGCCATTTTTTGAAAATACTGCTTTAATTATTTTTGGCGAATTTTTTACGTATTTCATACTCGCAAATCGGCACGTACACCCCTCATTCGCCCATAAAGTCAGTGCGGGACGAGCCGCCGTGCTGAACAGACCTGTGCCACTTTTCTCCGCATATTTTTGTAGCTGAAAGTCGTACGATGAACTACCTATAGGCTATGAGTGGTAGGTGCATAGTGCCGCGGCGAGTTAATTGCCTACTCTTGCGGTGATGCATAGGGTTGTCACTTTTATTTTTAGTTAAATACTAGCTGACCCGGCGAACTTCTTTCCGCATAAGAGGCAATAAATGAGCAGATTTAGGATTTTAAAATTAATTAACGTTAGTAATAAATAAACTCGCATAAAACAAAAACATCTTCAATTCACAACTTCAATATCAACCATAGACAACATTAACTTTAGCTGTCAGTTGTGTTTTGTTACACCATGTCAGTTGCATTTTGGTATACCATTTACAACAAATGAATGATTAATTTTATTATTTATGAGTATCATATTTTATCTTATTCCGGACGAAGACAAATGCAAAAAATCAAAGATTATAAAAATCGGTCCAGCCGTTATCGACTTATACCTAAGTGTTGTAACTAACATGCATTTTTTATAGATTATATTATCTGTGTATTATGACAGCGCAAGGTGTTTAATCATGTAATTTATTAAAATGTTTTACCAATTCATAAATGGGTTGCATATTAAAGACATTTTAATAATTATAAATTAATAAATACGATTTATTATAAACTATACAAATGAAATAGTCAGTGAGAGCAGCAAATCCGAGCGAGCGAGCAGTGTAGTACATAAATGCGCGCGATCAAACGGGTGGCACAGCCCTACTGAGTCCCAGGCCGGTCCCTGCGTACACGGCGCTCGCTACTCACTCACGCGCACATTCAAATGGCGCGGCAGCGACTACTAGCCGTGCCCCGCGGCTTCGCCCGCGTGGGAATTGATGTGTTGTACAAACTTTAGAACGCCATTGCACAACCTCTAGGGGTTTTCTTAAATATAAAAAATACGTATTTAATTATTTACTTTATAGTTTATTTGTACCTACTTTTAAGAAAATCCACATAAGGAATAAAAAAAAGCCATACAAACTTTAAAACTCTATGGCACACCCCGTAGAAGTAATACATATCAAAAAATAAAAAATGCGTTTTCAATGATTTACTTTAAGGTTTATTTGTACCTATTTTTGAGTCAATCGAACCAAGGAATGACATTTTTCATACAAACTTATCTACCTTATTTAACCCCTTTCAGAGTTGACTTTTCAAAATTAGATTAGCTTATGTGTTAGTCCAATACCTAAACTGTCTACATTCTAAATTTCATCAGTCAAATTCGGTTCAGTAGTTACGTGGTAACAAACATTCACACACACACAAACTTATAGTAGGATGTTGCTACTGTGTATATATGTAGATACGGCGGGCTCGATTAGTAGAGGTACCGCGCCGCGCCGCATGGCGAGAGTGTCGCTTCGGGCGCGTTGGCCGCAGATCGCGTAATTTTGGTGAGGGGATGCGCGGAGTGCGCGGAGCAGTTTCACTTGATCAAGCAAGGTCAACGACGTTATGGAGGCTCTTAAAATTGAGTTTTTTCGTACAATAAAACTGGTTTACAATAATAAAAAAATACATTTTCTATTCCTTAATCTCTAGGTTTTGAAAATTGGATACTTAGGCCCGGTTTTATAAACGTCCGTCAGTTTTAAATGTCATAACAAAATTTAGGTGAATTTGATCTTATTGTCAAACTTAAGCTCGGAAAATTTGACAATTTGATCAAATTAACCGAAATTTGGTATGACATTTACCTTACACGATTACGTACAATTCGCTGCATCGAAATAATCGAATAAGATATCACAAAGATGGGTCTAAAATTCTATATTATCTAACTATAGAATTATATTAGGTTTTGGACAATGGTGTCGATTCGGCTTTGCGTTTTTTTTTGCTACGGCCAGTTTAGTGAATCGGATTGAATGCAATGAAATGAATATAATTATTACTTGACTACACTAATATAATGACTTCCTTCTGCTTTTTTTTTGACAATAATTTAATATGTTTATAAGTTGTCTGTAATTGTTACTATTTAGAATGGATCGGTGCGCTCCTACATTGCTATACCCTATTCGGGTTCATATGTTCACTAATTATAACCACTAAGATCTCATGTATACTAACATATGAATGCAATAAATGATTGATTTGATTTGATTTGATTTGATTTGGTGAACCAAAAAAAAAACTAAACTAAATTTGACATGTCTAATAGTATTGCTGTCTTTTTCTAACCACTGAAGTAAAAAAAGGACAGCATAACTCTTAGACCTGTCAAACTTAGTTAAGTTTTAGACAATGCAAAACCGAATCGACACCATTAAATCATAAATTAATGTTACTGTTTTTTTTATTATTTCAGTAAAAACGCGTCATGATCAACACAGTGAACATATTTCTAGACGACTTGCGGTGAGTTAGTCAAAACTAAGTTTTACTAACATATAAACTTAGTTATACTAACTTAAACTTAGTTCTACTAACATAAACTTAGTTATACTAACTTAAATTTAGTTCTACTAACTTAATTGAGTTATGCTAATGTAAACTGACTTTTACTAACTTTACCTAAGGGAACGTACCCATACTACGTGACCTAAACGTGACGTAAATATGGTTTTATTATGACAAGTGTTGTCACCTGTGAGTATAAAAAACACTGTTTGGATGGAAAAGCACGATATTTCCATGGAGTCTTAGAGGGTAATGGCAAAAAACTAACCCAACCCCCGTCCTGTGACCAATTGTGGTATTTTCAAGACTGAGTCATACTAATTTAACCAGAGTTATACTTACTTTTACTTCCCCTGAGTAATGTATTTTTCAGTTTACTGAGAATAGGGATGTTAACCATTTTTCGGAATTGCTTTTATTTTAAAGATTGACTCTTGTTTACCATAAAAACAATATTTTATTTAAAATCATTAGTATTTTCGATGAGAAAATATACAAAATTGGAGTAATTATGAATTTTTCCGCCAAAACACTAACAACTGTCACGTGACTGACATGACGTCAATGACCGAAAAACACGATGGGGGCGATTCTTAGTGACGTAAGAAGCTCTTTTTGGTGTTTGCAGTCACGTGACAAAAGATTATAAATATAGCATTTAAAATCATTTTTATTTAAATTATTATGTTATATTTAAATACAAAAATATGTTTTTGGATATCCTAATAATACAAACTAACATAAAAGTAAGATTAAACATTATTTTGTGATTAGTGTTGACATCCCTATTATGCTAACTTAAACTTAGTTTCAATAACTTAGTCATTAAAAGCATGCAAATCTATTACAAAGGCTATTGATTCGACCTCGTACATAAATGACTTGACCTGCCAACGGGTCGTAATATAATGGTCTTTGTCCTGAATCTTTTCATGCCTGAAAAGTATTGTATAATAAATAATTAATTACAGTTGTTATTTCGTAACATAAAACGCTACAGCAAGGTGCCAGCTACCTGCAAACCAAAGAAACCACAAATCCGCTATCTACAGAGTTGCTCAAACATTTTTTCGTGAGGCTCCAGAACCTAAATAGGCGCACACGAAAAAGTCGTAATAAAAAACATGTTTGACTCTAAAACTTATGAAATAATGATTATAAGTTAGGATAGAACATCAACGGCTTCAACAGAAGACCAGCGCTGATCAAACGACCAGCACAACGCTGAGTTGAGGTCGGTTTGCAACAATAGATACCTAGATAGATAGATTGATTAACTCTTTATTGGCACACCACAATACAAGGAAAATTAAAACTAGAACAACAATAAAACTACAATACATATTTTTGTAGTTACTAACGCTCGAAATTAATAATCGATCCTGCTGATCCGTTGTCCGCGGTTTTGGATCAATATATCATGTCATCATATGTCATTAGAGTAGTGAAGCCTAATTGACATATCGATCCAAAACCGTAGATAACGGATCAGGATTGATTATTAATTTAGGGAATTAATAATGCACTTGTTTTGAATATCCTACTTAATTATTATAAACGTGAAAATTTGTGAGTATGGATGGATGTTTGTTCCTCTTTTACGCCAAAACTACTGAACGGATCTGAATGAAATTTGGAATGGACATAGCTTACACCCTGGATTAAAACATAGGCTACTTTTTATCCCAGAAAAAGGTTCCTGCGGGATAACGGGAAGACGCGGGTGAAACTACGCATCACAGGTATTTTATATTACTAGTTGCTCCCCGCGGTTTCACCCGCGTCTTCGCGTTATCCCGCAGGAACCTTTTGCCTGGATGAAAATTAGTCAATGTGTTAATCCAGGGTATAATCTATCTCCATTCCAAAATTCATTCAGATCCGTTGAGTAGTTTTTGCGTGAAAGAGTAACAAACATCCATCCATGCTCACAAACTTTCACGTTTATAATATTAAGTAGGGTAACATTGGCCTGTGGGCCCGCCTAGATTTTGGCCCATACTCTCTTTGAGAGGGGGCCTCACGCTTTGAGCACCACTGTCCTAAACCAATGACAAACAAACATACCTACACTTTAATTAGCAAGTTAGCACTGTTAACAAGCGGGCGTAACCGCACGCTAGCATAGTGTGGGAGAGAATGTCCATTTTCATCACGAGTCTACAAGCCGAGTTTTTATAATGATTTAAATGCACAAAATACTTGATCCCATAATTTAGTCAAAAAAATTCAAATGTGGTATTAATGACTATGCTGAAGAAATCAAGTTGATACATCATACTAATACTAAAAATGCAAAAGTTTGTGTGTGTGTGAATGTTTTTACCACGTATCACCGTAACTACTAAACTGATTTTGATGAAATTTGGAATGGCTAAAAAATGGTTCCGGCGTGATAATGGGAAGACGCGGGTGAAACCGCGGGGCGTAACTAGTTTATGATATAAGCGATTGGCTGTTCCCCGCGGTATCACTCGCTTGGACTACAGTATATCGCAATAAAAATATAGGATCATCTTGTCGTCCGTCTGTTTGTCTGTCAAGGCCCTTTATCTCAAGAGTGCGTTGAGGTATCAAGTACAAAGTTGAATCTAATACTCGGTTCTACGGTCTCTTTTGCACAGGCGAAAGATTGTTTTTTTTTTACAGCAAAAAGCAAACTTGTAATTCATCACGAACAAAATATATGAATGTCGCATATTTTGCAATTCCACAAGAGAATCAAAAACTTTAGAGTACTTTCCGTTGATCTACAATCATGAAATTTCACATAAAGCAAGGTCTAACAGGCTTAGTAGCACATGTAAAAGAAAAACTCTGAAGACCTGGTTAGATTCATAAAAAAAAGGCCGGGGGCCGTATCTTGGACGAGCCTGCATTAGACCCTACGCCCTTCGTTAATCCCCTTGTACGTTAATGGTGATTCGTGATGAAAACAGACAGCAGCTCCCTCGCTAAGTTTACATACACGACCTCGTGTTTAAGTCATGAGCAGACGTCCATTTGTCGGTCAATGCATCTGCTAATGAATACTTACAAGTACTAAGCATCACTGTCTATTTAAAGCCGTAAGTACTAGAAAGCAAAACCGTTGACAGTTGTGTTATTAAGTAGTTTAACCTTCAAATAGTTTGCATACCGGTGTGTAGGAATCTGTGGTTCTAAAACCATAGATAATGGCGCTCACGAGACATTATTTTACCACCATCAACAGCCTATTACGTTCCCACTGCTGGGACTCCAGCGTTCCCTTGAATAACATTAACAATGGGTGTTCGGTCAGAATAAATGATAAAACTATATTTTGATGTAAATATTATTATTGTATAAATCATGTATGAATTTATTTAATAACTGTAGTAATACATACATAATGACATAATATTTAATACCTCTAACAAATTTTGATTTTGCACACCCAATCAGGGTAGAATATAGAGACATATATAACATCACCCTATGAACCTATATTGATGCAATAAAGGATTTTGATTTTGAAAATCAGTTTCCAAAAAACAAAAAATTATGCGGGCTTACCGCGGATCACAAAACGACATAAACTTTATCGTAAACTCTTTAAATTTGACACAATTGGTACCGCCGAACTATCACGTGGTCTATCGACTAGCCATTTCCATTATGGCTACATTGAATGAACAAAAAGGTACGCAGTTTGAGCAAAAATAAACAATAGACGATAAATTTCGTACCGCGGAACTACTTTGACATTTCAAAACGATGGTAAAAGTCAACGGTGAAAAAGGTGAGTCTCGGGCAACGTTTTACACCATATTTCCGCCAAATTTGCTTGTGTTACAACACTTGCATTTTTAAAGTCGTGATATCTTTCGAATGAAATGTCCGAATTGAATAAATCAAAAAGTCATAACAAGGTATTGAAACAGTCTTGAATATGAAGTAATTTATTTTGTTAGGGATTAATACCAAGATACAATTTATTTTTTTGAAAATATTATATAACCATGACACCAGGAGATAGTGTAGCTTTTCCCAACAGTGAAAGAATTTCTCAAATCGGTCCACTAGTTTCGGAGCTTTTAATGAAAACAAACAAACAAATAATCAGATTTTTCTTATAGATATATAATTATTCTTGTTTTACGTCATCTGTTTTCTGTCTGTCTTATTACGAAAATAGTGTTGCCAAACTATCTATAGTAAAACTATCGATAGTTTTCATCTGAATAAGCCACACTATCGAAAGGCCCATAAATACTACCGATAGCTCAAACTGAGGCAATAGTACCTACCTATCGAGTGTGTAAAATACTATCGATAGTGTTGTTGCTCGCGAAGAATAAACTATGGATAGTATACCTACTGCTCGTAAATAAAAAAACTATCGATAGTATCGATTATTTTAGTCTATCGATAGTTTATACTTCGCGAGCAACAACAATATCGATACTATCGATAGTATTGTACTCACTTGTAGTATTGTAGTATAACATCGATTGTATCGATACTATCGACAGTGTTTCGATTGGTTGGCTATCGATAATTAATCGATTAATAAATAAATAAATAAATATCGGGGGACCATTGAACACAAATTGATTAATCATCGATAGTCTACTAGCGATCGGCAACACTAGTTGAAAACATTTGACATTTCGTTGGTTCAATTAACCATTACAATACGATGTCTCATCCCGGTACCAATTTTTATACTGGCGTAAATGACAATTGTAAATGTAAACGAAAATAAAACCATTACGATCGGGCAACCGCGGTCGGCCTGCTGATCTTTTTTATGGCAATTGTTAAAACATTTGTGCTATTATCGTGTCAGAAGGGTAATTAAAAAAAAAGAAATTAGAATTTAGAATTTTGAGCTAAAAAAGGAAATGAAAAATACCTTTGCAAAACATATTCTGAACTTTTATTACAGCGTGGTTTTTTCTTTCGTTATGGCGTCACACGATTAGTGTATTTGCCAGTGTCAAGTATAAAAAAATATTTCAATCTCAGAGAGTTGAATCAAGTTTAAATGATGATGACGATGATGATGAGATGATGGGATGAGGATAGTGTTTAAGTAAAGTGGTAGCGCTTTACTTAAATTTTACACGGACTTTTTTGGAGCAAATAGAACAGTCACTGTCACAACTTTATTTCAATTTCCCACACTCGTACACATTAACGAACACATAAAATGGTTAATAATCCACCAATATTACACATTATCACTAGAAAAAACACAAGTTTTGGAAATAAAAAAAAAATTTCACGTTGACAGTTCCATTGCCGCCAAAAAAGTCAATTTTTGAAGTTCTAAACCAAGTTTGGGACTTTTTTGGCGGCAATCGAATTGTCAACGTGAAAATTTTGTTTTTATTTCCAAAACTTGTGTTTCTTCGAGTGATAATGTGTAATATTGGTGGATTATTAACCATTATGTGTTCGTTAATGTGTACGAGTGTGGGAAATTGAAATAAAGTTGTGAAAGTGACTTTTCAAGTTGCTCCAAAAAAGTCCGTGTAAAGTTTTAGTAAAGCGCCACTACTTTACTTAAACACTATCCCATCATCTCATCATCATCATCACCATTCACCATCATCATTTAAACTTGATTCAACTCTCTGAGTTTGAAATCTTTTATACTTGACACTGGCAAATACACTAATCGTGTGACGCCATAACAAAAAAAAAAAACCAAGTTTGACAGATGACCCTACGCAATTAGCAGGCTGACAGAGTTGCCATCAAATCACAATGATTTATTACTGCATTTAAGGTATATGAATTTGATTACTGTATGCGCAACCGAAGACCGGCGGGTTCAGGGGCGGCCTTGTCGGTTAGCTTGATGTAGTAACCGACTGGTTGCGCTACTGGTGGCGTTTGTGATGAAGATGGCCTGATCTGGTCCGCAGCTTTCGCTTAGATGATGATGATGAGGATTGATGATTCTACACCACTGATTAGTTTATACACACCGATTTATTGTCCTTTTGATTACACTGACTTAAGATATGATTTGATATAATAACTGAATGGTTTTCCTAACCGAGTTCCGCCATCGCGGTTGATCGACGCTGAGAGACTTGAAGTGACTGACTTAAACTTAATGAATGAGTGATGATTTTGAACAACCGATCTGACTGATGAATGAGTTGACAAAAAGGGATGAAGGAAATTATAGTTTGGAATGATAAGAAAATAATTATAAACATGTTAATTTTCAATTAACAATTACAGAAAACAACATTTAACAAAGCGAATTATTTTTATTGTTTATTAGAAAATTTCTAGTTTAATGTTTAGAAAATATCGCGACTGTAAAACTAATAATTAGTTAATTACATTACAAAAATGATGTCATTTTATTACGAATAGCGAAAGTGAAGTCAGATGTGACGTGGGAAATGCTATTCTTTAATAGAGATGAGTCATCGTTACATGATTATTATCTTTCGCTCTTTATCTTGAAAAACAAACAGAGAGAGTGAACCTTTCACAGTGAATTTTACTTCTGTCTGTGTACAGTCAACGAAAAAAGTTGCTGAACACTTTCAAGTTTATGAGAGAGAGTAAAAGACTTTATATGGGAAAAACTGCACACAAAAACGAAACAAAAAATAAAGAAACGCACAAAAAAACAGTAACATTGTACATAAGCCATTAGTAATATTATGTGATGGTGCGAACACTGCTGCTGTGTACAGTGCCTCTCAAAAAGGACTTGGCACAGCATATGTTATGGACGAATCCACAGCGCTGATTTTCAGCCAAGACCCTATTGAGAGAAGTATGAATGTATGTTATGATTATGAAGAATATTCATATTATTATGAGAATAATTGTATTTTGTGTGTGTGAAGTTAGCATCTCAGAAAAAAATTGCAAATAAAGTGGCATCCAGCATAGTTCTACAGTTCTAGATATGTTTTAGCAATAGTTCCGTCAATTTAATAATTAAAATCGAATTTTGAAAAATGAGATGCTAACTTCTCAAATTGTATCATAGCATCTCATCGAATTTCGATGATTGGACTACACTAGAGTAAAAATATCATAGTTCTATGTAGATAAAGTGCTATCCAACATAGTTCTACTGTTTTTGATAAGCAGTAATAGTAATTAAGACTTTTTTTTGTATCATTGTACATAAGAAAATGTAGAAAAAAATCGTATTTGTCGCGCTTTTATTACAATAAATGAGACTGAAATGGAATGCACCGTGTCTTAAATAGGTAATACAAGGTCATTTACAGATTTTAAAAATAATTAAATTTTGATGACCAAAGCGCAGAGTAATGAGAAAAAAATAAGGAATACAAATAAAATGTTAATGATAAAAAATAAATGTGTAATGTGTTTATGTGTATGGGTGTGTATGTTTACCTCCTACATTTTGTTTTCCTATTATTGCAAAAGTACTATAAATGTTTGTAGTTTTCGAGAAAAATACAATTATAATAAAACGATATGTTGTCTTAGTACTAGTTATAATATAATTATGTAGTACCTTACTACAGATCGTTCCCCAGTAAATAACAGAACCAGGCTGTACTCTATTTTTAGAGTTATTTACACCATCTATCTTGTCACGTTTCGCGTTTGAACGTGCTAATAATTATGAACTTGAATTTTCCACGCACCATAAATCTTACGTAGAACCGTCTTTTGTTCAGTCTTTTTCTAGACATAGACAAGACTGGATTAGAGAAAAAAGTGTTTTAAAAAAGGAAATTATGGCGGGAATTTGACGTTTTGAGTGCAAACTTCATAGACTATTTTCGAGTGCATCAAAAGTGTTACCAGTTAGCAAAAGTTTTGTGAATTTGGTAGTTTTGTTTTGCAAGTTCGAATTTCATGGCCAAAACCCTAGAGGAGTTGATTATATTGAAAAGGACAGCGTTAAGATATCTCTTAGCGCGGGAATCTAGACTTATAGCGCTAGGAAAAAGGCCAGTGAACAAAAAAATTGCCAATTTCGTACGTAATCATCAAGAGAACAATGCTTGGTGCAATTTCTGCGATTCACTAAACGAAGATTTGACGAGAAATTTGAATATTTTCGAATGGAAATTCGGGGAAGAGAGAAAGCAGAATAAACAAAGGAGATATCGTTTATTTTCTGAATCCAAAGAAGCATTGGCAAGGAGTAAAATGTTTTCTTGGTAAGACATTAATAGTGTTAAAAAAACCGGCTAAGTGCGAGTCACACTCGCGCATGAAGGGTTCCGTTCCATCTATAAAACAGCAAAATATTACGTTTGGTGTATGGGAGCGCGTTACATATTTATTTTATTCTGTTTTTTAGTATTTGTTTTTATAGCGGCAACAGAAATACATCATCTGTGAAAATTTCAACTGTCTAACTATCGCGGTTCATAAGATACAGCCTGGTGACAGACGGGCGGACAGCGGAGTTTAAGTAATAGGGTCCCGTTTTACCCTTTGTGTACGGAATCCTAAAAACATATAGCATATAGCTTATAGCTTGCATATAGCTTGTGTTCGCCAATAATATGCTATTACAATGTCTGAATTTCAGCAACTTGTCCCTAACGGGCTGTTAGCTAGTCGAAATGGTCTATTAAGTTGAATAATTATGAAGCAGTTTGCAACTTTAACGATTTGTGAGTATTATTAAAAAAAAAAATCTGCTAAGTGCAAGGACTCGCGCACCGAGAGTTCTGTACATACTTGATTTTTTTGTTACTAAACTACATATTTACGGTTTTCTGACTTTTTTCATTTACATATGCTGTGAGACTTGCGACATGACTAGGTCAACAGGAAGCACCCTACCCCTGTACCCTGGTTTTGGTTCCCTTGCGAAATCGAAAAATACGCGACATAAATGGTCACATTTAAAGATCGCGTTGACACACGTTTGACTGTTTAGAGCTGAAAGAAACTGTACGGCCAAGTATTTGATTTAAATTTTAACTTGACACTTCAACGCGTTCTTGAGGAAAACGGTCTTGACAGATAGACAGACAGACTGACAATAATGTGCCTTTTTTTTACTATTTACAGGGTAGCGTTTGACCACAAGTCGCCTGATGTTAAGTGACGATGCGGTCGAAGATGGCGTCACGCTACACCTGGACTGGGAACTGGCTCTCAAGTGAGGCTGCCGGAACACACTGATAGGTATTTGGCGACAGATTCTTAACGAGAGGGTGGTAGCTAGCCAGGCGAGTACTAGAAAATACCCTACCAGTCCTACCACCAAGCTATGGTTTCATCACGATGTTTTCCTTCACCGAAAGCTCAAGCTCATTGCAGGATTCAAACCCACGTCCTACGGATCGCAAGCCGACGTCACTACACTGAGCCATCATCGCTATAAACTCTTGGGACTCTTGGGACTCTTGGGTTCCGATTTTGTTTTTGAGGTACGGAACTCTAAAAATACAGACCTTCCTGCGCCTCTAGCCAAGATGCATTCTGCAATCGTTGAACGCTAAGTCACGTGGTCAGAAATGTGTCAAACCAATACTTTTTTCTTGTTTTCTACTAGCGTCAACGATTGCAGAATGCATCTTGGCTACGGGCCCTGTTGTAAAACTTTATTTCTAATACTGTTACTAAGAATGTATTACGAAATATGTAAGCAACCTGTAACATATAAATAGTAGGTACCTAAATTCTTTATCAATAGCTAGATATTTTATCAACAAGATAAAAATGTCAAGAATTTTTAGTATGACTTATTATTTTGTTGAAAGCGGTCTCTGTGTCATCTGTTGAGATAAAACAGTTTTTTTTTTCGGTGAGTCATTTCATTTTTTATTTTTTGAATTTTACTTTAAAAAAATATTAAATAGAAGTTTCTTTAGCTTTTTACATGGTAGCCTTTGACCAAAACCACAGTAAAGTAAGAACAGTAGGTTAGCTAAGGCCGCTCGGCGAGTTAATTGCCTACTCTTGCGGTGACGCATAGGTGGCGCGTTCCGTACTGAGTGCATGGACTGCATGGCCGCGGCCCCGTTCGTTTGTGATTGTGTGCGTGAAAAGTGTGTGCGTGAAAAGTGTGTGCGTACACGGAGCCGCTACTCTCGCACACATTCAAACCGGCGGCGGCCGATTTGTATGAAGCTGAACTACTACTCTTTACTATGCCAAAATTCACCTGATGTTATTGACTATTGGTTTCAATAAACGATCTCCGATTTGCCTAGAGATGGAAATTTGACATAAGCTCCATAGAAGTAATGTCAAATTTATGTCAATGTCAAACCGTGGATAGATCGGTTATTGAAACCGGCCGTAAGTGGTCAAAGATGGCGCCACGCCTATATTATAGGAACTGCCTCTCAAGATAGACTGCCGGAACACACCGATAGGTGTGAAGTTTGTAGGTCATAAAATTTCTCTTCAAAAGACGTCCTTAAGTATTTTCCTTACGAGCACCATTCTTGATATATCGTGATTTGAAATTTCGGATTTCCACATTTTTTTCGTCTACTTTGACCGGGCTATAGGAAAAGACGCCACTCCGCTCTGTCCCGCGCCACCTCCCGCCAGTCCTCCGCCTGCAGTGAGCGCAAGTACATAGTGACTTCGTCTCTGCAGCGATACCTGGGACACTCGCGCGTCCAGGGCCGGATTATCCAATAGGCAGAGTAGGCAACAGCTTAGGGGCCCCGTAGCCCCCGTTCACGCACCAAGAAAAAATAAAGTAAATTTTCATCCTTTCAAAAATACTTCTTCATTGTATTGTGATTGACAAAATGAATTTTAAAAAGTAGGTAATAAAGGAGTAGAGGAAAGGGGCCCTGATATTTGCATAGTCTAGGGTTAATCTGGCCTGCACCCGTCACATGTATGTTATAGTTAGCATTATGTATCTTCTAAATATATATAACTCAAAGGTGACTGACTGACTGACATAGTGATCTATCAACGCACAGCCCAAACCACTGGACGGGTCGGGCTGAAATTTGGCATGCAGGTAGATGTTATGACGTAGGCATCCGCTAAGAAAGGATTTTGATTAATTCTACCCCCAAAGGGATAAAATAGGGGATGAAAGTTTGTATGAAACTTTGTCAACTTTAAACCGATCGGGCTGAGACTTTGCATGCATAAAGCTGTAGCCCAGCTAGTCAATTAATAAACCGCTAAATTGTTTACTAACCTCTTCTAATAAACATGCGTAATCGCAATACAATCGACTAATCGTGTAATCTATACGAGTTCACTAGAATCGTAAACTAATCTATTATTAGTAATCTATGAAATGTGTATCGTCATAATCGTAACATTATTATGACATAAAATATATATTATGTATATAAATTTTAAAAAAACTAGCACACCCGGCGAACTCCGTTTCGCCACCAGATGGCTTCGTTTTATGTAACATTTCGTGTGGTGATCAAAAGAAGACGAAAAATTTTTTTTTGTTATATTTTTTGAACCATGCAAATGATAAATTTGTCCTTGTATCTGTAATTGCATACAATCATTTGTTGAAGAATACGGTGTAGTACATGCTATGTATCAGAGATGGCGCTGTATGTAAAGAAAGATTTTCCCGCTTTTCTGTTGAAATTTTTCCTGAATTTTCTTTGCTATAAACCTCACGGAGCCCGAGACCTTTCCAACGAATCCAAAATCGTGGAAATCGGTTCGTGCGTTCTGGAGTTATAGCGTCAGGAAGGAAAACCCGACTTATTTTTATATAATAGAAGATATACCTACTAGAACAATGACCCTCAAACTAAAAACTTTAAGGTTTTTTAGGTCACAATTTTTAGGTTTTCGCGTATATCAATGTAACGGTAGACGTTATAATAACTAAAATATATTATTAAAATAACTGTAAATACATATTCTAACTAGGTGACCCGGCGAAGTTCGTTCCGCGTAAGGGGCAATAAATGAACAGATTGAGGATTTTAAAATTAATTTATGATTATCAAGTTATTTTTTTATAAATAAATGAGACACACATCCTACCGCTCAACTTCAATTTCAACCATAGACAACATTAAGTACATTTAGCTGTCAGTTGTGTTTTGTTACACCATGTCAGTTGCGTTTTGTTAAATACCTACTAATTAAAACAAATGAACGGCGGATTTTTTTTAATTGATGAATATCTTATTTTTATACTTATACTATTCCGGACGAAAACAATTCCAAAAAGACAAAAGTCAGAAAAATCGGTTCGCGAGTTAAAAGTGTTGTTACTACACGACTTTGTTGTAAATAATTATATTTATATTATACAGATACATTTCTTAAGGTTGCATTATTTCGACGATTCGACGACCGATGTGGCGCAATAGGCGGATAGCCGATTGTGAAGCGTGAGGTCGCGGGTTCGATTCCCGCTACAGGACAAATATTTGTGCATTGAAAAAAAAAGCGCAAGTATTTGTTCTGTGTCTGGGTGTTGTGGATCCCCGATCCTCGTAGTTTCTGATACCCTAGATACAGGGAAACCTAGTTAGGGGTCAGAGCCTATGTATGTGATTGTGCGGGCATTATTATTATTGTCGAAACAGATAAAAACGAATCTCGATTTTCGTGTATCAGAGATCGATTTTAGCAAGTTGCTAAACTCCATTTTTTTTTCGTCCACAGCGGCGGCAGAATGGCAGACGCACCGGTAGTGACGGTGGAGCAGGGCCAGCTGGAGGGCAAGGTGGTCAACTCCCCCTCGGGGAAGGGGTACTTCGCCTTCCAAGGGGTACCCTACGCTAAGCCCCCACTAGGATCTTTGAGATTCAAGGTAAGAGGTAAAAATTTCTATCTATGGTTATCTAGAGATGGCACGCTTAAATCCTACTTATTATAAACGTGAAAGTTTGTGAGTATGGATGGATGGATGTTTGTTACTCTTTCACGCAAACTACAGAACGGATCTGAATGAAATTTGGAATGGAGATAGCTTATACCCTGGATTACCGCATAGGCTACTTTTTATCCTTAAAAAGGTTCCCGTGGGATAACGGGAAGACGCGGGTGAAACCGCGGGGCGCGACTACATAGTTCATATATAATACAATAAGAATAAGTATTATTTCATCATCATCATCAGCTGGAAGAAATCCACAGTTCAGATCTGTCCGAGCATATGGGTAGTTGAAAGACAGCGCTGCATTCGCCTATATAGACATCGGGGACATTGCACACAAATCGACCTAGCCCCAAATTAAGCTCGAAACTTGTGTTATGGGTACAAGACAACGATATACATACTTATATAGAGAAATAATTACTTATATAGATAGAAATATCCAAGACTCAGGTACAAATATTCGTGCTCATCACACATATATCTGCCCTTGCCGAGATTCGAACCCGGGACCGCTAGCTTCGTAGGCAGGGTCACTACCAACTCGGCTACCGTCGTCTGTCTGTCTTTTGTCTAAACTTCACGCCTAAACTACTGAACCGATTGAAATGAAACTTGGTACAGTCAACGACAACAGTCGCTCAACAATAACACAATTTCCAACTACCAGCATCATCTTAAATACCAACGTTTGACCACATAATCACTTGAAATCAGGCGTGATAAGTTGTGGTCAGAGCGCCACCTTGTAAAATGTAAAGAAAACCACGCATTATTGATCTAAAACACATTTAGGAAATCTAGTTTGATCAGCTAATTTTGTTGCTGACTGTACGGAGATAGTTTGAACCCTGAGGTAGGACATAGGCTACTTTTTATCGCGATAAACTGTAGCCCACGCGGGTGAAACCGCGGGGAAGCGCTGGTATCCTATAAAGTCCTTGGTAACATGATACGCTGCAAGCCTTCGACACGCTCTGGTGTATCTTCGACCGACTGACTGCGAACATTCATTGGAAAAACTGGTGCTGCCAAGCGAACAGTTTTGACTAGGCTGTGCGCTTACCATGTGTGTGTATTATAATTTTTGAATTAGAATTTTTTGTTATTACCAGTGCGAAGCCGGTCTACTAGTAACACATAAAAAAGCACGTCAATGGTGTCGATTCGGTTTTGCATTCTTTAAAACTAAACTAAATTTGACAGGTCTAATAGTATTGCTGTCTTTTTCTAACCAATGAAGTGAAAAAAGGACAGCATTCGGGTCTCCTGATCTTAATTATCTCTTTAGGTACATCACCCACCTCTCTCATGCAACTACATCCTAAGAAATAAACATAAATCCATTGTCATCTGTTTAGTTAAGGATCTACATTCCAGATTAGTCTTTATATTTTGCAAGATAAAGTTGTAGCTTGCTTGAGAGTTTTGTAACTAGCAAAATTACATTTTGAGAAGTTACATCATGCGTTGTGCGGTATACATACAGGAGCGGATCTAGGATGGGGGTAACGGATATTAGACTTTTTTTTAATATATACAGGGTAGCGTTTGACCACAAGTCACCTGATGTTAAGCGACGATGTGGTCGAAGGTGGCGCCACGCTACACCTGGACTGGGAACTGGCTCTCAAGTGAGGCTGCCGGAACACACCGATAGGTGCTCGGCGACAGATTTATAACAAGAGGATGGTAGCTAGCCAGGCGAGTATTATAAAATGCCCTACCACCAATCTATGGTTTCATCACGATGTTTTCCTTCAACGAAAGCTCAAGCTCATTTGCATCTTTCGGCTCCCTGTGACTCTTACGATGTCCATGCTCCACCTAGTGGGACGCTTTTCATCATCATCATCAATATCATCATCATCACCAACTGCTGATCATAGGCCTTCCCCTCTGAACACCACGATGACCGGTTATAAAATTTGCCATTTGCATTCATCGGCTCCCAGCGACTCTTATAATGTCCCCGCTCCTCCTAGTGGGACGCCTACCTACAGAACGTGTTCCGGTTCGTGATCGCCACTCGAGAACCTTTCTTCCCCATCGGTTATCGGCCCGTTGCCACTTCCACTTGCTAATTTTTAGAGATATGTCGGTGATTTTGGCGAAGTTACGCAAAAATATTTATCTGCAATACAACAAACCTAATTCCCGCTGCATAAATATTGAACTCTCTGCGCTGTACAATCTGAAAAAACATTCTCGTATCATAACCTATTATCGTTCAGCAAATAAGATAAACTTGATAACGCTGAAGAGTCTCCACAGCATCTCGGTTATTCCGAGATGTTTGTGGCATATCTTATCGCTGGTGGTAATAAAATACGCAGGCTGAGGTAAATACCTATGTATGCGAAAGCTTTTAAACCTTTGTCAAGCTAGCTGATGCCTAAAGACCTTCTTGTTACAAGTAAAATCTTAACCAAAAGAAAACCGACTTCAAAGGTTGTTTCATGGATGCCATTGTCAGAACTGGATCCACACGGGAAGTACCAGCTTTCAGATAAAAAATAACCATCAAAATCGGTTCATCCAGTCGAAAGTTCTGAGGTAACAAACATACAATGTTTTTTTTAAAAGTACCTACAGGCGAATTGAGAACCTTCTCCTATTTGACCTTTTTGAAGGCGGTTAAAAATATCAGGATAGCCTTTGACTACAAGTTCCTTGATGTCAATTGACGATAAGGTTGAAAGTTCAGACATGCTATGCTTGGATTGAGAACTGGCTCTCAAATGATGTGGCTCTTACTCTCTTAGCAGCCGTGCCACCTTCGACCATATATCCTCACAACATGAGCTGACTTGTGGATTTTGGCTAGATACCCTAAAAGATACCGCACTGGGCCAGCATGGTAAAGTACGGCCCATACTCTCTTTGAGAGAAGGCCAGTGTCCCAGCAGTGGGAACGTAAAAGGCTGATGATGATGATGACCCTAAAAGATAAAAATTAAAATCCTTTCATAACGTTTCCTATTCGTCTATTTCAGGCACCACAACCTCACGAACCGTGGGAAGGTATCCGCGACGCAACATCCGAAGGCAACGTATCAGCGCAAATAGATCCAGTCTTCACCAAGTCCTACGTTGGAGACGAGAACTGCCTGTTCCTGAACGTTTACTCTCCCACGTTAGACGGGTCTTTCCTACCAGTAATGGTTTACATCCACGGCGGTGGTCTCGTCTTCGGCTCCGGCAATACCGACCTCTACGGACCAGACTATCTAGTTGAAAAGGACGTGGTCGTCGTCACGATAAATTACCGTCTCGGAGCGCTCGGTTTCCTAAGCTTGAACACTCCGGAAGTTCCCGGAAACGCTGGCCTGAAAGACGTGGTGGCTGCACTGAGATGGGTGAACGAAAACATACACAACTTCGGCGGGAATCCCGGGAACTTGACCATTTTCGGTGAAAGTGCTGGTGGCATGATTGTCTCAACGCTGACGGCTAGTCCTTTAACCAAAACCCTGATCAGCAAAGCTGTTATTCAGTCCGGAACAGCCTTGATCAGCTCGTTCCAGCAGAAGAACCCGATTGACAACGCGCGGACTTTGGCTAAGACTTTGGGTTGTGATGCAGAAAACGTGGACGAAATCCTGGAGTTTTTGAGTGCGACTCCAACTAAGGACATCGTCGAGGCACATGCCAGCTTAACCTTCTTCGAAAAAGCCCTAGAACAAGTCCCTAATTTGTTCACAGTAGTTATAGAGCAAGAGTTCCCGAACGTCGAAGCTGTCATAACGGAACCCTTCAAGGACTTGCTCAAATCAGGCAGGGTAGCTCACGTGCCCATCATGATAGGCTCAACAGCTCTCGAGTTTGCTTTCGAAAAGAAATCCGATGATTTACAACCTTTCATTCCTGAAGAGCTGAACATTAAGCGCGATTCGGAAACCTCTTTGGCGATTGCGGAGGAAATCAAGCAGTTGTACTTTAAAGAGGGCGAGGGAAGCCTTCAAGAGTATTACCACCTGATGTCCGATAGATTTATAAACGTAGACAATCACAGATACGTCCAGTACCTTCTTCATTCGACTAACATCCCGGTTTATCTATACAAATTTGATTACGTTGGCGAGTTAAATATTTCCGCCAAGTTCTCGATCAGTCAAATGCTGAAGGAACCCATGCATTTGGACGAACTGGGGTACCTGTTCAGGAATGATTTTCAGAAGGACCAGGAACCGACTCCTCAGGATATCAAAATGAGGGAGAGGATGGTCAGACTTTGGACCAACTTCGCTAAGACTGGGTAAGGGTTTTCACATTTTATAAGGGGGCCTATTGTGTCCTCAGACAGTTCTTTACGAATTAAGGTTTACCTTTTCATCTATGTTTCCTCACGTTCCTCACTTTATACTAATTGTTCCCCCAGTTTCAACCGCGTGGACTAAAGTTTATCGCGGTAAAAAGTATCCTATGTCCTTCCCAAGGGCTCAAACTATCTCCATAACAAGTTTTATCAAGATGTGTTCAGCAGTTCAGACGTGAAAAGGTTACAGATAAACTGACAGATTTACTTCCCTTTTATATCCTCAAAACTTTACAACGCTCATGTAACTAACTAACTCCGTGACTTCGCCTCCGAAACGAGAGACCGCCACTCTTTATCTTCTCATATAACTAAGTCTATTTTAACATAAAACCTTTTTAATTTATTCTTTCCAGAAACCCAACACCTGATACGAACCACTACATCACAGTAACGTGGCTTCCTGCTACCAAGGACAATGAAAACTACCTACACTTGGCCCAAGAGCTGAGCCTCGGCGCCAACCACAACCAACAAAAAATGGAATTCTGGGACAGCCTCTATCACAAATACTACAAAGTCTGGGACCAACCTACACCCAACGCAATCGAAACTCCGAAGAAAGAACCCGTCATAGTCGAAACGCTTACCATCGTGACCAGCTCGAGCGAAATGCAGTCAAGCGAAACCTTTTCGAGCGAAATCGTGGTCACGTCGAGCGAGACCGAAGTGACGTCGAGTCACACGGAAGTGACGTCGAGCGAATGGGTAGTGACGTCTCCTACAATAATAGATTCCGCTCCGGCAATTACGGAATCAGCTCCGGCAATTACGGAACCAGAACCGGAAATTACGGAACCAGAACCGGAAATTACGGAACCAGCTCCGGCAATCATAGGAACAGCTCCTGAAGTTGTAGAAAGTGAGATTGAAATTGTTGATGCTCCGATAGCCACTGAAGAGGCTCTTAAACCAACAAACAATATTGAAGTTAAGCCTCATTTGAACGGGAATGGCGTAGAAAAGACCGCGAAAAGGACCTCGAATGAAATAAAAATGGTACAAAACAGCAACGGGGTACCGAAAGACGTGATTAGAGCGAACGACCCGCCGGAAGACGATTTACCCAAGAACATAGGCGTCAACAAATTTGTTAACTTTTTCGAATCGCTCGGCGGCAAGAAGTAGTCACTACGAATAGTTTATGTTTTTAATTTTATTAATAAAAATTGTAAATGGTTCGCTTAGAGTGGCGTAAACATATTAAGCCATTTCCTAAGACATTCCAATAATGCTTTTATGAGTAATTCCATCGAAATACAGTATTTTAAAGCTTCGCAATCAAATTACAGCTCAAATAGCGAAAAATTACAGCTTAGGTAATTAAAAAAATCAATGAGCTGCAATTCACAGCTCAAATACCTACTAAGCGGTTTACAGTTTCGTTCAAAAAGTTTAATAAAATTAAAATCTTAGCTCAAATAGCGATTTTCAGCTTAGGTAATTAAAAAAGTTCAATTAATTTGCAAACTACAGCTTTAATACATACGAAGCGATTAACAGCTCAATTCAATAACTTTGAACTAGACTAAAATAAACTGCTTCAATAAACATCAATAAAGATAAATTTTAAATTTTAAAAAACTTCGACAATACATCTGGCTTTCAAATTAGAAAAAACCGCATCGATATCGGTCCATCCGTTTGAGAGCTACGATGCCACAGACAGACAGACAGACAGACATCGACGTCAAACTTATAACACCCCTCCTTTTGCGTGGGGGTTAAAAATCAGTCCTGAATAACTGTAGGTACATGTTTTTCGGTTGTCAATATAAATCAATATAAACTAACTATGTAGCTGTAATTATTGGTTTAAGATGCATAATTATCCAGCTCCTAGCTGAATTATTTAACTCTACTGTGGTCAAGCGAGCTGTATCATTATTTATTTAGCATTCCGTTTTTTTTTTCTTCTTCGTTTTATTTACGTCAGTAGATTGTAAGGTATGTATGGAGCAATATGAAATTATAAACCATATTTTTGAATGAATATTTCTATAGTGGTAATTTATAAAATTCGTTTAATTATGTAAGACAGGTTACAGATCACCAATGGGAAGTTATCAGAGATGCATTTAAAAAAAGTAGTTTGAAAATCTGATAGGTGACGTTGACGATACAAAAAGCAAGCAAGCGATGATGGCTTGCAATCCGTACTACTACTTGGGTTCGAATCCTACAGTAAACTTCAGCTTTCGGTGATGGAAAACGTCGTGATGAAACGTCATAGCTTGGCGGTAGGGCATTTTCTAGTGCTTGCCTAGCTAGCTACCAGCCTCGAGTTAACAATCTGTCGCCGTGCACCTATCGGTGTGTTCCGGCAGCCTCACTTGAGAGCCAGTTCCTAGTCCAGGTGTAGCGTAACGTTGTCTTCGATCACATCGTCAGGTGAACTGACTAGTGGCCGAACGTTGTGATTTTTTGTAAAAAAAGCATATAATAAAATCTTTCATTTCATTTATCACATGTATCGTCAGCGCCATCTATACATCTTTTTAGAACTACGTTTTGACAGCTGTCAGAAAACTTCTCTTATTTCCAATAATGAATTATTCTAATCGTCGATTTGTGCTATATTCGAGTGAGGTAGTGTGGTAGTCTTCCTATACTGTGTTAAAAGTAGGTTGTGAGACAGCCTTAATGGGTGCATGCTGGCATTGTTATTTTTAAATTATTTCCACCATAAAGATTGTCTTCGAATGTTTTTAAATTATTTCTACCATAAAGATTTTTTTCTTCGAAAATCGTAATCAGAAATGTATATTTATCGGTATTGTAGATATTTTGTGCCAATAATTTTAGTCCTAATATCATATCCATTGTATTTTAGTCATTAGAATCATATTTTTATATAATTTTATGATTATGACTCCATAAAAATTATGTCAAGATATTTTGTGTCTTTTTTCACCTATACTTACTTGTGTAGTTGCGCCCCACGTCTTCCCGTAACCCCGCAGGAACCTTTTTCGTGGATAAAAAGTAGCTTGTGTTAATCCAGGTTACCTCCATTCCTAATTTTATTCTGATCCGTTCGGTAGTTTTTGCGTGAAAGAGTAACAAACATCCATCCATCCATACTCACAAACTTTCACGTTTATAATATTAGCAGGATATGTTAACGCGGCAGCTAAGTATTATAGCCGAGCGCGTCTCCAAATAGCGGAGGAGAGGATGGCTGGTTAAATAAGGGATGGTGACGACTAACCTGGTCTTCCACTGGCACTATACAAGGCACACTACAATCACCTCGGTTGGGGTTCCTCCTTGTAGGTGGCTCGGTCTCCAAATAGGAAGTTCCAGCCTTGGAGCGCTTCTTCACGGCTTCTTCAGGTTTATCTCTTCACCAGAGCGGGCTTCGATATGGATGGTAAGTGGACTGTATTTGCGGTGCGGCGCGGCGCGGAAGTGATATTCTAAAGCGGAGCGGTAGTCGCAACGGACGAGGGTCGATCGCAGACTACTTGTCGCGGCAAGCAGCTGCTTGTCAGTACGTATGTGACGACACAGGTCGTCGCCGAAAATATAAGGGAAGATGAGGGTAGGTATAATAAAAAGTGCCAATGTAAGTGGCGCGTTCAGGATATGATTTTCTAAAAAGGTAGTTTATAATATCACTTTCACTATTTGACAGCTGCAATATTCCCGAGTGTCATAATATCATAGAGGCTATGTTTCATTG
The DNA here is from genome assembly GCA_931315375.2 of Opisthograptis luteolata. Taxonomy (NCBI): domain Eukaryota; kingdom Metazoa; phylum Arthropoda; class Insecta; order Lepidoptera; family Geometridae; genus Opisthograptis; species Opisthograptis luteolata. Next base: position 4,072,243 of record OV928061.1, read on the forward strand.
TAATAAAATCCTGTGAGGACTAAACGAGTGAAACCGTAAAGCACAGCTTGTTAATATGTATATACCTACATCAAGCTACTAATTTTCTATATGCATATTTAAATCCTAATTTTCTACATGTATTTTTTTAACCTATACTGTCCCACTGCTGGGCAAAGGTCTCCCCTATTTTTTCCAGATATCTCGATCCCCCGCAACCTCAGGCCACCGCTCATCAAATGAGTCAAGGTCATCACGCCATCTTTGTCGCCTGCCTCGGTGACGTCGCCCGTCCTCGGGTACCCACCCACTGCGTGATGATCCTTGCCCAGCGATCCGGGTATAGGTATGTATATCTACATATTATGACATTGAATTGCCTATAGCAAAGTACAAATTAGGTAAATAAATTAAATCACTTGACGACGTGGTCGAAGGTGGCGCCACGCTACACCTGGACTGGGAATTGGCTTTCAAGTGAGGCTGCCGGAACACACCGATAGGTGCACGGCGACCGATTCTTGAGAGGTGAGTACTAGATAATGCCCTACCACCAAGCTATGGTTTCATCACGATGTTTTCCTTCACCAAAATCGCATTGTAGGATTCGAACCCACGATCTACGGGTATCTACAGTACCCCTAGTACAAGTTTTGAAAACGACAAAAGTTTTCGTAAACGTCGACGTTTACCACCGCCGACTTGTCAAAGTGGCATCTCGATCTGCTTAAATTCAAAAAGTAACTCAATAACATTGTTGGAATATGATTATAACGATTTAAAATAACCCGTATTAACGATTTCAGTTCTTCCAGTCTCGTAGTCTCGTCTCGTAAGATTCGCTGAAAAAAATATGTATGGATGGAAACAAAAACTTTTACACTTTTTGTAAACTATCAAAACCTGTACTAGGGGTACAGGTATAAAAATGATTCATCGAGGTCGTAATAGTATTGCAAAATAAAACTCCAATGTTACTATAAACAAATCTATTTTAATGAATAAAAAAAAAACTAAAAACTATTATTAAAAATAGAACTCCCACTAAGATTCGATGAAATAAAAAAGTTATATATTACAAAAAACTTGTTTAACAAATAACTATCATAATAATATGATATAATATAAACTATATCATATGATTCTATTTTGCTTAAACGTGGCAGTCATTACATTTATATACATTTCTTTATATATTTCTTTAACTAAATACATACATATTAAGTTTAAAATATAAAAATGCCTTTCGAGTCGTGTTGCTAGTAAATAAAAAAAAATTAAGATAACTGGCAACATTAATATGTAACAAATTCAATTTAAATGTTTATTGCGATTAACTAAAAACACGCAAAAAAGGCATTTTGTAAAAAAACAATTGAATTAAAACATCTCCTAATTATCATAGACTCGTTTAAATAAATAAAAATTGAGAGTCTATGGGAGTATTGGGCTTCAGAAAAAAAATATAATAAGACCCCTTTACATACAATAACCATATTACCGTTAAATTATATTTTTTTTACGTTTTTTTCTTCATATCAACTACTCTAAGACAAAAGTCACATATAGTTAAAACAAATGTTCAAATGTGATTTTGTATCACCGAGGACCGATTTCTTTTTAAGATTCGCGTAAAATGGAATAATTTAAATAAGTCTCAACGATTACATACCGATCACAGTAATCTTTTTAATTTAAAAAAAAAAAAAACAAAAAAAAGAAATAAAAATCGGTCCTCTAGTGAAGAGGCCTGGCACATGGAGGTTTACGTTGACCTTAATTTTTAATACATCAACAAACTTCGACCAATGCAGCAATTACCATGAAAATAAAACAAGAAAAAAAAAACGGACTTCAAAGGTTCTCTCATGGATGCCATTGACAGTTATTTGTCTTACCACAAAAAACTTATGCTCGAAATTAATAATCGATCCCGATCCGTTATCCGCGGTTTTGGATCGATATGTCATGCTATAATAGGTCATTTTAGTAGTAATGTGTGAAAACCTTGTACTAAAATGAAATATTATGACATGACATATCGATCCAAAACCGCGGATAACGAATCGGATCGATTATTAATTACGGGCATAAGTTTTTTTGTGGTAAGACACATAATTGTGTTTGGTTATTATTTTCTTTGATTTACTGTTTGTTATCAAAATCAGATGACAAGTGGTTCATTGTTCAGCGTATTCTGGCGGGAGTTAAATCTAGACAAAGACATTGCTTTCTCCCAACAAAATAATTAATCTCACGGGAAAACGAAATCAACGATGAAGTAGTATCAACATTGGTCTGCAATTAAATACTAAAAGCAATTAGGACATCGATTTTTGAAACTCAACCTTTCAACAAGTCCTCGATTATTGAAACTCAACCTCGCAACAAGTCCTCGATTTTTGAAACTCAACCTCGCATGTGCACTCAGCCTAATGTTTCCACGAATTTAATTATGGATCGTAAAACATATTCATCCTCCATATTAAATAATTCAATGGATTTTATTTAAATGTTAAATTAAAATCGAAAGCAATTACCGTTAATCATACAATTTTATTTAAATTAAAAAGCTACTATACTACATGAATAAAAACATCAATAAACTGTACTTAGTATTTACAATAAACGTGTTGAAAATGATTGAAGAAATCTTCTTTTTTTTAAGTTTTCTGACAGATTATAAAAACATAGTTCCCAAACTCACGGATAGATGGCACTGGCTATACATGAGTATCTTTTGTTGAATGACGCAAGCAAAAGCAATATAGCCAAACACTTTTCAGCATCGGAAGGTCAGAAATTAAAACTTAGTATCCCTTACTTGAAGTTCCTTGAAGTTCTTTGGGCACATTTCAAGAAAAGAGCTGTCTATGGAGAGACGTCGTGCAGGGTCCGGTTGAAGGGAAGATAGCCCGAGGCCGTTCTCCAACTCGCTGGACTGATCTCATCAAAAAGGCCACTGACGCATCCATGACCCAATGCTCTCGTGACGCCATTAATAGGCAAAAATGGCGTCACATTGCCATCAGAGGTGCCCAAGCCGAAGACAACGCATCACAGCAACCACAACCACTCTGACAAGGGTGTACGACTTAGATATCCCTTACAGCCACGGCTTTTTCGAGTCAAACGCATTAGATAAACAAGCTTATACATAACAAGAGGAACGAAAAACTCGACTGCGCCAAAATAAAGTACCCTATGTCACTCCCACAATAGAGACGAATCTAATGACACCTAATATGTTAAAATCTGTCAAGCCGTTTAGGCTACAGGCCGTGCCAAAGAAACATACATACATACAAACACTCGAAAAACATAACCCTCCTGCTTTCGCAGTCGGTTAAAAACAGCAGGAAGAAGCTTTACAGATTGGATATCTATATATAAGAGAAAGTCGTGTTAGTTACACTATTTATAACTCAAGAACGGCTGAACCGATTTGGCTGAAAATTAGTGGGGAGGTAGCTTAGAACCAGGAGACGGACATAGGATACTTTTTATCCCGGAAAGACGGGTGAAATCACGGGCACAGCTAGTATGAAATAAAAGTTAATTGCTTGCTTGCTGGCTCCATGACTGGCTAACGCCATCTACCGATGAGTTTATGAACTATTATTTTTAATTGCTGGTCAGAAAACTTCCCGTTAGCGCCTTTGATTTTTATTGTTGCCAGCTCTATAACATATCTACATTTTTTTTGTGATGGGTGCGTTTTTTTTTTACCAATTTTTAATATTATTTTATGTATGTAGAGCTAATATTTTCTTTTTGTTTGGAATAAATGAGTTAAATGACGGAATATACTAGGATTTAGAAGCCAAATTTTGCGGTTGTAGTAAAAATAGAACAATGAGGGTGTAATTCAGGTATTCGGTAACAGATCACAACGTTGGATAACAACGTACAACGTTGCATAACAACGTATGACGCGACAAAGCCAAAGCCTGGCGATTTCAACACAAAGCACAAATTTTAACATATACTGCGCGATGTTTGGCAACGAAGAACAATGTTCAACAACGTCGCACAATGTTCTGCAACGTCGCACAATGTTTAACAACGTCGTACCATGTTTAGCACGGTCAGATAGTTTGGCAACAACGCGCGAAGTTTAGCAATGTCGCATAACTTTCTCTCTGAGGGAAAGCCTGTTGCCCAGCAGTGGGAACGTAATCGACTGATAATGGTTAAACGATTATATAAAAAGTAAATAAACATAATTATAGAGGATATAAATTAAGCGCAATAATAATTTTTATACTATTTAAAATTGAAATTAATTAGTTAGGAATATTGTTATTAGAATTTAATATAAAGTCACTGAATGGACAACGCTCTGTACCCCCCAGTACAAGTTGTAGTAGGAGAGCCCAAGAGGGGATTTTGGGATTTACTCGAGCGCATCAGATTAATATATAAGGCAGGATACCTTACATATTGATAAGCACCTCCAGCCATTATGAGCTCTTAACATTGATGGGTATGCTCAGGGGAACCTTTTAGATTCGCTGAGAGCTGGTGTCACTTTCAAATCGTCAGTCTAAGAAATGGGATCATCTGTGGAGTTTACTGAAGACCCCCCTGACTCGTGGAAACATTATGGGACATTCTTAATATCTAATCTACCAAATCTAATAGGTTTCCGCGACGCTCGAGTAAATCCACATTAAGCGTCATGGGCTCCACTACTATTGTGAAAACTATAAAAGTTTTCGTAAATGTCCAGGTTTACTACCGTCAACTTGTCAAAGTGGCAACTTGTACTGCCTAAATTCAAAAACTTTGCTGTAAAAATATATGTACCAATAAAACAATTTAAAATAACCCGTATTACCGATTTTAGACACTCCAAGTTTCGGTAAGACGCGCTGTAAAAATTATGGAAGGAGACGAGAAATTTTATAGTTTTTGTAAACTATCAAAACCTGTACTAGAGTTACAGAATCATAAACATATTTTGGTCAGTTAATTGTGACCGCATTCCGGCAACGTGATAAAATTTCTATCCTATAATGCTATAACATTTTTGATAAATCACCACATCTCGAATCACTTATGAGACAGAATAATAGAATCAAAAGCACGCATAAACTATTTACAAAATACATTCAAATCTTGCGCCGTAGCTTGCGAGGATTCACGTCCAAAGTTAACACACTGTTTTTGCCCTTGAAATTGTCTATTTTGACCTTACTCCGTCGACATTGACCTTGGAAAGGTCAACTTCTGACCTTGTTAAAAATCAGATACACTGTTTTAGCCCTTGAAATTGTCTATTTGACCTTACTCCGTCGACATAACAGTGCGTTTGCCGTTGAAACTGTCTATTTTGACCTTACCCCGTCGACATTGACCTCGGAAAGGTCAACTTCTGACCTTGTTAAAAATCAGATACACTGTTTTAGCCCTTGAAATTGTCTATTTTGACCTTACTTCGTCGACATTGACCTCGTCCAATCAGATACCGTTCAACAATTCCTCTGTAATTTATACTCAACGGAAGCTCGTATCGTAAAAAAAATATATTCATTATTTCGACCGAAAACGTCACATTTACAACAAACAATGTCTAGACAACCTTTTACTATGTACAAAACGACCGATCGGCCGTCCGACCGATAAAGTCATCCGACCGACAAAGCAGTTCACCTCAACTACAGTTCCACCGTCAAAGGGGCCAAACGTCTGACCGTGACGTCACGACCGGTCCGATCCGACCGTTTTCCGACCGTCAGAGGCACAAGTGTTTCACCAGCTGCTCGTGCACGTCCACCTTCGTTAAATCGGCGAACTCTGCCGCTTTCCCCCTCTGCAGAATCTCAATGGTCGATCTGGAGTCCAGTTGCCTCAAGTGGTAGGTCAGTTTTGACTCCTGGAGCGGGTGGAGAGGTCTCGCGACGTTTAAGTTTGTGTTCTTCAGCGCTCGAGCGAGGGTCTTGAGGAATTTGGACCATTGGCGCTCGTTTGCCGTCGCTTCGGGCGTGTTGACCAAGAAGGAGGCTGTTTCTATTAAAGCGCACACGGCGGTTAGCGTGAACTGAAATGGGGAAAGGTTAATTTTGCTTTTATTACAAACTAGATGTCCCTGGGCTACAGTTTATCGCGATAAAAAGTATCCTATGTCCTTCCCCAGGTTTCAAACTATCTCCGTACCAAATTTTATTTAAATGGTTCAGTAGTTTAGGCGTGAAAGCGTAACAGACAGACAGGAGTTACTTTCGCATTTATAATATTAGTGGGGGACAATGTTTTTGTGGTACGGTCAACGGCAAAAGACGCTCAGCAATAACACATTTTCCGATTACCTTCATCATCTTAGACATCCACCTTTGACCGCGTCATCACTTAACATCAGGTGTTGTGTTGTGGTCAAACGCTACCTTGCAAGTTGTAAAAAAATACCAAACATTACTAATCCAAATCATTTGATCAGTTACTTTTATCGCTGTCTGTACACATGAAGTAAAGTCCGACCGAAAGTGAATTTTCGGCCGAAAATGATCTAGATATTAACTTTTTAAACATTTTTTTTAACTCACGGGTGTGGTCAAGGCGTACGGTGTTCTCGCGGGATCGAACGCTTCCGCGAGCAAACTGCAGCATTCCAGCACCGTCGCCCAGCCGGTGCTGTTTTCTATGTACCTGTAAATCATTAATTAATTTATTTATACGGTAAATTAAGTTGCTTACAACCTTTTCGGACTTACCAGCGACTGGTGTCAATTATCTATCTGTCCACGGTTTGCCCTACTAGAGATAGTAATTTGACACGCGTTCCATTTTTTTTAGTTGGTTCACAGAACTTAAGACCAGGCCACTTTATTGTAATAACATAAATTTGAACATACATAGTTATATGGCTTGCACAGGCGCGTACAGCCTTCTCGGTATGAACACAGTATGCACAAAAACGATTATGTACTTATAGAAAGTGGTAGGTGTGGAGGTCACTGTGCGTGTGTGAGGTAGATGTGGAGGTCACTGTGCGTGTGTGAGGTAGATGTGGGGGTCACTGTGCGTGTGTGAGGTAGATGTGGGGGTCACTGTGCGTGTGTGAGGTCACTGTGCGTGTGTGAGGTAGGTGTGGAGGTCACTGTGCGTGTGTGAGGTCACTGTGCGTGTGTGAGGTAGATGTGGGGGTCACTGTGCGTGTGTGAGGTCACTGTGCGTTTGAGAGGTAGGTGTGGAAGTCACTGTGTGTGTGTAAGGTAGGTGTGGAGGTGACTGTGCGTGTGTGAGGTAGGTGCGGAGGTGACTGACCTTGCGAGGCAGGGCGCGAGCGCGGCGAGCGTGCCGTCGTCTGCGCGGCGCGCGAGTGCGGGGGCGGCGCGCAGCACGCGCCACCACAGCGCGCGCAGGCGGTTGTGGTTGCCGGCGCGGGACACGAACCGGGACACCAGCATCTGCGGGGGAGAGGGAAATAGTCATAGAAAAAAATAATCCAAGCCTATACAGTAACATAATTCCGATAATGCTGTGTACAATGTTTTTGGTTAACAAATGTACCATGTAACCACGTTATATGGAATACGCGTCTCAAGTGTGGAACCCTCGTTATGAACTGTATATTGACAAGATAGAGAAGCTTCAGAAGAAGTTTCTCCGTTTTGTCAATTATAGGCACAGACTGAAGTTTACTGACTACATCTTGAGCTGTAAGCACCATCACCTGCTCCCTTTGTCGCAGCGACGGGAGGTGGCCGATCTAACCTTCCTACTCAACTTAGTGCAAAACAAAATTGAATGCAGTGATCTTCTGTCTTTGATAAAACTTCAAGTGCCTACTCGTGCCATTACCAGGCGGAAACATCTTATGCTTCACGTGGATTCATGTAGCACTAATTATAGACAGAATTCTTATTTTATTCGTGTTTGTAAAAAATTTAATGCAAACTATTCTGAGGATGTGGATTTGTTTACTGCAAGACCGAATTTCTTCAAAAAATATATGTGCTCAGCTTTTTTTGAAGAGTGTTAGGTTTCTCTTTATTCTCCTTTTTTCTTCCTCTTACTCTAATTTTTATTATTTTTTTATTTATATATATATACTTCTCTTTATTTATCTCTTTATTAGATTCACTTTATATTATATATATTACAATTGTCTATTTATTTCTCTGAACAATGACAGATTGATATGGTTTACTCTTTTCTCTTTTTACTTTCTTCCTCGTCTACTTATATTCTGTGTCAAAATGTGTTTTGTCATCTCTATCACTGTTCTATCCTATCTTATTTATACCAAAGTTTATGTTTGTTATGTCCTTCCTTAGTTTTTGTTTTTTTTCTTCTCCTATCATTATTAGATTTAATATTCTATGTTCTTTATAATTATCTACTGGTATGTTTAAACTTCTTCTATTTGTGAAAACTGTTAGGCCTATTTGTTTTTATGTTATTTTTTTCTTATGTGCTGTTTGTTTTCCTTGTAATAAATAAATAAATAAATAAATATATGAAACTTAAATGATATAAATATCGTATTTGTCATTTGCGGTTCGCACTTTGGTGCATCTTCAGCCAGAACTTAAAAATTGGGCTGTGGAGGTATTCTCCCAGCCCTTTTAGCATACTGTTTGTTGAACTTCTAAGCCCATCCCAAAAGGCCTATTTCGCGCCAAAAAAATTACCTGCCGGGCGTTTCTTGCCTGTTCTTTTGCCGGCGTAAGGAGGTTGGAACAGGCGTAGCTAGTTTTAAGTTTGACGTTGTAAAGTGATCACAATGTATCAAGAAAAATTGACTATTGACTACTGAACCGTTTTCGATGAAGCTCACTCACCCGCCCCTTCCTCACGTTCAGTATCTGCACAAGCCTGTCTCCGTGCAGCAGGCCGATAAACATCTTGTTGATGAGGTCATCTTTATCCTCGTCCAGTAGATTCTTGATCGGTACTGGTTTCTGCGCCACCGCTAGATTTACTACCTGAAATGAAGAATTAACGATTTCATTCAGACAAACCAAAAGCAAAGGAATTACATATTACCACAAGCTGTAATTATTTTATATTTTTAGAGCGTTTTAAAAGTGTTTTTTTATGCTATATATTTTATTTTGTACTTTTTAGTCTATGTAACCAAGCCCAGTCTATTGGACTCGTCACAACGAATCATATGAGCCCAAACTCGAAGGGTTTACTAGTAGCCACTACAGAGATCCCTTACCCACCTTCTGGCTGCATCATCAAACCCTCATCACCAAGTCCAATCTAATGGAATCGTCACAACGAATCAAATGAGCCCAAACACGAGGGGTTTACCATCAATGACTGCAGAGATCCCCTACCCACCTTCCGGTTGCATCATCAGACCCTCGTCACCAAGTCCAATCTATTGGACTCATCAAGAAGAATCATATGAGCCCGAACTCGAGGGGTTTACTATTAATCACTGCAGAGATCCCCTACCCACCTTCCGGTTGCATCATCAGACCCTCGTCACCAAGTCCAATCTATTGGACTCATCAAGACGAATCATGTGAGCCCGAACTCGAGGGGTTTACTAGTAGCCACTGCAGAGATCCCCTACCCACCTTCCGGCTGCATCATCAGATCAGGTCGATGATACCAAATTATTTTTAAAAAGAAAGGCATTGACTGCAATTTTTTAAGCTATTCAGGCATGAAATCCTGGCTATCCTAGTTATTTTAAATTAGCACATTAGACATAATATTTATATTTTTTGATTTCTCATATATACCTGTCTCTTATCAATAATTTCGTTCTTCGGACTGTCCTGTTTAGGCCTCCGCTGTACCGATTCAATGTTCTTCAAGAAGACATTGGATTCAACTTCTTGATCGTTCTCCAACTCCTTCTGCGCTGCTTCTAGTTGCTTCTGCTTATCTTCTCTTTCCTGAAAAATAGATGGCGTTGTAACCTTGACGACGCGGTAGCCGAGTTGGTAGTGACCCTGCCTACGAAGCAGCGGTCTCGGGTTCGAATCCAACCAAGAGAAATCTTATTAGTAAAGCTTATTATATAATATCGGACCATTTAGATGAGAAAAAAGCTTGGGATTGTAGTGAACTTGCTCCAATTCAATCAATTAGTAATAAGAATAAAATTGTCAATGTGATCGTGTCAATGTGATTGTCAATGTGATCGTGATCAATGTGAGCGCCAAAAAAAAAACACATGCCGGGCGTTTCTTGCCGGCGTAAGGAGGTTGAAACAGGCGTAGCTAGGTTTAAGTTTGACGTTTTAAAGTGATCACAATGTAAGTGGGCAAATATATGCGTGATGAGCACGAATATTTGTTCCTGAGTCTTGGATATGTCTATCTATATAAGTAAGAAGTTATGTGCGGATTTGCCATCGCTCAAAACGGTGAAGGAAAACATCGTGAGGAAACCGGCATGTCCAAGAACTGCAACATTTTCAAGGGCATGTGACATCTACCAACCCGCACTGGGCCAGCGTGGTAAATTATAGCCCATACTCAAACTCAACTCAACTCAAACTCAAAACTTTTTTATTTAATAGGATACATTGTGATCACTTTAAAACGTCAACTTAAAACTAGCTACGCCTGTTCCAACCTCCTTACGCCGGCAAAAGAACAGGCAAGAAACGCCCGGCAGGTAATTTTTTTGGCGCGATCACATTGACAATTTTATTCTTATTACTAATTGATTGAATTGGAGCAAGTTCACTAAAATCCCAAGCTTTTTTTTTAATAGTCCGATATTTTTTATTTAGCTTTACTAATAAGAAGATTTCTCTTGTTTGGTTGTACACATTGGGATATGGGAACATGAATATTAACGAGTTGCGGGATCACAACCAAAGCAGACCAGACCCCACAAGCAGCACCCAATACTCTCTCTCTGTCCCAGCAGTGGGAACGTGGAAGGCTGATAATGATGATCGGCGCCTCGTTACCGTTCGGCCACCATTGCTGTAATATTACTGGGAGCATTATTCTTTTCTTACCTTCAATATAACAGCATTTGATATCGCCAACGGGTCATTCAGCTCTTCTATCCTTAGAAGGATGAGGTACAAAGCTTCAATGTCTAGGAGTAGCTGCTTCGTTCTTTTCATTTCCCTCGGTACCTGTGTGGAAAGCAACACATTATTCAACCAACCGCAGTTACATACAAGCACATACATACAAGCACATACATACTACTAATATTATAAACGTGAAAGTTTGTGTGTATGGATGGATGGATGTTTGTTACTCTTTCACGCAAAAACTACTCAACGGATCCGAATTAAATTTAGAATGGAGATAGCTTATACCCTGGATTAACACATAGGCTATGTTTTATCCCGGATAAAGGTTCCTGCGGGGTAACGGGAAGACGCGGGGGAACCCGCGGGGCGCAATGGGTAAAAAATAAATATGAAATAGCCTGACGATACAGGGAATTTTTATCTATTTAGGGTTCCGTTCCTCAAAAAGAAAACGGAACCATTATAGGACAACTTTGTTGTCTATCTGTCTGAATGTTTGTCTGTCACCAGGCTGTATCTCATAAACCGCGATAGTTAGTTGAAATTGTCACAGATGATGTATTTCTGTTGCCGCTGTAACAACAAATACAAAAAAAACAATAAAATAAATATTTAAGGGAGCTCCTATACAACAAACGTGGTTTTCCCCCGTTTCTATAGATAATGGTACGGAACCCTACGTGCACGAGTTCGACTCGCACTTGCCCGTTTTTTTTAAATCTTTGCTTCTACAACATACCTCGGCCGGGTTCGTGGAGCTAGCGACGCTGGCTGCCCTGGACCCTCGCCCAGGCTGCTGCTGCTCAGACCCCACCAGTTCAAGGTCAATAATCTTTCTAGGAGCTGTGACGCTGCCACACTGAAAAGAGAAAGGAAATACTGCAACTTTTTTACTTTCAAGCGCGTAGGTGTACAATCCTGTCTTAGAGTTCATTAACAAATTACGTTGCTAAATTGAAGTTCGGAATTTATACTTACATATGACGTCACAAAGCTCCGACACCGAGTTCGAATCCTCTCGGCCCCGCACCTATGACTTAATAAGTTATGTGCGGATTTGCCATCGCTCAAAACGGTGAAAGGAAACATCGTGAGGAAACCAAGAACCGCAACATCACAGTATATAAAGAACAGTGGGTTAGCTAAGGCCGCTCGACGAGTTAATTGCCTACTCTTGCGGTGACGCATAGGCGGTGCGTTCCGTACTGAGTGCATGGCCGCGGCCCCGGCCGCCTCCTTTCGTTTATGTGTGCGTGTGCGTGAAAAGCGCGTGCGTACACGGTGCCGCTACTCACGCACACATTCAAACCGGCGACGGCCGATTTATATGAAGCTGAACTACTACTCCTTTACTATGGCAACATTCAACGGCATGCGACATCTACCAACCCGCACTGGGCCCTCGTGCTAGATTACGGCCTCTAACTCACTGAGAGAAGGCCGGAGTCCCAGCGGTGGGAACGTAGAAGACATGACAGACAGACATGATCATGCTACAGTGGGACCCACCTGCAGCTTCCCTAGCGAGTTCTCGAACTGCGCCGGCACGTAGGTCCGCGGCGCATCTTCGCTGGTGGAGTTGTGCCGCCCAGAGTTATGCCGTTCCCGTCGCGTCGGCTCTTGAGCCACACCTGCGAATTGACACCGTCATTTACAAGATCGAAAACTACAGAGCAGAGATGAGAATGTTGAGATTGATGTGTGGAGTCACGAGAATGGATAAAATAAGGAATGAATATATATATATATATTTTTTTTTATGTATGTTTTATACAATTGTCCTCGGACATGGGTCCGAAACATTTTGCATCGGCGAAAACATTTTTTTTTGCGTAATTAGCTGCAACTATTGAAATTGCATCTAATTACGCAAAAGGTTTGCTCTATTTTCTTTGTGTGAGCAATATATATAAAATATATGATCAGTAATGTATATGCTCAGGAATGAGTATATTAGAGGAAGTATGAAATTAGCACCAGTGACAGATAAGTTGAAAGGGAATCGTTTGGCTTGGTATGGACATATTATGAGGAGGGATGATAGTCATATTACCAAAAAAGTGATGCATATGAATGTTGATGGATGGAAGGGAAGAGGAAGACCAAAGAGAAGATGGATGGATTGTGTGAGGGTTGATATGAATGAAAGGGGAGTGAATGAAGCGATGATAGGGGAGAGTGGAAGAAGAGTACATGCTGCGCCGACCACAAGTAGATGGGACCAGGGCAAGAAGATTTACAAGATCGAAAACTCGACTCTAACCCCCTCCGCACACGGCGTCGAAACCAGGGCCGTCTTAAGACATGCAGGGGCCCTTGGGCAACTAAAAATGAGGCCCCTCTATTAAAAAAAAAAGATAATAAAAACAACTATACTTTTGTCAAATACGTATCGATTAATCGAAGAATAATATGAGCGATGGTGGTCGAACGGTAACGCGTGCGCTTTACAAGCCGCTGACACCGAGTTCGAATCCTCTCGGCCCCGCACCTATGACTTAATAAGTTACGTGCGGATTTGCCATCGCTCAAAACGGTGAAGGAAAACATCGTGAGGAAACCGGCATGTCCAAGAACCGCAACATTCAAGAGCATGCGACATCTACCAACCCGCAGTGGGTCAGCGTGGTAGATTACGGCCCATACTCATATTAATAGAGAAGGCCAGAGTCCCAGCAGTGGGAACGTGAAAGGCTAATAATGATGAATCGAAGAATCGTTTTTAATTGGCCCAAGAAAATCGATCTTATACAATGGATCGATTCCGTAAATCGCTCTTAAACAATGGATCGATTCCGTAAATCGATCTCGATTATCGAGGTTAGATTCTTACCGATTCCTAATCGAAATGTTAGACCTTTTTTTATTTTTTATTTATGCCGTCCGCCTGCCGTTTGATGGGGCGGGAGGGGGTCACTGTGACAGTCGACCCACCCGCCCCGACGGAAATGTTAAAGACCTTACCGCCACTATAGAAGGGATGGTTCTGCTGATTAACTTTATGCGCCTCCTTGACTCCTTCCTTCTCCTTCCTCGCTTGCCTTTCTAAGAAAACCTGGAAATTATATATAAACACATTTATTCACTGACCAGTCAAAGTGCATGTTCAAGAGCCGCAACATTATAGTAGGGGAGCCCATGATGCTAAATGTGGATTTACTCGAGCGTCGCGGAAACCTATTAGATTTGGTAGATTAGATGTTAAGAAGAATAAATGTCCTATAATGTTTCCACTTTCAGCGGTGGGGGAAGCTTCCACAGATCTTTATGGTTATAAAAAAAAACTATGACATAACATGGACTCAAGTGTGTAATATAGTGGTATAGTAATATATAATAAGTGTGTATATATTTCATGCTCCAGAATGTCTCTGATATGAAATATAATATAATAATCAGTCGGTTTGTATGGTGTGTGAGTGGCCATCCACGAGAAGGTAAAAAAAATATTGCTCTACGGCGTCAAATTTTCAGAGTGGGGGGTGTTCAGTGAACCCCACAGATGCTCCCATTTCTTAGACTGACGATTTGAAAGCGACACCAGCTCTTAGCGAATCTAAAAGTTTCCCCTGAGCGTACCCACCAATGTTAAGGGCTCATAATGGCTGGAGGTGCTCATCAATATGTGAGGTATCCTCCCATATATTAATCTGACGCGCTCGAGTAAATCCCAAAATCCCCTCTTGGGCTCCCCTACTATTAAGGGCATGCGACATCTACCAACCCGCACTGGGCCCGCGTGCTAGATTACGGCGCGTACTCTCTCTCTGAGAGAAGGCCAGAGTCCCAGCAGTGGGAACGTAACGGCTGATGATGATTAAGGGGGCGATCAACCCCAAAAGGTGTATTTTTAAACACATAGCTTAATGGTAAAGAATGTAAATGTTGAAATTAAAAAAACACTATAGGTAGGGGTAGAATCCGTAGAAGCCGAGTAATCGAATAGAATTTTGAAAAAAAATCTGGTGTCTTTAAAAAAAAATACAAAACTTGTTCGAAAAATAAACTGTTTTAATTCAAATGTTCTATAATATCAACGACAACCATACATTATTTTTTACGAATTACATAGCCAAATTAATGTTCTACTCGAGTAATCGATTAGTTTTTTTATTTCATGCTTATATTTTGAATAATTAAATAAAATTATAGCTTGGAGCTCGAATCCATCATTATCGTCAACTGTACGCGGTCACGCGATTTTCAACTCTAAACAAAGTAACGTAGATAAAATATTAAACACAGGGGCCGTCTGTTTCATTTTCCAGCATTAGGCGCAGCCTTAACTTACCGTGTAATAAAAATCGTGTATATAGGGTGTTCCAGTGTTAAGCTGGAGCATCTGTATGTTAATGAGCCACTGTTTCTCCCTCTGCGTCATCAGACCCGCGTACTCATCGGAGTCGCTGCTCCCGTCGTCGCCGTTCATTAAGGACCTGAAAAGTTTGAGAAACATTACACAAATAAAAATATATCGGGAACCATTGCACACAATCAACCAAGAGAAACCTTAGTGTCTTCTGTCTTCAATTTCAATTTATTTATTTATTCAATAGGATACATTGTGATCACTTTAAAACGTCAAACTTAAAACTAGCTACGCCGGTTCCAACCTCCTTACGCCGGCAAAAGAACAGGCAAGAAACGCCCGGCAGGTAATTTTTTTGGCGCGATCACATTGACAATTTTATTCTTATTACTAATTGGTTGAATAGGAGCAAGTTCACTAAAATCCCAAGCTTTTTTTTGTCATCTAATAGTCCGATATTTTTTAATTAGCTTTACTAATAAGATTTCTCTTGTTTGGTTGTACACATTGGGATATGGGAACATGAATATTAACGATTAATAGGGTTCCGTTATACCTAAAGAGGAAACAAGCCGGAAACGGTCCGTAGGACGTGGGTTCAAATCCTAAAATGGGCTTGAGCTTTCGGTGAAGGAAAACATCGTGATGAAACCATAGCTTGGTGGCAGGGTATTTTCTAGTACTCGCCTGGCTAGCTACCACCCTCTTGTTAAGAATCTGTCGCCAAGCACCTATCGGTGTGTTCCGGCAGCCTCACTTGAGAGCCAGTTCCCAGTCCAGGTGTAGCGTGGCGCCATCCTCGACCACATCGTCACTTAACATCAGGTGACTTGTGGTCAAACGCAACCCTGTAAATAGTAAAAAAAAAAAAAGCCCTAAAAAAAAATCGACTAGGTATAATTTCTTTCCTCTCCATCTGGAAGAAATGGGGGAGACATTTGCCCAGCAGTGGGACAGTATAGGTGTAAAAAAGTATAGTTTAACTAACCTTGTGCCGCAAGTGCTTGTGTTACTGCTGAAGCTTCCATTATGCCTCTGATTCTGGTTACCCAACATGGGATGGTTAATATTACTAAACTGATTACTTCTATTCAAGAGTGGATGATGAGTCGCGTTGTGATAGCTGTTATTGAACTGCAACATCGGATGCGTGTTCTGGATCAGCTGAACCAAGTTCTGAGACGTCAGATTGTTCTGAGCCAGGTTGTTCTGAGACAGGTTGTTCTGAGCGAGGTTGTTCTGAGTTTTAGAATTGTTATAGATGCGAGTCTGCTGCTTCTTCTCCGATTTGAGACCTTTACTCGGTGACGCGTTCAGGTTCTGTTGCATTTGGCTGTTCTGGTTCATTTGACTCATGTTCTGGCTCATCTGGTTCATGTTCTGGCCCATCTGGTTGTTTTGGTTGATGTTATGAGGGACTTGGTTCAGTTGTTGGTTTTTGAACATGCTTTGTTGGTTCATGTTTGGTTGTTGTTGCTCGTTTGGTTTTGGTATTGGGCCCTGGAATTAAAGTTTAGTGGAAATATCTATACATAATTATAATAAAATTTTAACAGGCTTATGTCTGTACTACTGTGTCTTTATTAGAGCAACAGACAGTGGATTGACACAGGTAGATTATGTATTTTTAAAAATTAAACTGACAGCTGTAGAAAAAATAGCATATAAATTTGTACTTACACGAAAATTATGGTTAAATTGACCCATATTAGGACTAAAATTCTGCCTTGCCATGTTCATGCCAGGCGGAGGCACCATCATCCTATTCTGGCCCATAATATGCTGAAACTGATTCATTTGTCCAAACTGGTTGCTATTGGGCATTCCATGGTTGACATTCTGCCCCATTTGGTTAACGTTCTGACCCATCTGGTTAACGTTCTGACCCATCTGGTTAACGTTCTGACCCATCTGGTTGCTGTTCTGAACTAATTGGTTCACGTTATGGTTCATCTGATTATTTTGACCTATGTGATTGACGTTATGACCAATCTGGTTCATGTTCTGCCCAATGTGACTCGTGTTCTGGGGCATCTGGTTATGATTCTGGCTCATTTGATTCATACCCATCTGGTTTTGCATCATTTGATTATTCTGATGCATGTTCTGTGTCATCATCATGTTGTTCTGTGCATGGTTGTTTTGAAACTGACCCATCTGGTTGTGTTGCATGAACTGGTTCACGTTCTGGGTCATTTGACTCATGTTCTGGCCGTGTTGGTTCACGTTCTGACCGAGTTGGTTCACATGGTTCTGCATCATTTGGTTGTTCTGTCCCATTTGGTTCATTTGGGGGTTCGGGTTCAATATTTGATTGAGTGGTTGACTCAACTGGTTCATGTTTTGCTTAGGTGCGAATGGAAGAGGTGCCGGACCTTGGAGGCCGGGAGGTCTTTGTAGTATAACTGGAAATCTAGGCTGTAAGGGGAAAGAGATAGCTGGTTATTGTCTTTATCTGAAATTTTGACTAGAATGAATGATGACTGACGTCAGTCATTCAGGGCAAAGCCAACGGATCAACGCACAGCCTAAACCGCTGATCGTAGAGACCTGAAACTTGGAGGGTGTGTTCTTTGTATAACGTATGCATCCGATAAGGGGTTATCCGAAATTTTACCCCTAAGGGGGTGAAAGATGGGAGCAAAGTTTTTATGGGAAAACGTGATTCCTTGGTCTATTCTATGTACTTCTTGCATAAACCTTTTTTAACAGAATTAATAGAAGACGTGTTGCGTATTTCATTGAAATTTACTTCCTAACGGGGTTAAAAAGGGGTAGAAAGTTATTTTGGCGGTGATTTGTTTCGAAGGATATCAATACTCCTTATTGTTTTTGATTTAAGTTTAATAATATAGATAGGTACTGATTGATGGCAGTTCTCTTCTCTGTTTTTTGTTGTTCACCAAAACTCAAGCTGATTGTAGGTTTCGAACCCACGACCTCTGAACCTCACTTACAATCAGGTGATTTCCGGTTGAACCCTACCCTGTAAGATGTAAATTGATGATGATGCTGACCTGGAAGTAGTTCTGGTTGTTGAATTGCTGCGGCTTCTGTCGCATTTGCCGTTCGATCTCCTCCACAGTGCACACATTCTTGAGTTGCTGAACCGGCGGGGGCTGTGAAAAAAACCACATATGTAGAAAAAATCATGAGAGAGATCTTTGGGAGAAATTGAATTGTCAACGGGTTTTTTTTATTTCCTTTACTTTTTTGGGAACTGGCTCTCAAGTGAGGCTGCCAAAACACATCACTTATCGACATTTGCAACACCAGAACTAAAATTATTGCCCTTGCTTTTGTATTGTGCGATAATTGTGTATAATTAATTTCATTTGCACAAGGGTGTAAGTAGGTTTTCTCACCTGGACTGGAGGATCATGTCGCCATACGCTGGAGCTGAATGTGTGGTGCGGGGAGTCCGTCTCGTCCAGCACTAGCTGGGAGAGCGATGCTTCTGCGGAACGAGATGTACTGTGTCAACAATGCATACATGACACAACTCGTGAACGGGTGCTGCTTGTGGGGTCTGGTCTGCTTTGGTTGTAATCCCGTAACACGTTAATATTCATTTTTCCATACCCCAATGTGCAAAACCAACCAAGAGAAATCTTATTATAAAATATCGGACTAAATAGATGACAAAAAAGCTTGGGATTGTAGTGAACTTGCTCCAATTCAATCAATTAGTAATAAGAATAAATATGTCAACGCGATCACGCCGAAAATATTACCTGTTGGGCGTTTCTTGCCTGTTCTTTCGCCGGCATAAAGAGGTTGGAACAGGCGTAGCTAGTTTTAAGTTTGACGTTTTAAAGTGATTACAATGTATCCTATTGAATAAAACATTTTTGACTTTTGTTAGGTACATTTCTGGAGGGATGGTTGAATGATACCGCGATCTCATGTCACCTCCACTAATATCTTCAGAGGTCAGGATTGCTCATCTTGGGGTTTTAGTTAGGGTGCAAGTCCCACATAACCATTCGGGTGACCCAATCGGCTGAATGGTATCCATTAGGAATTCCCCAAGTAAAAAATAGGCACATTTCCGGAAGAATCTTTGCAAAGCATTTCAAGCATGAATTTTTTTTGCTGTTATTATAGATAATGGTACGAAATCATTTGCGCGTGTCGGACTCGCACTTGGCGGGTTTTTTTAAATTAATTTTGCACACACCGGAACTCTAAAGTTTTGGCTTGCATGGAAATTAGAAATCTAACTTCTGAGCTGAAAAACAGGGGCGTTACGAATATTCGCATCCGCAAATGCGGAATATTCGCATTAATTCAGACATCTGCATCCGCATTCACATCCGCATCAATCAGTGCGGAGTTTTTACGGATGCAGATTCACATCAACAAGTAAGACCACGTAAAGAAAGTAGGCGTAGTCAGAGTGGCACGTTCTTCGCGTTTGTTTTGGTAATTGCAGAAATATGATTAAATAAATAAAAAGTTAATTTAAAATTGATTTTCAGTTATAAAAGCACTTAAAATTTAAAAAAATATTTTTTTTAAATCCCAAAATCCGCATTCGCATCCGCGGATGTGAACTTCTCATAATCCGCATCTGCATCCGAGTATATCAAAATTTTTGCATCCGTAACAACCCTGCTGAAAAATAGCTAAATTTTCCAGCTGATACAGGTTATTAACAAGTGGTCCCTCACCAAGCTGGGAGTTGATGATGGAGATGTCATCGATGGTATCGTGTCTCCGGCTGCTCTCCAGCTGGTGTGCCAGCTGTTCATGCTCCACCTCCCAGTCGAACTCGTCATCTGGAATGTTACATAAATAAAAATAAAATAAATAATATCTGGGACAATTTCACACAAATTGACCTAGCCCCAAATTAAGCTCGAAACTTACTTATATAGAGAAATAAATACTTATATAGATAGCAATATCCAAGACTCAGGTACAAACATTAGTGCTCATCACACATACATTTGCCCTTACCAGGATTCGAACCCGGGACCGCACACACACACACACACACACACACACACAACACACAGAGACACAGACATAGAGACATACAATCAATTTTTTTCTACTACTAACACAGTAGTGTTTGACCACAAGTCACCTGATGTTAAGTGACTAATGCCTGAATGTAATATTCGATCCGGATCTGTTTTGGAGTTTTGGATTGATATGTCATGCTCATGTCATAATATATCATTTTAGTAGTAATATGTCAAGCCCTAGTACTTCCGGCCTATTACTTACGTGCTACATGATCTGCCAAATGGTAGGTTTATTAGGTTATGTTTTTTTTAGGTTTAATCATTTCGGGCATATAGCATGCAGTAATGTTTATTTATAAACAAGCAGGGTGAGTGCTGACATTGTTGGAACTGACATCCGGACAAGGGGCCATCCATAAATTACGTCACACCAATTTCATGATTTTTTCACCCCTCCCCCGTCCTTGTCACAGCTGGTCACATTTGTGAGACCCCCTACCTAGTGTGATGTCACATATTTTGAAATTTCGTGTTGTAATATTTAATATTATAATATTTTGAAAAAATGTGATGTCACAAAATTTGAGACCCCTCCCCGCCTCTTGTCATACAATGTCACACTTCGTCGACCCCCTCCCTCCCCCTTAACGTGTGACGTAATTTATGGATGGTCCCCAATGTTTATTTATTTATTTATTTGGTAATAGGCGAGCAGCCCGCAGGCTGATGTGCCTATATCATGCTGTGTTGAATTATAGCAATGTCCAAAAGTGCAGAGAGAAGTCAATTCTGTAGCAAGGAAGCATTGTTCGTTCGCAACCACTTGTCCAGTCTGTTTTTAAAGGAATTCACTGAAGGAGCTGACACAATGTCTTCTGGCAGTCTATTCCAGTTATAATATATATGTTAGTATGTTTGTAACAATAATTTATTTGTTTGGTCGAGTTGTTTACAAAGATTACTATGCAAATGTTATAAATATGCCTTGGCTAAGTAACTAACTAATAACAAACTACTAAAGTTATATACTAGTTGCGCCCCGCGGTTTCACCCGCGTCTTCCCGTTATCCCGCAGGAACCTTTTTATCTCCATTCCAAATTTCATTCAGATCCGTTCAGTAGTTTTTGCGTGAAAGAGTAACAATCATCCATCCATCCATGCTCACAAACTTTCAAGTTTATAATATTGGTAGGATGGTACAGAACCCTTCATCATCATCATCAGCCGGAAGAAGTCCACTGCTAAACATAGGCCTCCCCCCTTGAACGCCACCATAAACGGCTATTAGCCATTTGCATCCATCGGCTCCCTGCGAGAGTCTAATTTGGCTGGATTAATAGTGTAAGATATTACACAACAGTGTTTGACCACAATCCAACGGATGTTAAGTGATAATGCAGGTACTTACTTTCATGACCAAATGTCTCATCGTTAAGTGCGTCATATTCTCCTTCTGATCCTTCGCCGCCTCCTTCATCGTCATTTAAGTTCTAAAACAGAAAATTAATACATTAGCGATTGACCACAAGTCAACTGATGTTAAGTGACGATGCAGCTGAAGGTGGCGCCACGCTACACCTGGACAGGGAACTGGCTCTCAAGTGAGGCTGCCGGAACATACCGGTAGGTGTTGGCGGCAGATTCTTAAATTAAGTGTGGTCGCTAGCCAGATGAGCACTAGAAAATAACACCAAGCTATGGTTTCATCACAATGTTTTCCTTTATCAAAAGCTCAAGCTTATTGTAGGGTTTGAACTCACATCCTACGGATTGCAAGCCGACATCTACCCATCATCACTATATAATCGAAGAAACATATGTGTATATAATTATAAACTAGTTGCACCCCGCGGTTTCACCTGCGTCTTCCCGTTATCTGTTGGAACTGTGGATGCGGTAGAACCCACACCACACACACAAAACAACCAACACACACACACACCAACACACACAACACACACCTGAACACTGACCTGAGTTACAGAGACCATACTGTGTGATCAAACAACACTTTTTCTTATCTTATTCGCATAGGCAGTTTAAATGTCATATCATATTGTGGAACATGTTTTTAACACTGCAAAGAGTACTGATAGAATACACTAGAACATCCCTGATACTGCAGATAAGTGTGCAAACAGTTCTTTTGATAAACAACTTTAGAATTTACCAGTAGTGGTACAATAATTTATGCTCTAGAGAATGGCACAAACAACCTTAAAATAACTAAAATCTGTGTCAACATAACACTGTTTTGAGCAACACACGTCACAAATACTTCATATTGTTATGTACACTACAAAACAAATGATTCAGAGACACTAAATTAGGAATCTGGAGGACATGAAAGTTCATGCATGCTGAGAAATGTAACTTTTTAAAATTATTGCACAAGGTTTACATGGACAGAGCGTCATTGTTGTGTTCCCAGAACGACAATTACGTGTTTATATAGCAAAAATGCCAGCAGATACAAACAAAATGACATGTAGTAAGTGCCTCAAACTTATATGTATGTAGAAAACTGTTTTATTTTTCATGTTTCACGCACTTGAAACGCGTTACAAAGTTAGTGAACTTAGAAATATGTGTTTGTGTTGTAATAAATTACCGAAATATCGCATCTATCGTAAAGAAATTAGGAATTAAAATGATATTAGGCCAAACTAGTGGCGTGTTGGCAGATGCGTCTATCATCCAATACACAGCGTGTTGTACCACAAATGAAAGGTCTAATCACGCAGATTACGATGCAAACTTACCGATAACGATGTATCGAACCCAAAGAAAGAATCTGCCATTGAAATTTTTCATATATCATGCACATAAATGACATGACTTGTCACGCTACATATGTCTCAAAGGCGATGGCGGATAGCGAGCGGCCATGACACTTGTTTAGATGAATTTTTGCTACAGATTATATATATATAGCCTTCTGAGAACAGATAATAAAGATCAAAGATGTATTCATAACCTACGTTTAAAAGTCAAAAGTGAAATAATGAGGGAGTCTATGGACAGAAACCAATTAAACGCACTTACCCAGGCACAAAGCAATCTATGCATGCCCAAGTGCGTAAGTTAGCTAGGCATTTTTGAAAACATGCAGCCAAGATAAAAAACAAGAAAAACATATATGTATGGCAAAACAAGACACCCGAACTGGGCTGAACCACACCACAGATGATAACTGGACTAACAATGTCATTGTCAAGTCAAGGATGTCTTCACAACTTGACAATGACTTTGACTTTAAATTTTTTTTGACAACAATGCTGAACAAAATGTTCAAAGTATGTAAAAAAAAAACAAAACAAAAACAAAACAATTTGAGTTTGAGATTGAGAATAGTTTTCGTGACTTCCTGACTTCCTGTTCGTGGGAAAACTTATTTAACTAAGACTGTATAATTAATTTACTATCTCAGCTGTATAATTATGTACTCTAATTAGTCACGTTATACCTTATGAAATTAACTTACGACATTACGCGGGTAGGAGCTTGATTTAACTCGTTTACAGTTCACACATAAAGTGTGCCTACGAAGTTTTTTGTTATCTTTTCTGCCAAAATTATCATAAAAAACCCTAATAAAACGGTTGAGATTACGACTTAGCTCGTAACAGGTAATAGCTGTGAGCTAATCAACTGTCCGAGTTCGAAATCTACTTCATAATCGGTAAGAATTATGTTATTATGTACTTTTTATATCAAAAAGAAATAGAAATTCTTAGTACATGAGCGATGGTAACGCGTGCGACTTACAAGACGCCGACACCGAGTTCGAATCCTCTCGGCCCCGCACCTATGACTTAATAAGTTATGTGCGGATTTGCCATCGCTCAAAACAATGAAGGAAAACATCGTGAGGAAACCGGCATGTCCAAAAACTGCAACATTCAAGGGCATGCGACATCTACCAACCCGCACTGGGCCCGCGTGGGAGCCCATACTCTCTCTGAGAGAAGGCCAGAGTCCCAGCAGTGGGAACGTGAAAGGCTGATGATGACTGAGTAAATAGTTGGTTTAATGACGTTACAAGCTGGGCCCTGCTGTTATACCCGCGATTTTCTCGCCATTTCTTATTCTTAAGATAAAAAGTAGCTGAAGTGTTAATCCAGGGTGTAAGCTATCTGTATTCCAAATTTCATCCAAATCCGTTCAGCCGATTCAGCGTGAAAGAGTAACAAACATACTGCCTCACTCACTCACTAACAAGCAAAGAAATTAATTATTTATTTGGTAATAGGCGAGCAGCTCGAGGCTGATGTGCCTGTACCATGCTGTGTTGAATTATAGCAAAAAAAAGTCCAAAAGTGGAGAGAAAAGTCAATTCTGTAGCAAGGAAGCATTGTTCGTTCGCAACCACTTGTTCAGTCTGTTTTTAAAGGAATTCACTGAAGGTGATATGAATGTGACATAAATGATACTTTTAAGTCCTTAGACATAGCTAATAAAACATAATATATACTTTGACCAGTGGACGTTGTGGACTCTGGACATTATGGCGATACTTCAATGAGCTTGATTTTTTGGTGAAGGAAAACATCGCGATGAAACCATAGCTTGGCGGTAGGGCATTTTCTAGTGCTCGCCTGGCTAGCTACCACCCCCAAGTTAGAATCTATCGCCAAGTACCTATCGGTGTGTTTCGGCAGCCTGACTTGAGAGCCATTTCTCAATCCAGGTGTAGCGTGATACACCCTTCGACCACATCGTCACTTAACATCAGGTGACGTGTGGTCAAACGCTACCCTGTAAGTAGTAAAAAAACACCTTAATTTTATATTCAGGTGCTAAGCATGGCAACATCATGTCAAGTGCAAGTCCAAGAAGGGATTCTTCAAGGGAAGCAGTGTGTGACATTCTACGGCAAAAAATATTACAGTTTCGAGGGAATCCCTTACGCGAAACCACCTGTTGGGAGACTGCGATTTAAGGTAAGTTATTTTTAAAAGTCTAAAAATGTATTAGAGAATAGCTAGGAGTCTAGAACCCATGGTTTTCCTGTTTATTTATTTATTTACTAGTTGCGACTCGCGTCTACCTGTTATCCCGCAGGACCCTTTTTCAGGAATAAAAAGTTACGGGGTATAAGCTATCTCCATTCCAAATTTCATCAAAATTGGTTAAGTAGTTACGGTGATACGTGGTAACAAACATTCTCACACACACACACACACACAAACTTTCGCATTTATGATATTATTAGCTGTTCCCCGCGGTTTCACCCGCGTGGGCTACAGCTTTATAGCAAAGTCTCAGCCCGATCCGTTTAAAATTGACAAAGTTTCATACAAACTTTCATCCCCTATTTTATCCCCTTGGGGGTAGAATTAATCAAAATCCTTTCTTAGCGGATGCCTACGTCATAACATCTACCTGCATGCCAAATTTCAGCCCGATCCGTCCAGTGGTTTGGGCTGTGCGTTGATAGATCACTATGTCAGTCAGTCAGTCACCTTCAAGTTATGTATATTTAGATTATTATTGTTTTTGTTTTCAGAACCCAGAACCGCCAGAACCTTGGTCAGGCATCCTCGATGCAACGAAACCCGGCAACAAGGCTTTGCAATCGAACCCCTACTCAAGCACCCCCATCGATGGCTCAGAAGACTGCCTCTACCTCAACGTCTACACCCCAGTGCTACCAGCCGAAAAAATCCAAAATCTCCCCGTGATATACTTTATTCATGGCGGGAGATTAATATTTGGATACGGCAACTATTACACACCGGATTACCTAATCAAACATGATGTGATATTAGTAACGGTAAACTATAGATTGAACATTTTAGGGTGGCTATGTTTAAATATACCCGAGTGTCCGGGAAATGCTGGGCTGAAAGATACAGCTATGGCGTTGAAATGGATCAATAAGAATATAAGAAACTTTAATGGCGATGAGAGAAATGTGACAGTGTTTGGGGAAAGCGCTGGTGGCGCTATAGCAACATCGTTTATAACGTCAAAAGTGACAGAAGGATTGTACAGCAAAGTCATCGCGCAATCTGGCAACTCGTTAGCAGATTTGTACTTAATAGAAGAAGACTCTATTGAGAAAGCTAGAAATGTAGCGTCGATTTTGGGTAAAAATCTCACGGACGAGAGAGATTTGTATGAGTTTTTGGTACAGGTTCCCTTTGACGATCTCATTATAGCATTCACCGAGGCCGAGTTGAATAGACCACGCTCTGTGCTCAACGCATATTTCTTGCCAGTAGTAGAAAAGATATTTGATGGTGTCGAGCCGTTCTTCACCGAACACCCCAAAGTTGCCATAAGAGAAAACCGCTTCCACAAAGTCCCTATGCTGACAGCTGTCAACTCGCACGAAGGTGCCATATTCTTCAACGAAGACGGCAACGTTGTCTACGAGCAAAACTTCTTCTATTTCATACCCCGATACGCTTTCGTTGAAAAAGATTCGCACAAAGCTGTGGCATTAAAAAATAGAATAAGAAATTTTTACATTGGCAACAAAAAAGTCGACGATGGCGCGAAAGAAGAGTACCTGCAACTGGTATCGGATACTTTCTTCTGGAGGGATATATTACTGTTTGCGGAACAGGTTTCGAAATACTGGGATCAGTTGTACCTGTTACAATTTACCTATACCGGGAATATGCATACAAGAGTTATGGAAAGCATAGGTATGAAAGGAGCCACTCATGGCGACATGATCCAGTACCAGTTCTATAGGAGAAATAAGGCAGCAAAAGCTACTGAGAAGGATTTACAAGTTGTGGAAATGCTGAGTGAAGCTTGGTGCAACTTTGCTAAGACTGGGTAGGTTTTTTTAATCCTACTAATATTATAAACCTGAAAGTTTGTGAGTATGCATGGATGGATGTTTGTTACTCTTTCACGCAAAAACTACAGAACGGTTTTGAATGAAATTTGGAATGGAGATAGCTTATACCCTGGATTAACACATAGGCTACTTTTTATCCCGGAAAAAGGTTCCTGCGGGATAACGGGAAGGCGCAGGTAAAGGTCGGTTTGCAACAATAGATACCTAGATAGATAGATTGATTAACTCTTGGCACACCACAATACAAGGAAAATCAAAACTAGAACAACAATAAAACTACAATACATATTTTTGTCGTTACTAAAGCTCGAAATTAATAATCGATCCTGCTGATCCGTTGTCCGCGGTTTTGGATCAATATGTCATGTCATCATATGTCATTAGAGTAGTGAAGCCTAATTGACATATCGATCCAAAACCGTAGATAACGGATCAGGATTGATTATTAATTTCGGGAATTAATAATGCACTTGTTTTGAATATCCTACAAAAAAAAAAAAACGTGAAAGTTTGTGAGTATGCATGGATGGATGGATGTTTGTTACTCTTTCACGCAAAAACTACAAAACGGATTTGAATGAAATTTGGAATGGAGATAGCTTATACCCTGGATTAACACATGGGCTACTTTTTATCCCGGAAAAAGGTTCCTGCGGGATAACGGGAAGGCGCAGGTAAAACCGCGGCGCGCAACTAGTAAATGGAAATTTTATTTTCTTACAGAAAACCGTCTTGGAGCGGACAAACAACCGAATGGCTTCCATACACAAACAAACATAGACGTACATTGTTATTAGATAAAGATATAACACTAGTGAACGACAACGGCTTGGACCGTCTCAAGTTTTGGACGGAACTGGCGAAAGAATACAATAATGTGCCTTCTAAGCTGTGATAAATGCTAGAATCTTATACAAGAACCGACGCACCTCCTTTACTCGAGAATGCAATTATTTTGACAGCCAAAACTCACACTACACTTTCGCATATATAATAATATTAGTAGGGTATTACGGTTTTTGGGGGATAAAAAAAACAAAATATGTCTATTGTTATTTTTCGATAAACTGACTCAATGACTCAACACATTTTGGCCATGCGACATCTACCAACCCGCACTGGGCCCGCGTGCTAGATTACGGCACGTACTCTCTCTGAGAGAAGGCCAGAGTCCCAGCAGTGGGATTGATAAGCGACCCTTATCAATGAAATATTGTTATTTATTTTTAATTTACGGTGAAAGTACACAATTTATTTTTAATGGAGTAATATTTTTTTATTGTTACTTATTGTTAACAGGAGTACTTAACGTAATAATATTGTCATTTGTTTTATGTCAATATATTATATTTTTACATACAACATCCAGTGGTTTTAATTTTCCTTTATTTCAGTAATCGATTATTATGTATTTCGTAGTAGATTTCGGGATTTGATTATTCACTTGTGGGCACAGTACGAGTATAATATATTTGTATGTGCAACTTTTTTAATGTGGCTTTGATTTTTGTTTTGGAATTTGAGATTTTACATTTTGGTAGCATTTGACCACAAGTCACCTGATGTTAAGTGACGATGTGGTCGAAGATGGCGCCACGCTACACCTGGACTGGGAACTAGCTCTCTGCTTGATGACAGATTCTTGAGTGTGGTAGCTAGCTAGGCGAGCACTAGAAAATGCCCTACCACCAAGCCGTGGTTTCACCACGATGTTTTCCTGCACCGAAAGCTTGAGCTCATTGTAGGATTCGAACCCATGACCTACGCCATAGATTCTTGTGAACGTCGCGTTGCTAGTCTACATTAATAAAAAAAATTAAGACTATTACGTAATAATTTAGATTTTTGTTTTGTTACTCTTCACCTGTGACTCACAAAAAAAAAAAGATCTGACTTTGAAAGAAACCAGAAGGCATTTGAATGTGACAGGATGAGAGATTATTTTATATGTATTAGTATGATAAATAACATCTGCCCCTAAATTAGTAAATATCTATTAGGCTATTTATTATTTTATTATCATTTTATTATTTTGATTAATTACATGCATTGTCATAGTATCTATTATAGATTAAATGAAAAGTTATCTTTTGCGCGATTATTCGGCAAAGCGTCTCAAACTTTAAAAATAAAATGAGAAAAAAAATAAAAGTTTTTTTTAGTTTTCGTAAACGCTTTTTGGCGGCAATTGAACTGTCAATGTCAACGGAAACTAGTTTTTGTGTGGAAAACTTTCTTTTTGAGTAATAATATTTTATATTGTGATATTGGTGGATTATTATTAACCATTATTATTATGTTATGTATGTATATTAATATATCTAAGAAAATTTATTTTAAGTCTAGGTACATGTGCAATAATAAATTAATAGATAAGTAAGTAACTGTACCCCTAGTACAGGTTTTGATAGTTTACAAAAACTATAAAAGTTTTCGTTTCCATCCATACATTTTTTTTTCAGCGAATCTAACCGAGACTTGGAGGAACTGGAATCGTTAATACGGGTTATTTTAAATCGTTATAATCATATTCCAACAATGTTATTGAGTTACTTTTTCAATTTATTGCCACTTTGACAAGTCGGCGGTGGTAAACGTCGACGTTTACGAAAACTTTTTTCGTTTTCAAAACTTGTACTAGGGGAACATATTAACATACTGAACTACTACTGAAACATATTAACATGTCTGTGTTGTGTTGTTTGTGTGTCTGGCAATAAATTGTTTTTTTTATCTTTTTATTTATTTAATTCAATAATAATAATAGCTTTGAAAAGAAAAGTGATTATGCACATATTACAATTTTAATAAGAACATGTTGTATCCATGTTGTTCCCAATCCAGGTGTAGCGTGACGCCATCTTCGACCACATCGTCACTTAACATCAGATGTGGTCAAACGCTACCCCGTAAATAAAACTAACTATATGGCTCAGCGACCCAAAGTGTGTCTTGGCCTCCGAAACGAGAGAGCGCCACTCTTCTCTATCTTGAGCGATTTCAGCCCAGTTCAGAGTCTGGAGCTCGCGCAGGTCCGCATCCACCGCGTCCTTCCAGCGGTATCTAGGACGTCCGACCGGCCTTAATAGTAAAAAAAAAGTTCAAGCTGCCGGGGTCAATGGCACAAGCCCCTTTAAGCACCACTGTCTGAGATAAAACTTCAAAAATAAAATGTTTTGCAACATATATATAACAAAGGTCCTTAGCACTTATAATAGTCCTTCATTAAAAAGTAAGACGTCAAGTCACAATGACCTGTAAGAAATATTATGCTATTTTATTACTGTGCATGCAGTTTGTTTATGGTCAAGATGAACTTGTAGTGAATACTACTCAAGGATTAGTGAGGGGGCTGGCGGCCGAAGACGGGAATTATAACATGTATCTGGGCATACCGTATGGAGTAGTCGACCCAGCAAATCCGTTTGGGGTGAGTAAAATACATTTTCTCAAACATGCTTGGACATTTTAGCATTATTTTGACAACGCACTTCGAGATTAATCGAAATCGCTGGTTAAATGCAAGCAGCAGCCGGTAAAAGTTGTATGAAAATCCATATCAGTCGTGTTTAGCGACCACATAAACTACATAGTAAACTCATATCTGTAGTGTACTTAATTTAAAAATGCAACTATCATTTACACGTTAGTCCATCAATGCCTATTTGCTGGCCGCTGCAGTAATGTGCTACAAAGTAATTTACTGTTTTGTCATTTGACAGAAAACTAAGGTCACTGACATAGCACACAGAATTAGCGAAGATAAAGTTAA
This sequence comes from Opisthograptis luteolata, assembly GCA_931315375.2. Taxonomy (NCBI): domain Eukaryota; kingdom Metazoa; phylum Arthropoda; class Insecta; order Lepidoptera; family Geometridae; genus Opisthograptis; species Opisthograptis luteolata. The sequence goes on from OV928061.1 coordinate 4,103,060, forward strand.
CACCTCCGCACACGGCGTCGAAGCGTAAGCGTACAGTCAACGACAAAAGTCGCTGAACAATCACACTTTTTTCTATTATCCTCATCATCTTAGACACAAATTTTTGACCTCATCATCACCTAAAACCAGGTGTGTTATGTTGTGGTCAAAATAATACCATGTAAGATGTAAAAAAAACAATAGGAAATAGTTAATGATTTTGAAACACATTTGGAAAATCGAGTACGATCAGCTACTTTTGTCGCTGACTGTACAGTAAGACGCGCGTAGTTTGAGCGTAGTTTGATACGAGCAGACGAAGCGTTGCATACGCTTCTCTGCAACACCGCTCTCTCTGCAGACTGTTAATCAAAGATTCAAAGAATTTATTGCATTCCATAATGTACAATAGTTAGTAATTATAATATAATTAAGATCATTATGGACCCTGTTGGGCACAACAACAATATTACTTAAAAACTAGAGGAGAGGAGGGCTGCCATCAATCATCAATTAACCTATCATTATGCCTACTTTAAAACCTATGTCCATATAATATAATTACTTAGTTAACATTTCTAGACTTGTTTGAAAAAGTCATCATCATCACCAGCCTGTAATAGTCCACTGCAGGACATATGCCTCTCCTATGATACGGCACTGTCAAAATCAAAGTTAAAAGTTTTTTATTTAACAGGATACATTGTGATCACTTTAAAACGAAAACTTAAAACTAGCTACGCCTGTTTCAACCTCCTTACGGCGGCAAAAGAACAGGCAAGAAACGTCCGGCAGGTAATTTTTTTGGTGAAATCACATTGACAATTTTATTCTTATTACTAATTGATTGAATTGGAGCAAGTTCACTAAAATCCCAAGCTTTTTTTGTTATCTAATAGTCCGATATTTTTTTAATAAGATTTCTCTTGGTTGGTTGTGCACATTGGGATATTTTTTTTAATGTAATAGATTAGCAAACAAGCTGACGGCCCGCCTGATGGAAAGCGGTCACCGTCGCCTATGGGCATCTGCAACACCAGGGGAGTTGCCGATGCGTTGCCGACCTTTAAGGCCTCTTTTTTTTATACCCATCTTGAAGGATTGCAATCTGTAGCACAGCGGAAACACTTGTGGGGGAAGCTCATTCCACATTTAAACCACATAACACACATATGGAACTGAGCCGCGAGAGCTGAGAGCTTGAGCTGAGAGTTTGAACATGCACGTTCTCGTATTGCTCTCGTACTACGCGCGTATTACGATACGCTTACGCTACGACGCCGTGTGCGGAGGGTGTTAGTCTGCTTGTTTGTTACCTTTTCACGATTAAATCGCCAAACCGATCTTGATTAAATTTGGAGATGGAGATAGCTCGAACCCCGGCGAAAACATAGGAAAATTTATCGCGATAAAGTGTAGTCTAGTTAATCATAAAATAAATCTTTGCTGGTGTTAAACTACCAGGGTCAATAACATTAGAATTAGGTTTTGAAACGGGATAATTACCATGCATTTGTTTTTGTTTCATAGACATGTCTGCCAGTTATAATATCAACAATCCTATCCGCAGAAACTTAGTATTCTCATGATCATGGCGCTTGCAACAGTGACGAAATATCGAGAACTCAAACAAAAACAAATAATGGTAATTATCCCATTTCAAAACCTAATTCTAAATCTTTTCTTCTATTTTACAGCCTTCATTACCAGCTCCAGCTTTCTCAGGTATATTCGATGCCATTGATGACACAGCAATATGTCCTCAAATCAATAACGGTGAATTTCTCGGCTCCTTGGACTGCCTACATCTCAGCGTATTTGTCCCTTCATCAGCTAATAGCACCAACCGTTTACCAGTCCTGCTTTTCTTACACGGAGGTGCTTTCGAAATAGGCTTCTACGGACGCTATGTATACGGACCAAAATTCTTAGTCAGACACGATATAATCCTCGTAACCATGAACTACAGAGTTGGAGTTTATGGATACATGTGCACGGAAAACCCAAGAGTACCAGGGAATCAGGCGTCTAAAGATCAGCTCTTAGCTTTGCGATGGGTGCATCAAAACATAGAAAAGTTTGGTGGAGATCCAAATAAAGTGACCCTTTCAGGGAACAGTGCTGGAGGAATGTCCACGGACTTGCAGATAATAAGAAAGAACGATGGTCCCAAGCTGTTCCAACAAGCGATCATGCAATGTGGAGTAGCTTTCTTACCTAGTTACCCACCAACAGTGAGGAATTCTCCTCTATTATTAGCTGAACATATTGGTCTCCAAACGAATGATATTGACGAAGCTTTAGATTTTCTGGCCAATATAGATCCTTTCCGCGTACTTATCGCGGGAAGGCAGCTTGGCTTGCAGTTCAGACCTTGCATAGAACGGTCCTTTGAAGGTGTCGAACCATTCATGACTGAAAACTGGGTGTCGAAAGAAGTCATATCAACGGCCAAAGACTTGAACATCATGATAGGCTTCAACGAAAACGAAGCTCTTGGGCTACTGCTGTTTCCAAACTCAGATTTATCCAATGTAGTGAATGCAAGTCTAAGAGATAGCTTTGCGATCGACCATGAAGATTTCATAGGTATTTCAGATGTGAGACGGTTCTATTTCGGAGACGACGAAATAGACGCCGACAAGTTTAAAGATGCCATAGATTTGAGGTCTGACACAACGTTTGTGCATACATCTATAAGAAGTCTTGCGAGGCATTTGAAGAGTGGAATTAATAAGGCATACCTCTATTTATTTGCGTATGATGGAGAGAGAAATTTTCTAAAGATGCGCATCAACACGACTGTGGAAGGTGCAGTGCACTCTGATGAGATCGGATACCTGTACGACGTTTCTTACTTTGATGAACCTTCAGTAAAAGACCAAGTAACTATAGATCGAATGACTGTTATGTGGGCTAACTTTGTGAAGTACGGGTAAGTGAATTCATTTGTGTTTTTACTCCATACTCGCTGTATTCTGTACCCATAATACGAGGTTTTGATAGTTTACTAAAACTATAAAGGATTTCATTTCCTTTTATGCATGCTTTTCTTTCAGCACCCCTTAGCGAAACTTGGAGTAACTAAAACTCTCATGTTAAGAATCTGTCGCCGAGCACCTATCGGTGTGTTCCGGCAGCCATACTTGAGAGCCAGTTCCCAATCCAGGTGTAGCGTGGTGCCACCTTCAACCACATCGTCACTTAACATCAGATTACTTTTGGTCAAACGCTACCCTGTACGACTGTACGTAGTAAAAAAAAAATCGTTGGACAAGTTATTTGAAACCTTTGTATTCGAATACGTACAAAGTTTTCGAGTGACTTTTTGCATTTAGGCAGTACGAGTTGCGACTATGACAAGCTAGCGGTAGTAAACTTTAACGCACCTTTTAAACTTTAGAAGTTTTCAAAACTTGTGTTACTTACTGATAAGAAAACATCCCAAGAAAGGAAATCCCGGTAAGGGCAAAATATATGTGTGATGAGCACGAATATTTGTTCCCGAGTCTTGGATATTTCTATGTATATCGTTGTCTAGTACCCATAACACAAGTTTCGAGCTTAATTTGGGGCTAGGTCACTTTGTGTGCGATTGTCCCCGATATTTTTATACTATTTACGTTTCTGCCAACAAACGTGTCTAGAGTTTCCGATTGGCTGACCGGCTGTCAGGTCAATTACCTACTCCGCTCGTCGCATTGGGATGCTTAAAATCATACCATAATTAGCTTCTATCAGTAGCGCATCATCAATCAATCAATCGGATTAAATCTGATCGATTTTAAGCCGACAGATAACATAACGGACTCTAGTTGCACGCGAATGTTTAATTAAACGGCTATAAAATTATATCAACGTTATCAATACACGCGACACTACGAATGGCGCAGTGGAACAAAGTGATAGAACTTAATCTGGACTTCCATTCAAGTCATGCTTCGTGGTTTATACTGTTCCGTTCTTTTTTCCCCTACTGCGAAAGAAGGAGGGTTATGTTTTTCGAGTGTACCTAAATATATATAACTCAAAGGTGACTGACTGACTGACATAGTGATCTATCAACGCACAGCCTAAACCACTGGATGGATCGGGCTGAAATTTGGCATGCATAGGCATGTTATGACATAGGCATCCGCTAAGAAAGGATTTTGATTAATTCTATCCCCAAGGGGATAAAATAGGGGATGAAAGTTTGTATGAAACTGTCAATTTTAAACCGATCGGGCTGAGACTTTGCATGCATAAAGTTGTAGCTCACGCGGGTGAAACCGCGGGGAACAGCTAGTGTATGTATATTTCTTTGGCACGGCCTGTAGCCTAAACGGCTTGACTGATTTTAACATATGAGGTGTCATTAGATTCGTCTTTATTGTGGGAGTGACATAGGGTACTTTATTTTGGCGCAGTCGAGTTTTTTGTTCCATTTGTAATCTACAATCATGTTTCAATGTTAGACAGTGGCCAATTAGCAGACGGCTTGATTGATGGTAAGCGGCCACCGTAGACGATGTGGTCGAAGGTGGTGCCACGCTACACCTGGACTGGGAACTGGCTCTCAAGTGAGGCTGCCGGAACACACCGATAGGTGCTCGGCGACAGATTGTTAACAAGAGGCTGGTAGCTAGCCAGACGAGCACTAGAAAATACCCTACCACCAAGCTCACGATTCATCACGATGTTTTCCTTCACCGAAAGCTCAAGCTCATTGCAGATTCGGACCACCCTAAGGAACTCTTTTCACACCTATCTTGAAGGACTGCATTTTGTAGCACTGCGGGAAGATTTGTCAACTTAAAAGAATCTTTACTGATAATGGCACTCATTTCCAGGGACCCAACGCCAGAATTAACAACTCTATTACCTGTAAAGTGGGAAGCCATCACACCTACCTCCCCATACCACTACTTGCACATTGACTCCGAGCTGGAGCTTGGTACCAGGCCTTTCAACGAGCGCATGACGTTTTGGGACCTCTTTCTTGAAGCAAATGGACATTTGCAAAGATTTGTGCTAGATAATGCGGATTAAAAGAGTTTTGTATACCACTTTTTGTTTAATATACTGTTTTAAACTACCATGGTCAAAAACATTTGAATTAGGTTTTAAAACGGGATAAACTTTTTGTTTAGCTTCCCAAAGGTCTCTCATTTTTTTGTTTGTTATGGCGTCACACGATTAGTGTATTTGCCAGTGTCAAGTATAAAATATTTCAAACTCAGAGAGTTGAATCAAGTTTAAATGATGGTGATGATGATGATGATGAGATGATGGGATGAGGATAGTGTTTAAGTAAAGTAGTGGCGCTTTACTTAAACTTTACACGGACTTTTTTGGAGCAACTCGAAAAGTCACTTTCACAACTTTATTTCAATTTCCCACACTCGTACACATTAACGAACACTTAATGGTTAATAATCCACCAATATTACACATTACCACTCGAAGAAACACAAGTTTTGGAAATAAAAACAAAATTTTCACGTTGACAATTCGATTGCCGCCAAAAAAGTCAACGTCTCTCTTTCAAGTGTTCTGTGATTGTATTTTTAAGGGTAGTTGCGGTTAGTTACCGTTTTTAACCGACTTCGAAAAAAGGAGGCGGTTTTCTCAATTCGACCGTTCATTTTTTTATATGTGTTCGCGGCTAATTTCGACGGTTATGAACCGATTTCGATGACTCCTTTTTTGTTGGAAAGGAAACCCAGGATCGGATGACGGTATCCCAGAGAAATCGAGGGGAACGAAGACGGTTTTTGTTGTTAAAAATTATACTAGTCATGTCTAAGAGTGGCAAACAACCAGCCTGAGAAAAAAAATCTGCTTTCCTTCCGAGACCGTTTCCTTCCTTATTTTGTATTAGTTTTCCTTCTGAATCACAATTCCTTCCCTTTTGACTTAGAAGGAAACCGGTATTTCGGAAGGTCTTTTTTCTCCGTGCAGACGGCCCGCCTGATAATAAACGTTCACCGTTGCCTATGGACATTCAGTGTGGAATTTTCAGGGCTCAATTGTGTGTGGAAAACCTTACTACCTATAAAGCAACTGAAATTTAGTTTCTCCAACTATTCTATTTCGTCACATACATATTTGAAACTGTCATGATTTGTAAACACGTCTAAAATAGGCGCACGATGAGTCTGATTCTGGTGACATTGTGATTAATCACATCGTCATCATATTATTTGCTGAATTTAGTTTTGATAAAAATAATCACTGCTTGATTAGTTGGCAGAGCATCTCGAACTTTAACTTCAGACTAACCCCCTAAAAATAATTAAGAGTCTTAAGGCCTCTTTCATCATCCTAATAACAAATCCTTATTATGCTATTCGACGGTTAAGACTTGGAATTGGCAATATTGGCTGCAGGGATCTCCTTTTTTCTCAGCAATTACAAAACATACAGAGCTAATATTTATGTACATTAAAGATCATGTTTTAGACATCAAATTGTCGGAAGGATAACACGATTGGTTAACTTTCATAGCAGAGAAATAATGATCGAAAACTGCCCTCTAAAAAAAGATTTTCATTTTACAGGCATACAAAACCGATTTAAGAGTTGTTTTTTTTTGTATAGTATATTATATACACATTCATCAAAGAACTACAGGTTTAGTTCTATAAAATTAACGATAGTTTTCATTTTAAGCGAAAAAAACCTACTAATACCTACTAACTACTATCAGAGCAATAGTGGCCGAATGGTAGCGTGCGACTTACAATACAAGGCACCGACACCGAGTTCGACTCCTCTTGACTTATGACATAATGACTTACGTGCGGATATGCCATCGCTCCAAAGCCGTGAAGGAAAACATCGCGAGAAAACCGGCATATCCAAGAACTGCTTGTTTTTATACGTAGTCGAGAGTTGCAATAAACGTCCTCAACATTCTGACACCAATGTTGAGGAGGTTTATTGCAACTCTCCACTACGTAACAAAACATTAATTCGAATGTAGAAAAACAAAATATAAATTCAAAACATAAAAGTATAAAAAGGTTGTTAACGAATTGCGGTGCTGGCCGCCAACATGGCCCCCTCAAGGGCATGCGACATCTACCAACCCGCACTGGGCCAGCGTGGCAGGTTACGGCCCTCAATCTCTCCCTCTAAGAGTAGGCCAGAGTCCCAGCAGTGGCAACGTAAAAGGCTGATGATGATAAACAAGAAAGATGCACTAATAGTAATAAATTTGAGCACCAATGACTTAGATAAGACCCCAAAAATAGAATGACATGCTTCAAATATAGCACAATACTTGAACAAATAATAACATTAACCAGTAGCTCATTAAAACGTATCACGTCAACTGAGAATGAACATATACATTGTTTTACTACTGTCCATACAGTTTGTTTATGCTCAAGATGAACTTGTAGTGAATACTACTCAAGGATTAGTGAGGGGGCTGGCGGCCGAAGACGGGAATTATAACATGTATCTGGGCATACCGTATGGAGTAGTCGACACAGCAAATCCATTTGGGGTAAGTTAAAAAGGAATAAATAAATTAATATCGGGGGACCATTGCACACAAATTGACCTAGCCCCAAATTAAACTCGACACTTGTGTTATGGGTACTTGACAACAATATACATAGAAATATCCAAGACTCAGGAACAAATATTCGTGCTCATCACACATAATATACTCGATCCCGGGACTGCTAGCTTCGAAGGCAGGGTCACTACCAACTCGGCTACCGTGTCGTCAAAATGTAATGTAAAGTAAATGACAGAGGACTAAGGTCACTGACAGAATCCAGAGAATTAGCAAGCTGAAGTGGCAGTGGGCTGGCCACATAAGCCGCAGAACCGATAACGGTTAGGGGAAACGTGTTTTTGAGTGGAGACCACGATTCAGCAAATTAATGAAGTATTACACTTCGACGTTGCATTCTCGATATTTATTCACTTGGTAGTAATCCTATTTATTGCACAAGGCGTCGCACATAATTTTTAGAGCTGTAAAAATAAAAATCAAATCACAAAAATATAAAATTCACTGTTTCTGAACGATACCTTCCATGTCATAGGCAGTGCTGTCATCTCCGTCATACTTCATTCCAAAGAGAATGTAAGGTTTACTTCATTCCTTTTTTATGTGCGGGCGTCGCAGCTTCGACTTATCGATTAAATTCGTTATTTTATTGGAAATTTTGTGAAAAAGTTAGTTGAAAGCAGTGTTATGGAGAAAAGATCGTCATAAGTCCAAATAATGACGAATAATAACATGTTGGGAACGCAAGATACGAAACTCGCCAACTAGTTCGGACGATCAAGGTTAGTTCGTGGTCATTAACTGTGTGTTAGTTTTATCTGTAAATTTGCCTTTGTCCCTTCCTTTTTAGGGAAAAGGCGCATACTTTAGAAAATAACTGATATTTTTTCCTCATGATTTTTGCGTAGTTTTTCTTTTCTAACTACCCACATAATTCATGATTTTTTCCATTCTTTTTTTCTTGCATGATGCTCGGCTGATAATGAGTTACTCCGATGGCGTATTGTAACCTTCAACACTGCACACGCTGCTTGCTGAATCATATAGTCTAGAGTCGTACCATGAGTGCGTACCATGACTTTAAATCATACAGTCATAGGATGTAACGTGAGTGCGTACCATGAGTGCGTATCATGACTTTAAATCATACAGTCATAGGACGTAACGTGAGTGCGTACCATGAGTGCATACCATGACATACAGTCTAGAGGCGTAACGTGATTGCGTACAATGACTTTAAATCATATAGTCTAGAGACGCAACGTGAGTGCGTACCATGACTTTAAATCATACAGTCTGGAGGCGTAACGTGAGTGCGTACCATGACTTTAAAAACCTTCAATACTGCACATGCAGTTTATGGAATCATACAGTCTAGAGGAGTAACGCGAGTGCGTACAATGACTTTAAAAACCTTCAATACTGCACACGCAGTTTATTGAATCATACAGTCTAAAGGAGTAACGCGAGTGCGTACAATAACTTTAAAAACCTTCAATACTGCACACGCAGCTTGTTGAATCATACAGCCAAGAGGCGTAACGTGAGTACGGACAATGACTTTAAAACCTTCAATACTGCACACGCAGCTTGTTGAATCATACAGCCAAGAGGCGTAACGTGAGTATGGACAATGACTTTAAAACCTTCAATACTGCACATGCAGCTGGTTGAATCAAATAGTCTATAGGTGAAGCGTGAATACGTACAAAACCTGATATGGCGCTGGATCTTCTTGACCAGGCAAAGCTCGACCATAATCATCCAAGGTCACCGACACCAGACCCGCGACAATGGTTTTCTGATGATGATAACCGGGTTAGATCCCGTACATTCATTCCGACAGGTCTAGGTACAGATACTGCAGATGCAGCTAGCATGTCCGAGCTCAAGCGAAAAGCCATGTCTGCCGCACCAGAGTTTTTATAGCCAAAATGCATTCATAGATCCAGTACGGAAAGATGAACTATTTGGTGGGCGATTTATGATAAGGTATCTAAACGTTTGGGTAGAATCCTAGTGTAAATGGTAAAGGCAGAAGAAACCACGATAAAGGAAACCCTAATACCTGAAGACCTAGCTTACGGAGGGCACCAAGGTTCAACTTAGAATTTTCTGCAGTCTTATACATGAACTTAAAGAGTCGGGATAAACTCCTTATAAAGGCTAAAACAAGCCAGTCATTTTCTAGACTTATATCTGTGGGACATAAATCATAAACAAAAAACAAGAACACAAAACACTTGTCTTTTATTATATAACAACAAAGCAACGAAATATATACAGTTGGATAGAAAATTGAAATAAATGCTAAAAACTAAACTTCTTACAAAGAAAAAATTTGAGAAAGCTCTGGCCTTCATTCAAAGTTTAGCAAGGCTGGCGTTCTACCTACATCTCTAGACATCAGGTTCATTTTGAATATGAAGGACAATAACAACTGAAGACTTTAAAATGGAAGATATTCACACAGATAATATTTACCAAGTAAGGTTTTTTATATACATTATGTCCACATCAAGGAACCGTAATTTTAAGTTCCTACCCATAATTTAAAACTTCAAGATAACCTACGATTTTCAATGACTTTCTTTGGTTTGTCATTGGCTTCTCTACCAGTTGGTAATTATCTTAGAAACCGAGATCTGTTGTTACTTGTGTGTTATTTTGATGTCTTACTACACATTAATGACCATAATTTAAAATTTGCTTGGAGGGTTCATTAAACTTTCTCAAAAGGTTAAGATTTGTGTTAAAACAAGCGAAGATGTATTTTGATTTGGAACAAAAAACAAACACATTTCGGCATTGAAATATGTAGATTTACAGAATAGTCATTATGTGTTTAAAGTTTACAAAAAAAAACTTAAAAATACCTGACGAAACAAAATATTTTTCCAGATTAAGCAGATTGACAATCAGGGCCTTTTTACCTTTTTTACCTTTGTTAATACCTTAGGTTACTTTTCTCAGCCTACCCTGCAGTTTCCTTTGTATAGAAAGAAAAATTACAAACTGCATAACATTACGAATGATTTATATGAGAAATGTATCAAACTCGAAGTCAGAGTCGTCTTGGGAAAAATAATGTTTTAACTCAGTGGTAAGTACCTTCTAGAAATCTTCATAGGTGCCTCCCTTATTGGGCGGGGTGTTTTTTTTGTAACGTGAGTTTTTTTTTTTTGGTATCACACAATCAAAACTAGCATACTTTATTATTAGAATTGAAATCAGCTTACATTGGCCTTCATTGCTTTGCTAAGGATTAACAGAGTAAACATGGGCAGAGTGACCGCTATTGTCTGCATTAATGAAGATGTCTTATATACTCTCAGAGATATCTGGCACTAGCTTAAGCAAAGATAGCTTAATATACGTACAAAATAATATATATTAACTAATTAAGGACCAAAACATTGAATGGGACCTGGCTCCAGGTGCCTGTGATCTATCGTGATCATAATCACGAACTGTTTTTTGGAGTCCCTAAATTGATGTTTATGTACAAGAATATTTGTGCGAAGCATATAATATAAAAAAAAACAAAAAAACTAAGCAGATGATTATATTTACTTATGCATGTTATGTACTTTCTTATAATTCATTAAATTTCAGATTCATTCACAGAACTGCAGGCTTACCGCGGATCACAAAACGACATAAACTTTATCGTAAACTCTTTTAATTTGACACAATTGGTACCGCCGAACTATCACGTGGTCCATCGACTAGCCATTTCCATTATGGCTACATTGAATGAACAAAAAGGTACGTAGTTTGAGCAAAAATAAACAATAGACGATAAATTTCGTACCGCGGAAACACTTTTACATTTCAAAACGATGGTAAAAGTCAACGGTGAAAAAGCTAAGTCTCGGGCAACCTTTTACACCATATTTCCGCCAAATTTGCCTGTGTTACAACACTTGCATTTTTAAACTCGTGATATCTTTCGAATTAAATGTCCGAATTGAATAAATCAAAAAGTCATAATAAGGTATTGAAACAGTCTTGAATATGAAGTAATTTATTTTGTTAGGGATTAACACCAAGATACAATTTATTTTTTTGAAAATATTATATAACCATTACACCAGGAGATAGTGTAGATTTTCCCAACAGTGAAAGAATTTCTCAAATCGGTCCACTAGTTTCAGAGCCTATTAAGGAAAACAAACAAACAAATAGTCAGATTTTTCTTATAGATATATAATTATTCTTGTTTTACGTCATTTGTTTTCTGTCTGTCTTATTATGAAAATAGTGTTGCCAAAATATCTATAGTAAAACTATCGATAGTTTTCATTTGAATAAGCCACACTATCGAAAGGCCTATAAATACTACCGATAGCTCAAAATGAGGCAATAGTACCTATCGAGTGAGTACAATACTATCGATAGTGTTGTTGCTCGCGAAGAATAAACTATGGATAGTTTACCTACTGCTCGTAAATAAAAAAACTATCGATACTATCGATTATTTTAGTCTATCGATACTATCGATAGTTTATACTTCGCGAGCAACAACAATATCGATACTATCGATAGTATTGTACTCACTTGTAGTATTGCTTCGTTTTGAGCTATTGATAGGATCAATAACATCGATCGTATCGATACTATCGACAGTGTTTCGATTGGTTGACTATCGATAATTAAAAATAAATAAATAAATATCGGGGGACCATTGAACACAAATTGATTAATCATCGATAGTCTACTAGCGATCGGCAACACTAGTTGAAAAACATTTGACATTTCGTTGGTTCAATTAACCATTACAATACGATGTCTCATCCCGGTACCAATTTTTATACTGGCGTAAATGACAATTGTAAATGTAAACGAAAATAAAACCATTACGATCGGGCAACCGCGGTCGGCCTGCTGGGCACCCATTTAGACCACAATTGTTTTGTATGTGAAGTTGACAACCAAACATACCATCACAATATTGAACTTGTCTCACTTTTTTCACATTTATGTTTTAGATGGTATATTATACATATTATTACGGATAAGAGATCCTTTGGCATAGCCTGACCTTATGGACCCTATGGTCAATGCATTCATTGGATTGGGAAACTCATTTATTTTACGTCTTCCTTCTATTCTAGTTTATCTGTATTTTTAAGAAATATTATTTTGATCAAGCCACTGCACGGGAGTCATGGTCAGCTAATAGGCCTAAGAAGGCCTTTAGTTACTCTTATTATTTTTATTTTTCCAAAGAAGATTGATCCATTTCACCCTCTCTGGTAGCATTATATCCTGGTTTCGAAGGTATTATCAACCAAACATAGTTATATTTCCAAGGGGTATCAAAATTAATTATAATTTAAACTTAGACTAAAAAAAAAAAAAAAAAATAATAATTTCAGAAATAATAATAATTGGATATCAATAATTTCAATAAGAACTCCGATAACTTTTTAGCATTGTGTTAATAGTACACTTCACCCTTAGCGTGGCGTCTTAGCTTTGGCTACGGCTCCGCCAATGCCTAATAAAGGTCCGGGCAAAGACCCGAGAATAAACCCATATAGGATAATAATAATAATTCAAAGTATTACATAATTTTTCCTATTTTCTCAAATAGGATTCAAATTCTCGTCTCTGAATATCATTCAGGTACAGACTCGCCGTTCGGCTTCTGTTTTAATATCAGGTAAATGTGTTATTTAGATGACCAAATTATAGGATTCACAAAAGAAGTTTACGGAATTAAACTTTGCTATTCAAAATACGTATCTACATGAGATCCTAGTACTCAATCACTTGTAGTAATTTTATCCAAACGAGAGTAAAGCTTTTGATTCCATATCCAAAAAATTTGTGTCTTTCCTCGCGTTGTCAACTATACAATGAGTGCGAAATTAAAGTAAGTCGCACGAATGGAAATTAATATTTGGCTAGAAGCACTTACTAGAAATAAAGACTAATTACTGATTTCACCTACAAATAAAATACTTTGGTGCCTAATCTAGTTATACTTTTTTACCTCACGAAACGAAAGTATTATCAGTTTAGATAGATGTCATGGCACCTAAGAGCTACCTCCATCAAAGAAATTAATTCATACATCTAAGAGATAATCCATTGCTCCTACCACAAGTCACATATACATTAGACATACTTACATTTATAGTTTGGTGCAAATACTGGTATTTGCAGCACATAGTAGCCGCTACACTCCTACCTCGGCTAGTTATAAGGAGTTCTGTCCATGTTATAAAATGAACAACAGGATGGTCAGGAAGCTTATTAGTATTGCATTCACAAAGGTAATTCATAATATCTTCAAGCAATAATGCTAATAACGGTAATTGGGCTTACATTATCAATTGATTTATTGGTTTTAGGTTGAACGTAAGGTTCATAATGATGTGGATAATCACTCCACTTTTTTCGTTTATATGTGTTATCTCTTTATTTTTCTATCTAGAATCCTGCCTGCCTATCTCGTTTGTGTGAAAGCGCTAAACATCTACCAAGTGAATAAATATCGAGAATGCAACGTCGAAGTGTAATTAATGGTTAAACGAACTTACCTTAAGTGATGTTCGACCATAATTATACTAGACGTTGCATTCGAAGATATTTATAGTCCCACCCGAACCCAGCTACTAAAGCCCATACAACTAACAAACGAGATAAGTGTCTCTGAAAGAATGAAGTATGACGGAGATGACAGCACTGCCTATGACATGGAAGGTATCGTTCAGAAACAGTGAATTTTATATTTTTGTGATTTGATTTTTATTTTTACAGCTCTAAAAATTATGTGCGACGCCTTGTGCAATAAATAGGATTACTACCAAGTGAATAAATATCTTCGAATGCAACGTCTAGTATAATTATGGTCGAACATCACTTAAGGTAAGTTCGTTTAACCATTAATTAAACACCTTTAAGCTAGATAGACAGACGATAGGTATACCTACGGAAGGTGTCTGGAAGCAGTTGGAACAGATATGTCAAGAAGGAACTCAGTGGTGTGTCTTGCGAGAGGGTTATGTCCAGCAGTGGTCTGACACAAATGAGGATTATGACGACAAAATGTATGGGGAATGAAAGATTGTCTTCTATCATAGAAAGAGTAACGTTTAAAAAAACACTCATTAAAATAGTGAAATAAGGTAGATGCACAGAAACTTTAACTAGCAATGAGATGGCATAGGATATACTCTAACCTAATAGAAAAGCAGGATCACTTCACCAGCGTTTAGGCAAAATGTTTAGTATAGCCACATCTTCTAGGCAATCAGTTATTATCCTGGACTTTCACATCACATTATCTAAGTAAAATGATGCTATCGATGCAATAACTTATCTGTTCTTTTGGATTTTCCAGCCTTCATCACCAGCTCCAAGTTTCGAAGGTACATTTGATGCCATCGACGACTCAGCAATATGCCCTCAAATAGATATGGGTGACTTCTACGGGTCTTTGGACTGTCTACATCTTAGCGTATTTGTGCCTTCGTCGGCTAATAACACCAGTCTCTTACCTGTCCTAATTTTCTTACATGGAGGTGCTTTTGAAGTAGGTTTCTACGGACGGTTTATGTATGGAGCAAAATTCTTAGTCAGACATGACATTATCCTCGTCACTCTGAACTACAGACTTGGAGTTTACGGCTACATGTGCACAGAAAACCCAAGAGTACCAGGAAATCAGGCATCTAAAGATCAGCTGTTAGCGTTGCGATGGGTGCACCAAAACATAGAAAGGTTTGGCGGAGATCCAAATAAGGTAACCCTTTCTGGGAACAGTGCTGGAGGAATGTCCACGGACTTGCAGATAATAAGAAACAACGATGGTCCCAAGCTGTTCCAACAAGCGATCATGCAGAGTGGAGTAGCTTTCTTACCTAGTTACCCACCAACAGTGAGGAATTCTCCTCTATTATTAGCTGAACATATTGGTCTCCAAACGAATGATATTGACGAAGCTTTAGATTTTCTGGCCAATATAGATCCTTTCCGCGTACTTGTCGCGGGAAGGCAGCTTGGCTTGCAGTTCAGACCTTGCATAGAACGGTCCTTTGAAGGTGTCGAGCCATTCATGACCGAAAACTGGGTGTCGAAGGAGGTTATACCAACGGCTAAAGACTTGACCATCATGATAGGATTCAACGCAAATGAAGCTTTTGGTCTATTCCTTACTGAAAATTCAGACTTATCCAACATAGTGAATGCAAGTCTAAGAGATAGTTTTGCAATTGACCACGAAGATTTCATAGGTCTATCGGACGTGAGACGATTCTATTTCGGAGATGGCGAAATAAATGCGGACAAGTTTAAAGATGCCATTGATTTGAGATCAGACACCTCATTTGTGCATACATCTATAAGAAGTCTTGCGAGGCATTTGAAAAGTGGAATTAATAAGGCATACCTTTACTTATTTTCCTATGATGGAGAGAGAAATATTGTAAAGAATCGCTTTAACACGACTCTAGAAGGAGCAGCGCATGCTGATGAAGTTGGATACTTATACGACGTGTCGTACTTCGGAGAACCGTCGGTAGAAGATCAATTAACGATAGATCGTATGACTGAAATGTGGGCTAACTTCGTCAAATACGGGTAAGTGAACTCATATCTGTTTGTACTCAAAATAAGCGGTCTCGTCAATAAAAAAACATAATACGTCACTTCCTTCAACACCACCATTTCGATTGTATGAATCATAATCCTATAATTTTATAGATTGTGCAGCGTCATCAATGTTAATTAAATAAAATTGAAAACAGATAACGTTTCGCATTGTTGTTTAAGCACGAGTATTCAAAACACACAGTGACTTTTATAGCTCACTTAACCAAAATGATGGCACATTGTCTTCACGCTGGTTTTTATATAGTTTTATTCCATGTAAACAAAGGTGTATTATGTGAAAGAATCTTCACTGATAATGGCACTAATTTTCAGGGAGCCAACGCCTCAAATAACAACTCTTCTGCCTGTAAAGTGGGAAGCAATCACACCATCCACTCCTTACCACTACATGCACATTGACTCCCAGCTGGCGGTTGGCATCAGACCTTTCAACGAGCGCATGACGTTTTGGGATCTCTTCATCGAAGCCAATGGACATTTGCAAAGATTTGTGCTGGACAATGCGGATTAGACAGTTTATGTGTTATCAATGGTGGTGAAAGTAGTTGATCATACTAGATTTCCTAAATATGTTTTAGATCAGTAATAAATAAATAAAAAATAAAAAAGCCTTATATTCCTCTAAGTATATGTACAGTGTTTAAATTATAACTATAAGAAAAAAATAAATAAATTTAATTAGAAGACCCCTGAGGTGAAGGCCTCCTCCAGAATTTCCCAGGTTTCTCGGTCCTTTGCTAGTTCTAGCCATTTTTGACCAGCTATGCGTGTGATCTCGTCTTCCCAGCGTGCGTGTGGTCTTCCGCGTTTGCGCTTCCCAAACGGACCTTTCCAATAGGTCAATCTTTTTGCCCATCTATTGTTTTGCAGTCTTGCAACATGGCCCGCCCACTTCCATTTGAGTTTACGTGCGTGAGTAAGCGCGTCAATGACTTTGGATGATGATCTTATTATTGTGTGGCGGACTCTATACTGTTTTTTTATGTTCATCATGCTGCGCTCCATTCCTCTTTGACATGCAGTGTTTTTATTTTTGACGGTGTTGTTAAATTTCCACGTTTGGCATGCATAGATTTAGATTACATTTAGATCACATTTAGACATTTAGATCAGTAATACGTGGTTTTCTTTACATTTAACAAGGTGGCGCTCTGACCACAACTTATCACACTTGATTTTCAGTGATGACGTGGTCAAAGATTGGTGTTTAAGATGATGCCGGTAATCGGAATTTGTGTTTCTGTTGACCTACTTTTATCGTTGACTGTACCATTATCTTTTTTGGTATACTATGCAATAAAAAATAAACGTAATTTACTATTTACCGAACTGTCATTTATAGAGTAAACCTTAGGAAGCCTCAATTATATAATTTTACTCATTGTGAGCGATGGTGACCGAACGGTAACGCGTGCGACTAACAAGGCGCCGACACCGAGTTCGAACCCTCTCGGCCCCGCACCTATAACTTAATAAGTTATGTGCGGATTTGCCATCGCTCGAAACGGTGAAGGAAAACATCGTGAGGAAGCCGGCATGTCCAAGAACTGCAACATTCAAGGGCATGCGATATCTATCAACCCGCATTGGGAGACTGAGAAAAAATTCTGACTGTCCTTCTGAGTCTATGATAAGGTTTCATCGATTGAGTAGGTTAGCTTTGATTGTTTGATATCGTATTGCTGTCGATTCGGTTTTGCATTCTCTAAAACTAAACTAAGTTTGACAGGTCTAAAAGTACGTGTGTCCTTCTTTTACTTCAGTGGATAGAAAAATACAGCAATACTATTAGACCTGTCCAACTTAGTTTAGATTTAGAGAATGCAAAACCGAATCGACACCATTATAAAAAAAAAATTAAAAAAAAGCGCAAGTATTTGTTCTGCGTCTGGGTGTTGTGGATCCCCGATCCTCGTAGTTTCTGATACCCTAGATACAGGGAAACCTAGTTAGGGGTCCGAGCCTATGTATGTGATTGTGCGGGCATTATTATTATTATTATTGTTTATTATTATTATCCTACTGATATTATAAACGTGAAAGTTTGTAAGTATGGATAAATGGATGTTTCTCTTTCACGCAACAACTACTGAACGGATCTGAATGAAATTTGGAATGGAGAGCGTATACCCTGGATTAACACATAAGCTACTTTTTGTCGCAGAAAATGCGGGATAACGGGAAAATGCGGGTGAAACCGCGGGGCGTCACTAGTATGTCATAATTATGAGCAAAATATACCTTATTTAATAAACAAACTGTGACTTCTATTCAGTTTACGGATAATTTTGTTAGATAAGATATGATAAATATGAAGTAGGTACATTTCTTTATATAAGTTTCTCAACCTTTTTTTCTGATGAGAATACAGCATTCAGGAAGGGGGGGGGGGGGGGGGGGTTAAAAATCATTAAAGATATTGTTTTAACGTATTAATTAATTGAATCGATGATGGCTCAGTGGTAGTGAGTAGTGACGGCTTGCAATTCGTAGGTCGTGGGTTCAAATCCTACAATGAACTTGAGCTTTCGGTGAAGGAAAACATCGTGATGAAACAAAATTCAATTCAATTCAAAATTCAAAACATTTTTATTTAATAGGATACATTGTGATCACTTTAAAACGTCAACTTAAAACTAGCTACGCCTGTTCCAACCTCCTTACGCCGGCAAAAGAACAGGCAAGAAACGCCCGACAGGTAATTTTTTTGGTGCGATCACATTGACAATTTTATTCTTATTACTAATTGATTGAATTGGAGCAAGTTCACTGAAAACCAGCCATTTGTCAAGCACCTATCGGTATGTTCGGGCAGCCTCACTTGAGAGCCAGTTCCTAATACCGATCCAAATCGATTCTTTAAACTGCGATTCGAATCGATGCAATAATCGATATTTTTTGGAATGCATATAAAATAAATAAAATAAAAATAAATAAAAAATCAATGTATTGCCGCTATAACACAGAGACTTATCCTAGGTTCCAGTTACTTATCTAATTAATTATAGGGCAATAGGGCAGCTTCAGCATGTGCTGCATTCACATAACGATTATTATGTGAGCGCAGCGCTGTTTTTCAAACTACCCTATGCTCGGACAGATCTTCGCCGATACGAGTAGTCTAGGACAAGGTGTCTTTCGCCAAGGAATCGAAATAAACCATAGTTCTCCCGGACTTGAGAACCACTGTCTTCGATAAACACGTATCTTAATTAGCATTCATTAATCATGTAATCACTTTTTACAACTGAACGCAGAAAAATACTTTAGTACAAAATGACGCGCCTATATCATGTGTTTTTATTATTTTGTTTACAATATGTTTTGGGACAAGAAGTGCCTGTTGTCAACACCACACAGGGATTAGTGAGGGGCCTGCCGGCAGAAGATGGAGACTATTACAAGTATTTGGGCATACCCTATGGAGTAGTGGACCCAGAAAATCCATTTGGGGTATGTTTTTTTGGCAGTTTCAACTAGTGTTACCATACTCATCATCATCATCAGCGTGTGAGGACTACCTCTGCTGGACATGCTTTCTTCCGCGGCTCGCCACTGAGCCCGGTATCTTCTCATCCAACTCCTTGACACATGCAGGCTTTCTCTCAAGGCGTTTGTCCCAGTAATGAGAACGTAACAATCCATCAAGCCCGTGGAAAAGGGGCTAGAATGGGTTGAGAAAATTCCTGTCATTTCCTCTACTCATTCAATGTACGACTTTGCTATCATTTAAGTGCTTTATAAACCTGCTGGTAAATAATGTTACTTCAAATTTTAGGCAGCATTACCATCGCCGACCTTCGACACCCCATTTGATGCTGTCAACGACTCAGCCATATGTCCTCAACTAGACTCCTTCAGCGGGTCCCTCTTCGGATCCCTAGACTGCCTCCATCTCAGCGTCTTCACGCCAGCATCAGCTACCGACCTTCCCGTTCTGGTCTTCATCCACGGAGGAGCGTTCGAAGTTGGATTCTTTGGATCCTTCGTATACAACCCCAGGTTTTTAATCCGGCACGGTATAATAGTTGTCACTTTGAACTACAGACTGGGGCCGTTCGGTTTCATGTGCACAGACGACTCCAAAATACCAGGGAATCAGGGCTTGAAAGATCAGTTGATGGCCTTAAGGTGGATCAGAGAAAATATAAAGAATTTCGGTGGCGATGCCAGCAAAGTGACCCTAGTTGGGAGCAGTGCTGGCAGCACGTCAGTTGATTTACAAATCATTAGAGACCATGAACCTCCGCTGTTTAACCAGGCTATATTCCAAAGTGGAACTTCTTACTTGCCTTTCTACATACCGACTGCAAGAAACGCTCCTCTATTGATATCCAAGCATTTGGGGCTACAGACTGCCAACATAGATGAAGCATTAGATTTTCTATCTAAATTGGAACCGCTTCAAATTATAGTGGCAGCTAGACAGCTTCGCTTAGCATTTGGACCGTGCGTGGAACGCCCATTCGAAAACGCAGAAGCGTTTGTTACTGAAAACTGGATGAGGAAGGAAGTCATACCGCCAGCTAAAGACTTCAAAGTGATGATTGGATTTAACGACAACGAAGCTTTAGGACTTTTCGTTGCCCCAGGGCAAGACTTTACCAACATAGTTGAAAACAGTCTGCGACCGAGCTTTGATATTAACAACGAGACCTTCCAAGGCCTGGAGACTGTGAGACAGTTCTTCTTTGGCGATGAAGTAATTAACGAAGACAAGTTCCAAGAAGTCATTGATTTAAGATCAGACCTGTCGTTTGTTTATCTGTCAATGAGGAGTATAAAAAGGCTTTTGAAGAGCGAAGCCGAGAAGGTGTACCTGTACGTTTTTGGTTACGATGGAGGAAGGAATATGGTGAAGAATAGATTTAACACGACGCATGACGGTGCGGCTCATGGGGATGAGATAGGATACCTGTGGGGCGTTTCCTATCTAGGAGAGCCTTCGGAAGAAGATCAGGTGATAGTTGATCGGATGACGACGATGTGGGCTAACTTCGTCAAGTACGGGTATGTGAACAAATTGTTTATTTTTACTTCTTAAGGACCACAAGTCACCTAATGTAAAGTGACGACGACTTGCAGACGTAGTGTAGGACGCCCTGCGACTAGGTGGAGCGACGACTTGCAGACGTAGTGTAGGACGCCCTGCGACTAGGTGGAGCGACGACTTGCAGACGTAGTGTAGGACGCCCTGCGACTAGGTGGAGCGACTTGCGCCGAGTGACTGTCAGGAGTTGGGTGAGAGGAGCTGGAGACGATGGCGTGCCTTGGGACAGGACATGTCCAGCAATGTACTGACACAGGCTGATGATGATGATGATGATGATGATGATGATGATGACTGTTATCTCACCGGCACCTATGCGAGTAGAATCGGAACAGCAATGCTGCTGAAAAGCCAGATGTAGTCTTAGTCCAAAGGGTTGTAGTACTAACTTAAATCCTTTATTTCCAGGGATCCCACCCCGGAAGTGACCAATCTTCTACCAGTTAAGTGGGAGGCTATCACACCGTCTACTCCTTACCACTACATCTTCATTGATGATCAGCTGCGAGCAGCAGCGAGGCCTTTCAGTGATAGGATGGCGTTTTGGGACCTGTTCTATGAGATCAATGCTCACTTGGAGTTGAATATGATGGACTTTTAAAAATAGCTGTGCCATACTTTGAGACAAAATAAATTAGTTAGTTACAAGTGAAGCTAATAAAAGTGCTTTGAAAAATAAACTAAAATTACCTTTTTAAAGCGTTTTGTTCTGCATTCGAATTCGATACAAAAAAAAGGCTTGGGATTTTAGTGAACTTGCTCCAATTCAATCAATTAGTAATAAGAATAAAATTGCCAAAAAAATTACCTGCCGGGCGTTTCTTGCCTGTTCTTTTGCCGGCGTAAGGAGGTTGGAACAGGCGTAGCTAGTTTTAAGTTGACGTTTTAAAGTGATCACAATGTATCCTATTAAATAAAAATTCGTTATTATAATTCCTATATGTAGGTTGTAGGCTATATTGATAATTAGCTGTTCCCCGCGGTTTCACCTGCGTAGGCTACAGTTTATCGTGATAAAAAGTAGCCTATGTCCTTCCTCAGGATTCAAACTATCTCTGTACCAAATTTCATTTAAATCGGTTTAGTAGTTTTGGCGTGACAGCGAGAAAGACAGATAGAGTTACTTTCACATATATAATATTAGTAGGGATCTAGTATTAAGTCATCCTTGTACACTTTTAACACATATTAAATATCATTGGAAGAAACACAAGCTTTGGAAAAAAAAAACAATTTTTTTCTTATTTGTTTTGTTATGGCGTCACACGATTAGTGTATTTGCCAGTGTCAAGTATAAAAGATTTCAAACTCAGAGAGTTGAATCAAGTTTAAATGTTGATGGTGATGATGATGATGAGATGATGGGATGAGGATAGTGTTTAGGTAAAGTAGTGGTGCTTTACTTAAACTTTACACGGACTTTTTTGGAGCAACTTGAAAAGTCACTTTCACAACTTTATTTCAATTTCCCACACTCGTACACATTAACGAACACATAATGGTTAATAATCCACCAATATTACACATTATCACTCGAAGAAACACAAGTTTTGGAAATAAAAATAAAATTTTCACGTTGACAACTCAATTGCCGCCAAAAAAGTCAAGTTTCCATTTAATACTTGACACTAAACACAAAATCCACAGATAAAAACGTTATGAAAAGCTAGACAATTTTAACTCTTGCAACATTTCGAACACAGACTCCACCAATCGGTACTTCATGTTGAAGGTAGTTCTTCTCGCGTCTACTGAACCGTAGGTCATGTTTAAGGTGAAGAGGTCAGGAAAGAACTGGAACGGAAATGAAGATTAGCTCAATATGTATTGTAGGGTTCAGGGGCGGCCTCGTCTGTTCCCTTGGGGCTGTGCATTAATCACGTGAGGTTCGAAAGGGGGACGAGGGGTTCGGCAAATATCACGAAATCTCGCAAGGGGGGGAGGGGGGTATAGTATAATATCACGTGTATTTATTTTTTGTTTTCCATAAATTTATTTTATATATTTATACCTGTATTTAAAAATAATATTGTAAAAATTTAAAGATTCTTTGTAGGTACTAAAAAATACACATGAATGTTGGTGGGGGGAGTCTTAAACCTCATTACGTATCACCAAGGGGGAGGGAGGGGTTAAAAAAAAATGTTAAAATACATCACGTGATCATCGATAGGTCTATCGATAGTATGACTTTTTAGATGAAAACTATGGATACTTTTACTATCGATAGTTCGGCAACACTAATAGAAATTTGACACAAGCTACATATAGAAGTAATGTCAAAAATCTATCCCTACCAGGACAAACAGTGGATAGATAGATTTAATAACTTCCAGCGTAAAAGGAGGTCTTACCGGCAATCCCAGCATAGGTTCAAGGGAAAATTCCTGAGTCATTTCGTTATTTTTCAAAATAGTAGCGCGCTGAGGCGTCACGTAGAGCAGTTGGAGTTTCGCCTGAAATGCGAAAAACAAACATCGTTTGAATAAGCTCGAAAAAGAAAGAAAGTGAAAGAAACATCGTGGGGAATAAACCGGCATGTCCAAGAACCGCAACATTCAAGGGCATGCGACATCTACCAACCCGCACTGGGCCCGCGTGGTATATATAACTCAAAGGACTAACTGATGACTGACTGACATAGTGATCTATCAACGCACATCCCAAACCACTGGACGGATCGAGCTGAAATTTGGCATGCAGGTAGATGTTATGACGTAGGCATCCGCTAAGAAAGGATTTTGATTAATTTTACCCCCAAGGGTATAAAATAGGGGATGAAAGTTTGTCAATTTTAATCCGATCGGGCTGAGACTTTGCATGCATAAAGCTGTAGCACACGCGGGTGAAACCGCGGGGAACAGCTAGTTAATATTATAAACGTGAAAGTTTGTGATGGATGGATGGATGTTTGTTACACTTTGACGCAAAAACTACTGAACGGATCTGAATGAAATTTGGAATGGACATAGCTTATGCCCTGGTCTTATCCCGGAAAAAGGTTCCTGCGGGATAACGGGTAAACGCGGGTGAAACCGCGGGGCGCAACTAGTATTAATATAAACTTCACTTACCTCTCGTTTTTTATCGACAGCTTCACGTATCTGCATTATTATATTACGCCAGCCAGCTTGTGCGTTCCACCTGTTAACAATAAATTAATATACTTAGAATAGAATAGATAAAAGAGAATATTTTATAAACACTTTTACGCAAAAACTACAGAATGGATTTTGATGAAATTTGGAATGGAGATAGCTTATACCCCGGATTAACATATAGGCTAATTTTATCCCGGAAAAAGGTTCCTGCGTGGCTGAAACCTAGTCCACACATAACTTGTTTCTTATTTGCATAAACAAGCTATCATTCCTTCTGACCTGCTCCACTGAAAATTGTAAGCTCTGGAGAGGAACGCCATGGCGTGGTACGTGTGCCTCTCCAAGGACCACTCCTTAGGCGAGGACCCCTCCACGTGACTGTGCCCATCGAAGTCAGGGAAGAAGTCGCAAGCCGCCTCTCGCATTATCTGAAAGAAAAAAGGATTTATGACAAGCTTTTTGACGTGACAACGTCTTATAATTCGATAGAGCCGGCTGCACGCACGAAAAAACATGATTCATGCGGCGTTACCTCGCTCTGCGGCGTTACCTCGCTCTGAGGCGTTCCATGTAAGGCTTGAAGTGCAAGCGAGAGCGCGGAACGAGCGACAAAGAAACACAATCGGCCAATCGACGTTGTCACGTTCAACTATCGTCAGTAAACCGACTTTACAGACAACCAATTTTTTTACTTCTTACAGATTAGCGTTTGACCACAAATCATATGATGTTAAGTGACGATGTGGTCGAAGGTGGCGCCACGCTTCAGCTGGACTGGGAACTGGCTCTCAAGTGAGGCTGCCGGAACACACCGATAGGTGCACGGCGACAGATTCTTAACAAGAGGATGGTAGCTAGACAGGCGAGTACTAGAAAATACCCTACCACCAAGCTATGGTTTCATCACGATGTTTTCCTTCACCGAAAGCTCAAGCCCATTTTAGGATTCGAACCCACGTCCTACGGACCGTAAGCTGACTTCACTACCACAGAGTCATCGCTTCAAGACCTATATATCATAATGGGAAGTAATGGTGGCCGAAAGGTAACGCGGGGTATGTATGTATGTCAGTGCTGGATTTACATATTTGCCGCCCCAAAGCTATAACATTTTTGCCGCTCCTACTGACTTCTAAAATTAGATACACTGTTCACAATATTCATCAGCATCATCATTATCAGCCTCTCATGTTCCCACTGCTGGGACTCTGGCCTTCTCTCAGAGAGAGAGTATGGGCTGTAATCTACCACGCTGGTCCAGTGTGGGTTGGTAGACGTCGCATGCCCTTGAATGTTGCAGTTCTTGGGCATGCCGGTTTCTTCACGATGTTTTCCTTCGCCGTTTTGAGCGATGGCAAATCCGCACTTAACTTATTAAGTCATAGGTGCGGGGCCGAGAGGATTCGAACTCGGTGTCGGCGTCACACGCCTAACCGTTAGGCCACCATCGCTGTTCACAATATTATAATTCCAACTTTTTGGGTATATTTTTAAGCTAAGAAAAGCAAAGCTTTAGCTTTTGTTTTTTTTTTCTGTACCTAATTTTTTTAGGTCAAATTTGCCGCCCTAAACTTAATCTTTTTCAGCTTCTACGGCAAATCCGGCACTGATGTAAGTATGTATATACTTTGGCACGGTCTGTAGCCTAAACGGCTTGACGGATTTTAACATATGAGGTGTCATTAGAGTCAATAGTCAATTGTACTTTATTCAATAGGATACATTGTGATCACTCTAAAACGTCAAACTTAAAACTAGCTACGCCTGTTCCAACCTCCTTACGCCGGCAAAAGAACAGGCAAGAAACGCCCGGCAGGTAATTTTTTTGGCGCGATCACATTGACAATTTTATTCTTATTACTAATTGATTGAATTGGAGCAAGTTCACTAAAATCCCAAGCTTTTTTTTGTCATCTAATAGTCCGATATTTTTAATTAGCCTTACTAATAAGATTTATCTTGTTTGGTTGTACACATTGGGATATGGGAACATGAATATTAACGAGATACGGGATCACAACCAAAACAGACCAGACCCCACAAGCAACACCCGTTCACGAGTTGACGCATGTGCCAGCCATCGCTCTCCTCGACCATATTAGAGGAAAGAGGGCTTTAGATTCGTCTTTATTGTGGAGTTCCTTTTGTGATGTATAATCTTGTATTCAATGTAAAGATATTGAAGTTTCACACACCTGTCGCATTTTTTTGACCGTGTAACGCTTGTTGAAATGTTGTTTCAAAGCGGACGTGGTCGCGTTGGCTATGAACTTGAGGCAGACAGAGTTGCCCACCACCAGCCAAGTGACAGTAATGGCGACCCCTGTCACAGTGATTAGAACACCTTTCCTGTAAGAGAATATAGGATTTTTTAATCATAATATTTTACTAGTTGCGCCCCGCGGTTTCACCCGCGTCTTCCCGTTATCCCGCAGGAACCTTTTTCCAGGATAAAAGTTGTCTATGTGTTAATCCAGGGTATAAGCTATCTCCACTGCAAATTTCATCATAATCAGTTCAGTATTACGGTGATACATATATTTTTTTTTTACTACTTTTAGGGTAGCGTTTGACCACAAGTCACCTGATGTTAGGTGACGATGCGGTCGAAGATGGCGCCACGCTACACCTTGACTGAGAACTGGCTCTCAAGTGAGGCTGCCGGAACACACCGATAGGTGCTTGGCGACAGATTCTTAACAAGAGGGTGGTAGCTAGTCAGGCGAGTACTAGAAAATACCCTACCACCAAGCTATGGTTTCATTACGATGTTTCCCTTCACCGAAAGCTCAAGCTCATTGTAGGATTCGAATCCACGTCCTACGGATCGCAAGCCGACGTCACTACCACTGAGCCATCATCGCTATAAAACACAACATACATGTTTCACAGTAACAAACATTCACACACACACAAACTGACGCACTTATAAATTAGTAGGATGGATTATACTTTACAAAAGGAACAAAAAACTCGACTGCGCCAAAATAAAGTACCCTACGTCACTCCCACAATAAAGACGAATCTAATGACACCTCATATGTCAAAATCCGTCAAGCCATTTAGGCTACAGGCCGTGCCAAAGAAAGATGCATACACTAGCCGAGGCTCGCGGTTTCACCCGCGTCTTCCCTTTATCCCGCAGGAACCTTTTTCCGGGATATGAGAACACATGAAAATAGGGCATAGTCCAGTTTCTAGTATTATGGCCAAAAAATAAAGGTAAGGTAGAAGGTAAAGAAGACGGTAAGGTAGAAGGTAAGGTACTTACCCTTTTGGGTCCGGTTTCATATCCCAACCCTGATAAGGAAGATTCCCGTATCTAAGAGTTGCAATCCCTATAGGCCCTGGAATAAAAGAATATAACATATGCATGCCTCAGTTCATATAAAACGAAAACACGATTAGGTGTATACCTAATCGTGTTTTCGTTTTACAAAAGGAACGAAAAACCCGACTGCGCCAAAATAAAGTACCCTTTGTCACTCCCACAATAAAGACCAATCTAATGACACCTCATATGTTAAAATCCGTCAAGCCATTTAGGCTACAACCGTGCCAAAGAAATAAACAAAACAACACCAGAAAAATGTATTTCTTAAAATCAGATGAACAATGAAAGTGACTGTCTGTTTCATTTTTACCTTTTCACGGCTGAATTGCTGAAAAAGATCTCGATGAAAATTGTTACGGAGATTGTAGGATTCGAACCCACGTCTTACGGATCGCAAGCCGAAGACGACCACTGAGCCGTCATCGCTACAAAAAAAAAAATGGAATCAGGGCCAGATGCCGTACATCAAGGATCGGCTGATGATGATGACAATGATGAGGATGATGATGAGGATGATGGCTTAGGGGGCGTCCATTGATTACGTGAGGTGTTCTAGGGGGGGAGGGGACCAAGCTAAATCTTTCCAAATCTCACTGTTTTCCTTGGCAAATATCACGCAATTATTTTTCTCGCAAAAACGGTGTTAAATTGCGTGAAAATTATTTTTTCTTTGATATTTATTATTTAATTTTATGATTGTCATTTTAAATTATAGTAATATTCGTTTACAGCCCAAATTGATGTTTTGAAGAATCTCGCGTGAGATTAGGGGAGGGGGGAGGGAGTTGAGGAAAATCTTACGATCTCTCACCAAAGGGAAATTATCAAAAATGCCTCACGTAATTAATGGACGCCCCCTTACACAGCACACCCGTCCTGAACTGCAGAGTAAGTTTATCCTCGTTGTATTTGAAATCGTTTATATAGTTGCTGGTCCAAAGAGTCCGAGGTGCCTGCCACTGGCACACCACAGGAGGTTCCGTCCACATTATATCTTGAGGCAATCTACAACAGAAAGGACCAGAACTCCAGTAGCAGTCTCAAAAAGGAATAGCATGAAAGGAACCGGCCAAGTGCGAGTCGGCCTCGCGCACTAAGGGTTCCGTACCATCCCTACTATAATAATTATTATTTAATTTTTAATCCCCAATAATACTATAAATGCGAAAGTAACTCTGTGTGTCCATCTGTCTATCTCGCTTTCGTGCCTAAACAACTGAAACGATTTAAATGAAATTTTGTACAGAGATAGTTAGAACCCTGAGGAAGGACATAGAATAATTTTTATCGCGATAAACTGTAGCCCACACGGGTGAAAACAAGGGGAACAACTAGTCCCTTATCCCTTACTTATTATAAATGCGAAAGTAACTCTGTCTGTCTGTTACTCTTTCACGCTTAAACTACAGAACCGATTTAAATGAAATTTGGGACGAAGATAGTTAGAGCCCTGAAGAAGGACATAGGATACTTTTTATCGCGATAAACTGTAGCCCACGTGGTTAAAAACAACAGCTAGTTATCTACAAAAACAGCAACAAAAAACAACATTTTTTTTTGTAATTATTTATTTTATTGTTTTTTTAGTATTTTTAGTTATAGCGGCAACAGAAATACATCATCTGTGAAAATTTTCAACGGTTCAAGAGATACAGCCTGGTGACAGACGGACAGCGGAGTCTTAGTAATAGGGTCCCGGAAAAAGGTTCCTGCGGGATAACGGGAAGACGCGGGTGAAACTGCAGGACGCAGCTAGCTGATAGATAACGCTTTATTGTTTTATATTCTCATTAATATTCATGTTCCCATATCCCAATGTGTACAACCAAACAAGAGAAATCTTATTAGTAAAGCTAATTAAAAAATATCAGACTATTAGATGACAAAAAAAGCTTGGGATTTTAGTGAACTTGCTCCAATTCAATAAATTAGTAATAAGAATAAAATTGTCAGTGTGATCGCGCCAAAAAAATTACCTGCCGGGCGTTTCTTGCCTGTTCTTTTGCCGGCGTAAGGAGGTTGGAACAGGCGTAGCTAGTTTTAAGTTGACGTTTTAAAGTGATCACAATGTATCCTATTGAATAAATATATTTTTGATTTTGATTTGATTTTGATTTTATCACAACAAAAGAAAATAAAATACCTATTAAATATACCGCTTATTATAACTTATGACTCACTCAATAAAAACTTGGGCGAGTTTTTCATATTCTTGCTCGGTTTTTTTCATTTCAGTTTCGATTTCCTCGGGGGTGCGCGTGACGCCCGGGGGCGGGGGGCCGGGGGCGCGGTACTGCACTTGGTACTTCATAGGCTTAAGGCCCTTCGGCACTTGGACTGGAAGAAAGAGAAAATAAATATTTTTGATTAATTGCGCCCCGCGGTTTCACCCGCGTTTTATCCCGCAGGAACCTTTTTCCGGGATAAAAAGTAGCCTATGTGTTAATACAGTGATTAAGCTATCTCCGTTCCAAATTTCATTCAGATTAGTCCAGTAGTTTTTGCGTGAAAGAGTAACAAACATCCATCCATCCATACTTTCAAACTTTCACGTTTACAATATTGGTAAGATCTGGCAATCCATAACGGTCGCCAACATGACCTTTAACGTTTCAAAATGTGTTAATCATCATTAGGGCTTTCTTAAGCCGTAAAAAATGTAATTTTACACTAATAAAATCATTATCCTACTTATATCTATACTAATCTATACTAATATTATGAAGAGGAAAGATTTGTTTGTTTGTTTGTTTGCATCGAATAGGCTCCGAAACTACTGAACCGATTTGAAAAATTCTTTCGCTGTTGGAAAGCTACACTATCTGCAAAGGACATAGGCTATATTTTTTTTTTTTTTTAATTGGGATCCGTACTAAAACTACAATAAAGTAACTAAAGGTGTAAAAAATTTGCCTAAAATATTCTTTACATCGCGTGCGCTTCGAAAACTATTGATGATAGAATAATATAATGTACTACCAATTTGTAGAACACATCATTATTTACAAAAAATGTCACGACAGCATATAATTATGTATGTAATACAATCATTATCCTACTTTAATAATATTATAAACGTGAAACTTGTAAGTATGGATGGATGGATGGTTGTTTGTTACTCTTTCACTCAAAAACTACTGAAAGGATCTGAATTAAATTTGGAATGTAGATAGCCTAAACCCTGGATTACCACATAGGCTATTTTTTATCCAGGAAAAAGGTTCCTGCGGGATAACGGGAAGACGCGGGTGAAACCGAGGGGCGTAACTAGTCATTAACATTTAATTTTGTTACATTTAACACTTGACACTGGCTTTATAAACAAACCGTGTGAAGCCGTAGAGAAAAGAGCAATAATAGAAGCTGTCACCTACTATTACAGATAGACAGAATACTTAGATTAGATAATATTCTATATCAGGTTTATCAGTCGATACCTACTCAATATCTCAATACGAATGTATACGTGAAAAGATAAGTGCATTCACACGTAATTATTTCAGAATTACGCGCTTAAAAAAACATTAAAATCTGGTTATTGACTGCTAAACAGTGCAAATAGACGTGTTAAAGTGTTTTATTAGTGAAAAAAAGAGTGTCAAAGTGTTTTTATTAGTGAAAAAAGAGTGTAAAAGTGTTTTATTAGTGGAAATAAGAGTGTAAAAGTGTCAAGTGCAATTTGATCGCGGTGAATGTAGTTTTTTTGTGGTGATGACACAATCGTGGTAGTTATGGTAAATTGAAAAAAATATGTATAACACGACAACATGAAAAGACTTTGTTTTTTCAAATTGGGGTTTACACCATGGTTTTTAAGATAGTGTAAGTAAAAAAAAATCAGATTTGCTTGTCATCAACTGAAAAAAAATTAGAATAGAATACCTACACGTACCTAATATTTGTCAATAATATAACACATAAATACTAATTTATATTAAAAAAATAATGATAAAAATAAATACATTTACTGGCCATTTTGTAAAAAAGATTTACAGGCAAGTCAGAATACAATTTGATTTAATTACTAATTTTATAATAGAGAAAAAAAAATTACAAAGATGTCACTTAATGTTTAAAGTTATTTTGTAGCACTAAAAATTAATAAATACAATTTTTGGCGGCAATCGAATTGCCAACGTGAAAATTTTGTTTTCATTTCCAAAACTTGTGTTTCTTCGAGTGATAATGTGTAATATTGGTGGATTATTATGTGTTCGTTGTGGGAAATTGAAATAAAGTTGAGAAAGTGACTTTTCTAATTGCTCCAAAAAAGTCCGTGTAAAGTTAAAAAAAAAAGTAAGCGCCACTACTTTACTTAAACACTCATCCCTTCATCTCATCATCATCATCATCATCATTATTTAAACTTGATTCAACTCTCTGAGTTTAAAATATTTTATACTTGACACTGGCAAATACACTAATCGTGTGACGCCATAACAAAAAAAAACTAGAAAAGTCACTTTTAAAGACTCTATTTCGATTTCCTAAACTCGTACGCTTTAACGAACACATAATGGTTAATAATCCACCAATATTACACATTATCACTCGAAGAAACACAAGTTTTGGAAGTAAAAACCAAATTTTCACGTTGACAATTCGATTGCCGCCAAAAAGTCTATATTTTATTCCAGTTGACATTTCAGTTGCCGCCAAAAGCAGAGAAGTAGGGTATCTATGGCTAAAAGGCACATTGGCAATACAAAAAAACCGTTACATCGATATATATTTTGCCAAAGCCTACTATGACGTGTCCGTTACTTCTGTTCCAGGTTATACTGCTGCCTACTGCTGCTAGTGGTAGACTGCAAGCCGCCAATATGCCTCACGGGGTACATGACGGACGTGCAGACCTGGGTGGACGAGAAGGGGGTCCTGACAGCCAGTGTGGGTAAGAATAAAAAAAAAACGGGTTGCACTCCGGTAGAACCGGCAGAAGTGAAAATTGCAAGCGCCCTACGCCGCTTAAACGAAACAGCAAGAGCAGGCATACATTTTCGCCGCGCGGTAGAAAGAGACGGGGATATCGCTTCCTCTCTTACGCCGCGCCGGCGGTTTACTCTCCCTCCGTCTTACGAATTTTCGATCAGATCGCGTGTCCTGACGCGAGTTTAACATCTTTTACCCATCCCAAAAATAAAAACCCAACGCCGCTAAAGAAGTTTTCACTTAAAAAAAATATTTATTAAGTAGAAAACAACATGCAATCACTCTAACAAGGAAAACGTAAAATTAATAACGCATGTCCTGATCTCTTTACACCGGCAACAGAGCAGGCAAGTAACGCCCAGCTGTAGTGCGATTCTAATTAACTCGGAAAGATTCCGCGTCGGATTTGACGTCACTTTCGCATCACGGAAACGGTTTTGCGAGAGCAAATAGGTGTCGGAAAATTTCCGTGATTTAAGTGACGATGTGGTTGAAGGTGGCACCACGCTACACCTAAACTGGGAACTGGCTCTCAAGTGAGGCTGCCGGAACACACCGATAGGTGCTTGACGACAGATGGTGGTAGCTAGCTAGGCCAGCACTAGAAAATGCCCTACCACCAAGCTATGGTTTCATCACGATGTTTTCCTTCACCAAAACCCAACCCCATTGTAGAATGCGAACCCACGACCTACGACGGGTCGCAAGTTTACTTCACTACCACTGAACCATCATCACTTAAATTTTTTATTTCAGATTACCTAACGGCAATCGATCTGTCAGCGAATTTGAACCCTGTGACGGTGCTCCAGCAGAAGATGACCATCATGAGATCCTCCGGCGAATCCTTCGTCAAATACTTGAGCATGGCTCGGTGCAGGCTCAGCAGAGTGCCTACTGTAAGTATAATAATAGAAATAAGAATCTAAGCCCCAAGCCAAAAGTAGTAGTAAAACTAAAAACTAAACTGAAATGGCTCAACGACGTGTTGTCCTCCGATAACAAAAGACGCCACTCCGCTCTGTCCCGCGCCACCTCCCGCCAGTCCTCCGCCTGCAGTGAGCGCAAGTACATAGTGACTTCGTCTCTGCAGCGATACCTGGGACACTCGCGCGTCACATGTATGCTCGTTTGACCGCACGATCCTCTCACATTCTTTCAAGGTGGCCGAGCCAGCGAAGTTTGTGCGCTTTTATCTCGCCGATGACATTTGCTCGGGTAGTTTTTCAATTTCTCTGTTTTTCCTATAATCCATCTTTCTCAGATGGATTATATTCGTCTTTTTCAGCACCTCGTCACCAAGAGCTTTCGTTCTTCTTTTTGGGTTAGTATCCAAACTCCTCAGCCGTACAACGGTATTGATCTAATGACCGAATTATAAATCAGAATCAATACTGGCATTCAATATTGGGGACCAGTTTGTCATCTCTTGCCGCGACATTTTTTAATGTGAGTGAATCGTCAGGCGCCGGAGTTTTCACAATCTAAAGCTAATAACATCACACTTTTAAATAACAAACAAGCAATTATCAGAAATTACACTATCTTAATTAATTTGAAGAATCGCTTCACATTGATAATTTAATAAACATACCTACATACAATGACGTATGTATAGTGTATACTACAAAATGCCCTACAACCAAGCTATGGTTTCATCACGATGTTTTCCTTTACCGAAAGCTCAATCTCATTGCAAAATTCGGACCCACGACCTACCTACGAATCGCAAGCCGACGTCACTCACTACCCCTCCATCATCGCTTTAAAATATTATTAAACATTAAAATAAAAATGATATAAATATCGGGGGGGACCATTGCACACAAATTGACCTAGCCAGATATTAAGCTCGCAACTTGTGTTATGGGTACTAGACAACGATATACATACTTATATAGACAGAAATATCCAAGACTCAGGAACAAATATTCGTGCTCATCACACATATAATATTTGCCCTTGCCGGGATTCAAACCCGGGACCGCTAGCTTCGTAAGCAGGGTCACTACCAACGCGGCCGCGTCGTCGTGACAATGTCATGAAGTCCAATCTTATTTAAATTCCAGGTGTTCCAGTTCCGCGACTCCCAAGGCCGCAACCTGGCTCAAACTGTGGAGTACATGACGTTCTTCGGAAACAGTTTCCAGGACATCAGCTCGCCTGGAGAGCAGTATGACGTCACCATGAACGCAACCCGAGCCAGAAAAAGGATCATCGGAGTGGGGTTCCAGAAGCAATGTGTGTGACTTACTACTGATATTGGCAGGCAGTTTATGGTGAATCTAGATGCACATTTTTGAGATCAGCTGATTGTGAACTGGTTGTGTGTTTGATGGCTTTGAATGTCGAGTGTTCTCGAGTGGAGACCGCGTCTCGGCAAACGTAGTGTAGGACGCCCTCCGGCTAGGTGAAGCGATGACATACGCAAATGGCTGGCAGCAGTTGGACGAGAGGAGCCGAAGATCGGGCTCAGTGGCGTGCTTTGGGAGAGGCCTATGTCCAGCAGTGGACTGAAGTGGGCTGATTATGATGAATGTCGAGTGCGACAGAAGTGTGGTGTGTCGTTGGGTACAAATATCGAGTACTGAGTATGACTATAGAATATGATGGTCAAGAATGATTGTCATGTATTTATTTATTTTATTTATTTATTATTATTACAAGTTAATATTCATGTTCCCATATCCCAGTGTACAACCAAACAAGAGAAATCTTATTAGTAAAGCTAATTAAAAAATATTGGACTATTAGATGACAAAAAAAAGCTTGGGATTTTAGTGAACTTGCTCCAATTCAATCAATTAGTAATAAGAATAATATTGTCAATGTGATCGCGCCAAAAAAATTACCTGCCGGGCGTTTCTTGCCTGTTCTTTTGCCGGCGTAAGGAGGTTGGAACAGGTGTAGCTAGTTTTAAGTTGACGTTTTAAAGTGATCACAATGTATCCTATTAAATAAAAATGTTTTGAATTTTGAATTTTTAAGGTTTTTAAATACCAGTACCTAAGTGAGAAATGAGATGCCATTCATGAAAATAGAGTCTAACTATAACTCAATCGAGTAAAACACACATTTTGTCCACAGCCCAAGCAGTCTGGTCAACAGGCTTAAAAGAGACGAACTTCCCTAGACTTAAGGAACTCGATCTCCGCGCCTGTTCCATCCAAATCCTGAGCGAACGCATCTTCGAAGGCATGCCAAACCTTAAAGCTTTATACATTGGTGAGAATGAGGTTGTTTATATTGACGCTAATGCCTTCATTGGCCTGGAAAACCTTATCCACTTGGACTTCAGCAGAAATGAAGCCTACGACCATTTAGGAAACTTCCATCCTCTAACGACTGAAACGTTCTACGTATTTGAGCCTTTGAAGAGATTAGCTTCGCTCGATTTGTCGTTCACAAGGATGTCGCATGGACAGTCATCTCTGCTCAAAGTTTTGGGACCCAATCTGACGAGATTATCCCTGTGTGAAGCAGGACTGTCAGCTTTGAATGATGACTTCTTCAATCAGACTTCTTTGAGAATCTTAGACGTGTCAGGAAACAATGGCATTCTGTCTAGAGAGAACGTTTTGAGGGGATTGCAGAATCAGTTAGAAGTTTTATACGCGAAAGAGGCAGGCTTGCGGACCACTGAAATATTTCAGGGTTTTAAACAGTTAGAAGTTCTTGTGATAGCTATGAATGATATTACAATGGTAAGCTCAGCAGTGACACGAACTTTGAAGAGTCTAAAGATATTGGATTTGAACAAGAACCGAATCGGATCGTGGTTCAGCAAAGTCTTTTCTCTAATACCAAAACTGCAGCTTCTCAGTTTAAGAGAGAACAACATCAATGTCATATCAGAAGAGATGATCGAGGACTTGGAAGATGTGCAATACGTCGCTCTGTCAGGCAATTTCATTATTTGCAATTGTCACACTCGCGATTTCTTCGATTTGGCTCTGAGAAACGAACAGATCAGAGAGAATGACACCATTGCTGGAAAGAATGACATGTCGAGAGAGCATCCGATGATCAATTACCACAGGGGCTTCTTGGAGTTCAACATGATGATCAAGCGGAGAAATCGTGTCTTCGTCAATTGCTCCGAAGAAATACCCTGCTACGACGACTTGCACGAAGATCTAGAAGGAAATTTCTTATTGCTGGACTTCCATCCCAGCACGTACATGTGTCTTTTTGTACCAGAGAGTAAATCCATAGAGTTTTCTGAAGTCATCGGATGCAATAGATCGCATAGAGATATAGATTATGATAAAGTGATTTCTAATAGCCGAAGCAAGTTGTATATACTGCTTGCCTTGCCAAGTCTGATGGTGATTTTGGCTGTTGGCTTCGTGTTCAGAAGGAATGTTAGGTACTGCTATATAACTATGAGGAATTCTGCACTGCTCAGCGTGATAAATAAGAATGATGTTTTAGATGGTAAGTAAAGAACAATGGTCAAAACGGACCCGAAGTCGTATGTAAACGATTTATATACGATAAAATTTTGAATTTTTTGCCTATTTAGATTATGCAAACGATATTTTAAAGAAAGTGTAGAAAAAAAGAGATTGATTTTTAAACTTCGGAGTTTCTTAGGACATTTTTTATCTTACACGTTGCTTGGATGTTTTGAACGCACTCCGCATTTTCTTTCTCATTCCGTTTCACGCTTTGGAAGTCGGCCCTACTTAAATTAAGTCATTAAAATCAACATTATATACCAAATGTGAACAAAAACTAATATTTTTAATCTATGTACTAGCAAATTGATTGTCACTGTCAAGTGACATTGACAGAAACAAAAATTTTTATACAAAATATATTGCGCTCAGGTCCAGGGCAGTATGAAAAGTGACCAATGTTCTTATATTTGTTTATATTTATTACTAGGTGCTATCCCGTAGGAACCTTTTTCCGGAATAAAAAGTAGCCTATGTTTTAATCCAGGGTTTAAGCTATCTCCATTCCAAATTTCATTCAGATCCGTTCTGTAGTTTTGCGTGAAAGAGTAACAAACATCATCTGTACATTCATACGTCCATACATCCATACATCCGTACATCCGTACATCCGTACATCCGTACATCCGTACATCCGTACATCCGTACATCCATACATCCATACATCCATACATCCATAAATCCATGCTTACACATTTATAATATTAGTAGGACAGTAGATGTTAATGTATATAGTGTGATATTTTAGAGGGTGCCATCTTCCACTACGACGTGTTCGTGTCCTACTGCAACGAGGATCGGAACTGGGTGCTAGACCATCTGCTGCCTCACTTGGAGACAGACTGCAGCATCAGCGCCTGCTTGCATGAGAGAGATTTTCAGGTACATAGCAATTTTTGTAATTACTTCATGACGTCGTCTTTCCAGCGATACCTGTGATAGTGTTGCCGGTTGATAGTCGACTGTCGACGATTAATCGATAGTCTATCGATAGCTACCCAATCGAAACAGTATCGAAACTATCGATAGCTCAAAACGAGTCAATATTATCGAGTGAGTGCAACGCTATCGATACCAATTTGCACCTTGAAATATCAAATCAAATCAGTATTTATTTAATAAGATACAACGTGTGATCACTTTAAAAAACAAACTTGAAACGAGCTAAAATTAAATAGAATATTAATATTTCAGGGCAGCGTTTGACCACAAGTCATCTGGTGTTAAGTGACGATGTGGTCGAAGATGGCGCCACGCTACACCTGCACTGGGAACTGGCTCTCAAGTGAGGCTGCCGGAGCACACCGATAGGTGCTCGGCGACAGATTCTTAACATGTGGGTGGTGTTAATTAACATAAACTAATACGCAATTTAATTTCCAGGTGGGCCACTCAATCCTGGAGAACATAGTGTCTTGCATGGACAGATCAAGGTCCATAATGCTGATCATATCGCAAAGGTTTCTCCTGAGTCAGTGGTGTCAGTTTGAAATGCACTTAGCTCAGCATAGGTATGTATAATCATCATCATCATCATCAATAACACGCTTAGTTCCGGACCAAACATAATGTCAGTATCTTTATATAATATGTTACCGGAAATGTATGAAATCTAGGAATTGTATACAAATCCTAGGAAATTTATACAATTCCTAAGCTATTTATGAAATGTATAAAATATCGTTTGCTATAAGAGTAGGTTAAAATTGACTTCTAAGATTTTACTAAACATTAATTGTTAAATATGTAGTTACAATTAAAGCTAATGAAAATGTTTTAATAGAAAATCAAAGTATTTCTAAATCACTTAAAAACGTTTATAATCAACAAAACAGCCTAATCTATTATTGTTCCTCATTGATTTTGAGAAGTAATTTAATTTTCAAAAAAAAAGTACTGCCTAGGTACTTACTTCTAATTTCCGCGCATTATGTTATCTGAGAAAAGTACCATACAAGCCTTGGCCACAACTAGGCAATGATGGACTTACGTATATGTGCCTCGGCCCACATTTACACATTCATCCTTCAATGCCTCTTTTGCTGGCCGCTGCAGTAATGTACTATTTCCCATCAGGCTCCTAGAAACCCGAAGGGAAGACCTGACGCTGGTATTGCTTGAAGAGATCCCGCGGCGCCTCCGCCCCAACACCTTACACTACCTGATGCTGACCAAGACTTACATTATCTGGCCCAAGGACGAGAATGAACGATTGCTGTTCTGGAGACGCCTGAAGAAGTGTCTCGTCACCATGAAATTGAAACCCTCATCCGTCGAAGGAGTGTCTTTGGCGTGAATCATAATGTGGAACGGGCTCCCTTCGTCTTTCTGCAGTGCTAATTCAAAATCAAATTCAATAGAATACATTGGTGTCGATTCGGTTTTGCATTCTCTAAAACTAAACTAAGTTTGACAGGTCTAGGAGTAATGCTGTCCTTTTTTACTTGAGAGGTTAGAAAAAGACAGCAATACTATTAGACCTGTCAAACTTAGTTTAGTTTTAGAGAATGCAAAACCGAATCGACACCATTGTGATCACTTTGAAACGTCAAACTTAAAACTTACCCCCTTACGCCGGCAAAAGAACAGGCAAGAAACGCCCGGCAGGTAATTTTTTTGGCGCGATCACACTGACAATTTTATTCTAATTATTAACTAGCTATTCCCCGCGGTTTCACCCACGTGGGCTAAAGTTTATCGCGATAAAAGGTAGCCTATGTTCTTCTTCAGGGTTCAAACTATCTCCGTGCCAAATTTCATTAAAATCAGTTTAGTAGTTTAGGCGTGAAAGCGAGACAGACAGTAGTTTCGCATTTATAATATAAGTAGGGATAATTTAGTTATTAATTGATTTAGTTAGAGTTTTAATTGTAATATTAATGGTTAATTCGTTAATGCAGTTATTGGTTTAATTACACACTTGACTTTAATTTATTTGGCATAATGTTTTAGTACTAAATATTATAATGTAGCTTTTATAATACAAGTTCTGTATGTATATATACTAGCTGTTCCCTGCGGTTTCACCCGCGTGGGCTAGACCCTTTTCCAGCGGCGGCATTAAAAATTAAATTTTTAAAATAAAAGATCACTTATTGTGGCATAACTATAATAGTTAGACATATGCTCTCGCGGACTTTTTTGTAGACCTTAATGAGACCTACAAACCCGTAATACATTGTTTTGTTTTAGTGTCAATCGTTTTTGCAGCGCACGCAAAAATAGGTTTTCGATTTCACACCTTGGGTTGCAAAATAGCAATTTTCTTACGGATCCCTATTTTTTTTTGGAAATAAAATATAGCCTATAGCCTTACTCGATAAATGGACTATCCAACACTGAAAGAATTTTTCAAATCGGATCAGTAGTTCCTGAGATTAGCGCGTTCAAACAAACAAACAAACAAACTCTGCAGCTTTATAATATTAAATAAATAATAATAATAGTATAGATATATATGTATATATGTTATTTATATTGTAGGGTAAATATATGTGTGATGAGCACGAATATTTGTTCCTGAGTCTTGGACATTTCTATCTATTTATGTATGTATATCGTTGTCTAGTACCCATGATAAAAGTTTCGAGCTTAATTTGGAGCCAAGTCAATTTGTGCAATTGTTCCCCGTCATTTATTTATATTTATATTATTATTATTGATACCTAACTGTAAAGATCTTATTTTAATAAAATGTTGATTATGAAATAAGCTTTTATAATTATATTGTGATTGTGATCACTTTAAAACGTCAACTTAAAACTAGCTACGCCTTTTTTTTTTTTTTAAAACCACCTAACGCCTTATGTCGGGGCTACGGGTACGCGTTGGAACTCTTCCGCGGCCCCGACGGCGATGAACCTGCAATGGGTCCCATCTCAGCAGGGTGACTTCACCCTGGTTTTCACTATGGCGCGCTGATTTGCACGCGCCACCTCGGGACCTATGACATCATCATCATCAAAACTAGCTACGCCTGTTCCAACCTCCTTACGCCGGCAAAAGAACAGGCAAGAAACGCCCGGCAGGTAATTTTTTTGGCGCGATCACATTGACAATTTTATTCTTATTACTAATTGATTGAATTTTGATTGAATTATGTATGCATTATAAAACATCCTTCCTCTTGAATCACTCTATCTATTGCTGAAAACTGCATTAAAATCCGTTGCGAAGTTTAAAAGATCTAAGCATGCATAGGGTAGTCATTAATTACTTCATTAGTTTTTCCCTTGTCAGCGTTGGACCATGATGTTAAGTGACGATTTGGTCAAAGGTGGCGCCACGCTACGCCTGTGTCAAATAAATTATACTCACACGTGGTGACGGTGATCTCGTTTCTCATGTTCTTCGGCTGCGGTGGAGTTATCAGCAGATCCAGATTCAGAACTCCTCCGCATATCCTGGAAGAAGAAATGGTGGTGAGTGACGGTGCAATCGATGATGGACTCCACGTTAGGGCTTAGGCTGCCAGAACTCACCGGCAGGAGCTTGGTGACAGATTCTCATCGTCATTGCTTTTAAAAATGCTTAAAAAAAGGAGAATGTTCTCAATTCGACTGTATTTATTAAATATTTTTTATAGTTTGTTTGTTACTTCAGAACTTTCGACTTGGTAAACCGATTATAATGATTCTTTTTTTTTTAAAGCTGATGCTTCCAGTGTCGTCCCATTTGACAATGGAATTCATGAGAAAACCTTTGAAGTCGGCTTTTTTTGCTTGCAAAGTTGTTTTATCATCATTCATTTTGTTGACTTAATAAGTTATGTGCAGATTTACAATCGTTCAAAACGGTGAAGGAAAACATCGTGAGGAAACCGGCATGTCCAAGAACTCAACATTCAAGGGCATGCGACATCTACCAACCCGCACTGGGCCAGCGTGGTAGATTACGGCCCGTACTCTCTCACTGAGAGAAGGTGAGAGTGTGTAGTGTTGTCGAACTATCGATAGTTTTAATCTAAAAAAGCCATACTATCGATAGGCCTATAGATAGTATCGATACTATACATAACTTAAAACGAGGCATTAGGCAATACTATCGAATATGCTCGTGAAGCATATACTATCGATAGTATCTTTTTTTTTTTTTTTTTTTTTTTACTATTTACAGGGTAGCGTTTGACCACAAGTCACCTGATGTTAAGTGACGATGTGGTCGAAGATGGCGCCACGCTACACCTGGACTGGGAACTGGCTCTCAAGTGAGGCTGCCGGAACACACCGATAGGTGCTTGGCGACAGATTCTTAACAAGAGGGTGGTAGCTAGCCAGGCGAGTACTAGAAAATACCCTACCACCAAGCTATGGTTTCATCACGATGTTTTCCTTCACCGAAAGCTCAAGCTCATTGTAGGATTCGAACCCACGTCCTACGGATCGCAAGCCGACGTCACTACCACTGAGCCATCATCGCTATAAATCGATAGTATTGTCACTCCTAAATTAAAAAATACTGTTGATACGATAGTTTACCTATTTATTATGGTATTGTTTAATATTGCAAATTGGCAGACTATCGATAGTCTAAAATAATCGATACTATCTATGGGCCGATCGATAGTGTTGCGAAGACGGTTATTTAAAAAAATATATACATGTTATTTGACACGTACCTGTACTTCCTCAAATTCACTTCACCAGTACGCGTTCGTGTCAGACAGGACTTCAAGTATTTTTGAAACGCCTTTTCTGTAAAATAAGAGAGTGCCAGTCCATTATCTAAGCCTGTCACGTGCCCAGTACTCACACCAAAGCAGTTTCATTATACAGTAGTAAAAACAAAGCAATAACGTGCTCTGTCGCACCTCGTAGCCTCGCCCGCGTGCGAGAGAGACGGAGAGACTTGTCACGACGCGTATGCAGTGCGACGTCATGCCGTGCGCTCATACACAGGGACGTGTGCGAGTGTGTTGTACGTGACAGGTTTAGATAACGGATTTATTTTGACAGAATTGAATTCTAATTAGCTTTACACCGACAAAAAAGACCTTCCAAAATGCAGAAGGGACTTCCTTCTCTTTTCACTTGAAAGGAAACTAAGGTGCAATAAGGAAGGAAAAGGTTACATGTTGGAAGGTAAGACTCAGTAGGAAAGTCAGGATATTTTTTTCAGTGTAATTGACGTCTCTGCTATTGCTTTAGCGAGCGTTACTACAGTATGGCGTCTTATTGCTTTAATTTTTTAGAGAAAATATAAATTTTTATGATAAATTATAGATAATTGAGTTATTTTACGGTATATATTTCTTTTAAGTACATAAATTTACACCACCAACCGCATTTTATTTCTTACTATTTCTGTCCATCCAAAGGTTGTCTGGTAGAAATCGCTCTAAGCGATAAGACCGCTCATTGTAACACTAGCTCTATTATTTTTTTCCTTTATGTTGTTCTATTTTTCTGGTGTTGTGGTGAAACAATAAAGCGTTATCTATCTATCTATCTATCTATAGAAATACCATTTGTTTCTCCAATAAAAGTCCTTGGGTCAGGCAAAAATGGCGGCTCGCTCATGTTCAAATTGTCCAAATCATCTTTTTCCTTTTCATTTTTTGTGTAACTGAAATGATTTCTTCATTAGCATCATGTCAACATGATACGTTCCCACTGCTGGGACGGTTTGTTGTGCGTTTTCACGACTTTTCAATAGAGAAAAATGCTAGAGCAATCGTGTTGTACTTCACATCACGATGTTTCCCTTCACCAAAAGCTCAGGTTCATTATAGGATTCGAACCCACAACCTACGGAACGCATGCCGACGTCTCTACCACTGAGTCATCATCGCTTCTAACACTGTTACCCGTGGAATAACTATAAATCTAAAATTTAAAAACCCCCCGACGTCATTCTGGACCGATTTTCATCGAACATAGCTAAAAATGCCTCACATCATTTTGGAAAAGAGCTGAAACTCTT
Organism: Opisthograptis luteolata; assembly: GCA_931315375.2. Taxonomy (NCBI): domain Eukaryota; kingdom Metazoa; phylum Arthropoda; class Insecta; order Lepidoptera; family Geometridae; genus Opisthograptis; species Opisthograptis luteolata. The sequence continues at coordinate 4,146,972 of OV928061.1, forward strand.
CCACTGCTAGACCGATATTAATCAAACAAAGCTAAAAACCACCGCAAGGAAACTGCATTTTAAATGAAAAAAACCGCATCGAAATTGGTCCATCCGTTTGAAAGCTACAATGCCACAGACAGACAGACAGACATTTTTTTTTTGTATCCTGCTTCTTTGCAATCTGTTTTCTGAAACAATAATCCAATGTGCTGGCTGTCCCTGACTGCTTCTACTTTCAATGGAGATAGATTTGTCCAGTGAGTCATCTATCATTCTGTGTGTGCGAATCTATCCGCCAGGCCCTGTATGCCATGTCTTTTGAGTCTTTTAAATTGGAGACTGCCTGTTCCTTGCAGTTTAGCGGCCAGTTTGTTACTGTGTCTGTCCAGTCTGCTTTGGTATCTTGTGCTGTGGAACTCAATTTCTTCCTTAACTGTCTTCAGCTTGATGTCCATTTGAATGTACTTATTGCTAATGTAAGGTGGTATGTTAACAGACAGACATTGACATTGAGATTATAACACCCCTCTTTTGCGTCGGAGGTTAAAACATATTATAAAGAAGCATGTACACGCCGACGTTTAAGAAGCTAGTAATATCTCACGGGTTTGCCTTCAAGAATTGCTCCAGCGCTTTGATTTTCTCTCTCACGTCCTTATAGAACGCCACCCTAATGGTGTCCTGCTCTGCCTTCAGCTTATAGGTGTCAATATGTTCTTTCACGTTGAACACGAAGAGATCTGTAGAGAAAACATAAAACGGTTTCAGCAGAAATATAAATAACTGTAACAGAAATGGCGCAACGACCCCTACGCCCGTAATTAATAATCGACCCTGATCCGTTATCTGCGGTTTCGGATCGATATGTCATGTCATAATATGTCATCACACAGGCGTTACTGTGTCTTGGCCTCCGATTAGCGTTACCGATCGATAGTTAATCGATAGTCTATCGATAGCCAACCAATCGCAACACTATCGATAGGCCTATCGATACTAGTTTAAAACAAGGCAATACCATCGATACTATCGATAGTATTACTGCCCGCGAAGCATAAACTATCGATAGTATCGATACTCATAGGACAAACTGTGGATAGATAGGTTAATAAAACTAGATATAGGCAAGTTACGCTAACGCCCGATAATAATCAATCCTGATCTGTTGTCCGCGGTTTTGGATCGATATGTCATGTCATACATAACATGTCACTTTAGTACAAGGGCTTCCAAAATTCAAAATTCAATAATCTTTATTCAATAGGATACATTGTGATCACTTTAAAACGTGAATCTGTTCCAACCTCCTTACGCCGGCGAAATAACAGTCAAGAAACGGAAGGTAATTTTTTTTGGCGCGATCGCATTTACAATTTTAATCTCACTACTAATTGACTGAATTGGATCAAGTTCACTACAATCCCAAGCTTTTTTGTCATATCAATAGTCCGATATTTTTTAATAAACTTTACTAATAAGATTTCTCTTGGTTGGTTGTGCACATTGGGATATGGAAACATGAACATTAACGAGTTACGGGATTACAACCAAAGCAGACCAGACCCTACAAGCAGCACCCGTTCACGAGTTGACTCATGTGCCACCTATCGAAATAAATATTTTTCATATCAGAAGTCCGATTTTCTCGTATTAGTTCCACCTACCTTCATATCTGTTAGGCATGTCAGCATTCAAGGCGAAGCTCCTAGACTTCTCGCTCAGGAAATCGATCATGGATCTAGCTGCGCGTACGCAGACGCAGCTACCGTCTATGATTGGTGGAAGCTTGACGCTAACTTTCATGTCTGGGAAGGACAGCTCAACTGGCTCTCTGGAATGGAGAATAAGAACTGTTAAGCACAGCACCATCTAGATAATTCAACCAAAGTTTAAGAAGAACCAAGATTCCCAACATAGCTCTCAGAATTTGCAAGTTGAAGTGGTAGTGGGCATGCATCGCTCGACGAACCGATAACCGATGGGTAAGAAACGTTCATGAGTGGCGACCACGAATCGGAACGCGTTCTGTAGGTAGGCCCCCCACTAGGTGGACTGAGGACATTGTAAAAGTCACAGAGAACCGATGGCTAATAGCCGTTCATGGTGGCGATCCAAGGGGAAAGCCTATGTTCAGCAGTGGACTTCTTCCGGCTAATGATGAAGTATTTTAATTTATGTTCTATAATATTGTATCTCACTATGTTTATGGTATTTTATTTTAGTTATAATTATATTTTTTAATATGCTTATAAGGTTTATATATATTATTTATTACTTTTATTTTATATGTATGTATTTTGTTTAGGTATTTTATGATTATCTATTTTATGTAAAAATTTAATTGTGAATATGTATGTTTATTTTTATTACACATTGTATTTCTTTTTATGTACTTCAAATACACCACCAACCGCATTTTATTTCATACAACTTCTGTCCATCCAAAGGTTGTCTGGTAGAAAACGCTCTAAGCGATAAGACCGCCCATTGTAACACTAGTTTTAAGATCTCTCCTTTTATGTTGTTTTATTTTTCTGTTGTTGTGGTGAAACAATAAAGCGTTATCTATCTATCTATCTATCTATCTATTTTTTACTACTTACAGGGTAGCGTTTGACCTCCAGACCTTCCAGTCCCTGATGCTAAGCGACGATATAGTCGAAGGTGGGCAACTCTCACAATGTCCCCGCTCCCCCTAGTGGGACGCCTACCAACAGAACGTGTTCCGGTCCACTCGAGAACCTTTCTTCCCCATCGGTTATCGGTTCGTCGAGCGAAACTTTCATCATCATAATCAGCCTATTACCTCCCCACTGCTGGGACTCTGTCCTTCTCTCACAGAGAACCGTAATTATTACGGCCGTGTGGGCCGTAATCTCCCACGCGGGCCCAGTGCGGGTTGGTAGATGTCGCATGCCTTTGAATATTGCGGTTCTTAGACATACCGGTTTCCTCACGATGTTTTTGTATTTAAAGACCAGTTCCTCTAACCTTTCAGGCTCCACAGGCTTAGGTTTCCTCGTGGGCATCCTCACAGCTACCCATAGGTTCAGCCGAAGTCCCGGAAACGCCCTTTCGTACGTCGCCAGTTTTATGCTCTCCCATTTGAGGTTCTTCTCCAAGTCTCGGAGCAGCGCGTGTGATGCCATCTCTATGGTGGCTGAGAGCTGGGCTCTCAAAGCCAAACGTACCTGGGAAATAGAATAGAACAGAATGTATGTTTATTTGAAACAATAAAACTTATGGGATGATTGATGCAAAACACATCTGCACTTAGGCTGGTGTTCTGACGCTCAAGTGTAGATCAATGCTTGAGCAGCGATTGAGTGACATACCTGTATGAACTGACAGCGTCAAACCTGTGATTAAGTACTGCTGTTACCAGCATAGGTGTGGACGACCGACGCCGCATTGTCATTTAACATCAGGTGACTTGTGGTCGAAGGCTTTGAATCGATGAGCTTTCGAAAACTTGAAGCGTACAGAAGCTTTGCTGCCCGTACTTGGTATCTATTATGTAACTTCTCATCTGTATAAGTCATAGCATGGAGAGCGGGGTGTAGATGAGGGGGGATACCCATATTTACCTCATTAAAGCCTTCAGCTTGTAATTTCGTAAACAGTCTGGCATTAGCAACGAATTCTTCAAGCATTTCCAGCATCTGTAAACAATAATTAAATAACCACAGATAAATACTATGAAATAAATTCCAAAGAACAAAAATCACAGATATATCTTTCAGGATTAGCATGTTGAACTAGCAACGGGCAGGCCGCATCGCTCGACGAACTGGTAACCGATGGGGAAGGAAGGTTCTCGAGGGGCGACAACGAACCGGAACACGTTCTGTAGGTAGGCGTCCCACTAGGTGGAGCGGGGACATTGTAAGAGTCGCGGGGAGCCGATAGATGCAAATGGCAAATTTTATAACCGGCCATCGTGGTGTTCAGAGGGGAAGGCCTATGTTCAGCAGTTGGTGATGATGATGATGATGTTGATGAAGAAAACTAAAGTGTAACATATGTACATGCTTTCACTTATTGCAGTTGAGGGGAGCGCAATTCCTATATTTAAAGGGCTAGAAGTTGTTTTTCTTTGGATGCAGGCGCCAATCTTCTAAACAACTGATCCTGATTTCGAAAATTCTTTCACTTAATATTAAGCTACATTATTCCCAAGTGTCATAGGTTATGTTGTATTCTGATAAAGTAGAGTTTTCAGTCAGAAATCAGGACAATTGTAAAACAAGTCGGAGAAAAATGAGCCAAATGGCTGCTTTATCAGTTCACGCTGGCTAAACGGTTTGGTTAAAGTTGATGTAGTAAAGAAATGTAGGTTTTTAGTAGGTCTACAAAAAAGTCTCCAACAACAGATACCTAGCTTTTATATTTAACGGGTAATAGACTAGGTTTGGGTACGCAAAGGGTAAAACGGGAGCCTATTACTAAAACTCCGCTGTCCGTCTGTCACCAGGCTGTATCTCATGAACCGTGATAGTTAGACAGTTGACATTTTCACAGATGATGTATTTCTGTTGCCCCTATAACAACAGATACTAAAAAACAGTATAAAATTTATAGATAATAGCTGTTACCCGCGGTTTCACCTGCGTGGGCTACAGTTTATCGCGATATAAGGTATCATATGTCCTTTCCCAGGGTTCAACCTATCTCCATAGCAAATATCATTTAAATTGGTTCAGTAGTTTAGGCGTGAAAGCGTAACAGACAGACAGACAGAGTTACTTTTGCATTTATAATGTTAGTAAGGATGATTCGTGTGCGGTTTTTCCAAGGATACGTGCAAACTTTCGCTTGTCAAAATCTTAACCGTGCTGAGGCAGTCTATGATAAAATTGTTAATAACTCACCGGTAAAACTTCAATGCATCGTTTCTCCAGTATGTTATCGTCACAAGACATGCTTAACTGCCAAATGTGAAGGTAGGTGTTCATCTGAGTGACCACCCGGGGGTCCGGCAGGCCATCGCAGCGGAGGTATTGTTGCCACTTGAAAAAAATCCTTTTAAAATACCTACATCCAATTAGGAACCTCTTTTTCTTTTATATACTTGTAGTTGCGCCTTCCCGCTATCCCGCAGGAACCTTTCTCCGGGATAAAAAGTAGCCTATGTGTTAATCCAGGGCATAAGCTATCACATGGTGAATGCCACCGCGACCCCATTCTGCCCCTCAATGGCAACGGACTGCTCATCATGGGGTTTTTTAGTCAGTAGGAGTCTGACATAACCACGCGGCTTCTCGGTCCGCGGTGGTATCCTATGTAGGATTTTCCCCATGTAAAAAAAAGGGTATAAGCTATCTCCATTCCAAATTTAATTCAGATCCGTTCTGTAGTTTGTACGTGAAGGAGTAACAAACATCTATCCATCCATACTTACAAACTTTCACGTTTAATATAATAGTAGGACTTACAGGGTTGCGTTTGACCACAAGTCAAGTTAAGTGATGATGTGGTCGAAGGTGGCGCTACGCTACACCTGGACAGGGAACTGGCTCTCAAGTGGAGCTGCCGGAGCACTAGAAAATGCCCTACCACCAAGCTATGGTTTCATCACGATGTTTTCCTTCAACGAAAATTCAAGCTCATTGTAGGATTCAAAACGACCCCCGGATCGCAAGCCGAGAGCAGTTCGGGTTGGTAGATGTCGCACACCCTTGAATGTTGGAGTTCTTGGACATGCCGGTTTCCTTCACCGTTTCGAGCGATGGTAAAAGCGCGCATAACTTATTAAGTCACAGGTGCGGGGCCGAGAGGATGCCTCTGTCTGTGAGAGAAGTGATTAATTAATAAACTTACTTCAGCTTGCAACTGCTTCTTGTTCTGGTACGCCATCTTTTGATGTTCATAGTCTGAAAAAATATTTATTGGTTAAAACTAACGTTTTGAGAGACAAGAGCGATGGCGGCCGAACGGTAAAGCGTGCGCCTTAGGTACAAAGCACCGATACCGAGTTCGAATCCTCTCGGCCCCGCACCTACATATGACTAACGAGTAGTAATATGTCAAACCCTAGTACTAAAATGACATATTGTGACATGGCATATCGATCCAAAACCGCGGATAACGGATCAGGATCGATTATTAATTACGGGCGTAAGTCAAACGCCACTCTGCAAGATGTCAAAAGAAATGTACTTACTATGAAATAAATTAACAGTCTTCTGGAGTATATCCCTCCTAATCTCTTGTTCTGTGCTATCCGTCGCCATCAGCTCGGCCCGCTCTCGCGCGAGAGCGAGCCGCTTCTCTTTCGCACCCGCCAGGATTGCTTGTCTGAGAGAGAGAGACAGAAAGAGTTTGTCAAGACACTTCTAGCAGAAGCACGTGGAGTAAAGATGATAACTTTGAGTTAGGAGATGATGATGGTGATGAAGGTGCGGTGGCCAGGTGATGACGAAACAAAGAGAAAAGAATGTAGTAAAAAATTTAATGGGAGTAATCAAATCTAGCAACAAAAAAGGCAAGCTAAAAAGGGAGCTATTAGGTGTCAAAACAGAAAACTGATGAAAGAAAAGGAAAGTGGCATAAAGAAAGGAAACAAAGGAAAAGGAAAGGAACTAATTGAAAGGGGAAGGAATTGCATTTAACAGATAAGAAAACAAACTAATAAAGAAAACTATTTGAATGGAGAAACAAATAATAAAGGAAAAGGAAAGGAACTAACATAGGAAAAAGGAAAGGAACTAACTAATTAAAAGTAACTATTACAGGTGAGAAAACGGACTAATAAAGGAAGAAAACTATTTGAAAGGAGAAGGAAATAATAAATAAAAAGGAAGGAACTGAATAAAATGAGAAGAAACTAATAAAAGTGATAAAACGAACTAATAAAGGAAAAGGAAAGAAACTACAAAAAGAAAAAGGAAAGGAACTAAAAAAAAGAAAGGGACTAACAAAGGAAAGGAAAGGAACTAACTTCTCGGCCTCCTTCTCCGCCCGCCACTGTTCCACTCTCTCTACCAGCCAGTTATCTCGCTCTCTCTTGCTCATCTTCTTCCAATTCTTGGGCTGTTCACAATTGGTTAGGACATAACGCTTTTCGTTATCCGTCAGCTTATCCATTTTGATACTAATTCACTTTATACTTTAGGTCGAAATTCGATTGACGTTACACAAGTTTCGTTTGTTTAGAACGGGGCTCAGATGATCTTTGCACTCAGAAATTTTTAGCTAGAATTTTTTACAGTCACTTTTAACGATGCTTCGTATTTGAATTTGGCTATTTATTATGCGGAAAAAACGGATGTTTGATGGGAAATCCAGAAGGAAAGTGAGTCACTAAGAAAACTCATAATACAATGACACTTTTTTAACACATTCACTGCGTTATGAGGTCTAACAAGCCACATGCGTGACGTCGCTGGTGCGTCTGTCAAAATCGCGTTCTTTCACTCTGTGCGCGGCGACTAAGTTAACGTTTCTATGAGTATGACAGAGACAAATATATGAAATCGCACTTCACTTTCGGGCTGTATTTAAGGTGTTTTTTAGAAACAACATTTGTGAGGCCGAAAAGGTCTCATAAGCACTGGAAATAGTGCTGGATTTACTTATTTGCCGCCCCAAAGCTATAAAATGTATGCCGCTTCCACTGACTTCTAAAATTAGATACACTGTTCACAATAAAGTTAATTCCCCTTTTTTTAGGGAATAATCTAGTTTCCAGATTATATTTACAAGCGTTTGGGTATATTTTAAGCTAAGAAAAGCAATGCTTTACTTTTTGTTTTTTATGTATAATTTTTTTTTTGTTGCGTTTTTGCCGCTCTAAGGTTCAGCTTTTTCAGCTGCTATGGTAAATCCGGCACTGACTGGAAAGAAGTTCAACCATGCCTCGAAAAGACCTCACACACACTGGCTGAAAGTCCATGAAAAATGGCTTCGTAGTCAGCGTGTTTTAAACAACGCGTCTAAAATCAAGACCATTAAATTTCCGCGCGATTTTTCAAAGGACTTTTTTTAGAATAGTAACTTTTTTACAATGTCTGAAACAGACGTGTGTTCTATTCAGTTCGCGACAGGCACCTAAAAGCTTTGTTTCGAAAAAACCGATTGCCGATTCGTGTGAAGCAGTAATATGAAACCGAATAAAAAGAAAAACAAGAGGGGAAGATTATTTATGACTCATAAAAAACGGTATTGGGACACGATTTCTTTTTAATCGAGGGACTGAATTTCTTTTCGTGAAAATATGAGATTTTTTTTTGTAAATGTCTATAGACATGTTTTTATAGGGTACATCAAACGAAAAAACGGAACCCTTAGAGGCTTTCACCTTGCCGTCCGTCTGTATGTCTGTCAAGACATTTTTCTCAAGAATAAATTGAGGTATCAAGAAGACGGAAGACCAGCGCTGGTCCAACGAGCAGCACAACGCTGAGTTGAGGCCGGTTTGCAACAATACATCTTTTGTAGTTATTTCTTATTGCATATTGTTTTGTTTTGTATTTTGTATAATTTGTTGCAAATAAATGATTCTTATTCTTATTCTCAAGTTTAAATTTATCTCAAATACTCGGGCCTACAATAAAGTCAACGCGATCAAAAGATATGACCGTTAGATATGACCGTCGCATATTTTGCGATTTCACGCGGGAATCAAAACCTATAGGGTACTTCCCGTTGACCTAGAGCCATGAAATTTGGCTTGAAGCTAGGTCTTACAGCACATGTAAAGGAAAACATCTGAAATCCATAAAGGTCGCTGCATACACGACGGAATTTTCTACGGATGGAACGGGACGGGAAGTTAAGGAAATATCGTTTCATACAAAGTGTAAATGATGTACATATGTCACGGGGACACGAACGGGACGGGAACGTGGCACTCACGGGGCGGGAAAAACATCGTCGCTGACGCTGATGTTTAGCACGTCCCGCCCCCGTCCCGTGTTCACAACACTAGCATGTTAGATCCGACGGTGCGTATGCATTGCATTTACACCACGTTCCCGTTTTGAAAGAGGCAGTCACGTCCCTGTCTCGTTCATTTCCCGTCCGATGCATTAGCTCGTTACGTATGCAGCGACCTTTAATATGTAGACAAATTTGTACGGAACCGTCGGCGCACGAGTCCAATTCACACTTGACTGGTTTTTTTTTGTGGATGAAATGTATTGAAAACGCTTGCAAAGGTTACCTTTTCAAAAGCAGGGATTTCCTCTTCTTTTTTTTCTTTTTTGCCCCTCCTCCCTTTCTTCTTCTTTGGCTTAGGTTGCTCTTCTTCTACGACGTGCTGTTCTTCTGTGTAAAGAAAGGAAGATGGACACGAGAGAGAAAAAACCGGCCGAGGACGAGTCGAACTCGCCCACTGAGGATTCCGTACAAATTTGTAGTAAGTTCAATAGCTCATCCATCGAAGACATACACCCGAACATAATAATCGATCCTGATCCGTTATCTGCGGTTTTGGATCAATATGTCGTGTCACAATTTGTCATTTTAGTAATAATATGACAAGCCCTAGTACTAAAAAGACATATTGTGACATAACATATCGATCCAAAACCGCGGATAACTGATCGGGATCAATTATTAATTTTTAATTTCAGTTAGACACGGCTTCTTCTTTTATTTAAGAGCGAAGCTCTTGTTGGTGGAGTACTTTCCATCCCGTCCTGTTCTCGGCCATCCTTTTGACCTCTTGGTACGACATGACGTCAATCCTTTCTTTAACTTGATCTATATAATTATGTTCTTCTCGGTCTACCTCTCCCTCTCTTCTCTTCTACTTTTCTTTCTAATATGGTTTTCATGTATTCGTCATGCCGTACCAAGTGGCCAAACATCTTTCCTCTTCTTATCTCTACTTTTTTCTTGTTTTCTATTAGCGTCAACGATTGCAGAATGCATCTTGGCTAGAGGCGCAGCTGATTTTCTCTATACGTCGCCAACACCACATCTCGAATGCCTCCAATCTCTCCCTGTCCCTACGGTTATTGCAACAACCGCAAATAATAAGTTTGTGACCTGAGTATTCTATCCTACTAATATTATTAACGTAAAAGTTTCTAAGTATGGATGGGTGGATGTTTGTTACTCATTCACGCAAAAACTACTGAACGGATCCGAATGAAATTTGGAATGCAGATAGCTTATTCCCTGGATTAACACATAGGCTACTTTTTATCCCGAAAAAAGGTTCCTGCGGGAAACCACGGAGATAAACGCGAGGCGCATCTCGTAATCAACAATTTATAGTAACCAATCGGGAGCGATTCCTCTGACCACTGGAACATCTCACTGGCTTTTCCTGATGGCTCGGCTAGCATCTAAAAGGAATGCGAAATTGAGCGAGTCAAACATCACTCCAATCCTACTAATATTTAAAAAAATCTGTAATATAATATGCATAGAAATCTTCCTTCTGAATCACTCTATCTATTGCATTAAAATCCGTTGTGTAGTTTAAAAAATCTAAGCATACATTTTTCTTTTACTATTTACAGGGTAGCGTTTGATCACAAGTCACCTGATGTTACACCTGGACTGGGAACTGGCTCTCAAGTGAGGCTGCCGGAACACACCGATAGGTGCACGGCGACAGATTTTTAACAAGAGGGTGGTAGCTAGCCAGACGAGTACTAGAAAATACCCTACCACCAAGCTATGATTTCATCACGATGTTTTCCTTCACCGAAAGCTCAAGCTCATTGTAGGATTCGAACCCACGTCCTACGGATCGCGAGCCGACGTCACTACCACATGAGCCATCATCGGTATAAATCATCGCTATACATAATTACCTATGGACAGACAGCGGGAAGCGACTTTGTTTTATCCTATGAAGTGATCTGAAAGTGTGATAATAGATGGATGTATGTTTGTTACTCTTTCACGCAAAAACTACTGAACGGATTGAAGTCAAATTTGAAATGGAGATAGCTAACTCTGAATTAATATATAGGCTAAATTTTATCTCGGAAAAAGATTCCTGCGTATTTGTCTAATACGTAAACTTGTTGTTTTGCATAAAATAGTAGGTCACATAATTCAGAGAAAAAACTCTTTGAAACATAAATAAATAAAAATAAATAAATAAATATCGGGGACAATTGCACACAAATTGACCTAGCCCCAAATTAAGTTCGAAACTTGTGTTATGAGTACTAGACAACGATATACATACTTATATAGAGAAATAAATACTTATATAGATAGAAATATCCAAGACTCAGGTACAAATATTCGTGCTCATCACACATATATTTGCCCTTACCGAGATTCGAACCCAGGACCGCTAGCTTCGCAGGCAGGGATACTACCAACTCGGCTACCGCGTTGTCAAACAACAACAACAACAACAACGAAACAACAACAACAACAACAACGAAACAACAACAACAAAACAACGTCAACATATACGAAGGTCGTGGTTTTGAATCCTACAACGAGTTTGAGTTTTCAGTTAACGAAAACAATGTAATGAAACAATAGCTTTGGTGGTAGGGCATTTCCAAGTGCTCGCCTGGCTAGCTACCACACTCAAGTTAACAATCTGTCGCCGCGCACCTATCGGTGTGTTCCGGCAGCCTCACTTGAGAGCCAGTTCCCAGTCCAGGTGTACATAAAAAATGTAGTATAGGTGCATAATATATTTACCCCAGACTTCTTGGACTTTACTCGCCTGACCTTCCTCTTGCTTGGCTTGGGTTCTGAAAATTAAATAAGTAGGATATACATAACAAAATAAAAACACTTAAAGAAACCTTAGAATCTATACTAATATTTGTAAGTTTCGAGCTTAATTTGGGGCTAGGTCAATTTGTGTGAAATTGTCCCAGATATTATTATATTATTATTATTAAAAAAAAAAAAAAATTAAAAAAATTTGACACTCAAAAATTAGAGACACTACCAAAGCTACTGATATACTAGTACACGCCTTAACATCTAAATGGAAATGGGCTGGACATGTAGCACGCCTCCAGGACCAGAGATGGAGTCGGAGAGTGACAGCATGGAAGGGCCCACAAGGAAAACGGAAGAAGGGAAGACCTTATACTAGATGGGACGAAGACATAAAGAAAATAGGAGGTTTAAACTGGATTGAAGTTGCCCAATCTAGAGAAAATTGGCTAGCGTTGGAGGAGGCCTTTACCTGTGGAGGGGTTCATACAAGTGGTCTATACTGAATGATGAAAATTGTATGTTTATTTGCAACAATACCTTAACATCAAAATTTCATTCTCTTTTACTCGTTGCAAATAAACAAATTAATTCATGTACATATCTTAGTTATATTTTACATTTAAGAACATGCTCACTACTTTCAAACTTGTAAGAAATAAAAGGCTTTTTTATTTTATTTTTATTTTATTTATTTTATTTATTATTATAAAGATGCAAGATTTGATTGTTTCGAATAGGCTCCGAAACTACTTAAGCAACTTGAAAAATTCTTTCACTGTTGGAAAGCTACACAGCTACAGCGTACATAAACAAAAAAAAATCTTACCTTGTTGAATCAAAATCAACCTTAAAGATTGTTACTTTAGAATTAGGACTCGATTAAACGAAAAAGGACTGTAAATATTATCATACCCTTATCGAGGCGGCAGATCACGTAAAGAACGATGTAATAAGTTGTTGTTTTTATTATTTTTTAACACACAAAGCACTCCGATTCGATTTCAAGTCCGTCACTAGGGCGGGGAGTAGTTATTGATCAAACTTATTTGGTAATAGCGACCCGCCTCGGCTACGCACGGATGCAATGTAGATACTAAGTAATATGGGGCAGTATTTTTACAAATCGTTGATTTTTTCAGCTTTTCTGTACTATTATATGTATGTTTTATACATATAAATCTTCCTCTTGAATCACTTTATCTATTGCTGAAAACTGCATTAAAATCCGTTGAATAGTGAATACAAAATGAAGTCGCGTGCGCTAGACAGCGGACAGCATTTTGTTCCGTGTAAAGATTTTGGTAGGAATACTTAAAGTTTTCGAGTTACTTTTTGAATTTAGGCAGTACGAGTTGTCACTTTGACAAGTTGCCGGTAGTAAACTTTGACGTTTACGAAAACTTTTATGGTTTTAAAAACTTATATAGGTACTTGGGGTACAGGACCTTAAAATGCTTAAACACATACCTTCAATGACAGGAGGTAAGCTTTCAAAAGAGGCGCTGGTATAGGAGGTGTCAGTGTACTGAACCTCTTCAGGATCCGGTTCCAGGTCTGTCGTGTGGAGGAGCTGTTCATCCTGCCCATCTTGGTCTGGAAGACAAAATCAAGGTCAAATGTTTTTTATTCAATAGAATATATTTTCCAATAGGGGTGTGTGAGGTAGCTGGGCGGTGCAAGGATTCGTAGCGATGCTGTGGAACGGTGTGATCGTTTCCACCAATTTCAGCCAGTTACGTTCCTTCTGCTGGAACACTGGCTTTCAAAATTCAAAATTCAAATGTTTTTTATTTAATAGGATACATTGTGATCACTTTAAAACGTCAATTTAAACTACGCCTGTTCCAACCTCCTTCCTGTTAGAGTATATAGGTAAGGAGTTACCACTAGGGATGTGCTGGGCCGCTGAGCAGTGCGAGGAGTCGTAGCAAGTCTGTGGAACAGTGTGAGCGTTTCCACCAATTTCAGCCAATTACTTTCCTACTGCTGGTACACTGGCTTCCTGTAGGTAAGGAGTTACCCCCAGGGATGTGCTGGCCGCTGGGCTGGAGTCGTACGTAGCAAGGTTGTGGAATGGCGTGAGCGTTTCTGCCAGGTATGTGCTAGGCCACTGAGTGCTGAAAAGATGCGTAGCGAAGCTAGGCTGTGGAGCGTTTCCACCAATTTCAGCACAGTTGGTACACGGCTTTCTCTCAGAGTAAATTACGTTTCCATTGCTGGAGCACAGACCTTTTCTTAGGGTATAGCTGCGTTCAGCGGACAGGCTGATGCTTTGATATACAACACATATATGACCTTACCTTTCACTTCACTGGAATCCTGAAAAACAATAATAAAATTTATTGAATAAGCTTTCATCAAACTGGAAAACGCTCTGTAGGTAGACCAGACCCTCCAATAGGTGGACTGACGACATCGTCGTGGGGAGCCGATGGATGCAAATCGCTAAATCAAAAAATCAAAATCAAAAATATGTTTATTCAATAGGATACATTGTGATCACTTTAAAACGTCAACTTAAAACTAGCTACGCCTGTTCCAACCTCCTTACGCCGGCAAAAGAACAGGCAAGAAACGCCCGGCAGGTAATTTTTTTGGCGCGATCACATTGACAATTTTATTCTTATTACTAATTGATTGAATTGGAGCAAGTTCACTAAAATCCCAAGCTTTTTTTTTTGTCATCTAATAGTCCGATATTTTTTATTTAGCTTTACTAATAAGAAGATTTCTCTTGTTTGGTTGTACACATTGGGATATGGGAACATGAATATTAACGAGTTGCGGGATCACAACCAAAGCAGACCAGACCCCACAAGCAGCACCCGTTCACGAGTTGACGCATGTGCCAGCCATCGCTCTCCTCGACCATATGAGAGGGAAGAGGGCGACCCGACACATGACGCCGCTGCAAGCAAAGTCACTTTCGTGAGCATGACTGTTTTGGCTGTTTACCGAAAATGGTTAGAATAGGGGAAATAGGGAGAATAGATAGATAGAAAGAAAGATAGATAGATTAACTACAATCCCAAGCTTGTTTGTCATCTAGATAGTCCGATATTTTATAATAAGCTTTACTAATGAGATTTCTCTTTATACGAATTTGAAATTTTGTTATAGACAAGTCTTGAATTTCACTTGGGATTTTGTTGAAAAAGCGTACACATTGACCTTTGAACGAGTTGCTAACTTTATGGAGCCTAGTGGTGGGTACAGCAATTTTATCTTTGTTTCTAGTATTAAAATTGTGATAATCACTTCTCTTTTTGAAGCTATTTAAATTTTTCCGTATGTACATTACATTTTCATAAATATATTGACAAATAACTGTCATTATTTTGGTTTCTTTAAACTTAATTCTTAAAGATTCTCTGGGGCCCATGTTATAAATCGCACGAACAGCTCTCTTCTGCAATACAAATATGGTGTTAATATCAGCAGCGTTTCCCCACAGCAATATTCCATAGGACATAATGCTGTGAAAATAGCTGAAATAGACTAGTCTGGCTGTATCAACGTCAGTAAGGTGACGGATCTTCTTTACAGCATATGCTGCAGAGCTAAGTCTGCTCGATAGACTGACAATATGTGGACCCCATTGCAATTTGTGATCTAAAGTTATGCCTAAGAATACTGTAGTCTTGACAAGGTCCAATTCTTCGTCCTTAATTTTTACATTTGTTGGTACTTCTTTAACATTGGGCAGCACAAATCTCAAGCATTTTGTCTTTTTTCCATTTAACATCAAATTGTTCGCATCAAACCAGTCTGTAACTTTGGAGAGAGCATTGTTCACGTCGTCAGAAATGTTATGTTGTCGCTTTAACTTAAATAAAAGTGACGTATCATCAGCAAACAATACTATTTCGTGATTGTCACTAACAAGGCTGGGCAAATCATTGATGTAAACTAAAAACAGAAAAGGTCCGAGTATTGAACCCTGCGGAACTCCCATTGTGACTACTGACCCCGAGGATCGCTTCCCGTTCACGTCAACTCTCTGAATCCTATCACTAAGGTATGAGGTTACAAGGTCCAGAGGAACACCTCGAATACCATAGTGCCGGAGCTTCCTGATCAGTGTCTCGTGGTGAACACAATCAAATGCCTTGGACAAGTCACAGAACACGCCTAGAGCGTCCCGTGACTCCTCCCAGGCATCATAGATGTGAGTTAATAACTCGACACCAGCATCAGTAGTAGAGCGACCACGCGTAAAGCCAAACTGTTTTTGATTAAGTAATTTGTTTGCTGAGAAATGTCTTTGCAATTGATTTAGAATAAGTTTTTCGAATATTTTACTAAATGTTGGTAATACTGATATTGGTCTAAAGTTAGTAGGGTCAGTCGTTGTACCCGATTTAAACAAGGGTGTTATCTTACTATGTTTCATCAGATCAGGAAACACGCCGTCGTCAATACATTTGTTAAATATTAGGGCTAATTCGGGTGCAATCATTTCAATTAATGGCTTAACAACGGTCACGGATATACCCCAGAGGTCAGTAGTTTTCTTGACATTAATCATATTAAAAGCTTTTACTACATCTTTGCAACTAACATAGTCAAATTGAAAAGGAATTTCGCACTCTGGTACATTTGTTTTTAACATAGATTCTGCAATGGTGTGCGATGAGTTTAAGAACTTAGTAGTAGAGACTGGAATGTCAGTGAAAAAGGTTTCAAATGCTTTAGCTACTTCAATGTCAGTCTTGACACTGGTATCGCCAATATTTAGGTTGTAATTATTAGCTTGAGACCTGACTTTACCAGTCTCACTATTTATAATTTTCCAAGTTGCTTTAATTTTGTCATTACTATTTTTAAGCTTAGAACTTATATAACGAGACTTTGCAATGTGACAGACCGTCTTAAAAATTTTTGAGTATGTTTTTACAGTTTCTTTAAACTCATTACTAGTATTATATTGTTTTTCACTGTAGAGATCGTACAGCTTTTGCCTGCTTTTGTGAATACCAACTGTAGCCCACTCCGTAAAATTAGGTCTATCAGAAACCATGATCGTTTTTGGAGTAAATATCGTGTTGAAAGCTTTGCTAAATACGCTGAAAAAAGAGTTGTATAAATCATCAGCATTTCTACGATCCGGTAAAAAAGGAAGTTCATCGATCAGCTTTAATTTTATTTTCTCCATCCGATCAACGGTCTCTGGTACATATGTGACAGATTTTTTTCCATTAATTTTAATTTTATTTTTAATTGTAATTAATTGACCACAATGGTCTGAATCTAATTTACTTATTACACTTTGACTAATTACATTCACATCTGTAAAAATATTATCTAAACAAGTAGCCGTAGTGGCAGTTATCCTTGTAGGCTCCATAAACAAATTTCTCAAATTAAATGATTTAAATAAATTAGTTATTCTCGTACTTAGAGTAGAAACATCCAAAAGGTTTACATTGAAATCTCCACAGATAATAATTTGTTTATTTAACTTGGATATTTTGAAAAGAACTTCCTCCATTAACTTTTCAAAATCATCATATGAACTAGTTGGAGGCCTGTACACACTTAAAATAATGAACTGCTCCAATTCTACACAAGCTATTTCGATTATTCGTTCAGCTGAGTAGTGGACGATGTCTTTGCGTTCTTTGAATTTAATTTTTTTATTTAATAGTATTAATGAACCACCATGAATTGCATTAACTCTGCTGAACGAACTACCAACTTGGTGATTGTTAAAACTAAATATGTGTTCATGATTTTTGAGCCAATGCTCAGTAATGCAAAGAATGTCAATGTTATTGTGATTCATGAACAACTCAATTTCTAAACATTTGCCCTTCATCCCTTGAATATTCTGGTGGACCAGGTTGAATTTATTTACATTTTCGTTAACTATGATTTGTGATTTTGGGCAAGATTTGTAAACAATATTTTTTGATTTAATTGGGCTAGAGACTTCCTCTATTGTCATGCCACTATGTTTAAATTATTTGGAATTGTTTCCAACTGTTGAATAGTGTTGTCAAGACAGTACTCAATAGAGCACATTTGTTTAGCCAAGTTATTGGCTGTCTTATTAAAATAATAAGATAGCGAATTAGCTACCCGTTGTTTATAATACTTTTTAAGACAATAACTGTCTTTGGTCAAAAAATATTTTTTACCAACAATATTGTTAGTGTCAATCAGATTAATTTTATTATAATTACATGACAATTCATGTAAAGTCAAATTTAACTTATACCTAAGGTTGTTTTCTGCTTGTGACAAACTGTGACTATAGGGGAAGGTAAACAATATAATTTCATTTACTTGTAATAATCTTAACGTTTTAACATATTCATTTAGCTCATTTTCATTGACATTTCCTCTATTCCCAATTAAAATTATCAGATTTGAGTTGTGGTTATATTTATATTTTTCTATTTTTGGCATCAACTCACGCAGACTAGAATTGGGCATACAATTATTTATGAGCCGGCATCCAGTGTTCATACCTACTCTTGAACCCATATGCTTACCAATTTCATCGCTGAACATAACATAATTTGTTTCATTTACACTATCACCAGACAAGACATTCAAACTGTCTGACATTTCTGGTAATGATGAAGCAGTACAAACCGGCATTGGCTGTTTTGTGAGTTGACAGTCACATGCTGTGTCAATATTTGACTCAACACACTCTAGGTTGCTGTGGCTCAATTTGAGCAATTCATCCATCGCCAATATATACTCCTTCATCATGTACTGAGACTGTTCATAACGGCCACTGATAGTAATTAGTGAAGTCTCAAGGCTGGTGATTTTTGTTTGCAGGTCCTTTATTTCAGATTGATATGTTAAGCTGTTTATTGATGACGACGCGGTGGCCGAGTTGGTAGTGTCCCTGCCTGCGAAGCTAGCGGTCGCGGGTTCGAGTCCCGGTAAGGGCAAATATATGTGTGATGAGCACGAATATTTGTTCCTGAGTCATGGATATTTCTATCTATATAAGTATTTATTTCTCTATATAAGTATGTATATCGTTGTCTAGTACCCATAACACAAGTTTCGAGCTTAATTTGGGGCTAGGTCAATTTGTGTGCAATGGTCACTAATATTGAAGTCTTCAAAGGGGGGGGTGTTCAACAGTGGACGTCTTCCGACTGATGATGGTGATTATGGTGAATGTCTTCCGGTACCTACAGGGGCCTACCCCTCTAGATGGACCGACGAAATCGTAAGAGTTGTAGGGAGACGATGGATGCAAATGGCTTTGAGCCAATCGTGGTGGTGTTGAAAGGGGGAGGTCTATGTTCAGCAGGGGACATCTTCCGGCTGATGATGATGATGATGATGATGATGAATCTATCTATACTAATGTATAAAGAGATAAGATTTGATTCTTTGTTTGTTCTGGATAATCTTAAAATCTATTGAACCGATTTTGATGAAATTTGGAATAGAGTTTACTAGGTAAGTACTTACTTTCGCTTTTTTATCCTTTTTCGCCATTTTCTAGAAAATCCCAAAGTATGTTTTGAACAAAATGTATGTAATGAAACAACTATATAATATATTTTGTAAAAAAGGCGTGTAGAGTTACCAAAATTTATTCCCAGTCTATTTGTTTTTGGCATTTGGTGTCAATGTGTCATTGACGTGTGTACAGACGCTATATCGAAAATCTATCGATAGAAACGTAATCTCAAAAATTAATATCGATAGAAATTTCATCAAAACAAAAGAGCTTAAAGTGCAAGTACTTATTTGTCCTGTGGCTGTTTTTTTTATCGTAGAATAAGCGATCGGTGCTTTTACTCGTTTCATTTTGGTTACCTAGTTGGTAAACTAACTTAGTTGGTAATACTAACTAACCTATTTTGCTTCTCTGCTGGGGCCACACTCAGGTCAACGTCAAGGGAAATGTCAATGCCTATCATTGCGATATATATGGCGTTAATTATTAACGCAATTATGTGAGTGGCTACACTAGAACGGTCAACTTGAATGCAACGAAACTTCAATAGTAAACTTTCTTCTCTCTTTCTTCAATAAATGTAGTGTGACCGCTTCAGCACTTTAATTCTCGCGTTA
This sequence comes from Opisthograptis luteolata, assembly GCA_931315375.2. Lineage (NCBI taxonomy): Eukaryota > Metazoa > Arthropoda > Insecta > Lepidoptera > Geometridae > Opisthograptis > Opisthograptis luteolata. Next base: position 4,166,664 of record OV928061.1, read on the forward strand.
ATCTTTTTATGTTCCGCCACTTGAGTTATCGGCTAATGTCAAACGCCAATGTAAATGCCGTTGTCAAATTATCGCGTTAAGTCGTGGCCACACTTATGTCAAACGTCAATCATCTCGCTATTTAACGGCATTTTCCGTTAGTGTGGCCCCAGCATTACGCTTAGGCGTTAACGATTGTAGAAAAGTATACGTTTGCGGCTTGACTAGACTATCATTGCTTCAAGTTTCGAGGTCAACTATCGATAGCAAAACAATCGATAATTGCGCAACACTAGATTAATTTGTAAATATGTATATCTAATGCTTATGCCTAGGGCGTACTCGCGACTATACACTTTACGTTTATAGAGTTAAAGATTAAATTCGTTAGAATGAAATTCGTTCTGTCAAGTTAAGTAAGTCCGATTACAAATAGGTTAAACAAAGTTTAAGGTTATTTTACCAAATAGGTTAGTGTTTTTGGCGTAGGAATAATCTACATTCTTATTAATAACTAATTGCGCCTCGCGGTTTCACCCGCGTCTTCCCGTTATCCAGCAGGAACCTTTTTCCGGGATAAAAAGTAGCCTATGTGTTAATCCAGGGTATAAGCTATCACCATTCCAAATTTCATTCAGATCCGTTCAGTAGTTTTTGCGTGAAAGAGTAACAAACATCCATCCATCCATACTCACAAACTTTCACGTTTATAGTGTTAGTAGGATATGATATACAAGCTATCTCCCCGGTTTTGCACGGGTAGGTATGTGGTGAAAAGGGTCTTGAGCTCATAAAAAATCCCATAGAAAAAACAAGTCTTTCATTTTTACCCGAATTTTCAAATTGTCCAGGATTATTTTCCTATTTTTCTCTCTCTGAAAACCTTGTTTCTGTATGGTTTGTAGGACACATTTTCTAGTGCTCGCCTGGCTAGCTACCAGCCTCGAGTTAACAATCTGTCACCGAGCACCTATCGGTGTGTTCCGGCAGCCTCGCTTGAGAGCCAGTTCCCAATCCAGGTGTAGCGTGGCGCCACTTTCGACGAAATCGTCACTAACATCAGATGACTTTAGAATTAGGTTTTATAACGGGATAATTACCATGAATTTGTTTTTGTTTGAGTTCTCGATATTTCGTGATCATGGCGCTTGCAACAGTGCCGAAATATCGAGAACTCAAACAAAAACAAATACATGGTAATTATCCCGTTATAAAACCTAATTCTAATGTTTTCGACCATGGTAGTTTAAAACAGTATATCAGATGACTTGTGGGTAAACGCAACCCTGTTATAAGTAAAAAAATTAATAAATTAGATAGGTAACAGAAGAATTGAAGGGAATCTTTTCATCCACCATTTTTGATTTCAAATATAATTATTTAGTTTGTCAAAACCTGACTTTTGGTAAATAAAACACTTCAGTATTATGAAATACGAGTTACATTTTACAACATTTATAAATGAATAAGTAAGTAGGTACATTTCAAAGGTAAAAATGCTGATTAATAGTTAAGGCGAAGCCTTAAGTTGAAAAATAAATCTGAGCCTGGCAATAATAAAAACAAATGACTTTGGGTTTGTCAAGTATTTATATTATTGGCTCCTGAAGCTGCAGTTATTTGTAATTTGCAGGTTTTTTTTGGAAATAATGTTTTTTTTTGATACTTTTTGGTCAGCTAAGGGCGAGAAATAAAAAAATAATAATCTGTCAGCTCCAGTCTCTGTGGCCACAAACCAACTGCCACTTCACTCCACTCCTTTACTAAGTCATCTGCGTTTAACAAATATACAGGTTGATTATTTGACACAAATATTTTTTTACCTAGAATTTGCTTGCTCCATGATTAACTAACGCCATCTTCTTTATAAATTACCTGTCGTAAAACTTCCAATTACGATTATTACTAGCTGTTCCCCACGGTTTCACCCGCGTGGGCTACAGTTTATCGCGACAAATAGTATCTTCCCCAGGGTTCAAACTATCTCTGTACCAAATTTCATTAAAATCGGTTCAGCAGTTTAGGCGTGAAAGCATAACAGACAGACAGACAGAGTTACTTTCGAATCTAGATATATTATATACTCGTAACTCAAAGGTGAGACTGACTGACTGACATAGTGATCTATCAACGCACAGCCCAAACCACTGGACGGATCAGGCTGAAATTTGGCATGCAGGTAGGTGTTATGACGTATGCATCCGGTAAGAAAGGATTTTGATTAATTCTACCCTCAAGAGGATAAAATAGGAGATGAAAGTTTGTATCAAACTTTGTCAATTTTAAACCGAAACTGAAACTTTGCATGCATAAAGCTGTAGCCCACCCGGGTGAAACCACGGGGAACAGCTAGTTTATATATAAGTAGGGATTTTTAACTTTTGTTCTATGCTTGGATCGTCACAGTAGCGCCACCGCAGCGCTTGCACGATGTGTAATCAAACAGGTGTTTGGATTTCAAATTGTGTGACTTCGCCTTAACACCCACATACATAAACAATGTTAAAGGTGTACCCATCAGCATATTCACAAAGTGCTTCAGACATTTCAACTCAGTGCGTGTGTGAAGTGAATTGTATCGTAAAGTAGAATTAAAATCAGTGATAGTTTTATAATTAGATATCAAATAATTAGGTAAGTAATTATTTTAGGCGCCCCGCGGTTTCACCCGCGTCTTCCCGTTATCCCGCAGGAACCTTTTTCCGGGATAAAAAGTAGTAGTGTTAATCCAGGGTATAAGATATCTCCATTCCAAATTACATTCAGATCCGTTCAGTAGTTTTTGCGTGAAAGAGTAAATAATGCCCGCACAATCACATACATAGGCTCTGACCTAACTAGGTCTCCCTGTATCTAGGGTATCAGAAACTACGAGGATCGGGGATCCACAACATCCAGACACAGAACAAATACTTGCGCTTTTTTTTTTCAGTGCACAAATTTTTGTCCTGTAGCGGGAATCGAACTCGCGACTTTACGCTTCACAGTCGGCTATCCGCCCATTGCGCCACATCGATCGTCAACAACAACAAATAAACATCCATCCATCCATACTATTCCATACTCACAAATTTTCACGTTTATAATGTTAATAAAATAAGATAGGATTTTTTTATACTTATATCACTAATGAGAGCTTTATTTCTATTTTTTCAGTGCAGGAAAGATAAGTGGATGTGAAACGTCTTTGCCCACATTTCTTTAAAGACTAGCAACATTTTTTTGCTCAGAAAAATGGGTTTTTTGGAAGACAGGGCCTTTGAAGATGTCCCCACGATTCCGGAGTATTTTAGTGGAAAAACTATATTTATCACGGGAGGCTCTGGTGAGTATTTTTTTCTACTACTTACAGGGTATAGTTTGATCCCAAGTCACCTGATGCTAAGTGACGATGGTGGTCGAAGATGGCGCCACGCTACACCTGGACTGGGAACTGGCTCTCAAGTGAGGCAGCTGGAACACACCGATAGGTGCTTGGCGACAGATTCTTAACTTGTTGGTAGCTAGCCAGGCGAGCACTAGAAAATACCCTACCACCAAGCTATGGTTTCATCACGATGTTTTCCTTCACCGAAAGCTCAAGCTCATTGTAGGATTCGAACCCACGACCTAAGGATCGCAAAAATATAAGTAACAAGCTGCGCCCCGCGGTTTCACCCGCGTGGACTACACTTTATTGCGATAAAAGTATTCTATGTCCTTCTCCAGGCCTTAAACTATCCCTGTACCAAATTTCATATAAATCGGTTCAGTAGTTTAGGCGTGAAAGCGTAACAGACAGACAGACAGAGTTACTTTCGCATTTATATATTAAGTAGGGAGTAGGGATAAGGGATTCATAGTTCATAATGACAACATGGAAGTGGGTATACAGATACGTCTACCCGTTATAATATCAACAATCCTACCCGCAGAAACTTTTAGCATTCACATGTTCGTAACGCTGCCGAAATATCGAGAACTCAATCAAAAACAAATGCTAAAAATCTCGTTTCAAAACCTAAATCTAAATAACTCCGATGGCTCAGCCACCCATAGTGAGTCTTGGCCTCCGAAATGAGTGAGCGCCACTCCTATCTTGAGCGATTTCAGCCCAGTTCAGAGTTTGGAGTTCGCGTAGATCCGCATCCACCACGTCCCTCCAGCGGTATCTAGGGCGTCCGACCGGCCTACGGCCATTCGCTCGTCCCAAATAAGAACGCTTTGCCGCCCGATCCTCCCCCAAGCGTACTACGTGACCAAGCCAACACAGTCAGTGCAATTAATTCTTATTCTTGTTAATTATTCCTCAGGTTTCATGGGTAAAGTTCTTATAGAGAAACTCCTGTATTCCTGCACTGAGTTAGACCGGATCTACCTTCTGCTTCGATGCAAGAAAGGCGTCAAGTCAGAGGACAGACTAGCTGATCTGCATTCTTCACATGTAAGCATTGTTTTTATTATCACCAACCAAATGGACAGATTGTTAACCAAATGGGGCAGACTGGCAACCAAATGGGGCAGTCTGTCTACCAAATGGGCCAAAGCGTTAACCAAATGGGGCAGACTGTCACCCAAATGGGGTAGACTGGCAACCAAATGGGGCAGACTTTCAACCAAATGGGTCAGACTATCAGCTAAATAGGGCAGACTGTCAACTAAATAGACATTATTAGAAAGGTAACTTGATCGAGAGTTGTTTTAGCTACAATTGTCGGAAGCTTGTAATATTTTTTATAATATTCTATTGGTGTTAAGGAGATTGGAACGAGCTTAGCTAAAGTTTAAAAATAAACACACGTTTTTTCGTACCAAATCTGACTTTGGCTTGAAAGTGAAAAACTATGTATAGAATACAGATACATAACAGATTGTAATAATTATAAGTGACATGGCTGATTTTAATGAAATTTGCCTAATTGTACTTTTAATTATTTTAACACGTCAATGACCTCTGCTCTAAATAAAGTCAACACATTCTTTTGTTTAAATTAATGAGGCGAGTCGTAAGCCACAATTAAAGTGCTATAAAAAGAACAATAGGTTATCACTTTGAAAACGTCAAACTTAAAACTAGCTACGCCTGTTCCAACCTCCTTACGCCAGCAAAAGAACAGGCAAGAAACGCCCGGCAGGTCATTTTTGGGCGCGATCACATTTACTTACAATTTTCTTATTATTAATTGATCGAATTGGAGCAAGTTGTCGAAAATCCTAAGCTTTTTGTCCTACGAATTGTCTGATATTTTATAAAACCTAAAGAAGCTTATTGGATGTTCACACAGACACCAGGTTCGAATCCTTTCGGCCCCGCACCTATGACTTAATAAGTTATGTGCGGATTTACTATAGCTTAAAACGGTGAAGGAAAACATCGTGAGGAAACCGGCATGTCCAAGAACCGCAACATTTAAAGGCATAAGACATCTAGTAGGTCCCATTAAGATCTACAAAAAAGTCCGCGAGAGCATATGTCTAACTATTATAGTTATGCCACAAAAAGTGATCTTATATTTAAAAGAAATAATTTTAATGCAGCCGCTAGAAAAGGCTCTTAATTTGTATCTTGGTATTATTCGTTATCAAAATAAATTACTTTTTTATCAAAACTGCTTCAATACCTTTTTAAAACTTTTGGAATTATTCAATTCGGACATTCGATTCGAAAGATATCACGATTTTAAAAATGTAAGTAGTAGAAAAATGTTGCGTTGTAGCCTCATGCATGTAGGCGTCACTGGGGTACGGGCCGTACGGGAGGAAGGATTTGTGTGTATTATAATTTTTAATTTAGAAATTTATTTTAAATATCCGTGCGAAGCCGGGGCAGTCCACTAGTATTGAAATAAAACGGTATTTCATAATATAATATTATTTACATTTTTTCCAGTGTTTCGACAGATTGCGACGTGAAAGGCCGAATGTGTTCGAATCCAAAGTGTTTGTGATCCCCGGCGACGTTATGGAGATGGGTCTAGGTAATGAATACAAGTTAGAGACCTAGAAACGTAAGCTATTGACCTAATTTCAGTAGAAGCAGGTTACAGGCCACAAGCACGTCCGGTGAGGTACGCAAAAAAACGCAGAAAACAAAACTTAATCAGCTGTTCCCAGCAGTTTCACCCGCGTGGGCTACAGTTTATCACGATAAAAAGTGCCCTATGTCCTTTCTCAGGCTTTAGACTATTACTGTACCAAATTTCATTCAAATCGGTTCAGTAGTTCAGGCGTGAGACACACAGAGAGAGTTACTTTTGCATATATTAAAGTAGTAGGGAAGTAAGGATAAGCTATCTATCCACTGTTTGTCTTATTAGTGATTGAAATTTCACATTACTTCTATGGAGCTTACGTCAAATTTCTATCTTTACATTATAGGACATTTATTCTTCTTAATATCTCATCATCATCATTATCAGCCTTTCACGTTCCCACTGCTGGGACTCTGGCCTTCTCTCAGAGAGAGAGTATGGGCTGTAATCTAGCACGCGGGCCCAGTGCGGGTTGGTAGATGTCGCATGCCCTTGAATGTTGCAGTTCTTTGGCATGCCGGTTCCTTCACGATGTTTTCCTTCACCGTTTTGAGCGATGGCAAATCCGCACATAACTTATTAAGTCATAGGTGCGGGGCCGAGAGGATTCGAACTCGGTGTCGGCGTCTTGTAAGTCGCACGCCTAACCGTTCTGCCACCATCGCTCTTTATCTCTTAATATCTAATCTACCAAATCTAATAGGTTTCCGCGACGCTTGAGTAAATCCACATTTAGCATCATGGGTTCCCCTACTGTTATAGGACAATGTGTGTATTGATAGGTTATTAGGTAATAATGGCCGCATCCGTATATCAAGATCGAACTGATAACAGTTTTATCAATAAACAAAAAAATACTAACTGAGATGACGTGACGACCCAAAGTGAGTGTTGTCCTCCGATAACAAAAGACGCTACTCCGCTCTGTCCCGCGCCGCCTCCCGCCAGTCCTCCGCCTGCAGTGAGCGCAAGTACATAGTGACTTCGTCTCTGCAGCGATACCTGGGACACTCGCGCGTCACATGTATGCTCGTTTGACCGCACGATCCTCTCACATTCTTTCAAGGTGGCCGAGCCAGCGAAGTTATATTTAGTTTCTTCATTTTTAGGAATATCTGACGATGATCGCGCGCTTTTGATAAACAAAGTCGACATTGTATTTCATGTCGCCGCAAGTGTTAGGTAAGTGTCTATTCAAAAACAATTTAGATACTTCTTACAGGGTAGCCTTTGACCACAAGCACCTGATGCTAAGTGACGATGTGATCGAAGATGGCGCCACTACACCTGGACTGGGAACTGGCTCTCAAGTGAGGCTGCCGGAACTCACCGATAGGTGCTCGGCGACAGATTCTGGGCTTGGTAGCTAGCCTGGTAAGAATTTGAAAACGTCTTACTACCAAGCAGTAGTGTGCAGACATTACTGTGTTCCGTATTAAAGGGCAATGTTTCCAGTGACATTACAGGGCGTAGAGATGTAACATGTAATATGTGAGGGTGACGAGCGCAGTGCATTGCCGCGCGGGATTGCGAACTGTTCAAGTACAAAATTCTGGATGCTAATTCGCAGATCACTGTACCTAATCTATTATTCATTTTAGGTTCGACGATACCCTAAAGTTTGCATCTACCTTGAACCTCAGAGGGACTAGAGAAGTTATGGAGTTGGCTAAAGAAATTAAGAACTTATCAGTAAGTAAATTCAATTTGAATCATTTATTGCATTGATATGTAGTTTGTATAGGTACATGAGATCTTAGTGGTTAAGATTAGCTAACATATTATGGACTCGAATAGGGTATAGAAATCTAGGAGTGGACCGAGTAATAATTGTTATCAAACCCAAATACGATGATATTTATTTAGTTTGAAATACCTACGCCTGTTCCAACCACCGGCAAAAGAACAGTCAAGAAGTAGCCAGCAGTCATTTTTTGGGTGCAATCACTTTAAAAAATGTTTTGCTTCTTATGCTGAGGCCACTTTAACGGGAAATGCCGTTCAATAGCGCGATGATTAACGTTTGACATAAGTGTGGCCACGACATTGGACAACGGCATTCACGTTTGACGTTAGCCGATAATTCAAGTGCATTCACGTTGACCGTTCAAGTGTAGCCACTCACATAATAGCGTTAATAAATAATAAATGCAATATTTATCGCGATGACATTCTCTTTGATTATTTTGACTTTTTTTTTTATTTTATTAATATTCCCTTTAACCTGTATTATTTTTGCTAATTTTATTGTAATTGTGCATGTTAAATATTTTATAAATCATTAATTTTTCTGTGTGGTAAATGTAATTGGTGTTTCTCGTTTTGAACACAATAAAATAAATTTAAATTTAATTTAACTAGTTTTATAAAGCTTTTCCGACGAGTCTTTCCGTTTTATTTCAGTCATTGGTCCATGTGTCGACTTCCTACTCGAACACCAACCAGGACCCCGTGGAGGAGGTCATGTATCCCCCCCACGCGAACTGGCGGGACATACTTGACATCTGTCGGGAAGTCGATGAGCATACCGTCCGGGTGCTCACTCCTAAGTAAGTCACGTACTATCTACACTTCACTTCAAATATATGAACACGTAATTGAACTTTTTTGGCGGCAATTGAACTGTCACCATGAAAATTTGATTTTTATTCCCAAATCTTGTGTTTCTTCCAGTGATAATGTGTTATATTTGTGAATTATTAACCATTATGTGTTCGTTCATTTGTACGAGTGTGGGAAAGTGAAATAAAGTTGTGAAAGTGACTTTCCTAGAGGCTCCAAAAAAGTCCGTGTGAAGTTTAAGACAAGTAAAGTAGTTTACTTATACACTATCCTCTTTGACCCGGCATGTTGCCGGATCCATCATCATCATCATCCATCATTAATACTTGATTCAACTCTCTGAGTTTGAAATATTTAATACTTGACACTGGCAAATACACTAAAATTGCTACATCTGGCGCAACGCTTTACGAATCTTTATTTTCAGGATCCTAGGATGTCTTCCCAACACATATACGTTTACGAAACAGCTGGCTGAGCACGTGGTGTACGAGCACCGGGGCCAGCTGCCTGCTGCCATCTTCAGACCTTCAATTGGTACGTCAAAGGGGAGGAAAACTTTATTTCCCGCTAGGTGGCGCATGATCGACTGTACCTAGGTATAGATTATTTCTACGATTTTTTTACTTATCCTAATAATAGTTACACGCAATATTAATTTGGCATTAGCTTTTAGGCATAATTTTAAAGCTTGTCAACTAAAAGCATAATAATTGATAGCAATCCTTTCGGCCCCGCACATATGACTGAAGTTATGTGCGGATTTGCCATCGTTCAAAACGGTGAAGGAAAACATCGTGAGGAAACCGGCATGCCCAAGAACCGCAACATTCAAGGGCATGCGACATCTACCAACCCGCACTGGGCCAGCGTGGTAGATTACGGCCCATACTCTCTCTGAGAGAAGGCCTGAGTCCCAGCAGTGGGAACGTGAAAGGCTGAACTGATGATGTGATGTGATGTGATACTAATTTAAGGCCTAGATATATATACTTACGCATAATAATGATTAAGCATAATTTTATATGTATGCCAAAAACAATTATGTCAAAATATTACTATGCTCAAATAAAACCCCTAACTCGCTATGCCGAATTAAATAATAAAAAATAAGGTTAGTCGATAAAAAGGGATCCATGATCTACACCTTGATTTGACCTATATAACATCTTTTAACTACAAGTCTAATTAGCCCTCAGAATTTGCAAGTTGAAGTGGCAATGGGCAGGCCACATCGCTCGACGAACCGATAACCGATGGGGAAGAAAGGCTCTCGAGTGGCGACTACGAACCGGAACACGTTCTGTAGGTAGGCGTCCCACTAGGCGAACCAACGACATTGTAGGAGTCTCAGGGAGCCGATGGATGCAAATGGCTAATAGCTGTTCGTGGTGGTGTTCAAAGGGGGAGGCCTATGTTCAGCAGTGGACTTCTTCCAGCTGGTGATGATAATAATTAGCTTAGGTTATGTTTTTAATGAAACCGTTTCTCTTTTAGTAATTTCAAGCATGGATGAACCGTTTGGTGGATGGATAGAGAATTTCAATGGACCAGTCGGTTTGCTGGTTGCTAGTGGCAAAGGTAAGACTGTCTTAGTTTATTTTATAGTTTAGAATTTCCCTTTGAGATTTTTTTACTAAGTACTTACAGGGTAGCTAGCGTTCACCTGCTGCACAAGTCACCTGATGTTAAGTGACGATGTGGTCGAAGATGGCGCCATGCTACACCTGGATTGGGAACTCTCAAGTGAGGCTGCCGGAACACACCGATAGGTGCACGGCGACAGATTCTTAACTCGAGTGCGGTAGCTAGCCAGGCGAGCACTAGAAAATGCCCTACCATCAAGCTGTGGTTTCATCACGATTCCTTCACCGAAAGCTCAAGTTGAGTATAGGATTCGAACCCGCGACCGTATCATCGCTTCAAAATACTACTATTGAGTACTATTTATCAAACGCTCTAAACGTCGCCCTCTTCCCTCTCATATGGTCGAGGAGAGCAATGGCTGGCACATGCGTCAACTCGTGAACGGGTGCTGCTTGTGGGGTCTGGTCTGCTTTGGTTGTGATCCCGCAACTCGTTAATATTCATGTTCCCATATCCCAATGTGTACAACCAAACAAGAGAAATCTTCTTATTAGTAAAGCTAAATAAAAAAATCGGACTATTAGATGACAAAAAAAAAGCTTGGGATTTTAGTGAACTTGCTCCAATTCAATCAATTAGTAATAAGAATAAAATTGTCAATGTGATCGCGCCAAAAAAATTACCTGCCGGGCGTTTCTTGCCTGTTCTTTTGCCGGCGTAAGGAGGTTGGAACAGGCGTAGCTAGTTTTAAGTTGACGTTTTAAAGTGATCACAATGTATCCTATTAAATAAAAAAGTTTTGAGTTTGAGTTTGAGTTTGATGAAGGGAAACATCGTGCACGAGGAACCCAGCATGTCCAAGAACCACAACATTCAAGTGCATGCGACTTTACATGTGACGTTATTGATGGATGTACCGTTGTTACCTTTGTCAGGCATCATGAGGAGCTGTTACACGGACCCTGACCTCGTCTCCGATTACATGCCGGTAGATGTCTCCATCAAGGCATTGATTACTGCCGCTTGGGCTAGAGGTACCAAGAAGTAAGTTTAGTGTGTTTTGTGAATCTAACGTTTTTACAGTACCTCTAGTACAAGTTATGAAAACGATAAAAGTTTTCGTAAACGTCGACGTTTACCACCGCCGACTTGTCAAAGTGGCAACTCGATCTGCTTAAATTCAAAAAGTAACTCTATAACATTGTTGGAATATGATTATAACGATTTAAAATAACCCGTATTAACGATTTTAGTTCCTCCAAGTCTCGGTAAGATTCGCTGAAAAAAATATGTATGGATGGAAACGAAAACTTTTCTCGTTTTCAAAACTTGTACTAGGGGTTACTGAAATTCAATTAACTTAACGTTTAGGAATTACAAACATATTTTTAATCCCTACTAGTAGGGATCTACTTCATATTATAAATGCGAAAGTAACTCTGTCTGTCTGTCTTTCACGCCTAAACTACTGAACCGATTTAAACGAAATTTGGTTCGGAGTTAGTTTGAACCCTGAGGAAGGACATAGGATACTTTTTATCGCGATAAACTGTAACCCGCGCGGGTGAAACCGCAGGGAAAAGTCAATTATCTATAAAGATTAAATTCTGTTTTTTTTTTGTTGTTAAAGCGGCAACAGAAATACATCATCTGTGAAAATTTCAACTGTCTAACTATCACGGTTCACGAGATACAGCCTGGTGACATACGGACAGCGCAGTCTTAGTAATATAGGCTCCCGTTTTACAAAACCGAATTGAAACCACTCTCTCATGCTAGGGCTACACTAAGGTCAACGTCAAGGGAAATGTCAATGCCTATCATCGCGATAAACATTGCGTAAATAATTAACGCAATTATGTGAGTGGCTACACTTGAACGGTCAACGTGAATGCACTTGAGTTATCGGCTAACGTCAAACGCCAATGTGAATGCCGTTGTCAAATGTCGCTTCCACACTTATGTCAAACGTCAATCATCGCTCCATTTAACGACATTTCCCGTTAGTGTGATCCCACCATGATGCTGGGGCCACACTAACGGGAAATGCTGGGTGTAGCCACTCACATAATTGCGTTATTAATTAACGCAACATTTATCGCGATGATAAGCATTGACATTTTCCTTGTCGTTGATCTTAGTGTGGCCCCAGCATGAGAGAAGACCTGTGTCCCAGCAGTGGGGACGTAATAAGCAGCTGATGATGATGATAATGATGATGAGTCCCACTTTTCTTACAGATTGGAGCCAACTGATGACATCCCCATCTACAACTGCTGCTCAGGCTCCTTGGTCACCGTCACTATGGGTGAAGTGATAGAGATGGGCAGACAGATATCAGATAAAATACCTCTAGACAATGCTCTTTGGAGAGTTGGTGGTGGGCTTACGACGTCCGCTACTTTACATTATATAAAGGTAGACAGTATACATGCAACATTAGTTATTTTTTTGGCTAATCGAAGAATCGATTTAATTGGTCGAAATAATCGATTTTTTGAATCGATTTTAAAAATACACACTCGAACAATGAATCGATTTCTTGAAAGTTGAGATTTGTTTGTCTTTTGTCTTTCTAGTAAGAATGAAACCATATTACTTTTACGCCTGTTCCATCAACCTCCTTACGCCGGCAAAAGAACAGGCAAGAAACGCCCGGCAGGTAATTTTTTGGCGCGATCACATTGACAATTTTATTCCTATTACTAATTGATTGAATTGGAGCAAGTTCAATAAATCCCAAGCCTTTTTTGCCATCTAAAGTCCTAAGACAACAACCGGGACCGACGTTTATATTTTACCTTATTTTCAGGTGCTTTTTTTACATTTACTGCCAGCCATTTTAGTTGACACAATTCTATGGATTCTTGGAAGGAAACCAATGTAAGTTTTTGCTAAATGTAATAGCTAAAGAAAGGTTGCAATCTTAACAATCGTCGTTTTAATATAATTATGGAATTATTATTAGACCAAGACTTTGAGCCCTTTAAGAAAAATATTAAATCCTACTTAATATTATAAACAAGTCGCACCCGCGTCTTCTATAATAAGTAAAGTCTATGTCTTAATCCAGGGTCCAGCTATCTCCATTCCGAATTTCATTCTGATCCGTTTAGTTGTTTTTGCGTGAAAGAGTAACAAAAGTTTGAAAGTTTGAAAAATGTTTTAAAGTTTGTGAGTATGGATGGGTGGATATCCATTAACGTTTATAATATTAGTAGGATTTCGTTCTATAAAGTGCATGCTTAGATACATTGTCTAACTCTTTATTTCTTTTCCAGGCTAGTCAAGATCCAAAGACGAATTTACACAGCGAACCTGGCTCTTCTGTACTATATCACTCAACAATGGACCTTCGACAACAAAAACTTCATCGCTCTCAGATCCAGTATAAAAGAGCAGGACAAGTATGTACTGTCAATACTTATTTTATGTTGCAATTGACGATAAATAAAATAAATAACTAGCGGGGACCATTGCACACAAATTGACTTAGCCCCAAATTAAGCTCGAAACTTGTGTTATGAGTACTAGACAACGATATACATACTTATATAGATAGAAATATCCAAGACTCGGGAACAAAATGTACTCGTGCTCCTCACACACATATTTGCCCTCACCGGGATTTGAACCAGGGACCGCTAGCTTCATTAATTAGCTGCGCCCCACGGTTTCACCCGCGTCTTCCCGTTATCCCGCGAAACCTTTTCCGGTATATAGGAAGTAGCCTATGTGTTATTCCAACAAACATCCATCCATCCATACTCACAAACTTTCACATTTATAATATTAGTAGGAGGAAGTAGGATATCCTACTTATTTGTACCCGAGTCTTGGATATTTCTATCTATTTATGTATTTATTTCTCCATTTAAGTATGTATATCGTTGTCTAGTACAGTCAGCGACAAAAGTAGCTGATCGTTCTCGATTTTCCAAATGTGTTTCAAATCAGTAATTATTATTGTTTTTTTTTACATTTTACATGGTATCATTTTGACCACAACATAACACACCTGATTTGATGTGATGATGAGGTCAAAAATTGGTGTCTAAGATGATGAGGATATTAGAAAAAAGTGTGATTGTTGAGCGACTTTTGTCGTTGACTGTACCCATAACACAAGTTTCAAGCTTAATTTGGGGCTAGGTCAATTCGTGTTCAATTGTCCCCAATATCTATTTATATAGGACAAGTAATTTCACTTGAGATTTTGTTGAAAAAACGTAGGTAGGTACATAATGACCGAAGGAGTTGGAAGGAGTTGCTGACTTTATGGAGTTTAGTACCTAAGTGTAATTTTAACAATAAGTTTTCTATTGTAAACAGAAAACAGTTCTACTATGAAATTGAGACTGTGGATCCAGAACAATTCCTAATGAACGCCTGCATAGGCGCCAAGAAATACCTGCTGAAGGAGAAAGACGAAGACATGCCTAAAGCCAGGGCCCATCATAACAGGTAAAAATCTAACTGAGATGTCGCAACGACCCAAAGTGAGTGTTGTCCTCCGATAACAAAAGACGCCACTCCGCTCTGTCCCGCGCCGCCTCCCGCCAGTCCTCCGCCTGCAGTGCGTGCATGTACATAGTGACTTCGTCTCTGCAGCGATACCTGGGACACTCGCGCGTCACATGTATGCTCGTTTGACCGCACGATCCTCTCACATTCTTTCAAGGTGGCCGAGCCAGCGAAGTTTGTGCGCTTTTATCTCGCCGATGACATTCGGCTCAGCCACCACTCGTGTTTTTTTTTATCATGACAGGTAACATTCTATTAAGAAGAGCAGGTATTTTACTTGATGGTAAATGTCTTTCAGCAAATTTGGTGTAGAAAAACATGGTGAAGAAACCGGCATGTTGGACATGCCGGTTATAATACCCACCACGTTATAATATCATCATTTAGGGTTATGCAAAAGTACTAATATAATTATCTCGTTTCGTCTGTTTGTTTGTTAACTTTTCATGCCTAGATAGCTGAACAGATTTTGGTGAAATTTGGTATGGGCATAGTTTGAATCCTGGGGAAGGACATAGTATACTTTTTATCGCGATAAACTGTAGTTCACGTGATAGAGCTGAGCTAAGCCATTGTCATAAATTTAGCTTGTTTTGTTTTAAAATTAAGTACGCAAATGTTTAAGATCCTTTCTATTGCTTTTATTTTTGTTACTTTTCCAGATTGTGGGTATTAGACAACGTCGTTAAGATCTCCTTCTACGGTTTTCTAATCTGGTGGGTGATCAAGCTAAGCAGTGTCCAGAAGTTGTTAAGCTTGGTGATTTGACTTGTTAATGAAAATATTTAGTTCATGTATCTTTAATCAACTCTTAATACGGATTTCTTGACAGTAAAACTTTTATAATTTAGATACGTTTTTGTTTTATTTGATCCTGAAAGTTTAGTTTTGTGGCGTCAACATCTTCCCCGGCAGTGAATGGTTCGGTTTTGGTTCAGTTTTTATGCTGATTGTATTTCTAGTAATTCTTTGTTGTCGAAACAGATTAATTGTTAATTTAATGTAGTTGTATAAATAGTTTCCGTCTGATAATAAAACAAACATAAAATCTGTTTAATATTTGTAAATTAATTCGTTTCACTATCACAGAAAAAGACATTTGAATATCAATAATTGCAAACATTTGTCACTTTTTAAATTTATTAAATTAAATTCTCTACCTTCTACAATATTTACAAGTCAACACATTTTACAGTTTTCATAGAACAGCGCAAAATAAAACAAAATCGTGTTGTATATATTATGTACTAAACTGAAAAAACATTTTGTGGTTGGGACTACATTTAAATTATTCTGTCGTTTTCCATTCAAACTAAAAAGTTATTGTGCTTAATTTGGACTAAAAAAAATATCAGAAAACTTTGTACTTTTTCATTATTGTATAAAGTATGGTAACAAAAACTTTGCTCAAATATTTTTTTCTCTTTTGCGCCGTCTACGTAACAAGTGACGTAAAACACTTTGTTCCAAAAAATCTTAACACGTTCAAAAAGTATAGTTTAAGCATAATAACTTACTATTCTATAACATATAACTACGTTCAAGCAAGAAGACAATAACTACAATTCTACAACTTGTCACAACCTTTTCTTTTTTATTCGGCAAAATACGAAACATAGATACTTACCACAATTACATTAAAAATACATAAATATTTATTGAACGACATTGAAAAAAAAATGTTTATCTGTAATATACATAATTTTGATTTATTTATATACAATTATACAATTTATAAAGTATTAAATACATGTTTATTGATAAAACAACATGACTGTTAATTATTATACTTACTTAAATAAATAATGTTTAGACTACAAATTTCAATGAAGATTCAAAAAAAAAAAACGAAAATGTAACAAAAATTTTACACAACAAACGGAGAAAAACAAATTCAAATAGAAAATAAATTAATATCAAACATTTTGTACTTAATCATGTACATGAGATTCAAAAATATCACAAAAAATAATGAACCCAGCAATCTTTTAACAATCCCGAAGGAAATAGTAAATAGAAAGAGAGAACAATCCAAAATAAGTTAGAGAGACGTCTAGTTTGAAAAAAGAAAGAAATCACGTATTGATAATTATCTATTCTGTTGTGAATTTAGTAAAACTAAACTAAGTTTGACAGGACTAGAAGTATTGCTGTCCCTTTCAGAAACAGAAGTAAAGAAGACGGCAATATATTTAGACCATATCAAACTTAGTTTAGTATTTGAAAATGCAACACCATAATCAACGTAAATAGTTCGTATATAATTACATAAATATTTGTGGCTTTGTATTATATTTGTAGTAATAGACTCTAATCATAATAAAATAAGCATTTAAATACTAAAACTCAACTGGTATCTTATTAGTATTCCAATCACACCAAAATTGTCCAGCAATTTTGACCTAAATGCTTTTTATGCATAACTTTTTTGGCAACAGCGCACAGTCCCTCAAAGAGTTGATTTTGAACCTCTGTGTCAGAATTTAAGTATGCAGTATTAATTTTAACTTTACTACATTGGTCATTAAGATTAGAATTAGGTTTGGAAATAAGATAATTACCATGCATTTGTTTTTGTTCAAAAAAGTAGTAAAGCTAAAAACCGACTTCAGGTTCCCGTCGAGTTTTCTAAGATGCCATCAGCAGATCCTGTTTTCCTTATCACGGTACCACCCTTGGGATATATTCTTTCCAACAAAAAAAGAATCATCAAAATCGGTTCATCAACGAAGAAGTTATCCGATTAAAACAAATACATGGTAATCATCCCGTTTCATACCAAAAAAAAAATTCTGTACACAATTGATCCAAATTCCAATCAAAACTGATCTTTTCCTTTTGGTTCTTCTTCATCAAGCAACGTTCTCGTGTCGCTCCCGTTTCCTCAAGGACCTAGAAGAGGCTCTCACTGAAGCCCTTATGGAGGCCCTAGAGCTAATGGCTGAGGGTAAAGCCCTGATGAAATTATCTTCTTCTTTGATTGAAGCTCGCTTGGTGTAGCGTTCTTCGTTATCGGAGACTTGTGGCCTTTTCCTATGATCAAAAAGATTTTATTAGTCCAGATGCATGCTGAGTCAATGCCATTGAGATGGCGCTAAACTTCGGTAGTCTACTGTGCTATGTTTGGTTGACTAGCAGACGTGGGCCCTGATGTTAAGCGACGATGTGGAGCCTAGATTAGGAACTGCCTTTCAAGTAGGGCTGCCGAAACACACCGATCAGTGCTTGGTGACAGATTCTTAACTTGAGTAACGTAGCTCATTAGGTGAGCACTTGCAAAAAGCCCAAGCATGGTTTCATCACGATGTTTTACTTCATCGAAAGCTCAAGCTTATTGTAGGATTGAAACCAGAATCATTATCTGTCAATTAGAGACCCAGATTTAAATCTTGGCCGGGGATTCAAACCAACTTTTAGAAGTGGAACACCCTGCCAGGGTCTTTGTTTCCCGATAAGTATAATTTGGGAGCCTTCAAGTCGAGAGTGAATAGATCTTCTAGGCAAGCATGCTCCATCGTCGACCTCGTCATCACTTAGCATCAGGTGAGACTCGGGCCAAATCCTTACCTATTGCTAATAAAAGAAATCTGTCCTGTAGTTTTTCTTTATGCTCACAAAGTAGTGTTGACCACAATCACGGAATTATAACAGACGATGTAGTTGAAAGCGATGCTTGGTTACGTCTGGATTTGGAACTCAAGTGAGACTACCGAAACACCAATAGCTACTCAATCGCATCGTCAGTTAACATCATGTGAATTGTGATCCAACGCTACCCAGTAAGATATATGGAGCTTAGGTGATAACGTATCAGTAGTAAAAGACCTTACCTAGGGAAACAAGGGATGTCGGTCCACCGCTGGTCCAAGCCAAAGTTCTCCGCGTCCTGAAGAGTCTGAGGCATCTCCGTGTCCATGGTCTCTGGCAGCATCAGACAGAGTAGACCACCAGCTATTCCTAACGCTCCGAGGATGATCAGAGGTAGATCCGGGGAGATGTTAGCCTGGAACAAAGTGTTTGTGTCTTATGTGAAGCTTTCGATACTGTGGGCACAGACATTTTCAACAAAGAAAGCTTTTACTTAGTTACTAACTGTGTTATTTTATACAATACAAACGTTCAAGCTTATTTTCCGTGTTAAATTTATCTTAAATTTAACAGAAATTAAAAGAATCAAGCAATTTTAATGTAGGAGTACCTCAAGGTGCCCTTTTAGGACCTCTTCTATATCAACAACTCACTAGATGTTTACTTCTAATGTCTTGTCAAGTGTAAGTAAATTGGGGTTCACCAAGGTGATTTCCTATGCCCTCTTTTGTATACTAACGTTGTCGTAATAATACTGCTCATAAGGATAATTTTATTGATAGTATTAGAAGTAGTATTAATAAGAATAGTAGTTACCAAGTAAACGACGAAAGGCGCGACTATACTGGCGACGTAGCCCATGATATGTATGAGGGCAACGCCCTGCGCTCTGACAACAGTAGGTAAAAGCTCGGCTGCGTATTGAAGACCGATATTGTAGGAGATGTTGACAGCAAAGCGTCCGAGGATTGCGAGAGTGGCTGAAGGTGGGCCTGGAAGGAGGTACAGGGTTAAGAGTCTTTGACTTAGTCTGACTTAGATATCAAGACCTCTCGATACAGTAGGCTTGGCTACAATGCTGGTTCAGCTTATAATGGAGATGGAAGAATTCACGGATAAAAAATGGATAAACAGGCTTTTTATTGTTTACTCTTGCAATCGAAGACATATTATTACTAGTAACGTTTTGACCATTGATAAAGTTCAACAGACACATTAACCTCAAGCTGCTCACCTGTTATGAAATAAATATATAATTGGGACCAGGAGTCCTATAATCAGACAAAAAGTGTGTTAGGTCGCCTTCATGCACCGATAGGTGTCACTTGAGACCCAGTTGCCAATTTAGGAGTAGCATGGCATCACCTTAATCGTCTCTTGACATCATGTGTATTGTGGTCAAAGGCTACGAGTAAAACGAAAAATCTGGGTTAATAAAAAAAACTAGGTGAGGCCAAATTTTAACTGTTTCAGGTAATTTAGAAATATGGGTGTCAAACTTACCAACGGGTACAGCTGTGGCTAACAAACTGAAGATACCACTGATGACCATAGATCCACAAGCTAACCATCTTCTGCCCCATCTGGAAAAATAAGCTTAAGTCTTAAAACAAGAAAAAATCGCATGGTGGCAGAAATCCTCTGAGAGTCTGTATACCATCTCTTTACCAAACAGCGTGCAAGCAGTACTGTATTTTTACTTGATGATCAACGAGCAGAGGCCTGGAGCTGGCCTTGAGGTACTTGGCGCACCTGACTCTCAAGTAAGAGTGAAGGAAAATTCTGATAGGTATTTGGCAATAGATTGTCAGGGGTCAGGTCAAAGAGGTAATTAATTCATTATGTAGAGTGTAGACACATATTAACATAGCAGATAACAGCAAACTTGGCAGATCCATAATAATGAAGCTTACCTGTCCAGAACAGCTGTTAAGAAAGTATCAGCAGGCAGTTCCGTGGCCGAAGCAATAGTGAACGTGAGGAATATATCCAGCCCCAAAGACCCAACGTTCCTGACGTGACCATCGAAGACCAAAGAGATGGCCATCCAGATGACGATCAGCAGGATCGAGTTCCGGCGGAGGCGAGGTGTCTTGAACAGGTCCAAAACTGAGTAGCTTCGGGATTCTGATTCTGATTCCTTGATGGCTTTCAGGGAGGATTCCTGAGAAGAACAGTTTTGGGGTTAGTTTTGGTATGCAATCATGGAGTCTCTTGGTATAGTAACTGTTGAAATCCCTACTAATATCCCTACTCCCTTCTTCAATACTATAAATGTGAAAGTTACTCTGTCTGTCCGTCTGTCTCGCTTTCACGCCCAAACTACTAAATCAATTTAAATGAAATTTGGTACGGGGATAGTTTGAACCCTGCGGAAGGACATAGGATACTTATTATTGCGATAAACTTTAGCCCACGCGGGTGAAACCGCGGGGAACAGGTAGTAGTTAATAAATGTGCTTAGCGAATAATAGGTACTCTTATAAACTACAAAACCAATTTAAATGAAAATTGGAATGGAGATAGCTTACACACTTGATTAACCCATAGACTACAGGAACAGCTATCCCAAACGGGATAGCGAACGAGAAGATGCACTTGATAAACTGCTAAAACAAAAACCAATATGTATGGTAAATACGTCTATCCCGTTTAAAAACCAAATTCCAATGATAAAAGGTGTTTAATTACGAACGAATTTTGATATTACTAATTTTGAACTTCAACAGTTCACAATCCCGCGCAGCAATGCACTGCGCTCGTCACCCTCACATTTTACATGTTAAATCTGTACGCCCTGTAATGTCATTGGAGACATGGTCCTTCGAGCCGGAACACAGTAAAATGGACCTTATTTTTATAAACATTGAAAGAAGTACTTACAGTGAATTCACTTAAGACCTTATCAGGTATTTTAGTCTTGTTGATTCTCTCGAACTTCTTCATAATCGTCAGAGCTTTGTCGATCTTGCCTTGGGAGATCAGCCACCTGGAGCAAATTATGTTGGTTAAGAACAAGAATCATTAGCTACTCTATGCTGTGCGTTTATGACAAAAAAAATGTCATTGTCAGTTCAAAATAAAAACCACCCACTAGGGTATTCCCAGATATTTTTTTTATTTTTTTTTACGTTACATAACGCTTGTAGAATGCACCTTGGCTAGTTCCCCTGAGCTATCATCGCGTAGACAATTCTGAGTTTTTAGAAGTCCCCAATTAGACGCCCCTAATTTGACGCTCCTACTTGATACCCCTACATTGACGCCCCTACTTTGACGCCCCCTACTTTGACGCCCCCTGCTTTGACGCCCCTCCTTGGACTCCCCTTACTCTCTACAGAAGGTGTGGCTGCAGTAAATATGAAGGGTGCGCTTGTGATCAACGCAAAGTCCGCCAATCATCAGCCCAGATCGCGATCCAAGGTAGAATGGACTCGCCTAAGTAGGGATTTTGACGCTCCTACTTAGAAGCCCCTGCTTTGACGCCCCTACTTTGACACTTCCTATTTTGACGCCCCTTACCTAGCACTCTCCGGCACTACCCAAGGTGTCGCTGCAGCAAGGATGAAGGGTGCGCTAGTGATCAGCGCGAATGTCCTCCAATCATCAGCCCAGATAGCGATCCAAGGTAGAATGGAGGCGGCTAGAGTGAAGAATAACGCGATGGACATGTTCGCTACGAAGGTACGCCATTTCGGACCGACGTACTCCAAGACTGGAAAAGATAAAAATATAATTAATGTCAGTGGCGGATTTGCACATGTTTCAAGTAGCTATCAAATTGTCGCCGCGCGAACCCTTACAAGAATGTTATATATGTTATGTTTTTTTTAAGTGTAAGGATTTATATAAAAGAGATAGATCATGACACAAGTAAAAACACTTATCTAAACCTAGCATTGCCGTTCAACGCGGCAATGCGGCCAGCATTTTGGGAACGTTGCCAACTGGTGGTGGTTTATTAGATTAAGTAGTTTGTTTAGTTTGCTATGTATAGTTTTATGTTATGTTATGTTTGTTGTTATGTAATGTTATGTTGTGTTGTGCTTATTTTATTTTTGCAACTCAGTAACTTCAATTAGAGTAAAAAATTTACCTAATTGTGGCAAAAATAGTTGAAATTGCTCAGTATGACAAATAAACTAGACTACCATTTTGCTCAAAAGTAAAAAGTGTAACAATATTAATTTAGTAGGATACAACATGACATGTGATCACTTTAAAACGTCAAACTTAAATCTAGCTAAGGCTGTTCCACCTCCTTACACCGACAAAAGAACAGGTAAAAACGCCTGATCACATTTACCATTTAATTCTTATTGCTAATTGATGGAATTGGGACAAGTTTACTTCAAACCCAAGCATTTTTGACATCTAAGTAGTCCGATATTTTATAATAAGCTTAACTAAAAAGCTTTGAACTTGCAATTTTTATATTGACAAGTTATCAAGAACATAAGTAATTTCCGAAACTACCCTAAGTAATAAAAAATCTGTCTTAATATTTGCTGCCCCTTTTTACCGCAATAAATTATAATCAACGCGTATAAAATCGTGGGAATAGTAAGAATAGATGCTAAAAACGACGGCAGTAATGCACAGTTGTTGAAACAATAGCACGATTATAATTATGAATACATTACTAGTTACAAAAACCGTGAGAAACCAAGGTTCATCAGCATTTACCGTTTGAACCAAATCACGCGCAGTTCAATGGTAAATCCTTGAATGGCTCGTATATTACGTGGCTAACTCGGTGTTGTCATTTTTTTTACGATGCAACGGTAAATACCCACTTTAAATATAGTCACCATTCATCGTATAAGGTAACGTTTGACCAAAAGTTTCCTGCAGTGCGATTCTAATTCACTCGGAAACTCTTCCGACCACGGATTAGGAAAAATTACCGCGAAAATTTTTAGACGCGATTCACAAATCTATCAAAACCTGCACTAAAATAAAAATAATAATAAATAAAAGTAATTATGTAATTCTTTTAGTGATTCGGAAACTGATATTTAATTTGACAAACCAGCTGTGCAATCACGGAAAAGTTTCCGACACCCATTTGCTCTAAGCACTTTAGTTGAGTGTAACTCACCAAGAATGTACATCATAGTGAAACAGTTGTCAAACGCCAAACCGACGAGGAACCGGCACAGCGAGAACGTCCAGAAACTATTGCAGAATGCCGTCCCAATGCCCGCTGTGAACCCCACGAGGTTGGTACCTAAAAGAAGAAAATATCATACTATTATTAAATTGAGGTTTTAGGTCCTTTTCTTATTGTTCCGTACCTCAAAAGGAATATAGAACCCTTATTTACCCCACCCTTTCTCCTGGTGATACGTGGTGAGGTTCAAATTTCTCCCCCTTACCCAATATCACGTACTTATATATTTTACAGATAATGAAACGTAGAAAATAGAGAAAACAGATTCTGATAGCCATATCAAATCAAAATTTAATGCAAAATTATTTGTTGATGGACATAAAGGTAGAAAGAAAAATAGAGTTGTTTTATATTTTTATATTTAAAAACGGCGCGTGAATTCAATGCACGTGATATGTCGCAACATGATGAACTTCCCCTTACCGGGTAGCGTTTCAGTCTTAGTCACCTGATGTTCAGAAACGATATGGTCTAATATGGCGCCACGCTACACCAGGACTGGGAACTGGCTCTCAAGTGAGGCTGCCGGAACACACCGATAGGTGCACGGCGACAGAGTCTTAACTAGTTTACGGATTGTCTCTTATAAGTGATGACTGCTGTTAAACATCAGGTGAACGGATTGCTACGTCATCAACGTAGACTAAATAAAGTATGTCAGAAAAACTCACCAACTAAAGCCGGTATCCTCCCATACTTATCAGCAATCCATCCGAAGACCAAACCGCCTACTATGGCACCGCAGAAGAAGATAGACTGAGCTGTCGCCGCTAGGTTGTCCTTTTCGCACACCCAGTCCAACTGGATGGTAAGACAGAGATAGGTCAATATTTGTGAACAAACGCTTTTCGTCCCTATTGTCTCAGGCTGGAATTCTAGAATGACGCTCAAGTGTAGGTCAATACTTGAGTAGTAATTGAGTGACATATTAGTATGAAGTAACAGACTCAAATCTGTACTTAAGTGATTATCGCTTGAGCATTGTTCGAGAATACTAGCCTCAGAGTGAGAGAGAGAGAGAGAGTATCACACACCTGAGAAGCAATAGTTTCATAAGGCACGTCCTTCCTGTCGTATTCCCACCCGTGGGTACAGGGGATGATTTCCCAATGGTCATCGGGGGTGCTCCGCCCCTCAGCGAGGGCGGCGGCCCAGTCGGCAGAGTACATGCGGCACCGTTCGTGGGAGAACGGGCCATCTGATTTGGGTGGAATGGCTAGCGCTCGTCTGAAAAAGAAAAAATATACTTTGTTATAAATTTTACTTCGTACGCTCAACGAAAATATTCGAAGTCGCTGAGGAATAACAAATTTTCCATTGCCGTGCCAGGTTTAGAACTGTTGAAGTTTAAAATCGAAAGTAAATAAGTTCTCCCCGCCTACAAACCACATGAATTAGTATCACACCTATTGACCCTGACTGACCTGGTACATATATAATTATGTGTTTATGAAAGGTTTTTTTTTGCTTGTGGCAACCCTACGAATAACAGCTGACTAAAACCTGTCCCGTTAAAATTTATTAATTTAATTGTTTTACGTACTATTATTGGACCCTTACCAATTTCATTGCTATAAAACAAACTAATGTACGTGTTTAGGTAGTATTAATAGTGAAATTTTTAGTATTTTTTATGTAAATGTCAACTTATTGTTGATACATTTTCGTTTGTTTAGTTTAAAATTGTGACGTTGTTATCTCGGTTTGGAAGTGTTTACTGTGTTTGTGTGACTTATATACGTGCAATACATCTTTCGTATGATTATTAGAACGGAAACAATCACGTAAGTACAATATTTCCAAACTATAACCTCACTTGTTGGCCAAATAATTTGTTGGTGGATCTGTTAATCGCTCACATTTTACCTCAAAATGATGACTAGAAGAGCTTTATCTCGTCAAGAGGAATCCAACAGACTCCTCTTGACCTTGCAAGAACTGAAGGCCACCAAGGAATTGTGTGATCAACTCAACAGAGAAAGAGATGACAATGAGCAAATTATGATTGAAACCCTAAATAAAAATGATAAATTAAAAAGTGAGTTATCAGCGTTACACTCACAACAAAATTCAATACTTGAAGAACGGGACAGACTTCAAGAAACGATAGACAGGTTTGATCAGTGTGCTGCTGAGTACGATCTTGCCCTGAAGACAATATCTACCTTGGAGCGGGAACTCCGGGAAGCTCACCGTGTAATCTCTCAGCTCAGGGAGAGAACAGAAGACAGTACTGCACTGAAAACCCTTAGTCTCTTTAATGAATTAGTTTTAGTCCGTAGGGATTCACTTCCCGTCTCTGCTGCAGGGGGTGTGGGAACCACTCATACTATTGACCTTACAAATGATGACACAGTGGGAACTATTTACCCTTGTAGCAGAAACAAACTAAAGAAATATGTTAAAATTAAAAAAATTATCAATAAAACAAAAAAATTGTTAAAGAGCCAAAAAAATTTAGTGAAGTCAATAAAAAACAAAAGAAATAAAATTGCTTTATTAGATAACATTAAAATGTATCAACTAGAGTTGCAAACTACCAGCATAACATATCAATCTGAAATAAAGGACCTGCAAACAAAAATCACCAGCCTTGAGACTTCATTAATTACTATCAGTGGCCGTTATGAACAGTCTCAGTACATGATGAAGGAGTATATATTGGCGATGGATGAATTGCTCAAATTGAGCCACAGCAACCTAGAGTGTGTTGAGTCAAATATTGACACAGCATGTGACTGTCAACTCACAAAACAGCCAATGCCGGTTTGTACTGCTTCATCATTACCAGAAATGTCAGACAGTTTGAATGTCTTGTCTGGTGATAGTGTAAATGAAACAAATTATGTTATGTTCAGCGATGAAATTGGTAAGCATATGGGTTCAAGAGTAGGTATGAACACTGGATGCCGGCTCATAAATAATTGTATGCCCAATTCTAGTCTGCGTGAGTTGATGCCAAAAATAGAAAAATATAAATATAACCACAACTCAAATCTGATAATTTTAATTGGGAATAGAGGAAATGTCAATGAAAATGAGCTAAATGAATATGTTAAAACGTTAAGATTATTACAAGTAAATGAAATTATATTGTTTACCTTCCCCTATAGTCACAGTTTGTCACAAGCAGAAAACAACCTTAGGTATAAGTTAAATTTGACTTTACATGAATTGTCATGTAATTATAATAAAATTAATCTGATTGACACTAACAATATTGTTGGTAAAAAATATTTTTTGACCAAAGACAGTTATTGTCTTAAAAAGTACTATAAACAACGGGTAGCTAATTCGCTATCTTATTATTTTAATAAGACAGCCAATAACTTGGCTAAACAAATGTGCTCTATTGAGTACTGTCTTGACAACACTATTCAACAGTTGGAAACAATTCCAAATAATTTAAACATAGTGGCATGACAATAGAGGAAGTCTCTAGCCCAATTAAATCAAAAAATATTGTTTACAAATCTTGCCCAAAATCACAAATCATAGTTAACGAAAATGTAAATAAATTCAACCTGGTCCACCAGAATATTCAAGGGATGAAGGGCAAATGTCTAGAAATTGAGTTGTTCATGAATCACAATAACATTGACATTCTTTGCATTACTGAGCATTGGCTCAAAAATCATGAACACATATTTAGTTTTAACAATCACCAAGTTGGTAGTTCGTTCAGCAGAGTTAATGCAATTCATGGTGGTTCATTAATACTATTAAATAAAAAAATTAAATTCAAAGAACGCAAAGACATCGTCCACTACTCAGCTGAGCGAATAATCGAAATAGCTTGTGTGGAATTGGAGCAGTTCATTATTTTAAGTGTGTACAGGCCTCCAACTAGTTCATATGATGATTTTGAAAAGTTAATGGAGGAAGTTCTTTTCAAAATATCCAAGTTAAATAAACAAATTATTATCTGTGGAGATTTCAATGTAAACCTTTTGGATGTTTCTACTCTAAGTACGAGAATAACTAATTTATTTAAATCATTTAATTTGAGAAATTTGTTTATGGAGCCTACAAGGATAACTGCCACTACGGCTACTTGTTTAGATAATATTTTTACAGATGTGAATGTAATTAGTCAAAGTGTAATAAGTAAATTAGATTCAGACCATTGTGGTCAATTAATTGCAATTAAAAATAAAATAAAAATTAATGGAAAAAAATCTGTCACATATGTACCAGAGACCGTTGATCGGATGGAGAAAATAAAATTAAAGCTGATCGATGAACTTCCTTTTTTACCGGATCGTAGAAATGCTGATGATTTATACAACTCTTTTTTCAGCGTATTTAGCAAAGCTTTCAACACGATATTTACTCCAAAAACGATCATGGTTTCTGATAGACCTAATTTTACGGAGTGGGCTACAGTTGGTATTCACAAAAGCAGGCAAAAGCTGTACGATCTCTACAGTGAAAAACAATATAATACTAGTAATGAGTTTAAAGAAACTGTAAAAACATACTCAAAAATTTTTAAGACGGTCTGTCACATTGCAAAGTCTCGTTATATAAGTTCTAAGCTTAAAAATAGTAATGACAAAATTAAAGCAACTTGGAAAATTATAAATAGTGAGACTGGTAAAGTCAGGTCTCAAGCTAATGATTACAACCTAAATATTGGCGATACCAGTGTCAAGACTGACATTGAAGTAGCTAAAGCATTTGAAACCTTTTTCACTGACATTCCAGTCTCTACTACTAAGTTCTTAAACTCATCGCACACCATTGCAGAATCTATGTTAAAAACAAATGTACCAGAGTGCGAAATTCCTTTTCAATTTGACTATGTTAGTTGCAAAGATGTAGTAAAAGCTTTTAATATGATTAATGTCAAGAAAACTACTGACCTCTGGGGTATATCCGTGACCGTTGTTAAGCCATTAATTGAAATGGTTGCACCCGAATTAGCCCTAATATTTAACAAATGTATTGACGACGGCGTGTTTCCTGATCTGATGAAACATAGTAAGATAACACCCTTGTTTAAATCGGGTACAACGACTGACCCTACTAACTTTAGACCAATATCAGTATTACCAACATTTAGTAAAATATTTGAAAAACTTATTCTAAATCAATTGCAAAGACATTTCTCAGCAAACAAATTACTTAATCAAAAACAGTTTGGCTTTACGCGTGGTCGCTCTACTACTGATGCTGGTGTCGAGTTATTAACTCACATCTATGATGCCTGGGAGGAGTCACGGGACGCTCTAGGCGTGTTCTGTGACTTGTCCAAGGCATTTGATTGTGTTCACCACGAGACACTGATCAGGAAGCTCCGGCACTATGGTATTCGAGGTGTTCCTCTGGACCTTGTAACCTCATACCTTAGTGATAGGATTCAGAGAGTTGACGTGAACGGGAAGCGATCCTCGGGGTCAGTAGTCACAATGGGAGTTCCGCAGGGTTCAATACTCGGACCTTTTCTGTTTTTAGTTTACATCAATGATTTGCCCAGCCTTGTTAGTGACAATCACGAAATAGTATTGTTTGCTGATGATACGTCGCTTTTATTTAAGTTAAAGCGTCAACATAACATTTCTGACGACGTGAACAATGCTCTCTCCAAAGTTACAGACTGGTTTGATGCGAACAATTTGATGTTAAATGGAAAAAAGACAAAATGCTTGAGATTTGTGCTGCCCAATGTCAAAGAAGTACCAACAAATGTAAAAATTAAGGACGAAGAATTGGACCTTGTCAAGACTACAGTATTCTTAGGCATAACTTTAGATCACAAATTGCAATGGGGTCCACATATTGTCAGTCTATCGAGCAGACTTAGCTCTGCAGCATATGCTGTAAAGAAGATCCGTCACCTTACTGACGTTGATACAGCCAGACTAGGTCTATTTCAGCTATTTTCACAGCATTATGTCCTATGGAATATTGCTGTGGGGAAACGCTGCTGATATTAACACCATATTTGTATTGCAGAAGAGAGCTGTTCGTGCGATTTATAACATGGGCCCCAGAGAATCTTTAAGAATTAAGTTTAAAGAAACCAAAATAATGACAGTTATTTGTCAATATATTTATGAAAATGTAATGTACATACGGAAAAATTTAAATAGCTTCAAAAAGAGAAGTGATTATCACAATTTTAATACTAGAAACAAAGATAAAATTGCTGTACCCACCACTAGGCTCCATAAAGTTAGCAACTCGTTCAAAGGTCAATGTGTACGCTTTTTCAACAAAATCCCAAGTGAAATTCAAGACTTGTCTATAACAAAATTTCAAATTCGTATAAAGAGAAATCTCATTAGTAAAGCTTATTATAAAATATCGGACTATCTAGATGACAAACAAGCTTGGGATTGTAGTTAATCTATCTATCTTTCTTTCTATCTATCTATTCTCCCTATTTCCCCTATTCTAACCATTTTCGGTAAACAGCCAAAACAGTCATGCTCACGAAAGTGACTTTGCTTGCAGCGGCGTCATGTGTCGGGTCGCCCTCTTCCCTCTCATATGGTCGAGGAGAGCGATGGCTGGCACATGCGTCAACTCGTGAACGGGTGCTGCTTGTGGGGTCTGGTCTGCTTTGGTTGTGATCCCGCAACTCGTTAATATTCATGTTCCCATATCCCAATGTGTACAACCAAACAAGAGAAAT
This sequence comes from Opisthograptis luteolata, assembly GCA_931315375.2. NCBI lineage: Eukaryota > Metazoa > Arthropoda > Insecta > Lepidoptera > Geometridae > Opisthograptis > Opisthograptis luteolata. Next base: position 4,196,728 of record OV928061.1, read on the forward strand.
CTTCTTATTAGTAAAGCTAAATAAAAAATATCGGACTATTAGATGACAAAAAAAAGCTTGGGATTTTAGTGAACTTGCTCCAATTCAATCAATTAGTAATAAGAATAAAATTGTCAATGTGATCGCGCCAAAAAAATTACCTGCCGGGCGTTTCTTGCCTGTTCTTTTGCCGGCGTAAGGAGGTTGGAACAGGCGTAGCTAGTTTTAAGTTGACGTTTTAAAGTGATCACAATGTATCCTATTGAATAAACATATTTTTGAGTTTGAGTTTGAGTTTGAAACATTCGTTGCGTCATACGAGTCAAATTACAACGCTTAGTACAATGCGTAATTTTTGTCGGTGAATAATTAAATGTTAGTTTTATGACTCGTTAATTTTCATGTTTCCATATCCCAATGTGCACAAGCAACCGAGATAAATCTTATTAATAAATCTTATTAAATATCTTATTATAAATTATCGGACTAATTTAATATGACATAAGAGCTTGGGTGAACTTGCTCCAATTCAATGAATTAGTAATAAGAATAAAATTGTCAATGTGATCGCACCAAATAAGTAAATCACCTGCCGGGCGTTTCTTGCCTGTTCTTTTGCCGGCGTAAGGAGGTTGGAACAGGCATAGCTACTTTTAAGTTTGACGTTTTAAAGTGATCACAATGTATCCTATTGAATGAAAAACTATTGATTTTGATTTTGTTTTTTTTTTGTTTGTTACTTCATCGAACCGACTAAACCGATTTGAGTAAAATTTTGAATGGAAATAGGTCATACTCTGAACTGAATCACAGGCTACTTTCTCTTATTAGATACTAGCAGCAACCCGCAGTTTCACGCGCGACTTTCCGTTATACCGCAGGACCCTTTCTCCTGGATAAAAAGTCCTATGTGTTATCCCAGGGTACCTATCTCCATTCCAAATTTCATCGAAATGTGTTTATTAGTTACGTGATACGTGGTTACAAACATTCACAAGCACACTCACTTTCGCATTTATAATATTGCTAACTAACTCCGATGGCTCAGCGACCCAAAGTGTGTCTTGGCCTCCGAAACGAGAGAGCGCCACTCTTCTCTACCCTGAGCGATGTCAGCCCAGTTCAGAGTGTGGAGCTCGCGCAGGTCCGCATCCACCGCGTCCCTCCAGCGGTATCTAGTGCGTCCTGCAGCCTACGGCCACTCGCTCGTCCCAAATAAGAACGCTTTGCCGCCCGATCCTTCCCCATGCACACTACGTGGCCAAGCCAACGCAGTTAACTAACTGACTCCGATTGCTTAGCGACCCAAAGTGTGTCTTGGCCTCCGAGACGAGAGAGCGCCATCCACCGCATCCCTCCAGCGGTATCTAGCGCGTCCTGCAGCCTACGGCCACTCGCTCGTCCCAAATAAGAACGCTTTGCCGCCCGATTCTCCCCCATGCGCACTACGTGGCCAAGCCAACGCAGTCAATATAAATAGGAAGATAAGTTCAGACTGTTCAGACATTTTTTATGGGCGATACGAAGTTCACCGGGTCAACTAGTAATGTAATAAATAAATATCAATCTATAGTACAGGGTGGGCCAGAAAGATTTGCGAATTTGAAAAAAATATAATAAAAAAACTAAATATAATTCGAATACAAATTTTTCTTTTAATTAAAATAGACATCTGGGAACTTCATTTCTTAAAAATAACATCACTCAGGTGTGCACCATCGCGCTGCAAACATTCCTCGAATCTGAACCTCAAATTGGTAAAAACTCGCTGGCACATTGCGCGGGGAATAGCTGCCATTTCTTGTCGGATATTGGTCTTCAACTGGTTAATCGTGGCTGGGTTATTGAAGTAGACTTTACTTTTTAGGTATCCCCACATAAAAAAGTCCGGTGGCGTTAGATCCGGACTTCTAGGCGGCCATTCAATGTCACCTCGGCGCGATATCACTTTCCCAGCAAACATCTCGTTTACGACCGCCAAAGAGGCATTAGATGTATGGCATGTCGCGCCATCTTGTTGAAACCATGTCGCACGATTAAAGGCTTGAAATTGTTGCAGTTGCGGAAAGAAAAAATCCCTTAACATGGCTATGTATCGCTCAGAATTTACTGTGACAGATTGCCCTTGTTGATTTTCAAAGAAATAGGGTCCGATGATTCCGTGCGCTGATATGGCCGCCCAAACGGTTGCTTTCGGCGAATGCAGAGGCTTTTGATGTTTAACACGTGGGTTCTCTGCAGCCCAGTAACGGCCATTCTGTTTATTGACATGCCCATTAAGTGAAAATGGGCTTCGTCGGAGAACAGAATATTGTTAAAACTCTGAAAGCGTTCCAACATTGTTTCAACAAAAGCTCGTCGTAAAATTGGATCATTTGGCTTTAACTCTTGAACAAGTTGAATTTTATACGGGTGTAATTTCAGATCTTTCAACAAAATCCGACGCAAAGATGTTCTGGATACCACAAGTTCAGCTGATCGCTTGCGAGTTGATAGACCAGGATTACGTTGAACTGAAGCTCTAACTTGTTCAATTGTGTCTTCAGTTCTTGTTGACCTTGGGCGTCCCGCAGGCTTCTGTTTGAGAACCGAACCAGTTGCTTCGAACTTTCTGACCCACGATCGAATCACACTTTCCTTCGGGCACTGATTTAGATCATGTAATCCAAACTCACGCCGAAATAAACGCCGAACAATAGCGCACGAATCGCCATTTTTGTAATAATGTTTAACACAGAAAGCACATTGCGCTCCGGTGAAGTGATCCATCGCGACTAAATTTCCGAGAACCGAACTTCTCAACCCCACCACCCGCGCAGCCCCTTCTCATATGGTTCAAACGCAAGAGTGTTTTTAAAATCGTACGCCTTTCTGGCCCACCCTGTATCAAAAAACCACCACGGAAGTCATAAAACATTTGAACACAGCCAAAACTGTCACGTCAATAAAAAAAACCTGTCACACTCGACCGCGCTAGAGGTCAATATTAAACCAATATTTAATTACGGCCTAATAAATCGATCAATTACCCAGTACGGAAATATTTAATAAGTACCGGACACTGCTTGTCGCACCATTAGACGTGCCCTTGGGGAATTGCACGAATTGTCGACAGTGCAGCGGTAGACAGTAGATCAACTCGTACGTTTAACATCTGACGTCAGTCGGCGCGCTTGATTAACCGGATGAACTAAATGGCGGTATTTTTTTACTACAAGCTGTTCCCGCGGTGTCACGTGCGTGGTACAGTTTATCGTGATAAAAATTTGCCTATGTCGTTTCTTACGCTTTAAACTATCTCTGAATTAAATTTAATTTAAATCGGTTTAGTAGTTTAGGCGTGAAAGCGAGACATACAGACAGACAGAGTTACTTTCGCATTTATAATATTAGTAGGGATAGAGATAGATACACTAGCGGTTCACCCCGGCTTAGTATGAGTAGGCAAATATCATATAGTTAATGTGTTCATACAAAAAACTAAAATTTTTAAATTTTCCTTCAATTTTTTTGTACTTTATTGGTAAAAAAAATATTGGCCATCACGGTCTGGCCGTTCTCAAGTTCCATTTGCATAGAAGATTAATACTGCTGTCCACATTTATGTGCGTTTTAATCGATTTATTTATTAGACTCGTATGTTTTTAGTTTTCAGTGTGACATAAAACGTATTTTCTTTTGTTTATTTCTCTCTCTCCTTTCTACAGAACTTCCTTACTGTTACTACTGTGACGAACTGCATGAATTTGACGACCTTAAGCTTTGTTTTGCGCGACCTTTTGGTCGGAGGTCAGTCTAGTCATGAGCTAGGGCTTTTTCTATACACTTGATAGATCACAGACAGAATCGACCTATCACTGTGTTTCTTTGAAGCAAATCCTTATTACAAACTAAATTAATCTACAGCTCTAAAACAGCTGACTATTTTGTCCTCTATGTTCTAAACTCTGTTATTTCATAGAAAACTGAAGTGACTATTAATCTTGTGCCTCAATGGTCAAAATGGTTAGCTGTTTTAGGCTACTCCAAATCTGTGGTTTTAGGGCTGTGTCAGATACATTTCTGGAAGAAACTTTTTAGAGCATTTCAATTATGACATTTTTGTAAATATTTTTTTTGTATATTTATTTTGTTCGCTGTGATGTGTAGAATATCATCACTTCGGCTATAAAGGAACATTGTATATTATGGCGTGAACGTCCCCCCAGATGTCAAAGGTAGACCCGTGCCTCGTTCATCCGCCGTCGCGATGCGTACAAGTAGATGTCACAATTATTAGGTCATTGGCACTAAGGTCATCAATGTATGTCTATGTCAAGGCGTGGAGGCTCAGTGGCAATTAAACATTGAAGACAATAGACGCGGCGAAGCGAACATTCATCCGTTTATTCTGAGGCTTTGTTGTGAGATAAGATTAAGTCACGCCTAGCTATTTTTATCTTTTGCTAGGCGAACTCTGTGGCTATACTTGCGGATTTCCTATTATCCCTCAGAAGCTATTAATTAATACCCTGTATCATCATCATCATCATCAGCCTGTACACAGGCCTCTCCTAGAGCCCAGCTCCGGCTACTCTCCCCCAACGCCTGGCAGCCACTCGGCGCAAATCGTCGCTCCACCTAGTCGCAGGGCGTCCTACATTACGTCTGCAAGTCGTCGCTCCACCTTGTCGCAGGACGTCCTACACTACGTCTGCAAGTCGTCGCTCCACCTAGTCGCAGGGCGTCCTACACTACGTCTGCAAGTCGTCGCTCCACCTAGTCGCAGGACGTCCTACACTACGTCTGCAAGTCGTCGCTCCACCTAGTCGCAGGGCGTCCTACACTACGTCTGAAAGTCGTCGCTTCACCTAGTCGCAGGGCGTCCTACACTACGTCTGTCTTCATCATCATCATCATTATCCTCATCCTATTACGTTACCACTGCTGGGATACGGCCTTCTCTCAGAGAGAGAGTATGGGTCGTAATCTACCACGCAGGCTCAGTGCGGGTTGGTAGATGTTGCGTGCCCTTAAATGTTGTTGTTCTTGGACATGCCGGTTTTCTCACGATGATTTCCTTCACAGTTTTTAAGCGATAGCAAAACTGTACATACTTGTGACTAGTCGTTAAGACGATATAGGATTTGAACTCGCTATCGGGGCATAGTAAGGCGCAAGACTGAAGTGGTAAAACAAATAAAAAATGAAAAAAAAGAAACTAGAAGTCACTACTTAGGTACTATTTTTACCTATGGTCATTACCCTAAGCTCTATAAAAAACTTACCATAGATTAAATAAAACCTCCTTTAATAAAAATAGCAACTAAACTCTTCCGATTATTCGCGCTTAGTTTTACTAAACCTTTTTGCAGTGAACCGTTTAAAAATGGCCGTCAGATCGGGCGAAGCGTGATGTTTGGTTTCCGAATTAAAAAACGGAAATTATTACACAATTACGCCGCCAATTTAATGTTAAAGTGCTCAATTTGATATAGAATTTAAACAGAACAGAACTAAAGCAATCTTTACAGTTTGCTGAAGTGTTTAAAATATGTACTATAACCCCTTGGAATGGCGATTCTTCCTAAAAAAAGATCGATTATGAATCGATTATGAATCAGAAAAAATCGATACCTATAACATCGATTACGATTCATTTTTAACAAAAGAAAACTACTTACTAATTTTCCTTATCATGGTACCCACCCTTGGAATATCCCCTTACAAACAAAAAAAAACACCAAAATCGGTTCTGCATAAAAGACGAAGTTATCCGCAAACACAGATAAAAAATTACGGTCGAATTAAGAAACCTAATCCTGTTTTTGAAGTTCGGTTAAAAAATATGTTTAACCCCCGACGCAAAAAGAGGGGTGTTATAAGTTTGACGTGTCTGTCTGTCTGTCTGTGGCACCGTAGCTCGCGAACGGATGAAACGATTACAATTTAGTTTTTTTTTGTATGTGAAAGGTGAGTTTTGCTTGGTGGTATTTTCTAGTACTCGCCTGGCTAGCTACACCTTAAGAATCTGTCGCCAACGGTGTGTTCCGGCAGCCTCACTTGAGAGCCAGTTCCCAGTCCAGGTGTAGCGTGGCGCCACCTTCGACCACATTGTCACTTAACATCAGGTGACTTGTAGTCAAACGCTGCCCTGTAAATAGTAAAAAAAAAGAGTTACGGGCGAGTGTTTTTAGCTATGTTTGATGAAAATCGGTTCGCGATGTCGGGGGTTTTTTTTAATTTTTAATTTGTCATTTGTAGCTTCTCCACACACGAAGCAAGTCTCTATGTTTTTGATCGGTTTTGATACAAATTATGTCATAGTACATAGTAAAGGTCAGAGGAAGTCATTAACCACATGCACATACATTCAAATTCATAAATAAATACTTGATCTGTCATGAACCTCAACTGCATATCAAAAATCTAAAAGCGACAAAGTACAAAGCAATTAAGGTACGATCAACCTTCAGGACCGGACATCCGTCTGTCTGTCCGAACGTCGGAATTATTTCAAACTAGTTGCACTCCGCGGTTTCACCCGCGTCTTCCTGTTATCCCGCAGGAACCTTTTTCCGGGATAAAAAGTAGCCTATGTGTTAATCCAGGGTATAAGCTATCTTCATTCCAAATTTCATTCAGATCCGCTCAGATGTGTTTGCGTGAAAGAGTAACAAACATCCATCCATCCATCCTTACAAACTCACGTTTATAATATTACCTACCAGGATCTGATGGCAAAAAAAAAGTTTAATAAATAGCGATTTTCATATGGCAACGAAAAAAATGTCATCTGTCAACTGAAATTTCGAGGAATTGTTTATGGTTTGGCTTCAAATTAGTAGGAATGACAAGTGTTGATACTTTGGTTTATTGCATCTTTCGTGTGAACTGAAGAAGCTTTCTCACGAATAGAGATCGATGAATGGCGAAAATCTTGTGAACATGTAATAAAAATTGAAAATCAGTTCATAGAACAAGATCGATTGAGATGCAGGAGTACAGGAAGATTTTCAAAAATTATCCTTGATCATTGGATAAATTTTTATATTTGCATGTATCACACACAGAATCAGCCACTGTAGGGAAAAAAAGTATCAAAACGTTTTACTCCAATTTCCCCCAGTATTGCTAGCGTCAATTTCTTTTTTCCCTTTTTGCCATCAGATTCTGGTAGACCTATAGTAATACATATAGGATAACATTATAATGAGAGTCAGATATGTGGGTTTTATGAGATCTTTGCCTGGTAAGGCAGAGATTTTCACAATAGGAAACCCGTGAAACATAATTATAATAAGGGTTTGAAACGATAATGGCTCAGCGGTAGTGACGTCAGCTTGCGATCCCATAGGTCGTGAGTTCGAATTCTACAATGAGCTTGAATTTTCAGTAAAGGAAAACATCGTGATGAAACCTTAGTTTGGTAGTAGGGCATTTTCTAGTGCGCGCCTGACTAGCTACCGCACTCAAGTTAAGAATCTGTCGCCGTGCACCTATCGGTGTGTTCCGGCAGTCTCGCTTAAGAGCTAGTTCCCAGTCCAGGTGTAGCGTGGTGCCACCTTCGACCACATCGTCACTTAATATCAGGTAACTTGTGGTCAAACGCTAGCCAGTAAGTTAAAAAAAATTAAGGCTGGTTATTTTCCTCATATCTCTTATTTATTTATTTGTTACGCAGAAAAAATAAGTGCATTTTCATTAAGACGCCTCAGTTTAAAACGTTTTACGAACAAATTAATTTAATCACAATACTCTATTACATTTTTAATTGATTTAATTGTTATTGATTAACATAAAAATAAATTATTCATTAACGTTTTTTCTTGTTAACTAGTCTAGTTAATTAAACGTAGTAATTATTAAAATACAGATCATTTATTTTTACCATAACATCCAGTTGTCTTATTTTTCTCAGACTTGTTTTTATCGTGTTTTATTACTGAAAACTCTATTTTATGTGACAATAAAACATAGCCTATGCTGTGATAATTTACCTTCCTGTTAGTGAAGAAAATTACGAAATCAGTTCCATTTTTCAGTACAAATCAGTGACGATGTGGTCGATGCCGTCACGCTACACCTGGACTGGGAACTGGCTCTCAAGTGAGGCTGCCGGAACACACTGATAGACTGATTAATATGTTATATTATCTATAATTTATTATTCTTATGACTTCTACCCAATTAATTAATATGAATAACAATCATAACATATGGTCACACAATAATAACAATATTAAAAAAACATATTCAATATTAATTATCATATAATGTCAATCATATATCAATAAAGCAAGGTGACAGCCAAAAAAATCTATAATTTTTTAGATATATGAATTGTCTAATTATAATATCTTGTTAGGCTTCCTTATTTCGCATTAATATACCACACACAATAAAGGCTTCTTTAGACGAGGCGAGTTTCTCGCCTCAAACGTGCGATAATCGTAAGGATATAAAAACACGATCTATTCTACAGGTTAGCGTTTGACCACAAGTCACTTGATGTTAAGTGCGGTCGAAGGTGACGCCACGTTACACGTGGATTTAATACTGGCTCTCTAGTGCGGCTTCCGGAACATACCGACAGGTGCTTGGCGACTGATTCTTGAATTGAGGGTCGTAGCTAGCCAGGCAAGCACTAGAAAATGTTCTACCACCAAGTTATGCAGTATTCTATGCATCTCGAATAAGTGAGGATATAAAAACTCGCTTTGTGTAAACCTACTACCTACTACCTACTTTGTGTTTGTGCTTTGTGTACGATATTTGCATAAGAAAGAGCTGTAATTTCCTCGCATTCGAAAAGTAAATCTCGCATTCCAAACGGTTCAATCTTATTTCTACGATAATTAATCGCAGCAACTTGAAATAACGTCCCACGACATCATGTACTTTAGAGAAGTCGAGAAATCGTATACGAAAAATCGCCTTGCTTATTTTCTTGTCTTGTAAACGACATGCTATTATGGCCTTAAGAGTATGACATACTCGTATAATATGCGAGTTTTTGTTTATTACTTGAATGTAAACACATGTGAGCGACTCTCGCATGAAAATTATCGCATCAAGACGTGCGAAACTCACATTGTCTAACGTAGGTCAAGTTACGTCCAAAGGTGTTGTCAGCTCGCGAATTCGAGCGTGAATTATAAAATAAAAACACTCTTTTAATTACATAATTATTGCTTCACGTAGGAAGTTTTTCAAGCAATTTTTGTACAGATAATTGAGTTTTAATGTTACAAAAACCAACAGAGACACGTTAAGCACATTATCAAAATTAGCGAAGCATTTTTTTCCGCTAATTACATAATTAATGCTAATAAACTTATAGCACGAATTGGCATTTTTAATGAAAATTTTTGGTAACCCTGAATTAATTACGCGTTTGAATTTTAGTTTGCAAAAAAATGTTTGAAAATGCGAAAATGTTTTGCGATTCATATCCTTTTGCTGTTCTTTTTTTTTTACTTCCTCTCTAGATAATGATAATAATTAGGTTATAATATACGTATTGACAGCGATTTTAAACGTTCAAATCCATAAGTCAAATCAAATCCACGTTATTGCAGCGCATCGACAATGTTCGCGGAAGCGCGCGTCGATTGCTTCTATAGCGTCCTGCGCAAGCGCGGCGCGTCGCTGGTGCGGCGAGTGCGGGGGAGCCCCAACATCATGCTGGCTACGCTCGCGGATCGGCTGGATTGCCCTTACATCAATCACTGTTGTCAGCTGCACATTGTACACAGAGAATGAGACAATTGGGGCCGGTTTGAGCTTAGACATAATTTGTGTGTGTTTTTTTAACAATAATTTTATTATTTTTAATGTGACTGAATGTAACTAATTAATTAATGCTGAGATGAATCTCTGTTACTCGAAATAAATGATTATTATATAAGGCTTTTAAATGTTTTGGTAACACAACACAAAAGGAAAAACAGAACCCTTAAAGAACCACTTTGGTGTTCGTCTATCTGTCTGTCAAGACCCTTGTTCTCAAGAACGCGTTAAGTTCATTATCAGCCATTCACGTGCCCACTGCTGGGACTCCGGCCTTCTCTCAGAGAGAGAGTATGTGCCGTAATCTACCACGCGGGCCCAGCGCGGGTTGGTAGATGTCGCATGCCCTTGAATGTTGCGGTTCTTGGGCATGCCGGTTTCCTCACGATGAAGATAGCTTATACTCTGGATTAACTCATAGGCTACTTTTATCCCGGAAAAGGGCTCCTGCGGGATAACGGGGAGACGCGGGTGAAACCGCCGGGCGGGTAAAGTAACTCTGTTTATTTGCTACCTTTTCACGCCTAAACTACTGAACCGATTTAAATGAAATTTGGTACAGAGATAGTTTGAAGCCTGGGGAAGGACATAGAATACTTTTTATCGCGATAAACTGTAGCTCACCCGGATGAAACCGCAGGGAACAGCTAGTATTACATATGCGAAAGTAACTTTGTTACCTTCTCAAGACTAAACCGCTGAACCGATTTTGATGATATTTAGTGGGGACATAGTTTGAACTCTGGAGAAGGAATTTTTTTTAACCTATACTGTCCCACTGCTGGGCAAAGGTCACCCCCATTTCCTTCCAGATATCTCTATCCCCCGCAACCTCAGGCCACCGCTCCTCAAATGAGTCAAAGTCATCACGCCATCTTCTCGGGGCCTGCCTCGGTGACGTCGCCCGTCCTTACCCACTTCGTAATGATCCTTGCATACTTTTTATCGCAATAAAATATAGTTTGCTTGTTTAACAAAAAAAAAACTTACCGCTCTTCTACTGTCAAATTGGCCAACTCCGGAACCCAGCACCAATGCTGCTCCGGCGCCAACGTCATAAATATTTGCGAAAAATACACAAACGCAACGAAAAACGCGAACGGGATCATCAGCAGAAACAGAATCTTCTGATACAGTCCAAATTCTCCTATATATGGCAATAAATCGTCGAAATCCAACGCCTTCTTTCTTTTCCCTTCCTCATTATTATTTGTGGTGACATTTTCGTGGTTTCGACTGGCAACATCCGAGCTGTCATTGTCATAGCCTTTGTTGACAAAGCCCAAGTCGATGTTTGACAGGTTGTTGTGGTTGTCTGTGGTCGAGTTTTGGCGGGAATCGTCTTCTTGCTCGGCGTAAGTGGTTCTTTCTTGTGGTGCCATTTTTTTGCGTTTTTATGAGTGCATGCTATGTTAATCTGACTTCTTGTTCTGAAACAATAGAAGAAAATAGTTATTGGAGGAAATTCATACTAATCAACAACTTATGCAACAAGGGTTGCCATCCATCCGGGGAGCGTCCGGACGGGGCTTCATTTGTGGAGCGGGTTTAAACATTTAGGGGATAATGGTAGTATTGGTACATACTGTAGAGAAAGGAGTGATAAATCCAGATCTGTTCGGGTGTTATTTTTTGTCCACCTGACATTAAGAAATATAGTGACATCGTCTCTCCAGTACGCGGTGATATTTATACGAAGGATACCTTGCTCTATGAGTTCTTTGACCGTATTACCTCTTACGACACACGGCCTTGTCTGCGTTATATTACATTTAGTTCACGTAATCGTAGGTTTGTACTGTGCAGCCGACTTTGTGTTTAAAACACTTTTATTAGTTTTCATCATCATCAGCCTGTCACGTTCCCACTGCTGGGACTCTGGCCTTCTCTCAAAGAGAGAGTATGGCATAGTAAAGAGTAGTAGTTCAGCTTCATACAAATCGGCCGCCGCCGCCGCCGGTTTGAATGTGTGCGAGAGTAGCGGCGCCGTGTACGCACGCACTTTTCACGCACACAATCACAAACGAAAGGGGCCGCTGACGGGGCCGCAGCCATGCACTCAATACGGAACGCGCCGCCTATGCATCACCGCAAGAGTAGGCAATTAACTCGTCGAGCGGCCTTAGCTAACCTACTGTTCTTACTCTACTGTGAGTATGGTCCGTAATCTACCACGCTGGCCCAGTGCGGGTTGGTAGATGTCGCATACTCGTTCTTGGACACGCCGGTTTCCTCACGATGATTTCCTTCACCGTTTTGAGCGATGGCAAATCCGCACATAACTTATCAAGTCATAGGTGCAAGGCCGAGAGGATTCGAACTGAAATTTTATTTTTGAGGCTCCCTGTCTGTTCATAATATTTACATGCCCCTCCCCCTTTACTTTTCAAAAAATACAAAAAACGCATATGTACATACTTACTTTAAAAGTTAAAAATTTTAAATTAATATAATAATAAATCATTTTAACCAAAAAAATAATAAAATAAGATGAGATACTAATGAGACACTTGAGATAGCATGTTCTGTGCCAGTTAGTTGATTATAGGTTCTGTTTTTGCCGGAGCTATCATCATTGGTGGGTGGTCAGTTCATATCGACGACCGATGTGGCGTAATTTGCGAATGACCGACTGCGAAGCCTGAGGTCGCGGGTTCGATTTTGATTCCCGCTACAGGACAAATGTTTGAGAAAAAAAAGCGCAAGGATTTGTTCCGTGACCGTCCCCGATCCGCGTACCTCAAAATTCAAAATTCAAAACATTTTTATTTAATAGGATACATTGTGATCACTTTAAAACGTCAACTTAAAACTAGCTACGCCTGTTCCAACCTCCTTACGCCGGCAAAAGAACAGGCAAGAAACGCCCGGCAGGTAATTTTTTTGGCGCGTTCACATTGACAATTTTATTCTTATTACTAATTGATTAAATTGGAGCAAGTTCACTAAAATCCCAAGTTCTTTTTTTGTCATCTAATAGTCCGATATTTTTTAATTAGCTTTACTAACAAGACCTAGTATCTGATACCCTAGATACAGGGAAACCTAGTTAGGGGTCAGAGCCTATGTATGTGAGTGTGCGGATATTATTAATGCGGGTATTATATCAGGAACTACGCGGATCAGGGATCCACAACAACCAGAAACGCAAAAAACTATTTGGATATTTTATATATAGTACCTAACAATAATCTTTACATTGTCTGTAGGTATGTTCTTCAAATTGTCCATCCGCATACCTGAATGGGTTTACCGCGTAGTTGAATACAAAAACTATTCATTATTCTAAAGTACGAGTATAATTTTGCGGTTGAATGATATATGGATAAGCATTATCAATTTTATTGATGTGGTCAGAAACCCATATAAAAACGTTACATGACAATGATTGTACTTTTAGGGTTCAGTGCGAAAAAGATGCTAACGGATCTATGTTATTGGGCGTCCAATGTTTCTGTTCGATGTAAAGGTCACTTGGAGCCGGGGTTCAGTGCACAAAATTAAACAAAAATTAAACAATATCACTAAGGAACGCCCGTATCATTTTAGTAGTAATATGTTTAGCTCTAATACTAAAATGACATATTATGACATGACATATCGATCCGAAACCGCGGATAACGGATCAGGATCGATTATTAATTTCGGTCGTAATAGGATAATCAAAGGACGATCTTGAAGCTATAATGGTCAGTAGTATAGTGGCGTTGGCTTAAGATCTATATATAGGTCGTCGGTTCAAATCTGACCATAAGCTTGAGCTTACGGTAAAGGAAAACATCGTGATGAAACCATAGCTTCGCTCTACCTACTAAGTTAAGAATCATTCTCCAAGAACCTATCGATGTGTTCCGGCAGCCTCATTTGAGAGCCAGTTCCCGACCCAGGTGTAGCGTGACGCCATCTTCGACCACATCGTCACTTATCATGAAGTGAAATGTAGTCAAACGCTACCCAGTAAGAAAAAAAATGATAATAATTAATAAGCGTAGTACAGAACCCTTAACGCGCGATATGCAACCCGCACTTAGCCATTTTTTTAGCCATTTTCGAACAAAGCACACTTTTTGTTAATAATGTACTCGTAACGTAACGAAACGGATAACGTTTAGATATTATCACTTCTTGAAATCGATTAGGTGTCAAACAGAATGACTTGTGTAAAAGATTTTTTTTCATTAACGACTCAAGATTTTCCAGCCATATCCACTGCTCCACCCCACAGGCGACAAAGAAGGTACCTCACGCCCACCTGGGAGTAAAAAAACGCTAAAAATAATCTAACTGACTAACTTAGATGGCTCAACGACCCAAAGTGAGTGTTGTCCTCCGATAACTAAAGACGCCACTCCGCTCTGTCCCGCGCCACCTCCCGCCAGTCCTCCGCCTGCAGTGAGCGCAAGTACATAGTGACTTCGTCTCTGCAGCGATACCTGGGACACTCGCCCGTCACATGTATGCTCGTTTGACCGCACGACCCTCTCACATTCTTTCAAGGTGGCCGAGCTAGCGAAATATTTGAGGCAGTATTTTCAAAAAATAGCCTTAAAGCTCTCTGGGTATTGTACTTCTTAATAAGTTTGTGGTACAGTCAACGACAAAAGTCGCTGAACAATACCAACATTTCCAATTACCTTCATCATCTTAAACAACAACCGTGACCGCAACATCACTTAAAATCAGGCTCTGTTATGTTCTGGTCAAACGCTAAATTCTATGTTGTAAAAAAAACCGAAACATTACCTATATATAACACATTTGAAAATCGATAGTGATCAGCTGCTTTGGTCGCTGACTGTACTAACGAGCTTTTGTTAAGTATAGATCCGTTATTGAAACGATTTGTTTTTTCTTTTCTTATTACTTACAGGGTAGCGTTTGACCACAAGTCACCTGATGTTAAGTGACGATGTGGTCGAAGGTGGCGCCACGCTACACCTGGACTGGGAACTGGCTCTCAAGTGAGGCTGCCGGAACACACCGATGGCGACAGATAAAGATGGTTGATTGAACAAAAATGGTTCCAAAAATAGACTTTCATGAACCAACATTTTTATCTCATACAAAAGACATCAACGCGTGCTCTAATTAAAAATGGCTGTTGCAGATAAAATTTGTGCGGATCATAAAACCTGCACAATTTGTCATACACTCGTTCGATAAATCTGCGCAGATCTATTCTAGATTCATCATTATCAGCCTGTAACGTTCCCACTGCTGGGACTCTGGCCTTCTCTCAGAGAGAGAGTACGGGCCGTAATCTACCACGCTGCAAATTCCGCTAACCTGGTCACAGTACTATAATTGATCGTTAGAATCTGCACTCAAGGATTTATTTGTTCGAAATTGCGCAACCGCATCGACTAGCGCTAGATCTGTTAGGTACTTCTATACAAGTATGTTATGTATCGTTATATATATGGATTAGGGAATTTAGGTTATGAAACACTAGCTGCGCCCTGCGGTTTCATCCGTGGGGACTATCCTTTGCATAATAAAAAGTATCCTATGTCATTTCTAAGGCCTTTAACTATATCTGTACCAAATTTCAATTAAATCGGTTCAGTAGTTTAGGCGTGAAAGACAGACAGAGTTACTTTCGCATTTATAATATTACTAGCTGTTCCCCACGGTTTCACCCGCATGGTCTACAGTTTATCGCGAAATCCTTTCTTAGCGGATGCCTACGTCATAACATCTACCTGCATGCCAAATTTCAGCCCGATCCGTCCAGTGGTTTGGGCTGTGCGTTGATAGATCACTATGTCAGTCAGTCATCAGTCAGTCACCATTGAGTTATATATTATTATATAAAAGTATATAATAATATCTACATAAATATCTTATCAACCCATATATATATATATGTATAAAGAGAGAGATAATAGGGATATACACGGTCGAATTGAGAAATCTCACCCTTTTTTCGAAGTCGGTTTTAAAAAATATCTTTGACCATTTAGTGAAAGGATAAATAATAAATAACAATTAAGCACCAGAATGGTTTATACTCTATGAAAGTAGGTTAGGTGCTTGAAGTAGCAGGGCTTTACTTGGGCAACCATAGACTTGAAAGAGGTCGTTTGCCTTTTAGACCCACGGCCTACGAATCTAAAACTCTAGTCAACGAGTCAAATCATTTGGTGGACGTGGCTAAAATGCATGCTATCTCAGCTAAAACTTAAATTAAAAGGGGGGGTAATTATAAGTAGATACAAAATATGTGATCGCGCCCAAAAAATTACCTGTGTTAACGAGCAATAATTCTTATGTCAGAATATAACTATAAAAAACATGTAACAATTAGAATTTATAGTAACTTCATTCTCTTACTTAAATATTGCCATTATACTCATTAATCCATTTAATTATAATAATTATATCTGTGGCAGAATGTCTACGATTGCACATATTTTATGTGAATGGCAACTTTATATTCATTCTATCAATTTGGATGGGGTAGATTTTGGCGGGAAATAGTAGTGACCGTGAAAATTTTGTTTTTATTGCCAAAACTTGTGTTTCTTCGAGTGATAATGTGTAATATTGGTGGATTATTAACCATTATGTGTTCGTTAATGTGTACGAGTGTGGGAAATTGAAATAAAGTTGTGAAAGTGACTTTTCGAGTTGCTCCAAAAAAGTCCGTGTAAAGTTTAAGTAAAGCGCCACTACTTTACTTAAACACTATCCTCATCCCATCATCTCATCATCATCATCATCATCACTTAAACTTGATTCAACTCTCTGAGTTTGAAATCTTTTATACTTGACACTGGCAAATACACTAATCGTGTGACGCCATAACAAAACAAAAAAAAAAAAAGTTTGGCGTTTTAAAATGATTATATTATTATGTATCTTATTAAATAAAGAATTTTGAACTTGAACTAAATTATAGTTTTTTTTTAATCTTTTTCAGGGTAGCGTTTGACCACAAACACCTGATGGTAAGCGACGATGTGGTCGTGGCGCCACGCTACACCTGGACTGGGAACTGGCTCTCAAGTGAAGCTGCCGGAACACACCGATAGGTGCACGGCGACAGATTCGTGGGTGGTAGGTGCTGGATTAACGCATAGGCTACTTTTCATCTCGGAAAAAGGTTCCTGAGGGATAACGGGAGCACGGGTGAAACCGCGGGACGCAACCAGTTGTTTAATAAGTGAGTGATTAGTGATAAGCTGATTATAGTCGACCAGTAGCCTCTTGTAACCAAGGTGCTATATCGTGGATGTAATATTGATTACACCAGGTGGATGTGGTACTTTTTTAAAACACTTTTATTAGCTTGATTTGTAACTAACTAAAGGTCGCTGCATACGTTACGAGCTAATGCCTCAGACGGGAAGTGAACGAGACAGGGACGTGACTGCCTCGTTCAAAACGGGATCGTCGTGTAAATGCAATGCATACGCACCGTGACAGTGACTCGGATCTAACATGCTAGTGTTGTGAACACGGGACGGGACACGCGCGGGGCGGGACGTGCTAAACATCGTCGCCGACGATGTTTTTCCCGCCCCGTGAGTGCCACGTTCCCGTCCCGTCCGTGTCTCCGCGACATATGTACATCATGGCGGCGTAAGGAGGTTGGAACAGGCGTAGCTAGTTTTAAGTTTGACGTTTTAAAGTGATCACAATGTATCCTATTGAATAAAGAAAAATTGACTTTTGACTTTTTTTGACATGTACATTTTCTATGAAACGATATTTTCAAAACTTCCCGTCCCGTCCCGTCCGTATAAAAACCCGTCACGTATGCAGCGACCTTAACTAACTAACAATGTAATCGAATCTTAGAAGTCAATTTTCACCCGCTTCTAATGAGGATTCCATACCAGCAGTACAATTCTAATACACTCGGAAACTCTTCCGAACACGGATCTAAGCTTCGATATTTTCTGTATCGATTCTTTAGACTTCGATTCGAATCGATTGAAATATCGCTCCATTTTTAAAACACTTTTATTAGCTTGACTTGTAACTAACTAACGAACAATGTAATCAAATCTTGCTTAAATTCTAGATATTATGTAAAATTGCCAGTTCAATTCTTTTCTTACATCAGAATGCGTACAAATTACAAACACGTCGTGATCACTGGTACATGGAGGTCATTCTCATCCGAACTAATTTAATTTTATCACTCTAAAGACAATATCCAATCAAAAAACAACCTTAATCTGCACAAGAAAAGAACTACACTAATATTTCCTAACTTTGTCCAACGCATTGTAGTTTTTTTTTATGATCACAAACTTTTTCATGCAGACTCTTTGATGCATTTCGTTTGAAACCTATTTGGTATTGTAATATCATAGACCGCATAGACTACTTTGTTTTATTTTATGAACGAACTCTATTCTTTGACAGCTGCCGTTATGGGATTTTAAACTTTATCTTGGCTGCTAGAGAAATGTTTTTGGAGTGGATTTTTCAGACTTTTACGATGTTAGAAGGCGGGAAAAATTGTAGGTATCTATTAAGAGTTAATCACGAGTAATTTAGTAAGACAATGATGTTAAAGGTGCGTTGATTGCTAATTTACACATTTTGTATTTTTTTGTAATTAGGAATAGGTACTTGCAACGCTGTATTTACACTTTACGTGTCCAAGCGGAGACTGACCTGTGATTAACCCTCTTTTCGCGTTTTAGTCCTGTTTTTGTTTAGACGCTTTTAAGCGCAGGACCCGACGTCCAGGGCGTTTTGTGTGCTATGGGGGATATACTTATTATAAAATATCAGACTATTTAGATGACAAAAAAGCTTGGGATTGTAGTGAACTTGCTCCAATTCAATTAATTAATAGTAAGAATTAAATTTTAAATGTAACCGCGCCGAAAAAATTATCTGCCGGGCGTTTCTTGCCTGTTCTTTTGTCGGCGTAAGGAGGTTGGAACAGGCGTAGCTAGTCTTATGTTTGACGTTTTAAAGTGCTCATATTATGTATCCTATCAAATCAAGAATTTTGAACTTTTAACTACATGCAATGCTCAATACCATTTCCTTTTGCATTATATTTTCAACCCCCGACGCAAAAAGAGGGGTGTTAAAATAAGTTTGACGTGTCTGTCTATTTGTCTGTCTGTCTGTCTGTCTGTGGTACCGTAGCTCGCGAACGGATGAAGCGATTTCAATAGAGTTTTTTTTTGTACGGGCGAGTGTTTTTAGCTTTGTTCGATGAAAATCGGTCCAAGATGTTGGGGTTTTTTTTTAATTTTAAATTTATAGTTATGTCGGAGTTAAATATAGAACGGAACCCTACACTAAATCGAATCTAGACTCGCACGTGGCCAATTTTAGGAGCCATTTTTGACGTATGTAAATTATGCATGCACTATGTAATTTAGGTAGGTATAGATATGTAAAAAAATGTGAACGTTCATTGCGGATTTCTTGGTTTCCTTGTAATATAGCTGTAATTATTACAAAGCGGATTTTTTTCTTCTATTTTTACAATATTTGTTGTTTTACTACATTCACTGCTGAATTGAATAAAGCCTTTTTTTTAACTACCTCTTTTGTCATTTTTTTTGGGGTTCCGTACCCCAAGGGTAGAACGAAAACCTACTAAATATTCTGCGTCAACTCATGAACGGGTGCTGCTTGTGGGGTCTGGTCTGTTTTGGTTGTGATCCCGCAACTCGTTAATATTCATGTTCCCATATCCCAATGTGTACATTTGTACAACCAAACAAGATAAATCTTATTAGTAAAGCTAAATAAAAAATATCAATGTTGACGAAACGTGGTATGGATATAGTTTCATCATCATCATCATCATCATCCCGTATCAGTCCACTGCTGGACATAGGCCTCTCCCAAGGTACGCCACAGAGCCCGGTCTTCGGCTCTTCTCATCCAACTACTGGCAGCCACTCGGCGCAAGTCGTCGCTCCACCTTGTCGCAGGACATCCTACACTACGTTTGCCAAGTCGCGGTCTCCACTCAAGAACACGTCTACCCCATCGGTTGTCGGTTCTGCGGCTTATATGACCAGCCCACTGCCACTTCAGCTTGCTAATTCTGTGGGCTATGTCGGTGACTTTAGTTCTCTGACGGATCACCTCATTTCTGATTCGATCCCTCAGAGAAACCCCAAGCATAGCTTTCCGTAGCTCGCTGAGCGACCTTAAATCGGTGGACTAGTCGTGCCGTGGTATAGTTTAGGCCTTGCGATTAGGATATTATCGCAGTTAAATGCAGTCGGTGCAGGCCACGTGGTTGAAACCAAGGAACAGTTATACCTAGTTGTATTATTTCGATTTTTTTTGAATTGGAACAGCAGTTTGTGAAATTACCCCCAAACAAATAAAAACTTTTATAGAAACATTTGTCTTTTCATAATATTAGATTATTATTATTATTAATTAGGATTAGCCAAAAGTCTCTTTTGACTAAACAAAAACATTTGAAATTCAGTACGAAAAAGTTTTTATTTCTAAGTAGGTAGTTGCGCCTCGCTTTTTCACCCGCGTCTTGCCGTTATCCTTCATTCATGACCCTTTTCCGGGATGAAAAGTAGCCTATGTGGTATAAGCTATTCAAATTTCATTCAGATCCGTTCAGTAGTTTTTGCGTGAAAGAGTAACAAATATCCATCCATCCATACTCACAAACTTTCACGTTTATTTTTTATTTTTTTTGTTTTGTTATGGCGTCACACGATTAGTGTATTTGCCAGTGTCAAGTATAAAAGATTTCAAACTCAGAGAGTTGAATCAAGTTTAAATGATGATGATGATGATGATGAGATGATGGGATGAGGATAGTGTTTAAGTAAAGTAGTGGCGCTTTACTTAAACTTTACACGGACTTTTTTGGAGCAACTTGAAAAGTCACTTTTACAACTTTATTTCAATTTCCCACACTCGTACACATTAACGAACACATAATAGTTAATAATCCACCAATATTACACATTATCACTCGAAGAAACACAAGTTTTGGAAATAAAAATAAAATTTTCACGTTGACAACTCAATTGCCGCCAAAAAAGTCCTACGTTTATAAGTATTAGTAGGAAGTAACTCTAAGGCCCACTTGCACACCGATTTAAACCTGAATTTAACAAAATTCACTTGTCAAAATCAAATGTAAAATTTAGTTAAAAAATTCAAATTTAGACAAGGTTTAACGTGTCGTGCAAGCCAGCCTAAAATACATTTTTGTAAACTTACCCGCGTTCCCTTTTCGAACGAAAACTGGAACACTCCAAAGAAGCAAAAAACAAATCACTGCACTTTTTAATTTTACTTTTTATTTAATTCAATGGTTCAATTTTCGAATTCTAACCAATTAAAAAAAAAAACACTAACTGACACAAGTACTAAACGTTTTGGCGCGTAAAATTACTTGTTTGTTTTTTAAAATGGCACCAGCAAGCGCAGCGTCCGCCGCGTCTACCACAACTGTCAGAATTTAACACTAGCCTTGCTTTTTAAATAAGTGCATTATGTTATTTCATTGAGCGCTTGACATGAACCAGTGTAGCTGAACCCGATTCGTCTGGTTTGTGTTCCTTAACAGAGGTCTTGCTTTTCTGGACGTTTAAACCGGCTAAGAATTAACCAGTGTTTAAGAGCTGTAATTGCTTAGGCCTGAGTAGGAGTTAGAGGTCTTGTTGATTGGAGTTTTAAATGAGATAATGTTACTAGTTTGTGACACGAGTTTACGAATAATAATAATTACACAATTTGACGTACTTTGTAATCTATATGACATTCGAATAAAATGTTTTTTTTTTTCATTTCTTTTGAAAGCGGGAAAGAAGGTTTCATTCGTCACGAACAACCAAAGAGGTTATTGTTCTGTAAACATTTTTTTTTGTAAAATAAATATGACCTTATTATAACAGTCTTTAAAATAAAATAAATATTTTAAATCAAGCAATTTAATTTATATAACTATTTTTATGCATTTCATTATTTTCACTTTGCAATTTTTTAAGACGATTGTTTGTTTTTTTTTTTTTGTTATACGTTAACAGATGTTTTTATTTTAATATTTTATAAAAGCTAGAAGTATGTATGGAAGACAGTAAATTTTTGATTAAATTAATTTTGAGGAGAACCCTGAACCCTTATCTTCGAAGTGAAACTTGCAATAATTAGGACCGATAGGTATAAATAAAATTAATCAAATGTACAATACTAAACACAATGCAAAAAAAAATCCTCTTTTTTAATAAAATCAAACAAAAATAATGATTTATTATTCTGTTTTTTATCTAAATCAACAATTGACTGTTTTATTCAATAGTTTAATTAACAATGCCATGAGTTTAAAAATACAAACAAAACTAGTTCAACTTTATGTCTGTTTTTATGTACAAAATAGACTTACCATAATTAACCCTCCGTTCAATTCGCGGGGTCTTGAAAGCCTAGTGTTATAATAATGTGTAAAATTTTTACGTAATCTAAATATATAACAACTGCAGTCTGGTTAATTACACAATTTCTAGCCATTTTAAAACCGGCAAACCGATGGATAGATGAAATGGTTTATGAAATGAAATGGTTTATTTCACATAAAATAGAGGTGCATGTTGGTCTTAAATATTAAAATATAGATCTACTATTTTGCCATATGCTGGCATGTGAAAATTCAATAAAATTATTAATATGTAAATAATAATGAAAAAAATTTACAAATTAAGAAAATAAAAATATAAATGATAACAATAATAGGTAGATAGGTTTTATTAATCACGGCCGTTAGAGGGATCTAAGCGTTACAAAACTAAGCGCGACGTATCAAGGGTTGAAATGTAAATTTTTTGATTTACATAACATTAGATGCCTATAAAAGATCTGACCTTGATTTTATTATATAGGATGTTAATATAAATTGTTATTAAGGGTACATTTAAATATCCAAAAAGCAAACGATTAATTTGTGACTGACTAATTAGTGTTAATAAACAAACAATCGGACGGGACAGGGTATGTTAATGAAGGGATGAAAAACTGTACCGAAATTAATAATCGATCCTGATCCGTTATCCGCTAGGGCTTGACATATTACTACTAAAATGACATATTACGACATGACATATCGATCCAAAACCGCGGATAACGGATCGGGATCGATTATTATTAATTTTGGGCGTTAGTATATAGGTAGTACAAGTTTAAAAACTGTAGAAGTTTTCGTTAACGTCAAAGTTTCCTACCTTCAACTTGTCAAAGTGGCTACTCGTACTGCCTAAATCAAAAACGTAACTCGAAAACTTTGTTCGAATACGAATAGAAACGATTTGAAATAACCCGTAGGTATTATCGATTTTAGATCCTCCAAATCTCGGTAAGGCGCGCTGAAAAAATTGTATGGAAGGAAACTTGTATACTCTAAGTATACTATCAAAACCTGCACTAAGGGGTACTGTTCAGTACTTACAAAGCTAAATGGTAGGTAAAAATACCTAACTAAGATGACGCAACGACTCAAAGTGAGTGTTGTCCTCCGATAACAAAAGACGCCACTCCGCTCTGTCCCGCGCCACCTCCCGCCAGTCCTCCGCCTGCAGTGAGCGCAAGTACATAGTGACTTCGTCTCTGCAGCGATACCTGGGACACTCATCCGTCACAATATGTAAGCTCGTTTGACTGGACAATCCTCTCACATTCTTTCATGTTGGCCGAGCCAGCGAAGTTTATGCGCTTTTATCTCACCGATGGTAACAGTACCAGTTTTTCAATTTCTCTGTTTTGTTTCCTAAAAGATATTATGAAGGTTTTTGGTTTGGTACAGCGTGAGAAGAAGAAACATAGAGTGATGTGTTTTTCTCACTAACTAACTGAGATGGCGCAACGACCCAAAGTGAGTGTTGTCCTCCGATAACAAAAGACTTCACTCCGCTCTGTCCCGCGCCACCTCCCGCCAGTCCTCCGCCTGCAGTGCGCGCAAGTACATAGTGACTTCGTCTCTGCAGCGATACCTGGGACTCTCGCGCGTCACATGTAAGCTCGTTTGACTGCACGATCCTCTCACATTCTTTCATGTTGTCCAAGCCAGCAAAGTTTATGCGCTTTTATCTCACTGATGGTACCAGTAGGTACCAGTTTTTCAATATCTCTGTTTCGTTTTTTAGAAAGGTATAATGAAGGTTTTTGGTTTGGTACAGCGTGAGAAGAAGAAACATAGTGAGTGATGTGTTTTTCTCGCTAACCAACTGAGAGGCGCAACGACTCAAAGTGAGTGTTGTCCTCCGATAACAAAAGACGTCACTCCGCTCTGTCCCGCGCCACCTCCCGCCAGTCCTCCGCCTGCAGTGAGCGCAAGTCCTTCGCGACTCAGTCTTTACAAAGCACTATAAATTAATTATATCTAATAATTATATAAACTACCTGTTTCCTTATAAAATACTAATCAAAATTTAATAATTTATATCAAATCGGATTTTAAAAATTTTGCTTCGGAAATTTTGTATTTAAATTTATTAATTTTTGACTAGTTTTGTGATTTATATCCTTTTTTAAACTACTATGACTATTAATTAACATTAGAATTAGGTTTTGAAACGGGATAATTATGTAACCATGTGTATTATGTGTGTTGTGTGTATGTGTGTTATGTTGTGTGTATTGTTGTGTTGTGTGTCTATTTCCTTATTTAATACTTATCAAAATTGAATAATTCATATCTAAATCGGTATTTTTTTCGGAAATGCTGTTTATATTTTTGACTAGTTTTATAATATTTAAACAGTTTTAAACTGCCATGGTCATTAACGTTAGGATTAGGTTTTGAAACGGGATAATTACCATTTTTTTGTGTAATATCGAGAGAACTCAAACAAGATGATGGGTTTTGTGAAAAATAAAAGCAGATTGCACTAATTATATCTGATACTTTGAATGTGAAGAAAAAACACACAGCCATTAGCGAAGGGCGGAAATCAGTATCATAGATTAAGGTGGATGATCCCAGAGCTCATCACGCTATGTTGTCAAGAGATGGCGCTGATGTCATTTTTTACCTAAATTATTTTTTTACGTCGAAAATAATAATCTTATTCGAACCAAACACTAAAGCGCGCGTTCTATAGCGTTACTCAATTGTAAATTACTTAAATCTTCATTTAATAAACTAATAAATTACTCGTAACGCTCCTCTTACTGCTGGTGTCACAAATTTACGTACTTACACACGCACACGTAGACATAAAGTATGTCATTAGAACGCATCTAAGGTGGTTGCTTGCGGTCCGCCTAGCAGCCCAGCGTCAATAGATGGCGTTGTTTCTAATTAACGCATCTTATTTTATTATGAATGAACAGGTGCATATTATTTTAATAATAATTATGTTTACCGGTAATGGCGTAATATGTTTTATGTATCAAACAATATTTCAGATGTGTTTTAGTTTTCAAAACACTTTTATTTGTGCCAAACAATATCGCGGCGGTAGTGGTGAATGGCAGCTAAGCAACTATTCACGCACACATAGAAAATGGTTTTGTTGTACACGAAACCATTTGCTAATTTCGTTCTTTCGTTTACTGTATAGGTTAGACCAGTGGTCAAACCTCTCAGTAGTTCTTTACTGATAACGAGGTTCCGAGTTCGATCCCTGCCTCAGATTTTTGGTAATTTTCTTTGATTTGGATGAAATTTAGAATGGAGATGGCCTATACCCTTTATTACCTATACTCTCTACTCTCCTACCAATAAAGACATTGGCTATTGTAATACTTTATTATGAAACAATCAGGATTATTTATTATACATGTACATAGTATCAAAATAAAAAACAGTCAATCACCAATAGTCTTTTTATTTACACATTCTTAAATATTCAATAATTCACAATTCTTCGTCAATATAAAGTCCTGCTGGTCGCACAGTTTTTTTCATTTTTTCCATGAACTATGTTCTGGCCACAGACTCATTGTGTTGGCCATATGCCATGTTATTGGTCAGAACATTGTTTTTATACAAAATGCTTTTGACGTGGTTGTGGCATGGTGTTGTCGCTTTTCGTTTACATATCTGCAACAAAGCTATAATTAAAGTATATTCTAATTTGTATCCCAACCTGGTCATACGAAAAACACGGATTTATGTCTACTAAACACTACTAAAAAACAAACATAACTTTGAAAAACGGTTAGTTTCCAAATCGGCTGGCTGGCCTGTCGCATTTATATGTAGTGTAAACATCATTTTCATGTTGCCCTATGGTCAGAAGTTCAATTCCTTTTATTTCCTCCGTTGTTTTTTGGAAGTCTCGAAGTTTCGAGAGACATGCTTATTTCAAATCTATTTCCACAATTGGTTCATTTGGTTTAGTAGTTACGTTGATACGTGGTAACAAACATTTAACATACACACACACAAATTTTTGCATTTATTATATTAGTAGAATAGAATTTCGTTTATTTCAAGGTGTATCATATACGAAGTAAATAAGCGTAGGAAAATTATATGTTATCATATTGTGTAGTTCAAAGGTATTTGAATACACTTTCAGCTAGGGCAGTTGTAGAACAACGTCCTTGATCCTCCGAAAATTAGATTTGTGGTGTCAGCCAGCTAGCAGGGCTTTTCCGGTTATACAAAGGTACTCTGTGGCAAGGCTGTTGCTGGCCTCAGCTGGCGTAGTGGTGCACGATTGTATCTGCTGATTTCCATCAATAATTTTCCAACGTTGATCAACCTTTTTTACAGAGTAAAACTATAAACAACAACTTGCCTAGCAACGTAGCAACTAGTCAAAAATGCATTTTACGTGAATGACGTAACCAAAAAACTCATAGAACAGTCTGATTAGTTTATACTAGCTGCACCCCGCAGTTTCACTCACGTGTCCTACAGTTTATCGCGATATTTTTTTTTTTAAAACTATTGAAGTAAAAGAAACACTAAATATTAAGTGAAGCTTACCACTTACCACACATACACATACATTAGTGAAAACCGCACCCTAATCGGTTAAGTCGTTTCTGGAATTAGCGCGCACAAATGCACAGACAAACAGACATACAGTCAAACAGACAAAAATTCTATTTATCATTGTTTTGGGTTCTATTGCGTTGATGATAAAGACCCCCAATAATAGCTTTTCTCATTTATCTTTCACTAGTTTTCAGCCGCGGTTTCACCCGCGTCTTCCCGTTATCCCGCAGGAACCTTTTTCCAGGATAAAAAGTAGCTATAAGCTATTTCCATTCCAAATTTGATCAAAATCAGTTTAGTAGTTACGGTGATACGTGGTAACAAACATTCACACACAAAAACTTTCGCATTTATAATATTAGTAGGATAGGATAGGATGTACAGACAGCGATCAGTCACAGTTTTATTACAAATGTAGGTAAATAGATTTTTACTGTAAATGTGGATTTGAATTCCGTCTTCTTTAGCGCTTAGACTGTTTCATTGAAAAATATACCATATTCCGTTTGATAACAATATATATAGCACTAGCTGTTCCCTGCGGTTTCACCCGCGTGGGCTACAGTTTATCGCGATAAAAATACCAAATTTCATTTAAATCGGTTCAGTAGTTTAGGCGCGAAAGCGTATATATTCCGTATACTCCAAAATTATTCCCGCACTTCGGTGCCCTTCACCGCGTTACCTGCTGTAGGTATCCATTATCCTATTTTAATTCTAATTTTTTTTTTGACCGCGCGTTTGTACAGCTAAAGGTCTTCCTGGTTCGTAAATTGCGACCGCAGTTTACCTATTTCATAGAATATTCTCCCGCCTTTCCCGCGGCACTGCGGTGCAGTGGGTTTATTTTTCTACTACTACTTACATTTTTAAACTCGTGATATCTTTCGAAAGGAATGTCCGAATTGAATAATTCAAAAAGTTATATGAAGGGATTGAAGCAGTTTTGAATGAGAAGTAATTTATTTTGATAAGGATTAATACCAAGATACAAATAAAGAGCCTTTCCTAGCGGAGGCATTAAAATTAATTTTTTTAAATAAAAAAACACTTATGGTGGCATAACTATAATAGTTAGACATATGCTCTCGCGGACTTTTTTGTAGATCTTAATAGGACCTACAAACCCGTGATACATTGTTTCGTTCTATTGTCAATAGTTTTTGCAGCGCACGCAAAAATAGGTTTTCGATTTCATACCTTGGGTTAAAAAATAGCAATTTTCTTACGGATCCCTAATTTTTTTGGAAATAAAATATAGCCTATAGCCTTTCTCGATAAATGGACTATCCAACACTGAAAGAATTTTTCAAATCGGATCAGTAGTTCCTGAGATTAGCGCGTTCAAACAAACAAACAAACAAACAAACAAACTCTGCAGCTTTATAATATTAATATTAGTATAGATTACATTGATAGATATCGGTTGATTTCGGTTTTGTTTTGACGTTTATGTTTTGAAGCGATGATAGCTCAGTCGGTTGCGCATCGAACTTCCGTGCTGGAAAGCACATGTTCAAATACCAACAATAAGTATGAGGTTTCGGTGAAGAAAAATATCGTGTTTATTGACCTACCAAACATTTATTTGGTAGTGCGGTACCAACACACTAGGTATCAAATATAGGGGTGTGACTAGAATGGGAAAAAATCGATTAAGAAATAATCGATTTTCATCTCTTTAGAATAAATCGATTTGTAAAAAACGATTCGATTATTTTTACTTAATCGATTTTTTACAATCGATTATTTTTTGATTTTTACAAATCGATTATTTTATTAAAAATATAATCGATTTTTTATAAAATAAATAATCGATTTTTAATACAATTAATAATCGATTTTTAATATAGTAAATAATTGATTTGTAATATTTGATTATCGATTTTTTTAAATCGATTAAAAGAAAAAAATGATCGATTAATATAAAATCAATTTTTTTTCTCATCTCTAAACTATTTAACCGTGGTAGGCGACTTGCAAGGGCGATCTACCATTTCTAGTTCTACCGCCAAGTACCTAACTAACTATACATTATTATCAATAGTAGGTACCTACCTACGTAGGTATGAATCTAGAATTACGTTCTAATGTAATTATGTTGTCAGCTGGCTGGTTACCATAATACAAGCTCTGCCTATCTTGGGATCTATGGGCCGTGTGAGAAACTATCGCAATATATATATTTACTTCTTACCTATTTATTTACTAATTTTTCTACTTTGATTACCTGGGCGAAATTATATTACTTAGGTAATCAAAGTGGATTAGACCTCCACGACCTTGACTACCAACCCGTTTTGATTTACGTCTTCAGAACGGAAAGTAAAAATTGCCCCAAAGTCAACAACATCGTTCATGCACGATTTGGCAAGTCGCAATATCGTGGGCCGTGGCGAGCGAGACAGAAAATCATTCTTCACTAGTCATGCGCGATCTTGCAACGTCGCATAATTTTTAGCTATTTTGTGACCGAACCTAATACAAACTATAATTTCTTCTGTGGCAAAGTTGTAGCCACGCCACCACTACATCGCTCACTAAGGTCTACATCTAAATAGTTCATCGAAATTCAGGTAGATGGCAGGTAAAAATCACCTAATTCAAGTCCGTCAACTTCAATGCCACTCACGCACACATGTGTATAAAAATACGATTTTTCCGAAAGTTTTAAAGGTAAAATTTGATGGAAAACATAATTTTGGTAAGAGAAACTGATAGTCCGCGGATGGGTAATTAATTGAACAATTTAAGAAAATTTTCAAACTTCATTAAAATAGTTTGCGTGATCTATATTGCTCGGCTTGAGTTTGTATGGGAAATTGCCGGACCCATTCACCTTAAGTATATATGAGTATGCGAGAGCGAGAGAGAGAGAGCTCTGTCTACCTGTCACTGACACGACATTTGATATTGACATTGACATATGTGACGTTTTGTTTACTCACTAATACAAGAACAAATACATGGTAATTATCTTGATACAAAACCTAATTCCAACTTAATACTTATTTTTGTAGTGAGCGAGAGAGAGAGCTAAAGACTTTATTTGGGAAAAACTGCACACAATAACGAAACAAAAATTAAAGAAACGCACAAAAAACAGTAACATTGTACATAAGCCAATATAGCTCAGTGGTAGTGACATCAGTTTGCGGTGATGAGTTCAAACCCTGCATGCGCTTGACATTTCGGTGAAGTCAAACAACATGGCGACATCTTCACGTCCAGCATTCCTCAAAAGTCTTTCAGCAGTGTGTGGTGCCAGTGAAGACTTAATGGTACTGAGACGGGGATTTTAACTGTGGGCCTTTTGAATAAGCTCAGAGTCACACAACGAGCCATGGAGAGAGCCATGCTTGGAGTTTCATTGCGTGATAAAATCCGAAACGAGGAAATTCGCCAAAGAACTAAGGTCACCGTCATAGCTCTCAGAATTTGCATGTTGAAGTGGCAATGGGCAGAACACATTGCTCGACGAACCGATAACCGATGAGGAAGGTTCTCGAGTGGCGAGCACGAACCGGAACACGTTCTGTAGGCAGGCGTCCCACTAGGGGAAGCGGGGACATTGTAAGAGTCGCGGGGAGCCGATGGATGCAAATGGCTAACAGCTGTTCGTGGTAGCGTTCAAGGAGGCCTTTGTTCATCAGTGGACTTCTTCCGGTCGATAATAAAGAGGATGACCCAAAAACCAATGTCCTCAGAGTCCCCACCCATGAAGGTCTGACACCCAACTAAGACCTAAACTAATTAAAGGACATATAAGTTGAACAAAAAAGTCTTAATTAGGTTACAAGATCGTAGCGTGACGATACGGGTGAGCGATAGTGAAAAATAACAAAAAAAACTGTGTAATTTTCTTGCATTGTTCAGTGGAAATTAAGTTTTGGCTACTGGTCACGATTCTGATTGATTTCGCACGCGAAAATTGATGAAAACTGTGCTTTTCGTTACTGGGAAACGATGTTCCTTGACGTCAAAAAAGTTTGAAAACTATGCGAGCAATGTCTTAACTTTTTATATAGCCTCTGTTAAAATCACAGGTATAAAAATACTGGCCGGTAGAATGTCACAGAATAACTATAATAAATTTAAAATTTAAAAAACCCTCTACATCTTAGACCGATTGTCACCAAACATAGCTAAAAACACTCGCCCGTAACTCAACTTTCATACAAAAAAACTAAATTGAAATCGCTTCATCCGTTCGCGAGCTACGGTGCCACAGACAGACAGACAGACGGACAGACACGTCAAACTTATAACACTTTTGAGTCTGGGGTTAAAAACATCGTGATGAAACCATAGCTTTATGATAAGGCATTTTGCAGTGCCCGCTGGCTAGCTTCCATCCTCAAGTTAAGAATCTGTCGCCAAGCACCTATCGGTGTGTTCCGACAGCCTCACTTGAGAGCCAGTTCCCGGCTGAAATTTGGCATGCAGGTAGATGTTATGACGTAGACATCCGCTAAGAAAGGATTTTGATTAATTCTACCCTCAAGGGGATAAAAGAGGGGATGAAAGTTTGTATGAAACTTTGTCAATTTTAAACCGATCGGGCTGAGACTTTGCATGCATAAAGCTGTAGCCCACGCGGGTGAAACAGCGGGGAACAGCAAGTATAATATATATAAAAAAAAAATTTGATTAACGGCCGTTCCCAATAACCTGACATTACTTCTATGGAGTTTATGTCAATATGTCAATATGTCTATCTTTATTAGGGTAACCGTGGATGGATAGGTTATGGAAACCGGCCGTAAATCGACAATCAACAATAAGTTTTTTTTTATAATTCGCCAAGTTGTTAATGGTACAGGAAACAGATCTTGCTCAAATAACTTGTAATAAATTGAAGCAAAAACTACGAGTTGAGATTAAAGCAATAACGCTGAATAATAATTGATTAGGAACGTTGGAAATTTAATATCTTCATGTATTTAAATGAACGCTGTGCGTTACTTTTAGAATCTATTAGGACCAAATGTTAATTCTTCAGTGACCATTTAAAAAAACCATTGCATTAATGTTGACATACCCAATAACCAGCAATTTTGCCCTTCCTCATTCAATTGTTGCAGGTGTCCCCTCACTGGCGATAAATTCCAAATATGGGAATCGTGAGAGGCACCTCCAACAGATGCATCCACATGCAATATTTGCAAATCTGCATCACATATCTGTATAGAATGAAACAAAATCAATGAATAAGTGTACAATAAAATTACTAATTGAGATTGTAGGCATAGCATACATTCGTAATGTTGTAATAGGTACTTACAACCATAACATTTATGGAATGATACAGTTTACGGTTGAAGTATGCCTCTTCGTTGTGTTGAGGCCGTATCAAGGCGACATGTGTCCCATCCACACACCCCAACACCCCAGGAAATCCATGCAACTCCATGAACCTAAAAAATATATAATATATACTAGCTGTTCCCTGCGGTTTCACCTGCGTGGGCTACAGTTTTCCTTGGGGGTAGAATTAATCAAATCCTTTCTTAGCAGATGCCTACGTCATAACATCTACCTGCATGCCTTTCAGCTCGATCCGTCCAGTGGTTTGGGCTGTGCGTTGATAGATCACTATGTCAGTCAGTCAGCCACCTTTGAGTTACATATATTTAGAAGTAGGTATATTATAATTTATCAAAATAAAAATGTAAGAAGATAATTATTGTGTTAACAGTAACAAACTTTTGACTTTGAACATAATATTACTAACCTTCTCATTGAGGCATGTCGGTCTTCATGTGTTGCAGGAAACTTGATAAATTTCCTCAAAATTTCTGGGGTGTTGAGGGCCGTTGTTACCTCAGACACGCAGTCACTGAGGCTGGTCTGTGACATGGCCAAATCACTATTCTGGCACACGCTCTTCTGGTAGCTGCCTGTAGCATAAAATGCTAAAGCAGCTAGCACCTAAAATAGTAAAACAACATGTGGTTAGGTTAGGTAATTACTTACTTCAATCATTTGCTTTTGGTTGATAATTATATTTATACATATGTAGGTTTAGTAATAGGTGGTTGTGGCTTATACCTTTAATTCCGGCCGAATTGCGCTGGACTTCGTCGTTAGCGGCAATAGTGGAGTGAGCTCCTCGCACAACCTCAGAAACGAATTTTGGTTGAGGCGGTAGTTTGCCACAAAATCAGTCTCCGGCACCTCTAACGGGTTACTGAGGTCGCGCAAGACTCTTTTCTTTATTATTCGTTGCCACTTTTGACATTCCTCTTCTGCAGCCCCGAGGAAATAGGCTCTTGCCGACATAATGTTTCTAAAAATTAAACTTTTTTTAGTTCTATTGTAACAACATTATGTGATTAGGTGTACATCATTTTTTGTATATATTATTAGCACAAACGTATAAAATACTATCCAATATACAAAGCTTGCAATTTACACGTCAAATCACTATAATAATATTATTCTTACCTCACTTTCACTCTGTTTATTTCTCAATATTTGGCACAAACGCAAGCTAATATGGCGGACTATGGTGAAAAACGTAACTCGAGACTTACCTTAAACTATGCTAACCATTACCATAGTTTTGAAATGTCAAAGTAGTTCCGCGGTACGAAATTTAACGTCTTTTGTTTTTTTTTGCTCAAACTACGTACCTTTTCGTTCATTCAATTTAGCCATAATGGAAATGGCTAGTCGATGGACCACGTGATAGTTCGGCGGTACCAATTGTGTCAAATTATAAGAGTTTACGATAATGTTTATGTCGTTTTGTGATCCGCGGTAAGCCCGCTGTACCTCAGAGTGACAATGCATTGCCGTGAAGGATTCTGGGCATTTTTAAAACATTAACTTCTCCTGAAACTAACTAACAGACAATGTAATAAACTCTTATCATTATCAGCCTTTCACGTTCCCACTGCTGGGACTCCGGCCTTCTCTCAGAGAGAGATTATGGGCTGTAATCTACCGCGCTGGCAGTGCGGATTGGTAGATGTCGCATGCCCTTGAATGTTGCAGTTCTTGGACATGCCGGTTTCCTCACGATGTTTTCCTTCACCGGTTTGAGCTATGGCAAATCCGCACATAACTTGTTATGTCATAGGTGCGGGGCCGAGAGGATTCGAACTCGGTGTCGGCGTCTTGTAAGTCGCACGCCTAAACCGTTCGGCCACCATCGGTCCCCAATAATAAAAATAAACTCTTAACGTACTTCTAATTATCGTATTGAAATGGAGCTTTGTATGTACAGTCAGCGACAAAAGTAGCGGATCATACTCGATTTTCGAAATGCGTATTAGATCAGTAATGTTTTTTTTTACAACCTAAAAGGTTGCGTTTGACCATAAAACAACACACATGATGTCAAGTGATAAATCGGTCGAAAGTGTTTGAGATGATAAAGAGAATCGGAAAATTTGTTTTTGTTTAATATACTTTTGTCGTTGACTGTTTCACCCGCGTCTTCCCGTTATCCCGTAGCAACCTTTTTCCAGACTTTTTGGCGGCAATCGAATTGTCAACGTGAAAATTTTGTTTTTATTTCCAAAACTTGTGTTTCTTCGAGTGATAATGTGTAATATTGGTGGATTATTAACCATTATGTGTTCATTAATGTGTACGAGTGTGGGAAATTGAAATAAAGTTGTGAAAGTGACTTTTCTAGTTGCTCCAAAAAAGTCCGTGTAAAGTTTAAGTAAAGCGCCACTACTTTACTTAAACACTATCCTCATCCCATCATCATCATCATCATTTAAACTTGATTCAACTCTCTGAGTTTGAAATATTTTATACTTGACACTGGCAAATCCACTAATCGTGTGACACCATTACAAAACAAAAAAAAAAACCTTTTTCCGGGATAAAAGTAGCCTATGTGGTAATACAGGGTATAAGATATCTCCACTCCAATATGATTCGTTTAGATGAGTCCAATACACGGAGAAAAATGACCTTCCGAAATACCGTTTTCCTTCTGAGTCAAAAGGGAAGGAATTGTGATTCAGAAGGTAAAATAATACAAAACAAGGAAGGAAACGGTCTTGGAAGGTAGACTCAGAAGGAAAGTCAGAATTTTTTTCTCAGTGTAGATTGGACTTGGGAGTCCAATATGTTGGCCTTGGTAGCGAGGGTCTTTTTACAAAAGTCAAAATTTTGTTTTAATTATTGGATTCATTGTGATCACAATGTCGTAATCAAGGTACAGTCGCTCAGAGCGACATCTACAAACAGCTTTGCAAGTGGCTTCCCATTGGTATTTACAAATTACTTGTATAAGTAGATTAATAACATATTTGCCTCGAAACATAGAGATTAGTGATGGGCAAGTAAAAAAAATCGATATATCGTAATTTTTCGTCAAGCAAAATGATATATCTCTTATGATATTAGCATTTGCGTTTCCGCTTCCCCTAAAAATAATTTTGAAGTCTGTTTGTGTCCGCATCTCAAAAATAGAAATCAAATATCGATATATCGCTATTAAAAATATCGGTATCTATTATCTACTATGATAATTAAAAATAAAGTTCTAAATGTGTTGCTATGTGAAAAACTCAAAAACGGCTGTACCAATTCGGTTTTTTTCAATGTTCGTTGAATTCTGAAGAAGGATTTATTGAAGAGAAACCGCGGGGACAGCTAGGATACGAAACTGTCACCAAACACCTATCCGTATGTTCCGGCAGCCTCACTTGAGAGCCAGTTTTCCAGTCCAGGTGTAGCGTGGCGCCATCTTCGACCACATCGTAACTTACCATCTAGTGAGTTACGGTCAACGCAACCTTGTAGGTAAAATTTTTATTTTTATTTATGAGGGAATATCGATATTTTTTATATCGATAATTCTTGCCCAGGACTACTCAGAGAGTTTATAGAGCGTGAATAATGAAACACAGTTTAAAACGTACAGAAACATACTCGTAGTAATATGATCTTAAAGCTATCGAGCGTAATTTTCTGAATTTTCTTGGTTGAATACACAATAATGAGTCTTAACTCTAGTATCAGAAGTTATTTTTTAGAGTTCCGTATCTCAAAAGGAAAAACCGGCAAAGTGCGAGTCGGACTCGCGCACGAAGGGTTCCGTAAAGGGCTGTCCATTAATCACGTGATGTTTTTTTAAAAAATTTTTTAACCCCTCTATCCCTCTTGGTGATACGTGGTGAGGTTTAAGACTAGCCTCCACCCCCCACCAAAAATCACGTGTATTTTTTAGTACCTACAAAGAATCTTATTTAATTTTATTCTAATTCTATTTAGTTTGAAATGTAGTTTTATTTAATATTTTTATCGTGATATATATAGTATATTTCACGCGGGCGACACCGCGGGGCGTAGCTAAATTTTTTTCTCATCGTCTGTACTTCCAATCATTCCTTCCTTATATAATAATTGATTTATGTAACCGTGCAAATATTATACATTGTTATTTAATGACTTCACAAGTGGGTCAAGGTGGTCGTACTAGTGCTGTCAAAATGTATAGACACTAACGTAGTATAAGCGAAAATGACAGATCTCACTCTAGGGCTGTTATTTTAGAATAAATCTAAAATCTATAACTCAAAGGTGACTGACTGACATAGTGATCTATCAACGCACAGACCAAACCACTGGACGGATCGGGCTGAAATTTGGCATGCAGGTAAATGTTATGACGTAGGCATCCGCTAAGAAAGGATTTTGATTAATTCTACCCCCAAGGGGATAAAGTAGGGGATGAAAGTTTGTATGAAACTTTGTCAATTTTAAACCGATCGGGCTGAGACTTTGCATGCATAAAGCTGTAGCCCACGCGGGTGAAACCGCGGGGAACTGCTAAATAAACATATCGGGGGACCATGGTACACAAATTGATCTAGTCCCAAATAGGCATGATGACAGTAATCAAGTATCGCCAAAATTTTATCTGATCTAGTGAAATAGGATTCAAAGATTTAAAAAAATCTATTTATTTTCTTATTAATGTCGACATTAATAATTTAGTTGGTAAAATAAATCTTCAAAATACAACAATCCACCATGATAGCTTAAAAACTATTTACTTAGATCGAATTACGTCACGACTCAGTAAACGTAATTTTTTTTAGTATAATTATAAGCACCTAATGTTTACTGTTGATATACTGAGCCGTGACGTATGACAGACGCCATGACACCGGCGAGCGTTTTGGAAACTTAAAATTTAAATGTACTTTTATTGCACAAAAACCTTAATTTTCTACAGAAATATGATATATTTTAGACATAATAGATACTTCTAAATATCATAGAAGACATTTTGAAAATTAGTCATCATGCCTATTAAGCTCGAAACTTGGGTTTTTATATAGAGAAATAGATACATTTTTGATCAACTGATTATGTTGAGCTAAGCTTCATTAGCAAACAGTTTACAAGGGAACTGTGTGTGGAGATTTTTATTAGGGATTTAGGATTAGGGATTTTTATGATTTGTCTGCCACTTACAACGTTTACGTATACTGTATTACAGTTAACCTGCAAGGACTTTGGTTACTCTCATACTTTATTACAATCTCTCGGGGTTCGGTCCCAGTGTCAGCGATTAGCGATTTGAAAACGCGATCATCATTGATCATTGACGACGCGGTAGCCGAGTTGGTAGTGACTCTGCCTTCGAAGCTAGCGGTCCCGGGTTTGAAACCCAGTAAGGGCAAATATATGTGTGATGTAAACGAATATTTGTACCTGAGTCTTGGATATTTCTATCTATAAGTATTTATTTCTCTATATAAGTATGTATATCGTTATCTAGTACCCATAACACCAGTTTCGAACTTAATTTGGGGCTAGGTCAATTTGTGTGCAATGGTACTATACAACGATATTACTTATATAGTGAAATAAATACTTATATAAGTAGATAGAAATATCCAAGACTCAGGAACAAATATTCGTGCTCATCACACATATATTTGCCCTTACCGGTATTCGAACCCGGGACCGCTAGCTTCGTAGGCAGGGACACTACCAACTTGGCTACCATGTCGTCTAAAGGGAAGAAAGACAGATGGAAAGAATGAAACTGCCAAAGTGATCGCGACCAAAGAAATTGCCAGCCGGGCGTTTCTTGTCTGTTGTTTTGCCGGCGTAAGGAAGTTGGAACAAGCGTAGCTACACGGAGAAAAAAGACCTTCCGAAATACCGTTTTCCTTCTGAGTCGAAAGGGAAGGACTTGTGATTCAGAACGAAAACTAAGGTAAAATAAAGAAGGAATCGGTCTTGGAAGGTAAAGAAACCGCGGGGAACAGCTAGATAAGTTAAAACGCTCGTACTGACACCACACAGTTTAATTTCCGTCATAAGCTACATATATTATCTAAAGGAAGTCAATCTGTTTACGTCACGAAACCACTAATTTTTGTCATTACAATGTAAAAAGCGTAGTATGTGGTCACATTAGGAAAGGTCAGAAGCTCCATGATAGAGTCTGGTTTGACAAGCTTACTGAAGAGAGGGCGAGGCGGCTCGTCAGTGACTCCGTTCCAACAAATGCTAATCACATCTGCACTAAATGTGGACGAGCCTGCCGTTCTCGTATTGGTCTGTATAGCCACCAACGAAAGTGTTCTTCAAACCACACTGACACGGTTTGAATCGTCTGTCATAGACGTCTAAGGCCATATCTGTGGTTCAAAAAATCGATTGTCTGAAAAAAACATTCAAGAGCATGCGACATCTACCAACCCGCACTGGGCCCGCATGCTAGATTACGACCCGTACTTTCTCTCTGAGAGAAGGTGAGAGTCCCAGCGGTGGGAACGTGTAAGGCTGATGATGATGATGATGATGATGATGACTAAAAGTCAAACGTGTTTAAGCAGCTTTGGTGATTTTTTCAGGGAAGTATGACATTGACAAGCGGTCTTTAAAAATTCGTATGTGTTTATATATGACGTTTGTCATATTCGTCTTAAAACTGATAGGTATGTCCTGTTTGTCATCACTCTGTATACTAATCTAAATATACATCATCAGCCTGTATCAGTCCACTACTGGACATAGGCCTCTCCCAAGGTACGCCACTGAGCCCGGTCTTCGGCTCTTCTCATCCAACCACTGCCAGCCACTCGGCGCAAGTCGTCGCTCCACCTGGTCGCAGGACGATATATATATAAATTATATACCCTTTTAATAATGTATTTTAGTTATTAGTTTAGGTTTATTTGTTCTTATTTTATTGTTATAATTATAATAGTAAATAATTATCTATTATTAATTTATTAGTTACTCTATGGTTGACAGGTTGTCACTTGTCAATTGTCAATTTGTCATATTGTGTCTAATGTGTTTTGTTTTATATTTTCGCTCGTTTATTGGAAAGTAAATATTGACAATTATATACCTATACTTTATACAAAACAAAGTCGAGTAAGTTACAGCATTTATAACCCGAGAATAGCTAAACCGATTTTTATGATCTTTGATTTATTGGATTTGTTTCCGCCCTGAATAGCAGAATGATATTTATCAATACATCGGAGCCGGCAAAATCAACAACCACAAAAAGTCAATTTTTTTTTTTGC
This sequence comes from Opisthograptis luteolata, assembly GCA_931315375.2. Taxonomy (NCBI): domain Eukaryota; kingdom Metazoa; phylum Arthropoda; class Insecta; order Lepidoptera; family Geometridae; genus Opisthograptis; species Opisthograptis luteolata. The sequence goes on from OV928061.1 coordinate 4,235,915, forward strand.
ATTTTGACGGGTTTTGATGACAGTGACAGATAGCTTACGTAAGGAGCGTAAGCAGTAACTTAGGTTACTTTTATTTTAGACCAAAAAAAGAAAGTCCTACGCAAAAACAAAATTGAAAGGCATAGATGAAATTTGGTGTGGAGATGTTATAGAGTTTGAAACCCTGGGGGGACTTTTTTGGCGGCAATCGAAATGTCAACGTGAAAATTTTGTTTTCATTTCCAAAACTTGTGTTTCTTCGAGTGATAATGTGTAATATTGGTGGATTATTAACCATTATATTATGTTCGTTAATGTGTACGAGTGTGGGAAATTGAAATAAAGTTGTGCAAGTGACTTTTCTAGTTGTTCCAAAAAAGTCCGTGTAAAGTTTAAGTAAAGCGCCACTACTTTACTTAAACACTATCCTCATCCCATCATCTCATCGTCATCATCATCATCATCATTTAAAACTTGATTCAACTCTCTGAGTTTGAAATATTTTATACTTGACACTGGCAAATACACTAATCGTGTGACGCCATAACAAAAGAAAAAAAACCCTGGCGAATCACATAGCTTATTTTTTTAGCAATAAAACCCGGGTGAAACCGCAGGGCAAAGGTAATATTTAACGATTTACTAAAGAGGTTAGCCTTCGCTTCATATAATCGATAATATCAGCTTATAATTTAGCGCTCGCGAATTTTGCTCTCGTTTTGATAGGTGCTTATTAATGATAAATATAAATAAATGCATTATGCATAATTGGACGTAAATATATTTTTTTCTGTCTCTGAATAATTAATGTCAATGCGTCATATGTGACGTATGGTTCCGCAATGTGTAAGTTGGACTTTTTTGGCGGCAATTGAGCTGTCAACATGAAAATTTTGTTTTTTTTTCCAAAACTTGCGTTTCTTCGAGTCATAATGTGTGATATAGGTGGATTATTAACCATTATGTCATTGTGTTCGTTAATGAGTACGAGTGTGGGAAATTGAAATAAAGTTGTGAAAGTGATTTTTCTAGTTGCTCCAAAAAGTCAGTGTAAAGTTTAAGTAAAGCGCCACTACTTTACATAAAGACTATCCTCATCCCATCATCTCATCATCATCATCATCATTTAAACATAATTCGAGTTTGAAATATTTTATACTTGACACTGGCAAATACACCAATCATATGGCGCCATAATAAAAGAAAAAAAATCGTGAAGGCACACTTTTTGAATTTTAACCATTATAATATCGTAACACACCGGAGACCGACATCACCGGAGACCGAAGATCTGGCAGCTACCTGGGCCAAAGAATTAGTCTAGCCATTCAAAGGGGGAACGCTGCCAGTATCTTCGGTACCTTGCCTAAAGGGACTTCTTTTAATAATGTATTTTAGTTATTAGTTTAGATTTATTTGTTTTTATTTCTTTGTTATTTTTAGTTTGAAGTAATAAATATAATATATCGTAACTACATCACAAGTTGCAACACTTGGGACGAAACGCCCATTTGATTGTCCTTTAATCTTCTATAATATAAAAATTAATCGCAAAATGTGTTGGTAAGCGCATAGCTCAACAACGCCTGGACCAATTTTACCAATTCTTACCAATTCTTCCTTTTAAATGTTCGTTGAAGTCCAAGAATGGTTTTTGCGGCGAGAAAAATTCGAATAATTGCCGGGAAAACACTAAAATTAGCCCTTTTCTTTTCCCCGTACAAACGATTCGTAATAATACTTAAGTCAATTTGAACTTTAATACCATACCATAAAGTTCAAGTATTAGTGGAGAGGTTCCGGGAAGGCAAAACAATTGAGTGACGTTAGTATCGTATAAATATTGATGTCTGTTTTCAATAAAATTAGGGATCCTTACATCATCATAATCAGCCTGTTTCAGTCCACTGCTGGACATAGGCCTCTCCCAAAGTACGCCATCGAGCCCGATCTTCGGCTTCTCTCATCCAACCGCTGCCAGCCATTTTGCGTATGTCGTCGCTCCACCTAGCCGGAGGGCGTCCTACACTACGTTTGCCGAGCCGCGGTCTCCACTCAAGAACACGTTTGATTATCGGTTCTTCGGCTAATATGTCCAGCCCATTGCCACTTCAGCTTGCTGATCCTATAGGCTATGTCGGTTACCTTCGTTCTCTGTCGGATCACTTCATTCCTGATTCGATCCGAGAAACTCCGAGCATAGCCCTTTCCATAGCCCGCTGAGCGACTTTAAATTTATGGACTAGACGTACCGTGAGTGTCCACGTCTCGGCTCGGGATCCTTACTAAAACTCCAATAATATGTGTTTTATAATTTTTGCGTTTTTGCTAAATACCCGGGCGAAGCCGGGGCGGGCCGCTAGTTATTTTATAGTTTGAGTGCGTTTGAAAAGTGTGATTTTTAGTTTTTTAAGCTATATATTTTATTTATACCCCCAGGTAATCAGGTCAACCATATTAAAAAAAAAACTTTACTTTGCGATAAAGCGATAAAGTATAGTCTACGCGGGTGAAACCGCGGGGCGCAGATAGGTGTATGTAAAGACCAATATACGCGCGGGCAGAGCCGCGAAAGGACCTTTTTTTACGTGGGTAAATCCTGATGGATACCATTCAGCCGATGGGGTCGGCCGAATGGTCATGTGAGACTTGCACCCTAACTAAAACCACCACGATGAGTAATCCTGGCCGCTGCGGATGTCGAGAGGGACGAGTCCGGGTAGCTTTTGCAGTCTACTTTCCCGCCCCCCAGCAGCAGGCCCCAGGTGCTGGGCCGCAGACCTAGGAGGGGGCTTCCTGGCTCATAGGAGGAAGCCCCCCACCGACGAACGGGGCTATACGCCGCGAGAAGGACCTAGTTTTACCACAATGGCTGCTCTCTAACCTCGACCTACCGCAACATCTTAGAAACAAACACAAACCGTGAGAATATTATATCAATAGTTCATTTAAAGTGCATGCGACTAATTGTAATGATCTAGGGTAGCATAAATAAAATGTAGTAGTAGATATGAAATAAGTGTTTAGAGTAGTTGATATTTCGTTTTCTAAATTAATGTACTGTTGGATCTTTGCTCATTTTTAGAGGGTAGATAATTTATGTTTGCCATCCGCTTTTCTACGACTACCGTCGTTTTGAATTGACGGGCGACGCATCGCGCGCCTTCTACGCGAGCGGATCGACCAGTTTAAACTTGGTGCTGGTGCGACTACAACATTCGGTCGCGTCCTCAATCATCTTGAGAAACTATTCCGTGAATAGACCAGTGTTTTTACTCATTTCACTGCCGTGCAGTACCTATTTGTTGTGTGAGACGTTCTCGCAGTGCTGTGCCAATTTAGATGGTGTTTTGGAACATTTGCTCTGCCAACCCTCCAGTGCCGACTAGAGGATTCCCTTGCTGAGCCCTCTTGAAGAAACGTACGTGTGGGAGTGTGAGGTAGGTGACAGACTGGATTATCTATCTTATTTTGAGCAAAGAGTCCTTTCCAAATTATACCTACTCACTTAGATTGGTACAGTCATTTTTATTTTAATTAAAGGTCCTTCGTATAAATTCTTACCAGCATTTTCTACAGTCATACTCAACAAGTACTGTGGCTCCTAAGAATTTCTGTTCGCCTGGTACCCACGTCGCTACTTTCATCTTTGGCTTGAGGGCTACATGAATGATTTTATATTTGTTTGGTATCTTCTAAATTATGCACGTACGTTTTTCCATGGTCCGGTTAACAGTACTGCCGAAAGGAAAATATTAACGGTGGTACGGCGACTGTACCGCGGAATGTAAAAATTAACGCTGGTCCTGTCGACTGTACTACCGAAAAGATTTTTCACCATGGTCCGGTCAACCGGACTATCGCGACTGTACCACGGGCAAGGAGTGAATATTTAGTTTTATTACTAGAGAACAAACCACGTACCCTTACTGGGCCAGCGTGGTAGATTACGGCCCATACTCTCTCTTTGAGAGAAGGCCAGAGTCCCAGCAGTGGGAACGTAAGGCTGATGATGATGCTAAATAAAAAATATCGGACTATTAGATGACAAAAAAAGCTTGGGATTTTAGTGAACTTGCTCTAATTAAATCAATTAGTAATAAGAATAAAACGACATTTACCACCGTCGACGTCGACGTTTAGCACCGCCGACTTGTCAAAGTGGCAACTCGATCTGCTTAAATTCAAAAAGTAACTCAATAACATTGTTGGAATATGATTATAACGATTTAAAATAACCCGTATTAACGATTTCAGTTCCTCCAAGTCTCGGTAAGATTCGCTGAAAAAAATATGTATGGATGGAAACGAAAACTTTTATAGTTTTTGTAAACTATCAAAACCTGTACTAGGGGTACTGAGAGAATTTCTATGCGGGTGAAACCACGAAGCGTAACTAGTCAATAATAGTTAATTACATAATTAAATAAACAAGTAACGCGTTGATATTCTACTATGAGAACTAAAAAAAAATCAGTTCCGGTATCATACCGGTTTGTACTGAAGGTTGGACTCGCGCAAAAAATGGACGAGGCCGCCACCATCGCCGCTGTAGGCAGTACTGCACTAGTGAATAATAACTGTGGGAAATAAATAGAAATACATTTTTATTTGGTGTAAAAATAAACATTTTACATATTTTTTTTTATTTGTGGAAACCGTCTTTCTTTTTCGATAAATGCCGCAGACAGTGCCGAACTAGTGAATAATAAACTATATGTAAGAAATAAATAAATAAATAGAACTAGAAATGTTTTATTCGATCTTTAAAAACATTTTTTTTTTATTATTTTATTTTTTTACAATGTTTTAAGTTTTTTTTAGTTTGTTTGCCGAAACCGTCTTTGTTTCCCCATAATTACAATTTCAGTGCTACTGTAGGGCAGATTTGCACCAATGAAGAACTGTGCAAAATAAATAAATAAAAATATTATATTTGCCATAGAAAAACATTTATAAAACTCGTATTTTGTTGTTTTTCATTGTATTTGCTGAAACCGTCTTTGTTTCCGGGAACTGCAATTTGGGAGCTACTGTAAGGCGGTACCGCACTAAAGAATCAGTGAGAAGTAAATAAATTTAAAATTATATAAATGTTTTATAAGGTTTTAACAAAAAACAATTAAAAAAATATATTTTTGTATTTTAGATCTTACTAGCTGTTCCCCGCGGTTTCACCCGCGTGCGCTACTGTTTATCGCGATAAAAGTAGCCTATGTCCCTTCTCAGGTTCTAGACTATCTCTGTACCAAATTTCATTTAAATCGTTACTTTAGTTTAGGCGTGAAAGCGTAACAGACTGACAGACAGAGTTACTTTCGCATTTATAATATTAGTAGGGATAAGAAGGAAAGTTAGATTGGGAACTGACTATAAACGGGCGAAATTAATAATCGATCCTGATCTGTTTTTCGCGGTTTTGGATCGATATGTCAATCCATTTTAGCAAGCTTTACAAAATGACATAAATAAATGATGACGTGACATATCAATCCAAAACCGCGAAAAAAGGGATCTGATCGATTATAATTTCAGGTTAAAAGTGGGGCTGCCGGAACACACCGATAGGTGCTTAGCGAAAAATTCCTTACTTGTAGTCAAACCCTACTCTATTGTAAAAAAAAACAAATATAAACTTAAACCTCATTTAAATCCTACTACCTAATATTATAAACGCGAAAGTTTGTATGTTTGTATGTATGTTTGTTGCGCCTTCACGCTAAAACTCCTGAAGGGATTTGAGTGAAATTTGGAATGGAGATATCTTATACCCTGCATTAACACATAGGCCACTTTTTATCCCGAAAAATGATTCCTGCGGGATAACGGAAAGGCGCGGGTAAAATCGCGGGGCGCAGCTGATGGTATAATATATTCGTAACCTTCTTATCCAAAAAGCAACCTTGTTGACTACCTAATTAATGCATTAAATCAAAAATGTTACCTTGTAATTTGTAATAGATTAATCGAATTAATTGGCACTCAATTGATTTCGAAATGTGATGAAAGACTATGCGTGAGTACCGGACATGCCCAAACATGAGAATTATATGTAAATCATTTCAACCCACATCCAAATCTATCTACACTTTACACTCTTTTGATGGTAGCGTTTGAGCACAAGTCACCTGATGTTAAGTGACGATGTGGTCGAAGATGGCGCCACGCTACACCTGGACTGGGAACTGGCTCTCAAGTGAGGCTGCCGGAACACACCGATAGGTGCACGGCGGCAGATTCATAACCATAGCTAGTAGCTAGCCTTACTCTTGAATCACTCTATCTATTGCTGAAAACTGCATTGGAATCCGTCGAAGAGTTTAAAAGATCTTCATTTTGTAATGAAGAAAGGTTCAAGATTAGACAGTGAATTTTTTAACTTCCGGTTGTCAAAAAATTTGCTTATCCATGAGAAGGGGGAAAGGGGGGGTAATAAATGTAACAGTCAACGGTAACTGTCTGAATAATTCACTGTCACGAACCAAGGTTCAGTGAAGGTATTTACGGACGTGCGGCGCTTACTCACGTGCAGCTTTTGTGTTTTTTTAATTATTTTTAAGGTTCCGTAATATTGTAGGCGAAATATTACGCCTATTTCACATAAACTAATTATTTATTTATTATTTATTTGGTAATAGGCGAGCAGCCCGCAGGCTGATGTGCCTATATCATGCTGTGTTGAATTATAGCAATGTCCAAAAGTGCAAAGAGAAGTCAATTCTGTAGCAAGGAAGCATTGTTCGTTCGCAACCACTTGTCCAGTCTGTTTTTAAAGGAATTCACTGAAGGAGCTGACACAACGTCTTCTGGCAGTCTATTCCAGTTGTGCACCACTCTAGAAGCCAAGAAGTGGTGCGCAGTGTTTGATTTAGATATGACAAAATTTTAGTTGCATACAAGACTGCATGAAAATGGATAATTTAATGTATAAAGGTAGTGGTAGGTAGTGTGGTGTGGTCAATAGTGTTGTGTAAATAGTTTTATCCCGGAAAGATCTTGACGTCTGCTGCTTCTTCCGATTTCTAGATATCATTGCTCTAAATCGAGATGAAAATGATCCCAAAATAACAGTTCCAAAGATCTAACTTCAATCAATCAATCATTTATTGCATTCATATGTCAGTATACATGAGATCTTAGTGGTTATAATTAGTGAACATATGAACCCGAATAGGGTATAGCAATGTAGGAGCGCACCGATCCATTCTAAATAGTAACAATTACAGACAACTTATAAACATATTAAATTATTGTCAAAAAAAAAGCAGAAGGTAGTCATTATATTAGTGTGTGGTTGGTCATCAACAATATATCAAATGAAAGAAAACTTTCGTAACTGTTGAATGTTAACACAAACCCGATATGTTTGGTCAATTCAAAGCGTATACGGAGAACCGATCGCGGTAGAAGAAAATGGTAAAGGCGGTATCATAAACGTTACTGCACGTAGAAAAAAGACCGAAATACCATTTTCCTTCTGAGTCAAATGGGAAGGATTTGTTATTTATAAGGAAAACTTTGGTAAAAAAAGGAAGGAATTGGCCTTGGAAGGTAGGACTCAGAAAAAAAAGTCCGATTTTTTTTCTCAGTGTGATTTCGAGAATATGCTTAAAATTCAGGCGAATTTAATCACAACCGTTTTCTTTGAAATTATGATATACTAGCTGAGCCCCGCGGGTTCACGCGCGTCTTCCCGTTATCCCGCAGGAACCTTTTTCCGGGATAAAAAGTTCCCTATGTGTTAATCCAAGGTATAAGCTATCTCCATTCCAAATTTCATTCAGATCCGTTCGGCAGTTTTTGCGTGAAAGAGTAACAAACATCCATCCATCCATACTCTCAAACTTTTACGTTTATAATATTAGTAGGATATAAGGCTAAGCATTGCCATTCAATGTGGCAATGCGGCCAGCATTTTGGGAACGTTGCCAGCTGGTAACGATGTATAAAAAGTTGCTATATTGTTTAGTTTGATAGGTAGTTTTACTTTATAATGTCTTCTCTATATTATCTTCTACATATCCTAGATATAAAAAGGAATCCCCATTTCTCTTGGTCACGGCATCACGCGTGAACGGCTGTACCGATTTCGCTAATTCTTTTTTTTTGTTTTTGTTATTGCGAGGAGAAGGTTTCTATAAAAGATTAAATGGAAAGTTTGTTTTCTATTTAAGTATGTATATCGTTGTCTAGTACCCATAACACAAGTTTCGAGCTTAATTTGGGGCTAGCTCAATTTGTGTGCAAAAAAAAAAAAAAAAAAAATTGGATAAATTGCGATAGACTGCAGTCCACGCGGGTGAAACCGCGGCGCGCAACTAGTCTTATATATATAAAAATGAATCCCTATTTTCTTTGGTCACGCACGGAGAAAAAAGACCTTTTGAAACACCGTTTTCCTTCTGAGTCAAAAGGGAAGGATTTGTGATTTAGAAGGAAATCTAAGGTAGGAATGGGTCTTGGAAGGTAAGACTCAGAAGGAAAGTCTGAATATTTTTCTCAGTGCGGCATCACGCGTGAACGGCTGCACCGATTTCGCTAATTCTTTTTTTTTTGTTCATTAAAGTCCAAGGAAAGTTCTTAAAATATAGAGAAGAAATTGAAAAAGTTTCATATTGACGTGACAACGTCTTATAATTCGATAGAGCCGGCTGCACGCACGAAAAAACATGACTCATGCGGCGTTACCTCACTCTGAGGCGTTCCATGTAAGGCTTGAAGTGCAAGCGAGAGCGCGGAACGAGCGACAAAGAAGCACAATCGGCCAATCGACGTTGTCACGTTCAACTATCGTCAGTAAACCGACTTTACAGACAACCAATTTTTTTTGTAAATAACGGAAAGGACTTTATCTACAGGTTTTTTGCTGCGATAAACTGCAGTCCACGCGGGTGAAATCTGTACGCCCTGTAATGTCACTGGAAACATGGTCCTTCGAGCCGAAACTCAGTGTCATTTTTTTTTTTTTTACTATTTACAGGGTAGCGTTTGACCACAAGTCACCTGATGTTAAGTGCCGATGTGGTCGAAGGTGGCGCCACGCTACATCTGGACTGGGAACTGGCTCTCAAGTGAGGCTGCCGGATCACACCGATAGGTGCTCGGCGACAGATTCTTAACAAGAGGGTGGTAGCTAGCCAGGCGAGTACTAGAAAATACTCTACCACCAAGCTATGGTTTCATCACGATGTTTTCCTTCACCGAAAGCTCAAGCTCATTGTAGGATTCGAACCCACGTCCTACGGATCGCAAGCCGACGTCACTACCACTGAGCCATCATCGCTATACTGAGCCATCATCGCTATAAAACGTATCGTAAAACGTATCCAGTATGGAAAACTCTTTACCTTAAACAATGGTCTGATTACAAGAGCACAGTTTTGCAACACGTTTCAGTAGTGGAACGGTTTTCAAAGAAAACAGTTTGTTTTAACTGTTACCTACGTTACCTCAAAGCCAACCAATTATCATTAGTAATAATATAATTAATACTCTGATCTTAATAAAATAAACCAAAACAATAAGTGACTGATTAAAAATTGATTGTTTATTTGTGATTTATAAAACACTTTTATTAGATTCACTTGTAAAGTTGTAACTAATTAACAATGTAATCAAATCTTAGAAGTCAATTTTAACCTACTTACTCCTCATTGTCGTATCGCTGTAAATTTAGGAAGTGATTATGAAAATGGCTGTTCTGCTTTTGCCATGTCTTATTTTTTTATTAAGTTCTACACAACATTTGTGCGTGAAAATTGAGTGTGGATACAAGGTATGAAAATAACCGGCCAAGTGCGAGCTGGACTCTCTCGTGAAGGGTTCCGTACCGTTACCTATAAAAGTGGCAAAAAGTCACGTTTGTTGTATGGGCACTATATAATTCTGTGTTTTAGTATTTGTTGTTGTAGCGGCAACAGAGTTAACTAAATTCATCTGAGAAAATTTCTACTGTCTACCTATCATGGCTTAGGAAATACCTACAGCCTGGTGACAGACAGACAGACGGAAGGACAGCGGAGTCTTAGTAATAGGGTTTTACCCTATGGGAACGGAACCTTAAAAAAATAATTTCGTTTATATTATTTTACTTATTTCTCGCAATTTTCCAGTTCAAAAGTTATTTTGAACTGGAAAATTAGCCCTTTCTGAAAATTATTTTATTAACTTTCAGCAATGCCCTCAAACAAGAGATGGCGCCTTGAACGTGCATCTGATAGCCCACTCACACATGGACGCTGGCTGGGTGAAAACTTTCGACGAATACTACTATGGAAGTAAGATAATTCTGATCCCCTAGTACTAGTTCGTTGCGTAGTTGTAAAGATCTAACGCCCGAAATCAATAATCAATCCTGATCCGTTTTTGGATCGATATGTCATGTCATCATATGTCATTTTAGGGGTAAAGCTTGACATATTAATTGACATATCGATCCAACACCGCGAAAAACGGATCAGGATCGATTATTAATTTCAGGCTTAAGTATTATACATATAGAGAGACAGCGGGAAGCGACTTTGTTTTATACTGTATAGAGATTTGTGATCAAGAGATGGTTTTATATATTTGCAGCAAAGACTTCAATCAGCTCAGCTAACGTCCAGCTTATCTACCATTCAGTCCTTTCCGAGTTGCTCCACGACAAACGAAGAAAGTGAGTACCATACCCATTTTGCTATATCACAAGGAATCAAAACCCTGGCCCTGTTCAGTGCGACGCGGATGACCTACGTGGACGTCCGCGACGGACGGTAAAATGTATGAAACCTTACAGCGCGTTCAGAGCGACACGGAGCTGTCCGTGTCGCGGAGAGCTATCCGCGCGCGGTCGAAATCGCTCCGCGCAGCTCCTCCGCGCCGCGGACGTCCGCGGGCGGACGGTGCTTGGTTCTAATGTATTTGTTCAGTGCTCGGCGGACAGTCGCGCGGAGCGGATGTAAAGTACTGTCGTTGTCATGGCGGCTGCGTCAAATGTGCAAACCGAGAGGGTTATACAAGAAGTACGACTCGATCACGATCCGCATCACACTGAACGACAAATTCGTCCGCAACGGACGCAAAACCTAGTCCGCGTGCGGATGGTCCGCGTTGCACTGAATAGGGCCTATGGGTAGGTACTTTCTGTTGACCTAGGATCAAGAAATTTGGCACAAAGCAAGGTTTCACAGCACAAGTAAAGGAAGAAAGGATGTAAGGCCCGCACACCGCGGTTTTACCCGCGACTTCCCGTCATTTCGCAGGAATCGTTTTCCGAGATGTGCCTATGTGTTAATCCAGAGTGTAAGCTATCTCCATTGCAAATTTCACTCAAATCCGTTCTGTAGTTTTTGCGTGAAAGAGTAACAAACATCCATCCATACTCACAAACTTTCACGTTTATAACATTTGTAGGATCGCGATAAGATGTATCTCATCCATGTCCTTTCTCAGGGTTGAAACTATCTCCATACAAATGTTCATCAATGTGTTTTTTTAAAGGTTCGTCTTCTCAGAGACGGCTTTCTTTTGGCGATGGTGGAAGGAACAGCGTCCTGCCACTCGGGCTACCTTCAGGTAAGGTGCCAGTTTAGGCGACTGAGCAGCGAGGTGAGAGGTTGCTCACCTGGTAAGCATCGCCCTCGTCCAATACATTTCTGTATGCCTAGTACAGTCAGCGGCAAAAGTAGCTGATCGTTCTCGATTTTCCAAATGTGTTTCAAATCAGTCATTACTATTGTTTTTTTTTACATTTTACATGGTATCATTTTGACCACAACATAACACACCTGATTTTAGGTGATGATGAGGTCAAAAATTGGTGTCTAAGATGATGAGGATAATAGAAAAAGTGTGATTGTTCAGCGACTTTTGTCGTTGACTGTACAAGTTTTGAAAACCATAAAAGTTTTCGTAAACGTCAAAGTTTACTACTGCCAACTTGTCGATGTTTTTTTTTATGTGATAGATTAGCAAACAAGCAGACGGCCCGCCTGATGGAGAGCGGTCACCGTCGCCTATGGACATTTGCAACACCAGGGGAGGTGCCGATGCGTTGCCGACCTTTAGGGACTCCTTTCTCTCTCACTTTCTTTTTAATTTTTTTCTTTTCTTTTTTCCCTTATTTTTTACTCGTTTTTCTTCCTGTCTTTCTTTATTGGCAACTTGTACTGCCTAAATTCAAAAAGTAACTCGATAACTTTCTGGAATACGAATTAATCGGTTTGAATTACTCGAGAACCTTTCTTCCCCATCGGTTATCGGTTCTTCGAGCGATATCGCCTGCCCATTGTTACTACAACTTGCAAACTCTGAGAGCTATGTCGGTGACCTTGATAATTGAAATAATTTCAAACGAGGTCTTCAGGTCCCTGGTACAAGATGGCCGAGTGGAGTTCGCTGGAGGTGGCTGGACCCATGCTGACTCCGCCACCGTCTCCTATCTACAAACACTTGACCTTTGGACTTGGGGACTAAGGTAACTATTTATACTTGTATTCATACATTTTTTTTACTACTTACAGTGTAGAGTTTGATCACAAGTCACCTGATGTTAAGTGACGATGTGTGGTCGAAGGTGGTGTCACGCTACACCTGGATAAGGAACTGGCTCTCAAGTGAGGCTGCCGGAACACACCGATAGGTGCTTGGCGACAGATTCTTAACTTAAGGCTGGTAGCTAGCCAGGCGAGCACTATAAAATACCCTACCACCAAGCTATGGTTTCATCACGATGTTTTACTTCACCGAAAGCGCAAGCTCATTGTAGGATCGCCTGGCTACCTTCACATTAAGAATCTGTCGCAAAGCGCCTATTGGTGTGTCTTAGCAACCCTACTTGATGTAGCGTGGCGCCATCTCCGACCGCATCATCACTTAAAATCAGGTGCTTTGTTTTCAAACGCTAACCTGTAAATATTAAGAAAAAACAACAATCGGAAAATAGAATCGGGAAATAGAGAATGGTCAGCTACTTTTGTCGCTGTTTGTACATACCCCCTTGTTTCAGAAAACTGAATGATACTTTAGGACCTTGCGGTAAGCCCAAAGCGGCTTGGCAGATCGACACTTATGGGCACACGAGGGAACAGGCGTCTTTACTTGCGCAGATGGGCTTCGATGGACTTTTTCTGGGTAACCTTTTGTAATAGTTGGTATGTTCGCAATAAGAAAAAAATAATTAATTTTTTTAAAATATTAATTTTTTCATTGTACAAAATATGACTGAACATACTTTTTCCATAATTCGATTAACACTCGGCTTGCATTCCAATCTAAAAAACATTACGCGAGACGCGAATTTCTATTTATAGTTTCGATTTGAAACGTGTTCAGGTAATTTTTTTGATTTATTGGTGTTCAGTGTTCACCAAATTTTTGTGAAAATACGAATTTCTTTCGAATTTTGCCGCAATAATATAATAGATCAGCGATTTTTGTAAAAAAAAATTGTATATGTAGATGTTTTGTAAAAGTGGACATGTTCAGCAACTTTTGTCGCTAACTGTACAACTATACAAAAAATGGATATAAATCTGATATATTATATTTAAATGATCATTTTTGTATCCTTATAAAAAATTTCGAGTGTTGATAGTAAAACGCTTTTTATTGGTAAACATATAAAAGAATTAAAAACTCTGGTCTTCTTTTTCCCAGGACGAGTAGACTATAAAGAAAGAGAAGCCATGATGGAAGAGGACAGAATGGAGTTCATGTGGAGAGGCAGCGATGTCCTGGGTAACAAGATTTTCTTCTATTCTATATATCACAGACTAGGATCAAACTTGAATAATACATACCTATTTTGATGACGCAGTTATCCAAACCTGTCACGTTCCCAGTACTCACACCGAAGCAATATCATAATACAGTAGTAAAAACAAAACGGTAACGTACTCTGTCGCACCTCGTAGCCTCGCCCGCGTGCGAGAGAGACGAAGAGACTTGTCACGATGCGTATGCAGTGCGACGTCATGCCGTGCGCTCAGACACAGGGACTTGTGTGAGTGTGTTGTACGTGACAGGTTTAGATAACCAACTAAGAATCTCCGCATACGGCGTCGTAGCGTAAATGTGTCACAGAGACGCGTATGCCATTACTTCTGCGGACTTGTTTGTAGATATACGTGCTCGTACATCTCTCGTACTACGCGCGTCTTTAGTTGGAGACTGACATGAGCGTTCACTTGATGTTAACACGATACAAGTCAAATATTCGTCATGTCAGTACAGGGGGCGGAGCAGCTCGATGACGAGTGCCAAACACCCTAACGTGTTCCACCCGGTTGTTGGTTTTTTGGCGAATCCCTTTGAATGTTACATTACAAATCAGTCGCTAGCACGAGCACTGGTGCGAGCACACGCGCTCCTCACTCTTTCTGTCTCACTCTCAGAATATTCATCAAGTTCAATCCGCTAGCTTTATTTCTCACTAGGTGTTCCCCGCGGTTTTACCCGCGTGGGCTACAGTTATCGCGATAAAAAGTATGCTATGTCCTTCCTCAGGGTTCAAACTATCTCTGTACAACATTTCATTTAAATCAATTCAGTAGTTTAGGCTTGAAAGCGTAACAGACAGACAGACAGAGTTACTTTCGCATTTATAGTATAAGATTTTGAACAAATTAGTTGTCCAAATACAGTTTTTCTTCTTATTTAAATAGCATTAACGGATTTAAAGGAACGCAGCACACACTAGCTCTGCGTCCGCCATTTTGACTAGGGATGGAGTCCCATTTTTTGAAACAAAATACGCTACAACACCGTGAGCGGAGAGGGTTATTTGATTTTGTGTTTCACAGGCAAAATGTCCGACATAATGACGCATGCCACGTTCAACCTGTACAATGCTCCAAACGGATTCTGCTTTGATTGGCTGTGCGGAGACGAGCCAGTCGTCGATGACGTTGACAGTCCTGCGTACAATGCTGACGTGCGGGTAAGAGTTTACGAGAGTTGAGCCTGAGTGGGGTGGAGTAAATAGTATGGCAGAGTCAGGGTCCCAGGTTGGAGTGGAGTGGGGTAGAGTCAGGGCCGGATGAACCGTGCGAGCAAAAAACTAGAGACCGTAAGAAAATTTAAATTAAATTTGCTAATAAGTTTACGGGCTGTGAGCCTGTAGGAGCAACATTGTAAGGGAGGGGGTTTCAGTCCGGAAGGTCGCCCACACCACCTAGCGAAGTCTACTATCACCAAGGGCCCGAGCTCTTGGTATCCATGAGGATTTCCCCCTCCCTTGGAAAAAAACCTTATAAGAAATGCAATTCTCTCACCCTTTCCTTTACCTTTACCTTAAAAAAATCTATTATGTACAATGTAAGTACCTACCTATATCCTACCAATATTAGAAACATGAAAGTTAGTGAGTATGGATGTTTGTTACTCTTTCACATTAAAACTACTAAACCGATTTTGATGATATTTGGAATGGAGATAGTACAAAGTGGGCAGTTGACAAGATAAGTTTGGGAACCCCTGTTTTAGAACATCGTTTCTTCAGCTGTCAGTAACGCCCGAAATTAATAATCGATCCTGATCCGTTATCCACGGATTTGGATATCGATCCTATATGTCATTTTTGCAGTACTAGTACTCTACTGTAGTACCAAAATGACATATTATGACATGACATATCGATCCAAAAACGCGGATAAGGTTGAAACCAAACGAGCGTAATTTTGTGAGTCGGGAGTTGCATATTTTCGGTCACTCATTTTACGTTCAATGCCATTGCCAGTTGGTACGGCATGACGAATATATAAGAACCATATTAGAAGGAAAAGTAGAAGGGAAGAGAGGGAGAGGTAGACCGAGAAGAACATATATAGATCAAGTTAAAGAAAGGATTGACGTCATGTCATACCAAGAGGTCAAAAGGATGGCCGAAAACAGAACGGCATGGAAACTACTCCACCGACAAGAGCTTGGCTCTTAAATAGAGGAAGAAGAAGCCATTGCCAGACGAACTTAATTTATTTATCCAGTATTGAGTGTTGGTACGGGCTGTTCGTGTCGTCGAGCACGATGGATCCATTAAAAATATTGTGTATTTACGAAGAGGAGGCCAGAAAAAGAAGCTGGGTATACCCACTCAATAGTCAGAGGCTGATATGTGGACAGTTTCATACTTTATTTGCCCTTCCCTCACCACGACCGAAATTCGGTCGAGTTCACGCGCATTGAAGCGGCAGACAACTCATTTTGCGTCGTCGTGTGGCACCAACTGCCATTTTGTATGAAATCGAATGCAGCAGAATTTATGCTACCGAAATTCTGCGACTCACGACTCACAAAATTACGCTCGTTTGCTTTCACCCTAACGGATCAGGATCGATTTTTATTTTCGGGCGCTTATAGCGAAAGTCCTTAACTGTTTGTTCCAGGTAAATGAGTTCATAGCTCAAGTAGAGCGTCAGGCCAAGTACTACGAACATGACAATATCATGGTGACTATGGGCGGTGACTTCACCTACCAGAACGCGCCCAACTGGTTCATGAACATGGATAAACTGATCAAGTAAACATTATTTTTTTTACTACTAGCTAGTTTTAGCTTGGCGGCATTTTCAAGTGCTCATCTGGCTAGCCACCAAACTTAAGTTATGAATCACATTGTCACTTAACATCAGGTGACTTGTGACAACGTTACCCTATATATTATTATTATCAACTAATGTTACATTATGGAATGCAATAATATCTTTGAATCTTTGCATTCTTTAATCTTTGCATCTATGAATCTTTGCATCTTTGAATCTTTGAGTCTTTGAATCTTTGAATCTTTGAATCTTTGAATCTTTGAATCTTTGAATCCTTGAATCTCTGAATCTTTTAATCTTTGCATCTTTGAATCCTTGAATCCTTGAATCCTTGAATCCTTGAATCCTTGAATCCTTGAATCCTTGAATCCTTGAATCCTTGAATCCTTGAATCTTTGAATCTCTGATTCTTTGCATCTTTGAATCTTTGAATATGTGAATCTTTGAATGTTCTGTTTTTTTCTGTTCCAGTCACGTCAACACTCATCCCGCCAATATGTCAGATATAAATATATTTTACTCGACACCCTCCTGCTACTTGAAGGCCATTTATTTGCACGGAAGAAGGGATAAAGCCATCTACACTGAGAAGGTAAGTTTCGGGTATGTTTGAAGCGACGATGACTCAGTGTTAGTTATCATACAATGAGCTGGAGCTTTCGGTGAAGCAAAACATCGTGATGAAACCATAGCTTGGTGGTAGGACGTTTTCTAGTGCTCACCTGTGCAAATTCAAATTCAAAACTTCTTGTGATCACTTAAAAACGTCAAACTTAAAACTAGCTACGCCTGTCCCTCCTTACGCCGGCAAAACAATAGGCAAGAAACGCCCGGCATGTGGTTTTTTAGGCGCGATCACATTTAAAATTTTAATCTCATTATCAGTTGATAGAATTGGAGAAAAAAAGAAACACAATATAAGAAAAAAAAAACGTATAGACATTTTTTGAACTGTTTAATTTAAAATCCTTCGTGACTTCGTCTTTCCAGCGATATTTGGGACGGCCGACAGGGCGACGGCCACTCGGCCGTCCACTGTATGCTCGTTTGACCGCACGATACTCCCCCATTCTTTCAAGGTGGCCGAGCCACCGAAGTAAAAGAAGAAGGATTTGCGCGAGCTCCAGGTGGAGGACAGGCAGGAGGTGGCGCAGGACAGACCGAAGTGGCGTCTTTTGGTATCGGAGGCCAGGACTTACTTTGGGTCGTTGCGCCATCTCAGTTAGTTAGTTATTTAATTTAAAATGGCAAATTACAAACCCTAATTACACATTTTTCTACCAATTTCAGAAAGACTACCTGCCCTACGGAAGTGACGCGTCAACCTACTGGACTGGGTTCTACACTTCCCGGCCCAGTTTTAAGTACTTCGTGAAGAAAGCTCATGTGTTCCTACAGGTTTGTGTTCATTTTATTTACAGACCCTAGTGTAAACACAGCCAGCAGACGACAGAGAGGGTACCTCATGCCAATCTGGAAGAAAAAAAAACGGGCCAAGTGCGAGTCGGGCTCGCGCACGCCAGAAGGGTTCCGTATCCTACTAATATTATAAACGCGAAAGTTTGTATGTTAAGGATGGATGGATGGATGTTTGTTACTCTTTCACGCAAAAACTACTGAACGGATCTGAATGAAATTTGGAATGGAGATAGCTTATACCCTGGATTACCGCATAGGCTACTTTTTATTCCGGAAAAAGGTTCCTGCTAACGGAAAGACGCAGGTGAAACCGCAGGGCGTAACTAGTTATCTACAAAAACGGCAAAAAATCACGTTAGCTGTATGCCACCTTAAATATTTATTTTATTCTGTTTTTTAGTATTTGTTGTTATCGCGGCAACAGAAATACATCATCTGAGAAAATTTCAACTGTCTAACTATCACGGTTCATGAGATACAGACGGACAGCGGAGTCTTAGTAATAGGGTCCCGTTTTACTCTTTGGGTACGGAACCCTAAAAAACCGATCAAAAGTACGAGTTGGACGCGCGCACCAAGGGTCCCGTACAAACTTTTTGTAATACCTTTTCTTGCCACAGATATTGAAGCAGCTGTCAGTGATAGCAAAGGTTGGTGACTCCTACGAGCTACACCTTCTTAGACATGCTGTGGCCCTGGTACTTCATCATGACGCCATCACTGGTAATGTCCTTCATCATCATCATCATCATCATCATCATCATCGTCAGACAACTGATACAACACATCATATCTCGAGAAAATTAAGTGATGCGGTCGATGGTGGCGCCACGCTACACCTGGACTGGGAACTGGCTCTCAAGTGAGGCTGCCGGAACACACCCATAATTCAAAGTACAAAGTTAAACATTCTTTATTTAATAGCTTACATAATAATATGATCCCTTAACGTCATACTTAAGTCTAGCTACGCCTTTGTTTTTTTTTTAAACAACTTATCGCCTTATGTCGGGGCTACGGGTACGCGTTGGAACTCTTCCGCGGCCCCGACGGCGATGAACCTGCAATGGGTCCCATCTCAGCAGGGTGATTTCACCCTGGTTTTCACTATGGCGCGCTGATTTGCACGCGCCACCTCGGGACCTATGACATCATCGGCGACGAACCTCCCCAGGTCCGTCGCCTAGGCCCCAGTTATGGAGGACGAGGGAGGGCGAAGATGGATGCTCTCCTTCGCCGCCCCGTCCTTCTCCTGTGCATCGGGAGAGAGGAGGCGATTTCTCTCTCCCTCTCCGCATTTTCCTTCTGCGACATGACACGTTCGCAGAAGGAGAACGCCTCCTCCCACGACCTCTCACTTTCCAGCATTGATTGGATCAATGCCGGTAGCGAGAGGTCACAACTGCGACGAGGTCGCGGCGCTCGCTGTCCCAAGCCGGGAACAACTCCAAGGTATGCTGCGCCGTGTCCTCGTCGCAGCTACAGTGGTGGCAAGTCTAGCTACGCCTGTTCCAACCTCCTTACGCCGGCAAAAGAACAGGCAAAAAATGCACACATCAAAATGCATCAGAACAGGCGCGATTACATTTACAATTTTATTTTTATTACTAACTAGTTGCGCGCCGCGGATTCACCCGCGTCTTCCCGTTATCCCGCAGGAACCTTTTTCCGGGATAAAAAGTAGCCTATGTGTTAATCCTAAATTTTATCCTAATCGGTTTAGTAGTTACGGTGATAACTGGTGACAAATATTTACACACACAAACTTTCGCATTTATAATATTAACTACGAGATATAGCTGTTCCCCGCGGTTTCACCCGCGTGGGCTGCAGTTTCCCATTTTTACCCCATTACAAACTTTCATCCCCTATTTTATCCCCTTGGGGGTAAAATTAATCAAAATTCCTTCTTAGCGGATGCCTACGTCATAACATCTACTGCATGCCAAATTTCAGCCCGATTCGTCCAGTGGTTTGGGCTGTGTGTTGATAGATCACTATGTCAGTCAGTCACCTTTTGAGCTATATATATTATTATTATATAGATAAGTATGATTCCAGGTACAAGTCAACAGCACGTAGCGAACGATTTCATGAAGACATTGAGCGAAGCTATAGACGCTTCTACCAAGAAGTTATCCAACATTCTCAGGTAAACTCTTCTGCGCCTGAGTCTTAAGATCGAGCAAGGCTGAGAGGGGGCCGTCCAATAAATTACGCGAGGCGATCAGGCGTCGAGCCGAATGTCACGTGGAAGGCGGGTTTGGCAAATAACACGTAATTTTTTCTGAAAGTAGGCAATTAAAAATAACAATTTTTAATTCCGATCCAATTTTTGTATTTTAGAAAATCGTCATGAGCCGCTTAGCCTTCGCAGGGATATTGGCTCGCTGTGTATATTCTACCGAATATACAACGGGGAATGCTCAGAAGAGCTATTCAATCTCATCCCTCCTTCACGGTTCTATCACCGATCATCTCGTCATCGGAACAAAGCTCATCCACACACTATCGAGTCCTGGAAATCCCACACCTCGCAATGTATGCGCTCCTTTCTCCCGCATACTTGCTAAATGTGGTATGAGCTTCACACACAAGTCTTTCCGCTACAGATTGCAATCCTTCAGGATGGGTGTGAAAAGGTCGGCAACGCATCGGCAACTCCCCTGGTGTTGCAGATGTCCATAGGCGACGGTGTCCGCTTTCCATCAGGTGGGCCGTCTCCTTGTTTGCCAATCTATTACATAAAAAAAAAATTAGCCCAAGATATCGGAGGTATTATAAATGTTGATTTATTACACTAAACTTTTGTAAAAGAGCATTTTTCATTTCCAGTTACTTGACGCCGACATGGGGAGTCAGTCGTAGACCTAAAAACAGCCCCCAGTTCGTCGTTTGCCATGAGCTGAACATCAGTCAGTGCCATGTATGTATCTACCCCCTTTTACAAACTTTTGTTAGCTATTTTACTTCTTACAGGGTAGTTTGACCAAACGTCATCATCATCAGCTGGAAGAAGTCCACTGTTGAACACACACCTATCTCTTTGAACGATACCATGAGCTATTAGCCTTTTGCATCCATCGGCTCCCCGCGACTCTTACAATGTCCCCGCTCGCCCTAGTGGGACGCCTACCTACAGAACGTGTTCCGGTTCGTGGTTGCCACTCGAGAACCTTTCTTCCCCATCGGTTGTAAACGTTTTCTATATCAATAAAGAAAAAAGATTTTATTGTTTCTTTGTTTCCGGATAAACTTAACTTAAACCGATCTTGGTGAAATATGATACGGATATAGTTTGAAGTCTGCTCAAGGACATAGCATACTTTTTAATGCAAAAAACTGTTCTCCACGAGGGTGAAATCGCAGGGAACAGGTTTGCGTAGGTTTACATGTGATGGGCGAGTGTCCCAGGTATCGCTGCAGAGACGAAGTCACTATGTACTTGCGCGCACTGCAGGCGGAGGACTGGCGGGAGGTGGCGCGGGACAGAGCGGAGTGGCGTCTTTAGTTATCGGAGGGCAACACTCACTTTGGGTCGTTGCGTCATCTCAGTTAGTATTTTTATGTTCTATAATAGTTTGCAGAGTCGCAAGAATCCCTGCTGATAATGGTGTATAATCCTCTAAGCGTTAAGAGCTATCACTATGTTCGGCTGCCAGCCGTAGCTGTTCACTACTCCATCAGAGATTTCAATGGTAAGAACACATTCGTATCATTACAATGACTTCGTACCTACACCTTGTACCTTTTAGGTGCTGCTTGTGGGGTCTGGTCTGCTTTGGTTGTGATCCCGCAACTCATTAATATTCATGTTCCCATATCCCAATGTGTACAACCAAACAAGAGAAATCTTATTAGTAAAGCTAATTAAAAAATATCGGACCATTAGATGAGAAAAAAAAACTTGGGATTTTAGTGAACTTGCTCCAATTCAATCAATTAGTAATAAGAATAAAATTGACAATGTGATCGCGCCAAAAAAATTACCTGCCGGGCGTTTCTTGCCTGTTCTTTTGCCGGCGTAAGGAGGTTGGAACAGGCGTAGCTAGTTTTAAGTTTGACGTTTTAAAGTGATCACAATAGGATACATCCTATTTATTAAGGAAAATTGACTTTTACATTTTGAACAGTATTTTTTATTTTTTTACTAGTTGCGACCCGCGGTTTCACCCACGTCTTCCCGGAAAAGGTTCCTGTGGTATAAAAAGTACCCTACGTCGTTATCCAGGGTATAAGCTATCTCCATTCCCTATTTTATCTAAATCGATTTAGCAGTTACGGTGTTACGTGGTAATTAACGAACATTCACACACACACACACAAACTTTCGCAATTATAATAATTATTAGTAGGAGGGTTTTAGGGCGTAATAAAAGTGTCGTTTAGTATTTTTTTAAAACACTTTTATTAGCTTGACTTGTAACTAACTAACTAACAATGTAATCAATTCTTAGAAGTCAATCTTCACCTACTTCTAATTGTTTTATTAAGTGCTTATTCTTACTAGTAGCGCCTCGCGGTTTCATCCACGTCTTCTCGTTATCCCGCAGGAACCATTTTCTAAGCTATGTGCATTCCAATTTTTTTTCAATCCATTCATTAGTTTTTGCGTGAAAGAGTAACAAACATCCATCCATACTCACAAACTTTCACGTTTATAATATTAGTAAGATTAGATTTGTTAATCTCCCCCGACGTTAGCGTCAAATATCTGAAAATCAAAAATGCTCCTTCCAGATGAGGAGTTAGAATACCAGCTGAACCCGCTACCAGCCGCCATCATCAACCTCCCTGGAAGGTCATCCACAGCCATCCAGGAGTTGTGGTTCGAAGCCGAGAACATCCCACCGCTGGGCTACTCGGCGTATTACCTCACACCTGTGAGGGATCAGCTGGTAAGGTTACCTCTTTTATGTACTTACAGGCTAGCGTTTGACCTAAGGATGTAAAAAAATAACCGATTTTTATATTAATCGATTATTGATAAATCGATTTTTTACTTACTCTCTAAAAAATAGATCGATTTTTTTCCTTCTCTCTTTTTTAAAATAATAATTGATAAGATAATGTTTGTATTTATGTTTGTGTATGTAATAATATATATGTAATAATGTTTGTATATTATTGGAGATTAAACCAATGTGTAGCCAAACTACACATTTCAATCGATATTTTGCAGTTATAAGTTACTCTAAGTAATTTTATTACAATGTACAAAAAAATGCAACTTTGCGAATAGTTGGGAAAAAAATCGATTATTTTTTATTTAAATAATCGATTTTTTACAAATCGATTTATTTTAAAGGGATAAAAGTCGATTATTTATTAATTGATTTTTTCCCCTCCATGTCACATCCCTAGTTTGACCACGAGTCTCCTGATTTTATGCAATGTGCACAACCATCCCAAGAGAAATCTTATTAGTAAAGCATATTATAAAATATCGAACTATTTAGATGACAAAAAAGTGGTGGTGGAATCTAGATTGTTAGGTGAATAAATGAAAACTAATATTCACCATAAATTAATATATTACTTATATATTACTACCACTAGGCATTTGCTATTTGAATAAATCAATGTGCTCCTTGGCGCACACACGTCTCTCGCGCGGGGTGCGGTCGCGCTGCCTGCCCCCCGTCGGGACTCTGCCGGCTGGACTGACTCGCCTTGCCGACTCAGCATTGCTAACAAGATAGACCGATGTTTTCTCAAATTTTTTTGATTGCTTACAGGAAGAAAACAACTTCAAGAAATCGGCTCAAAGTGGCTCCGATGCTGACCAGGAGTTGGTACCGTTCATCTCAAATGAGGTTCGTTTATGTACACTGTATAGTGGAAGACACCGATAGATGTTCGGCGACAGATTCTTAACTCGAGGGTGGCAATTACTAGAATGTACCCTACCACCAAGCTATGGTTTCATCACGATGTCTTCCTTCACCGAAAGCTCAAGCTCATTGTAGGATTCGAACTCAGATCCTACAGATCGCAAGCCGACGCCACTACCACTGAGACATCATCACTTTCTCATTCCAGTATCTCAAAGTGACCATAGATAAGACTACAGGTCTCCTCGAGTCTATCCAGCACGTGGACGGAGTCAAGATCCAGGTGTCGCAGAACTTCTATGCCTACAGCCAGGGTCGCCAAGGCTTGCAGTCAGGAGCTTACAGCTTCAGACCTGAACAACAAAGACCTATAGCGGTACGTCACCAGCCTACGAGTACCTATAGATCGTCTTCCGATTCGTGGTCGCCACTCGAGAACTTTTCTTCCCCATTTGTTCCCCGGTTCGTCGAGGGATGTGGCCTGCCCATTGCCACTTCAACTATTAATGCTTGTGTTGGAGTAGCCAGAGAGCTAGATTACATACCGTGACAACAGCCATGTTAAGTCTTCCCGTGGGGGCATATAGGGACGCATGAGACGCCTTTCATCTTGTACCCTGGACAGCAGACAGCCATCTCAGCCGTTCTTTCTTCTATCTGGTAAAAAATACTACATTAGCTGTTCATTATCATCATCATCATCATCAACAGACAATAGATAATGTATTCCACCATCATCAGCCTTTTAGATTCCTACTGCTGGGACTCTGGCCTTCTCTCAGAGGAGAGAGAGTACGGGCCGTAATCTACCACGCGGGCCCAGTGCGGGTTGGTAGATGTCGCAAACCCTTGAATGTTGTGGTACTTGGACATGCCGGTTTCCTCACGATGTTTTCCTTCACCGTTTTGAGCGATGAGATTTTGTATTCATTTGTAGCAAAAAACAATACGTACGGAACGTATACTTACGCAATCAGACAATTGAAAATTTAAATATAAACTAAAATGCCTAAATTTAAATTTACAATTAATAATGCGTACACTAACGAGCTTGAATTTGGTTTTAGCCAATCCCAGAGCAGCATTCCGAGCGAGAGTGGACTTTCAAGCTGTCTCGCTCTGACTTAGTCAGCAATATCTTCACTCTCCGCGTTGTGTTGTTACTTAAGTAAGCAATATCTTGCAGGTGACAGAGCGGGTTCAGTTCAATACGATTCGAGGGGCACTAGTGAAGGAAATTCGGCAGCGGTTTACTGATTGGATCACACAGGTAAGTAGGTTTTTTACACCTGCCACGGTAGTTTCACTATACGTCATGATAAATGACACTGTGGTCAAAGGTAGCCAACGCTACGCCTGGATTGGGAAGAAGAACTAAACTTTGATATTTTTAGTTTCCTCATATTTTAAATCATAGTTTATTTGCAGGTTATCCGCGTGTACCGAGGGGAGAAGCTGGTGGAGTTGGAGTGGATAGTTGGGCCAATTCCAATTGGGTAAGTGATTAGATTTAGACAACCATTCGGTGGGCTTGGCATATATGGAGAGATTGACATACAGAATAGTTTGACATGAATATCTTGGTGCCAGGACCGGGATTTTGACAAAAAATAGATAAGCCTTGAATGGAACAACACTGCCCTTTGATTACTGATAATACATTAGAAAGAAGAGGCCTATGCTCTGCAGTGGTATACAGGTGGGCAGATAGTTGTCACGTTTTGGTGTTGTGACCAGGATTTGTTTCAGAATGTTAAGCATACTAAGTTTAAGATAAGAGTAGTTTTAAGGACAGCCACCGAAATATATATTGCTATTTGACAACTGACAGCTCAGTAGAAGAAGCCTATGCCCTGCAGTGGGCTTATAAAGGTGGGCAGATAGTAGTGCTGTTTGGCCACTGATGGCTAAATGGAAGAAGCCTATGTTTAGCAGTGGACTAATACAGGCTGTTAAGTCAGTCCTGCTCAATTTTTGTCCGTCTCATAGTTATCTATCACCTACAGGACAGATCTTGGAAAGGAAGTTGTGAGTATCTTCAAGACAAACATCAGCAATGGTGGCGAGTTCCTCACTGACTCCAACGGACGCCAGATGATGAAGAGGACCTGCTGGAACGAGAGCTCTCGTAAGTAAAGGCAAGAGTCATCAACACTATCGCGTTTATAAAGCACTGATTTGATTCCCTATATCTAGGGTATCAGACTTACGGTCAATAGTTACCCTGCATTCAACTTCTCAGCAGCTCTCTTCTTCGTTCCCTCCCAGTTCAGCAACAGAAGAAGCCAGTTCCAGCTTGCTACTACCCGGTGACCTCTCGCATCTGCATAAGTTCTTTGAACTCCAGCGCTGGGATGTGTGTCCTAACCGACAGGACCCAGGGCGGCACCGGTTACTCTGACGGAGAAATTGAACTTATGGTAACGGTGTTTACTACGTAATCTGTATCTCGTTCACTCTTCAATCACACACTCACCTACTCTCTCACTCACTTATTCAAACACTTACTAGATTGTGTCGCACACCAATTATTGTATGTATGTATTATACATGTAAACCTTTCGCTTAATTCACTCTATCTATTGCTGCAAACTGTATTAAAATCCGTTGCGTATTTTTAAAGATCTAAGCATACATAGGGACAGACAGTGGGGAGTGACTTTGTTATAATTATATTATACCATGTAGTGGTTTGATTTTTGTCCCCAGATCCACAGACGGCTGCTGACTGACGACGGGTTTGGTCTGGAGGAACCGTTGAATGAAGAGGCACACGGAGTCGGGCTCGTAGTTAAAGGAACGCACAGGATTGTCTTTGGAAATTTAAAAAATAACGGTATTTTTAACATTCAAGGGCATGCGACATCTACCAACCCGCACTGGGCCCGCGTTTACGGCCCGTACTCTCTCTTAGAGAAGGCCAGAGTCTCAGCAGTGGGAACGTAAAAGGTGATGGACGATAACTCAGTGGTCGGCTTGCGATCCGTAGGACGTGAGTTCGAATCCTACTAAGCTTGAGCTATCGACGAAGGAAATATCGTGATGGAACCACAGCTTGGTGGTATTTTCTAGTACTCGTCTGGAATCTGTCGCCGTGCACCTATCGGTGTTTTCCGGCAGCCTCACTTGAGAGCCAGTTCCCGGTCCAGGTGTAGCGTCACACACACACAGAGACACGTGGCATGCCTACCGTGCGGGTGACTATGAACACTGAGGTGCTTCTGCAATTTTGTCCTCAGATTGTTCATTAAAAGTTTGAGTTTATTTCCCTTATGTTACAGTTGACGACCAGACCACATCCGAGAGAGTGGCTCGAGCAGCCAGGAGATGGGAAATGGAGCCATGGCTGTTCTTCACTTCTGGAGACAAAGTAATTTTTACATCAGCCTATTACGTTCCCACTGCTGGGACTCTAGCCTTCTCTCAGAGAGAGTATGTGCCGTAATCTAGCACGCGGGCCCAGTGCGGGTTGGTAGATATCGCATGCCCTTGAATGTTGCATGTTGTTCTTGGACATGCCGGTTTCCTCACGATGTTTTCCTTCACCGTTTTGAGCGATGGCAAATCCGCACATAGCTTCTTGAGTCATAGGTGCGGGGCCGAGTGGATTCGAACTCGGTGTCGGCGTCTTGTAAGTCGCACGCTTAACCGTTCGGCCACCATCGCTTAAACACATAAAATATGGAAAATCTAGTATGCTAAGCAACTTCTTCCGCTGACTTTTGACTTTTTTTTTTTTCTTTTGCTTTTGCTTTTGAATTGAGTCTTCTTGTACATAAAGCGTTTGATTAATTAATCAATTAATTTATTAGTAAATCCGTCTTATTTGTAACAGGTCAACAGGAGGAAATGGCAAAACGTTCGGAATAAACGGGTAAGGCTGGAATCACAATAACGACGCATCATGTCGCGTCGTGTTGAAATAAAATTGTTACATTTTGCATCTCATTCTAATTTATATGTAAACTTTTTGGAATTGTAATTATGGTGCAATATTTATTGAACCAACACGCATTTGTTTATATTTTGTTATGAATTATAATAATTATTGTAAAGACTATTATAATATTATTATAATTATATTAATAAATTATAAATGCGAAAGTGACTCTGTCTGTCAGTCTGTCTCGCTTTCACACCTGCGCCCCTAGCCAAGATGCATTCTGCAATCGTTGACGCTAATAGAAAACAAGAAAAAAGTATTGGTTTGACATATTTCTGACCACGTGACTTAGCGTTGAAATATGTCAACCCAATACTTTTTTCTTGTTTTCTATTAGCGTCAGCGATTGCAGAATGCATCTTGGCTACGGGCCCTGAACTACTGAACCGATATAAATGAAATTTGGTACGGAGATAGTTTAAACCCTAAGTAAGGACAGGTTCTTAGCTATATTTGATGAAATCGGTCCAAGATGCCAGAGGTCTTAAAATTTTATTTTTTTTGCTGCTCATCCATTCGCTTTACAAGATGTGGTATCATTCCAGTTCTCAGCACTGCGTCTCCACGGCTTACCAGCTCACATCCACATCCTGACCCTGGAACCTTGGAAGGCTGGCTCCGTACTACTGAGGCTGGAGAATACTCTAGAATCTGCTAGCAGGGGTATAGAAACCATAATAATCATCATCATCATCAGCTAGAAGAAGTCCACTGCTGAACAGAGGCCTCCTCCTTTGAACGCTGCCATGAAATAGAACGGCCTACCTGTAGAAATAGAACTAACAATAATATTATGTAGGAAGAAATCCTTAACTGATTTTTTTCCAGGACATCCTCTTAATACAACATCTTGTAGGTAAATCAAAACACCACCGTAGGTTTTTTTTGTTTTTGCTACATTTTATCTAGATACTATATATGTATTCTTCTACATATTCTAATCTAGCTTTCTTTCTGTAAAACCAGACCGTCCCAAGCTGCACCAGGAACTGCCTGAAAACACCAGGTCCCACGTCACCGTGGACCTTCGGAAGGTGTTCCTGCAGCATAAGATAAGGCTGGTGCGGGAGACGACCCTGGCTGCTAACCAGTGGCTGGATGATGCTAGGCAAATGGACTGGAGCACCAGGTAAAGATGTCCTGAAGATGGTGTTCAAATCAAATGATGTATTAGCTTGGTGAGTGATGGTGGCCCTACGGTAACGCGTGCGCGTTACAAGCTGCCAACACCGAGATTGAACCCTCTCGGCCCCGCACCAATGACCTAATAAGTTATGAGCGGATTTATCATCGCTCAAAACGGTGAAGGAAAACATCGTGAGGAAACCGACATGTCCAAGAACCGCAACATTCAAGGGCATGCGACATCTACCAACCCGCACTGGGCCAGCGTGGTAGATTACCGCCCATTCCTTCTGAGAGAAGGCCAGAGTACTATAACCTTAAAGGAAAATGCTTTAAATTTTTGCTAGATACGTTTACAATGGCGGTGATGATGGTATACTCCCAGAAGACATTCCTGAAGCAGAAGACAAGTCTGACAAAATACCAGAAACTAGGGACTCTGGTAAGTCTTAAACACTTAGCTTAGACCTATTACTTTTCGATCCACTGAATTAATGAGTGCAAATATAATCATAGAGCTTAAAGCTTTCGATGAAGGAAAACATCGTGAGGAAACCGGCATGTCCAAGAACCGCAACATTCAAGGGCATGCGACATCTACCAACCCGCACTGGGCCAGCGTGGTAGATAACGGCCCATACTCTCTCTGAGAGAAGGCCAGAGTCCCAGCAGTGGGAACGTAAAGGGCTGAAGATGATGATTATGACATCGTGACATCGTAGGCATAGAGCATTTTCTATTTCTTCCTGACAAGCTATAACTATCAAGTTAACAATCTGTCGCCGAGCACCTATCGGTGAGTTCCGGGAGCCTCACTTGAGAGTTCTTAGTCCAGGTATAGCATGACTTTCAACCACTCCATTACTTAGCATCAAGTGACTTGTAATCAAACGTAAGACATAAAAAAGAGTTAAGTTAAATTCTTCTTCTTTCATGGCATCTAGCACATTACTCAGACGAAGAACCAGAATACCCTAGAGAGACCAAGAAACACCACAGAAGAAGAAGCTCTGATAAAGGCCGAGTTAAAATCAAAATTCCCATAGACGAAAGTTACAATAATTATGAACGACGAAAACGTGCTCTGAATGAAACTATCAGCATAAATGACAATATAATCAACGATACTTTAAAAGACAATCAATTCAAACTTGATTTACAAATTCAAGAGTCTAAGGAGACGATAAAAGGCATCAAACCAATTCTACCCAATCCAACAACAGAAATTAATAAAGCACCAAGTTATACTCCAAAAAGTACGCTGAAATCCAAAGCTAAGCCACGGAAATTGAGTCAGTGGAATAAGCCAAAGTCACTGAGGAGTAGAAATCCGTTTTGGGAATTTGATGATGATGAGGAAATAAGGTCTTCTGAAGAAAACTATTCAACCAATTTAAAGAAAAAGTCGCCTGGAAAGAAGAATTCCAAAGCTAAGAAGATTAAGGATGGTATGTAGAAATTGTTGGAAGAGAATTTTTTATTCTTTTGGCATGGCATGGCGTGTTGCATTTCATTACGATTAGGACTTGGGATACGTAGATTTTTTATAATACATCCTACTAATATTATAAACGTGAATGTTTGTGAGTATGGATGGATGGACGGATGGATGGATGTTTGTTACTCTTTCACACAAAAAATACTGAAAGGATCTGAATGAAATTTGGAATGGAGATAGCTTATACCTTGGATTAACACATAGGCTACTGTTTATCCCGGAAAAAGGTTCCTGCAGGATAACAGGAAGACGCGGGTGAAACCGCGGGCCGCAACAAGCGATATATAGAAATGAACACTTTTTTGCCTGATGTTTCTTTTACTAATCTATAATTAATTATTAATGAAAAATCCATTCATTTTTCAGAAGTAATCGTCGACGATTCCGACGATGGCATTACAAAATCAATGTACGAAATGTACTACAAGCCTTTACTATATAAAAACCCATACGAACAATCTAAGGTATCTGAAGAAGTGAAGAGAAGAAGAAAGAAGAACGAAGAAAGCAACGAGCAGACAGAACGTTCTAGACGGACCAGAAGTAAGAAGAAGAAATCTAATAACGAAATGCCGTTCTTTATAACTGATACCAAGTCTAGAAGGACGCAGAAGGAGAAAGAAGTCGTTCTAGAAGTAGAAGATGACAGTCCTTTATATGGTAACTAGTTGCGCATCGCGGTTTCACCCGTATCTTCCCGTTATCCCGCAGGAACCTATTGCCTATGTGTTAACCCAGGGTATAAGCTATCTCCATTCTAAATTTCATTCAGATCCATTCAGTAGTTTTTGCGTGAAAGAGTAACAAACATCCATCCATCCATCCAATAGCGATGATGGCTCAGTGGTAGTGACGTCGACTTGCGATCCGTAAGACGTGGGTTCGAATCCGACAATGAGCTTGAGCTTTCGGTATGGAAAACATCGTGATGAAACCATAGCTTGGTGGTAGGGTATTTTCTAGTACTCGCCTGACTAGCTACCAGCCTCATGTTAAGAATCTGTCGCCGTGCACCTATCGGTGTGTTCCGGCAGCCTCACTTGAGAGCCAGTTCCCAGTCCAGGTGTAGCGTGGCGCCACCTTCGATCACATCGTCACTTAACATCAGGTGACTTGTGGTCAAACGCTACCCTGTAAGTAGTAAAAAAATCTCTTTTACAGAGAACAACTCACCAACCAAGAACCTGAAGCGTCGTGGTGTTGAGTCGACAACATTCAAGAGTTCAAAACGGGACCCTGTCGAACACATTGAAGATTACGAGGATGATGATGATGATGATGATGATGAATATGATGAGGAGATGAGAAGACCAAAGAATAGGAGGAAAAGGTAGTGAACTTGCTCCAATTCAATCAGTTAGTAATCATCATAAACAGCCTATTACGTTCCCATTGCTGGGACTCTGCCCTTCTCTCAGAGAGAGAGTACGCGCCGTAATCTCTCACGCGGGCCCAGTGCGGGTTGGTAGATGTCGCATGCCCTTGAATGTTGCGGTTCTTGAACATGCCGGTTTCCGAGCGATGTTTTCCTTCACCGTTTTGAGCGATGGTAAATCCGCACATAACTTGTTAAGTCATAGGTGCGGGGCCGAGAGGATTCGAAGTCGGTGTCGGCGCCTTGTAAGGCTCCGGCCACCATCGCTCAAGTTGCTTAGTAGAAACATCTTTTGTGAGGCCAAAATGGTCTCATACGCACTGCAATAAAGTTCAACCTAGCCTCGAAAAGACCTCACACAATGACATACTGGCTGAAAGTCCACGAAAAATGGCTTCGTAGCAAACGTGTTAATACTGAACTGAACTGAGATGACGCAACGCCCCAAAGTGAGTGTTGTCCTCCGATAACAAAAGACGCCACTCCGCTCTGTCCCACGCCACCTCCCGCCAGTCCTCCGCCTGCAGTGAGCGCAAATCCTTAAACGTGTTAATTCAACGTTAAAATTGTAGTGAACTTGCTCCAATTCAATCAACTAGTAATAAGAATAAAACTGACAATGTGATCGCGTCATAAAAATTAACTGCCGGGCGTTTCTTTCCTGTTCTTTTGCCGGCGGCGGCGTAAGGAGGTTGAAACAGGCGTAGCTAGTTTTAAGTTTGACGTTTTAATTTGGTCACAATGTATCCTATTGAATAAAAAAACTATTGATTAATAGATTGAACGTTTTTTTTTGCGTTTTGACCGTGCAATCTTATAACATCACTTTTTCCAGAACACTGCTGAGGGACAAGGAGGCGCTAGAGTCGTCGTCAGAACCCGAACAAAATGAGCCGGAGTACATTGTGACCCTGCGACCGACGCAGATACGGACTTTCATAGTCTGGTTTACGAACCCTAAGAACGCTTATGTTATTTAATTTAAACAAATTCATTTTTTTGAAAAATAATTTTTGGATATTAAATAAAAATATATTTAAAAAAAAATTATTCTCGCGCTTTGTAGTAAATTAGCTACTTTTTTCTAATTAGTTGCGCCCCGCGTCTTGCTGTAGGAACCCTTTTCGAGATAAACAGTAGTCTATGTCTTAATCCAGTGTACAAGCTATCTCCATTCCGAATTTCATCAAAATCGGGTTAGTAGTTACGGTGATATAGGTACGTTTGTCTTGATGTGTAGGGATGCACTAAGAAAGGATTTTTTGAAATTCAACCCCTAAGGGGGTAAAAATAGGCAACTGAAGCCCACACGGGTGAAACCGCGGGGAACAGCTACATAGTACCTAATAAACAAAATGACTGAACACATTAGCGTGTAGGTAATGTGATCAAATTGAACAATATTTGTTTATTCAAGTATGACAGTTATAAGCCTTGATTTTTTGTGCAAACAATTGTGTGACAATCTCGCTATTTGAAGAACAGTAAATAATATACGTAATTGAAGACCACTATGGCGCAATAGGTGATCAGGCGACGTAATAGTTAGGTCGTAAGTCGAGGAATTGGCAATATTTTACAGATTGGTATGGTTTACTCTTTTCTCTTTTTACTTTCTTCCTCGTCTACTTATATTCTGTGTTAAAATGTGTTTTGTCATCTCTATCACTGTTCTATCCTATCTTATTTATACCAAAGTTTACGTTTGTTATGTCCTTCCTCAGTTTTTGTTTTTTTTCTCCATTATTAGATTTCATATTCTATGTTCTTTATAATTATTTACTGGTATGTTTAAACTTCTTCTATTTGTGAAAACTGTTAGGCCTATTTGTTTTTATGTTTTGTTTTTATATTATTTTTTCTTATGTGCTGTTTGTTTTCCTTATAATAAATAAATAAATAAAATAAATAAATATTGGCTGCAGGGATCTCCTTTTTTCTCAGCAATTACAAAACATACAGAGCTAATATTTATGTGCATTAAAGATCGTGTTTTAGACATCAAGTTGTCGGAAGGATAACACGATTGGTTAACTTTCATAGCAGAGAAACAATGATCGAAAACTGCCCTCTAAAAAAAAGATTTTCATTTTACAGGTATACAAAACCGATTTAAGAGTTGTTTTTTTTTTGTATTGTAGGTATATATATATTATACACATTATTCAAAGAACTACACGTTTAGTTCTATAAAATTAACGATAGTTTTTTTAAACAAAAAAAAACCTTTTTTTTAAGCAAACTACCTTACGGCATTAGTCAGCTCGCTTGCGTTTTTGTATGGAGCTGATTTCAGATTCATTGTTTATCATGGTGTTCTCTTAACTCGATTCCTGCTGCGGGATAATGGCACCACTTTCGACCGCATCAGGTGACTTGTGGTCACAAGCTACTCTGTACGAAGTAGAAAAAAAAATGTCATCACTTTACAACGTTGATTTTAAAATACCTGCCTCCGTTCCAACCTCCGTACACCGGCAAAAGAACAGCTTTTCACTAAATCCTACTATTATTATAAACGCGAAAGTTCGTGAATGTATGTTTGTTACTCTTTCACGCAAAAACTACTGAACGGATCTGGATGAAATTTGGAATGGAGATAGCTTATACCCTGGATTAACACATAGGCTACTTTTTATCCCGGACGGTTCCTGCGGGATAACGGGAAGACGCGGGTGAAACCTAGGAGCGCAACTTAGTAATATTATAAACGCGAAAGTTTGTGAGTATGTATGCATGGATTAACACATAGGCTACTTTTTATCCCGGAAAAGGGCTCCTGCGGGATAGCGGGAAGACGCGGGTGAAATCGCGAGTGCAACTAATAAATCAGTATGGTTTATAACCATAACTGGATGGTAGAGACTAAAGTCCAGTAATATCTAAACCGTACTAAAAACATCCGCGACCGCCACTCATATATGGTACTGTTAATTTATAGATGTACCTAGAAACAATTACAAGATTCTGTCATAGGAACAGGCAATCTGACCCGTCTTTTTGTTTGTTTGTCTAGTTTTTATTAAAAGACTTTTATTAGATTCACTTTTAACTATTATCATTATCAGCCTTTCACGTTCCCACTGCTGGGACTCTGGCCTTCTCTCAGAGAGAGAGTATGGGCCGTAATCTACCACGCTGGCCCAGTGCGGGTAGACGTCGCATGCCCTTGTTTTTTTG
This sequence comes from Opisthograptis luteolata, assembly GCA_931315375.2. Taxonomy (NCBI): domain Eukaryota; kingdom Metazoa; phylum Arthropoda; class Insecta; order Lepidoptera; family Geometridae; genus Opisthograptis; species Opisthograptis luteolata. The sequence continues at coordinate 4,270,788 of OV928061.1, forward strand.
ATTTTGATTCCTCACGATGTTTTCCTTCACCGTTTTGAGCGATGGCAAATCCACACATAACTTATTAAGTCATAGGTGCGGGGCCGAGAGGATTCGAACTCGGTGTCGGCGTCTTGTAAGTCGCACGCCTAACCGTTCGGTCACCATCGCTCATCACTTTACTTTACCTTTAACTAACTTATAATGTAATCAAATCTTAGAAGTCAATTTTAACCTACTTCTAATTGTCGTATCGACTTGAAACTTTGTATGCATATGTAATCCTGATGACAATGTAATAATTTGATATCATCAACCTGATCCGATGATGGAGACAGGAGATGGATGGTGGAACTCTTAAATGGCTACTAGGAAACCCATCAAGTTTGGGTCATTTCATTTGTTTTGGCGAGTCCAATAGATTGAGCTTGGTTACGAGGGTTTTACTAGTTGCGCTTGCGTCTTCCCGTTTCCCACAGGAGCCCTTTTCCGGGATAAAAAGTAGCCTATGTGTTAATCCAGCTATCTCCATTCCAAATTTCATCAAAATCGGTTTAGTAATTACGGTGATACCTACGTGGTAACAAACATTCACACACACACACACACACACACAAACTTTTGCATTTATAATATTACTAGTTACGTCCCGCGGTTTCACCCGCGTCTTCCCGTTATCCCGCAGGAACCTATTGCCTATGTGTTAATTTATTTATTTATTTATTTGGTTTATCAACAATTGTTACAATATTTCTTGCTTATTTAAAAAGATAAATACTACACAATGCAGTGTTGTGCACATACTGCACAACACTGCATGCAATTATGAAACAGTAAAGGTAACATCTTAATCCTATATTACATATATATTTAATACAAACAATAATGTGTGACGAAGAAGACAATGTTTTAATTTGGGATGTTCGTGAGCAAGTACTCACGAAATTTGTGTTGGTTACTTGACAAAATATCGATAGGTCCATTACTGAACCAATCGTTAAAGGATTTTTTTAATCCAGGGTTTAAGCTATCTCCATTCCAAATTTCATTCAGATTTGTTCTGTACTTTTTGCGTGAAAGAGTAACAAACATCCATCCATCCATACTCACAAACTTTCACGTTTATAATATTAGTAGGATTACTAACTGTACAGACGAAGTCGAGGGACACGCCTAGTCTACCAGCTACCACAATGAATCAGTACACATCACCACTACAGTAGCACTTTACGCACACAAACAAAACAATCTGAACTCTGAAGTTCAGTCAGTAATTAATTACCCTCCAACCGTCGCCGAGGCAAGACGCGCCCTGAAACGCAAAAATAAAACATTTCACCTTTATAAAACCGACATAGCGTCTTCTGTGGAAATTGCGGAAAAATCTGGTAAGAGATTAAAAAATAATTTTTATTCTCATCTTACTTAATATGTATTGTAAACGTGATAGTTTGTGAGTATGGATGGATGGATTTTTGTTACTCTTTCACGCAAAAACTACTGAACGGATCTGATTGAAATTTGGAATGGATATAGCTTATACCCTGGATTAACACATAGGCTACTTTTTATCCTGAAAAAAGGTTCCTGCGGGATAACGGGAAGCCGCGGGGCGCAACTAGTCATTTAGATAGGTAACAGGACAAAAAATAATGTAACTATGTTTTGTACTAGCTATTCCCCGTGGTTTCACCCGCGTGGGTTTCACTTTATTGCGATAAAAAGTAGCCTATGTCCTTTCTCAGGCTACAGACTATCTCTGTACAAAATTTCATTTAAATCGGTGCAGTAGTTCAGGCGTGAAAGACAGACAGACAGAATTACTTTCTCATCCTACTATCCTATTATTTATATTATAAATTCGAAAGTTTGTGTGTGTGTGGATGTTTGTTACCACGTATCACAGTAACTACTTAACTGATTTTGATGAAATTTGAAATGGAGATAGCTTATACCTTGAATTAACACATAGGCTACTATTTATCCCGGAGAAAGGTTCCTACGGGATAGCAGATGAAACCGCGGGATGCAACTAAGTAGCAACCAAGTAATAAAAACCCAAATGGAATGTTTGCGCAGCAATTTTAAAACTGTATAATTAAAACATTATTATATTATGTAGTACATTACTTATTATAAGTGTAAAATTTCATTTTCGCCGTTTCATCATCAGCCTTTCACGTTCCCACTGCTGGGACTCTGGCCTTCTCTCAGAGAGAGAGTACGCGCCGTAATCTCCCACGCGGGCCCAGTGCGGGTTGGTAGATGTCGCATGCCCTTGAATGTTGCAGTTCTTCGACATGCCGGTTTCCTCACGATGTTTTCCTTCACCGGTTTGAGCGATGGCATTTCGCCGCTTAATAAAGCGCTAATGATTAATTTCTAACACATTCTGAAAAGTTATCCGGTTGCACTGACACATGAAATAAGAACATTATCCCTGAATTTCTTTAGATGAAAAGCCGCGCTCGCGACTTGTAACGCCTCACTTGACTTGAATTATATGTATGGCCTTACTGATTGCACAATATGGGCATTGATCTCTGTATGCAAGGGCGGATCTAGGGAAGGGGCACTGGGGCACGCTCCCCCCCTCATTGCCTCCCTATATCCTACTAATATTATAAACGTGAAAGTTTGTGAGTATGGATGGATGGATGTTTGTTACTCTTTCACGCAAAAACTACTGAACGGATTTGAGTGAAATTTGGAATGGAGATAGCTTATTCCTTAGATTAACACATAGGTTACTTTTATGCCGAAAAAAGATTCCTGTGGGATTGCGGGACCACGCGGTTACAGCTAGACAAAAAGTGGGTAAATAAGTAAAGTTGGCGCCGACTCAAAATTGGGAGACCCTCCATACTTGTCTTAAGAGCGATGGTGGCCGAACGGTTTAGACATGCAATAGTCAATAGTCAATAGTCAATTTTATTTATTCAATAGGATACATTGTGATCACTTTAAAACGTCAAACTTAAAACTAGCTACGCCTGTTCCAACCTCCTTACGCCGGCAAAAGAACAGGCAAGAAACGCCCGGCAGGTAATTTTTTGGCGCGATCACATTGACAATTTTATTCTTATTACTAATTGATTGAATTGGAGCAAGTTCACTAAAATCCCAAGCTTTTTTTTTTGTCATCTAATGGTCCGATATTTTTTAATTAGCTTTACTAATAAGATTTCTCTTGTTTGGTTGTACACATTGGGATATGGGAACATGAATATTAATGAGTTGCGGGATCACAACCAAAGCAGACCAGACCCCACAAGCAGCACCCGTTCACGAGTTGACGCATGTGCCAGCCATCGCTCTCCTCGACCATATGAGAGGGAAGAGGGCGACCCGACACACGACGCCGCCGCAAGCAAAGTCACTTTCGCGAGTATGACTGTTTTGGCTGTTTACCGAAAATGGTTAGAATAGGGGACTTACAAGACGCCGACACCGAGTTCGAATCCTCTCGGCCCCGCACCTATGACTTAATAAGTTATGTGCGGATTTGCCATCGCTCAAAACGGTGAAGGAAAACATCGTGAGGAAACCGGCATGTCCAAGAACTGCAACATTCAAGGACATGCGACATCTACCAACCCGCACTGGGCCAGCGTGCTAGATTACAGCCCATACTCTCTCTCTGAGAGAAGGCCGGAGTCCTAGTAGTGGGAACGTGAAAGGCTGATATTGATGATGATGATGATAATTGTCTGACCCTCCTGCCCCCCAGAAATAAGTTCTGAGTCCGCTCTTATCAGTATCGTCTCATCAGAGTAATCAATAAACCGTTGTTTCATTTATAGAAACGCGACCTTCAGTCATTTCAGGCCATGGTTCTGATAAATATGTTTCTCAGAAACATAATGGCGTTAGATCAATCAAATGCCGACGATGACGTCATGTTGTGTGTTAATTATATGTTAGTCTTTATGGATTTGCACGATGTATTCAGTCCAGGCACGGATCAAGGATTTCGTTTAGGGGGGGGGGGTTATTTTCTCCTCTAGAAGGTGTAGAGATATCAAGTTGAAATTTATAGCATACGTTTTGCGCCCCGCGGTTTCACCCGCGTCTTCCCGTTATCCCACACGATAATATTATTTTATAAAATTAATGTAAAAAACTTTTACTTAAGAAAAGAAATAAATGAAGAGATAATAATAATAATGCCCACACAATCATAACATAGGCTCTGACCCCTAACTAGGTTTCCCTGTATCTAGGGTATCAGAAACTACGAGGATCGGGGATCCACAACACCCAGACACAGAACAAATACTTGCGCTTTTTTTTTCAATGCACAAATATTTGACCTGTAGCGGGAATCGAACCCGCGACCTCACGCTTCACAGTCGGCTATCCGCCCATTGCGCCACATCGGTCGTCATTATCTAATGAATTATTATCTAATGAACATGTGTTATTCGCATGTTAATTAATTAGCAGTAGATAACAAACAAGTAATGAAAACTGTTATCAAATAAAACAAATACAATTAAAACTTTGAGCTCAAGAGATATCCTTTTACAACAATATAGAATGTTTAATTAAAGATTTTTAGTTGAACTAATAAGACCTAGATAAAAATTTGTGACAATTATTTGTTTTTAAAACACTTTAATTAGCTTGACTTATGTAATTATCTAATAATGTAATCAAATCTTAGAAGTCAATTTTAACCTACTTCTAATTCATAATAAACTCAAAATAGACGTAGACTGGTGTTCTGGAAACTTGTATGAAATGACAGACACAAATCTCCGCTTCATTTTTCACTTCTTCGTTTCCCATGGTTTTTGAGGACTAATATGGGAAGGAATGAGTTTGTTACGGCTGTTAGGCTTCGAACCGGGCACGTTCCATTAAATAAATTCGGATATATGATGGGCAAAATTAATTCACTAATTAATACACTAATTTGAGGATGTGTACCATATCATCATGGAATGTGCTAGGGTCGACGGTCTACGTCGACAGCTGTTTGTCGACGACCACGTCTTTTGGCAGGTGGGTGGTTTTAACTGCATACTCTCACAGCCTCATTCGGAGGATGCAGTTAAAATATATAAGCTGTACCAATTAGTTTTAAGATTAAGATCGTAATCAATTAAGTGCTTAATGATTTTCTTTTCTGTTCCTTTTGTATTTCCTTTTTTTTGTTCTTTTTTTTAGCTATAAGGGTGGCATGTTTTGTTAAACAAAACCCTGTATAAAAAATAAATGATTAAAAAAAAAACAAATCTGCGCTTGAGTAATGCGTTAGTAATCAACGCCTGAATTAATAATCGATCCTGATCCGTTATCCGCGGTTTTGGATCGATATGTCCTGTCATAATATATCATTTTAGTAGTAATCTGTCAAGCCCTAGTACAAAAATGACATATCGATCCAAAAACCGCGGATCGTTAATCTATCACGGTGTTAATTACGTAGAATTTGAGCTGATAGTGTTTTATTCTTTTACGATTTTTGTGTACCTGATATTTTTTTCTTAGCAACTTTTTTCTCTAACAACCGATTTCAATTATTTTAAAAAAAATCAATTAATCAAAATTTTATTTGCATGAATATAGTATGTATACAATTGTTGTTATAAAAGTAATAAATAGAGCGATATATTCCACCAACTAGTAACTAGGTATGCAAAAAGTAAAAAAATTAGATAGAACTAAATTAGAGTCATCCACCAACCCAAACCAACCAAATTAAATGTCAAAATTACAATTTTTAAGCAGGACACAATATTAATATTAAATAAAATTAAAAAACATAAAATTAATAGGAAAAAAACAATTAAAAACAACAACAACAACAAAATTCTAAATTAAAGCATTTAGGAAATCAGGAATATAATAAATTAAATAAAAATACTAAAACTAAAACTACACCTTAAAATATGCATTAAACATTATACATACCTCTAACTAATAAATTTAAAATTTAATAAACCCCCGACACCTTGGACCGATTTTCATCAAACATAGCTAAAACACTCGCCCGTAGCTCACCTTTCATACAAAAAACTAAATTGAAATCGCTTCATCCATTCGCGAGCTACGGTGCCACAGACAGACAGACACGTCACACTTATAACACTCCTAATTTTGCGTCGGGGGTTAAAAATAGAGGTAAGTATGTTTTGCGCAGAAACTTTTGTACCTACCTAATTTTTGGGGCAACTTTGAACATTGTCTTTCACTGTAATTTATTTTTTACAGCCCAGCGCACCCAACTTAAGTTTCGGGTGACAGAAAGCACGTCAGAAAAAGTGTCTTATAAAGCAAAAACGTTTTTCCAAAATGGAATCACATGAAAAAGACGTGAATGGCGCTGGGGTTGCCCCCTTCGCCCGGACTGACTCCCTGGAGATGCAAGAAAGGAAAGGTAAGGTAACGTTTATTTATGACTAGCTGTTCCGCGCGGTTTCACCCGCGTGGGCTACAGTTTATCGCGATAAAAAGTATCATATGTCCTTCCCCAGGGTGCAAACTATCACCGTAGCAAATTTCATTTAAATCGGTTCAGTAGTTTTTGCGTGAAAGCGTAACAGACAGACAGACATCCAGACAGATAGACAGGCAGAGTTACTTTCGCATTTATAATATAAAGTAGGGATTCCAGTTATAAACTTAGCTACCAAATTAGCTTACTTTTGTAGCGATGATGGCTCAGTGGTAGTGACGTCGAATTGCGATCCGTAGGACGTGGGTTCGAATCCTACAATGAGCTTGAGCTTTCGGTGAAGGAAAACATCGTGATGAAACCATAGCTTGGTGGTAGGACATGCTTTAGTGCTTGCTTGGCTAGCTACCACCCTCTTGTAAAGAATCTGTTGCCAAGTACTTATCGGTGTGTTCCGGCAGCCTCACTTGAGAGCCAGTTCCCAGTCCAGGTGTAGCGTGGTGCCATTTTCGACCACATCGTCACTTAACATCAGGTGACTTACGTGGTCAAACGCTTCCCTGAAAAAGTAAATAGAAACATGTTCTTTTCTAACCGACTGAGATGGCACAACGACCCAAAGTGAGTGTTGTCCTCCGATAACAAAAGACGCCACTCCGCTCTGTCCCGCGCCACCTCCCGCCACTCCTCCGCCTGCAGTGCGCGCAAGTACATAGTGACTTCGTCTCTGCAGCGATACCTGGGACACTCGCGCGTCACATGTATGCTAATTTTACCGCAAAAACCTCTCCCATTCTTTCAAGATTATCGAGCCAGCGAAGTTTGTATCCTACTAAAATTAAGTACTTACATATAATACATTTTGTAGGTATTTAGTAAATTCTTATTTAATAAGAATACGTCGTCATGTTCTCATATTATAAAATATCGAACTGTTTATAGTATGGCAAAAAAATCTTGGTATTTTAGTGAACTTGCTCCAATTCAATCAATTAGTAATAACATAAATAAAATTGACAATGTGATCGAGCCAAAACAGTACCCAAGTCGACGACCAATCTAGGAAAAAAAGGGATATTCGTGATTATTTCCCTATTTTGACTAAACGTGGTACTAGCGAAGGTAATGTAGAGAGAGCTGTTAGTAACGCTACTTCTAGAGCCGAGTTTTTTCGTGACCCACAATAATATCGATTGTACTTTCACAGTGCTTCACCAAAACATTGCTGGTTTTAGATTGTAAAGATTGACATTAATTATTTATTAGGTATTGAGTTTGTCTATATTATTCTTATTATTGATAATTTTTTTTTTGCATTTGACATCTCTTTATTTTATACTATTATTATTACTATTTAATTTCATAGAAGCATGTCATTGTAAGTATTCAATCGGTTAATTAATTATTACTGTAAATCAATCCAATAAAAATTTTTTTTTGCATGAATTTTGTATGCCAGCAATGGTGAAGCACGCTGAGCAATAATCAAAGTTAACATCTGATCTAAACCGTGTTTCGGACAAATAAATTATATTTCATTTCATATATCATTTCAAAAAAATTACCTGCCGGGCGTTTCTTGTCTGTTCTTTTGCCGGCGTAAGGAGGTTGGAACAGGCGTAGCTAGTTTTAAGTTTGACGTTTTAAAGTGATCACAATGTATTCTATTGAATAAAATACTATTGTCTATTGACTACATTTTCCCATATTCTTTCAGCTAACGGTCTTCCGGCCCACCGTCTGAAAGACCTAGACGACCTGCTGCCCTATGTAGGAGGCTTCGGCTGGTACCAGCGTATGCTGTTCCTCCTGATGATACCCTACGCCTTCTTCTTCGCCTTCGTCTACTTCGGACAGATCTTCATGACCCTGGTTCCTGGAGAACATTGGTGCTACGTTCCGGAGTTAGCCAACCTTACTTTGGAAGAACGGTGATTTGTCTTCTATATCCTACCAATATTATAAACGTGACAGTTTTTGAGTATGGATGGATGGATGTTTGTTACTCTTTCACTCAAAACTACTGGACGGATCTGAATGAAATTTGGAATGGAGATAGCTTATACCCCGGAAAAGGTATAACGAGAAGACGCGGATGAAATCGCAGGGCGCAATAGTTTATAATATTAGTAGGATGCGCAAGTAACTCTGCCTGTCTATCTGTCTGGATGTCTGTCTGTCTGTTACGCTTTCACGCAAAAACTACTGAACCGATTTAAATGAAATTGGGTACAGAGACAGTCTAAAGCCTAAGGAAGGACATGGGCTACGATTTATCGCGATAAACTGTAGTCCACGCGGGTGAAACCGCGGGAACGGCTAGTAAGCTATATAATAGATACTTAAATAAAATAAAATATATATATATGTCGACGCAAAGTCGTATGAATGGTTAAAATAAATTAGGAAATCAATTATTTAACATTTAAGTACTGATTTTATTGTTAATTAATCATAAAACGAATAATGATTTAGTTAGAAATGATTATTTGAGGTTTAAATACTTTAAAATATGGTCATTGATTGTCAAGTCCTAAGATAAAAAGTAAATATTCAAAAGTAGTTAAAAGTCAATGATTAATTCTAAAAAGTTACTGTAAATTAATATCTTGATTTATAAGGGACTGTTAGTAGGTTTTTGTAACGGTTACTTGAAGTAAGTTTATATTTAGTTGTTAAATTGGATGGGAGTTGGTGACGTTAGAACAGCAAACGTTTTGGTTTGTTGTTTTAACTGAAATTTAATGTTCTGGTTATTCTAAAATTATCTTTATAATTAATTATGATTTATCAATAAGTTTTACTGTGGTAAACTTAAGTATTTTTTATAATGGATGTAATATTGACGCGAGCACTCTGAAATGAGCGGCAGAACCGCCATCTTGTGCTACGAACTTCAGAGTGCTCGTCATGGGCTCACTTTACCCGCGGATTTTGTGAAAAACAAGTGCATTTGTGGAAACTGTGTGAGTACGAAATATTGTTGTGTTATTTGGTTAATTTTATACTCTGTGAATATAATTTGATAGTGTGCTTTCAATAAATGTTTCATTATTTGCAATGAGTGATCCAAACGATGTTAACAGTGACGTCAGCTCTGCTGACGTCACTCATTTTAAAAACCCAACTCAGGCCGGGGCCTCGTTATCAGAAGTGGGATTGACACCCACTTCTGCCGGACATTCTGGCCAATGTACTGAAAATATTAACGCTTCTGTTAGCGGTGTCCCGGCTGAGTTTTTCACTCAAATGATGCAAATGATGAAACATATGTCCGATCGTATTACTATGCAACCTGATTCAAAGGTCAAAATCAATGACATATTTTTACCGTCATACGATCCGGACGCTAATATTGGAATTCGCGAGTGGTGTCAGCATGTGACCACAGCCATGGAAACTTATAACCTGAGCGACTATGAGGTTAGAATGAAAGTCGGTAGTTTGCTCAAAGGTCGTGCGAGGTTATGGGTAGACAACTGGCTCGTTTCTACTACCACGTGGCAGGAATTGCGCGATGTGTTGATTACTACGTTTGAACCTGAAAATAGGTATTCGCGCGATGTGCTTCGATTTAGAGAACATCATTACGATAATACTAAAGATATTGCGCAATTTTTGTCACAAGCGTGGGTACTATGGCGGCGTATTACTAAAGATAAATTATCAAATGATGACGCAGTTGAGGCGGTTATTGGATGCATAGGCGATGAACGGTTGAGAATCGAGTTATTAAATGCGCGGGCTACTTCGGTCCCGGAACTGATATCCGTAGCGTCATCCATACGGCGTATTAAGAGACCCAACCCGGGTTCACTTAGTGTACAGCAGGGACCTAGTAAACGACCGCGATTTTCTGATAAAGCTTCCCTTTATTGTCATACATGCAAGAAGCCTGGTCATGACACGCGAGATTGTCGCTTCGGTAACAAAACGGACGGTACTCAACCGCGTCATCAAGATAATAAAACCATGCCGCAAAACGCTGAAAAGCCTACGTGCACATTCTGTTCGAGGGTAGGCCATACATATGAAACGTGTTATAAACGGGAACGTGCAGTGATTTCGAAAGTGAATTGTGTGGGTATACCTAAATTAACTTCAATGCAAATCACTGTTGGGAATTTGAACCTACTAGCGATTTTTGATAGTGGGGCAGAATGTTCATTGATACGCGAGTCGGTAGCGGCGAAACTACCTGGTAAACGGACTAACATAGTTAATTATTTGAAAGGTATTGGCCAATTTACAGTAGTGTCATTATCGATGCTTACAACGGTGTGTGTTATCGATGGTTTGAGAGTAGAACTTCAATTCCATGTGGTGCCAGACTACGAAGTCTGTTCAGATATTTTGATCGGAATGAATCTCATCGAAAACACAAACCTTGGTGTGATAGTGACGTCACGTGGTGCTAAACTGTTTCATCAACCGGTGGTCAACCATGTGCGATCGCATAGTGAAAAATTTGATAAATTGGACTGTGATTTAACAGATGATGATAAAATTAATGAACTTAAACTACTGTTGAATAAGTATGAACATTTGTTCATCCACGGATACCCCAGCACCCGCGTAAATACTGGTGAGCTTGAGATACGTCTCAAAGACTCCACCAAGTGTGTCGAGCGTCGGCCGTACCGTTTAAGTCCTGTCGAACGGGAGAAAGTACGTGATATGGTTAGCGAGTTGCTGGAACACAATATCATTCGGGAGAGTAAATCTTCATTTTCCAGCCCAATAATTTTAGTTAAAAAGAAAAATGGCAAAGATCGCATGTGCGTTGACTACCGCGAATTAAATGCAAACACTTTACGAGATCACTATCCGTTACCAATCATTTCGGATCAAATAGACCAACTGGCAGGCGGGGTTTTCTACTCTACATTTGATATGGCGGCGGGATTCCATCAAATCCCTATTTCTGAGGGTTCCATTGAAAAGACCGCGTTCGTTACGCCGGACGGGCTCTATGAGTATCTGGCCATGCCATTTGGTCTAAGTAACGCCTGCTCTGTATATCAGCGTTGCATTAACAGAGCACTGATGCCTCTGTTAAACGAGCATGTATGTCAAGTGTATGTAGACGATGTGCTGACGAAATGTAGAGATTTCTCTGAGGGACTGTCACATATTGAGCAAATACTCATATCTCTAGAAAAAGCTGGGTTTTCTATTAATGTCGAGAAAACTGCTTTTTTTAAACGCTCTATCGAGTACTTGGGCAATATTATAGCAGATGGACAAGTCGGTCCAAGTCCAAGGAAAGTAGAGGCTTTAACAAAGGCACCAACTCCAACCAATGTTAAACAAGTAAGACAGTTTAACGGTCTCGCGGGGTACTTTAGACGTTTCATTCCCAATTTCTCACGCGTCATGGTACCACTTTATGAACTCACAAAAAAGGACGCTAAATGGGAATGGAATGAGAGACACGATGAGGCTCGCAATAGTATTGTTCAACACTTGTCTACTGCGCCTACCCTTGTTCTATTTCAAGAAAACGCACCGATCGAACTCTACACGGATGCAAGCAGCCTCGGCTACGGAGCTGTCCTGGTCCAGACCATCGAGGGAAGACAACATCCTGTCGCCTACATGAGTCAGCGCACCACCGACGCGGAGAGCCGGTATCATTCTTACGAGCTCGAGACGCTTGCGGTGGTGAGGGCCATCAAACACTTCAGGCATTACCTGTACGGACGAAAATTCAAGGTAATAACAGATTGTAATGCCCTCAAGGCATCTAAGCATAAGAAAGATCTACTTCCTCGAATTCATCGCTGGTGGGCCTTTCTCCAGAACTACGACTTTGATGTTGAGTACAGAAAGGGCGAGAGACTGCAGCACGCAGATTTCTTTAGTAGAAATCCGTCAACTGAGAGCGCTATCAACACTATGACTAGGGATACTGACTGGTTACAAATAGAACAGCGGCGTGACGAAACCCTACGTCCGCTAATAGACAGCATGACCACTGCTAACCCAGCAACTGGCTATACATTGGAAGATGGCGTACTCAAAAAGACTCTCACAGACACCTTACACGGCACTCGTAAGGTAACAGTAGTACCAAAGTCATTCCAATGGAGTTTGATAAACTCTTACCATACATCATTGCAACACACGGGATGGGACAAAACTCTACAAAAACTTAAAGAGTCCTACTGGTTTGACACAATGAACACGATAGTCAGGCGTTTCGTAGATAATTGTGTCATCTGCAGAACATCGAAGGGCCCATCAGGTGCAATACAAGCACAGCTTCACCCGATCCAAAAGCCCACCGCAGCGTTCCAGGTTATCCATATGGATATCACAGGCAAGCTAGGTACTAAAGACTCTGAGGGACGTGACGAGTATGTAATTGTAACGATTGACGCTTTCACGAAGTACGTGCTTCTCAGTTACTCTACTAACAAAAGCCAGAGCAGCAGTCTAGCAGCACTAAAACGCACGGTACACTTGTTCGGCACTCCAGTGCAGGTAGTTGTCGATGGAGGTAGAGAATTTCTAGGAGAGTTCAAAGCCTACTGTGATCGTTTCGGTGTCAATGTGCATGCAATATCTCCAGGAATAAGCCGAGCTAACGGACAGGTAGAACGTGTGATGAGTACGTTAAAAAACGCACTCACAATGATTAAAAACTACGACACCGAAAATTGGCAAACGGCATTGGAAGCGCTACAACTGGCATTCAACTGCACTCCACATAGAGTAACCGGTGTAGCTCCGCTCTCCTTATTGACACGTCGACAACACTGCGTTCCACCGGAGCTGTTGAGATTAGTGCATATTGATGATGAATCTGTAGACTTTGACCTGCTTGAACAGCACGTGCACCAGAAAATGACTGCTGCGGCTCAGTATGAGAAACAGCGCTTTGATAAAAACAAAGCTAAAATGCGTCCATTTCAACGGGGGGATTATGTCCTTATAAAGAATAATCCGCGTAACCAAACGTCCCTAGACCTCAAATACAGCGAGCCTTATGAGATCTACAGAGTACTGGACAACGACCGTTACACGGTAAAACGTGTGACGGGCAGAGGGCGACCACGCAAGGTTGCTCACGATCAGCTGCGTCGAGCGCCGCAGCCAGGCGACCAGGCGACCGTGTCGACGGGCTTCAGCGAGGAAGACCAACAGCAGAGCGCGACATTCCAACACCCGCTGCAATCGCCCAGCGAGCCGTTGCCGTCCACATCTCAAGCTGCCCAGACGACGGATGCCTAAATAAACCGGTTAGTTCAATCCATTACTATCGTAAACTTCTCATAACACTCTTATTGTCACCCACACATGAGATGTGCGTATGTGATAATGGATGGGTGTCCAAGTACTAGGCATGGATGGGTGTCCAAGTACCACAAATGACCATTAAATCATAGAGGTGGTTCTCTAAAAACGTGGCGGTACTAGCTGCGATAAAAATTGATTTAACCCACGAATGTAACGAGTACATTACTTTGTTACTTAACGTGGATTGTATAATGCTACTTTTCAATCAGTGCGGTAAGACTGTACAAACCATTTTCCCTAGTATCCTATCCAATTTATAGTCATTTTCAGAGCCTCTGTGGACCACGGTCATAATTATAAGGCCCAGGCCACAGCATCGTCCTACCCATATCCTTTAGAGCCTCTGTGGACCACGGCGTACGAGACCGCTCAGCACCACAGCATCAATTCCCTAAGAGCTAAACACTATCAGCAAAATGAATCTGTGTATGCAATTTTTACATCCTATTATTTTTAGAGCCTCTGCGGACCACGGTCATAACAATAAGGCCTAGGCCGCAGCATCAACCTATATCCCATATCCTTTAGAGCCCCTGTGGACCACGGCGTACGAGACCGCTCAGCACCACAGCATCAATTCCCTAAAAACTAAATACTATCAGTAAAATGAAACTGAATATGCAATTTTTCCATCCTTTTATTTTTAGAGCCTCTGCGGACCACGGTCATAACAATAAGGCCTAGGCCGCAGCATCGACCTATATCCCATTTCCTTTAGAGCCCCTGTGGACCACGGCGTACAAGACCGCTCAGCACCACAGCATCATCCTTTTCTACGAGAACAAAAATCATGTAATTATGCGTGGAGCATTTACATTGACCTAAAAACAAACATAATATGAATGCCAGGATGCGTGGAGCATTGGCACTAAACAAATAAATATCGCTCATGTCCCTATGTACAGCACGTCTATCTGATTTATCTATCTGTGACTACATTGTGTTAATCATTTTATAAAATTTATTTAAGAACATGTTATGGTACAAAAAGTTTAGCTGATAACTTAGTTACCTTCATCTGTTTTCATCAAAGTTATATTTAAAAATAGAAAGGAGTAAATGAGAATGTTGAAGTTGAAATACTTCATCATAAAGTTGCAAAACATAGTTATCAGCTAACGTACCGATGAACGGATGCGTAGCTCAAAACATAATTCCTTCCTTTCAGAACCGCGGCTGGTGCAGAGCGCGCACCGCCTCGCAGTATGGCCGTGTCGACGCAAAGTCGTATGAATGGTTAAAATAAATTAGGAAATCAATTATTTAACATTTAAGTACTGATTTTATTGTTAATTAATCATAAAACGAATAATGATTTAGTTAGAAATGATTATTTGAGGTTTAAATACTTTAAAATATGGTCATTGATTGTCAAGTCCTAAGATAAAAAGTAAATATTCAAAAGTAGTTAAAAGTCAATGATTAATTCTAAAAAGTTACTGTAAATTAATATCTTGATTTATAATGGACTGTTAGTAGGTTTTTGTAACGGTTACTTGAAGTAAGTTTATATTTAGTTGTTAAATTGGATGGGAGTTGGTGACGTTAGAACAGCAAACGTTTTGGTTTGTTGTTTTAACTGAAATTTAATGTTCTGGTTATTCTAAAATTATCTTTATAATTAATTATGATTTATCAATAAGTTTTACTGTGGTAAACTTAAGTATTTTTTATAATGGATGTAATATTGACGCGAGCACTCTGAAATGAGCGGCAGAACCGCCATCTTGTGCTACGAACTTCAGAGTGCTCGTCATGGGCTCACTTTACCCGCGGATTTTGTGAAAAACAAGTGCATTTGTGGAAACTGTGTGAGTACGAAATATTGTTGTGTTATTTGGTTAATTTTATACTCTGTGAATATAATTTGATAGTGTGCTTTCAATAAATGTTTCATTATTTGCAATGAGTGATCCAAACGATGTTAACAGTGACGTCAGCTCTGCTGACGTCACTCATTTTAAAAACCCAACTCAGGCCGGGGCCTCGTTATATATATGTATGTGTGATGAGCACTAATGTTTGTACCTGAGTCTTGGATATTTCTATCTATATAAGTATTTATTTCTCTATATAAGTATGTATATCGTTGTCTAGTACCCATAACACAAGTTTCGAGCTTAATTTGGGGCTAGGTCAATTTGTGTGAAATTGTCCCAGATATTATTATTATTATTAAAATAAACAATTTATTGCCACTATAACACAGACATAATAATGACACAGGACATAGAACAAAGCCTGATGATGATATTTTTTTACTACAGACGTCACCTTTCCATCCCCCTAACTGATGACACGAAAGGTTTCCGATTCGACAAATGCCGAGTTTTCGACGTCAACTGGACGAAGGTTCTGGAAGATGGCGCGCGCAACCCCGATCCAAGATGGCCGACAGTCAAGTGTCAAAGCCAGTGGGAGTTCAATTTCACCGATGTGCCTTACGAAACTATCGCTACGCAGGTATTGTTTAACTGCCAGTTTCAATAACCTATCTATTTGCTCTTCTAGAGCTTGGGCTATCTCTTTTTTTCTATTTTTTTTTCTCTCGTTTATTCTTTTGACAAATTTTTCTAAGTTTGACGTTACTTCTAGGAAGCTTATGTCAATATTCTATCTCTAGTAAGACAAACCATAGATAGATAGGTTATTAAAACTGGCCGTTAGTCACTTTACAGACAGATTTTTCGGTTTTGGTAACCAGTCAGGCAAACACTGGAAAGTGCTCTACCACCAAGCTAAGGTTTCATTGCAATGATTTTTCTCTAGCTCAATTTCATAAAAGGATTCGAACCCTTGATCACAGTAGAAGATCAGTAGACTTCTACTATGCTATGACTAAATTTTACAACTCTGTTATCTAAACCTGTCACGTTCACAGTACTCACACCGAAGCAATTTCATTATACAGTAGTAAAAACAAAACAATAACGTACTCTGTCGCACCCCGTAGCCTCGCCCGCGTGCGAGAGAGACGGAGAGACTTGTCACGATGCGTATGCAGTGCGACGTCATGCCGTGCGCTCATTCCAGGGACATGTGCGAGTGTGTTGTACGTGACAGGTTTAGATAAGTGCTTGCAAAATTGCATCTATTTCTTTCTTTTATACAGCAAGGCTGGGTGTGTGATAGAGACAGCTATCCAGCAACGTCTCAAGCTATCTTCTTCTGCGGGGCCATAGTCGGTGGACTGATCTTCGGATGGATCGCTGATAAATATGGAAGGATTCCTGCGCTTGTTGGTAAGGAATATTTAAAAATGGAGGTGATATATAACCCTAAATTAAAAATAACTGAAATGGTGCTAAGGCCCAAAGTGAGTATTGTCCTCCGATAACAAAAGCGCCACTTCACCCTGTCCTGCGCCACCTCCCGCCAGTCCTCCTCCTGGAGCTCGCGCAAATTCTTCGTGACTTCGTCTTTCCAGCGATACCTGCGACGGCCGACAGGGCGACGGCCACCCGGGCGTCTACTGTATGCTCGTTTGACCGCACGATCCTCCCCCATTGCAACCCTAGTCCTTACTGTTTTAACCAACTTCTCCCATTATTATTTCCAGGAACAAACGTAGCAGGCCTTATTGGGGGCATCGGCACTATCTTCACAAATGCCTTCTGGTCATTCTGCTTATGCCGTTTTATAGTAGGACTGGCGTATGACAACTGCTTCATAATAATGTACATTGTTGGTGAGTTCAAATCCAAAGTGGCGCAGGCGGTAGGATAATAAACTTTCAATTCAGATGTTATTTCTTTACACCGACTAGCTGTTCCCCGCGCGAACTACAATTTATCGTGATAAAAAGTATCCTATGGCCTTCGAGGGTTCAAATTTCTAAATAAGAGTAACGTAAAATTCATCATGTTCCTTGGTCGCAACACGTGACTTTCCAAAAAACTCTACGTTTAAAATAGAGCATCATAAGTTGTAGATATGACGTTGGAATATTATATTGATAGTGATTTGGTAGATGGGATAAAACTGTTTTTTCTGCCCCCCAGTGGTAGAATACGTGGGTCCCAAATGGCGTACCTTCGTGGCGAACATGTCCATCGCCATTTACTTCACGTTTGCCGCTTGTCTGCTACCTTGGATGGCGCTTGGCGCTAACGATTGGCGAGTTTACACCGCCGCCATTAGCGCTCCTTTAGCGCTCGCCGTGCTAACACCCTGGATTGTACCCGAAAGCGCTAGGTAACGTTTTAATTTTGCTTTTACCTTTCACTTTTGGATCAGTTTACCTTTCACTTTGATCAGTTTACCTTTCGCTTTAAGATCAGTTTAACTTCACTTTGAACACAGTTTTATCCTTCATTTAAAGATCAGTTCACCTTTCACTTTAATATCAGTTTGTCTCAACTTTGATGCAACTTTCATATTATGATCAGTTTACCTTTCACTTTGGGATCAGTTTTAACTTTCACTTTTAGATCAGATTAACTTCAGTTTAATATCAGTTTATCTCAACTTTGAACTCTGATTTAACTTTCATTTTTTTTGTACCTTTCACCTTAAGATCAGTTTAACTTTCACTTCAAGATCAGTTTAACTTCACTTTGAACTCAGTTTTAGCGTAGGTATACTTTAACATACAGTTAAACTTTCACTTTAAAATCAGTTTATCTCATCTTTGTACTCTAATTTCACTTAAAAATTAGTTTTGACGTTCAAATTTTGAAATATCACACAAAACCTCTGCGTCATTTCAGTAACAAACACACTCACTCACTAACAAATCATCGCATTTATAATATTAGTGTGTTTAGTGTGAAGATGGTATGTCTCCTCTACTTCCAGATGGTTGATATCACAAGGCCGTATCGAAGAAGCGATTACCATTATAAAGAAGGTCGAAAAGATGAACGGACAAAAAATACCAGATGACGTCATGGACGAATTTAGGGTAAGATTTTTTTGATGGAATCCAATCGATAATGACGTTGGCTTACGAGCATACATGGGATGGCCGAGTGACCAACGCCGAACCTACTTACGCCAGCAAAAGATCAGGCAGAAAACGCACGACTGATAATTTTTTATACGCGATCACGGTTAAATTACTATTCTTAATACTAATTGATTGAACTGGAGCAAGTTCACTACAATTTGAAGCTTTTTGGTCCGCTCTAAATAAAATAAATACAAATAATAAAAAAATAATAATATAGGGCTGTGTCAGGCACATTTCTGAAAGAAACTTTGCAAAGCATTTTGAAGTATGACTTTTATAAATATATGTTTGTTAAGTTCATTTTTTTCGCCATGACGTATGGAATAACTTCACTTCGGCCTTTTATGGACATTACTAGTTGCGCCCCGCGGTTTCACCCGCATCTTCCCGCTATCCCACAGGAACCTTTTTCCGGAATAAAAAGTAGCCTATGTGTTAATCCAGGTTATAAGCTATCTTTATTCCAAATTTCATTCAGATCCGTTCAGTAATTTTTGCGTGAAAGAGTAACAAACATCCATCCATCCATCCATACTCACAAACTTTCACGTGCGTTGTTTATACTCGTACTATGTTTCAGAAAACTGCTACAGATATAGCAAAAGCAGAGCAAGAATGTAAGAACTATAGCGTCCTAGATCTATTCAAGACTCCGCGGCTACGGAAGAACAGCATTCTGCTTATCTTTATATGGATATCCATTTCCATGGTAAATATATGAAAACAAAATATTTATAGCTGCACCCCGCGGTTTCACTCGCGTCTTCCCGTTCCCCGCAGGAACCTTTTTCTGGGATAAAAAGTAGCCTATGTATTAATCCGGGGTATAAGCTATCTCCATTCCAAATTTCACTCAAATCCGTTCAGTAGTTTTTGCGTGAAAGAGTAACAAACATCCATACATCAAAACTCAAAAAGTTTCACTTGTTTTTTCTATTTTATTACAGGTTAACGTTTGACCACAAGTCACCTGATGTTAAGTGACGATATGGTCGAAGGTGATGGAAGGTGGTGTGTTTATCATATTAGTAGGATAATAGTAGGACATATTTTTGGCAAACGTTATTTACTCACTTTCATGCACAGTCTAGATTATTTTATGCATTCTGATTCGATGCAATTAAGACGACGCTAAAGTTTTGCTAGTCTGCTATAATTATCATCAGCCTATTACGTTCCCACTGCTGGGACTCTGGCCTTCTCTCAGAGAGAATACGCGCCGTTATCTCCCACGCGGGCCCAGTGCGGGTTGGTAGATGTCGCATGCCTTTGAATGCTGCGGTTCTTGGACATGCCGGTTTCCTCGCGGTGTTTTCGTTCACCGTTTTGAGCGATGGTACATCCGCACATAACTAAGTCATAGGTGCGCGGCCGAGAGGATTCGAACTCGGTGTCGGCACCTAGTAAATGATTATTCTATTCTACTTAAATCTACTTCACAGGTGTTCGATGGTCACGTCAGAAACTCTGGTAGTTTAGGACTAGATCTGTTCCTGACCTTCACAGTGGCAACGGCGACTGAGTTTCCAGCTGATATATTGCTGATATTAACTCTTGATGTGTAAGTATTCAAGATTTTTTTTTTACCAATTGAACCCAGCAGTTTCACCCGCGTCTTCCCGGTATACCGCAGAAATATTTTTCCGGGATAAAAAGGGTATAAGCTATGTCCATTCCAAATTTCATCAATATCGGTTAAGTGGTTCCGGTGATACGTGGTAACAAACATTCACACACACACACTCAACCTTTCGTATTTATAATATTAGTAGGATTAAGATGGATTAAGTATAGATGCTTGTACCTTTAATTTCCTTCTAAAACTGTGAACCCTTTTATTTTGTAATCTGAATCTTATAATAATTGACTTTCCAAATTTAATTTGTTAACTTTAAGGCCCTATTCAGTGCGACGCGGACCATCCGCACGCGGACTAGGTCTTGCGTCCGCCGCGGATGAATTTGTCGTTCAGTGCGATGCGGATCGTGATCGAGTCGTACTTCTTGTATAACCCTCTCGGTTTGCACATTTGACGCAGCCGCCATGACAACGACATTACTTTACATCCGCTCCGCGCGACTGTCCGCCGAGCACTGAACAAATACATTAGAACCAAGCACCGTCCGCCCGCGGATTTCGACCGCGCGCGGATAGCTCTCCGCGACACGGACAGCTCCGCGTCGCTCTGAACGCGCTGTAAGGTTTCATACATTTTACCGTCCGTCGCGGACGTCCGCGTAGGTCATCCGCGTCGCACTGAACAGGGCCTAAATTTAGCTATTTTATTGTATTTACTATGGACAATAAACAGTAATACAGTGAATATTTGATACAAAATACAAATAACTGTATCACATAAAAGTATGAACTTAAATAAGTTTTTGACTTAAGTTTTTGTTCCGACAAATCAAATGTCCCCCTTTGACTCGTAGTCGTTTTCAAAAGAACCATAGTACAAATTGATTCAATTTAACTGTTTCTTTATCAGATTGGGACGACGCTGGCTTGCTTTTGGCTCCATGGTGACCAGTGGGATCTTCAGCCTCGCCGCAGCCGCTGTACCTATCGGTAATTTCACTCACCCTAACTGTTAATTCGCCGAAGAACTAAGATCACCGATATAGAATTCAGAATTTGCAAGTTGAAGTGGCAGTGGGCAGGCCACATCGCTCGACGAACCGATAACCGATGGGGAAGAAAGGTTCTCGAGTGGCGACCACGAACCGGAACACGTTCTGTAGGTAGGCGTCCCACTAGGGGGAGCGGGACATCGTAAGAAACGCAGGGAGCCGATGGATGCAAATGAGGACGTCTTACATTACGTGTGTCAAGTCATGGTCTCCACTCAAGAACACGTTTACCCCAACGGTTAAGGTCATTTGCTCTGCTAAAACCGTTCCTTCTTTCCACAGGCATGCCCTCAGCTTCTCTCGCCATCATGGGCCGTTTTGCTGTGAACATATCGTTCAATATTGGCATGCAATACGCGGCAGAACTGCTTCCAACTGTGGTACGAGCACAGGGTCTTGCCCTTATCCATATCACAGGTTACATCGCGACCATACTGGTACCCTATATCGTTTACATGGTAAGTAAAACCGAAAGATTTTAGAAGCGATGATGGGTTATTTAATGGTAGTGACATATATCGACTTGCGATCCGTAGGACGTGGGTTCAAATCCTACAATAAGCTTGAGCTTTCGGTGAAGGAAAACATCGTGATGAAACTATAGCTTGGTGGTAGGGTATTTTCTACTGTTCGCCTGGCTAGCTACCTACCATCGAGTTAAGAATCTGTTGCCAAGCACCTATCGGTGTGTTCTGACAGTTCCACTTGAGAGCCAGTCCCCAATCCAGGTGTAGCCTGACGGCACCTTCGACCGCATCTTCGCTTAACATCAGGCGTCTTGTGTCAAACGCTATCCTGTATGTAGTAAAAAAATCCTATTCGGATCCACATGTTTGCTAATTTTAACCATTTTAACTCAACAACTTTATTATACGCAAAAAGAAAGGTTGGAGCGCGGGCATTGTCAGCATGGCAACATTCGTTTAGTTATTGTGAACCCCTCCCGCGCGCCCCGCAAATGGCGCGGGAGAGTAGTGAGCGAACCGGACAGCCGCCGGTCGCAGGACGCTCGCGATCAATTCATGTTTTGTGATTGTATTTTGTAAAAACACGCTCCAACCTTTGTTAATGCAAATAATAAAGTTGTTGAGTTAAACTGGCGCCCAAAGTGCTCTCGCGCGTCATTTGCGGGGCGCGCGGGCGGGAGTTCTCAATAACGAAACTAGTGTTGCCATCCTGACAATGCCCGCGCTACACCATTAAGATCTCATTAAGATCTCACTAACTAACATATGAATGCAAAAAATAATTGAAATTGGTGTTTGGTCTTCTAAGTAGTCTGTTTTTTCAGGCGAAAATAGCAACCGAGATCCCACTTATAATCCTGGGCACCCTGGGCATAGCTGGGGGATGCTTATGTCTACTACTCCCCGAGTCTATGGGTGTGGGGATGCCGCAGTCCATCCAAGATGGCGAGCAGTACGGAATGGGACAGAAGTTTTGGAATTGCCCAGCTTGTTCGAGGTAACTAAATGAAACGAATCAGATTTTTTATATTAGAGTAAGCATTCGACCCCAGTCTCACCTGATGGTAAGTGATGACGGGGTCGAAGATGGAGCATGCTTGCCTAGAACATACCTATTCACTCTTAACTTGAACAAAATGACTAACGCCCGAAATAAATAATAGATCCTGATCCGTTATCCGCAGTTTTGGATCGATATGTCGTCATAATATGTCATTAATATAATAGGGCTTGACATATTATATCGATCCAAAACCGCGGATAACGGATCGAGATCGATTATTAATTTTGGGCTTAAAATGGATCGGTCCGTTTCTACATTGCTATACCCTATTCGGGTCCATATAATATGTTTGCTAACGTAACAAATTTTATTCAATGAACTATGTTAACATTTTTAAAATGTATTCTTTGTTTTTCTTTACAGGAAGCCAGATGTAAAAGAACCAGAGACAGCTGTAATAAAGTATTAAATTTAAAGGAAATTCAAAGTAGATAAGAAAGTTTAAAAAGTTATATATATCATAATATACATTATTATTAAATAAAATAACATACTAAGGGGGACGGGACATTATTTTCTTTACAGGGTAGCGCTTGACCACAAGTCACCTGATGTTAAGTGACGATGTGGTCGAAGGCGCCACGCTACACCTAGACTGGGAACTGGCTCTCAAGTGAGGCTGCCGGAACACACCGATAGGTGTTCGGCGACAGATTAACAACAAAGAGAAACGTTAAATACCCTTTAATACGAAATTATTTATATTACATTTTGTTCTCTTATGTGAAATAGTTATTTTTTCGATTGATTCCTTTCTTTAAGACCTCATTTGCTGCATGATTCTTTCGTTAAGTCTGTAAACAAACACATATAATATAATTATGACATTTTACTCATCATCATCAACCTTACATGCCCAGTGCTGGGACACAGGCCTGCTCTCAGAAAGAATTTAGTTTTTGTTAATTTTTCCAATGTTTCGATACTTATTCTGCTATTCAAGTCCAACAAATCAAAGATCATAAAAATCAGTCCAGTCTTTCTTGAGTTAAAAATGGTTTACTTAAATAACCCAACTTTTGTTACATTCTTCTAATCCCTTCCCTACTAATATTATAAATGCGAAAGTAACTTTGTCTGTCTGTCTGCCTTGCTTTCACGCCTAAACCGCCTAAACGACTGAACCGATTTAAAAATAAAATTTGCTAAGAAGATAGTTTGAACCCTGAGGAAAGACATAGGACACTTTTTATCGCCATAAGCTGTAAGTCCACGCGAGTGAAACCGAGGGGAACAGCTAGTATTATAAACACGTATTATACACATGAAAATGTATGAGTATGAATGTATGTGGTTTACTCTTTCACGCAAAAACTACTGAACGGATTTGAGTGAGATTTGGAATGGAGATAGCTTATACCCAGGATTAAAACGTAGGCTACTTTTTATCCCGGAAAAAGTTTCCTGCGGGATGACGGGAAGACACGAATGAAATCACAGGGTGCAGGTAGTAAAATATACTTAAATTCATATACCTTCTAACATAAGCCCTTCTCTTGGCTTGCAAGTCGAAAGTCAAGGGGTCTATGTCCACCTTTGAATTACTGTCCATAAGACCAGGCATTATGTCTGACGTACCACCGCTGTCAGTTGTCACTGGAAATAAAAAAATATCATCATCATCAGCCTCTGTCAGTCCACAGCTGGACATGCCCTATCCCGCTGCCCGCCATTCGCCCTATCCCTACTAAAATGCCTATCCCTTATAATATTATAAGTAACTCTGTCTGAAAGTAACGCTTTCACACCTAAACTACTGAACTGATTTAAATGAAAATCGGTACAGAAAAAGTCTAAGGCCTAAGAAAGGAGATAGGCTACTCTTTATTGCGATTAACTGTAGCCCACACGGGTGAAACCGCGGGCAACAGCTAGTAGCTATAGATAAGCTACTTTTTATCTTGGAGAAACGCACGATTCCAGTGGGAATCTTCAAGCAGCGTGGGTGAAACCGCGGGGTGCAACTATTATGCAAAAAACTACTTCAAAGCGATGATGGCTCTGTGGTAGTGACGTTGGCTTGCGATTGTGCAGGTCGCGGGTTCAAATCCTAAAATGAGCTTGAGCTTTCGGTGAAGGAAAACATCGTGATGAAACCATAGCTTGGAGGTAGGGCATTTTCTCGTGCTCGCCTGGCTAGCTACCAGACTCAAGTTAAGAACCTGTCACCAATCAACTATCAGTATGTTCCGGCAGCCTCACTTGAGAGCCAGTTCCCAGTCTAGGTGTAGCGTGACGCCACCTTCAACCACATCGTCACTTAACATCAGGTGACTTGTGGTGAAACGCGACCTTGTAACTAATAAATAAAAAAACATTAAACACTTACACATACGTCCATAATCACTAATATGTACGCTGCCTTCGTAATAAACATTGCCTTCTGTGTCTGGTTTCAAATCTGTAACAAACAAAAACATTCTGTACATTCTGTACTAGCTATTTCCCGCGGTTTCACCCGCATAGACTAAAGTTGATCGTTATGAAAAGTATTAAAGTATCTCCTTTCCCAGGGTTCAAACTATGTCCATACATACCTCATCAAGATCGGTTCAATAGATTTTAAGTTTACCCGGAACAAACAAACAATCTTATCTTTTCTCTTTGTATTGATGTATAGACATCGTTCGGACACAACTCAATGATATCTGCCTGTAGTACATGAACGTACCAGAGATATTAAAGGCACTTGGTTTAAGTAACAAAAGTTCAAAATTGTACTTCAATTTTATGACTTACCATATTGTTTTAAGTTCGATTCCAATTCATCATTATCTGAAATAAATAAAAAGCTTGAAAATATTAAATTGTTTAATATCAAATCTTTGTTTTTATCACCTGGCAGTCACTCTTTTCCAGGCAATCATATGTTAAATAAAGTCATGGCCTGATATCTAGTCTGTTTGAAGCGTTAGACCACTATGTCACAATTTGGTGCTGTGAGCAGGATTTAGTCGAAAATGGTAAACAAGCTGATTCTTGAATAAAATGGACTTTCAACGTCATGTGCCAAAACACTTATAGCTAATTATTTACTAATTGATATTTTTTCTTACAACTGACAGTTGTTAGGTTACAGAGTAGGGTTTGACCACAAATCACCTGATGTTCAGCGACTATGTGGTTGAATGTGAGGACAATACGCCTGGACTGGGAATTGTCTCTTAAGTAAGGTAGCTGGAACATACCGATAGGTGTCTAGCAATTGATTCTTAACTTGAGCTTGATTGCTAGCTAGGCAAGTACTGAGAAAATGTCCTTCCACCAAGTTGTGGTGTCATCACAATGCTTTTCTACGACCACTGACCTATCACTAAAGAATTACTGACTTGCATCAACTACACGAAGACAGTGACTGTCTTGAAAGATCGACTGACTCGTCTATTGTCTTCGGGTGGTTGGATTTCTATTTGACTAGCTGTTCCCCGCGGTTTCGTCCGCGTGGGCTACAATTTAGACAATTTCACAGTAAAAAGTTTTCTATGACCGTCCTCAGGGTTCAATCTATCTCCGTACCAAAGTTCATTTAAATCAGTTCAGTAGTTTAGTCGTGAAAGCGAGACAGACAGAGTTTCGTATTTATAATATTAAGTAGGGATAACCTGGGAAGAAAATCGGCTGCGTAGAGGTAACGGCCAACATCGGAGTTACAAATGGCTGGCTGGTGACAATGGTAACTGGCTGAGGAATCTCCGAAGGTAAAATTGTTGGAGGCGGGTGCGTTACTGGAAATAAATAAATTTAGTTTACAAACTAGAATCTTTGATTTCCTAGAACCTTTCTTCCCCATCGGTCATAGGTTCGTCGAGCGATGCGGCACAGCTCATGTCAGGTGAAATCTTACCAGCTTTCAGCGTGGAAACTTCTTCAACACGCTTGTCCTCCCTATCGTTAGGCCTCAGTACTTCAGTCATCACCTGCGGCTTTTGCTCTTTCATGACTGTCACAGGAGTAGGTTGTGTGAACGAGTTCATTTCTATAATCATATTAAATAATTAGTAAAAATAATCTTCTTCTTCTTGTCCTGGTCTCATTTATTTGGCGTCGGCGTAGCATGTACTCTAAACTTTTCATTCTTCATTTACCCCCTTTCATTCATAAAATATCGATCCTTACACAATCCATCCATCTTTTCTTTGGTTTCTTCTTCCCTTCCATCCATCAACATCAATAGAAGAATGAGGAATATAAAAATATTATTAAAAGTTTGAATTAATGTAAACGATAACGAGAATCAAGCATAACACGATAAATTATTAGAAAAGTGAATTTTAAAATGTCAAACTATTCAGATGACAACGCTCTAGGATTTGTAATGTAACTTGCTCCAGTTAAATCAGATTTGAAACTACCTACTTATTTATCTTTTATCATTCATTACTTACCCATAATCTTGAGTTTTCTCAAAGCCTTCTCTACGCACCATTTTAACATCTGATCATTTACATTCTGACCGATTTCATTGCAGAAGTTGGATGCCATTTTCATGAACGGGTCACCTTTATTTTGACGGCTTAGATGCTCTTTATCCAATGCTTGATCATTATTATTTCTCATGTTATTTTCTCTATGTTTCGTTTCAGATTGTGTTTTCAATTTTGCTTCTTTCGATTCGATTATAGTGGTAGTTTCTTTTCGGTGTCTATTAAGCTTCTTGTATTTGTTTTTACTGAAATGGTTGATCCATCTACGCTCTCTGTTAACTGGTGTTTCGCCAAGACTATTATTTACAGGTAGCATTAAAGTCGTTTCCAATTCATCTCTCTTAATCTTCGACAAATTGCTACGATTTACAATTTCAACTCCGTTTACATGTGGTGCGTAGTTGTTTAAAACTTTGCTTCTCATTAGATTGTCTATGAACGTGTTGTTGAAATAGAATTTGTACACTAAATCGTCTATTTGTTTGTCGTCTTTTTCCTTTATTATCAAAGCGTCTTGGTTTTCTAAATTGGTCTTTGTTGGAATTGAGAATAGGTTTATTTTCATTGCTTGTGTTGCAGGAGGGGTAGCAGTGGTTATAGGTACTGTATTGTCAACTGTTGCAGTAAATTTCACAGTGTTTTTGGCTTCAGTATGATTCACTATCGCTTTGTTTTCGTTGATGATTTGTTTAGTTTTCTTCAGTATGCGCGCTAAGTTGTTTTGCCTATGTGATATTTCGCTTTGAGTTTTTGCAATCAGATTTTGTTTCGCATTTATCTTCTCGTTCTGGGCCAACATCAGCTTTTGTATGCCGTAAAACTGTCCTTGTTGTGCCAAGAATTTCTTCTGCTGAACTTGAAATTGTTCAAACGCATTTTCTATTTCTTTTTGTTTACTTTCGATGTATTCCTTTTGCGAGCTCAATTGAATTTCAATAGCTTTAATTTTGTTATTAAATTGTATCATGTCAGTGTATTTGGAATCGAAATCTTCGAATTTAGTATTCAGTTCAGATATTTTGCTATCAACATTATGGTGTATTTCACTTAGCTTATCGTGCATTTGCTTAATTTCACTGTGTTGCTTCGTTACCTTCTTAAAAGTTTTCGTTAACATTGTTATAACTTTAATCAAACCTCTTTCTGTAACACTGTTAGACTTTTCTGGTTGTTTTGGGACCACTTTATAGATATTACTGTCTGGAACAGGGGCATTCCAAATTTTGTTGTCTTTATGAAATACATTTCGTTCTTTCTTACTCAATTCAGTAGCACTGTCTGTTTTGTTGTATTCTTCAACCATATTGTAGTTATTCATATTTCCATTGTTTTGGTCATGCTTTTTACTGCGTTTGGCAATATCAGTACCGATTGTAGCGTTGAGATTTAATGGTTTTACTTCGTGCTCTTCTTCAATTATATCATTTGTTTTATTTGCAGGTTTTGTTTCGGCTTTGGGAACGTTTAAATCTTTTTCACTATTATCTTTACTGAATTTTGTATTTTGATCATATATTTCATTGTTGTTTAGTAAAATAGCTACTTCGTAGGGGTATTCGTTAAAAACTGATGTAGGTCTTAGGTCGGATACAATTTTAGACTTAATCATGACAGAGTCTTCTATGCTGTTTTTTATATTATTCCCATGCTTCATGCCTTTTCTAGGCCTTCGTCTGCGTATATCTGTAACATTTTTGAGACTGAATTAGGAATGATGACATACACTATGCCTGGGTCTAAAGTGGCTGCCGGAACACATCAATAGGTGCTTGGCCACAGATTCTTAACTTGAGAATGGTAGTAGGCCAGGTATGTACTAGAATATGCACAACCATCAAGCTATTGTATATAACAAGCTGTTCCTCGCGGTTTCACCCGCGTGGGCTACAGTTTATCGCGATAAAAAATAACCTATGTCCTTTTCAGGCTCTAGACTATCTCTGTGCCAAATTTCATTTAAATCGGTTCAGTAGTTTAGGAGTTAAAGCGTAACAGACAGACAGAAAGTTAATTTCGCAATATTATAGTAGGATTTGCATCACGATGCTTTCCTTCCTCAAAAGCTCAATTTCATTGTGGGGTTCGACCTTCGACCTACAGATCGCCAGCCAATACCTATCACTGAGCTATCATTGCTTCAAATTAGTAGCTAGTGTAGTATTATAATAAAAAGAACATACGTTCCGGTGACCGTCGCATCCTTTGAACATAGGTGGACACAAACGGTGATTCCTGCACCGAATTCCCTCCAAGTCCATAGAAGTTATTCTGAATATCACTCTCCGCGTCCAATGAATTTGTTTTGAAAATGAAGTTCCCTGGAATTAGTTGAGAACTCCATTATACACAAGGCGTTTAGGGGGAAGGGAACAAAATGAAAGTGTAAAAATGCGAGACAACTGTGTGAAATTAAGTGAAACTAAAAATAAATGTTTTATTTAATAAAGCACAGATTAACGTTTTTACACGAAAACACGCATTTCGAAAAATCTTACGTGGAATTAGGAGGGGGTGGGGAGGATCAAGCCGAATCTCAGAAAATCTCACCAATCAATCAATCTCACGTAATTAATTAACACACTGGTCAAGTAAAATCTAACCTGCTTTAAGATCTCACATTTTCCTATGCGAGAGATGGTGGCCGAACGGTCAGGCGTGCGACTTACAAGACGCCGACACCGAGTTCGAATCCTCTCGGCCCCGCACCTATGACTCAATAAGCTATGTGCGGATTTGCCATCGCTCAAAACGGTGAAGGAAAACATCGTGAGGAAACCGGCATGTCTAAGAACCACAACGTTAAAGGGCATGCGACATCTACCAACCCGCACTGGGCCAGCGTGGTAGATTACAGCCCATACTCTCTCTCTGAGAGAAGGCCAGAGTCCCAGCAGTGGGAACGTGAAAGGCTGATAATGATGATTTTCCTATAAATACTTATTTGGATTTTGCTTAGAACTTGGCACTCATTTAGATCTCCATTCTTTTTGCGGCGAACAGCCAAGCATAATTTTTGTATTGAACTTGGCTCGCCTTTTTTACATTAATGTTTTTGGTGGGACGTATTATACATATAAACCTTCCTCTTGAATCACTCTATCTATTGCTGCAAACTGCACTAAAATCCGTTGCGTAGTTACATAGGGACATTAGGGACAGATAGCGGGAAGCGACTTTGTTTTATACTATGTAGTGAAGTAAGGACACTCACCTAAACTACTCCTTTCAAGCATATCCTCCTGGAACTTATTCCTGACCCAAACTCCTTTATTCACAATGTTATTCCTCTCCAATTTCGGTTTCAAATAGTTCGATTCCGCTTCCAAATAGAAGCAATCGATTATTTCGATCGTAATCGTTATGGTCAAAAGTATTTTCGCGTACATCACTAGTTATTGTCACATGACAGTTTGGAGAAAGGTGCGAGTTGTGATTTGTGAATGAATGGAATTTAGGATGTGTACGACTTTGTATTCGATGGTTGCATTTTATTTGTAAACATGTGTGCAAGGTTGGGACGGAGTCGATAGTTTTTTATCGAGTCGATACGAAAAATGAGATGATTAGAAGAAAGTTTAGTAATGTAAGATTTGACATTTTATTTGACTAACAATTTAATGAAATGCATATTTACTAAAATTGTTTATCGACATAGTTTGTCTTCTATTAATTTGTATGCTAAAAGCTAATCACGGTATATTCCTATTTATGATACTTGAGACCCATATTCACAATGGAAAATGAAAATGAAAATTATTTATTTGCTGCATAAAAACAATTTTAGGCTTAACTAAGAATACATAAAATAAATAATTCTATGAATTTATGCAGAGAGATTGAAACACGTTTACACATGTCTGGTGATCCCCACACAAGGCTCAGCCTGTATCGTGGAGACCTGGATCCGGTTCACTAAAGTTATATTAGACCTTAGCCGACAAACATATATAATATATAAATAAATATTATATAATATAAATAATATAATATATATATATATATTATATTATTTATAATATAATATAATATAATTATATATTATATTATATGACATATAAATAAATATTCTGATTTCTGATTACGTTTACTGTTTAAATCAAAACTTAAAAAAAAACCTGAGACAATTATTGCTAAAAACATTCAAATTAAAAAAAACACTAAAAATAGGCTCAGCCATTTGTGAACTATGATGACGCACACATACACACAGATACACACTAAAAACTTACAACACCCCTCTTTTTCGTTGGGGATTAATAAAATACATTACAACCAATGTTGTAATGTAAATGGCGATGGCGCAATGGGTCTACTGCGAAGCGTGAGATCACGTGTCTCATTCTCGCAAGGAATAAATATTTGTGAATTGAAAATCAAAGCGCCTGTATTTTTCCTCTATCTGGATGGGAACCCACCACTTTATGATTCACAGCCGCCAGCAGCAGTGGAGCAAAGGCTCCACACCGATCGTCAACCCGTCTGTTGTCATAAATAAAATCCAATACAACTTTATCGATAAAAATCCGACGACTTCTTATCGATAACTGTCCCAGCACTACCGATCAATATTTACGTTCCCAAACCAAAAAACACACAGCAAATGTTTACGATTCGAGACATTTTCTGCTATTTTTGTAAACAGTTAATCTTAATTATTGGGGCATTACGTTTGCCATCGCGATTTAGTCTTTAGCTAGATGACTTTAGAAGCTAGAGTAAAATTACAGGTTGGTTAATGATACTGTCTTGTCTGATATAAGAACCTACGTGGTTTCTCTGAATTCTGAAACTAACATACGATACTGTGAAAAATTTTCTGACTTTCCTACCGAGTCTTACCTTCCTTCTAAAATGTACCTAACCTTTCCTAAATTTTCCTTCTGAGTCAAATTGAAAGGAAATTATATTTCGGAAGGTATTTTTCTCCGCGTATTAGGCTTATGTTCATCATCATCTTTTGCCGGCGTAAGGAGGGTGGAACAGGCGTATCTAGTTTTAAGTTTGACGTTTTAGTGATCACAATGTATCCAATAACCGATCTATCCAAGGTTTGCCCTACAGAGATAGAAATTTGACATTACTTTTACACGGAGAAAAAATTCCTTCCGTTTTCCTTCGGAGTCAAAAGGGAAGGATTTGTTATTCAGAAGGAAAACTAAGGTAAAAAAGGGAAGGAATCGGTCCTGGAAGGTAAGACTCAGAAGGAAAGTCCGATTTTTTTTCTGTGTATGGAACTTGTGTCAATATTCTATCTCTAGTAAGGCGCCTGGTTTAATGTGTTGGCCCAAAAACGCGCGATAAGACACCTTCGTGATACCAACCAGCTGCCACTCCCGTTGCGACAGTATGTTTGTGGGAAGTGTGACCGCATCTGTGGCTCCCGGATTGGCTTACTTAGCCATGAGCGCAGATGTTTTTCGGACGTTACTTAATATCATCTCTTGTAGATGGACGCAGGCCAATGATGATGATGATGAGTAAGGCAAACCGTGGATAGATCGGTTATAGAAACCGGCCGTAAGTCGGTTGAAATCCGCGTTAAACTTTACCGAAACCTTTTCATTTCTTTAGTAAAAGGTAAACATAGAAAAAGATGACTTCCCGATAGCGAAATGTTTTGAAAATATGCACACAAGTTACCATTGATTCATCGAAGGCAGAGGTGCCATTGTAAAGGTAAGCGTTCACTATTTTATAGGCCCACAAATATCATTTAAACAAAATTGACTTCTAAGATTTCATTACATTGTTTTTTTTTTATTGATAATGTTTTCCACTACAAGCTCGAGGCCCGTACCGTTGTCAACACATTTTTTTATAAGATAATTAGGTTATTCCGCGTTTAAATATAATTACATTATACTATTAGCTAAAGAAAAAAAAAAAAAAAAAAAAAAAAAAGATTGACCTATTGGAAAGGTCCGTTAGGGAAGCGCAAACGCGGAAGACCACACGCACGCTGGGAAGACGAGATTACACGCATAGCTGGTCAAAAATGGCTAGAACTAGCAAAGGACCGAGAAACCTGGCAAACTCTGGAGGAGGCCTTCACCTCAGGGGTCCTCTAATTAATTTATTTATTTTTTTCTTATAGTTAGAATTTAAATCACTGTACATTTATACTTAGAGGAATATAAGGCTTTTTTATTTTTTATTTATTTATTTATTAGCTAATTTAAAACTAAGAGGTTGTGCACATTGGGATATGGAAACATGAACATTATACAATTAAAACATGCAGGAAAAACATTTTAACAATTATTAGTTACGGGATTACAACTAAAACAGACCAGACCCCACAAGCAGCACCCGTTACCGAGTTGACGCATGTGCCAGCCATCGCTCTCCTCGACCATATTAGAGAGACGAGGGCGACCCGACACACGACGCCGCTGCAAGCAAAGTCACTTTCGTGAGCATGACTGCTTTAGTTGTTTACAGAAGATTGTTAGAATAAAGAAGGAAAGGGAGAGCTAAAATATACAACTTATAACGACTTATGTACATATTACAATTATATTCATTTTACAATTAAGACATGCAGAAGAGGGAAAGTCAAAGGAAGGTTTAAGGGGGACTGCCAGCCGTTGTTCTCGCGGTCTCCAATCTCGCGAGTGCCTGAATTGCATTGTTGCCATTACATTGTTAGTTAGATAATTACAAGTCAAGCTAATAAAAGTGTTCTACTAAATACTTACATCCCATACAAAATGGCCGAAGAACCAAGGTAACCGACATGGCTCTCAGAATTTGCAAGTTGAAGTAGCAATGGGCAGGCCACATCGCTCGACGAACCGATAACCGACGGGAAGAAAGGTTCTCGAGTGGCGACCACGAACCGGAACACGTTCTGTAGGTAGGCGTCCCAATAGGTAAATAAATGATATCGGGGACCATTGCACACATATTGATCTAGCCCCAAATTAAACTCGAAACTTGTGTGTTATTTATTTTATTTTATTTTTATTTTTACTATTTACAGGGTAGCGTTTGACCACAAGTCACCTGATGTTAAGTGACGATGTGGTAGAAGATGGCGCCACGCTACAGCTGGACTGGGAACTGGCTCTCAAGTGAGGCTGTGTGTATAGGTACTAGACAACGGTATACATACTTACGAGTATATAGATAGAAATATCCATGACTCGGGAACAAATATTCGTGCTCATCACACATATATTTGCCCTTACCGGCATTCGAACCCGGGACCGCTAGCTTCTCAGGACACTACCAACTAAGCCACCGCATGTCGTGGACCGATGACATTGTAAGAGTTGCAAGGAGCTCATGGATGCAAATGGCTAATGGTCGTTCATGGTGGCGTTTAAGGGGGGAGGCGTATGTTCAGTGGATTTCTTCCGACTGATGATGATGATGATGATACAAAATGGTAGCCAAGATGCAATATGACAAGTTCAAACGAAACGTCACAAGGCGTTAACGATTGTGGGAAAAGAATTGCATCTCGGGTAGGCCCCCTGGTATTTAATTATTCACTTTTTACCAGACTGCGAAAGAAGGATTTCACTCGCGTCTTCCCGCTATCCCGCAGGAACCTTTTTCCAGGACAAAAAGTAGCCTATGTGTTAATCCAGAGTATAAGCTATGTCCATTCCAAATTTCATTCAGATCCGTTCAGTAGTTTTTGCGTGAAAGAGTAACAAACATCCATCCATCCATACTCACAAACTTTCACGTTTATAATATTGGTAGGATATTTCTTTGGGACGGCCTGTAGCCTAAATGGCTTGACAGATTTTTACATAAGAGGTGTCATTAGATTCGTCTTTATTGTGGGAGTGACATAGGGTACTTTATTTTGGCGCAGTCGAGTTTTTTGTTCCTTTTGTAATGTATAATTTTGTTTGTTTGAAATTTTTAGCCAACACCCTATATATCTATGTCGCGATGGGACTACGACACTGTGTTTTACAGGGTGTTCTGTATCACTCTTCTGGCTGTAGCATTCACGTTTACAGTCATACTGGCAAACGTATTTGTTGATATCGATGGATTACTTTCAAAGAATGATAAAGGTATCTATAATACATAAATATATACAAATTTATTCACTGTTGTATATTTCCTCTTTTTATAACTCCCTATGATTGTTTTCCCCCAGGAATCTTTCCGGGATAAAAGAGTACGCAAGCTATCTCAATTTTAAATTTCACTCAAATCTGTTCAGCCGTTTCAGCGTGAAGAAGTAACAGAAATAGACATACACACACACACACTCACAAACTAGTACTAGACAACGACACCTACTAGACAACGATATACATACTTATATAGAGAAATAAATACTTATATAGATAGAAATATCCAAGACGCAGGTGCAAATATTCGTGCTCATCACACATATATTTGCCCTTACCGGGATTCGAACCCAGGACCGCTAGATTCGCAGGCAGGGATACTACCAACTCGGCTACCGCGTCGTCGAAAGTAGCCTATGTCCCTTTTCAGGCTCTAGACTATCTCCGTAGCAAATTTAATTTAAATCGATTCCGTAGTTTAGGCGTGAACCGACAGATACTTTCGCATTTACAATATTAATTAAGGATTCGTGTGATTTTAATATTCCAATGAATTTTCAGGTAAAATGCCTAAATCAGAACCAGTACAGAATGTTGTATCAGGCATTGTGAGCGTGGACATGCTTCCTGAAGGAGCGGACAAGTCAGAAGACGTTTATGATGACAAAGACTATCAGGACTCCAATGATTTATACAGAAGTAAAAGATCTTTGGGTAAAATTAATTCTAATTTTTATATATGAAATCATTTTTTACTTGTAGATGCTAGTTGCCGTTCCATACAAAATGTATGACAAAATGAATATCCAATATGAATATAATATATTATTCTACTTATTTTGCTATTTCGGTCGGAGACAATTCCAAAATAATATTATTCTATATCAAAAATCAATATCATCGTTCTTGAGTTATAAATTGTGTAACTCGCTCGACTTTCTTGTATATAAAAGGCTTTGCCTAACTGACTGATAGCCAAAACTAACTGAGATGGCGCAACGACCCAAAGTGAGTGTTGTCCTCCGATAACAAAAGACGTCACTCCGCTCTGTCCCGCGCCACCTCCCGCCAGTCCTCCGCCCGCAGTGAGCGCAAGTACATAGTGACTTCGTCTCTGCAGCGATACCTGGGACACTCGCCCGTCACATGTATACTCGTTTGACCGCACGATCCTCTCCCATTCTTTCGAAGTGGCGACTAATAGACAACGCCTAAACTGCTAGACGTAGACCCTTTTAATTCACCTTTATAGTAGGAATCATTGTGATTACATGTTAATTTCAGAATCATCAGACTACTTGTTCCACATTAAAGACGCAAAAATAAAAAAGATACTCACCAATCGCTTAGTTACTCTATTAGACGAGCTAGACGATGAAGAACCTACATCTAACAACAAAAACAACCACCAAGTCTCAGCAAATGAAAGTAAAGAAGATAAAAATGATATATCTAAACAAACACCTACTGAAAACAGTATGAATTGTAACAAATCAGACAAAGATACCAAACCACAAGTTACTGTTGATGATGACGAAAAAATAACCAAAAATGAAGCTGGTGAAATAATAGAGGGTTTGTTGCGTATGAAAGAAAATAAGGGACGACTAAAAAGTAGCAGAGATAAGACTGAAAAGAAGGATAAAGACATCAAAGATGATGAGCTACTACATTTAGCTATGCGCAATATTATTCTACAAGGTAGGTATCCTATTAATATTGAAAACGTGAAAGTTTGTGAGTATGGATCGATTTTTTGGATGGATGGATGTTTGTTACTCTTTCACGCAACAACTAATGAACGGATCTGAATGAAATTTGGAATGGAGATAGCTTATACTCTGGATTAACACATAGGCTACTTTTTATCCCGGAAAAAGGTTCTGCGGGAAGACGCGGGTGAAACCGCGGGGCACAACTAGTAGTAAAATATATTAATCTAGTCGATTTTAATACGAACCTATATAACATTGTAATCTACAACGCTAAACCAGATCGGGTTGGTAGATGTCGCGTGCCCCTGAATATTGTGGTTCTTATACCTGTACATAATAATATAACTTTAAACAATGTTTTCAGAAGAATTCAGAAACTTAGTCAAAGATACAATACATTTAGAGAAAACTAATCCTAAAACTGATGAAGAAGAACTGTTTGATGTACTATTGGACTTTAAGGATATGCAAAAGCAAAAAGACGTGGAAAGGACAAAAACGAGCGATAGCACAAATAAGAAGGAGAGCAGAATATCTGAAAATAAAGATAAACAATCTGCGTCAATAATTAATAAGCCAAAAGGTATTCTAAGAAGTCAAATATGTTTACAGCAACATGATCATCAGCCTATTACATTCCCACTGCTGGGACACATGCCTTCTCTCAGAGAGAGTGAGAGTATGGGCTGTAATCTACCACGCTGGCCCAGTGCGGGTTGGTAGATGTCGCATGCCCTTGAATGTTGCAGTTCTTGGGCACGCCGGTTTCCTCACGATGTTTTCCTTCACCGTTTTGAGCGATGGCAAGTTCTCACGTAACGTTAGAGTAATAGGTGTTGGAAGAGATGGTATTGCTTACCGCCGCTCTAGCATTTATAAAGGCAAAATAGGCTTTATTATCATTACCATTAGCGCTTTTTTCTGTTGTAGGTCACAGCGTAATGATCAACGCGACAATTGACATAAACTCGCTTGCTAATGACAAGACTAATAAAGAAAGTGATTTGTAAGTATTTAGACATACAATTAAAAATCTACAATATCAACATAATTAAAGTTTGATCAACGCCTCAATTCTCTACAGCAAACTTAATCATTTATATAGTACCTTGAAAAATGTGTTTCAGGAACTCTACGGATGAAATAAATGGAGTAATCAAACTGATATATAATGGAAAATCTGTCGCATTCAAAAGAATCGATGATGATGTAAATAAAAATAGCCAGAATGTTTCTAACAGTTCTACTGTAACCACTGAAAGAGCTACTCAAACAAACGTCAAACCTATTGGAAAATCTGATAGTGATACCGAAACTGATGTACTAAAACAAAGTTATTACAAAAAATTAATTCACGGTTACATGAAAAGAATTCAAAGAGAATCAAATATAGGACACGAAAAAGTCTATTCCAGAAAACGTCTCAAAAGACATATAAAAATCCGCTTTGACAGCAATAAAACTACAGCAAAACCAATACCCAAAAAAGATGACGATGAACTCTTTGTGGAAATCGAAACGCACTTCGATAGCAAAGGCGCAAAAGGCGAGAAAAAGAAAAAGCTGATCAGAGATCTTATTGAAAAAATACAAAAAGCAATCCATTCTGATAACAGCACTGTGAAAAAGAAACACAAGAGACATTGGCATGTGAAAAAAAGGACTCAGAATCCGTTGGGGAAAACTGCTGCTGCTTTTATAAACAAACTCATGTTACCTCTGGAAAATCTTGCGCATAGACACTTAGATCCTATAAGCAAAGCTGTGCCCGAGCATGAAAAAATGCCCATAGTGGCCCATAGTTCTGGCTACGCTCACAATCTTTGGCAACAAAAACATTCTGGCCCCCGATTTTTCGGTAAAAACATTAATTCTGCAGAAATGGGTGCCGTCGATACAGATTACAGCAAAGTGATGAGTCACAATGGCATACCTCAGAGACTGCAGAAACCTTTAAACACAGACATGAGCGAAGAAGAAATACAAGAAAATAACAGCGTAGTTGATTTAGGGAACATTACATTTCTAATGAAAGATATAGATGGTTCAGGTTTTTCGATAGGCTTCAATCAGTACACAGATGAAGCTCCAGATCCGGAGACAATGAAACTCTTCACGGGTTTAGAGAAGATCATAGAAACCTATCACCAGAAATACGACCAAGAATCTATTTCTGATACACAACAACAAATCACTAATGATAATAGTCAAAATAATAATGAAGCCACTGTTAATGAAAACCCAGAGTATCAACAACCAGAAAAACTAAACGAACATTTGATAGAGCGACGTTCTATCAAAAGTCAAGAACCGGACCAAAACTTAAATGAATATAACATAATTTACAATCATAATTATCTACCATATGACAGCTACCAAGAAATATATGAATCTGACAAAAGCCATACATCGAAAACTAAAAGTTTTGATAAATATAAGACGAAACGAGAAGATTATACTAATAACTCTCCGTTGATTATGGATGAGAGCCTGTTTGAGAAAGATTTAAAACCAGCTGAAATACTTTCAATAGCAAACCTATTCGATAGACGAAAGAGATCGTTGAACGTGAAAAAGATAACCAACATTAAAATGAAAAAGAAAATTAACAGGTATCTCAATACGAAATCGATGGCTACAAAAAGTATTTTTATGAATAAGAAAAGAAACAAACGTCAAATTGATAAAATAAGAGTTGTCGCAAGAGAAATACCAAGTTTGCATAAGAATTCAGAGGAAGATATTTTCGTAGTATCTGATGAGAAAGTTTATGCTGACAGAGCGTTAGTTAGAGATGTAGGAATGTCAGAGTTAGAGCCCAATGACAATGTTCACTTACAGGATCACTTCGACATTATTTCGCCACAAAGACCAGAAGACTCGTATGATATCATAAATCAACCTCAACCAATCAGTGACGATCATTATGATATAGTCAGTCCGTACACGTACGAAAGCAGCCCATTTGAAGCTCAGAGCGATTTTAGTAGACGCGCAAGGCATAATTCTTTAATGTCCAAATATCCACATATTATCATGGAAGAAATGACAAGGTCTAAAGAAGATATATATCAGGATGAAACGTACCGACAGAGTCATAATATAGAAGCTACAACAAACGCAGCAGTTCCAACAATAGCAGAAATACCTGATCATATCGAAGATATAGCTCACCTAATGACACCGCCTAAAGACAACAGTAATTATAAATTAACTGTGAAAATAAGGCCGAAAAATGGAACATCCATGTCCGGTTTCAAAGAAATACATACTAGTATCAACAAGAGCTACAACAAAAATGGTTTAACATACACTTCTTTAGTAAACGTATCACAACTTTCTAAGGTAGAAAAAACCCATAGGAACATGAGTAGAAGACAATTAGACCAATCTGAATTTGCCAATTTGAAACAACAACAAGATCTTATCAGATCCCTGGTGAAGCAAAACAAAAATCGCATAGATCAACAACTGAAACAACTGTATATTGAAAAAAATAAATTAGAAACGTTGAACGTTGATAATCCAGAATCTATACCAGAGAATAATTGTGTAAATATAACATTTCCAGCTATTTCAAGAAAACTACTTCATCTAACTCAGCATGAAATAGATAAGTTATTAAATGCTGACAGAACTACTACAGAAGCTAGCTCTCCA
This sequence comes from Opisthograptis luteolata, assembly GCA_931315375.2. Lineage (NCBI taxonomy): Eukaryota > Metazoa > Arthropoda > Insecta > Lepidoptera > Geometridae > Opisthograptis > Opisthograptis luteolata. The sequence goes on from OV928061.1 coordinate 4,311,421, forward strand.
GTCATACAAACTGTTGTAACAGAACCTACAACCGTATTAACGACTACTACAGAACATGTACAACAAAAAACAGTAGAAAATGATAAAATTAAAATAATCAACTCAATCGAGAGAAGTGAGAACATAACAAATGAATTACTGAAAAAGATCGACCAAAACACAGTTGTTTTAAAAACATTTTTGGGTCAGCTGATAGCTAAACTAGATACGCCATCCAGGAAAGTCGATACTGAAGAAGGTTCAAAGAATGAACCAAATAAAAGCAACAATGAAATTCCACAAATGAACCAACCTAAAACCACAAACAACAACATACCATTTAACATCGACGAATACCATCAAAACATACCTAACATATATTTCAGAAATGTTCCAAGGGCACCAAACAACACTGTGGGCATACCATTCGTGTATGCATATCAACAACCTTATATGGTCTCAAATAAAGAAGCTCCAATGGCTAGCGTGGTATACCATGGACATATACATGCCAACCCAAACGATTTGTACCACCAACCTGACACAAAAACAAATCATTACACAGATAAAAATAAAGAAGATATAAAAACACCTGCTAATGAAAAGAAAGAAGCAGAAGATAAAGATTTTTGGAAACCCAAGCCTGGGGAAAAGGTTTTGCACGATTTCGTCATGAAAAATAATACAAAGTTTTTTATAGACGGTTCTAATAGTCAGTACAATGATGTTATTCCATTGATGAAGAAAACGCCGCCTTATTCTGTTCTCGATTTAGGAGTCAACAGTACAAAAGTGTAAAAAGAACTTGGTATTTTTCTTGTTTGTTACTTAATAATTTATGTAAATAGAAACGTATATGTGACGTATACGTGTATGTTTTTTTATTTTTGTGTTTATGTATCTGCCCGTTATAACATCAACAATTCTACCCGCAGAAACTTTTAGTATTCTCGTGAACATGGCGCTTGCAACAGTGCCGAAATATCGAGAACTCAAACAAAAACAAATACATGGTACACAATTGTCCCGTTAGAACCTAATTCTAATTTTTTTACCATGGTAGTTTAAAACAGTAAATTTTTGTAAATACTAGCTGTTCACCCGCGTGGGCAACAGCTTTATGCATGCAAAGTCTCAGCCCGATCGGTTTAAAATTGGAAGTTTCATACATACTTTCATCCCCTATTTTATGCCCTTGGGGGTAGAATTTATCAAAATCCTTTCTTAGCGGATGCTTACGTCATAACATTTACCTGCGTGCCAAATTTCAGCCCGATCCGTCCAGTGGTTTGGGCTGTGCGTTGATAGATCACTATGTCAGTCAGTCAGTCATCTTTCAGTTATTTATATTTAGAATATTATTGTTTTAAACGAAATATCGCTGGATCACGAAAACTGAAAGACGCTAAAACTTGGCATGTACCTATAATATTTCTTACATCATTAGCTAACTAACTTCGATGGCTCAGCGACCCAAAGTTGGTCGCTGAGCCATCGAATCGTTTGTTGGCCTCCGTAACGAGAAAGCGCCAAGATAGAGAAGAGTTTCTATCTTGAGCGATTTCAGCCCAGTTTATATAGTAATAGTTTTGTTTTATATTCTAAGTTGTAGTATGGTAAATAAAAATAAAATTAGCTAAAATATAAATGCCGTTTATTCCCAATTCCTCTTCTTAACCTCTTAACAAAGTCTGTTTAAGTAAGCAACTACTCATTTATATGGCAAAAAGCATTTAGAAGAAAGAACGTTTTAACGAGTCTTAATTGATAAGCGTGACCACAAAACCTCTATGAGATAGTTTGGAAAATTCAAAGATAACAGTTAGGCCGGCCTTCCACAGCGACCGGTAACGGACAAGTCGGGTGTCGGCCCGATATGGCGTCTTATCTAAAAAATACTTCTAATATGTGTGTATGTGTTGCCTCGTCGGAGGTCGGGGCGAGAGAGAGTTTTGAATGGTAATGAATGATTGAATGGATGAAATGAATGAACATCTTATAGAAACTAATTAAGTGGCGCGTTCGACGCCACAAAAGAAATATTGATTTTTATTTTTGATTTTGTTAATTAGGTACCAATGCTTGGTTTACTCTTGAATCAGTCGATTAAACATTTAATCCCGGACCAAACTTTGTCGGTAAAAATGTATAACATTAATCCTATCCTACTTCGTGCTAATATTATTAACGTGAAAATTTGTGAGTATAGATGGATGGATGTTACTCCTTCACGCAAAAACTACTGAACGGATCTGAATGAAATTTGGAATGGAGATAGCTTATACCCTGGATTACCACAAAGGCTATTTTTATTCCGGCGCTGGCAACGAGGCTAAATTGGGCGTCCTTTATTGGTCAGATGGATAACCGTGCACCGACAAATCCGACAATCGGTCCAAATTGTGCGACCAACAACAATATTTTGCTGTCGTTGTCGGTCGTTGTGGACAAACAACCTAAAGATGCTCGAGATAAAATAACGATTAACTTGTCTGTTTAAATATCAAGTTATTTTAACTTTGAAGCAAGTTGCTTGAGAAACTCTTACCTAGTGTGTCAGCCTAACAGGTTGAATGAAACGAAAAGAAATATGGAGAAAAAATTAGTAAGTACAATTAAGATAAATTAATTATGATAATACTAGTTGCACCCCGTGGCTTCACCCGCGTCTTCCCGTTATCCCGCAGGATCCTTTTTCCGGGATGAAAAGTAGCCTATGTGTTAATCCAGGGTATAAGCTATCTCCATTCCAAATCCGTTCAGTTGTTTTGCGTGTAAGAGTAACAAACATCCATCCATCCATCCATCCATCCATCCATACTCACAAACTTTCACGTTTATAATATTAGCAGGAAGTAGGATAGGATTAATGTCATACATTTTGACTGACCAAGTTTGGTCCGGAATTAAATGTTTATTCGACTGATTCAAGATTAAATCTAAATTGGTAGGTACTTATCAAAATCTAAATCAATACTTCTTTATTGAATTGAATAGGATACATTTATGATCACTTCAAAACGTCAAACCTAAGACTAGCTACGCATGTTCGAACCTCCTTACGCCGGCAAAAGAACAGGCAAGAAACGCCCGGCAGGTCAGGTCATTATTACACAAATGCTTAGGTATAGGACGGTAGGTACCGGGGACACAAATAGACCTAGCCCCAAATTAAGCTCGAAACTTGTGTTATGGGTACTAGACAACGATATAGGTACATACTTATATATAGATAAAAATATCCAAGACTCAGGTACAAATATTCGTGTTCATCACACATATATTTGCCCTTACCGGGATTCAGGGGCCGGGGCACTACCAACTCGGCTACCGCGTCGTCACGTAGCCGGCCAGGGTTCGAACTTGGGACAGTAAGATCTTTAGGCAACTATATATGCACCACTACACGGTTATTATCTTTGTTGCAGATAATTGCGATGTTTCTTGTTCTGGAGGTAGCTGGTGTTTTTTCCCTTTACATGCATAAACCACAGGTAAGATTTTTTATTCTAGCTGCGCCTTTCAACCGCGTCCTCCCGTTATCCCACAGGACCTTTTTCCGGGATAAAAAGTAGCCTATGTGTTAATCCAGGGTATAAGCTATCTCCATTTCAAATTTTATCAAGATCGCTTTAGTAGTTTAGAAGTGAAAAGGTAACGAACAAACAGAACTTTACCTACTCGCCCCGTTTTCGCACGGGTAGGTGAGTCTTGTTGAAAAATTCACATAAACAGTCTCAGTTTTGCCCAAACTTCCCAATTTCCAAAAAAAAAATATTCATACTTATGAGGAAGGAAGTGATTTTGGTAAATTTCAATATATTTTTTGCCAATAAGAAAACTGCAGACTATGGGAATCCCGAAAGTTTAAATACGAAGAAACGAGAAGAAATAGAACAGCTTGAAGATGTAGAAGTATCCAGAAGAGAAGAAAGAAGCGTGAAGAATAGAGTCAAAACGTATGGAATGAGTTTGACTGGAAATACCGGGATGGTTTGGAATGTAAGTTGGTTTAAGATTGTTTTACATAATTATTTTTGACGAGATAAAAGCGCACAAACTTCGCTGGCTCGACCACCTTGAAAGAATGTGAGAGGATCGTGCGGTCAAACGAGCATACATGTGACGCGCTAGTGTCCCAGGTATCGCTGCAGAGACGAAGTCACTATGTACTTGCGCTCACTGCAGGCGGAGGACTGGCGGGAGGTGGCGCGGGAGAGAGCGGAGTGGCGCCTTTTGTTATCGGAGGACAACACTCACTTTGAGTCGTTGCGCCATCTCAGCTAGTTTTTTTTTTTAAGTCATTATAGTATTTTATGCAAACTCTTTGATAGCAATGTCACTAGGGTTTATCGAAGCGACTGGTCGATGCTACCCGTAATCAAAATGCTGGCCTTTATTTGGCACAAAGGCTGCATTGGTCAGCATTTTGGGAACGTTGCCCACTGTTAGCGGTTTATTATAATATGTAGCTATATATAGTTACCTATTTACAAAGGCACATAATATATCAATAGTACCTACACATAATATGACCACGTGGTAGCAGAGTTGGTAGTATCCCTGCCTGAAGGCTAGCAGTCCTGGGTTCGAATCCCGGTAAGGGCAAATATATGTGTGATGAGCACAAATATTTGTACCTGAGTCTTGGATATTTCTATATAAGTATTTATTTCTCTATATGAGTATGTATATCGTTGTCTAGTACCACAAGTTTCGAGCTTAATTTGGGGATAGCTCAATTTGTGTGCAATTGTCCCAGATATTTATTTATTATTATTATTAATATTAATATGTAAGTTTGATGATGTTTAATTACGTAACAGCTGTATGTATTTTCATTTCTTTTACAGGATTTAAATGACATGAAAATCTCCTATCCTGTCGAGGCTACAAACAATGAAATTGAGGTAAATGTAAATATATATAACTCAAAGGTGACTGAATGACTGATATAGTGATCTATCAACGCACAGCCCAAACCACTGGACGGATCGGGCTGAAATTTGGCATGCAGGTAGATGTTATGACGTAGGCATCCGCTAAGAAAGGATTTTGTTAGTCAAAATCTACCCCCTAGGGTATAAAATAGGGCATGAATGTTTGTACGAAACTTTGTCAATTTTAAACCGATCGGGCATGCATAAAGCTGTAGCTCACGCGGGTGAAACCGCGCGGAACAGCTAGTAGATAATATATTCTATTACGCATCTAATACTAGAAGCTAAGAGAAGAGCGATTGGAAGCGTTTAAAACATTCAGAAATATGTAACTTTTGTCATCATCATCATCAGCCTATTGTGTTCCCACTGCTGGGACACAGGCTTATCTCAGAGAGAGAGTATCTTATCCTACTAATATTATAAATGTGAAAGTTTGTGTGTGTGTGTAAATGTTTGTTACCACGTATCACCGTAACTACTAAACCGATTTTGATGAAATTTGGAATGGATATAGCTTATACCCTGGATTAACACATTGGCTACTTTATGTGGGAGCCCTAACGCACAAAGTCAATGTTAAAAAATATTTATTCAATAGGATACATTGTGATCACTTTAAAACGTCAAATTTAAATCTAGCTTCGCCTGATCCAACCTCCTGACGCCGGCAAAAGAACAGGCAAGAAACGCCCGGCTAGTAAGTTTTTTGGCGCGTTTACAATGACAATTTTATTCTTATTACTAATTGATTGAAATGGAGCAATTTCACTAAAATCCCAAGGTTTTGTCATCTAAATAGTCCGATTTTTTATAATAAGCTTTATTATAACGTCAAACGTTTTAGTTAATTACTTACTGTAACACTTTTATCAGGCTAGCAAAGACGAAGCGAAAAAACGATCGTTGAAAATCTCCGAAGAAGAAGAAATAAATGAGAAGATAGACGAATTTGAAAACTATTTGAAAGAAGCAGCTTCAGTGGACGAGTTGAGAGTTGAAGGACCTAGCGTGGAAGAACCAGTCATTGTTAAGCTGAACGCTGAGGATCCAGATGTAAAGGAACCGATAACTGAGGGACCAAGCACTGAAGAAGTAAAGAAACCGATAACTGTGGGACCAAGCACTGAAGAAGTAAAGGAACCGATAACTGAGGGACCAAGCTCAGAAGAAATAAAGGAACCGATAACTGATGGACCAAGCACTAAAGAACCAAAGGCACCATTGAAAACGTATGGAATGAGCCTCACTGGAGATCATGGAGTGGTTTGGAACGTAAGTAATCAGAACTTATGAAATGAAATCAAATTAAAATATATCTATAGGTAGATGAAAAATGCTCCACCGACATCTGCTCATATATAAAATAAGTTCTCTAATAGTTATCTATTTTTGTCACAGGATTTAAATAGCCAACGGGTATCTTATCACGTTGGGGAACCTACTAATAAAACTGAGGTAATATTTTACGAAGACAATTTGTGTACAAATAATGAGAGAATGTTATTTCCAATACTTAATAAACAGTTATTTGCATTTCAGGAAACCCCCCGTGAAAATGTTGCTAACGAAACAACAGTAAATGGTTCAAGAGACGTACTGAAACCATCTTATAGTAATGTTACAGAGGATACCTCAAAATCTGATTTGTTAGATGAATTAGAAATAGCATTTAATGAAGTTAGTCAAATTTTAGCCAATACTTCAAATGTTGAAGATAAGAACGGAAAAGGCGAAGAAAAGGATAAAGATGGCAAAGATGTTTACAATGATAAAACTACAGAAGCGCCTATTACTACTGGAAGTCTGAACGGAGTTGAAAATACAGGCAATGGCAATGATAATGTAAGTCTTTTAAAAATACTTTTAACTTATCATGTACATAACCAACCTAATCTTTACAAAGTTAACGAAATAATAGTAGTTAAAAGTTAATTGACCTCTCTGAGTACAGAGTGAGTGAGAGCGTGTGTGAGTGTATCTGTATTACAGTTAATGATGAATATAGCAAAAGTAATTAATAATGTTGCAATGTTTATTTGTAGAGTGAAGATGAAAATGACAAAACATCTGAACTAACAGAAGCCATACAAAAACTAATGAATAACGTAAGTACTAAGTCAGAATTACATCAAACATATAGAAATCACAAACTTTAATGTATACCTTACCTACCTTAATCACAAATTGTTATTTCTCACAGGAACAATTTTGGAAATGGTTCGAGGACTGGTCAGCTGCCTACTTAGATCTACTGATGAAAGTAAGTTAATTTAAATTAATTCGTTACAAAAGTATCAAAACACGCAATGATTGGGAAACTAAATGTGAACTAACATTTTCACAGCACATCAAAACTAACATCAAAGAAGAAGTGGCAGAACAAATTAAGGAGTATTTCGCTACACATACGAATAACGAAACTAAACCAGAAACAATCAGCGGCGATCAAGATAAAGACACTTCAGAAGATATTGGTAAAGCAGACGGAAATGAAGACGAATCATCTACAAAGAAACGAAAAGATAAAGAATCCCAAGATAAAACTGACAAAAAAGAGCCTCAAGCTAATATAATAGCGGACAAGATATACGGTAACTATGTAGGCAATGGTAAAGTCACCAATATATACATATATCATATCAACAAAATGTCAGATCTTGAAAATATTAAGCTGAATAGTACAGCAACAAATACCTCACATGTGTTTGAAAATAATAGTGTACCCGATGAAAATAACAACGGTAATAAACCAGCTATTAATAAAGACACTGACGAAGATCAAACTTCTGAAGTACCAAACGAGTCCTCAACTAATCTTCCTGAAGATAACGATATAACAGATACTACTACAGAAAAACAAATACAAAAACCCGAAGCTGTTGAAGAAAACAATCCTAATCTAACGACAGGAAAACCAAAAGAAATAGCAGAATCAACGACACCGGAAAATAAAGACATAAAAGAAAATGATAACACTGCCGATAAAGCCGGTGAAGGTACTACTCCAGAAAAAGAAACGGCAAAACCTGACGCTGCCAATGAAAACATTCCTGACGAAACGACTGAAAAACCAAAAGAAGTAGAATCAACTACTCCAGAAAATGAAGACTTAGAGGTAAATGATGACACTGCCGATAAAGGCAGTGAAAGTACTACTGAAAAAGAAACGACGGTATCTGACGCTGCTGACGAAAACAATCCAGACCAAACAACAGAAAAACCAAAAGAAATAGTAGAATCGACTACTCCAGAAAATGGTGACACTGCCGATATAAGCGAAACTATAGAAAAAGAAATGTCAAAACCTGACCCTGCTGAAAAAAACAATCCTGACGAAACGACAGAAAAACCAAAAGAAATAGCAGAATCGACGATACCGGAAAAAGAAGACTTAAAAGGAACTGATGAGAGCCGATAAAGATGGTAAAGGAATAAAATCTGATGAGGATTTGAAAAGTGGCGAAGAAAAGCAGTACCTAATTCTAATAAAGACAAAGAGACAAACAAACCATCTGAATCAGACAAAAAAACAGACGTAGGTAGTTTGGAAGAAAATCTACTCAACAAAAATGCTACAGATGACAAAATATTAGAAAATACAGAGTCACCTGATGTTAAGTGACGATGTGGTCGAAGGTGGCGCCACGCTACACATGGA